>CM076991.1:51133348-52383348 GCA_039090855.1 Macrothele yani | reverse complement strand
CAACAAATATTACATATATTCGATAGCAGAAGCATCGCGACTAGAAACATGGAACGCTAAAATTGAAAATGTCTAAAAATAGAGCCGGCTTTTAGTCATTGCAAACCGGTTATGGGAAATGGGTAAAGGAATTTGACTGAGGCCAGTTAGTAGCTGCACGTAATGCAGGTTGTTCAAATCACTACAACTGCTAGACTGCTGGGATTTCCGCATCAAACCGTTACGTGTGTTGTGCATACCAAGACTACGTGAAATACGGCAAAACTTCCAACCAACAGGGAAATGTGGCGGCAAACATGCGACTGACTCACGAGGTAAGCGCAGACTGTCACTGATACTTACCAGGAATTGTATGGTTACAGAGGAGCAGATGAAGTAGTCGTAATTTAATGAGGGTGCATCCACAAGCTTATGCACAAAGACATACAGCAGATTCCGGTTAATTGGGATATATATAGGGACTAGAACGTTTTAGCCAAACTAAGCGGTTTGCCCCAATTAGGCGCGTTACCACAAAGTGTTAATTTGGGACTTCAAGAATTAACCAAACGGCTGCTCCGATTAGCCGATGGCCCAATTAACCGTAATCTACTTTACCATGGAAAAAATGCTTTATCGTGGAAAAATAGACTATTATAGTTGACGTCCACACCTTGTCCCCTTGTTAATTGCAAGAAACCGAAAGATTAGGCTGCAGTTTACAAAGAGCTATTGCAACTGGAGTGCGGTGGACTGGAAATACGCCATCTGGTCCAAAAAACACGGTTTAACTTTATTTTTAAATACACCAGAGTTGAATAATAATGAAACGCATATAATGTATGACATTCGTTTATTTATGTTGTGTAGCCCGCACAAATATTCGTCAAGCTTTCGCACTCCACTGGGAGGCTTTTTCAAGGCAATCGTAGACACAAAAATGCTTTTGTATCATTTTTGTGTCTACGATGGCCTTGAAAAAGCCTCCCAGGAGAGTGTGAAACGTTGACGAATATTTGTGCTGACTACACCACATAAATACAGATTTCATACGCTATATGGAGAGGTGCATGCTTGGTGTAACCAGGAGAGATCAGAAGAGGAACTCGTGGATCCGAAAAATGACAAGAGTGGAAGACATCATGATCAGAGTTAAATCCCTGAAATGGCAATGGGCTGGACATACTGCCAGAAGGACAGACCATCGATGGACAGCCGAAATTTTAGATTGGATTCCAAGGTACAGAAAAAGACCCAGAAGAAGACCACATGTGAGATGGGAGGATGACATTCGAAAGTATGCAGGAGTGACATGGAGGAGACTGTACGATATTCTTGAGTTACAAAATCACATAAGTATACAAAGTCGAGACAGAGACCATATATATTGAATGCTATAGAACCAAGTACAGTGTTGTCACATGCAGAGTAAATATAAAAAGCACGTTGCAGAACTTTCTTTCATTTCAATTTTAAAATAGAATATTTACAACATTTAATATGTCCATTAAAAATGTTGGCAAAGATTTTCTGATTTTTTTTTTTCAATTTAGTGTTAATGGTGTTAGTAAATAACAAATACTGTACCTTACCATTGTCTTAATGTTTGGATGTTGTGACTTTATTTCATGTAGCCAATAAACTATGCAAAGTCCAAGAAGGTTTTATTGCATTTGTATCCTTTAAATCTATGTACAAATAATGTTTATTTGAGAAACGACAAAATGTTTTCAGAAATTTAATTTTTCAGATGAAAGCATCAAACGTATTTTTAAGACAAAATTTGAAGATGACAATCCGATTTTTGGCGTAAATGTGACAAGGATGGTAAATCAGATAATATCCGAAAACTTGAAAATTTAATCATCCTGGAACGGGACTCGAATCCGCTTCTTCCAGAAAACACCTGGGTATGCTAACCACTACACCACCCAGAACGACGAAGTTTCAGGTTTCCGATCAATTTGAATATAACCATCACAGGATTCGCTAGTCGAAGCAACCGGCATTCATGTTTAGGGAATCTGGAGGTTAAGAATCCTATCCCGTGTTTGTCGGTAGAAGCAGATAAATCATGAAAGAAATACGGGGTTACGCTATATAATACAAATTTTGAAGATGACAATCCGATTTTTGGCGTAAATATGACAAGAATGGTAAATCAGATAATATCCGAAAGCTTGAAAATTTGCATCGTCCTGGAACGGGACTCGAACCCGCGTCCCCCAGAAAACGCCTGAGTATGCTAACCACTACACCACCCAAAACGACCGAGTTTCAAATTTCCGATCATAAGAATTCAATCTTGTCTCATATTTTATACGATTGTTTCGTATTCAAAAAAGAAAATACAGTTAATTATTCCTCTTATTGAATTGCCGCATGCCTATGGGTAAACATGGAACTAAAAATTATGTTGCCGACGTTTATCTATGAAGTTAAAAATGTATTACGGTCTAACAGTTGGCTAGCTTTTCATTCAGACTTAGCGAAAAATATAAAAACGGAATCTTGATTGGCACAGAATAGGAAATCACCTGCGTTCTGGAATAAATCACATTTTGTTAAGGAAAACTGCTTCAAACGTTTTTAGTAGGGTTTCTCTTGTTTTTCGGTTATTAGAGGTAATATATATTTTTCTGAAGTGCGATAATAAAAACAGTCGGTATCGACGGTTTACTGCTGGAAGTAGAGAAAGGAGGAAAATGAACTCTGGTAAATAGCAGATCTTGGGATATCACCATAAAGGGAGAAAAGAATCGAGAAACAGAGAGCAAGAGCAGTAGAAACAGAAAAGAGCATCATAAAACGCCCCCTTTTGTGTGTGCGTGTGTGTGTCATATGCAGTTATATGTTTGGAAGAAACTCACCTAATGCCTAAGAGCACAAGCTCGCAAGTGTACTTTTGGTACTATCGGATAAATTCAGCTGGAAGCCAAACGTTGCAGTGACGCAGATCATTCGTTTGTTTCATAGTACACGAAAGTAGGCAAGGACATTAAGCTTCAACAAATGAACTGAAATTGGACGACCCTAAGGGGCCTTTATATTTGGCGTCATTTTATTTGCAACACATTGCCGTTCCAGTTTACTGGCTAATCACGTCAAGTTAATGTTTCCCAACATTTTCGGTGTTTGCTTCCTATCATATTCAAAAGAAAACAAGAAAGATGACACCAAATTTTCGGGTGTAATAAGCACGTCTTTTGAATCCGTTCTGAGCAAATTAAATTTATTAAAGTTATTCAAAGTCAATGGAACCGGTATGGAAAATCTGACGGAAGAAAGAAGTTTTTCAGTCGGGTCTTTAATCCCTCAGATATTGCTGTAAAACGAAACGTGAGCTTACGAACTCTTAGAAACACAGTTATCGACTAAAATAAGATGTTACTTTACATCCTCTGGTGGGAAAACCATGCATTACTTTAGGAAGAAAGTATTCTCAAAAGATTTATCCATATGAGCGGTATCGGCACAAGAAAAAAAAATTAGTCGAATTTTCAGGAGCCCAGATTTTGCTACAAATACATCAGAAGGAGAAATTAACACTTATAGCCCCTGGCGCTAAAACCATTCTTTACTAAACATTAGAAATTATTTTAAAAATATTTTCCATCAGGTCTTGTATGCGATACAGGAAGAATTTTTCAAATCGGAGTTTTAGGAGCAGAAAACGCAATTTACCTTTGTGCGCCCTAGCGGAAAGTCTATGATTTACTTGAAAATTTTGAATTTATAAGAAAAACATTTCGCATGGGAAACACTATCCAACAAATAAGGAATTTTTCAAATCGAACTTTTAGAAGTAGAAATATTGACAAAAATAAGATATAAATCTACGCCACCTGGCGTAGAAACCATTCATTATTTCAAGAAAAAAATGTTCCTAAAAGGTTTGTCGACATGGGTAGTATCGGCCTACAAACGACGTTTTTTTCAATCGAGAATTTAGAAGCTCATATTTTGCTGCAAATACATCAGAAGCGGAAATTAAGATTTACACCCCTGGTGGCCAAACCACTTTTTTACGAAAATTAGAAATTATGTGCAAACGATTTCTCATCAGGAGCTGTACACGGTGCAGAAAGAAATTTTCAAATCGGAGATTTAGAAGCAGAGATATAGGGGGAAACTCAATTTACCTTTACGCCCCCTAGCGAAAAGTCTATGAATTACTTGAAAATTTTGAAATTATATGAAAAACATGTCACACGGAAAACACTATCCAACAAAGAAGGAATATTTCAAATCGGACACTTAGAAGTAGAGATATTGACAAAAATAAGATATACATCTGCGCCCCCTGGCGGAGAAACTGTGGAATATTTTAGGAAGAAAATATTCCGAAAAGGTTTATCGATGTGAGTGGCATCAGTCCACGAAAGAATTTTTTCAATCGATATTTTAGAAGCTCAGATTTTATGGCAAATACATCAAAAGCAAAAATTAACACTTACGCCGCTTCGAAATTATATGCAAAAGATTTTCTATCAGGAGATGTATCCGCTGAAAAAAATGTCAAATCGGAGTTTTAGAAGACGAGTTATCGAGAAAAATGTAATTTACTTTTACGCCCCCTAGCGGAAAATCTATGCGTAATTTGAAAAAGAAACTATATCTAAAATACTCTTCGACATAAATGGAATCGAAAGATAAAATATTTTTTTCAATCGGGTGTTTAGAAGCAAATATGTGGAATAAAACGTAATTTTGAATTCGACATCATCTGCCTTTACGCCCTCTAGCGGCGAAATTGTACATCGTAAAAAAAACGAAATAAAGGATCATCATTCGTATATTTCAAGCTTCCGAATGCAAAAATAATTTTTCAAATCGGACTAATAGTTGCAGAGACACCGTGGGTACAGACGGACGGACAAACCGATAACATAAGCACGACCTTTTTTTACAAAAGACGTGCAAAAAAATACAAGCAGTTCCTTGGCCCTTCCCCCAAAATACATGCTAACCAGGATATTCATTTGCCACACCTGCTAAGCAGAAAATATACTGTCTTACCATTTAATATCCAGACGTCCCTCGATGGATAGTGAGGTAGGCCCTACGCAAATGCCACATCACAAACCCAACTAAAAATATGCTGGTAGGACTATGATGATACATTAGCACGAGTGTAAATGTCAGATGCCTTAATCGATAGAGTTAATTGATTTCCATCACGGATTGATAATAGGGGAGGAAATACGTATTGCAGTTCCTCCGTACGTGACATTTCAGCGGCTTTCAAGATCTCTAGGTCCACTGTTGATGTGATAGGCAAATGGCAACAGATTTGGGCTATCTCAGAGCAATTTGGCTGACTTCCTATACCGCAACGAGTTGCTCAGGGTGGTCATTAAAGTATCAACGCACAATATATTTTTTGATTTGTTTTCCTGTTAAACGAGCACCAGGAGCATTTAGAATTGTAAGCAGTCCCCGTCCTTAATTTGGGGGCATTGGTTCCAAAGAGGGGAGAAAGCCAGTGTAAGGTAAACTAACCAACCGGAGGAATTGTCTGAAGATAGAGCTCGAACTATTGCGCCACCACCGGAGCGACAGAGGAAATGAGGCGAACAATTACACTATTTATCCAATTTAGTATGAGCACCTAACTAATGTCGCTGCATTCCAACAGACAACATGACTTACTTTCCACATAGCACAGTATTGTGTGATACCATTAGAATATTACATCTCGTCTGTAACCTATCAAAAGAGCTTTGATTTCACAAGCTGAGAAGAGTGTTATAACACTACAATGACACACCGGTCTTGTTGCAAAAGGTTTAAGACATTTGGCGTTTTCATCCTGGAGCACGAAGACTCCGCTGGGAAGGAAATGATTTACACATCGGAATGTCACCAGGTCACTGAGCGTGCTTCTAGCATCTTTGCTGATCTCCTATACGGCAAGTCAGGGAATATACTGGAAATCTATCTCACGTTCCAACTGCACGTGATCTGAGAAAATGAACGGTAACTGTTTATCTTCTTGAAATGTCAGCTAGCATGAAAAGAAAACTGCGCAACATCGGAAGGCTCAGTGACGTGGCTGCAGGAAAATGAGGTTCTTGTGCAATGTACACTGAAAGGACTAATTATTACGTACACCCCGGTGAAAACACAAAAAGTAACAGGACAGCAGCAAATCGCGGTTTGTAGGAAAACCGGTTGGGGCTATAAATAGAATGGGTCGGTAAGCACAAAAATGCATTCTGTCAAGTGCCAGCATGGATCGATGACAAGGAGACTTAAGCGAGTTTGATCGAGGTCAAGTCATGGAAGCCAGAAAGGCCGGATGTTCAATGAGCGCAACGGCGAAACTGTTAGGAGTTCCGCGACAAACCGTAGCAAGTGTGTACCAGGAGTACGTGAAATCCGGTAAAACTGCTAACAGTCGGGTGAAATGTAGCCGTAAATGTGCATTGGATGATCGAGGGCGCCGATGATTGGCGCGTATCGTACGGACGAATCGGAAGACTCGTTTGCAGTAAATCACTTCACAATTTAATGAAGGAGCATCCACAAGCCTATGTTAAAAGACAATCCGTCGACACATGGCACAACTTGGTTGGGACAGTCGACGACCACATCGTGTCCCGATGTTAACGGCATAGCATCGCATAATTCAGCTGTAATTTGCGAAGGTCCATGGAAACTGGATAATTGGAAACGAATCATATGGTCTAACGAATCCCGTTTCACACTGTATCGCGCCGATAGATGGCAGCATGTGTGGTGTAAACCACAAGAAGCTATCGACCCGCGCATGCCAAGTTGGGGTACTACAGGCCAGTGGAGGCGGTGCAACTGTTTGGGGAGCTATCACGTGGTCCAGCCTAGGTCCCTTGGTACCTCTTGAGTCTTTCGTCACTGGTTCCAGCTATGTGCAGCTCCTGGCCGACCATCTCCACCCTTAAATTACGTGCCTCTGTTCGAACCGAGTTCCGATCTTTCAACAGGACAACGATCCACTCCATCTGTCCCGGCTAACGATCGACTGGCTCCAGAAGCATAGCAGTGAGCTTATCACACTCGCATGGCCCGCCCTCGCTCACCGAACATAAACCCCATAGAAAATTTGTGGGACGTATTGGAACGAGCTGTTCGTGATCAACCATTGACGTCTACATCGCTCTAGATTGCAGGTCAGCGTTACCTGAGTATGTGTTACGGAACCTCGTTGCGTCCATACCACGACGTTTTGATGCTGCGTGCAAAAGGTGACGCCACACACTATTAGGTGGGTGTACGTAATAATTTGTCCTTTCAGTGTACGTGCGACCTCAATTTATATAATTTAAATGCATCCCATACAAGTAGAGTGCCTACAGCACTTTGTAGACTGATACCTGTACACGGTACGTGCAAATTTTCTTAGGTTTGTTGCATTATCTGCGTTACAAACAGGTGTATGACGATTCACTGGTAGTACGGAAGTTTTCCATTCATCTGCCATTCTGTTCCGTGTCACTGCATTGTTACCACGACCGCGTGAGTGCTGTGGGTGACTCCTTAACATGGATGCACCGGATAATCTAGCACTCATATCCATTAATTGCTGAAAATAGGATCTCTAATCTGTCTGAAGAACTTGCCGATTCGTGCTCGTTCCCCCCCCCGCAATATTCGCTTCTGACCACAATTTCACCACGTTAACAACAGTTTGTGTGTTCTCCGCCGTCATCTATAATATAAAGAAAGAGTGTGTGTGAGCGCGCGCGCGCATGTGTGTGGCCGCCATGACGCATCGGGAAATCGTAGTAAACACTTTAACATTTGACAGAGTTATACTTGCAGGTTTCAAGTCGAAATTCCAAAAAGGGGCTTTCAGAAAGCAAAAATATTTACCATGCTATTTCTACGAGAACCACAGAGAAAAAATAGTATAACTATACTAATGTTACCGCGCTTGACCGGTCGTTGATAGAGATGCTTCCCAACACGTACGTACGGCTCGTGGAGAGAGAGGTTACTGCCAGTAGAACTTTTATGGCCTCCTCCCTTTGAAAATCACTGAGGAGTCATGTGTAATAGTTGGAGCCGTTTGCTTCTTGCTGCTTTTATTGGACTTTTGGCATTTTGCTGGTATAACGAAATAAGTTTCTCTGTCATTTTTGTCCACGCCGGCATGGAACCCGGGTCCCCTCATTCCAGAATAAGTCGCTCTCCCAACTGAACTACACGGACGTATGCTTTCCCTGCTAGCTGCCTTTATCTCATGTGCGTCCTGCAGTGCAGGCACGTCAAATCTCCCCCCCCGAAAAAGGGCTGGGGGCATGGTCCACGTGTCAGCCGGGATCATGTGTCGCTGTAGGCAGTCATCCGATGAAGAACGTGCATTTGAAAACTCCCAGTCAATTTGGTGTGTTTAACGCAACATCACACACATTTATTTTTCGAAGCGCTGAAGAAGGGATTCTCTTATTTTTCTTGTCTCGCGTTGTGGAAAGAACATCACACCATTGCGAGAACTTTAACGGCCAGGTCATTCTTGAAGTTCGAGCCGCATTATAACGAAGCAAATTTCTCCGTCATTTTTGTCCACGCCGGGCATCGAACCTAGATCCCCTGATTCCGGAATAAGTCGCTCTCCCAACTGAGCTCCGCGGATGTATGCTCTCGCTGCTATCTGCCTTTATCTAATGTGGCTCCTGCGGTGCAGGCACGCCACACTAGGTTTCGTGCGCCTGAGAATTTTAGGGAATGAAAAAGTCTTTTATTTTTTTTTATTTTTTTTTTTTTTTTTTTGTAACACCTGGGTACCAACTTCGATAACTCGCCTTCAGCAGACTGCGATTGATTGAAATACTGAATGAAAGAAACATTTTATGGCCTGAACTTCTTTCAAGACCCAGAGAGATGTTACATGTTAAGACCGAGTTTTTTTAAAACCCAGAGATGTTCGAGATGTTGTTTCCTGAGAGATACACTGCTGGACAATTGCTAAGGTCTGATCATAAACGGCTATATAGCGCATAAAAAAGTAAGTGTGGTTGGCTGCCAAGTGAAATAAAATAATGTCAGAATGTCAGGACATTACAAGAAAGACAATTTATTGTGCTGTGAAATCCAAAAGGTTTTGGAACGTGTTCAAGGGACAAACAGGCCATTTTGTGCAGAATACGTAAACGTTAAAAAAAGGCAATCACCGTCCGCAGGCGTTCCGGCGTAAGATGTCAATGCGGGATATGGCCACCATGGAGGGCGAAGCAAAATTCCACACGTCGTGTCATACTTTGCACAACATTATTGAGCAGCTGTTGGGGTAATTTATCCCATTCCTCTGTCAGTGCACGTATGAGGGTGTCTTTGTTTATTGGAGGGCATTGGCGAATAGCAAGACTCCTCCCAAAGCATCCCACACATTTTCAATGGGATTCAGATCTGGAGAACGTGCTGGCCATACGAGGCGTTGAATATCCTCGCTCTCAAGACACTCCTGGACAGCGACTGTTCGATGACATGTTGTGTTGTCTTCCATGAAAAAGAATCTATCACCGACAGCACCACGGAACATGCGAACATCAGGTAGCAGAACATCATTAATGTATCGTTGGCCAGTCATAGTCCCAGTTGGAAGCACATAGAGGGACGTACGGCCATTGATCATGATACCAGCCCATACCATGACACTACATGTCGGATATCGGTCCCTTTCCTTTATGTTTGCTGGACCATATGCAGTACCACTATCATGCCAGATCAGTTGTCGTCGACAATCAGACGATAGACTGTATCTACTCTCATCTGAGAAGAGGACAGCTGACCAGTCGTTACCAGTCCAATTCCGATGTTGATGGCACCATTGCAAACGGGTGGTACGGTGAAGTCTGGACAATGGGATGCACACAACAGGATGGCGGGCTTATAGTCCTCTTTCATGCAAACGTCTGGTGACAGTTTTTCGGGAGATCCTCTTGCCAGTAGCAGCCATAAACTGATTTGCTACCTCACTAGCTGTGCTGAGCCGGTGTCTTTTTGTTGATAGCACTATGTACCGATCTTCTGCAGGAGTCGTACTGCGAACACGACCTCCCTCGTGACGTTTGCTAAACTCTCCATTTGTTTGAAATGATTTCCAAAGCCTTGAAACAACACTGTGGCTGACGTCGAACTCCCTGGCAACATCTGTTCTGTTTCGCCCTTCTTCCATCTTGCCAATAATACTGCCACGCGTAAAATCATCTAGGTGATGTCGGGAAGACATACTGAAAATTGCAAGTTTATCCATTGATTATTTCCTTTTCAACTTTGCGTTTACACAACAACGGTCAATACGCGTCAAATCCTTTATATCTCTTATCAGCGCTATGACGTCACGAACAAGTTCGGCAATCCAAAATTTGCATACGCACAACACGTCTTACTGTATCCCGCACTTATGCTAATTTCCACATTTTCCTGCCTTCCATTTTATGGTTGCTATCGTTGCTATTGTAATCCGTCCTTAGCAATTGTCCGGCAGTGTATTACACGGATGACCAGTAAGTGTTACAAGTATATTCAGAATTTATATTCTCTTTGCTTAGAATATTCTATCGATTTTCCATGCGTTATGAGCTATATTTCTTCCTTCAATGCTTTGAATATTCTATCGATTTCCCATGCATTATGAGCAATATTTCTTCATTGCTTTGAATATTCTGTCGATTTCCCATGTATTATGAGGAATATTTCTTCCTTCATTGCTTTGAATATTCTATCGATTTTCCATGCATTATGAGCAATATTTCTTCCTTCATTGATTCATCTGTGGATGACCAAGTAAGTGTTACAAGCATATTCAGAATTTATAATCTGTTTGCATTGAATATTCTATCGATTTCCCATGCATTATGAGCAATATTACTTTCTTCATTGCTTTGAATATTCTATCGATTTTCCATGCATTATGAGGAATATTTCTTCCTTCATTGCTTTGAATATTCTGTCGATTTCCCATGCATTATGAGGAATATTTCTTCCTCATTGATTTGAATATTCTATCAATTTCCCATGTATTATGAGGAATATTTCTCCCTTCATTGATTTATCTTTTAAGACCCACTCAATTTTTGGGCGAAAGGAAAATCCCTTCTCGACTTTATTTGGATTTTCGGGCGATGGGAAGATCCCTGCTCGACTTTAATCGAAATCCTTCGTATTCCGGTCAGGGATACGAAGGATTTCACGGTAGCACTAGTAATACTAATTTCTTGGTGTAGAATATTTATAAAAGTTTTAAAGCTTTCGCACATCAGCCAGATGACTTTTTCCAGGAAAGTAGACAACAATGTCTAGGCATTTTTATTTCATCAGTTTGCTGTCTACCTTTCTTGAAAAAGCCATCTAGGTTGATTTGCGAAAGCTTAGAAACTTTGATTTGCATTCGATACTAAGAAATTTGGATTACTAGTAGGCTATAGTTGTACTATTTTGAGTATAGTTGGTGTGCAGTTCCTTGTTATTAATTACCACAAAGACAGCTGAGAAAGCGCATGTGACATTGAACGTGAGGCAGTGCGCTTCCATTCGAGCTTGAAAATGTTTACGTCAAGTGCGCATTGGAAAAAGCAAAACCGCTTCCTTTATTTAGGCACTTTTATTTCATAAATTATCGGAGGTTTTCCCGGTGACGATTACGCATTGCTCTCGTGGTGCTATAGTGCCTAACTATCGGTCTGAAGTTGGATAAATTATTTTATTTATGGTTCATAAAAAATCATGCAATAGTTTTTAATACATGGTTGTAAAAAAAAAACTAAAAACAAGTTGACCCCGAATTTTTGGGTGTAATGAGCACGTTTTTTGAATCCGTTCTGACGCGAAATAAATTTACCAAAGATGTTCAAAGTCAATGGAACCGGTATGGCAAACGGTAGTACCTGACCGAAGAAGGAAGTTTTTCAATAGGGTTTTTAATCCCGCAGATGTTGCTGTAAACGGAATCGTCAGCTTACGCCCTCTAGTTGCAGACTTGTGCGATGAGAAAATTTTTAAATTATATAAGAATCATTTCTTACATAATTTCAAATATATAAGAAATGACAAAGAAATTATTTTTCGCTCTCCGACAAAGAAAGAGAGTTTTTCAAACGGGACTCTTAAAAGCAGAAATATCGACGAATATAGGATATGTATCTACTACCCCTGGCGGAGAAACCATGAATTCTTTTAAGAAGAAAATATTCCAAAAAGGTTTATCGATATGAGCAATATCGGTCCAGAAACGAATTTTTTCAATCGTGATTTTTGAAGCTCAGACTTTGCTACAAATACATCAGAAGCGGAAATTAAGACTTACGCCCCCTGGTGGCCAAGTCATTTTTTACCAAAAATTAGAAATTATATGGAAAAGATTTCCGATCAGGAGCTGTATCCGGTGCGGAAACAATTTTTCAAATCGCAGTTTTAGAAACAGAGATATCGAGGGAAACGCAGTATACTTTTACACCCCTCTAACGGAAAGTCTATGAATTAATTGAAAATTTTGAAATTACATTAAAAACATGTTGCACTAGAAACGTTATCCAACAAAAAAGGATTTTTTCAAATTGGATTCTTAGAAGAAGAGACATTGACAAAAGTATGATATACATCTACGCTCCTTGGCGGAGAAACCATTCAAGATTTTAAGGAGAAAATATTCCGAAGAAGGTTTATCAACCTGAGTGGCATCGGCCCACGAAAGAATTTTTTCCATCGAGATTTTAAAAGCTCAGATTTTGTGGCAAATACATCACAAAGAGAAATTCACACCTACTTTCCCTGGTGGCCAAACCATTATTTACCAAAAATTACAAATTATATATGCAAAAGATTTCCCATCAGTAGTCCAGTCCCTGTCCAATAAGATCCGTCGAAATTTTGAGGTCGACGAGTTTTCCCTTCAGATCCTGTTAGGGCATCCCCAAAGAAAGGATAAAATCTTGGGTAGACATCTGGCAACCCGTGCATAAATTTTATAGGACGCCATTTTTTTTTGGGGGGGGGGGCATATACGCGCAGTAGTTAGTATTGAATTTCGTAATTTTCTGTTCTTTCCGATATATCTATTCAAAATATGACATGTTTTTTGGATTCCTTATAAAATTTCCTATAAAATAGGACTATTTAACCAGTAATAAAACACGTTTATGAAAATCTAACCATTTTTTGTATTTTATTTAGTGATTTCTTGAAAGGATACTTATATTTATCTAAAAAAAATGTATCTGATGTGAATTTTGTTTGTGTCCGACTGAATAAATGAAATGGAGGATAACAAGCAACTTATTCTCAATGGAACTTAAATAAATGCGGAGATTCTAAAATGTATTTTATGCCAAAAACACAACAAAAAGAAGACAACAACTGCAACAGAAGGCAGGCAAAAATCTTGTTTGCTGCTGAAACACGACAAAGTGATGTTTTTAAACGTATCAGTCTCCTTGGGCGTGATTCTGAGTTCGTGTAACATAGTATAACGTACAAGCTTGTACGCGCCGGGCATCGAACCCAGGTCCCTCATGCCGGAGGAAGTCGCTCTCGGAACTAAGCTACACGGACATGTGCTCTCACTGCTAGCTGCCTTTATCTCATGTGCGTCCTGCGGTGCAGGCACGTTACATCTCTTAATGAAACGGAAGCAGATTTCAAAATCAATGAAGAGCTTAACATTTAACCATGTGTGACGAGATCAATAAAAAAAGAGGCATTGATAAGTATGTTGCAAAGAGTTGGAGGATTAGCAAACCAAAATACGTTGACATAGTCTGGCATTCATGCTATCATCTCAAAGGCAAATGTTCCGTTACAAAATATCGGTTTTCTCCCAATACTGCCTTACCCAATTACAACATATGATAGTGTGTATTCATGTATGAAGAATTTCGAAAGCTTGCTTTTACATCTCTATCAACAAGTACTGCTACTTTCATGTGATGACTGGCGCAGAAATTCAGTTGATTACAAGTTAATTCCCAGACCTTGTGCTACTCCTGGGATCTTTGCATATGACTAAAATTCTACGTGCTTATATTGGAAAATACATAAAGGGCAGCCGGTTAGACAACCTTTTCATTGAAAACCATGTGATTGGTCCAAAAGTAGTAGAATGTCCTCAAAGGTAGGAATTACGTAAGGTCAGTAAAAGGAATGTTTATGCTAGCAGAAGTGGTAGAGAGGCTTAAATGGAAAGCATTTTTGAGTACAATCGAGGATGATGACGAATTAGCTACACACGTTGGTGATGTACTCAACTCTATGCAATGCTCAACAACGGAAGAAGCACAACTCAAGTTCCAAGAGCTGATCGCAACATCAGAAGAAACACCGAAATCGTTGAATGTTTTCATATAGGAGCAAGTTAAGAATTCTGAGCAGTGCAAATACTGGAGGGATTCTTGCATCTGATAAGTCTTTTGAAGAATACCATAAGAGCTGACAGCGAGGGAAACTGGAACCTCTACATGCAAACAGCGTAGGAAGTCCTTCACGTTTTTCAAATTTTTGATGGTCAACTATTTGAGATGGGGTTCAATGTTCGAGCAAATGCTTAAGCTTGAGACTCGTTATGCTGATGTATGATGACTGATTCCAAAACGGTCATTTTGTTGTTCGAAGAACAAATGAAAAGTTTAATGCCGTAGTGATCGACATGGATCTAGAACAAACAATAAACAGCTCTCAGAAGTCAGCCGGAGGAATCATTGGCCGAACAAAAAGGAAAGAATACATTGCTGAATGGGAGCTTGCTTACCATGAACATTACACCAGTTCACTATGAGCTAATAATGAATGTGTTAACATGAACCCTCGGAAATAGAATGGAAGCCAACATCGAAGAGTTGCTCCAGTATGTTGAAGTCAGAGAAAACCCATACCTTGTAAAATGTGAAGTTAGGCTTCACAACATTCTAACGATTGAATGTATTCCAGCATTGAATGCTAAGAAGGTGCTTCAATTTTTGATGACAGCACAAGAAGTGTTCTGCATGTTTCAAGCGGAAAGGTTTATAACATGCTCAAAACCGCTATCAGCGCCTATTCGTCAGCAAAGGCTACCCTCTTTTCTAAGTGTACCACAACCAGATATGCAGACAAAAAGCAAACTGAAAAATGCTTGCAGATTCACAGATAAATTGATATTGTCACGGAGAGGAATGACAATGACAGAAATTCTATCCTACGATTTTCACGTTCTACCTTATTAGATGATATTGGTGCTACTGTCAAACCGATGAAGTCTCAACTGATGTCTGAGTTGACCAAAATATTAGATACTCCTGACATGAATTTCCACAAACAGCGTACCCTGAAAGCCAGTGTGGTTGTTGATGTCATGAATCAGTATCGAAGGTTGCCAGTTAAGGGAAATGACACATTTGAAGATATGTTTACGATCTTTGACATCAATGCTAAGACTATTTTTAAATTCAATCGTGTGGACTATGTTTTCGTCAGCTACCTTCAATCGTCAATCAGAAATGCTGAGAGAGAAAGAAGGTGTTCTGTGTAACCACTTCCGTTGACATCCATTGCCACCACTACGAAGCTTCATGTACAGGTGAAAAGATTTTGGGCATAACATGACAACAAAATTCTGACTCAAGATGCTCTGAGCGAGTTTCTGAAGAAAGTAACAGCTAATTGACAATAGGAAAATATCCTCATCTGCATGTTGCCTGAAAGTGGACCTACTCCCGCTTCAGCAATAAAAGATGGAAGCTTCACACAAATCAAGGATACCCTTCTAGTAACTGTTGAGAAGGCCGACTTACGTGTTACTCATGTTTTCCATGCTGTTAAAGAAGGTTTACAGCGTATCGTCGTGCTTTCAAGTCACACCGATGTTTTTGTGATACTCACTCATTTCTACAAGTTTGTTAACGAAATTGGACTCTCTGAACTATGGGTGAGAAAGTCGGCATCAGATATCAAACCAATTCATACTCTGGTGGACAAGATACGTACTACCAAAGACGTCTTTCTTTCTAACCATTTTCTTACAGTATTCAATCCTTTAAGCTAGCCGAGTAGTACTTCGTGAAGGTTTTAAAACTAGGATCGGTGTGCAAGACGTTTGATGCACTTGGATTTGGAATAATGATCAAAGCTGGCATTCCAAACTTACAAGGCTTCCTTTGCACAAACTCTTTATTACAGAGACACCTGAAAAGATAATTTTACATCGTATGTTCAGGCTCTACCGTGTAAATGATGGACGACCTATTAGGCCCAACTGATTTCGAATGGACAATCAATGCTAATGATTCATCCTTCTCGCCAGACCCTTGCATTAGTACTTGCAAAAGCTGTCATACAAAACGATGCAGGTGCCGCAGAAACAATGTTTCTTGTTCGTCCTTTTGCAAATGCAACATGTCTTGCGACATTCAGAAACATGCATAAAATACTTAAAATGACCGTTTAACACTGCGTAGAATTTGTGATTCTTTATGTATCGTAATTTAATAGTGATACTTCAATACATTATTATCTATTCCTACCTTGTACGTTTTTTTCGTTTGTTTTTTTTTGTTTTTTTTTTTTTGTTTTTTTGTTGTATCCTACAATATTCACAGCCAAGGGGTCCCAGAAGAGTAAAAATAGTCTTATCTCATAGGAAATTTTATGAGGAATCCAAAAAGTATGTCGTATTTTGCGTAGGTATACTGAAAATAACAGAAAATTACGAAATTCAATACTAACTAGTGCGTGTATATGCCCAAAACAAAATGGCGTCCTATAAAATTTATGCCCGGGTTGCCAGATGTCTAACCAAGATTTTATCCTTTCTTTGGGCGTTCCCTAACAGGATCCGAAGAGAAAACTCGTCTACCTCAAAATTCCGACGAGTTTTATGGCCAGTGACTGTATTACAGGATATGTAGCCGCTGAAGAAAACATTTTACAAATCGGAGTTTAAGAAGTAGAGAAATCGGGGGAAATTCAATTTACCTTTACGCTTCCTAGCGGAAAATCTATGCGCAACTTCAAAAAGTTACTATACCTAAAATACTCTTTGACATAAATGGAATCGAATGGCAAAAGACTTTTTTTTTTAATCGAATGTTTAAAAGCAAATATATGGAATAAAAGGTATTTTGGATTCAGTATCATCTGCATTTACGCCCTCTAGCAGAGAAAATGTACATCGTAAAAAAAATTATAATAAAGGACGTCATTCGCATATTTCAGGCTTCCCAATGCAAAAATAATTTTTGAAATGAGACTAATAGTTGCAGAGATATGGTGTCCACAGACGGACGGACAAACCGATAATATAAGCACGATCTCTTTTTACAAAAGATGTGCTAAATAAAAAGTACGTGCTCATGGTATCACTTTGTCCGTCTGTCCGTTTATTGACACCATATTTCTACAACTATTTGTCCGATTCGAAAAATTCTTTCCGCTTTGGGAAGCTTGAAATGTGAGAACGATGATCCTTGCCTTTTGGGGTTTTTTTTCGATGTATAACTTAGCCGCCAGAGGATGTAAATGCAGATGCTTTTGAATTCAAAATACATTTTATTCGATATCATTGCTTCTAAACATCCGATTGAAAAAATTATTTCCTCTCTTTGATGCCAATAATATAACCAAGACCAGTTTGAATAAACGAAGACTAGTTTGAGTATATAAAACGAAGACTAATTTAAGTATGGTTTATTTTTTCAAGTAATGCGTGGTTTTTCCTCTAGAGGGCGTAAAGGTAAAACGCGATTGTCCCGATACCTCTGCTTGTAACAGTCCGATTTGAAAAATTATTTTTGCATTTGATAGAGCTTCCGGTGGGAAATGCTCCTTATACGTAATTTCAAATTTTGACAAAAAAACAGTTTTGCCACTAGGGAGTGTAAATGCTTATTTCTGTTTCTGATGTATTCACAACAATTTCTGTGCTTCTGAAAATATGATTGAAAAAATAATTTTGTGGTCAGATATTGCTCATGACTAAACAAACCTTTTGAAAATAACTTCTGCTTAAAATAATGCATAGTTTTTCGCCACGAGCAGTAGATATATATCAAAATTTTCTGGACAGCCTTACTAAGCCGATCTGAAATTTTTTTCTTTGTCGGAGAGCGTTTCTGGTGCACAATGTTTCGCATATTATTTAAAAATTTTCTTGACTCACACGTTTCCACTAGTGGGCATAAGTTCACGTTTCAGTTTACAGCAATATCTTCGCGTCTAAATCCCGATTTATTAAAAAAAAAACTTTTCCCGGCAGGTACTACTAACTACGAAAAGATTTTGGGAGCATTTCCTTCCCAAATCAACATAAAATTTGCCCATTTGCAACAATCTGTTTTTCGCAATCTCTCTGCTTCTAAAAGACTGATTTTTTTAGAAACAACTTTTTGTACCGGATACCATTCACATTGTGAAACATTTTGCATGTATTCGGGGATTTTTGTAATTCACAGTACTGTGGCTAGGTGACGTTACTGTGTATTTCTGTCTGCAACTGTATCGCCTCTTCTAAAACTTCTGCAGAAAAATGTATTTTTTTAATGTATACCATTCGATATAGAAAAGATGGGAAACATTATTCTCGCTAAATATTTTCTTTAAGTAGCTCTCATGATTAATACACACAATTGACGTGGATTAAGAACATCAAACAGAAGTCATCGCTCTTTCCACGTTTATAAGTGAGTCACGGAAAAACTCTTATTGGCCCCCAGAATCGAATCCAAATCTTCCAGTTACGCGCCGGACATGTTACCACTGCACCACAGTGGCGTCGAATTCTCCAGACTCACATACAACTACTGCCAAATCACATGGCAGGATGCTCCTTGGAGTCCCACACAATGCTGTGGATTCTCCAAAGATATATATATATATATATATATATGTTACCGCTAAAGTGCATAAATCAGTTATTCTACAGATTATCTAGGTAATGTGCAGATTAACTAGGGTGATCCGTTAAAGTGCCGAAATGTTTCATTTCTCAAATTACCTAGGTAATCTGCAAATTACCTAGATAATCTGCACATTACCTACTAGGCACTCGTTAAAGTGAAAATAAGATCTTTGCTGGAACAACAGCAACGTTTCTGTACGCTTAAATTAACATAATGTTATTTATTTATTTTTCGATATATAAAGAATCAAGTTAATACAATCAACAAATTAGTTGATAGAATCAATCATCAATCAATTAAAAAACTATGATAGAAAGAATCAAACCGTTTAAAATATTATTATAATTAAGGAAATGAATTTGCAAAACATATGATAAAATTATGCTTACTTATTAGTGCAATCTAAAGATTGGTGACGCTTTGAATTACATAGCAATTGGTTTTTGCGACAAGCACACCTATTTGTGGTACATTTAGATTTGCAGTCACATTTTCTGAAACCCTGCCCAGTACCTAGGGATTGTTTTATTGCTGTTTGACGTAAAGATATCTCTACAGCAGCGACATCTTCTTTCGTTAAAAATCTCTCTTTGCAAACACTGAATTCAGATTTTGCATACAATTGTTCTAAAATACCCGTTTTAGTACCAAGTTTATAAAAGCCATCCTCTGTTTTACTGAGAAAAATGAGAGAAACAGGCGAAACCAAACTAAAAGTGGAGGGAGAGGGGGAAGGTGTAGGGAAAGGAAATGAGAGAAACAAACTTTTGAACTTTAACGATACGGAAGCCATTAATGTGCACATTACCTAGGTAAACTCTTGATTCCGCGAAAACTCTTGATTCCGCACGTACCTAGGTAAACTCTTGATTCCGCGAAAACTCTTGATTCCGCACGTACCTAGGTAAACTCTTGATTCCGCACGTTAATGGAGTAAATCAGTTAATCTGCAGATTAGCTAGGTAATGTGCACATTAACGGCTTTCGAGCTTTAGCGGTAACATATATAGAAGTTACATAATGCTTTCTTCTATATATCTCTTTTTCTAATTGTTCAATTCAAAAATCTCCTTTGCCTCTGATATATTCTGCTATGTGAATACACCTAAACATTTATCGGCCCTATTATCATAGAGAGAGTGACTGTAGGAACATATATCGCTTTTCTGATGGTAGGGAGATTTTCTACAGCAACATTTGTAGCTCGCTCTTCTGATGGTTCGGAAAGTGGCTGTGGCAACATTTATCGCTTTTCTGAATGTAGGGAGGATGGCTGTAGCAACTGTTATCGTTCTTCTGGTAGCTGGGAGAGTGGCTGTAGCAACATTGACAGATCTTCTGATGGTTGAGAGAGTGGCTGTAGCGATATTTATCACTCTTCTGATGGTTGGGAGGGTGCCCGTAAGGACAGCGAAAACTTGCCGCCGGATCACATGTTCTTGTGGTTGGTTGTCGTGCGTGCATCACTTTCAGCCGACGAGAGGTCACAATTTCTCCCAGGAAAGGCTTTTAGCGTAAGTTGCACAACACATCGTATCGATCATCCACTTTTCAGAAACTAAAAATATTTCCCATCTCAAATGCACCCAACTGGTAATACGGTCGAAGTTGTTACCGTCGCATTCTGTAGAAAGTTCGCTTCCTCCTAAAAATCTGAACTCGAACCCGGAAGATTCTTCTTACTGGAAATCCAGTCTTAATTATGACGTTACGGCAGAGGCGTTTTCGGTTATACCGACAAACGCTGCGGTAGGATTGGACTCATTTTCACCATATGCATATCTTGGCTCAACTTAGCCGCTTAATGATTTAGTGTTTCTGATAATTCCTTCAGGGTTTTGCAATTTCAGTGCTAACAAAGTGTATAGTAAGAGCCACAGTTCTACTTCGAAGAAATTAGTAAACAAATTGTAGGAAATGTACTGCTCATAAACATCAGGAACAGTATCTATTGACTCGTATATATTGAGTGGTATAAGCCATTTGTGGTCGAAGAGAAACTACCGGCAATATCAGATAATCTTGTACAGTTATAAAGAAAAGCCCATTTTGCCAGTGAAGGGGTTTAGCTTCCTCGGTCCGAAGCCAATTGTTCTCGAAACAAAACTATACACTAACGAAGCTTATCACTGCAAATCCGCCATCCTGATATGTGCGTCACCTATGAGATAGGTGTGTCACATATATCCCCCTTCCCTTGAGAAAGGGCTGGGACGGAGTCAAAGGTTGCCGGCTCAGCCTGAAAACCACGCTTGAAGGATCTCACTGTAGAAGAAGGAATTCTCATCAATTCCAGAGGAGGGACGCTTGTGGCCTACTGGTCAACGTTCGTGACTGCTACGAAGAGGACTGAGGTTCTACCCATGAAGGTACGAACCACTAAATATCCACCGTGTGTCGGATGGGTACGTTAAGCGGTCGGGCCCCGGGTACTGGTCCCCAGGTTATAAATAAGGGCGTCTTCCTCCATGTTTCTACCTCGCTTCCGTGTCACTTTCCTGTCGGGCACTCTAGCCCAAATCTCCTAGCTTCCTATTTCTAAAGGTTGTTTTAGACCTGGGGTCAAACACTCCCTTCCTAAAAACCTCTACATGTGATCTGAGGATCTCATCTGAATTTCAAACGACGTGTGGAAGACGCATCACACATTTCAGAACCGTTGAAGACGGAAATTTCATTAGTTCCAGACGACGTGTGGAAGAAACATCACACATTTGTTTGAAAAACCCATTGGCCAGGTGATTCATTATTACTTTCGGGCGCCAATGTGAAAATAACGCCTCATTTTGCCGGTGGTGGGATTCAAACTCATGACTACTCGCCCGGATCCAGTTGTTCTCAGAACTAAACTACACCGACAAAGCTTATCTCTGCAACCTTGCCGTCTTGACATGTGCGTCACCTCTGAGGCACAGCAAGTACGTCACACAGTAAACACACTTCTCAGTTGTTAGAGCAAACAAACATATTTGTTTAAACAGTTCGTTCGCAGCAATGTAACTACGTTAATTTAAACAGTTTGTTCAAATTATTTTTGGCGCCCCGGTGGCCGAATGATCAGGTCTCGGGCTTCTGGCCAACCGCCGGAGTTTGGCCCGGGATCGAGTCACAGGGGATGCATTGGCTGTGTGTTTGCCCCACATCACAGTCTCTATCTAATTCCCAGAACCGGTAACCCTAAGCTAGGTTCGAGCGACTCTTTATAGCCTTGGATGCTCAAGGGACCACTAAAGCCCGAAACACACAAAAAAGTGCTTTAAAAATTATAAATTTTGTAGAAGTATTTCGGAATAGTTTTGTAATGCTGTCCCCACTGAAAAATTACGGAGACACACGGATCCATATCTACAGGATCGTTTTGGTATGTTTGAGTTTGAAACCGTCAAGCTGAAGCGTTTTTTTTTTTTTTTTTTGAAATAGCGTCTGCAAATGAATATGCCACTCGTTTTTTTTCAGATGGCATTCCCCGTTACATTATTACTTTGCTGTCCTTAAGAATGAACCACACTCACTGTAAATGTAATCAACATGACAATAATCTATATATTAATTCTATAAGGTTTTTTACTGTGAGTCCTATTTTGAGAGAACGGCTGAACGTAAAGATGTGGTTAAGGTATCAAAATAAAGGTCTTACCATGTAGATGTGCCAGTTGAAGAGAAAAGGGAGATTGGGGCAACGGTTCGGGCGTGGTGGGGCGGCAAAGTTCCCATGTAAAGTCTATGGGAGAAGCGTGCGGTTGATGTTCAATCGCCTGCGGTTGACTCACGTGCTGTTGAAAGCGGAGGCATGGAGGGACTGAGATAGTCCAAAATCCGGTCTCTTTTCTGAGCGAACCGTTGCACAAAGCAACGCTAGAAGGCATGCGCACGGTGGTCCTTAAACCTTCAGTCAAAAAAAAATCCCGAACCTGGGCTATTGTCCTTACTGAAGATGGTTGAATGAATTTGTCAATCAAATAAAGTTTACATTTGTTGTTTCATATGAGTTTATCCTTTTCCAAAAAAAAAACAAAAACAAAAAAACTAACCGTCGATTCCGACGGGTGAAGAGTATTCGCAACGCGAATCTCATTCCAACAACATTTACAAACACAGTTGTGACTGAAGATGAGAGTGAAAGAATGCGCTATCCAGTTGGGGTTTTGCACACGATCGAGATGAGTGGACTTGCGCCTCACATTCTACGACTGAAAAAGGGTGCAGTCGTGATGCTCATCACGAAACTGGGCGTGGTGCAGTGGTCTAAGCGCTGGCTTATGAGGATTCGTTCGTGTAGGGTCCGGGTTCAAATCCTGCTGAGGCAAGGTTGTTGTGTTTGTCTTACAGCACTGGCTCTTTCCCTTCCCTGGAATCAGTGACCCTAAATTAGGGACAGGCGACTGCTTATAGCCCATTGAGTTGCTCACGGTGGTCGTTAAACCTTCAGTCAAAAAAAAAAAAGAAAAAATCACGGACCTGGGCTATTGTTTTTACTGAAGTGGTAGAATGAATTTTTCAATCAAATAAAGTTTACATTTGTTGTTTCATATCAGTTTACTATTTTCAAACAAAACAAAAACAAAAAAAAAAAAACTAACAGTCGATTCCGAAGGTTTTCGTCTAGTCACAATTATATTTCTTAAAGGATCCTCTGTGGTACCGTCTTCTTAAAATATAGGATTCACAAAGTCGTTTATATACTAGATTTGAAACAGGAATAAATCAAGAATTCACGTCTACACTTTTAGTGCAAACACCGAAAACAGAACTCTTTGTGGGGAATATTTAAGATAACTGTGATTTGTGCGTAAGAAAGAAAAGAAGTGGTTATATGGAGACCAACCTACATCCTTAGAAAATCGATATTAATGTCACTGCCGAAAGAAGCTACTTTGTGTTCCTTAGGATGAAAGGGAAATTGATCAAGATTAAAGATACCTTTGCACTGTGCTGTGAAAGAGAAATAGAAATAACATGGGAGGATTATAGGTGCTTATTACTGATCAAGCAAAGGGATCTAAAACAGTGGAACAAGTTCTTCTGGAAAGATCATTACACTGTGAATAAATATGATAAACGGAGTTCCTTTGGGATTCAGAAACATCACATAGCATACATAGAGCATGAAATATTGCACAAGAGGCAGGAGCCACGTTTCTAAGGACATTAATTAATTCATTACGAATTTTGCTTAAAATGCGAAGCAGGGCAATAAAACCCAAATAATGTTTCTTCCATGATAATACCAAGAACTAAATTTTCACGTTTAACTACACTGGCGTGCATAAATTGAGGACAAGACGGTTTTTCGAATGTAACGTCGTGCAAAAGTGATCCATATCGACTCAAATCATACCATAAGATCCCCAAGATGTAAGAATATGGGACAAGTGAGCAAAACCGTCTAAACAAGGAATCCAAAGGATACAAAGGCACTTTATTGAAAAGGTAGCTTCGAGCACAACTGGACAGATGACAGAAACGTCCATGTGACAGGCGGCTGCCAAGAAAAATCCAGTCTTTAGTAGGGAATATGATCACCCCTGACTGCGTTGCGGGATTTACAACGTCTGTCCATGCTGAGGAAGAGGTTGTCAAGGTACTGTAGAGGCATTACCGCCCATTCCTCTTGTAGTGCCAATCGCAGCTGCGGAATCGTTGCTGGAGGCAGGTGACGTGCTGCCAAGCGTCTCCAGAGAAAGTCCCACACGTGTTCGATTGGATTTAGGTCAGGGAACCTTACGGGACAATCCATGCGTTGAATATCTTCACTCTCCAACAGCTCTGCGACAGCCACTGCACGATGAGGTGTAGCGTTGTCGTCCATGAAGAGGAACTCAGGACCCACAGCACTTCTAAACAGACTCACGTGAGGCAGGAGAACCTCCGTACAATAGCAGATACCAGTGACTGAACCTCCTTGGAAGATATGGAGGTCAGTACGGCTACCAAGCATGATACCGCCCCAAACAAGAACTCCGCCACCTCCAAACCGGTCCCTTTCGATGATGTTGGAGGTGTGATGGCGTGTTCCCGGCTCTTTCCAGATGTGTATACGTCCAGAATCGCTCGCCAGACTAAATCGGCTCTCATCCGTAGAGAGAAGTCGACCCCATTGCTATGTGTACAGTTCTTGTGTTCCTGGCACCACAGAAACTGCCGTCTCCGATTAGCAGGCGTTAATGGCACACGCCGTACTGGTCGTCGTGCAAATAGACCACCTTTGTGCAGCGTCCTGGCTACGGTAAAACGCGATAACGGACGTCCAGTTGACTGTTGCATGTACCATGCGATTTCTCCCGCTGTCTGCCGTCTGTCTCTTTTCGCCTGTAGGACAATATACCGGTCGTCCGCCGCCGTGGTTGCTCGTGGACGACCACTGCTAAACTCTCGGACAGCTGTTCTTGTCGTTTGAAATTCTCTCCAAGCTCCTGAAGAGATGCTGTGAGCGATCCCGAACTCCTCGGCCACACTAGTGACACTTCGACCTTCTTCCAACTTCCCAATGACGCAACTTCGGGTAAAGTCATCCAGATGTCGTCTACTTGAATGCCTGTTGGCCATATCACACGGTGGCAGCAACTTGACGTCGTTCAAACCGATGTACGCCGTGCAATTGCTTTCACCGAATTTTTGAGCGTGCACCGCCCATGTGCTTTATACCCTTTCGACAATCCCCCCCCTTCCTATATCATGCTGCATATATGCACATGCCCTATCGAACCGGACCCTAGCCTATCTCCTGAGTGGTCTTTCGGTCCGTTCTGCCTGCTCGTTCCCCTGTTATGCTAATTTCTGCTCTTCGTCCTTAATTTTTGCACACCAGTGTATATAGTATGTATTGAACGAAGCGAGGCCAAAGGCCGAGCTGAGCTTTCTTTACAGGGACTTGCGACAATTAGTTGTTCGGGAATAGGTACGAGATGGCACATCCGATCAGCGTGATTTTTTGCATGCGATTGGACATCGTCCATGGTCAGGTTTTGACCCTTCCCATTCCCGAAATTCCGTGTAATTGAGAAATAATTGTCCTAAGACATGCGATTTTTTTGGGGAGGGGGGTTCCGGGTTTTGAGAAGGGGTCGTTTGTTACCTATCTCCTTCAAAGATCTTCAGCCGATCGAAGCTGGAGGATTACGCTTCTTCAACCTACGGTTGGAAAGCGTAAACAAGAAAGATGACACCGAATTATCGGGTGTAATAAGCACGTCTTTTGAATCGATTCTGACGTGAATTAAATTTATCAAAGCTATCCAAAGTCAATGGAACCGGTATAGAAAATAGTAGTATCTGACAGAAGAAGTTTTTCAATCGGGTTTTTAATCCCGCAGATATAGCTCAAAACGAAATCGTGAATTTACGCCCTCTGGTTGCACACTTGTGCGTTAAGAAAAATTTCAAATTACATGAGAAACATTTTGCAGCGGAAACGCTCTCCAACAAAGAAAGAATTTTTCAAATCGGACTTTCAGAAGCAGAGATGTCGACAAATATAGGATATGCATCCTGGCGGAAAAAACATGCCTCATTTTAAGAAGAAAGTATTCTCAAAAGGGTTTTACGATGTGAGCGATATCGGTCCACGAAATAATTTTTTCAGTCGTATTTTCAGAAGCTTAGAAACGCAATTTACTTTAACGCCTCCTAGCGGAAGGTCTATGAGTAACGTCAAAATCTTGAAATTACATGAAAAACATTTCGCACCGCAAACGCTATCCAACAGAGAAGGATTTTTTTAAATCGGACTCTTATAAGTACCGATATTGGCAAAAATAAGATGTATATCTACGCTCCCTCGCGGAGAAACCATGCATTATTTTAAGAAGAAAATATTCCAAAAAGGTTTATCGACATGAGTAGTATCGGGGTCCAGAAACGATTTTTTTTCAATCGAGATCTTAGAAGCTTGGATTTTGCTGCAAATACATCAGAAGCGGAAATTAATGCTTACACCCGCTGGTGGCTAAACCATCTTTTACCAAAAATTTGAAATTATATGCAAAAGCTTTCTTATAAGAAGCGGTGTCAGGTGCAGAAATAATTTTTCAACTCGGAGTTTTAGAAGCAGAGATATCGGGAGAAACGCAATTTGCCTTTTCTCTCCCTATGAATTACTTGAAAATTTTGAAATTGTATGAAAAATATGTCGAACCGGGAACTCTGTCGAATAAAGAAGAGATTTTTCAAATCGGACCATTATAAGAAGGGATGTTGAGAAAAATAAGATATATTTCTACGCCCCTTGGCGGAGAAACCATGCAATATTTTAAGAAGATAATATCCCGAAAAAGTTTACTCACGTGAGTGGCATCATCACTCCACGAACAAATTTTTTAGTCAAGATTCTAGAAGCTCAGATTTTGTGGTAAAAACATCAGAAGCAGGAATTAACTCTTACGCCACCTGGTGGCCTAACAATTCTTTACAAAAAATTACAAATTATATGAAAAACATTTCGCATCAGGAGCTGTATTCGCTGAACAAAAAAGTATTCAAATCGGAGTTTTAGAAGTAGAGATACCGGGTAAAACGCAATACACCCAAGTGGACTATGTCCCCGTGTTGTCAGTGTCCACGGCTCCCACAGAGACCCGGTGATCCATTGGACCGTGTGTGTGGGATCCGTTCGTGCCTAGCGCACGATCAGTCGATCCTCTCTATCGGGGGGCTCTCTAGGTCCGTCCAGAACCGCTCTGCCGTGTGGCAGTGCCGTCACGTGTCCACTTCTCCTAACACAGTCGGACGGTATGGTCAGAACGATCCACGTGGCGGACTATACGGTACGCCGGCCACCCTGCGGTTTCAGCCCGATGATCAGTCCTCTCTCAATGTCTGTAAGTTGCGTAAATCGACGTCGTTGGCCTCTACTCGGCATTCTTGTCACTCTGTACTCTTGCTTGCGTTGGCCGGCGCTTTTCTCTTTCATGTGGCATCAACTACACGCCAGTTTATAAGCTGCCGGTTTGTGCTTGCACTGCCACCAGAGGGTGTGCGGTCGTGCACAATCGCACCAAAGGTGGATCATTTGCATACCAGCACGCACTCTAGCTATTTGCTAAGTTTCGCGGTTGTAACATGTTTTCTTCTAGGTGCGCAAATTTTATTGTCCGTGAGTGTATCTTATGTCCAACTGGCCGCATTTATTTCCTCACTTTCCATCCGGAAAGTTTTAGATTTTCATTGCACCGCCATTTCTTGTTGATTAATAATTACCTGTAAATCAAATTTGATGCCGAAGTACTTGAGCATTTTGGATGTATGATGAAAATACTTTGCAAATCAGCATGATGATCACCAAAAGTAAAACAGAACCAGTCGCCAAAAGTAGAAATGGAGTAGCCTGACATGGAAAAGAGGCACACGATGTTTTAAAAATGCTAGTGTCGTACTATTTCTTACAAGTCCAACACGAAAGCATGGATGACATTGGATTTTTTTCAATCTGTGTTTGGGATTAAGACAAGGAACGTCAAATTAAAAGCCGTGAGTTTTTGTTTGTTATGGTCAAATGTCCAACGCATCCACGCACGAAGAACCAGTCTTAACAGTGAGTTTGTCTTCTTGCCTCCGACCTCGACGGCTGTATTACATCCCATAGCTCAACGTGTGATTTGAAGTCACAAGTACAAACACCGCCGGGAATTAATTCTAGCACTTTATGACGTATATCCTAAACGAACTTTCATTTTTGGTTGTCTTTCTCTATGTAAATTTTTAATTCGTTCTGTTTTAGCGTTTCAATCTTAACGTTAATATTTTCTCACTCACTGAATGTTATGTCGGCAACAGTCGTGAGATCAAGAGTGAGTGGCGTGTGCATATTTGACAAGCGAAGAACGAGATACAATGTCTGGAGCTAGCAGACAAAGAGTGGTGTCGTGTGATGTTGTGCCGTGTTGTTGATAGATTACTGTAGCTATTTGTTGTAATTAGCAAATTAGATGAAAACACGTCGAACCTAGTTTCATAGAGGTTTAGTATTCTTAAATATGCTGATGTGATCATTTGTGATACATTATGAATATGAAATGTCGGGAAATTTCGGCAATAAAGATCATTTGCACTTAAGGTGAACGCCAAGTAATTTTGCTTCCTATACTTCCAATGGAAAATCTTCTGTACAAATTTTCTTCACAATTAATGCGTTCCCAAGGATGAAAATTTGAACATCGATTAAAATAGCTTCAATTTATAACTTGGAATACTTAATATTTTCTAAAACATAACCATAATTATGCAATCCAACATTTGTTTGTCTACTGACGTCATCAAAGTAAGGTCGCGCCATCTTTTTTCTGGACAATTAATGCGCTCCTAAGGATGAAAATTTGAACATCGATTAAAATAGCTTCATTTTATAACTTGAAATACTTAATATTTTCTAAAACATAACCGTAATTATGCAATCCAACATTTGTTTGTCTCATGACGTCTTTAAAGTACAGGTCGTGCCATATTTTTTCTGATTTCAACACCACCAAAGGAAAAGTTATTGATTTTTAATATAATTATGGTTACGTTTTAGAAATATTAAGTATTGCAAGTTATAATATTAAGTTATTTTATTCGATGTTCGAATTTTCATCCTTGGGAACACACTAATTGTGAAGGAAATGTGTACAAAAGTTTTTCCATTGGAAGTATAGGAAGCAAAATTACTTGATGTCCACCTCAACTGTTTCCAAGATTTCTCTCCTCTAGCCGTTAAGTCACCTAATTTACAAGGGCGGATCGGAAAGTAATGCACACTATTTTTTTTTTTTGGAAACAGTTTAATAGATAGGCAAAACAAAACATATACACAATGAAACAACATCTCTTAGCTATTTTTCAACATAAGAACCGAGACGCTTGAGACATTTATCCCAGCGTGGTGCCAGTTTTAGTATACTTTGTTCATAAAAGTCCATTTTCAGGGCGTATAGCCACTAGAGCTGAGACGGGCTGAGCCAGAGCCCGAAAGCCCGAAGCAGAGCCCGGGCCCGAATTGGGCTCGAGCTGTAGAATATTTACTGCGGTTCGGGCTCTTAGAGAGAAGGAGAGCGAGAGAATTTTTTTTATATATAAATGTTATTTTATATGATTTAGCACATGAGGCACTTTATAATCGGTAAATGGAATTCTTCGGCAACTGGTTCTGATTAGGGAGCGGGCATTCGAGACGGCTATTTATTCCGGGCTTGGGTAGAAAATGCCATAGGCCGCGCATTAGTGTTTTTCTGCAGAGAAGAAAAAGCTTTTTCAAGAACTATAGATATTGGATAGTTGATAGTATGCCGACGATCATCCACCCCTTATCTCCACATAGTAGCTAATTGCTAATTCTATTTAGCAACGTACATATTACAGCTCATTATGGCGCGATAATATTAGCATTGTTTGAGCAACATACAATTGCAGCACTTCCCGATCATTTTGGATGCCCTGCAGTCCGAAGCACTTCAGGTGGAAACGGACGGTCAAAACAATTCGTCCAGTTACACTGTAAAAATAGATAGAGGTCCCTTCCAACCTTTCCCTATTTGATAAATGCGTTGGCTAATTGCAGGAGGAGAAGAGAGTGGAAGTGTGGAAAAGGAGATGTTTTCTTATTGATAGTTGTACAGCTTAGCCAGTTTTCGGGCTCGTTCTGGCCCGGTCTTTATCTTGCAATATAAAATTCGGGCTCGGATGGGCTCGGGCTCCGAAAATTGAGCCCAAACTCAGCTCTAATAGCCACCTGCAGACAACCCATTTGACTTCGTCAGCCAAATCGAAGCGCTGACTGCCCAGGAATCTTTTCAAGGGACGACACAATTGAAAGTTGGCCGCCCCGGTGGCGCTGGCCTCTGATCATTCGTCCGTAAGGGGTTCGGGTTCAAATCCCGGTCAGGCATGGATGTTGTGTTTGTCTTACGGCATTGGCTCTCTCCCTTCCCTGGAACCAGTGACCCTAAGTTAGAGACGGGCGACTGCTCATAGCCCATTGAGTTGCTCACGGTGGTCGTTAAACCTCCAATCAAAAAAAAAGAAAAAAATGAAAGTTCGAAGGAGCCAGATCCGAACTGTAGGTTGGGCGTTGGAGCACCTCCCAGCCAAACTGCGCAATTTTACCACGAATGTGTTGCGCAACATGTGGACGAGTGTTGTCATGAAGCAGTCTGACATTTTCGGGTCTTTTGTCTCGAAGGTCACGACGCCACTGTGACGTATATTCTAAATTAACTTTCCGTTTTAGTTTCTCTCCCTATGTAAATTTTGAGTTTGTTCTCAGGTATACTTCACAACTTAACGTGACATCTTCTCTCTCAAACGAATACTGTTGGCAACACAGTTGGGGTCAGAGTGAACGTGACGTATGACTGTATAAAATAAGAACGATAGATAAAAACTACGATACAACAGTTGCTCGTGTGTGGTGTTGGATGTGTGCTGGATACTGATTTGTTAAGTAAAATGTGAAGTGCGATGTTGTGCTGATGAAATAGTGGTGGAATAAATCAATTAACGTACGTTGACTTTGTCTTATATTCCGTCTGGCCGTTAAGGTTTAATTAAGGAAGTGTTCCATCGTATTTATACCTAATGATATGGACATAACGTAAGAACGACAAGATTTCAGTACGAAAGGAACTTTACGTTATACAACTTTGTCAAAGTGTTAGCGTAAGTTTTGGCATTCACAGTGGTCCCCGTTGAATGAAACTCCACCAGGAGAACGCCATGCATGTCTCAGAACACCGTCATCAGGTCGTTTTGTGTAGATTGCGTTACTCTGACGTTTTTTGGTGGCGGGGAGTCGGAATGTTTCCACACCATACTGGCTTTCCTTTTTCTAGAGCGTAGTGGTACGCCTAAGACTCGTCGTCCGTCGCTACACCTGCCATAAATTTATGTCCTTCTTCTGCGTAACGCATCAAGTGCACCAAAGATGATATTATTCTCTGTCCCTTGTGCTCGTCTGTCGAGATCTTGGGCACCCATTGGACACTGACCTGGCGAAATTGCAATTTGTCATGCAAATATCGTACGCTATACAGTACGAAATGTTAAACTCAGATGAATACGCCGGTCATTCAGAGTTACCTGATCAATGCCTCTCATAGTAGCAGGTGATGACGCAGTTACAGGTCGACCGGACCGTGGCGAATCGGTAAGGTTGCCACGGCCTTCTGCAAAGAAACTGCACCATCTGGAGATGCTGCTTCGGTCCAGGCAATCACAACCATACATTTAGACCATTTCTTTGTGAATTTCCGTCGGAGTTTTCCGTTTAGCTCACAAAAATAGGACTACGGGGAATTTCTCTTCATTCGCAGACGAAGCTGACAAACGCGACATCTTTTTGCCGACGTTCACATTGTCTTCCATCTACTGCGACACCTGATCCGGCCAAACCGGTCTGTATCGTGATATTAAAACTCCTTGTCTACCGAACTGCAGTCTGCGATAGAAAAAGATTGTTGTGCGTTATTTTTCGATTCTCACTAGTAGCTCAGTGTGTAATGAATAATTGCTTATGAACTAGCTATCTGAGGTTTAACAGTTCATAGTTCCAGTGATACCAGAATAAACTAAAAACTATATATAACTGTCTGAGCACGATAACAACTCACTAGATGCTAAATAAAAGATGTTAGCATCTTTTATTTGGCATCACGATAACATCTTTTAGTATTATCGTGCTCAGACAGTTATATATATTTTTAGTTTGCAATTTAGCACGAAAATCATTATTCATTGTTACCAGAACAACCGACTGATGGTACGAAGGTAATGTTTATATAGTGACCGAGGTCTGATAAAAAAATTATGAGACTTGGCCGATATACAACAAAGTAATTACGTTACTTAAGTCTGACTATGGTCTCCATCGAAGCATTCTCCTTGGGCAGCGATACACCGCTGCCAGCATTTTTGCCACTGTTGGAACGCGCCCTGAAAGTCCTGTTCGCGAATCGTGTCAAGCACCGTCTGCAATTCGCGCTGGATCTCGTCCACGGTTTCAAAACGGCCACTCTTGAGCTTCAGCTACATCTTCAGAAGTTCTAAAGTTAGATCTGATAAAAAAATTATGAGACTTGGCCGATATACAACAAAGTACTTACGTTACTTAAGTCTGACTATGGTCTCCATCGAAGCATTCTCCTTGGGCAGCGATACACCGCTGCCAGCATTTTTGCCACTGCTGGAACGCGCCCTGAAAGTAATGTTCGCGAATCGTGTCAAGCACCGTCTGCAATTCGCGCTGGATCTCGTCCACGGTTTCAAAACGGCCACTCTTGAGCTTCAGCTACATCTTCAGAAGTTCTAAAGTTAGATCTTGACAGAGTTCGACACGGAGCTCCTTCTGTTCGGGGGTCAGAATTTTTGCCGCAAACTTTGCAGCAATGCGGTGCATGTTCAAAACCGACGACAGAAGTTTTTGCACTGTTCCGTATGACACATTAACGATAGTAGCAATGTATTCAATGATTCTTCAACGATCCTCATGTCCCAGTTTCCTAATTTTGTCCACATTTTCAGGGGTTTTGCTCGTGGACGGTCGCCCTGACCTCTTGTCGTTTTCCAGTGCCGTTCTGCCGCTCTTGAAGCACGAGTGCCACTCAAAATACCTCGTACGACTCCTTGCTTCGTTGCCATAGGCCTGCAGCAACATTTCATGCGTCTCCGTCCTTGATTTGCTGAGATTGACGCAGAGTTTGATGTTCCCTCGCTGCTCTAGTTTGCAGTCCATTCCGAAATCGCAGCTGTGTTCTGCACGTGATCGCCAAATATCGTGTTGTACATCTCCCGATGTTCACAGAACGACGCCACTCGGCACAATGGCTCATGAAGGTCACTGCCCTCGATCGGTGCTCGCGCATCCACGTACTCGGCACGCTATGTATCTAGTCTTCGAATTTTTTGATCGCACTACGTATTTAACCGACAAACATTACAACTTTTAGAAAGAATGGAGAAAAACGTGGAAATTAAAATTTCTATTTTTGATGCCATTAGATTGATAGCCGATGCTTGGAGACACGTATCCCAGACATATATCCAACACTGCTTAAGAAAGGCTATGTTGGATAGCACAGATAAATCTGATGATGAAATGGATGATGTTCTACTCTCTGATTGGTTGCGACGTCAGAATATATATAACACACTATGGTCTAGTTCCTGCAGTTGACGACATCGTCATGTAAATGGCGTTGTTGCCACATATATATCGTCTCTGCAGATGATATTGTAGAAGCAGTTGAGCCCTGAGGAACTTCTGAGGCAAGTAAGGAAATTAAATAGGAGAACGTTCGGTTACGGTTGTATTGAACATCCACGGATTCCGCGGAAAATCTCCAACGTTTTTTGGGAAATTTTTTTTTTTTTTTTTTTTTTGATTGGAGGTTTAACGACCACCGTGAGCAACTCAATGGGCTATAAGCTGTCGCCCGTCCCTAATTTAGGGTCACTGGTTCCAGGGAAGGGAGAGAGCCAGTGCCGTAAGTTAAACACAACATCCATGCCTCACGGGATTCGAACCCGGACCCCGTTCGGACGAATGATCAGAGGCCGTCGCTTAGACCACTGCGCCACCGGGGCGGGGCGGCTTTGGGAAATCAGACTACTACGATAACGAATTATTTAAAGCGTTAAGTGTTATTCGGCGAAAACTGAGGGCGCATAAATAAAAGCGAAGCAAACAACATTATATTATATATTCAAGAAACGCATCATCATCAACAACCATTATCAATCCAATGCTGGAAGAAGGTCTCCCCAAATTTCTTCCACAATTGTCTGTCTTGGGCCGGTGTCCTCCATGTCACTCCAGTATACTTTCGAATTTCATCATTCCATCTCTCCCATGGTGTCTTCTTCTGGGTCTTTTCCTGTCCCTCGGAATCCAGTCGAAATTTTCGGTTGTCCATCGGTAGTCCGTTCTTCTGGCAACACCGTCCAGCCCATTGCCATTTCAGTGATTTCACTCTGGTCATGATGTCGTCCACTCCTGTCATTTTCCTTATTCACAAGTTCCTCTTCTTATCTTTCCTGGTTACACCAAGCATGCATCTCTCCATGCCTCTTTGAGTTGTCTGCAGTCTTTGTATGTCTTTTTTAGTTAAGGTCCATGTCTCTGCTCCATAGGTAAGCACTGGCAGAATGCATTGATTAAACACTTTTCTTTCGAGACATAATGGCATACTGCTCTTAAAAATTGTACTGTTTCTTCCAAAAGCTCTCCATTCAAGTTTTATACGCCGATTAATCCAAGAAACGCATATAGCGTATTAAATCCGTTTATTTTTATGGTGTAATAAGCACACAGATTCGCCAAGCTTTCGCACTCCACTGGGAGGCATTTTCAAGGCAATGGTAGACATAAAATGCTACTATATGTATATGACATAAATGTTACTTTTTTGTGATATAAATGCTACTTTATGGGAGGCTTTTTCAAGGCAATGGTAGACATAAAATGGTACTTTATGTCTACCATTGCCTTGAAAATGCCTCCCAGTGGAGTGCGAAAGCTTGGCGAATCTCTGTGCTTATTACACCATAAAAAAACGGATTTTATACGCTTATATGCGTTTCTTGAGTATTCACATTGTGGTGTATTAAAAATAACGTAACATTATATTCTTTTTGAAAGAAAACGTCTTACCCCGCGGGTCCGGTATAGGGAGAATCTATGCGAAAGTCGATGTTACGATTTTGAGTATACTAGACAAATCTTAATAACTTTAAAATTATAACGCATATCGAAATAAGCAATACACGGTTTAAAAGAGCAAGGATGAAAGAGTGTCACGCGACTTTAGCCTTGATCGCATGACGTCACATTCCGCCACAAGATGGTTGCCAAGTTAGAGTGGAAAATTACCGGTTCGCCGCGCGGAAAAATTAGTATAGCTCGGTAAATGGTGCGCGTAGGACGTCGTGTGAGATGTCGTTTAACAGAGCTCGACGAGTACTATAAAACTCATAGTGACAATAGTGAAAGAATTTGAAAACATATACAGTGACAAAGTGTTGAACTTGGACCAATTTTCGTTAAAATTTTAAAAATGTCGAAATATCTTCAAAACAAGAAGGTAAATGCCTATCGTAAACGGTTACAAAGTGAAAAAGAATAAACGAGGAATCCAAAAAGGCCCCTATGACAGCAGCAGAACGAATGCGGAGGATGAGGTAGCGTCGACAAGTTGAGGTGAGTACCAGTCGCGCAGACGCCTCAACGCCTAACGCCAGTTCACAGGCAATGGATGTCGACAGTGAGATAGAACTGATGAAATGCGACGAAATGCAAGCAGATGAGACGTTTGAGAAACGAGATTTAGCGTTTATAATCCATTGGCGTCTAGCGACGAAGCACTTTGAAAAGTCGTTTAATGGTAACAAGTTGGGTTTTGTTTGTGAATCGCATGTGGTTCCAAAAGGATTTAAAACGGCCCAATGCAGCTATGTTGCAATTCTTACAACAGGAATTCACAGATGATGATGTTCAACAGTTTATGTTGTGCTCAAACTGCTGACCATCAGTAAACCAAGGAAAAGTGCCAACGTTGGGTAAGAGTAACGACTTCACGTATCACGCTCCGACTATTTGGCACTCACGGAGACTTGGATGGATAAAGACAAAACCGTCGACATACCCAGCTTCAAACACATTTAGTCCAAAGAGTGCGACAGACACGGCGATGACGACAACCAACAGCCTAGTCAGTACGAGTCGTGGCACTGGCAAGAAGAAGCGTAGTGGACTCTACGGTGGCACGGCAGTCTTCAAGACCGTCGACATACCCGGCTTCAAACACATTTAGTCCAAAGAGTGCGACAGACACGGCGATGACGACAACCAACAGCCTAGTCAGTACGAGTCGTGGCACTGGCAAGAAGAAGCGTAGTGGACTCTACGGTGGCACGGCAGTCTTCAAGAATCAGAAAACGTGCAGGGCTCATGTCGCTAGATCCGTTCCACGACGGCTCACGTCGCTAGATCCGTTCCACGACGGCTCACGTCGCTAGATCCGTTCCACGACGGCCCATACCCAAGTATTCTGGATTCAATTGCCTACAGGATATTCATCGGCAAAGACGTACTAGTGGAAGTTGAGATACCCAACCAATTCAAATTCGTTCGAGTATCAATCTATATTCATCCACAGACACCACTCAACTACATCTAGATGTTTCTCTTTCAACTAATGCTTTACTACACAGAGCATGCCAGAACAATAGTTAGCGACTGGCCCTGCGATTCCAACATACTGCTTCTGCTCACCGGAGACTTTAACATTGAGGCGTCGAACGATCGTCTGAAACAGTTTCTGAACGACAAGTTCAGATTGGTGTTGGCCGTGGATCCAACTGACTTCATAACTTTTAAGAATACCAGGATAGGCTAAACGTTCTCTAGAGATATAAGTGTAGCATGTAAGTCGTACATGTCGTACTACTCGTACCATTGTCCTGTCTTCAACAAAATTTTACAAATTAGTCAGCATGTGAGAAATAAATAAAATAAAAGACATGCAAGTTCGTTGCGCTCATTTCTTTCTTACCAACCCTACAAACACCGCCTGACAACACCGCCTGGGTAAGACGTTTTCCGCCAAAAACCTCAGCGGTAAGGACCCCTACACTACCTACTCCGAATTTTTATTCAAACATTTTCCCACAATATGTCTGCTTCAGGATTTGCTGTTACTATGTATTTACAGTATGTGTTTCTTTTATTTTTATTTGAGGTTAATTAATGAAATATTTCAAGTATATTCACTTGTTATGAACATGTAGTATAAAAGAATATGCATATTACCACATATGCATTTTTACATGGTACGTATTTTCACTCCAAAACAAATTTAGCTAGCGCCTGGATGTAGCGAGGATTTTCACTGGATCCAATATCCTCGTTATAAGTGGGCTCATCTGAATCTGTAGAGTCGACGAAAATTTTCATGGAAAATTCACGATGCGAAAAGACCTCATTTCCTTACTTTTAGATTAAAAAAAATCAAGATGAGTAGTGAGCTCGTGAAATCTATACTCGTAAACTGCAGTCAAAGTTTATTGGGCTTTGCTATACGTTTCCGTTCCCATCAGCTCCACTGTTTCTTTAGTTTCTGTTGCTTCGCCTTTTTTCTCGGCTTTCGCACGACAATTCATCTATCCGTTTCGTTTGCCGTCTGTCCTGACTGTTTCGATTAATCGATTTTCAGTTTGGTTCGCCCTCTGAAAACAGAGGACATTCAGTTGCTGACGTCATCGATCGCGTGCGTCCCACTTGATTTCTTGTTTCCGTATTGCCTTTTTTTAACGCACAGTTTTTTAAAATGAAACAGTCACTTGCCATCGTGCTGTTATTTTAGCTTTATTCTTTTCTTTGGTCAGAAACAATAAGAGGATTTTTTTTTTTTCATTTCTGAAAAATATAATAAATATGTGTGCGCGCAAGCACTGAGGAAATGTCTGTTGCTTAGCCTAAAATATTATCATTTAGTTCTTTTCATTGCCAATTATCTGAAAAGGTGATTTAAATAACGCTGACGCAGTATCGTTCAATGGTAAGAATGAAACGAAAAGGCTTGACATTCCAATACCATTGTTGTAAAACATGACAAAATGAAGATAACTGCGCGCAATCTGTCCACAGGCAGGACATTACTACATAAACTATAACTTCCTTTGTATGAGCGTTTGAATATTTGTGCTATTTTGTTGGCGCCTCCTGGTGCTTGCCTGTTTTAATTGTTGAATCTTGGCATCAAACAACATACTTTTTTATTGTTGTTCATGTTCAATTTTGTAATGTTCACTATTTCATATTTGGAACATATCTGTTTCACTCTGACGAAACATCGTTTTCTGTATTTCCGTGCCACTCCATGTCAAGGTAGGACTCCTACAACAATAAAATATAACCAATCAATACAGCGCATGCGTGTACTACTTTGCTTTCTCGTCATAGCAAAAGAAGACAGATTTTTCACAGCTGCTACTGTGACGTCATCTCATCCAAATCATTCTGACATGACGTACGAGATGCATTACGTCACACGATTAAAATCGTTTCAGCAACTCTTTAGAAACAGGAAAACGTTGCGTCAGGAATTTTGGCTCTACTTCGTCCTTCATAAACAACATATAGAATTTTTCGTTTAGAATCCTGTCGTATGAAATTTAGTATAAAGATTCCCCTTGCGAACCTAAAATGATTATTTTATATTGTCAAACCAGTTTCTTTTCTCAGTTAAGTCTAAAAATTGAGTGTTACAATACATTAGGTAATATGTATTATATAACTTCTTGTTCGACAGAAACACCAAGTGACTTATGTGCATTCACCGAGGGTCTCCCACCCACAGAAATAATACATTTCAAATTGTGACCAAATTTCTGGAGGTCTCCGCCACTTATTTAAAACTTCATGCTTTTAAATCTGTTGTCATATTCTAAACACTATGTCTATTTTACATAACTCCATATTTTACACTCGCAATATATATATTCAAAAAAATTATTCAAAGTTTTTTAAATGTAAGTTTTACCTTATCGTTTTCCTTAAGCTGTATTTAGTTTATGCACTGACAAGTATACATAAAATAATAGGTTCTGGTAACACTCCGAAGATTGTCCGGGTCGTGTCAATTAATACTGCAAATGTTCACTTATACTGTTGTAATTGTACACACTGCTAAAAGTATTTAAAATTTCTATATACATACGGTATCCTTGAAAAGTTCTCAGGAAAACCCTCTCGAAGGCCGTCCCGCTCTTCATTATATATTAACCTTATACAAGTGTGTTTAAGAGAAGTTATAATATAATACATATAACCTTATGGAAGTGTGTTTAAGAGAGGTGTTATGACCTATACGATTATAATTTCAGATATTTAACAGTAGGTAATAGTGTGTTATTATTATTTCATGCATGTGCTGAAGAAATATGATTTGGGAACTCTGAGGATCTCTGCGAACGAGAGGCTTCTATAAATACTTAAATATGATTTACAAATTTAATGGATGCAGTATTGAAATTTGCTTTACAGTGAGGAATATGATTTTGGTGTCTTTTTCTTGTGCATATGCAGTGGCAGCGAAACCGCCCGGGCCGCCAGGGTGAGGGCCCGGTCAATAATTTCAACCAAGCTTTTTATTTTTATTATTTTTTTATTTGGCATATGTGCGATTGTTGTGATGTGCCTTAGAAAGTTTCTTTAGGCAAGGGGTTGTGTGATCCAAATTCCCACCAAAGCTCCTTAGGCATGGTTTTTCTTATGTTTGTTCCGGGAAGCGGGAAGGTAGAGGGTGTACCACGATTCGAAATTTCGGGCCCGGTCAACGAACTTCACTTTCCGCCGCCCCTGTGTATATGTATGTGTTCAAGTAACGGCCGTGTAAGATATCTTGTACGAGAACGGACAATTTATCCTTACAAACTCACTGCTAGACATTTTGGTGACATTGGTCCTCAACGACGCCATTTTGCTCGAACACGTAAGATAATCGTTGGTTGTCAAGTACATGGCGATATTCGGTACGCTTTCTTACATGGTCGGAGGCAGAACTTAAAAGAACATTCGTTGCGAGGTGTCAACAATGCAATCCCCCAAAACGTTGGGGGTTCGTGGAGAAAGGGAGACGAGGCGGACATTAGAGATTCGAAACGCGAGGAGAAGGAGATGTCACGGTGATACAGCATAATGTTTTTTCGTTGTATGGGATATAACCCATAAAGTATGTAAATAATGTACAGTTGTATATACTGTATATATATCTTGAATAAATACTCGGATTTCATAGCAAATGGATTCCTGAAGGTATTTTCCCTAAGGCCGTACATTGTAAAGGACGAAACGAACCAAACGGGCCTGGGAACCACAGGTTGGCTAAAACATCTCACACAAACTTTCTTTTTCCTTAAACCACGAAATTCTCAGAATATAAATGTTTTTTTTTTTTTTTTTTGGTAGGATATAACCAAGTATTATTTTATTTACATCTGTAGAAGAAATAAAAAAGAAATAAAAAAAGAAAAGAAAAAATACTGTTTGTGCTTCTGCGCATGAACTATCATAACATTTTAACATTTGCAACTGCGCAATTCTAAGTTCACAAACAAAAAGGAAATACCTGGTTGTCGCTCCGGTGGCCGGATCCGGGTCCGAATTCCGGTGAGGCGTGGATGTTCTGTTTGTCTTACGGCACTGGCGCTCTCCTTTTCCTGGAGTTAGTGGCCCTAAATTAGGGACGGCGGCTGCTTATAGCCCATTGAGTTGCTCACGGTGGTCGTTAAACCCTCAAGAACAACAACAAAAATATTTGGTTATTAAAAAATTACTCTACATATTATTTCCCCCGTCATTGTTGACGGGCTTTCACCTATAGTACTACTTAAACAAGTATGGCACAGTATTCTAGAGTGTTTTTGTCTCGTTTTGGAATTTAACTGCCATCATGAGCCAATGTAACGGCTATAAGCAATTTAGGATCACTTGTGTCCTATGAAAGCGACAGAGCTAATCACACAGTCGGCTCGAACGAATGGTCAGACCTGACCAGGAATAGTCTTGGACTTAGATAGGCATTCTTGATTGCAACAAAGAAAGTCTTTAGGCATTCTTGATTGCAACAAAGAAAGTATTTAGCCCAAGGAGAATGCTTTGATGGAGACCATAGTCAGACTTAAGTAACGTAAGTACTTTGTTGTATATCGGCCAAGTCTCATAATTTTTTTTAAAGTAAAAATCGGAAATATATGGATATCTGTAACCACTACCAAGACTATTCTTGGTCATGGTTGCATATGTCTTTTACATTACACCACAAGCCAGACAAAATATATGATTTTCAGTCCGGCTTGTGGTATAGTGTGAGATGTAGGCAATTTGAAAAGTATCCGCTGTTTTCTTAAGGTAACTTAAAAGACATACAGGGTTACAAGAAAAGTCCGTGATCAGGCCAATATCTCACGAACTGCAGTTAGCGATTTACTTCTTGTGCAGTTGTATAGGAAACTCCCGATAACGCACACAATAACACCACGAAGGATTCCCTCGATCCCTTTTTTGCGGGGTTGAGAGGGCTGTCATGCCCCCTTTGCAAATAGGGCAAAAAATATCAATTACAAACTTGTTCAGCGAGGATAGTACATAAATGTTTTTGTCCCTTAATAAAAGATGGGAAGGGACTCTCCAAATGCGAAAAAAAGCGAGAAGCTGCCTGAGTCGCTGTGTCCGAAACATATTTGCATGGATTTCAAATGGACTTTCTGCTCCGACGTCAGAATACAAAAATGATATGCGTGGTCGGTATGCCAACACTTCGTAAACCAGTGACGGGAAGTCGAAAGCTTTGCCACGTACGCAAGTCAATTTGATGTGCATATACACCGGTGGAAAGTGAAAAAAGAACACCAAGAAGGAGACATCCGATACCAACGAAATTTATACAGCATAATAACGGAATACAGAGGATAACGTGATCAAAACATTATGCTAAAATACAGCTGTATTTGCTGGTAAACTGAAAAATAACATTTCCATGTAACATGGTTAGTACGAGGTTGAACCGCCATGAACTGCGTCACACTGTGCAATTATGGCATGGAGTCTGTCGTACAGATGTTGGATGTAAGTTTGGGGTATTCAGTTCCAAGCATCCTCAACCTGGACGCGTAAATCGAGGATGGTCGTGGCTGGCCGTGGAGACCGGATAAGTCGTTCTGCCATAAAATCCCACTCGTGCTCAATGGGGGACACATCCGGTAAACGTGCAGGCCATGGAAGTTGTCTCACACCCTGAAGTGCATGTTGAGTTGCACGTGCAGTGTGTGGGCGTGCGTTATCTTGCTGGAAAACACCACTATGGACCGACCTTACAAATGGCACAACAACAGGCTGAATGATGCTGTTGATGTAGGAGGTGCTGTTTAACGTACCCGGTACAAACACTAGTTGTGTACGGGAGTGATAGCTGATCGCTCCCCACACCAGGAGATCAGGTGTAGGCCCTGTGTGCCGCTAGCGGATGCAAGAAGGGTGGAGACGCTCCCCTGTGCGTCTGCGAACATGCATATGACCACCGGAGGCTCTCAAGCAGAATCTGCTTTCATCGCTGAACACGACCGATCGTAATTGAGTTCTCCAGTGCAGACGTTGGCGACACCACTGCAGCCGTTTCTGACTGTGGGCTGGAGTGAGAGGTACACATGCCACAGGCACACGTGCACGTAGTCCTGCATCCAGTAGACGGTTACGGATTGTTCGCACAGTGACCTCAGGTGCAACGGCAGCTCGGATTTGCGTCGCAGTGGATGTTCTGCTTGAAAACGACGCTCTTCTAATGCGTCGATCGGTCCGCTCATCATTCCGTCTGTGACTCTCGGTTCCACGTCTTCTCGAGTGGGAATGTTCCTCGGACCATCTACGCCACCATCGTACCATCACCGATACTTCCCGTCCAATTCGCTCCGCAATACGACGATACGACCACCCGGCCTCACGGAGTCCGACTAGACGACCTCGCTCAAAGTCCGATAACTGCTGAAATCTTACACGTCTTCCATGTCTAGGCATTGCAGCTTCTTCAGGGTCTTCGCACGTGTCAGTACGCCGACGACTGATTAGATCCACTTCGCCGTGCTCCTTAAATACCACCGACGATAATTTTCATATTATGCCGTGCTGTAGCGTAAGCGCTCACCGGTTGGTCCCAAAATTAACATCACACCTACGTAAACTCGACCCCATTAACATATGTAAATTTCATGATCGTCCGCCAATTCCTTCTTGGTGTTCTTTTTCACTTTTCGCCCGTGTATTACATCGTTCTTCTTCCGTCGAATCGAAATGAATTAAAACCACCTCTGAATTCGTCCTAGTTGAGCGGCGTTCGGGTCCTGGGTGAAGCATGACTGGTGGCTTGTCTCACGACGCTGGATCTCCACCTTCCCTGGAACTAGTGACCCCTACTTTTTTTTTCTTTTTTTGTTTGGCGGTTTAGCTACCACCGTGAACAACTCGGTGGGTATAAGCAGTCACTCGTTCCTAATTTATGGCCATTGATTCCAGGAAGGAGAGAGAGAAAGAGAGAGCCACTGCCATAATGAAAACACGACATCTATGTCTCGCCGGGATTCGAACTCTGACCCATCTCGGACGAATAGTCGCAAGCCAGCACTTACACCACTACACCACCGGGCGCGGCGGCCTCAAATTAAGGACGGCTAACTGCCTATACTCCCTCAGAAATGCTCATAGTGGTCATTAAACCCCCAAAATAAAATACAAGTTAGTAAAATCATCCAATGCATTGATTATAATACGCTTTCCAACATACCAGAAATCATTACTCAAGTTATTAGGATAATGGCTGTGGAATACATCTCGGTCCTGTGCCCTGACCTTTGATCCCATTTCGATTATATTTAACAGAACTGGTTCAGTATACCTCCGAAATAACATGATAAAGTTTTGTCGCAATCGAAGCATTTTTACGTAAGTTATGATGCATAAGGGCTATAGAATAGATTCCGCTCCTGTGTCTTAAACTTTGACCCCATTTCGCCTATTTTCAATAGGATTCGTCCCCAGGCAGGCCCCTACAACATACTAACATTTCATCTAAATCGAATAATTTTTACGTAAGTTATGACGCATAATGGCGATGGAAGTGATTCATCTCCTATGTCCTGACCTTTGACCCCATTTCACCCATTTTCAATAGGGTTTGTCCCCAAGAGGTAGGGGATAATAGGGTTTGTCCCCTACCACATGCTAAAATTTAATCGAAATCGAACTTTTTTTACGTTAGCTATGACGCATAAGAGCAGCGCTCCTATGTCCTAACCTTTGACACCATTTCGTTCACTTTCAACAGGGTTCCTTCCAGGTGATCCCCTTCCACATACTAAAAGTTCATCGAAATCGAATGATTTTTACGCGAGTTATCGCGCGGACGGATATACGCACACGACGCGTGACGTAATGAGGCAGATGGAAATAACGACCATCTGCTCGCAAGAGTGTGACTTCATGAAACTTTAATAGGATCCACACACAATGCGTGACGTAATGAGACAGATGGCGTGACCGCGCGCCAACATCTCAAGCGCGAGTTGTGACGTCATAAGATCGTCCCCAGGTGGTCCCCTACCACATAATAAATTTTCATCGAAATCGAACCATTTTTACGCACGTTATGACGCATAAAGGCAATGGAATGCATTCCGCTCCTATGTCCTGACCTTTGACTCCACTTCACCTATTTTCAATAGGGTTCATTTCCAGGTGGTCCCCTGCAATATACTAAAATTTCATCGACATCGAACCATATTTACGCACGTTATGACGCATAAGGGCAATGGAATGGATCCCGCTCCTATGCCGTGACCTTTGACCTCGTTTCGTCCATTTTCAATAGGGTTCGTCCCCAGGTGGTCCCCTACTGCATACGAAAATTTCATCGAAATCGAACCATTTTTACGCGAGTTATCGTGCCGACAGACGGACGGACATAGCTGGAGCCTATACGCTTCTTCAACCTACGGTTGGAAAGCGTAAAAAATCGGTAAAAAGGACGGGGGAAAATAAAGGAACATGAACGGAATAAATTATTGCATTTGAATATTTTAAGGAAATGTTTTGAGAAGGCTGTTCAAGCAATAATTTTTGCTCCCTGCAGTGCAAAGAAAACATTTTTAGATAAGACAGCGGAAAGGTAAGGTTACCATAAGTTGTCAGTAATACGAGTCCCTCCCACCCACATACTTTGAACAATCTGTCTCTGCGTAAATGCTGACATACGAAACCTTGTTTTTTGGGCCATCCATCACTAGTACTCATCTTTCAAACGAGAGCGACACCGTATTGATCCAGAGTACCAATTATCTTTCATCTGAACCCAGTCATTAGCATGTTGTTTTCAAAACCATGAAACCTGCCGTGTCTATCGTATGGCATTATTCTAAATACATTTTTCCTCTGTGACAGTTATTCGATAAAAATTCTGAAGATTCAGACTTACGTTCGGTGTGCTTGACCCATGAAAGAGGAACTCGATGTCGTTACGTCACAAACGTGAGAAAGTAGCCAAACATCCTTAAGGACCGTCCATGTTCCTCCCAGGATGAAGCAACTGCTGTATTGTTTGAGTGGTAATTAACACCATTATTCGCTTGCCAAGAAAGAGTCGCACAAAGAATCATTTCTGTAAGAATGCGTCGCTGCCTTGTCTTGAATATCATAGCTCCAGCGAAAACTGTAAAGTTTTGAAATGATGTGTATTTCAGCTGATAAAATAATGCGCCTGCAAGTTCAGGGCTCACAAAATGTCTATCTAGATCATTTTCAGCATTTTGTGTGTTAATGTGGAAGTTTGTTCGTCCGTCTGTGTGCACTCTTCATAGGATGTGTTTAAGGAAAACATTTTGTCTAGGATATATATGAGCAGAAGCAACACATAATAAGGAAAAAAAAATCAAAGTTATGGTTTTTGAGCGAGGAACTATTAGTTGTGAATGCAAGATGAGTATAAATGGCGCAAATATTGACCAGGTGAAAGAATTCGTATATTTAGGAAGTATGTTTGAAATAGAGAGCAAATTAGATGGCAAAATTAGTAGGCGAGTGAATTCTTTTAAAGTCATAGTTGCTTTTGGAGGATTTCACAGGAATCAAGGAAATCCCGAATGGTTGTTCATGAAAGTATAATTGTTTCCACTCTTATGTACGGCAGTGAAACTAGAATACTGCAGAAGAGACATAGGAGTCATCAGATGTGTAAGGTGAGACTAAATGCTGGTAGAAATGTGGAGACAAATGCTCTTAGTTGGTCTGGCCATGCCAAAAGAATCACTGATGAGATGCTTTCTAAGAAAAATATTCAGCCCAAGTAGCGGAAAGGAAAGGTAGAGGAAGGCTAAAGAAATCATGGAAGGAGCAGATTCAGGAATGTCTGCATGAGGAAAAGATTATGAGTAGGAAGTGCAAAAGGGCTTGTGTGAGACGTTTGATGGATATCAGTGAAGCTCAAGCTGTGTGCGACTTTTGATATATCAACCATAAGTAAAATACTGTAGAACTCCATCAGTTAAACGCTAATCTGGCATATGGGCTTTCTTTGAGTAGCTAATCTCTGAATCTCAGAGAAAAGCTTACTGATATGTATGTATGTATGTATGTCTGTACGTCGTATGCATAAGTAAAATACAGTCAACTCTGGATATAATGAACTTTGTTATAGTGAACATTCGACTATAGTAAACCTAAATCATTGGTACCGACCCGCAACATCGGAAAAGTACATTAAAATTTTCGTTTATAATGAATTCTCAATTTCGGTTATAGTGAACCTAAATCATTGTTCCCGACCCGCAACATCGGAAATGTGCATTAAAATTTTCGTTTATAGTGAACCGAAATCATTGGTCCCGACCCGCAACATCGGAAATGTACATTAAAATTTTTGTTTATAGTGAACCCTCAATTTCGATTATAGTGAACCTAAATCATTGCTCTCTACCCACAACATCGGAAATGTGCATTAAAATTTTCGTTTATAGTGAACCCTCAATTTCGGTTATAGTGAACCTAAATCATTGGTCCTGACCCGCGACATCGGAAATGCACATTAAAATGATCGTTTATAGTGAACGTTATAGTGAACCTAAATCATTGCTCCCGACCTGCAACATCGGAAATGTGCATTAAAATTTTCGTTTATAGTGAACCCTCAATTTCGGTTATAGTGAACCTAAATCATTGGTCCTGACCCGCAACATCGGAAATGCACATTAAAATTATCGTTTATAGTGAACCCTCAATTTCGGTTATAGTGAACCTAAATCATTGCTCCCGACCCGCAACATCGGAAATGTGCATTAAAATTTTCGTTTATAGTGAACCCTCAATTTCGGTTATAGTGAACCTAAATCATTGTTCCCGACCCGCAACATCGGAAATGCATTAAAATTTTCGTTTATAGTGAACCGAAATCATTGGTCCCGACCCGCAACATCGGAAATGTACATTAAAATTTTTGTTTATAGTGAACCCTCAATTTCGATTATAGTGAACCTAAATCATTGTCTCGACCCACAACATCGGAAATGTGCATTAAAATTTTCGTTTATAGTGAACCCTCAATTTCGGTTATAGTGAACCTAAATCATTGGTCCTGACCCGCAACATCGGAAATGCACATTAAAATGATAGTTTATAGTGAACCCTCAATTTCGGTTATAGTGAACCTAAATCATTGGTCTCTCGACCCGCAACATCGGAAATGCACATTAAAATGATCGTTTATAGTGAACCCTCAATTTCGGTTATAGTGAACCTAAATCATTGCTCCTGACCTGCAACATCGGAAATGTGCATTAAAATTTTCGTTTATAGTGAACCCTCAATTTCGGTTATAGTGAACCTAAATCATTGGTCCTGACCCGCAACATCGGAAATGCACATTAAAATGATCGTTTATAGTGAACCCTCAATTTCGGTTATAGTGAACCTAAATCATTGCTCCCGACCTGCAACATCGGAAATGTGCATTAAAATTTTCGTTTATAGTGAACCCTCAATTTCGGTTATAGTGAACCTAAATCATTGGTCCTGACCCGCAACATCGGAAATGCACATTAAAATGATCGTTTGTAGTGAACCCTCAATTTCGGTTATAGTGAACCTAAATCATTGCTCCCGACCTGCAACATCGGAAATGTGCATTAAAATTTTCGTTTATAGTGAACCCTCAATTTCGGTTATAGTGAACCTAAATCATTGGTGCTGACCCGCAACATCGGAAATGCACATTAAAATTATCGTTTATAGTGAACCCTCAATTTCGGTTATAGTGAACCTAAATCATTGTTCCCGACCCGCAACATCGGAAATGTGCATTAAAATTTTCGTTTATAGTGAACCGAAATCATTGGTCCCGACCCGCAACATCGGAAATGTACATTGAAATTCTCGTTTAGAGTGAACTCTCAATTTCGGTTATAGTGAACCTAAAAAATAAAACTTCAAAGAAAAGAATGTGCTTTTCTTTAAAGTTTTATTAAATTGCAACTTATTAAAACGCAAACCTTCTCGTAAAAACTTGAAATAATGTGTTGAGAACAATATTGTAGGCCTACTACTCCTTACGTGCATTGAAGGAAAAAGGTAGGATTAAAAACCTCAGCAACATCAAGCTGGTGTTTCTGCCTGCCATCAATGCGTCATCCTTCAACCCAGGGATCAAGGTGTGATTCGCAGCTTTAAAACCTATTACAGAAGGGAAGTAACGCTTCATTTAATCCATGCCTTGGAATCAAAGAAAAACTCATCAATAAATGTTCTGAATGCTGTACGTTTCCGAAACAAAGCTTGGAGGACTGTGTCAACTGTCACTATAAAGAACTTTTTTCCGGAGGTCTGGCTTGGCTACTGGACGTGTGACATTCGAAGAAGACGAGGATAGGCTTCTTAACGACCTGCAAATCGGTGCGAATTCCACTAAAGCTTTTATCGATGCTGACTGTGAAGTTATAACGAATAAAATCCCGTCGGATGAAGCAATAGTCGCGGCTGTGAAAGGCGGATCCAGCACAGAAGAAAACGAGGTTGAAGACGACGAGGACGATAATGAAGAACGTGTTCCAACAGTGAAAGAGACGTTGGATTGTCAGGACTGTGCTAAATTTCCTAGAATGTGTGGAAAATGAAGAATCGAGTGTAGCAAAAGCACAGACTCTAGAAAAGGACATAGAGAAAATATTTATTATTACACTGGACAACAATTTTTGATGAAGTTCATGCTTCCTAGATAAAAATAGCCATTTCTTAAAGAATTCGATGTGCTGAAACAGAATATGACCATAAAAAAGTTGAATTGGCTACGGTTTGTTTGCAATATGCAGGTACACTGGTTGGCCATTGATCAGGAACACGTGCATGCTATTTCAATGGGAGAAAAGCATATAATTTGCCTGCAACTCTCGATACGCTTCCCTTATAAATATTTGTTTATGCTGCTAATTAAAGAGCTTCAAACACTTAACAAAATCAAAAATCATAATCAAAATATGTGTTTCTAACAAATTTTTCATGTGTATACGAGGAAATTTATTATTATAAATCAGTTTTTAGGACATTTTGATTTCAGTCTGCCAACCTTTATACCAAATCTCTCCCATTGAAATAGCAAGCAAATGTTCCTTAGCAATTGCAAATAGTGTTTATGTACGTCTTCATATATATATATATATATATTGCATGCCTTACATTACACTTCTTTTGAAGTAAATACAATCCGAAACAGTAAGTGTAATTTTTTATAGTACAAATAAAAATAGACAGTGTAATTCGTTTTTTTTTTTTTACATTTTTATTAAATGTAGTTTTGAGTAATGTACATGAGTTTTTCATGCATAGATAGAAATCAGTTACCAGTTCATGACGTTTTACTTCTCCTTGCCTTTCGGTTGTATTTCACCAGAGGGGCATCTTTGAAGAGTGTCCAAACGTAGTCTGCGAGCATCAAAGTGGACCACTTTCCCTGGTATCGTTGCTCCATTATGGCCATATCTTGATGAAACCGTTCGCCATGCTCATCACTAAATTTGCCACAGTTATCCGGGAAGAAACCCAGTTGAGAATCCAGGAAGTTGAGTTTTAAAGAAATATTACAGCCAAATTTTTGATACAGAGCAAGCAGGTCGGTAATAAGATCTTCGTAATTTTCAGCCCTGGAATTCCCCAAGAAATTTGTTGATACTTGACAAAAGGCATCCCACACTTCTCATTCATCACACTGAAGCATGTCCTCAAACTGCGAATCTTGAAAGAGCTGTCTGATCTGCAGACCCACAAAAATTCCCTCTTTTATTTTTGCTTCGCTCAGTCGAGGAAATTTGTCATGCAAGTACTTGAACGCTGGTTTAGTTTTGTCCATGGCTTTAACCAACTGCTTTACAAGACCGACTTTTGTATGCAGAGGGGATAGTATGATTTTCTGAGGATCTGTCAGTGGTGAGTCCTGAACATTCATTTGTCCAGGTGTCAAAGACGTCCTAGGAGGCCAGTCTCTATCGATGTAGTGCAGACATGTAGCTCGGCTATCCCAGTGACAAAGAAAACATCAGTGCTTTGTGTATCCCTGCTGAAGGTCCATCAACAGAGACACTACCTTCAATTCAGCACAGATAAGCCAACCATAATTTTTGTAATTAAGTCTGTCCAACAGCTGTTTAAGGTTGTTGTAGGTCTCTTTCATGCGCACCGCATGTGCAACTGGAATGGACGGTAGCTGATTCCCGTTATGCAGTAAAACCAACTTAAGACTCGACTTGGAGGAGTCTATAAATAGACGCCATTCCTGCGTAATATGTTGTATTCCTAGTCCTTGCATTAGGCCGTCAATATTGCAACAGAACACAAAGCTTTCACTTTTTGGAAGAATTTCTCGAATTGTCGGTGACGAATACGAAACGAATTCACTGGAACATTTTGTTCTAGAAGATTCCATTGACGAAGCCTTGACGCTAGTAGCTCTGCTTTAACTTTGGTTAAATTCAAATCGCGAACAAGGTCGATCAGTTCCTCTGATGTAATTTTATGTGGCATTTACTCAGAAGATGCATATTCGTCATCGCTTTCATTAATCCGTGATGTTGACTGTTTCGGATTACACAAATCGTCTTCCTGGACCTCATCTAAATCGATAACAAAATTTGTCTGAGGCTTGGGAATGGGGAGTTCTTCAGAATGAGGTACAGGTCGTACAGCAGAAGGTATATTTGGATATTCTACAGTCCATTTCTTCTTCTTTGTGATACTTTCAGCCACTGGTGGCACCATACAGAAATAACAGTCATTTATGTGATTTGCGGGCTCCCTCCAAATCATGGAAACAGCAAAACCCATTGTTTTTCTTTTGCCATTAAGCCACTGTGACAGATTTGTTGCACACGTGTGGCCACTGTGACAGATTTGTTGCACACATACAGGTGGAGCCCAGTCCTTATCCTCGTCGCCTATCCTGCAGCCGAAATACAAATGATAAGCCTTTTTAACAACCGGAGTGATGGACTTTTTCTGTGCAGCAAATGTCACTTTACCACATATACAGCAAAATTTATCCGCCTCATTCACACATGCACGCGGCATAGCTACGTAATGTCACAATACAAGGATCTTTTTAACAGGCTGCTATCACGAGAGTACACTCACCAATGAAGGGAAAGAAACAAATGGACTGAGCTCTTTACCGTTGGGCTGTTAAAACTGAAAGGATTGCATCACATCAGGCAATACTACACCGGATGTCGCGGGAACTCCGGACTTCTCACCCAATGATGCAATACTTCCTGGTCTGATGGTGCTTAAGAGTACGGAAAACTCCGTACGAACCTGATGTTCTTACTAATGTTCTTTATTTCAGTACCATTTTAATATACATTTACTAACATTTATTATATTTATCATAAATTTATTAATATATAACATAAAACAAATATTACTCATTATACCTACTTTTTTACTAAAAATCACAACTTTTTAACGTTCCGTTAGCTGTATTTCCGAAACAGGAGCCAATGAAAGTTTTTCATGGCGATATTCGTGTTCAGTGGGTTAATTTCATACAGAATTGTACACTTTCCCCGTCAGAAGCAATTTCATTGTTGTCCAATGTTATTAGAACTGTTTGCAGCAAGCAACGGCATATAGCAGACTATTCTCATGCTAATTAAGGTAATGTAAACTTAATTTTGTTTACTTAATTTAATGAATATATACTACCTACATAAAACTATTATTTTTTAGATACATATTAATATATTTTACTTTCTTGCTCACCATTCCACTCAATTCCGGTTGAGGGAAGACACTTCGGTGTTAGTGAACTTCGGACATAGTGAACTAAATATATGAGTCCGCAGGGGTTCACTATAAGCTGAGTTGACTGTGTTCCATCTACTTTCTGGCGGCGAGCTATTTGTGTTTATGTTAAGTACTTAAAGTGTGTGTTTTGTATTCGCTACGATATATCTTTTTACGGCAGGCGGACTAAAACCAATTAAATTTTAACTTCTTTTATTCACATAAACACACCATTCTACCTGCCGTAATTCAATCATTCGTGAACGACTTTCGGAAGTGTGGATATATTTCCATATCCTAATATATAAATTTGCTACAGTCCTGCTCCTCCGTGCCACTTTTTAAGTCGTCATGGCAACAACCGAGAAACAAATGTTTGGGACTTCACGCTTAGCTTTTCGTGAGGGTGACGTCATCACCTACGCGTGCACAGATTAAGGGGAAAATCACTTTGTTTTTGTTGGCATAGCAACAAAGAACACAGCTGCTGGTGTGACGTCATCTAATCCAAATCATTCTCACATGACGTCAGAGATGCGTTACGTCACACGGTCAACTCTTTAAAGATACGAAAACTTTACATCGGAAATTTTGGTTAATTACCTGAACCGATGTTTAGCCATCTGTATGTGGCAACGTTAAGAGTACGACGATCTGACGACGTCCAGATAAATATAGTTGACGGAAAAGAACAGGGGAAATTGATACAGGATTCACAGTCAGTGTATACGAAAAATGTTGTGTACCAGAAAGTGTTGACGAAATAAGGACTAAAGGTTTTATACAAAACACATAACAGACAGCCCGTCGTATCAAATTCCAAAATCGACTGCTCCGGAAATTTTCAGAAAGCTGTGAACCAACGTCGCCATCTATTGACGTGGAACTCAAAAACACAATAAATAAATGTCAATAATTTCTGTATCATAAATTTTATTTTCCCCCGTCATTACTGACGAGCTTTTACCTGTACAGTAGATTCCGGTTAATATGCCCATCTGTTAATCGGGGCGGCCGTTTATTTGGAAAAAATATCACAAATAAGCTCGATGGAATAAAGCGTCGCATAACTGGGGCAACCACTTAATTGGGCAAAAGTTTTCTAGCTGGATGTATGCTAATCAACCGGAATCTACTGTATTACTGACGCAACATTGCTCTTTAAGTTGCATAAGCATTTATTACCTATTTCGAAAAAAAGGACTATAAAAATTCGTTTGGATCAGATAAAAAGCATGATTAAAATTCGTACATATTGCTCAGCTTTTCGGAGTACTCTACTCAATATTATCGATATGTTGTATGCATATAAATCCGCTTTCCACAATATCACAGCGTTTGCTCTGGATTTTTGACCAAAATATTCTACGCCTGTCAGACTCATGTTTGTGATTAGAGTTTTCTATGAATTGTTTGGCTTTAAAAAAACGTGCAGTTTCCTCTCTACGTGGGGCACATGATTATTTGTATTTATCCCAATGTCTCTCACGATGAAAGATGGACTGGTAAAATTTTATTTGGCTCGTGTAATCGTGTTGAAAATGAGCACCTATTTTCTAGCAGTGTTAGTTTTGGATAAAAGTAGTTTTTATTACGTCCTATAAATTACATATCTATGGGGTTTGAGTCTCACTGGCGTCTTTGAAACGACGTTATTCCAGGGTTTAAATTTATGATGAAAAAGCTCAAGATGGAGTAGGATCGTGCAGAATTTTCATTGACTCCAAGTACACCCGCGTGGATACTGTCAGGTACTTTTTATTTGCAATATTTCCTGCCATTACCGTACGAGGTAAGAAATAAACCTGTTAAACTCCATCAACTGATATTCAGTGCTACCTCATCTTTTTTATGCTTTCAGAGGGTGATACAATACTGAAAATTACTATAATCTCAGTCTTAGTAAATCCGACTGAGATTATCACTGTAATCTCAGTAGGTTTTACTTGTATATCAAGTCTGCTATACGGCTGCGTAGATTGTTCTGTCGAATAAAGTCCAGCGTTTTTCTGAAATATCAGGAACCCAATAGTCAGTCGTTTGTCTCTGTTGTGTCATTTCTCTGACGGAGTACGATTAGCATATTCAGAATAGTATTGAACTGAGAAGAGCATAAAAATTAATGGACATAATTAAACTCACTTTCGTTTTGCTCACGACGTGGTCATTTTTGGAAGAACTCCCTCCGAGCTGCGGAGTATGGTCCAGGAACTTACTGACAAGAGTACAGAAGTGCGCTAAAAATGAACTTACGGAAAACTAAATTAATGTAAAATGCCTTTTCAAGAACGGAGGACTAAAGATTTTGTGATTTTGATGGAGAAAACCTAAAAGTAATCAATGTGTCGACATTTACCTTGAACAACGGATATCAACCGTGGGCCACGGTGAAGAAGAAATAAATAGGTGTTTAAAACTTGGTAAAAGAGCATTTGGAAGAAACAGGACAATTTTCAAAACAATTTTCAGGAGAAATTTACTGAAAAGAAAAGTTTTTAATCAATACATCCTTCCATTTCATACTTACCGATCAGAGACATGGGCCTCAACTGTAAGAAACATTCAGAGACTGCAAACTACAGAAGGACGCATGGAGAGATGCATGCTTAATACAGCCAAGAAAGATAGCATCAAAAAAATGAAAAACATTGGTCATAATCAAGGTAAAATCCCTGAAATGGTAATGGGCTAGGCACATAGAAAGACCTAGACATACAGGATGAAGTGGCCACCGTAGGGCAACTAAAATGCTAGACTACATTCCGAGGTACTGGAAAAGACCCAGAAGACAACCATGTGGAAGGTGGAGAATGAAATTTGAAAGGAAATTGGAGTAACATGGAGGAGACTGACTGGCTCAAGACAGAAATTTGTGGGTCTTCGGTAGTCTTTCATCCAGCAGTGGTATAGTAATGTTTGATTATGATGAAAATGACCATGAAGTAAAGACATCGCAAGTTAGGTATTGCACTGAAACATTATTGTGCTTCAACGGAACTCGTACTAACTGACGTCGTTCATGGTTAAACCATATAAGCGTCTAAGACAATAAGGAATAGCTCGTCCTTAATTCATTGTGTGTGTGTGTGAGAGAGAGAGAGAGAGAGAGAAAGAGAGAGCAAAAAGATAATTGACGTTTCCATCCAATTTTACTGGAATACTCCTTGTGGTGAAGTTAACAGTTAACCGCATCAGTAATTTGATGTTTGTAAGATTTCTGACAAAGTCATGTTGAGCTGACCCATGTAAAAACATAAACACAAATAACAAAAGCGGCACATTAATGTATAGTTGTACATATGCGAAGACTTGGCCTTGATCTTCGGTAACTGATATAGCGAAGCTAGTCAAAACCATTTTCCACGCCTCAAAATAAATGATAAATTGACTTCACGTGGTGCACGATCGATTATCGATGGGGATCTGAAATGATTTCGTCAGTCAGGAATTTTCTACGCAAGATTTTCATTAACAGAGGAAGCCTTCGTTTCAATTTGACGCAGAAATAATTTTGTAACTCGAAGCCGGCTGATAATCACCATTGATTAAGTGAAAACTTTAACAACAAATTAACATTTTAATAACTTTACTTGTCATAGGATGGAGATGAATTTTTATCACGAAACTGAAATCTTAATCCACATTGGACCCGAAATTAATTTATTTTAAGGTGTAAACATGATTAAATACATTCAATAATAGTTTTTTGTATTTGAACATGATGGCTAATGAATGCACAAACTTAATATCTTTAAACTGGAAATTCTGCGAGTGGCATTTTGTATTAATTGCTGTGTTTAACTACCATTGCTACGTCTCTGTGCGCTGTCTCACAAAAATTATCTCAAAGATAATTCTATGCCTATCAGATCATAGCATTACAAATACACCGACGAGCCATTACATTATGACCACCCTCAGCCTAGAAAATGTGGCGCAGGTGCAGTTCACGGAGCAATATATATACAACCCGAAGACCGGCTTTCGGTTAGTAGAGTGTTTGGAGTCAGAATGGGAAAAGCTGCCGATTTATCGGAGTTTGATAAAGGACAAATTGTGATGGCACGGAGCATCGGACCTGCGATCTCGGAAACAGTGCGGCTTGTGGGTTATTCACATGCCGCTGTAGTGACTACGTATCAAAAGTGGTGCACAGATGGCCAAACGACGAACCGTCGTTCAGCCGTGTGTCGTCCGTAGCTCGTTGATGCCAGAGGAGAGCGGAGACTCTCGCGCATTGTTCACGTCGATCCCAAGACCACAGTGCGACAAATCCCCCGCAGCTACAGCAGTGATGATCAGGGCAATTTATCACAGCACACAGTTCCTCGCAGCCTTCTGCGCATGGGCCTGCATATCCCAAAACCCAGCCGGGTCCATGTGCTGACTGCTCGCTATCCCCATAAACACATGAAATGGGCCCAAGATCATCGAGATTGGATAGTGGATGATTGGAAGAAAGTGTCCTGGTCTGATGAATCAAGATTCTTGGTGCTTCACGTAGACGGCCGAGCGCAGATACGCTGATTATCAACGGAAGCCGTGGCACCTGGATGCACTGTTGTGCAGAAACAGGTCGGCGGCGGTGGTGTTATGCCGTGCGCGATGTTTTCTTGGAATGCTTTAGGCCCCATTATTCCAATACTTGACAGCTATCAGGCACCTGGACATTTTTGCGGACTAAGTTCACCCATTCATGGCAACTGTGTTTCCTGCTGGTGATAACCATTACCAACAGGATAATATGCAACGGCACATTGCCAGAACCGTCAAGTAGTGGTTCGAGGAACATGCCCGGTGACTTTCTGTTAATGCCCTGGCCTACAAATTCATCTGACATGAACCCAATCGAACATTTGTGGTCGACTTGGAAAAGCGGGCTCGCGCGAAATCACCACCACCCAGAGATATACGAGAACTGGACGAGGCCTCGCCGAGTGGCCGCTGTTTTTCGGGCTAAAGGGGGTCCTACAGCTTATTAAGTAGGTGGTCATAATGTAATGGCTCATTGGGGTGTACATAGAGAGACAGATCAACTAGATCATGCATTAAACTTTTATATCCCTCCGCAGTTCATTTTTGAGAAGATTTACTTGTTAGTTAATAGATCTCCTTTAGTGCATCCATTCGTTTCGTCGATAATAACACTCAAACCATAAGCTAAGAATATTAAGAATATGTGCAACAGTTGCAACCACATGCCTCATCTGAGGGTAAGGGGTTCTAACATTGCTGAGATACGTCTGCAAGGGTGAACTTCGGAGTTTTTGAAACACTTGCAAGCGTGTTTCGTGTAACTCTTATTAGCTTAGTTACGTATGGCCTAAAAAATATGGCGTGTCGCACGTAAGAACGTTTTGTCTCAAATACTCAAATAGACAAAGAAATCAATCCAAAAGTAAAAGTTGAAGTGAAAGGTGGCCAACTGCCTGCAGTTAAGAAATATACATATAAGTCAGTTTACCATTGGCTTATCTTGAGTCCAAGACCTGGGTCATCTCTCCCCCTATGAAACCCCACGGTACTGTTTTTTTTATTGCAAAGTTTAATTGTTAAGTAATAGAAGTAACATTTTTTTCTAAATTTTAGGTACATGCCATTGCTAACATGATACGAAATAATTATGAGGATTAGGATTTGAACACTTATTTGTACACGAACTCCATTCTTCTTCTGAATACGTTATTTGTGCATGAACTCCATTCTTCTTTCCTTTTGTGTGAACTTGAGTGTTACATTTTTATTAAACGTTTCTTCCGAGTACTTTTTCCTATTTAAAAATAATGTTTTTTTCTATTGAGAAACCAGCCAAGTTGCTCGAATGTGCATGTCCTTGTGTGACTCTAAGATATATCTTGATCCTTTTTAATACAGGAAAAACTTCTTTCGGCAGTTGTTGATGGAAAGTGTAATATTAGATCTACTAATTTGTACACCTCAATAAACACTATGTCCAATTTATTCAACTTTAAATTAGAGACAGAAACTTTTTGTAGCCCATTGAGTTGTTTATGGGGTCTTCAAACTTCCCCAAATAAAACCTTCTCTGACCTGTCTACACCTCTTACGTATCTGAGCCCCTAGGTTCAATCTTATGTAACTTAATTTCTGATAAGTAGCACAAAAGCCCCATGGGATATAAATAGTTGCTTTTAAAGTAAAAAGTAAAATTTAGCTATATAGAGTAATCCTCAAACCCGTACTCTTATATATCTGTTAAACGAGGACAATGATCCTGAGAGATCAAACAGATTTCAGGTATGGGAACGAAAGGTATTGAGAAATAGTTTTGGACCAACTAATGAAAATAGACTTTGGAGAGTGAGGAGCAACAAAGAAATAACGGCGAAATTCAATGAAATGTATATTATTACTGAAATAAAGGTTAGAAGACTGAGATGGATGGGGCACGTTCAGCGAATAAAAGATGACAGGGCATGTAAAAAGGTCTTTATGTATGGACCGGGTGGATCTTGGCCCAGAGGACAATCAAGAGAAAGGTGGCTTGATGATGTGGAGGATGATTTAAAGAAAATGAGAATAAAGAACTAAAGGAACCAGGCACAGAATCTTGAAGAACAGAGGGCTATACTGAGGCAGGGATAAAAAAAGAGAAGGGCTGGTCCTTAGAGCTAGCTCCCCTGAAGCCGGAAGTTGGTGGTGATGACGTAGTCATGCTGCAGCAGTAGCATGGTGGTGGGTTTTCAGAAGCCACTGCCGCACGGAAACTGCGGAATAATCAGTGGAAAAGGTAAGAAAAATTATGTCCTGAAGTCCTGGAATAAAGGGAACGAGAACGAACTAAACTCTCTGTCGTCATCGTTATTGGTCATATCGAACTGAGTCGTAGTGAAAACGCAGTTGGCACATTACTTCAAAGTTTTTTATTTGCCTTTTCTAAGGCACTTGTATTTGAATCCTGGTTTTTAACTGCTGAATTTCAGGAAGTAGAGATCTAAAAGTGGCCCTTCTTTTCGTATTTTAATCTTGCTTTTTAATTGCTAAATTTCAGAAAGTAGAGATCTCCTAAAGATGGCCCATCTTTTTGATCGTTTAACAGAAACTTTGCGAAATCTTTTTTTATTTTTATTTTTATTTTATTTTTTGATTTGGAGATCTTTCTCAAGTGTATTTTTCCCCCATTAAATTATCATTACAGATTTGTAAAAAATTGCCGTTACGGCATTCTGTCGTCTATACATTGCCACTGGTTCCGCATTTCGAACTCCAGCGTTCGTTTCACTTTTAGTTAATTTTCTTAACTAAAGGTGAAAAAATCGTTGAAAAAATTACCAGATTGATTTTCTTCGGGCTTAAGTCACTTAATTGTTCCAAAGCACTTCGAACGTATTTTTCCCCTGTGTCTTTGGGTTCTCTTAGTTATTTTTTCAGAATTTAAAGAAGGTACGTTTGCGCTGGACACAGCGTCAGATTTCAGTACCTTTCGCAAAGGCAATCCAAGTAATCAATTGTTTATATTATTTTCGTAATCACAACGATGAAATGTTCGCTGCAAATTCTGGCGTACTCAACGTTAACATAGTCTTCGAGACTTGTTTATTTATCCTTTTACCAGCACTGGTTTATTTCGGGAAAAAGCAAGCAAGCAAGTAATACAATATTTTGTCCTTTCCGGTACCTATGTTTATTCCGACACGTTTCAGCGGAACACGAAGACATTTGTTAAAAAAACAGAGGCGCACGATTTACGCACCTAAACTAACTATTTATATAGACGCATGCACTATTAAATATTCACACAATTAATATTTTAATATGTCATCATCATCATCATTGTCAACCATTATCAATCCACTGCGGGACGAAGGTCTCCCCAAGTTTCCTCTACAATGGTCTGTCTTGTGCCAGTCTCCTCCATGTCACTCCCGCATACTTTCGAATTTCATCCACCCATCTTCCATGTGGTCGTCTTCTGAGTCTTTTCCTGTCCCTTGGAATCCAATCTAAAATTTCGGCTGTCCATCGATGGTCTATCCTTCTGGCAGTATGTCCAGCCCATTGCCATTTCAAGGATTTAACTCTAATCATGACGTCTTCCACTCTTGTCATTTTTCGGATCCAAGAGTTCCTCTTCTTATCTCTCCTGGTTACACCAAGCATGCACCTCTCCATGCTTTTTTGAGTTGTCTGCAGCCTTTGTATGTCTCTTTTAGTTAAGGTCCACGTCTCTGCACCATACGTAAGCACTGGAAGGATGCATTGATCAAACACTTTTCTTTTAAGACATAATGGCATATTGCTCTTGAAAATTATGCTGTTTCTTCCAAAAGCTCTCCAGGCAAGTTTTGTACGCCGATTAATTTCTTCATCAATGTGACCCTCACTTGATATCTGCTGTCCAAAGTAAACGTACGTGTCTGTTATCTCCAGCTTTTCTCCTTCAATCGATAAATCTTCATTTCTTGTAAAAGCATTGAACATCACTTTTGTCTTCTGAAAGTTCATTTTTAATCCCACTTCTTTACTCTTGTCAGCAAGTTCTTGGATCATACTCTGCAGCTCTGATGGGGTAGTTGCAGAAATGACTATGTCATCAGCAAAACGAAGGTGGGTTAGATAATATCCGTTAATCTTTATCCCTTTGTTTTCCCAGTTCAGTGATTGAAAAACATTTTCTAATGTGGCATTAAAGAGCTTCGGAAATATGGTGTCACCTTGTCTCACTCTTTTTCCAATTTTTATGTGTGTTGTATTTTCAAACAGCCGAATCTTTGCACTTGCATTTTCATAGATGTTATTAATAATATTAATGTATGCATCTTCAATACCGCAGGATTTCAGAGCCGTGGTAACTGCTGATGGTTTCACCGAATCAAAGGCTTTTTCATAATCGATAAAAGCCATGCACAATGGAAGTTCATATTCCTCGCTCTTTCAATTAGTTCTCTCAGTACGTGGATATGATCTATTGTGATGTAGTCCACTCCTGAATCCAGCTTGTTCTCTCGGTTGAGCCATGTCCAATGTCACCTTCAAGCGGTGTGAAAGAACTTTAGTGAAGATTTTATAAACCACTGATAGGAGGCTGATAGGTCTGTAGTTCCTGAGATCCTCAATGTCACCTTTTTTATGTAGCAAGATCATTGTAGCGTTGTTCCAATCCTCAGGAATTTTCCGTTCATTAAGGCATCGAGTGAAAATTTGGGCGAGTACTGTTTCGATTTCTCCACTTGCTTCTTGTATGATGTCTACAGTAATTCCATCTTCTCCTGGAGCTTTTCCCCGCTTCATGTTCTTGATTGTATGTGCAACTTCTGCTGGAAGGACTGGAAGAACTCTGGTACTGGTACTTTCAATGATGTCTGGAGTACATGTATCATCCCTTTCATATAATTTGTAGTAAAAATCTTTCACTCTTGTCAAAATTTCGCCTCTATTTCTTGTTATAGAACCATCTTCTTTTCTCAGAGCCATAATCTGTTTTCTTCCCTTACTGAGATGTCCCTTTGCTATCTTTAGGCTTTGGTTGTTTTCAACTGCTTTCCTTACTAGTTCACAGTTGAATTTCCTTACGTCTTCAGTGATACTTTTTCGTACTGTCTTGCATAGCTCTATATATTCCACTTTGGAAGTCACATCTTCTTTAGTTGTCCTCATCTCTTCTTTTTTGCATAATATGTACACTAATAAATATAGCGCTAACGATAAAATAATCTAGTTTGATGGAATAAAGCGCAAGCCAGAACACTCTTCTCGTAATGACATCCCAGCAGATTTGGAGATGACCAAGCAGCAGAGTGACGTCACAACTGGCCCCCAAGCTCTCTCATGAGGACCGTGTCGGCATTCGGTTTTACAAAGCGACTGACCAGCCCTTCTCTCTTTTATAGCCCTGATACTGAGGCAGGCTCAGGTCCCAGATGGAATGGAATGGCAAGGAGTAGTAGCAGTAATAATTTAAACGTTACCTATAGGTGTGAACCCTACGAGAAATTACTGGGAGGCTCCTCTAACTACAATTTTTTTTATTGTTGTTGTTGTTTTTCTCTCATTCATGGGTGTTTTTTTTTCTTATTTTTGGGTTGGGGTTTAACAACCACCGTGAGCAATTTGATGGGCGTCCTTCCTTAATTTAGGGCCACTAGTTCCAGGTAAGGGATAAAGACAGTGTCGTAAGATAAACACATGTTTTTGTCTTACGTCATGGGGTCCGCTTTCGGGGCCTAGCCGAAATTCGAACCTGGACCCCACCTCGGTGGAATGGTCAGAAAACAGCGCTTAGAACACTGCGGGGCTTCGTGTTTTGCAAAGACATTATTACTGCACTGATTCCAAAATTTACACACATTGAGTGCATAAAAAGTTAATATTTTGGTGATTTAGGGGTTCGGGAGATGATACTCACAACACAATCGTTCACCGCTGTGAATATAAAGATTGCATTTTAAACGCCATAAGCTTACAGTCTCGAGTGCAATTCAGCTGGTATGAAATACTGCATGTTGACTTCATGCATTATTTAAAATAACAATTAAAATTAATTCTTAGAGTGAGCAGAAAGGAGTTCGAGGTGTGGGCGTGTTTCGCGAGCTGTACTTCTTAAGTTACTGGAGGTTGTTGCAGCTTCTGTGTTCAGATTTTGTATAGAAAAAGCCATTAGGTGCCAATCGATTAAAATGAGCATTGGTGTTAAAAAAGTATGTGATCAGTGCAGGTTACTACAACAACTCATACGTAAAGTTGTAGAATTTGTGGGAGTTGTGAACACCCACACACACACCCACACACACACACACACACACGTATGAATGAGGAAATTTGGAGTCACGCAGGGAGAACTGATTGGAGTAGAACTCTGATAGTGCGCTGCGGTGAAGATGATGTAGGGGAGCATCTCTTGCGTTGGCTGGCTTGCTGCCAACGAATGCTCTGGCACGCATCCTGGTTACGGGCAGGTATCATTGAACGGCAAGGGGTTTTGCGTAAGGATGATCCTCCTTCTTTTAAGAATTTGCTCCTTCTGCGTGTCGAAAAATAACAGCAACAGTGGACTACTTAGGAGAAACACACACATACGCACAACAAACTTCATGCTGTTTTCAAAAACTCGCTACAATTCACCACGAAATGAATTTAGCTTTATAATGCGAATTTCAGTTCGTGTGTAAGGGTGAAAGAAATTCCCTGTATTCAATCAGCCTTGTGAATCTAAAAATACATTATAAAAGGTATGACGTGCCTGCATCGCAGGACGCACATGAGATAGAAGCAGATAGCAATCAGAGCACATGTCCGCGTAGCTCAGTTTTGAGAGAGACTTACTCCGGCGTGGACAAACCTGTGTTTTCACATTGGCGGCCGAACTTCAAAGATGACCTGGCCGTTAAGTTCCTCGCGAGGGTGGGATGTTCTTTCCACACGGCGAGACAGGAAAAATGAGAATCCCTTCTTCAGTGCTTCGTAAAAATTAATATGTGTGATGTTACGTTCCACACACCGAATTGCCTGGGATTTCTCAAATGCACGTTCATCAGCAGATGACTGCCTACAACGACACATGGTCCCGGCTGACCCGTGGGGCATGCCGCCGGCCCTCTTTTTGGGGCGGGGTGAGATGTGCCTACACCGCAGGACGCACATGAGATAAAGGCAGATAGCAATGAGAGCACATGTCCGCGTAGCTCAGTTGGGAGAGCGACTTACTCCGGAGTGAGGGGACCCGGTTCGATGGCCGACGTGCACAAAACTGTGTTTTCACAAAGTTTCTAAGAAAATTCACAGTCATAAAAGCTTACAGTAGTGGCCGAAATTGTGGAAACCTTTTGGAAATAGTGTATTTTGAGGTTTGATGGCTCATAACACCTCCTTTTTTTTTTTTTTTTTTTTTTTGAGTAATACCATAAAATTATAATATGCTAAGACGATTAGTGTGCGGCACGTATTTTTAACGCTATAATGATTTCAATTGGGACCTATTTTTGTCACAGGCGGGCGGCCGTAAGACGCCCCATACTATCCACGGAATGAGACGTAGTCCTACGTTAAAGCAACAACGCTCGGTTTAATTTTGGAGTCCGATTTAGAGTCGACAGAGAAGCAAGAGACGAAATCAAATTATGTTCCAGGAAAAGACAATAAAATGGCGCGCATCATGGGCGTGTCGGGTTCTGTGGCATTTGTGAAAAATTCTAATGACGTTTTCAATTATGTATGGACGATGATCACTCGCTTAAACACTGGAATTGACGAAAAATACGTAACAGTGATACCAGACCTTTACAAAAAGCAGAAATCACCGAGATTATTTCTCATTCTTGCCGAATGGTTTGACATGAACTGCAGAGAAAGCTAAGGTTCTTAACATTCTTTGTATTTGTTATCCAATACCCTAATTAAGTTAAAGCATTTGTTACATGCACATCGAATTCAATCTTCCTTTTGAGTTTCTGTAAATTTGGTGTCTTCTCGCTAAACGTTTTGTGACTTATTGGCACATTATTTCTTCAACAAGCTTTCGAAGTTTGGCAGCGCTCACAGTGAGTCAGAGGTCAATAAAACGTAAATGTGATGGTATTGGTATTACAACAGAGCCTAGCTAGAATAATAATAATAACGTTTTGCACAATAAAATGTTTATTATACATCGACTATAGTTATTATTCTATCTTAACACCGCAAGCTTAGTAGTCACGAATTATATAGAGAGCAGAGCTAAGTAACATGACGTTTTGTCAACGACAAGTGTATTTTAGAAAGATTCCCTTGATCGAATTTCATTGTTCAGATAATGTCCTGTTTACGATAAGTGCATTTGATTTAGCGTCTTGATAGTTGTGTATATTTGAGAAAAGCTCTTGTTAGATAGAAGTGCTTTTTGATAGAGGTAATGATTGTTATATGATTTAAAACTAATAAGTTAATGTTTCAGTTAGCGTGTTCGTCTGTGATGTAGCACCAGTGAAGAACAAATAAATGTGGAAATATTTAAGTGAATTACGTTGATTCATTCATTCCCTACCTTGGCTGTTGGTATTTTCCTGTATTCACAAGTGCGTAATGTTTGCAAGTTCAGAGGTAAAGTTTATAGCTAAGCATTTAAATCTTACAGCCTAAACTTACAACGTACGAACACTGAACCTTATAATGTTCGTTGGGAAATAAGTCACTCCTTAAACATTACCTTCGTACCATCATTTGCATCACCGGAACGTCTTGCTGTTAAGCCTAGCTAGTTCATACACAAATCTTAATCCCACCCTGAGATAAATTAAACGATCTAACGGCCAGAAGAGTTGAGTCTTTCAAACCACTTACAAGAAAACTGTCGTTTTTGTTTACGCTTTCCAACCGTAGGTTGAAGAAGCATATATGCTCCATCTTTATCCGTCTGTCTGTCCATCCGTCTGTTTGACCGTTCGCACGATATCTCGTGTAAACATGGTTCGATTTCAATGAAATTTTAGTATCTGGTAGGGGACAACCTGCGGACGAATCCATTGCCTTATGCGTCATAAACTACTTAAAAATGGTTCGATTTCGCTGTAATTTTAGTATGTGGTAGAGGACCACCTGGGATCAAATCCTATTGAAAACGGACCAAATAGGGTCAAAGGTCAGGACATAGGAGAGGGATCCATTCCATTGCCTTTATGCGTCATAACTTCCGTAAAAATGGTTCGATTGCGACAAACATTTATCATGTCGTTTCGGAGGTGTACTGAATTGGTTTTGTTGAATATCATTGAAATGGAGTCAAAGGTCAAGACACAGGAGCAAAATTTATTCCACAGCCATTATCCTCATAAGTTGACTAAAAATGCCTTTAGTGCGACGAAACTTTAGTATGTTTTTCCGTAGGTATACTGAACCAATTCTGTTTAATATCATCGAAATGGGGTCAAAGGTCAGGACACAGGAGCTAGCTTTATTCCACATCCATTATCATCATAGCTTGTCTAAAAATGCTTCTATTGTGACAAAACTTTAGTATGTTGTTCCGGAGGTATACTAAGCCGGTTCTGTTGAATATCATCGAAATGGGGTCAAAGGTCAGGACACAGGAGCGAGATTTATTCCGCAGCCATTATCCTCATAACTTGAGTAATAACTTGATTATTGATTTCTGGTATGTTGGAAAGCGTATAATAATCAATGCATTGCATGATTTTACTAGCATGTTGTAACTTCACGGCACTTCAGGAACACAACGAATCAGCACACTTGACAATGGTGAAAATCTTCCAAATATGTGGAGATAATGTAAATAGATAAAGTAATCCATTGCTCCTTTCACGTTTTTCAACAAACTTACAAAAAAGGTTTTCACCATTATTTGTAAGATTTTCACCATTTCTCTCGCCCTTTGGATTTATTAGCTATAACTAAATAGCTTGTGCCGTTAAGCCCCACCAGTTGGAGACACCTCAGTTGCTGAGCCCACGCCTACGGGTTTGTGAGGTCAGATACTGACAGATAAACACACATAGCGCCGTGGATTGTTGACACCGTTGCGTAAGGCGAACGCACTCGGTTAGTTATCGAGAAATCTGGGGTTTGATATCAGCGGTATCGAAATACAATTTTTTTGGTTGATGTGTGTTAACCAAAGAAAAACGTGGAAAGAGTCTATTTACAACTTACAATATTGAATCTCTATGAATTCAGGTTCGACGTGTTAATATCTAATACACGAAACTGCTATAGTCATCTATCAACAGCACGCCGCAACGGCACACCACATTTCTGCTTCTTCCTTATATTACATAGCTCGTTCTTCTCATGCCCACATATGTCACTCACTGTGACCTCGAAACTGATGCCACAAAACATTCATTGAGCAAGAAAGATATAACGTTAAGGTTGAAAAGCTTAAAGAGAATGAACCCAAAATTTACACAGAGAAAGAAACTAAAAATGAAAGTTAAATTATAGTATACGTCACAACTAAACCTTATAATTTCACAATTAGCTAAATACTTTGCAAAAATAAAAGATTCAGGAATAAGAGCATTTGAAAAAGTTAAGTCATGATTGTTTATTGAATGAATGGTATGATTTCTTTATCAGCAGTCCTTCCCAAAAATGAATCTAAGCAAGAAATTTCTGTATGTCCGCGATCCTTTTTAGGAAGGGATTCAAGAAAGGATTTCAGATATAATAAATTTAGTTCAATCGTCTGTACCAAGTAGCGAGAAATATTCTTGTTTCTTTTTACAGAGATCAGTTTCCCTCGAAATGTTCGTGAATGCTTTGGACCTGGATATCTTGTGCTTATTTGGTAAGCAAGCTTAAGAGTTACATTTTATCGCTATAGGGATAATATCCTGCACCCCTATGTTCGCACTTATGCAAGTGCCATAGGAGATACATTTATACTACAAGACGTTAATGCTCGTACCCACTGAGCGAAGCTGGTAAAGCAATATCTTCAAGAGGAGACCATTGTACTTATGGATTGGCCTGCCAGGTCTCCCGGCCTATCTGTGATGCTGTAGGGAGACGTGCTGTTTCCCTCAACCTGCGTCCGCAAGATCTGGAGGTACTTAGCAAAGCTTTTCACTAATAATGGTTATTTCCGCTTATTGAGCTCTTAGATACCATTATCAATCGCATGAAACATCACTGTAAGGAGTGATCATTATCCCTCTTCAGGTATTTTGGCTATTTCATTTTGACATCATAAGCTATTGTTCAGCTGGCTTTGCATGTGGTCGTTTTTGTCGGAACGAAGTGTTTCTAAAGAACGGTGCCAGGGTTTTTCTCTATTGTACGCCATGGTACAGCTTTTCAGCGAATTTCATAACATTTCATCATGTATGTTTCGAGTTACCACGAGTTTTTTGTTGTTTTCTTAATTTATAGCACAAATAATACGTAAAGCGCCACAGCTCTAGCAGTGGTACCTTCATCAATCGTCTAATTTTCGTGCAAATGTAAATATTGAGGAAAGCACACAAGAAGACCGTCGTTACACGATACTAAAACGTCGTAAAATCACTAAAAGCTAAGATAGATTAAAAACATTTAATTGCGGACTTAGTTAAAATATATTTACACTAAAAACACGTAAGATCTTTCGAGCCGACTAGGCTCATCCTCAGACGCGAACACAATGGAAAGAGCTCTCGGATTACATTGTCATATATATAGCGATAATGAGTGGGGTCATAAGGGCGAACTGCATGAGTTCGTGATGTTACATAATCACAGGTACCAAGATATAGCACAGTGTTACGCCACCAAGTGCATCCAGAAAATCAGTGAATAGCTTTTTTTCACAGGTAACGGAAGGACACAAACCAACTCATCAATTGCAATCAGTACCTTCCTCAGTGGGTACTGATTATGCACTGAAGAGCAATTGAAATAGAGATACCTGTCTAGTAACGTGTAGCACCACCTTTCGCGCTGATGACGGCGGCGATTCGTCTCGGCATGGACTCGACAAGACACCGGAAGCATTCGGAAGCCATACGGATCCACCACCCCAGAACAAACTCCCACAGTTCACGAAGATTTGATGGAGGGGTCAGAGCCTCGAACACCTCTCTCGATGGAATCCCAGATGTGCTCGATGGGATTGAGGTCAGGTGACCTAACTGGCTAAGGTAACGTTGACCTGTGAGGGACGATGTCACACGTACCAGGGGTCCCATTTCAGTCCACGTAAACAGTCCCCAGACGAGAATGCCACCTCTACTAGCTTGAAGAGTACCCTGCTGGCAAGAAGGATCCATCGCTTCATGTGGTTTCCGCCGTACTCGTATCCTGCCATCCGCATGTACCAACGTGAATCTCGACTCATCAGCCCAGGCTACATTTTCCCACATGTCTAGGGTCCAGTGGCGATGTTCCCGCGCCCATACTAATCTTTGCACCCTGTGATGTGCGGTCAGCAGCGGTAACTTTGTGGGATGATGGCTTCTGTACCCCATAGCAAGGAGATGGTTCTGGATGGTGTGGCTGCTTACACGTTTATGTGCACCAGCGTTAAATTGCCGAGTGATTTCTTGCACTGTAGCCCGCCTATCCGCTGTTACAATGCGAGCTAGCCGACGATGACTCCGCTCATCCACTCGCTGTTGTCCACGGCAGTTGGCCCTTGCAGGGATATTTTTACGAGATTCGATGTACTCACGATGCACCCGTGACACAGTGGCTCGTGAAAATCCCAGTGCCTGCACGACTTCCGAGATTATGTGACCCTTTCGTCGGGCCCCGACAATTTGCCCACGATCAAATGCGCTTAGATCATTCGTCTTACCCCATACTGTGTCCGACTCTTACTGATTCCCATCGTATCACTCCTTATATTGTCGTATCGCTGCATACGTCATGTCGTTTCCCTTTACAGGGCCGCCCACAGCGCCACATTTGCATAACGCCAGCTGTCTCTAATTCAATTGCTCTTTAGTGTATATGTGTACATTCCTCAGTGGTACATTATAATACATAAGGCATCTATAATACATGTATTTTTTTCAGTTATCACGAGTTTTCTGTTGTTTCCTTAATTTATGGCACAAATAATATACGTGAGGCACCACAGCTCCAGCAGCGGTGCCTTATAATACATAATTATGTACTGTAAGGTGCCTTATAATATATAAAACACCACTGTGCCTTCTCTCCATCCTAGTTTTAATCTCAGGAAAACTTTAATTCCTGGCAAGTCTGATGATACCTCGAGTCATTTAGGTTCAGCGCAAACATCGCTTATGCGAAAGCAAATGTTGACAGTTGTTGATGATTCTGTCTTGCAGGCAGATAATAAGAAATAATCCAAATAACGAAAAAAATTAAATCAGCTGGAAATTGACGTTTTCGTTTCTCACTTTAAGAATTTTTCTAAATTTCGCTCACTTTCCTTGAAATTCTCTAATTCTCTGGCATTTTTTAAATGATTCTCTTTTCCTTTTCTCGGCCTAAAATAAGGGAAATTCTCGGCATGAGGCATCATACTGTTTGCACTTGGCACTGTTACTCATAAAGCTGACGCCTTGAAAGTTATTACCCATGGTTCCCTTCCTTGCAAGACTTCGTGAAAGAATGACCTTCGGAGTCTAAGTACTTAGAAAAGCCTATAACACAATAGTGATAGCATCTTCCTGGAGGCGGATGTCTCTTACAAAAGGAAAACGCCCATTCCCGTTGCCCTTTCTTCACCCGAGCTAGTTAAAAGCGATTCACCTTCAGGAATAAAATGTATCTTCATCCCCAGGTCCTTCTTCATATGATGAACTATTCCTGTTCTCATTGGTGAGAAGCAACTGATAAAAAAGCAAGTTTATAGATTATCCGCACATGGCACATATCATCACTGAAACATTTGGGTTTCTGAGAAATTCTCTTATAGGCTCTTCAGGAACTGCAAATATAAACAATAAAAACAACACCAAATTTTTGGCTGTAATGAGCACGTCTTTTAAATCCTTTCTGACACGAATAAAATATTTTAAAGTAATTCATAGTCAAAGGAACCCGTTAAAAAAAGTACAAGCGGACTTCTACAATCGATGAAACATCTAGAAATGGAAACAACAAGTCTAGCAGCTGAAAAGTAGGTTTCGGAAATTAATAAATTGTGGACAAAAGGTTTCTTGTAGATGAAAGAAGATATCAGAGAAAAAAAGGGATTTTCAAATTGAACAGTTAAAGAAGAGATATAGAAGAAAGGTGGGGCAGGGGTCTAAGCGATGGCCTCTGATCATTCGTCCGAAAGGGGTCCGGGTTCGAATCCCGGTGAGGCATGGATGTTGTGTTTGTCTTACGGCACTGGCTCTCTTTCTTCCATGGAACTAGTGACCCTAAATTAGGGACGGGCGACTGCTTATAGCTAATTGAGTTGCTCACGGTGGTCGTTAAACCTCCACTCAAAAAAAAAAAAATGGAGAGAGAGAGAGAGGGGGAAATGTGATATAACTTTACGCCCCCTGTGGAAGAATTGTGCATACTGGAAAGGTAAAAAATACTCGAAAACTATTCTTCATAGTCAAAGCTGTGAAAAAGAAAGAGAATGTTTAAAATACGTCTACTGGCAGCAGCGATAACGAGAAAGAGGTTTTGAAATTTACGCCTGCTAGAGGGAAAACTGTGTATTGCTTAAAGATGGTACAGTAATATTCCCTATACAGCGAATGGCATACAGAAAAAAAACGAAAAATTTTCAATTTGATTTTTAGAAGCACAGATACAGCTGCAAAAAAAAAAAAAAAAAAAAAACGAGAAAGAAAAGAAAGAAAACTGCGCACTAACACCACCTAGCACCAGAACTGTGAACACCAGTACATGCAAATCATTCCACAATGGGAATGATATCTTGTGCTAAAAAAACTTTTAAATCGCATTTTCAAAAGCAGAGCTATTGAGAAAAATAGATTACAAGTGAGCCCTCTATTGGGGAAAATTTGTATTAATTTCGTTAGGAAAACCTCCCAAAATGTTTTCGGTTTTAGTAACTGACCGAAAAGGGAGGATTTTTCAGTAGGTTATTAAAAGCACGGATATTGCTGTAAAGACAAACATGAACTTATGCCCTCTGATGGCAAACTTGTACGTTCAAAAAATTGGAAATTATATGTAAAACATTATGCACCAAAAACGCTCTAGAACAGAGAAAAAATTTCTAAAATCCAACTTTTAGAAGCAGAAATATCGAGAAAAAAATGATATATATTTGCGTCCCATGGCGGAACAATTTAAGGCATCATTTGCAGCAGAAGATATTTTGGAACGTTTTTTCGTAGTGAGTGGTATCCGACTACGAAAGAATTTTTTCCAATCGAGTTTTCTGAAGCGCAGGTACTTCAGCAAATACACTGATGAGCCATTATATTATGACCATCTACCTAATACGCTGCAGAACCCCATTTAGCGCGCAAAGCAGCGGCCATTCGGCCAGGCATCGATTCGAGGGGGATAGGTATCCTGGGGTATCTGGTACCATGATGTCAACAGCAGGTCCTCTAGTTCCCGTACATTTCGGGGTGGTGGAGGTGATTTAGCGCGAACCCGCTTTTCCAAGTCGGGCTACAAATGTTCGATTGGGTTTATGTCAGGTGAATTTAGAGGACAGGGAATTAACAGAAAGTCATAAGAATATTCCTCGAACCATTTCTTGACAATTCTGGTAGTGTGGCATGGCGCATTATCCTGTTGGTAATGGCCATCACCAGCAGTGAACACAGTTCACAGTTACCATGAATGGGTGAACTTGGTCCGCAACGATGTTCAGATACCTGACAGCTGTCAGGGATTGTGCTATTGGAATAATAGGGCCTAAAGTATCACAAGAAAACATCGCCGACAGCCTGTTTCCGCCCAACAGTGCATCCAGGTGACATAACCTCCGTTGGTGATCGGCGTATTCGCGCTCGGCCGTCTACGTGATGCACCAGGAATTTTGATTCGCCAGACCAGGCCACTTTCTTCCAATCATCCACTGTCCAATCTCGATGATCTTGGGCACATTCGGTGATTTAGCGCTAACCCGCTTTTCCAAGTCAAACCACAAATGTTCGATTGGGTTCATGTCAAGTGAATTTGGAGGCCAGGACATTAACAGAAAGTCAGTCACCAGCATGTTACTCGAACTATTCCTTGACGATTCTGGCAGTGTGGTATGGCGCATTATACTGTTGGTAATGGCCATCACCAGCAGGGAACACAGTTGCGATGAATGGGTGAACTTAGTCCGCAATGATGTTCACTTACCTGACAGCTGCCAGGGATTGTGCTATTGGAGTAATGGGGCCTAAAGAGTCCCAAGAAAATATCGCCCACAGCTTTTCACCTCCGCCGACGGCCTGTTTCCGCCCAACAGTGCATCCAGGTGGCATAACCTCCGTTGGTAATCGGCGTATCTGCGCTCGGCCGTCTACGTGATGCACCAGGAATCTTAATTCGTCAGACATTCTTCCAATCATCTACGGTCCAATCTCGATTATCTTGGGCTCATTTCCTGAATTGTTGGCGATGACGTGCGATGAGCATGGAGACCCAGCTGAGTCTTCGGCTACGGAGGCCCATAAACAGAAAGCTGCAATAAACTGTGTGCTGTGATACATTGCTCTGATCAACACGGGTGATTTGTCGCGCTGTGGCCCTGCGGTCGTCGTGAACAATGCGCGACTGTCTCCGCTCTCTTCCGGCACCAATAAGCTGCGGACGACACACGGCTGGACAACGGTTAGTCATTTGAGCATCTGTACACCACTTTTGGTACGTACTCACTTCAGCGGCACGCGAACAACCTAAAAGTCGTGCTGTTTCCGATATCGTTGTTCCGATGCGCCGTGCCATCACAAATTGTTCTTTATCAAACTCCAATAAATCGGCAGCTTTTCCCATTCTGACTCCAAGCACTCTACTAACCGGAAGCCGGTCCTCGGACTGTATATATACTGCTCTATGAACTTCATCTGCGCCACCGTTAGGTCTTCAGGCGCGCTCATTTCTCTGGGCTGGTAATGGTCATAATGGAACGGCTTATCGGTGTAGATCAGAAACAAAAATGTTCACGAGTCGTTAAACTCTTAAAAAAAGAGCATTTATTATTTTATTCGTCCATCAAGAATGTTTTTGTATTTTACAATGTGGATGGTATTAAATGTAATATACAACCCACTTCCAAAAAGTTCCAGGACTGACCGCGTAACTGACGCAACTGTAGTGGGATAAATTATCACGTGTATGCCAGAAGACAGCAGTCCTTGGCCAATCAGCGAACAGCTGGAAACCAGCTTATACTGGCACCGACAAGCGACAGACGGGCATTAAAGGAGTCAAAGCAGGCGTTTTCCTCCCATTTCACTTTATCCATGGAAGAGCAGAGTAGACGTCCGTTTTTGTTGAAAACTTAGTAAACCAACCACTGAAACTTACAGAATGTTAAAAGAAGCATATGGACACACAGCATTATCCCGCAGAAGATTTCTTGAATGGTATGTGCGGTTCCGTGACGGGCGGGAACCCTTTGATTATGATCCGAGATTTGGTCGTCTCTCCAGTGTGCGTACAGCAGAAAAAATCGAAGAGGTGCCGAATCAGTTACAGGAAGATCGCCAAGACGGTAGGCATCAGTAAGTCTATGTATCTGTCGTGAGATTCTACGCGAGGATTTGGGAAAACGAAAACTTAATGCCATATTGGTACCCCGCATTCTGAATGATGACTAAGTCTTTCGGTTGAGTCGGTGGGCATCAGTAAGTCTATCTGTGTTGAGATTCTACACAAGGATCTGGGAAAACGAAAACTTAGTGCCATATTAGTACCCCGCATTCTGAATGATGACCAAGTCTTTCGGCTGAGTTGGTGGGCATCAGTAAGTCTATCTTTCCTGAGATTCTACGCGAAGATCTGGGAAAACAAAAATTTAATGCCGGATTGGTATCCCGCATTCTGAATGATGACTAAAAGGAGGCTCGTTCATTGATCTTTTTCGATCTACTGGGCAATGCAGCTGAGGATTCTAATTTTTGCTCCAGAATTATTGCAAGAAATGAAACATTATGCCTGCAATATGGTCCACAAACCAAGGGACATAGCTTTGAATAGATAGGTACCCACTCGTCATCCAACAAGAAAACCCGCATGCAACCATCAAAGACAGAGATGATGCTGATAGCCTTTTTAGATCAGAAAGGTATAGTCCAGAAAGAATTCGTGCCAGTGCTCAAACGGTTAATCAAGAATTCCACAAGCAAGTCTACGACGTTTACGCAACAGTATCCGTCGCGGTCATCCCTAGTTATGGGAATCCGGAAATTGGTTCTTGCTCCATAATAACGCAAGACCACATACCGCGTTGTCAGTACAACAGTTCCTAGCTCACCATCAAATCAATGTGATGCCACATGCGCCGTATTCCCCTGATTTGTCGCCCCATGACTTCTTCAGGTTCCTCAGGATAAAACAGACCTTAAAAGGGCATTATGATGCAGACATTACATCTATCCAAGCAGCCGGGACAAAACAACTTGCAAAAATGCTAGGGTGAAAACCTAACTTGGGACCTATGCTTCCAGGGAAGGGGCGAACACACCACTCATGCGGTATACTGGAATCGAAATCGGGGCTAAATAAGAATATCTGTCAGAATCCCACGCCTCTCACCACTCGGGCTGTCGTATGAAGTTCTGTAGACTTTTACTTAAACTTTCCTGACCACATGCATGCATAGCTTTGTAATAAATTGATAAGAGTTTACGCCGAATATCTTCCAGCTCTCTGTGTCCCTCTTACAGAAGGAAACTTAGGAGTTAGAAGCTGTAAACAGCCAAGGCTCATGATTTCGAGAAGAGTAAAGTCACGTGTTGTTTCCATGAGACTTATTTTCTTGTATATAGAGTGAAATAAGCTTACTAGGTAGAAAGTTCTGGTTAGAATTTAAACTGTAGTATTAAAGTTTATCTGAGCTTGGTTGCTTAACTGTATTGTCGCTGCAGTAGTTCGTACTGAACTTTGTGAACATAATTATATACGTGTGATATTGAACAAGTTACTGTCTGGCGTAACCATAGCTCAAGGTGGTATACTTCCAAATATCCAAGCAGTACTGCTCCCTAAGAAGACTGAGAAGAAAGCATGAGAAAAGAATAAAAAAAAGGCCCTTTTGAGGGCCAAACTAATTTTCCCAAAAAAGTATCCAATATCATACAACCTTTACTTTATGTTCATTTCTTTACATCATTGTCCGTAAGGTTTCTTTTCTGTGCCCTTGTCTGTTACGGTACGAGTAGGAGAGGAAAATTTGAAATAACATTTCTGTCCTGTACGATTACTTTGGAAAGACAAACCTTTTGTCGGTCGCAATACTTTTTTTATTCAGTAATCTTTCGGAGCAGGACGACAACTTTTTAATACTTGTCTACCTATTTTATGCAGATTTCTGTGTGTGTGTGATAATTTTAGGAAAATCTCTTTTGGAACTTGTTTGGTAATTTTGAAACACACAGTATAACTTTTCAACGTCAAAATGAAACGACTAGGTCTGAAAATACAAATTTGCCCTAGGCGGCGTTCGAAACCGCATCCTTCTGCTCCGGAGTCAAATTTTTTCCCAATTAAGCTACACCGACAAGGGCTTGTTACTGCAAGTTTGTCGTCTTGACATGTGCGTCACCTCTGTAATTTCTCACCCAGGGTAATGAAACAGAGAAGCAACTTACGTTTGTCCACATTTCGTTAGCTTATCACTTCCACCTTAGAATAGGAAGATCAACCTGTAGCCCGAATGTGAGCTCATTGGCTTCAATTCAAACAATTATCACAATACTCTGCACACACATATGTTTTTTTATATTGGCGTGTCCGGGGGAAAACGGCGTTTTTGCGTAGGACAGTTCCACGACGTAAACACTTATATTTTCTGCTGGGAATTTTCCCTTCGTTGCAGACGACTGAAAGCGCGAACTGTGGGAATCAAACGAGACGTGAAGCACATGTCGCGACCCATACGTTGAATTTGTACTGTGGTCAGTTGCAATGTCTATAAAATTTGAAATATAGTTTCTGTTGCGACATTTCTGAAAACAGGGTTTAAACTGCTGAAGTAGTCCGAAAAATTAACAAAGTTGAAGGTCAGGCCTGGTGGTTACTCGGACCGCGAAACATAGTTCAAAAATTTGCGGTTGGTGACTTAAGCTTGAAAAGAAGAAAGGAAGGCTCGGGTAGCCTCTCTGCTTTTGATTCGCATGCCCTGCACGCAGCTGTGGAAGACAATCGATGAACAAGCACTCGCAAATTGTCAGAAAAACTGGGTGTTTCTAAATCTACCATACCTGAGCACCTTTACAAGATCGGAAAGGTTTACGAACGATGCCGCGAGGTGCATCATGAGCTCACGCCATCTCAAGCTTAACGACATGTCTAGATATGCAAGGAACAGCTCAGAAATCCACGCGATACTCGATTTATCAAACGAATAGTTACTGAGGATGAAAAGTGGATATATCTGATCAATCCAACTTCCTTACAACAGTGGTTGAATAGAAGTGAACCAGCTTTAGCAACTTCCAAATGCGAACGTTTTGAGAAAAAGTTCATGCTGTGCGTCTGATGGAATTATGAAGGCGTAATCCACTTTGAGCTCATTCCGAATAGTCGGTCTATCAATTCCAAACTCCATTCTCAGAAATTTGAGAGGATGTATGATACACTTCAGCAGAAGTATCCTGACTTAGTCAACCGAAAGCAAAAATTGCTGCAATAAGACAATGCCAAACCTCATAGGCCTACAGCTAATCGCACCCGAGTTAAACTTCAAGAACTGCATGGAATTGAGCTGTTGCCTCATCCAGCATACAGCACAAACCTTACATCTTTATACTACCACTTGTTTCGGGCGATGGCGCATTTTTGCCATGGCAAGCAGTTGACTACTTGGGATGATCTTGTATTCGAGTGCCAAGAGTTCTTTGCCTTTAAACCGAAAGCTTAGTACCGTGCAGAAATTGAACAACTGGCAAACAGATGCGTTCAAACTATTGAATAAGATGGTACCTACTTTGAAATTTAGCTTTGATTCTTCCGAGACTCTAGATAAGTGGGACTGTTGTACCAAACGCGTTGGGTTTTTTTCGGGCATTCCAATAACGTAGCATAACATACGTTCAACAAATCTGAGTATAATCGTAATATGCGTCTTAAAAACAAGCCTCTCTTTAGCATACATGCCTCTTCTACCAAAAATGCGCTTCTTTCTAACAAGTCTCTATCAAAAATTCACTTCATCTTAATAAGTGTCTACAAAAAGGCACTTCGTCCTAACGAGTCTCTATCAAAAATGAACTTCGTTCTAACAATGGAAAAAGACTTTTCATTCTAATAAGACTCTATCAAAATGCACTTCGTTCTAACAAGTCTCTATCAAAAAGGCACTTCGTTGTAACAATTAAAAAAGGCACTTCGTTCTAGCAATTAAAAAAGGCACTTCGTTCTAGCAAGTCCCTACCAAAAATGCGCTTCTTTCTAACAAGTCTCTATCAAAAATTCACTTCATCTTAATAAGTATCTACAAAAAAGGCACTTCGTCCTAACGAGTCTCTATTAAAAATGCGCTTCGTTCTAACAAGTCTATCAAAAATGCACTTCGTTCTAACAATTGAAAAAGACGTTCCGTTCTAATAAGTCTCTATCAAAATGCACTTCGTTCTAACAAGTCTCTATCAAAAAGGCACTTCGTTCTAGCAATTAAAAAAGGCACTTCGTTCGAACAATTAAAAAAGGCACTTCACAAGTCTCTATCAAAAAGGTTCTAACAATTAAAAAAGGCACTTCACAAGTCTCTATCAAAAAGGCACTTCGTTCTAACAATTAAAAAAGGCACTTCGTTCTAACAATTAAAAAAAGGCACTTCGTTCTAACAATTAAAAAAGGCACTTCGTTCTAACAATTAAAAAATGCACTTCGTTTTAGCAAGTCCCTACCAAAAATGCACTTCGTTTTAGCAAGTCCCTACCAAAAATGCACTTCGTTCTAACAAGTCTCTTCCAAAAATTCAGTTCGTTCTAACAATTAAAAATGCATTTCGTTCTAACAATTAAAAATGCACCTTATTCTAACAATTAAAAATACACTTCGTTCTAACAAGTCTCTATTAAAAATGTAGTACTCTCGCGGCATCAAAGGTTGGCGATACAAAACTGAAAAAGCTCTTCGGGGAAGTAACAAATCGTTCAGTCAGAAAACGTTTAATGAGAAAAAAAAAACCAAGAACACAGAAACTCAAGAGAAAGATTGATTATATTTGATGTATAAGTACCAAAAGCCTTATTTGTGTTTAGAAACAAAATAAATACGGCTTTCAGTTTGCGATGGCTAGAAAGGTACGTTTTAAAGCCTTTCTTTTATGAGCTAAAGCAATAAAATTCCTACTTCAAACTGCTGAAATAAATTCTGTCACGTTTTGTATTGTTTCTGATACGGATGTCAAGCTTTGTTTATTTAGTCGAACCATTTCTCAAGCTTTGGGAGAAATCTCGAAGATCTTTATTGCTTCGTTTCTGTAATACGTTTAGTAGGTTGGTAAAGCGTTTTTGGAATGCTTTAGGTTGCTACTATATTTATTTGTAACCAGTAAATCTAGTACTGCAATGTCTTTTCTTCAGGGAATGCCTGCATAAGGAATGAATTATCTAGAAACAGTTTATTCAACAGATTCCGCCGCAACTTTTCTTTCTGTGCACAGCAGACTGATTTAGATCGATGAGACAAATGTAGAAATGAAATAACTATTACAGAAGTTTCGAACTGCTTTTCTGTGCCTCTCTTTTTCTTTTACCAAAGGAAGAAAAAGCGACTTGGAAAGAAAAGAGCGCGGAAATATAAAACCGCTATTGTTACAGTCCGCAGTGAAAATTTGATATCAACACCCAGCCATATTCATCACCGCAATACGTCAGAAGAGATTCCCAGGAAATCGTTCTAGAGAGCGGAATAGAACATGGCTGAGAGACCTTCCCCTTTTTGTTCTCTTTTGGCGGAAGTGTAACAACGGTGGCGGCGCCGCCTGACGGCAGATAAACTGGGATGCTCACTGTGAATGGAATTTGGCATTTCGGCATCTGGCAACGGATCATTAATATCGTCATAGTTGTGGAAGAATATCGGCGAAAGAGGGACTCTGCGAATGTTTGTTATGTAAAAACTTGGCTTTTAGGTAGTCATTTGGTATGTGCGTAAATACCATTGAGGCGCACTCTGGTTAATGGGCGCCGAATTAAAAAAAATGAAGATTTTCCTTTTAGCGCAAAACCACCTTTCCGTTTCTTTCATTCTTCGACAATAGTTTTAGATAAGGCAGTTTTTGTCTTGCTATCCCAAATTAATACAGGGAGACTATTGGGAACTTCTACATTATCCTTTTAAAAATTATCGATTGTCTTCTGCGAGAAAATCCTTTTCCTATTCCAGTTCATAAAAATCGAAATAAAAAAGGAACAGTTGGACTGTGTATTATTTCTTTCCACCTTTTTATTTCTCTCTCTCTCTCTCTCTCTCTCTCTCTCTCTCTCCGTATATACTGTATATATAGCATTTTTAGTTTTTATACTTCTGAATCATTTCACATGCACAATATTTGCGAAAATATTAATGTCTACTGTTTCAGCAACTCCCATATTAATACTTCGTTGCTTTTGCTTCTTTTAGGGAAGCATTTAAACGGAAGAGATGAAAAAAAAAAAAAGAAAACAGTAGAAAAGCAAAATAGCCATGTGTAGTTTTGGAAAATAGATTCCCGGTTATAACCATTCTGAACTATAGAAATTTCAACAGTTCTCCATTTTTTGAAGTTTTCCTCATTTTTAGTCCTATGTTTAAAGCCTTAATCTCTCTCTCTCTCTCTCTCTCTCTCTCTCTCTCTCGTTTTAGAAAGCACACAACCCTCAAACAGAATTGATTGTAAATTGATTAATATACAAAATTCAACTTTCGGCATAATATCTAGGCAGGCAATGATTTCTCTTGACCATCAACAAGTTTTCAAAAATTTGGTTCATTATTGGCTCTGCTGATAAAACTAACTGCTAAAAAAAAAAAAAACACCAGATTGATCCCCCTGTAGTGCAGTAGTGTAAGCGCTAGATTCTGATTGTTCGTCCGATTGGACCCAGGTTCAAGTCCCGAATGGACATATGTATGATGCTCTTTTTACGGCGCTGGCTCTCACTCTACCATGGAACCAGTTGTACTAAATTCGTAAGGGGCAACTGTTTATATGTAGCTCTTAGAGTAGCTTACGGTGGTCATTAAATCCTCACACGAAAAAAATCATATTTCTGGAACCAAAAGTTTCTTAGATATCAAAAATTTGCAAAAAAAGAAAAACAAGCGTCAGATTCGCCTGTCAGACGACATTAAAATAGATGTAATTTCTGTTCTGTAACACTTCGAAGGTTAATCTGGTTAACGTTTGAAAGATTTCAAAATAGTCTTTCATTCGATTTATAAGATGAGTGGGTTTTGTCAAAGGATTATATTTAAACACCACACTTTCATCTTCAAAAATGTCTCTTTTTTGTAAAACCCACTCATGTGAAAGGCCAAATTACAGTCCCTTTCGCAAGTTTTTAAGCGACACCAAAATTAATTTTTTTATTCCATGAAAAAAAAAAGGTGATATTCCGATTATTTTTGAGTCATAAGGTGAAATGAGGTAAAATCTGACATGTTTTTCTTAATCATGCTGGCGTACTAAATTAGTTTATTAGTTTATTTTATAAAACTCCCTAAAGGTGACGTCATTTATTTCCCGTTTATTATTATTTTTTTAACATGGAATAACAGAGCATATGTACCTTAATTCTGACTAACCAGGCACACTTTATTACGCAGATGATACACAAACACAATATCAAGCCTAAGCTGAATTACGGTGAAATAAAATCCAACACGTAAAACACAGCTTGTCATTTTGAAGAAACAATCCGTTGGATTACAATCGTTGCAGATCTTGGCTCTTCACCGAAATGATTAACAGTTAATAATTTAGCTTTAAAACTGATGTGCCTCCGCACATATGCACAATCACCAAACATGGCTAGCGGAATATTCCACGGATTATTGGCATTTTCATTGTATTCCATGTAGTAATATTTATTTCATTGAGAAATTCCGCTGTCCGGGAGGGGGAATACACTCCGCCCCTCCCGATCTCCGGTCGAGCATACTGTCTTATCAGATCATATGTAGAGGATTTTTAGGAAGGGAGTGTCTGACCCCAGGTCTTAAACAACCCTTAGAAACCGGAAACTAGGAGATTTGGGCTAGAGCGCCTGATAGGAAAGTGACACGGAAGCGAAGTAGAAAGGGGGAGGAAGACGCCCTTATATATTACCGGGGAGCCAGTACCCGGGGTCCGACGGCTTAACGTGCCCATCCGACGCACGGCGGATATTTAGTGGATCGAGCGTTCGTACCTGCCTGGGATCGAACCTGAGGCCCTTTCCGTGGCAGTCACGAACGTTGCCCACTAGGCTACCCGCGGCCCTCGAGCATACTATACTTCGATTCACCCTAGATGACACTGAAGGGAAAGGTACGTGAACCATATCGCCGTGACTAAAAGTAGTTCCCAACATTTCCCGTGAAAACCAACGCATTTACTAACTAGAATCATACTTTATATTATCTATTTTAAGAAATTCAATTTTAAAATTAGACCCACACACGCAGGCGTAAATATGCAGTGTTTGGGAGACAAAGATGCCAATGAGTTGAAGTGATTGACAGCTGCTAACAGCAGGACACAGTGGGGTGTAACGCGGATGAACATAACTCTCGGCTGTCCCCGAAGGCTCAGTGAATGCGTAGGCTCTTGTACCTTAAACTGCAGTGTCATCTTAGGGTGAATCGAAGTACAGTCATTACACTACCCAAGACAAAAGGAATACATGGAATACAGTGAAAATGCCAATAATACGTGGAATCTAGCCATGATTTGGTGATTGTGGATATGTGCGGAGGCACTCAGCATTAAATGCTTACCATGTATATATAATCAGTGTTTCTTTCAGGACTTTTTGGCCGGGGGGGGGCAAATGGAACCTTACAGGGAGTAAGTTTTCCATTTGCTATATATATATATATAATTTCAACTACTATATTTATATATAGAGTAGTAATTACTATATATCTAGCACAGGGGCGCATTTAGAGAGGGCCTTCCCCCGGAAAATGCTTCATTTTTTTGTTTTTGGTTAAAAATGCGACGTACATTAGAAAAAACTCCTTAATTTAATAAAAATGTATCAACCTACATTAGAAAAAAAAGATTTAATTTTTCTTCAGTTTTTCATTAACTTGAATTTTGTTCCAGATGGTGGATTTCAAAAACTTCCTTTTTGCCCCCCCTTATCCCTGAAGAAAAATTCTATATACATACCTGATATAGTAAATACTTCTTCAAACATTTCAGGAATAACAAACTGTTTTTAACTAAAGGAGGGAAGGGGAGGTTCCGCAGGCTTGAAATTTTTATCTGTTAAAATGCATTCAACGCACTCTTGTTCCTGAATCACGATTCCCAGACAATTAGGTATGATTAGTGTACTTAGTATATTTTGAAGAATACCATGCGTCGTAATACATTTTTTTATAAAATAAACTATAACTAGTACCATTTGAACAAATATTAAAAAAATAAAATTGAAGAAATATTTGTATCATAAAAAGAAACGAAACTTCCTTTTTCATCATAGCCTGAATTTATTAAAATTTGGCTCGGTAACCTAAAATGTCTCCGGAGGGGGGCGAATGGTCGTTTCCGGGAGGGCTTAGCTCCCCTGGATGTATGCCTGAAAGAAACACTGTGTATAATGAAGAATTATTTCTTCCGAGAAATTCGTTTCTCAAATACATTAGCTTTAAAACAATTCAAAATGTACATATCTATGACATAGCAAGTAACTCGTCGGTAACATTTTAGGATACAACAGAGTATCCTAAAACGTTTTGTTGTTTACGAGGATACAACAACGTGTGTGCTCGTTCGGTACCACGTCACCTAACTACTGAAGTGAAGAAATCAAGACTTGAAACATGCCAAAGGCTGCTTGTTTGCTATCAAAAATGTGGAAGTGATTTTCTCCAAAGCATTGTGACTGGTGATGAGAATTGAGTTCATCATTATGATCTAGACATGAAATATCGATCGCTAGAATACTGACATCCGTCTTCTCCAAGAGCGAAACAAATTCAAAACTCAAACTCCTGCCGGTATGTATTAGGTGTGCAACTTAATTCTCGGCCACATGCACGACACGTTGACAGCAAATTATAGCAGATCGAATACGTACCTATTGAGGGAAATAATCCCCTTCGTGTTGGATACATTTGAGCCATCAGTCAGGGAGCTGCCGAATGTCACTGAGGAAAAAAGAGAGCTGTTTCGAGTTGATAAAGTCATCAATACTTGTGTGGACCTCCTCGACAGAAGTGAAGTGCATATCACTCAGGTGATGTTGCAGGGAGCGAAAGAGGTGATAATCCGACGGGGCGAAGTGTGGAGAATACGTCGGGTGGGACAAAATCTCCCATCCCAGGTCGGTGATCGTGTTTAAAGTCGTTTTCACGGTGTAAGGACGCGCGTTATCCTGAAGCAACAGGACCGACCTTCTGCCCTTGCCGGTGTATGGCCTTTTCGCCTCCATTGCGTCACTAACACGAATGGGTTCCTGCCAATAACGCTCAGCATCGACGGTTTCACCAAGTTTGAGCAACTCATAGTGTACAACACCGCGCTGGTCCCACCATATGCACAACAACAACTTCCTGGCATGGATATTCGGTTTGGCGGTACTGGTGGTAGGCTGACCTGGATAAACCCACGATTTGTGCCGCTTAGGATTACCGTAGAGGATCCACTTCTCATCACAGGTCAAAATCTTGTGGAGCAAATCCTTCTTCTTGAATCTGGAGAGTGAGGACAGAGCAACATCGTGGCGCCTAGACTTGTTCGCAGCTGTGAGTTGGTGGGGCACCCAACGGCCCTCCTTGTGAATTCGTGCAAGCTTGCGCAGGCGCTTTGCAATGGCTTGCCGTGTTACTTCGAGTTCATGGGAGAGCTCTTACTGTGTGCGACAGGAATCCGCGGCCAACATTTGTTCCAGTTCCTCATCATCGTCAACTTTCTGTGACTCTCCCGGACGTTCTGCATCACGGAGATCGAAATTTCCATGCTTAAACCGCTGGAACGACTTCTTACACGTACTGTATGACACAGCAGCCTCACCCAAAGCAGCACAGATCATTTGCTGGGCACTTATTTTCAGCTGAAACGCGAACAGGAGGCAGTGCCTCGAATGTTGCTTCTCGAACGACATTGCTTTCACCGTCAACTTTCGTCCCTTCTGTCACTACAGCTGTGAGCGGTTACGGTTGCCTGGAAAGCTGTTGGTGGCACTGCAATCAGCCATTATCGCACACAGCTATTTGCATTTGCCGACGTTCTATGATCGCTTGCGGTTGGAGGCCGATAATTAAGTTGAACACCTAATATAAGCTGACTGTGTTCTGGGACTGCAGAGTCATTGCTCATCAGGAGTACATGGACAAAGGTACAATTATGAACTCTAAGAGCTACGTGTATACCTTGAAAATGTTAATTTGATACCTTGCCATTGCACTGGTATATAATACATAAATCATCATCGTTAGTGTTCTATCTTTTGACAGGTCCAACGGTAACTCAAGTTCTCTTCCTCCAGTTCTCTGTATCCCTTGTTTTCTCCTTCAATACTTGATAGCTTCCTGTGCCCATGATATCATCAAGCATCATTAGTCGTCTCCTTCCTCTTGGTCGCTTTCCTTCAATTTTCCTATCTATCATTATTTTTAATAAGCTGTATCCTCTTAAAACGTTTCCTATCCAGTTTTATTTTCTTTTTCTTATGGTCTTTAGAATATTCCTTTCTTCTTCAACTCTTTGCAACACTTCATCATTGGTAATTTTTTCAATCCACTTTATTTTTTCCATTCTTCTCCACAACCACATTTCAAATGCCTCAAAGATTTTAGCTTCTTTCTTCCCGATCTACCCCATATAAAGTTGTACTCCAATACAGCACGCTATGGAGGCATTATTTTCTGAACACCTTCTGTATTTATTGAGGACCCAATTCGACGAATCACAAAAAAGTCAACGGAGAATGAAGCTTAGAATAGAAGTCTGCAAGTGCCTGACCGGGCTCTTTTTTCATCAGTTCAGTAAAAAAAATCTGAACACGGGCCTGGCCTGTACTGGAAAAATTAGCATTTTGTTCCTGTGTTAAAGAAACAAAATTTTAGCTTCACAAAACAAAGACTGACTTGTTAAATTATCAGATAGCGAAGATCACTAAGTAAAACGAAAGACATGGGAATATATCAGCCATTTACTGCGTTGATTAATTGCAGCTGAAATCAACAAACCGGGCAGTAAGAGGAGAGTATGAGATGGACCCTTTTGTTTCTTGAAATATTGTAATTAAATTCCGTTTCGTTGGCTTTAACGAAAAATAATTTTTTGGGTTTTTTTATTTTTTCGAGGAATGTTTTTACATAAACACAACTTCAAGAAACCAAAATCAAAACGAGCTTCTGGTACGATTCGTTACTACAACGGAGACGAGGAAATTCGATGTATTTATTTACATATTTCGGGCTCGAGACTACTTTGTTTATGCTCAGATATTGAAACACAATATCAAAGGTATACTCATAAGTTTTGTCCTGAATATAAGGGAATTTTAAATGGTAAAAGAATCACTGTTACGTGTCTTTAAATTAACAACAATATTCATTTGTTTTTGAAGTTAGAACTTCCTTTGGGGAAGTATCTCTTCGAGGAAAGCCCTAACTTGTAGAAAGTGCGGGGAAGAAGGACATATTGATATTTACAAAACTGTAAGATTTACGGTTCTTGAATTTTCCTTTACAGTTATGTTCTGTAAATAATACGGCATGAAACTACAGGGTGATCCGTTTGGGAGGGGTAATTTAAAAAAGCTGTGGTATGGCTTGTAACAGATATAATAAGTCAATATTTGGCAGAAATTACCTTTATGAATGGAAGTTTGTCTAGGCCTTTATATTACCCGCTTTATGGGCTTAGCAGAGTTCATACCGGGTGTTTAATTCTTGCTACGTGTTTTCTAACATCTGCGGAGTGATTTGTGCGAACGCTGCAGTGCGGAGGTACGAACAGGACCATACCTGAACATGCTACAGATCTTCTTGGTACCACAATTAGATAACGATGTCATTTTTCAGCAAGACGGGGCCCGACCCCCACTGGTTACTGGAAGTCTGGAACTTCATCAACAACACATTCAACGACACCCCATGTGGCCGCGATGGTCCTATTCCTTGGCCTGCAAACTCTCCGGATATCACTCCCCCAATTTCTTCGTGTGGTGGTTTGTGAAGAATACCGTCTACGCCCAATGACCTCAAAGCCTAGATAACTTGAAGGTGAAAATTTCTGCAGCGTTCGCACAAATCACTCCGCAAATGTTATAAAACAGATGACTAGCCGAGTCCGCAAAAGGGGTTATGTAGGGACCTAGACAAGCTCCCATCCGTAAAGGTAATTTATGCCAAATATTGACCTATTATATCTGTTACAAGCCATAGCACAGCAAGTTTAATTTATCCCTACCCAAACGGATCTTCCTTCGTAAGAACTACGGTGCCTGACTATCCCGTCACAGTAATTTTCTGTAAATAATACGGCGTGAACTGTAAGATTTACGGTTCCCGACAGTTCCTTCATAGTTACGTAGTGCGATCAAAAAGTTCCGAGACTAGGTACGTAGCGCGCCAACAGATGGCAGCACGCGGATGCGCGAACAGCGGTAGAGGGCAGTGAACTTCCTGAGTCATTGCGCCGAGTGGCGTTGTTCTGTGAACAACGGGAGCTGTGCTACCCGATATTTGGTGATCATGTGCAGAACACAGCTGCGATTTCGGTATGGACTGCAAACTAGAGAAGCAAGCGAACGTCAAATTCTGCGTCAAACTCGGCAAATCGGGAACGGAGATGCATGAAATGTTTCTGTCGCGGGTCATCACTGGGGAAGAGACTTGGGTTTATGGTTACGACCCTGAGACCAAACGACAGTAGTCGCAGTAGGAGAGCTCGGCATCTCCACGACCGAAGAAGGCCCGACAGGTCCGGAGCGCAACCAAAAGCATGCTTATCGTGTTCTTCCACATTTGTGGGGTTGCGCACCGTGAATTCGTCCCCCAGGGCCAGACCGTCACCGCCCTTTTTTACTGCGATGTTCTGGGGCGTTTTAGGGAGGAAATTCGCCGCAAACGACCTTAAATGTGGCTCAGGGGCGATTTCCTGCTCCATCACAACAATGCAGTAGCTCATAGAGCGTTAGCAACACGCCAGTTTTGCAGCCGCAACAGCATGACTGCCCTTCCTCACCCGCCATACTCGCCGGATTTGGCCCGCGACTTCTTTCTGTTTCCGAAGATGAACCTGAAGCTCAAGGGTCGCCGTTTTGAAACCGTGGACGAGATCCAGCGCGAATCGTAGACGCTGCTTGACACGATCCATGAACAGGACGACTTCCAGGAAGCGTTCCAACAGTGTCAAAAACGCTGGCAGCGGATCCGCTGCCCAAGGAGACTACTTTGAGAGAGATCGTAGCCAGGCTTAAGTAACGTAAGTACTTTGTTGCATATCGGCCTAGTCTCGGAACTTTTTGATCGGACCTCGTATTTGCTCCAAATAATACTGCATAAAATTGTTATTTTTACGGTCTAATGAGGACAACCTCGTTTACTGTTCAAAACCGTAAAATGGACAGCCAAATTATTTTATAGTGTATGAACAGCTGAGATAGCTATAAGCAGCAGTCTTCAGTCCCAAATTTGGGCCACTGATTTCAGGAAGAGGATAGAAGAAGTATGATTAGACAAGCAAAACACCTACGCTTCATCTGGGGCTCGAATCCAGGTTAATCTCAGACGAATGATCAGAAGCCAGTGCCTCAGACCACTCGGCCACCCTGGCCCTAAATTAGGAACGGGAGTTTGGCGACTCTTTATGGACTGAGTACCCCCCCCCCCCCCCAAAAAAAAATGTGTTTGCAATTGTGTTTTTCCAGTGTACAAAAACGTTTTGTACACTCTAGTAAAGCGATCAAGACAAATCGAAAGTAAATACTTAAATATTTATCACCAAATACAAATTTTTAATCCAATGGTAAATATTTTTCATATATTTTCTTTCCTCATGGGACGAACCGATTGCTAGGGCGTGATGTCAAAGGTCCTCTTTTCTATTCTTTTTGTTTTTTACCTCCTGACGCCACATAACGTCCTGGTATTTCTTTATCCTCCTCCAATTTCTGAAGCCGTCCTTCCAGTATTCTCGCTTCCTTCCTTCAGGTCTTTTTCCCATTGGCTTTAATAAACATGTCTTTCCAGACGATTCCTTCATCACGTGACCTGCATGTCTCATTTTTCTTCGAAGCTTCCATCAATAATCTTTTGGCATTCATCATTTCCATTTTTTTATTGTCATTTGTCTTCTTTTTCCTCTGAAGAAATACTCGTTCTTTTTCATCCAGGAAATCCTTAATGCTGTCCACTCTGTAATAGCCGCATTTAAATGCAGTCCAAATTAGTGCTTTTATGGGTCTTGGTTCTTTTTCTTTGCGCACGTCGATTCTCATGAATTATTCATAGAGCATTGAATTGAAATATTCCTGTTTTAATTTCTAAAGTTGTTTCGTTGTCATCTGCAGCGTTAGTACGTAAGTCAATTGCTGTGAACTGAAAGCATTTCAGTCTTGCTCACTAATCGCTTCTCATAAGCAGATGGAACTGATTTTTCTTGCATATCATTTTTAAATGTTTGACTGAAACAGTATCGTAGACAAATATCCTTATATTTCTGCATTTCCATTCAAGTAAATCTACTTACATATGCTTTTCCATTTATCTTATATTCTGTCACTGACTGTTATTTAGCATCCTCTATACCGGTGACAGGAGCCCTATCACTTTGTTCGTGTTCATTTCGTCCACATCCACTTCGTCCGGTTTATTTCGTCTTCGGTTAACTTTAACTTCGTCCGGCCTATTTCGTCTTTGGTTCACTTTTACTTCATCCGGTTTATTGCTTCTACTGTTCACTTTGACTTCGTCCTGTTTATTTGTTTAAGTCCACTTTCACTTCGTCCGGTTTATTTCGTCTTCCGTTGTTCACTTTCACTTCGTCCGATTTATATTGTCTTCGGTTCACTTTCACTTTGGCCGGTTTATTTTGTCTACAGTTCACTTTCACTTCGTTCGGTTTATTTCGTACACTTTCACTTCTTCCGGTTTATTTCGTCTTCCGTTGTTCACTTTCACTTCGTCCGATTTATATTGTCTTCGGCTCACTTTCACTTCGGCCGGTTTATTTTGTCTACAGTTCACTTTCACTTCGTTCGGTTTATTTCGTACACTTTCACTTCGTTTGGTTTATTTCGTTCACTTTCACTTCGTTCGGTTTATTTCGTACACTTTCACTTCGTTTGGTTTATTTCGTTCACTTTCACTTCGTCAGTTATTTGTCTAAGTTCACTTTGTCCGGTTTATTTTTTTTTGATTGGAGGTTTAACGACCACCATGAGCAACTCAAATGGGCTATAAGCAGTCGCCCATCCCTAATTTAGGGTCACTGGTTCCAGGAAAGGGAGAGTGCCAGTGCTGTAAGACGAACACAACATCCATGCCTCACCGGGATTCGAACCAGGACCTCTTTCGGACGAATGATCAGAGGTCATCGCTTAGACCACTGCTCCACCGGGGCTGCCGTCCGGTTTATTTCGTTCACTCACAAATGATGAAATGATTGCACGTACAGTAGTGGCCAAAATTGTGGTAACCTTTTGGAAAAAGTGAATTTTTGAGGTTTGATGGATCATAACAACAATTGTTTGGAGTAATACCATAAATATTTATTAATAGAAAGATAATTTCATCAAGAATGCAATTCAAGAACGTTTGTTCAATTATGTATTCTATAAAACGTTATAGCCAAATAACCAGAAGAAGGAAGCACAATTTGCTTAGGTTGATATGAAGTAGCTTTCCTTCATTTGAATGAAGCCAATGAGCATGAGTGTTTAGAGAGCCGTAAAGGTGTCATCTTGTTTTCGCAGTGAGCCAATCAGGTCACAGTAGGATTCAGCTATTGATGCTATGTATTAGAGCTGAGAGGAGGACATTTGTCAGTGTGTTATGTCATTGTTATCAAGCTTCTTTTTTTGTGTGCGTGTGTTCTTTCATTTAGTGAGCTTGTAAAACGTACTAAAATTAAAAAAATGGTGCAAAGAGTTGACTGGTTACCCAGAAAGCGATGCTAAAGAGCACTATTAATTGAACAAGGCTTCAGTTATGAAGATATTAGAAGAACAATTGGTGGAAACTTAACCAAAGGTGGCCTTTCTAAATTTTTGAAGAGGTATAAGGAAACTCAGTCACTACAAAACCAGACTGGTAAAGGTAGGAAAAGGTGCACAACAGCAGGTGATGATAGAAGAATTAAGAGACTGTGCCTAGATGACAGAAAAAAATCATCTGGGTGTATACAAGATGAAATGGTGCACTGCAGTGTGAAGTTGAGTGAGAGGACTGTTCGATGCAGACTGTAGGAATTTGGTCTAAAAGCTAGAATTCCACGAAAAAAGCCATTTTATCTCTCAAACAAAGGTTGAAAAGATTAAATTGGGCTAAAAGACATGTTAACTGGACAGCGAAACAATGGGACAGTGTTATTTGCAGTGATGATAGCACAATCTCCCTGTTTGGTAGAGAGGGCATAAAATACTTAAGGAGAAGAATCGGAGAAGATTTGCATCCTGATTGCATTACATTTACCGTGAAACACCCAGTTAGTGTTATGATCTGGGGATGTATGACATTAAAAGGTGTGGGCAGAATTTGTGTGATTATTGGGAATATAAATGGCCAAAAATACATTAATGAAATACTTGAGACCAAAGTGAAGTCTTCTGCACGTGATCTTTTCCAAGATAATGAAGCATTTATATTTCAACAGGATTCAGCTCCATGTAATGTTGCTACTGTGTGCAAAAAGTGGTTTCAAGATAATCATATTCCACTGCTGGAATAGCCTGGGAATAGCCCAGACCTTAACCCCATCGAAAATCTATGAAACTGACTAAAGAAACTTGTTATCAGAAGCAACCCAGCAATAAAGCAAAATTATTAGAAGCAATAATTCAATCTTGGTTTTTACATTATAACATCTGCATAACTAAAAAACTTGGTTCATTCCATGGGAAGGCGTTGTAAGGCCGTAATTAACGCTAAAGGTTACCCAACTAAGTATTAACTGACATGGTGAGCATTTTTGTATATCTCATTTTTTCTATGTGTTTCACTTTTCTTCTTTATAACTGCTGTTCTAATACGAAATCCTTCATAAAAGTTACTGCATTACATTCTTGATGAAACTTTCTTTCCATTGATATATAATTTTATGGTATTACTCCAAAACAAGGTGGTGTTATGAGCCATCAAACCTCAAAAATACACTATTTCCAAAAGGTTTCCACAATTTTGGCCACTACTGTAGGTAGGAAATATGTGTTAAAGGTTCACCTTTAAAACCAATTTTCGCCACCCGTTCTCAGTCATTTATTTCTTTCACTGAACTTCCTATCCATCGGTCTGCCCATCCGTCCGACCTTATTAGCACTAGTTGGTACCACTTAGAAACTCCGAACTTAAAACCAAATATTCTTCACCCATGTCCTCAACCAGATTGTTCGTTTACTTAACTTTCCTTCTGTATGAATTGTCTAACTCTCTGTCTGTCCGCCCTTCCTATAAACACTCTTAGCTACCGCATACAAAAAGAAATAAAAAATGCTAAGATAGTAAACTAACGGAAGTCGCCTAATATTAAGCCAAATGCCGTAACCGTACAAACTGCAACAAGGGTGGTTTAGAACGATGTTTTGGTACAGTGCTTATACAATGTGATAACGAGGCCAGCATTATTAGGAAGAAAAGAGCTACGTGTCTTGTGATTCCCCAGTTATAGTAAATTTAGTTATCATTATTGTTGTTATTATTATTATTATTATTAGATTTTATGTGGGTTTCTCATCTGTAGCATTGTCCACTTGTCAGTTCAGACATGAAGTCAAGTAAAGACATTGTCATTCGTAAAAATCCGTCGTACGATGTGGCACGTATCGAGAATCACTGCCTCTTGGATTCTGAGTTTTAGGTGCTGTGGACCAAAAGCATCAAGATGAGTTATAAGAGTCTGAGGAATTATACCAGTTGCGGAGATAATTAGAGGACATGTGTGAAATGTTTGCAGCTTCCACATCTGTTTAATCTCTGCAGCCAGTTTCATATACTTGTTGACTTTTGTTGCATAGGTAGTCTGAATTTTACCGTCTAACGATACCGATGTGTCAATAATGACTGCTTCCGTCTATCTTTGTCATTACAGCACTATGTCAGGATGATTAGCAGAAATAGTTACGTCTGTTTTGATCTCACAATACCGATATAATCTGTATTGTGCATTATTTAGAACCTTAGTGAGTTGATATTTATAATATGGTATTTCTAACACTGATAGTTCTGTAATCTGAGCTAATTGTTGATGAATCATCTTGGCAAAGATATTATGTTGCTGAATATAATCAACGTTGGCTAGTGTGGTGCATCATCCGCATATGTGTTCAATGATCTCACTGCGCATACCACATTTTGTATATTCGTCATTTTGCCGGCCTCCCTTCAAAATTATTATTATTATTATATTTGCAATAAAAATGTACCGGGATGTTCACACATTTTAGAATGTTTTTGATAAGAAATTACAGAAAATAAAAGAAGTTTAATTAATTGGAACTGGCAACAGCCTTCCAGTCGAACAAGAAAGAAACATCCGCTGCAGTTAAATATTGTCTGCTAAGTAAATGGCGCTCTTAAACAAGTTGCGGATGGAAGGCTATGTTATGCTCTTTACGAAGAGAACTATTCGTATTTTGTAATCAAAAAGCGCTGCAAATCGTGGAATTAGCGTTTCTAAATGTACAATGAGCAGTATTATTATTAATAGAGGGGGGAAATCGTCAAGCATTGCTCGTAACAGGATAAAGAACACCAAACGGATGTCCGAAGAAGGTATGTACTTTTAGGACTATTTCAAAGTAAGGTCTCTGGTCTTAAAAGAAAATCCATCGACCTGAAGAGCAATCCCTCAGTCGTTAAAACTCGATGTATCAACTGTAAACAAAGTAATAAACAAAAACTTGAATTAAATAAAAAAAAAAAACCATAATGTTCACCGCGTTTTGCCTAGACACAATGCTGAGCGCAGAACACGGTGTAGGCTTCTTTATAAAAACCACTTCACCGGAGACAGATGGAAATTTATTGTGAATATTGATGAAACATGGAGCAACCTAAACGATGTAACAAAAACGTCAATTTACTATCACAAAAGAACAGAAAAAGACTTACATACTTGGTTCTAAGAACCAAAGAAAGTTTTAGTAAAGAATTTATTATTATTGCTGGTTTCTCGTACAATGGGAAATAAAAGTTAAGAAAAGTTGAGAAGAATGTTAAAATCAATTCTACATATTACCAAAATGATGCTTTAACTCTTATATTTAAAGAGGAAATACCATTCCTTTATCCATAGAGCCTTCAGAGTAGAACTTCATCAGGATAAAGTTATCAGTATTACATCAAACTCTACCGCTGTACTTCTTGGAAAAATTAAAAAAAAAGAAACGGGTATCAAGTCCATACCTTCTGCTCAGATTCCTTCAAAGTCCCTTGATGTATCAACAATGGACTATTGTGCCTTCGGACTGCTAAAAATAGCGCTCAGACCTAAAAAAGAGACGGGTATTAAGTCTATACCTTTTGCTCTTATTCCTTCAATGTCCCCTGATGTATCACCAATCGATTATTGTGCTTTTGACTGCTAAAAATAGCGCTCAGACCTAAACCTGAGACGGGTATCAAGTCTATACCTTTCGCTCATATTCCTTCAAAGTCCCCTTATGTGTCACCAATTGACTATTGTGCCTTCGGACTGCTACAAATAGCGCTCAGGCCTAAAAAAGAGACGGGTATCAAGTCTATACCTTTTGCTCTTATTCCTTCAAAGTCCCCTTATGTGTCACCAATGGACTATTGTGCCTTCGGACTGCTACAAATAGCGCTCAGACCTAAAAAAGAGACGGGTATAAAGTCTATACCTTTTGCTCATATTCCTTCAAAGTCCCCTGATGTGTCACCAATCAATTATTGTGCCTTTGACTGCTAAAAAGAGCGCTCAGACCTAAAACAGAGACGGGTATCAAATTTATACCTTTCGCTTATATTCCTTCAAAGTTCCCTTATGTGTCACCAATGGACTATTGTGCCTTCGGACTGCTAAAAACAGCACTCTCTAAACTCAGACCTAACCCTATGATTGGACTATAGAAAGCAGTGGAAGAGGAAAGGAATAAAATACCACCACCAGTTTTAAGAAACGCCCTGTTATCTTGGAAATATAGATATAGGTTCATAGTCAAGAGAAAGAGCTATCAGATAGAACATTTAAGAAAGAAATAATTCTATTTTAAACATTAAGTATCTTTCAGGAAAATCGTTGTAAAAATGTGTGAACATCCTCTATACCAAGTACTCGGGCCGCGGGTGGCCTAGTGGTCAGCGTTCGTGACTGCCATAGAGATAACCTCAGGTTCGATCCTGGGAAGGTACGAACGTTGGAACCACTAAATACCCGCCGTGCGTTGGATGGGCACGTTAAGCCGTCGGACCCCAGATACTGACCCCCAGTAATAAATAAGGGCGTCTTCCTTCCCCTTTCTTCTTCGCTTCCGTGTCATTTTCCTATCGGGTACTCTAGCCCAAATCTGCTAGCTTCCTATTTCTAAGGGTTGTTTATGACCTGGGGTCAGACACTCCGTTTCTAAAATCCCCTACGTATGATCTGATATGATACCAAGTATTCATTAAGCAGTATTATATTTTATTCGTAAAATCATATTTGTAAAAAGTTTATTTTAATGGCCATACATGTCATTCATAAATGTCATGCGTTACATTGAAGAGGAAAAAGAGTTTCAGTCACAGGTGGCGGAAGGCAGGGGACACGGGCGTCCGGACCACCCTTGCATTTCATAGTCACCATCACTGGGTGCCTTTCTGCGAAAGATTTCTGGATCACATATGATTTATTATTTTTTAAGAATATTTCCTGGAGACCGCCACTACGCTTTACGGTTTCCTGAAAAACGTTTCAAGTACAATTTTAAAAATTAATTTTGCAAAAATGAGTTCAATGAATGCAGCGTTGCATTTTTTTTAAAAGATAATTAAAGAATTCTTTAAATTACTTAACAGCAATAACCAGGGCGTTTCTTTTTCTACTTTCCTCCATGTTTGTGCTTTCGTTTCCTTCTTTTTTTTTCGAGTGCGAATGTGCTGTACTCGAGATCAGAAAACTAAAAGCATCTTCCAAGTAAATAACTGAACAGGAAATAACTCGAATTCAAATCAAGCGATAAGTATACTACTTCTTGTTATACACAGGCCTTTCTTGGAGTTTTGTCACATAGGAGATACACGAGCCTGGACAAATTTGTGTGTGTGTGTTTTCGATGCGAGAACAACTATTGTCTAAATAAGGAAGAGGACCTCGTGGATCAGGAAAATGACAAGAGTTGATGACATCATGATCAAGGCAAAATCATTAAAACGGAAATCCGCTGGACATATTGCTAGAACAACTGACCACTGTTGAACAACTGATTTTTAGATTGGATAACAAGAGACAGGAAATAACCCAGAAGACCACGTGGGAGATGGGTGGGTGAAATTCGAAAGAATACCGGAGTGACACTCCAGACAGAAAGTTGTGGAAGGCACTTGAGGAGACCATCCACTAGTGGACTGATAATGAATGATGATACGTACATTTATGTACATAAAAGTCCTACGGGTTTTCTCTCTCTCTCTCTCTCTCTCTCTCTCTCTCTCTCTCTCGGTCACTCTTTTTTTATTGTTTTAGCCCTCGTAGAAATTGTACCCCTCTGAAACTATTAGTTTCCGCCGCCTCTGGTTTCAGTGATTAACATCGTACGCACACAAAATTACATAACGCTTCTAAATTTAGCCCTCGTTCTACTTCAAATTACATTTAAAAACTTAAGCAGAAAAAATATGAATTTAAGCGATGTCCCTTACCTTTTCCCGCGCCTAAGTAGCAAAAATTCCATCGAAACCTATATTTGCCGGTGTTTGAAACCGCGTCTACTCGCTCCAGAGTGATTTGCTCTGACTGACTAAGCTACACCGACTGATTTTTTTTTTTTTTTGATTGGAGGTTTAACGACCACCGTGAGCAACTCAATGGGCTATAAGCAGTCGCCCGTCCCTAATTTAGGGTCACTGGCTCCAGGGAAGGGAGAGCGAGTGCCGTAAGACAAACACAACATCCATGCCTCACCGGGATTCGAACCCGGACCTCTTACGGACGAATGATCAGAGGCCATCGCTTAGACCACTGCGCCACCGAGGCGGCACACCGACGGATTATGCAGAGTGATGGTAAACTCCTTCAACAAAACAAGAGAGGTGATATTACACATCAAGACGAACAATATCTGCAATGGAACCATGGAACCTTTCCACTCTTAGTGCCAGAAAAGAGTAAAGTTACATATCCACGTTGAGCCTCCAACAGCGGAAACAAAGAGACAAACCTAATTTATGTGTTGGCACAATTCCAATCGCATCAGAGAAAGACTCAAAGGAGCTGCTCAAACTGGCGTCCAAGGGCGTCGTTGCACAGCCCACACCGGCGAATGAAAGACTGTCTCACCCTCTCGTAGACTCCCGGTGTGGTGTTGATCCTGTCCGCAGGAACAGCGATTCGCGCAACGAGATCTTCCAGGCAGTCCACAGGTGTCTCGCACACCAATGTTTTCAGGTACCCCCAGAAGAAGAAGTCCAGTGGATTAAGGTCTGGGGAGCGTGGAAACCAAGTCACAGGTCCCCCGCGTCCAATCCACCGCCCGGGATATGTCGCATTTAGGAAGTATCGGATCTCGGTGGCAAAGTGTGCTGGGGCCCCATCATGCATAAACCACATGCCCCTCCGTGTGGTGAGCGGAACGTCCTGCAACATACCGGGAAGCACTTGCTCCAGGAACACACGGTACGCTACGCCGGTCAGACGTATACGTCAATTCTCATGTGATGTTCGCACAGTAATATCGCTGAACGGATTCGGCTGCGTTTTTAAATGTTTGCTCCTCATCGCCTACGCACGTGCTCAGCGCATCTATTGCATCTTGTGCATCTATTGCATCGACGGTTTTTGAACGTGCTCGTTTCTGGCACTAGGTTTGGAATGCGGCCCTAGGTTGCATTGCAAACATTGTTCGTCTTGATGTGCACTATCACCTCTGTTGTTTTGTTGAAGGAGTTTACAATCACCCTGTATAGCTGCAGATTTGTCTTTTGACATGTCTGCTTCACCTCTGTAACACGCCACAAACAAACATTTTCTACGGTATTCCATTCATTATGAGGATAAAATTAATTTGGACGAATAAACGGTGGAAGAACTGAACAGCGGACGAAGTGGACCGTGGTCGAAATGAACACAGCCGGAATGAACACGGACAAAGTGATCCGTCACCCTGGTGGCATAAGTGTAACTCTTGAGTATGCCTGTTAACTTGTTACAATACATTTTTCTCAAGAACACCTTGGTGATACATCCAATGATAAACAGTAGAACTCCAATTATCTGCATTAAACAACAGGCCATCCGGATATTCGGAAAATCCGGATAATTGGGTTTTCAGTTTTCTGTAGGACAAATATGTATTTATTAATTGAAGTGAGGGAATTTAATTTTTGTCTTTATCGTATTTTATAACAATAAATGTTATACAGTTTAAAAAATAAATATCTACTGCAGTGCATTATAATTTTGTAATAATTAAGTGAACGAAAAGACTAAAAACACGTAAATAAATCAGTTAATATCCTTTTACTTGCCTTTGAAAGAAGAAGAGTAATCCGGATAATTGGAGTTCCGGATATCTGGAGTCCAATTAATTGGAGTTCTACTATGCTTCCTTTCGTCTTATCCACAGTTTTGCATATGGTAATGTTCTCCATTAAGAGCGTGACAGCTATAATGATTTAGGATTTGAAAGTATACGTTACAGAAACACACAAGCAATAAGTTGACGTACAGCCAGAGTAACTACAAACCTTGAGTAACTACAAGTCGTAGTAGACGGAAGATTTAACACCGCTACAAACTCGTAGCAAAGTTAAACCACAGAATTAACACTGTTCACATTCTTAGATGGATTAAACACTAATGTAAGCAAAGTTTCTAATAAGTACAGACGCCTCAAGTTGCGTGGTTTCTGTACTTGTACCAATTATCGTGACTTGTCTGTCTGCTAGTCATAATCCGGGGAGGGGGAGGAGATCGCAAACGAGTAGTGGAAATCGAGATTTTTTTAGCTGTAGTTTTAAATGATTTACTAGTTAGCTAATTGTCTAATGTTCTGGAATAGCTTCGTTGTACCTAAATTGCATTAGAAAAACAATTAACCAAATAGTCAGGTGACCATCTGATGACTCAACCTGGACCGTCGAAATGCTGGCTCTGCAGGGATAAAAGGAACTCTCTCAAAAAAGTGTTTTAGTGAAGGCGTTGCGAGAGCAATCCTGCCAGGATCCGACTGGTCTTCACCCGGACAAGATCGGTCAGGGGACCGGCTAAACTACACTGCCCCCGCAGGACACCACTTCCCTACCCCTTACCATAGCCCGTTCGTGTGACGTGCTAATGGGCGGGGTTCTAATTTTGCGATGTGGCTGGAAGATCTATTCGCCATCGCAAAACTGAAGCGGACAAACGTCCTTTATTTTTTCTAGACAAAAATGAGGTGATATCTTCATATGAAATTAAACTGAGGTTTTCATGAGCATGGGAAATCAATCCTTTAAAATGGTCAGATAGAGAGAATCAAAATGGTCAGGTAGAGAGAATCACCTATTCTACGCCTAACATACAGAGACAAAAAATATTCACAAACGCATCTTCATTTTCCCACATAGTCTCCCATGACTTCGATGCTCAGTTTGTACCGATCATTGTGTTGGCGAATCCTCGCTGCATAAAACATTTGTTCTTTCTCCTCAAACGAACACTTCGTGGCCTTCTTCAGTTTAGAATCATCCGCAAAACGCCTACCTCGCAGATCTTTTTTCATATTTTTGAAAAGGAAGAAGCCACTAGTGGGCGAGATCAGGTGAGTACGGTGGGCGAGAAAGAAGTTCGAAGCGATATTCTGTCACAGCTTGCATCGAGATACCGGCGATGTGTATTGCCGCATCGTGCGGGAGACGCAGTACACCCCGTTGCGATTTTCCTCGCCGTTTACACTTGACTGGCTTCACGCAGTTATCGCAATAGCGCGTATAATAGGTATAATTCATAGTCTTCTTGTGAGGTAAGTAGTCAATTAAACAGCATCCCTTCCGAGTCCTAAAAATGGTCGGCATAATCTTCCCTATAGATGGTTGTGTTTTGAAATTTTTTTGGTGGCAGTGATCCATGATGTTTCCGCAACAAGCTCTCTAGTTTAGTATCCCAATGGTGAAGCCACGTCTCATCACCAGACAAAATGCAGAAATAGAAGTCATCTAGATAGCGGTTAGTGCGGTCAAGTTGAACGCGACTTGTTTTAACACGATCGTTCTTCATCTCAACACGATCGTTCTTCATTTCAACAAGATCATTCTTCATCTCAACACAATCAATATTAATCTCAGCACGATCATTCCTCAACTCAAAGCGATCATTCTTCATCTCAACACGATCATTCTTCATCTCAACACGATCCTTCTTCATCTCAACACGATCCTTCTTCATCTCAAATCGATCCTTCTTCATATCAGCAAGACCATTCTTTATTTCAGCACGATCATTCTTTATCTCAACACGATCATTCTTCATTTCAACATGATTATTCTTCATTTCAACAAGATCATTCTTCACCTCAACACAATAATTATTCACCTCAGCACGATCATTCTTCAACTCAACACGATCATTCTTCATCTCAGCACAATCCTTCTTCATCTCAAAACGATCCTTCTTCATATCAGCAAGACCATTCTTTATTTCAGCACGATCATTCTTCATCTCAAGATCATTCGTTATCTCAACGCAATCATTCTTCATTTCAATATGATTATTCTTCATTTAAGCAAGATCATTCTTCACCACAACACAATCATTATTCAACTCAGCACGATCATTCTTCAACTCAATGCGATCATTCTTCATCTCCACAAAATCATTCTTCATCTCAACACGATCATTCTTCATCTCAACACGATCATTCTTCATCTCAACACGATCATTGTTCATCTCAGCACTATCAATCTTCATCTCAACAAGATCATTCTTCATCTCAGCACAATCATTCTTCATCTCAGCACAATCATTCTTCATCTCTACACAATCATTCTTCATCCCAACACGATCATTCTTTATCTCAACACGATCATTCTTCATCTCAACACGATCATTCTACATCTCAGCACTATCAATCTTCATCTCAACAAGATCATTCTTCATCTCAGCACAATCATTCTTCATCTGAACACGATCATTCATCATCTCAACACGATCATTCTTCATCTCAACATGATCATCAGCACAATCATTCTTCATCTCAACACGATCATTCGTCATCTCAACAATATCATTCTTCTGTTTCCGCGACACATTCGACGGTTTGACATCATCAGGTCCCCCACTTTCAGGCGCATTTCATCTGTGGTCACCTACGCTGAGCGTTCCTCGCGTGGGCCTTCTTCCAAAGAATCTTTTCCCCGTTTAAAGAGTGCAGCTCATCGTTGGACAGTGGAATATGAAGGTACACGATCGACTTACACACGTACCACCCGTTCACGAAACTACGCGGCGTTTCATTTTCCTTCGTCAAAAATTCAATCAAAATTTTGTTAAAAACGACGAGCTGCAGATGAAATTACGGAACCGATGGGTTTCGAAATTTCATCTGTACCTCATGCATTGTCACCTTATAGACTTCAATACCCTGTGGCACCCCTCAATTATTGACACAAAGACTTGTGGTGTTGCTGTTATATAACTAAAGGACGACGCAATACTTTACAATACTTGCGCCAGTCGCCAACCACTGCTTTCAAGGTCTGAATAAAGGAACCGAAAAATAGTTATTCGGTGACCGAATAACAATTTTTCGGTTGCTGTGTGCTGCTAAAACGTGGAAAGAGCGATATCTTTGTTTATTCAATGACGCCACGTATCTGGAGGATTTTCACTTTGGATTTAACTGCTATAATTAATATATATAGCCAGTGCTGTTGCCCACCAGATGGAGACGTCTCAGTAGCTGAGCCCATCTTACGGTTTTATAATGTCAGTAGCTGACAGAAAAAAAAAACACATAGCGCCGTGGATTATTGGCCACCGTAGTGTAAGGCTAACGCTCTCGGCTAGATATCGAGAGATTCGGGATTCAATTCCCCGACGGTGACCGAATAACAATTTTTCGGTTGCTGTGTGCTGCTAAAACGTGGAAAGAGCGATGTCTTTGTTTATTAAATGGTGCCACGTATTTGGAGGATTTTCACTCGTGAGGGACAATGCGACAGCTCCTGTAGACCTTGCCGAGGTCCTGAAGATGACGAACCACTTTGGTCTGTGATATTCCCAGCTTGCCTGATAATGTCCGAGTGCTGGCTGTCGGATTTGTCTCTACTGCCTGGCGCACGGCCTCCGAATCCACGGTTCGCGACCTACCTGACGTTGGCTGATCGTCGAGGTTTCTGTCACCTGAGCAAAATTTCTTGAACCATCTGGTTGCGGTGCTGTGGTCCATGGAACCTTCCTCTTTGGCATGACAAATGTTTCGTGTTGCTTGCGCAGCGTTATGGCCAAGTTCAAATTCGTAAAGCGAAAGTTCCTTAATTAGCCGGTTGTGGCTGTTCATCTTTTAGACGTCCCAACCACAGACAGAACGACGACATGCAATGTTGTTGATAGCAACGACTTATATCCCTTTCGACTGACTGCAGTGTGTGACTTGAACTAGTTCAAACACGTGACATACCCGCCGAAGCACACGCGTTTATGCAAATGTTGCAAAACTTTCGACTCACCCTCTGTATAGGATTTTCTTTCTTACAGAAACTACCTCTCCGCTAAGTTTTCCACAATCTACGAGCTAACTATTTTTCGTTGCTTTTGCATGAACGCCTCTACAGATATGTTTTACTGATCTCTGCTGTTTTTATCAAGGCTGTATTTAACACATACATCGCTTATCATCATTCTAATAGTTTGATGGCAGTATTCCAATCATTTTTTATGCATGACGAATCTTGCAAATGGAACTGGAAGAGATTATTTTCGAAGACGTTCCCCAATTGTGTTTTCTTTTAAAACCGTTTTGAAACCCCATGTTGATCCTGAGAGCAGCGGATGCCTCCTTTTCGCCATAGTGTCGCCACTCTAAGTAGATTATTCGGTTCGACAATTTCGCATTAGTTTTGTATGCTATTTTAGAAACTCCAATACGGTTTCCTGAAAAAATGCAAACGGAACGTCTTTCTTTTTGTGTTTTACCGAACTGAAAATATTATCACAATGCTTTTTCATACTATCAAAAATGCGCACATTCTTTCTTTGCTTTCTTTGTCGCTTTCTCAAATGAGGGCCCGTTTAGTCAGATCATTGCTTTTTCTCATTATCTTTGAATCAGTTTGGCCTTACATACGTAGATCATATTCTTTTCTAGCATACAAAGAAGTAACATACTGTGATCAAGGTTCAATCTTAGACGAAGCAGACATTAAATGTGAAAGAAAGATTGCGATTATGGAAACATGTTTGATGAACGGAAATTGTTTGGTGAAGAGCACTTTTCCCAGAAGTATGGTATGCATTTACAACTAGCTGTTACAATGGATGCATTTATGAGTACTATCACCACGAAATTATTAATGAAGCTTGTTCGTTCTGTACATTGTAGCTCTGATGCAACTCGACAGGCGAAACGGGAGTTTCACTAATGACGCGTAGTTATGATTCATTGATGTCGGAATTCCTAGTATAACCTATTCTCCATACATACACTGATATACATGTACTGTAGCTGGAATGCGTCTGGGATTAGGGATGGGATTGTCATGGATGAAATGTACTTATTAACAATGAATAATGAAGTTCCTTATAAGATTCAACTATTATTGTGTACGTCCATTAATTATACTCTTGTTATTCATACAGGGTGCTTCCAAAATGCCTGGTCAAAAAACTCTGTGATCGCGTTCTATAGTTCATACAGATTGTAACGTACCAGGAGATGTGACGTACCTACCAGAAGGACGCACATGACATAAAGGCAGATAGGAACCAGAATAAATCGTCTGCGTAGCTCAGTTGGTAGAGCGACTTGTTCCGGAATAAGCGTCCTCGGTTTCGAATCCCGGCGTAGACCAAAAATGACGGAGAAATTTACTTCGTTATAATGGCGCCTGAACTATCCGGATGACCCGACCGTTCAAAATCTCGCATTGGTGTGATGATATTTCCACACCGCGAGATAGGAAAAATAAGAGAATCCCTTCTCCAGCACTTCGAAAAAAATAAAAAAAAAATAAGGGGGAGATGATGTAACGTACCAGGAGATGTGACGTACCTGCCAGAAGGACGCACACGACATAAAGGCAGATAGGAACCAGAATAAATCGTCTGCGTAGCTCAGTTGGTAGAGCGACTTGTTCCGGAATAAGTGGCCTCGGGTTCGAATCCCGGCGTAGACCAAAAATGACGGAGAAATTTACTTCGTTATAAGATGAAAAAAGTTCCGGTGAACAACAGGTCGAAAATACCTCCTTTTCAAGTTACGACACTTTTTGAGATGGCTGGTAATAAAGTTAATAAGGTTTTATTTCAGTTATTTCAGCACAGCACAGGTTATCAGTGAGAACAATTGTACAGTATAAGTTTGTGCCAGAACAAGTGTTCGAAATGACCTTCCTGAGCAAAACCACACGTCTCACAGTGTCTTTTTTATCGGTTATCGAACACGTTCCCAAAGTCCTGGGGTAATTTGAGTTCTGAGGCAACCATTTACTACCTGTTCGCGATATCTTGCGTGTTAGGAACTATGGTAGCGTAAGCATCGGTTTAAAGTACCGCCATATGGCGAAATTCTGTGGATTCAAATCTGAAGAACATGCTGGCCGTATGAGGTGATATATGCAAACAGTTGGTTCACCTGTACCAATCAAACAGACTAGATGCGTCTGTTTGATTGGTAACTGAGATCTTCTCGAGAAGTGCGACTAAAATGGTCTGGAGCCCCACTTTGCATGAACTACATGAGGCGGCATGTTCTTAACGGAAATTTTTCCAGCAATGCAGGTAGTTCGGCCTCCAAAACCTGCGTAAATTGCTGCTGAGGAAAGCCATTTTGAACACTTGTACTGATGTAGACAAACAATTGTTGTCATCGATTATTTATTTACACTGTGCTGTTATAACTGAAATAATGGCTAATTAATTTCATATATGCTTTCTTTCGGGTCTGGTTCATTTGCTCGACGTTTACTTCACCGAAGGGTCACTTGACCGAAAATCACTTCACCGAAAAGATTGTTTCACCGAAAGATCACTTGATCGAAACGTTCATTTCACCGAAGGGTAACTTGATCGAAAAGTTAGTTCGTTTCACCGAAAGGTCGCTTTCCCTAAAAGTTCATTTCATCGAAAGGTCATTTCACCGTAGGATCAGTTTATCGAAAACAGGATCTGTTGAAGCTTAGTGCAAGTACGTCAGACAGATCACCGAAACGTTAGGGGATTATACTCAAATTTCACTTTTGATTTCTCCGCGTCACAAAGAAAGCAAAGATTTAGTTTTAAGACAAAAATAATTAATTTTAAATACCTAGGCCTCGGCCTTTTTAGGAAATTTTAACCATGTTCATATAAGGTTTACATAAAAGTCATGCTCAGTGCTCATGTTCATAAAGTTAACATAAAAAGTAAAATGAATAATGTTGCAAATTTTTTCAGGCAAAAAGAATGAATGTTAGGTCCTTACCTTAGGCCTTTTCACCCAATTTTAATCGTACGAATTCATGTTCATAAGGTTTGCATAAAAAGTCAAGTTAATAATATTGCACATTTTTTCAGGCAAAGAGAATCACGTTTAAGGCTCTAGGCCTCGTCTTAGGCCTTTTTAGCAAATTTTAAACGTGCGTCCTCATATTCATAAGGTTTACATAAAAAAGTCAAATTAATAATTTTGCACATTTTTTCTGGCAAAAAGAAACAATTTTAGGGCCATAGGTCTCGGCTTAGGCCTTTTTGTCAAATTTTAACCGTGCGTGCTCATGTTCATAAGGTTTACATAAAAAGTTACTTTACATTTTATGTAATGCTGATGAATATGAGTAGGGTTAAAATCTGTTAAAATGGCCTGTATCTAGGCCTACGGTCAAAGAATTAATGTTTTGTGGTTGAGTAAAAGTGGAACATTATTTACTTGAATTACTATGTAACCCTTATGAATGAGGATTAAAATTTGACTAAAAGGCACAGATCTAGGCCTTATAATTAATGTTATATTTTGAAAAATCTACTCATGGGGAGGTGTTTCATAGAAATTAAAAGTGTATTTTTTATACAATTCGATAATGTTTAGGTGGCCAGTTTTTCAAAAAACTGCACCACACTCCAACAGATCTCTAACAACAAAATACTAAGTTTTCGGTAAACTGACCATTCGGTTAAATGATCTTTCGATATAATTAACTTTTAGGTAAAGTAATTTTTCGGTGAAATCAACTTTTTGATCAAATGTCCTTTCGATCAAATGTTCTTTCGATGAAATGAACTTTTAGGTGAAGTGACCTTTCGGTGAAATGAACTTTTCGGTCAAGTGACGCTTCGGCGAAATATACCTTTCGATCAAGTGATTTTCGGTCAAGTGACCTTTCGATCAAGTGAACGATACAACTTTCTTTCTTGCACCCTCAAAATGTGTTACAACTCTTAAGGGAAGCGGTTTTGACCCAGTGTTCTTATTAACTTTTGCAACACTACGCGTAGTAGAACACGATCCACTTTTACTAGACCTTTTAGAAACCCTCTGTGTATGATTCATTCTGACATTTCTCGCTTGCAACAGGGAATGAATGATACAGCCTTTGCCAAATTTCGTCTGTTGAACACTACACCTTTTTTTGAGGAGAGTTGTGTAAGTGCTTGATCTGGAAGTTCCTTGTGTTCCATGCAATTAAGTTATTCTTCATGATTTAATGATTCAGATAAGGTAAGTACAGCGCACGCTTGCGTATCTAAACTCAGACCTTTTATGACAAGAATACTAAAAGAACCCATAATACCATAGGTGAAGTGTATAATGATGATATTATAGATTACCATATTAGTACATTGTGATATCACTTTCTCAAGTGTTTCAGACAATGAAACAAATAAAAAAAATTCTGACACCAGACAGATGACTCGCCGATGAAGTCGTCCCATTTGAAGGGTTGTTGACGGGAATCCTTTCGGAAGATTCTGACACCAGACAGATGACTGTCTCGTCCTCGGTCGCAAAAAATTCCGACACCAGACAGATGACTCGCCGATGAAGTCATCTCATTTGAAGGGTTGTTGACGGGAATCCTTTCGGAAGATTCTGACACCAGACAGATGACTCGCCGATGAAGTCATCTCATTTGAAGGGTTGTTGACGGGAATCCTTTCGGAAGATTCTGACACCAGACAGATGACTGTCTCGTCCTCGGTCGCAAAAAATTCCGACACCAGACAGATGAATCGCCGATGAAGTCATCTCATTTGAAGGGTTGTTGACGGGAATCCTTTCGGAAGATTCTGACACCAGACAGATGACTGTCTCGTCCTCAGTCGCAAAAAATTCTGACACCAGGCAGATGACTCGCCGATGAAGTCATCTCATTTGAAAGGTTGTTGACGGGAATGCCTTCGGAAGATTCTGACACCAGACAGATGATTGTCTCGTCCTCAGTCGCAAAAAATTCTGACACCAGACAGATGACTCGCCGATGAAGTCGTCCCATTTGAAGGGTTGTTGACGGTAATCCTTTCGGAAGAGTATAATTATTCTCAAGACGTGTATAAAAGTCATCAACGAATGATACGTTCAGGACGTTTCTGTTCAGAACTCGATCTAAATCTGCGAGAATTGTTGCGAAACAATCGCAGTAGCATTTTGCACAAAATCAAAAGCCCGTCCCAACCCCACCGCTGGAGAATTGCATTGCTTTGCGATTACATGAGCTGACTTTTCTCAACAATTGAAATTTAAAGGCCGCTTTTTGCAGTTGTAACATTCAGACTTCTCCTATTATTAACCTTTTAACTGGCTAACACGAATTAACTTGGAGCTAGCAATATGGGCTGAAATCAGCTTGAATGAATAGATTTGCCTTCTTAGAAATATGCCAAATGTGGCTAGAATGAGTGAACCTGCGCCTCAGAAAGCGTTGCTTTCCTCTTAACTTTGTTATTCAAAGTGATCATTTAGGGGCATGAATGACACTAATCCTTTTACAGAGGCTAGCTTTCTCATAGTGTATGACAGGCAGACTTCGTAAGTCAGTTGAAGCTGTTGTTTTCTGAAAAATGTGGATGGGGAAAGACTTAGTACTGACGTGAATCATCCGGACTTGAAACATTTCCTTTCGGATAGCTCGAGTGACTTCTCTTGATGTCTCAACGAGGGGCAGGTGTTAGTTCAACTTACGTGAGCTGTCCAGCCATTAAGGCGGTTGTTCAAGAGTGTTGCTGGACAGTGATGAGCTAGAATGTTGATCTCGTAAAAGAACTGTATAGTTAATTCAGTAATATACATCAGTTGATCAAGAAAGGCTGGAAGTTCTGTGTTTCGCACCCGATGCAGGTTCAATATACACTTCAGTAACTTGTCTGGTTATATCAGCTGGCGAAACTTCATTTGCCAAGAAGAAACAAATTTTCCCTAGCGAAGTCAACCAAAATCGTAATTTTGCGATGCCACAACGCATTTATAGAGTGCGCATACGTCTCCCGGATAACTTTTAATATTCCCCATATAGTACTCTTGGGTTTGTTTTCAAATCTTGGGTCAAGACACTGATGATATGTTTGTTCTTACAGCGATCGTTCCCTTTCCATGGAATCCGTGGCACTAAATTATTAATGGGCGACTCCTTGTTGCTTTAGATGAGCATGACACACCCTAAAACAAAATAAAATGAAACAGAAGTCCTCATGAAGAGGACTTCTATTTCATTTGTTTCTATTTCTGTTTATTTAATTCTGAAAATAATTTTTATGAAGATTCTTGACAAGTATAAATACTGCGTTTTAAAATATTTGTATCACATTACTAGAGAAATTCTGCTACTTTAGCAGCTGCAATTGCTGTTTATCTTATCACAACTAAGGGTAACTCGAAATGTACTGGAAAGGCAGGTTTTGTTATGTGTGGTGTAGCCGAATTCTCTAGAACAGGGGTCTTCAACATCTTTCTAATCGCGAGCCACATGAAAAAATGAAATGGAACTGGCGGGCCACATGATAAAATGAAATAGGTCTGGCGGGCTGCATGACAAAATGGAATAAGACTGGCAGACCAATGGCAAAATAGAATGGGACTGGCGGGCCACATGGCAAAATGGAATAGGACTGGCGGGCCACATGAAAAAATGAAATGGAACTTAAGGGCCACACGATAAAGTGGAATAGATCTAGCTAGACACATGACAAAATGGAACAGGACTGGCGGGCCACATGACAAAATGAAATGGAACTTGAAGGCCACATGACAAAGTTGAATAGAACTAGCCAAACCCATGGCAAAATGGAATAGGACTGGCGGGCCGCATGACAAAATGGAATACGACTGGAGGGCCACATGACAAAATGGAATACCACTGGAGGGCCACATGACAAAATGGAATAGGACTGGCGGGCTGCATGATAAAATGAATACCATTTTGTCATGGCGGGGCAATGAAAATATAGAATGGGACTGGAGGGCCACATGACAAAATAAAATGGAACTTGAGGGCTACCAGACAAAGTGGAATAGAAATAGCCAGACACATGGCAAAATAGAATAGGACTGGCGGGCAACATGACAAAATGGAACAGGACTAGTGGATTACATGACAATAATGAAGTACAATGGGGGTCACATTACGAAATGGAATAAGACTGGTGGGCCACAGAAAAAAGAAGAGCAAAAGTTCATGAGTTTAATGCGAATATTGATTATTTCGAAGTAGTTTTGAATCCTAAACTTAGAATTCGTGTAAATGTTTAGTTAATAAGATAGCGGTATTACTAAGCAGCTAGAAATAGTTATGCGAGAGATGTGCCTACATTTCGATCACTCTTTAAAAATTCGAAATATATAATTTATCCCAACATTGCTCATTGCAGGTTTGGTGATTTAAAGTCCATGGCCCCAAAACTAAAATAACCATCTTTAAAAGTTAAGAAGATATATAAAATACTTATTCTTAAATCTGGGACATACAGGTGAAATAACATATCAATATTCAATCATATACAGGTGAAATAACATATCAATATTCAATCATATACAGGTGAAATACATATCAATATGTTATTTATTAATCAAATTGCAATAGAAGTTAATGCAAAGCGAAAAGCTACTGGGGAATGAAATGAATTCAAAAATAGCAATTTTTTTTTAAATATCTTTTTCCATTTTAAAAATTCTTATGTCGAAATGGTCTTGTGGTTTACTATAAAAAGCTCCAGTGACTACAAACGGTCCACGGAACAGGGGCCATCACAGACCATTATTAGGACATGGAGGACATGGGCCATTAGGGCGTGACCTTCATAGTTTCGGATCTAGGTTCGAATCTGCAGGCATGACATACGTAAATTCTATATTTTTCTTTCTAGCGCTAGTTCTGTCGCAATCTAGGAACCAGTGGCCCTTGATTTAGGGGTTCAAGTTATGCCGTAAGAAGTTTCCCAGAAACTAGTGTCCTGAATTTAGGACCACTGCTTCTGGAAAACTTCTTGCGGCTTTTCTTGTTGGCTTCTACAAACTTCTTGGCTCCTTAAGTGCCCATGGGGTGGCTAACAGCGAAATAAACAAAACATTTCTCATTTGTGGAATTTATGTTAAGAGTTTTACTTTATTTTGAATAAGTCCTGAAACTTGCCTCTATTTTACATTTTAAAAATTCATGGACCTCCAACTTTCCTTTTTCTAATTTTTATGTGCCTGTGAGTGCGTGCGTGTCAGTAGAACGCAGTTCCAACAACCAAATTAATTTTTCTTTGATAAATTGTGGCCATTCATTGAACACATATATACAGTTTTGCTAATAGTTCGTTAGCCTTGCTTCTCCCAACAGGCACAGCCAGAAATTATATGAAAATCGTCAATATAACTGAAAATTGCACTGTCTCAAATTGATTTCGGAGAAGCAAAAATTATCATTCTCTGGAAACGGAGTAGTATTCTTTTTTGTCTTGAAATTTTTTGAGGGCTGTATGTGACTTCAAATTGTAAAAATGTTAATCTTGACTCTTTGTTTTATCAAAAACATGCATAAACTCCTGCGTATGTTTATTTTAATTTTATTTACACCAAGTGGATAGAAATCATGGGATTCCTGCCAACTTAGCATCGGCAAAGCCCATATTTCGTCCACATAAGGACAGTCACACGGCAAGGTATCGAATCAACTATATAGATCACGAAAGCGTTCCGCAGATATCTCCACACATGCTTGTTGCATTGCCGATGTCCATAATTGCAGCCCTGGTGGCGCAGTGGTCCAAGCGATGGCTTCTGATCATTCGTCCGAGATGGGTCCGGGTTCTAATCCCGGTGAGGCATGGATGCTGTGTTTGTCTTACGGCATTATCTCTCTCCCTTCTCTGGAACCAGTGGCCCTAAGTTAGGGACGGGTACGGACGACTGCTTATAGCCCACTGAATTGCTCACGGTGGTTGTTAAATCCCCAATAAAAAATATATCCATAATTCCGTCGCATTCCTGAGTGGTGGATCCAAGAGGATCCAGACCTTCCCACAGCATCCCAAAGATATTCCACAGTGTTGATGTGGAAGTGTATTATCCTGCTGGAAGAGTCCATTGCCCAGTGGGTGGTTGATGACCATGAGCAGATGCAGAAGGTCTGCAAGGATGGGCACATAGCATGGACCGTTCTGAGATGCATTTAGACGTGCCAGAGGTCCCAACGTGTACCAGCTGAACACGACCCATCACCATAACCGTGCCCCCACCTGCTTGAATAGCTCCTTATTGACAAGCCGGATCCATCGATTCGTACCGTTTCCGCCAGATCCACATCCTCCAGTCTGCGCGAAATAACTTGAAATGAGACTCGTTGGACCAGGAGACCCGTCTCCAATGATATAAGATCCAGTGCCAATGTTCTTTCGCCCAGTTGAGGCGAAACTACGATAATGTGGCGTTAGCAATGGGACTCGGGTGGGTCGGTCGCTCCTATGACCTATTGGGCCTAATGGTCGCCTGGTGCTTTTGGTGTAGAAGTTTCTGGTACCTCCTCTTTGAAGTCGGCTGTGATTTCTGCTACTGTCGCTCTGCTGTTGTTTGTAACTACGTGAGACACGTTCATCCACCGCCTTTTTCCACGCACAGCGCTGTCCACGATGCGATGTTATTCCGGAAATGACGTATTCCCGTTACACTCTTGATACCGTCGTAAGGCAATACTGCGATTCCTGTACCACCTCCGTGACATAGTGACCCATGCTTCGGGAACCCACTTGCATCTCTCTTTCAAACTGTGTTAACTCACGACGCTTGTCCAAACTGACGTCGAATTACCGTCTACACCGATGAGCCATTGCATTATGACCACCTACCTAATAAGCTGTAGGACCCCCTTTAGCCCACAAAACAGCGGCCACTCGGCGAGGCATCGATTCGATGAGGTGGCGATAAGTATCCTGGGGTATCTGGTACTATAATATCAACAGCAGGCCCTCCAGTTCCCGTACATTTAGGGGTGTTGGTGATTTACCGCGAACCTGCTTTTCCAAATCGAACCACAAATGTTCGATTGGGTTCATATCAGGGGAATTTGGAGGCCAGGGCATTAACAGAAAGTCACCAACATGTTCCTCGAATTACTCCTTGACGATTCTGGCAGTGTGGCATGGCGCATTATCCTGCTGGTAATGGCCATCACCAGCAGGGAACACAGTTGCCATGAATGGGCGAACTTGGTCCGCAACGATGTTCAGATATACCTGAGAGCTGTCATGAATTGTGCTAACAGAAAGCCACCAGCATGTTCCTCGAACTACTCCTTGAAGATTCTGGCGGTGTGGCACGGTGCGTTATCCTGTTGGTAATGGCCATCACCAGCAGGAAACACTTGCGTGAATGGACGACCTTGGTCCGCAACGATGTTCAGATATACCTGACAGCTGTCAGGGATCGTGCTATTGGGATAATGGAGAAAGGAAACATCGCCCACAGCATAACACCGCCGCAGCCGGCCTGTTTCCGCGAAACAATGCATCCAGGTGCCATAGCCTCCGTTGGTAATCCGCGTATCCGCGCTCGACCGTCTGCATAATGCACTAAGAATCTTGATTCGTCACACCAGGCCACATTCTTCCAACCATCCACGGTCCAATCTCGATGGTCTTGGGCCCATTTCATGCTTTGTTGACGATGACATGCAGTGAGCATAGGAACCCGACTGAATCTTCGTCTACGCAGGCTCATGCGCAGAAGGCCGCTAATGAAGAATTTCGTGCAAAACATATACAACAATAAAGAATGCCGTCTAATGCACGATGTACACCGAAGTCCACCTTGAGACTATCAGTCAAGATTTATTAAAACCAAATGATTAAGTTAAAAAAGTTAAAAGTATTGGACCTTTCGGACGCCCTCACCGGGGTCCATCTTCAGACAAGTTAAAAAGAGCGAAAGTGAGCTAGACACAAACACATATATATATAATCGTATGTGACGCAACTCAAATGCCATCTGGTATAAAAAAAGTCCAAACACATGCGCTTGATTACGATAGTGATTAATGATTAAACAGTACCTGATGAATTTGATGCAGATGGCTGGGATGAACTCTGTGCTGTAACACATTGCCCTGATCACCACTGTTGTAGCTGTGCGTGATTTGTTGCACTGTGGCCCTGTGGTCGCCGGTCCCCTCTGGTATTGATGAGCTGTGGACGACACACGGCTGGACGACGGTTAGTCGTTTGACCATCTGTGCACCACTTTTGATACGTACTCACTACAGCGGCTCGCGAACAACTCAAAAGTCTCGCTGTTTCCGAGATCGTTGTTCCGAGGCCCCGTACCATCACAGTTTGTCCTTCGTCAACCTCCGATAAATCGGCAGCTTTTCCCATTCTGACTCCGAGCACTCTACTAACCAAAAATATGATCATATGTAGAGGATTTTAGAAAGGGAGTGTCTGACCCCAGGTCTTAAACAACCCTTAGAAATAGGAAGCTAGGAGATTTGGGCTAGAGTGCCCGATAGGAAAGTGACACGGAAGCGAAGTAGAAAGCGGGAGGAAGACGCCCTTATTTATTACCGTGGGGGCAGTACATGATCATGATCATACGTAGAGGATTTTAGAAAGGGAGTGTCTGACCCCAGGTCTTAAACAACCCTTAGAAATAGGAAGCTAGGAGATTTGGGCTAGAGTGCCCCATAGGAAAGTGACACGGAAGCGAAGTAGAAAGCGGGAGGAAGACGCCCTTATTTATTACCGTGGGGGCAGTACATGATCATGATCATACGTAGAGGATTTTAGAAAGGGAGTGTCTGACCCCAGGTCTTAAACAACCCTTAGAAATAGGAAGCTAGGAGATTTGGGCTAGAGTGCCCGATAGGAAAGTCACACGGAAGCGAAGTAGAAAAGGGGAGGAAGACGCCCTTGTTTATTACCGGGGGCCAGTACCCGCCGTCCGACGGCTTAACGTGCCCATCCGTCGCACGGCGGATGTTTAGTGGATCGAGCGTTCGTACCTGCATGGGATCGAACCTGAGGTCCTTTCCGTGGCAGTCACGAACGTTGCCCACTAGGCCACCGGCGGCCCCAACTAACCAAAAGGCAGTCCTCGGGTTGTATATATACTGCTGTGTGAACTTCACCTGCGCCACTCTTCGGTCTCCAGGCGCGCTCATTTCTCTAGGCTGGGGGTGGTCATAATATAATGGATCATCAATGTATGTGAGCCACCCCGGTGGCGCAGTGGTCTAAGCGATGGCCTCTGATCATTAGTCCAAAAGGGGTCCGGGTTCGAATCCCGGTGAGGCATGGATGTTGTGTTTTTCTTACGGCACTGGTTCTCTACCTTCCCTGGAACCAGTGACCCTAAATTAGGGACGGGCGACTGCTTATAGCTCATTGAGTTGCTCACGGTTGTCGTTAAAACTCCAATAAAAAAAATCAATGTATGTGAATACAGTGATGTCCTCTTACCTATATATCTATCAATTAGTTGTTTCCCTCACTTACGAGAGTTGCGACATTCTATGGTTTCTGTCATCTCAATGTAATTAGTATTGGCAATATTTTCTAGTCACTGAATTATGTTTTTTGACTTGGATAAGTATTTATTGAAAGACTTAACACTTGATGCTGTTGACATTTTCTATTGAAGAACTAATTTCATTTTTTTGTAAAGCAGCTTTTTTATGTAAAAAAGTTGAAGCCCACGAATGAGCATTTTCTGTCATTTAAAACGACTTCCAGAAAATCCCATTTTTTGCATATAATTATATACATATTTTTTCAGTCCCGAAGAACATAGGCGAGCTTTAAGAGAAATTGGCTTTGTAAACTTCTGATTTCTCCAAATGCTTCGTTACCCGGTGATTGACTGCTCGTCCTGTTAAAATTTTACATCTAGCATTAGGTCACGTTTTAACTTGCATGCAAAAAAAATGGGGAGGGGGGAGGGGTAGAGAAAAGCCTCCTAAATTGACTTCCTGTAAAGTTTTCAACTTTGTCAGCATTTTAAGTGTTTAAATCCAGTTATCTGACAAGCGCCTTTGGCTCCGTGCCAAAAGCCAATGCTAAGAAACGAAACGTTCATAAGAGGCTGTACACAACAGTGAAGCGACGATTTTTCATGATTTAATAAAGCCGTCTGAGGACTGTAAAAATAGAGTCATCATTAGGGCGTGTTTAGAAACTTCCCTGCAGCTTCCGGTGAAATTCTTTGATAAAAAAGTGGGAAAAAAACAATGAAGTTGCAGGGAATTTATTCGATTTGTGTCTCATAAATAACATCCTCACAGCCCACCAACTGTGCGTCATATACTGACGGCCATGGCGGTGTGTGCTGCGAAATATATGGCCCGGAAAAAAATTATTCTCATTTTCAAAATTACTCCGTTATTCTGAAATGTTTTACTTCACGATTTTATGACGGTACTTCACCGAACATACCAGATTGCAATCTTTAACAATTTTTGATCGTATGGTCAACGGGTCTACTGAATTTGAACCATAATTCCTTCACAGGGGTTTTAATTGTTTTAGTTGCTGTCTTATTTCTGCAGAGTAACGGAACTTCCAGGGGGAAATATTCAAATATCTAGGATTTTCTTTCATCATATTGCTTCAGGATTATCTTCTAATGTTTCCCTTGTGGGATGCGCATGAACACAACTCTTCGATTATTATACTAATTCAAAACACCACAAAAACATTAATATGAATAAATATTATATTGCATACGAATAAATATTACGTTTGCGTATTTTACAATTTATATATTGTTTTCATAAAATTTAAATTAAGCCCAATAGACATGCAGCCTGCCTATATTCAGTGAAGCGAGATAATGTAATCATTCAGTGCTTATATACAGAAAAGCCAAGTAAAAAAACAAGTTAGTAAAATCATGCAATGCATTGATTATGATACGCTTTCCAACATACCAGAAATCATCACTCAAGTTATGAGGATAATGGCTGTGGAATGAATCTCGCTCCTGTGCCCTGACCCCATTTCGATGATATTAAACAGAATTGGTTCGGTATACCTCCGAAACAACATACTAAAGTTTTGTTGCAATGGAAGCATTTTTACGTAAGTTATGACACATAAGGGAGATGAAATGGATCCCGCTCCTATGTTCCCCATTTCGCCTTTGACCCCATTTCGCCTATTTTCAAAAGGGTTCGTTCCGAGTTGTCCCCTACCACATACTAAAATTTCATCAGAATCGAACCATTTTTACGCAAGTTATGACTCATAAGAGCAATAGAATGGATCCCGCTCCTATGTCAGACCTTTGACCCCGTTTCATCCATTTTCAACAGGGTTTGTCCCCAGGTAGTCCCCTACCACATACTAAAATTTCATCAGAATCGAACCATTTTTACGCGAGTTATCGTGCGGACAGACAGACAAAGTTGGAGCGTATACGCTTCTTCAACCTATGCTTGGAAAGCGCAAAAAAGAACATTATAACCAGCGCGTCTTTATGCAAATCGAAGCAACTACAAGTAAACAATGGCGCTTGTGGACGTCATGAAATGATATATACACCTGATACTGGGCTCTGTTAATCAGTTTTATTCTTGTTCTTCAGATGGGAGCGGATATAAGCTAGTCTTACAAAGGTCAAATTGTTGTGGCAGGACGACTGGGTCAGAACATTTCCGAGACGGCAGGGCTTGTGAGGTGCTCCCAGTTAGCCATGATTAGTACATTCAAAACGTTGTCTGAAGAGGAAGAAACCACGAACAGTGCCGGGACAAAGTATGAACCGGCCCTGGCTCATCGTTGCTACAAGTGAGCGAAGGCTATTCATATGGTTCAACCCAACAGAAGTGATACTGTCGAGCAACTCTCCGGTAATTTGAATGCTGGTGACGGGAGTGAAGTGCCACCACACGTAGTACATCGAACCCTACTAGAAATGGGAGTGCGTAGCCGCAGTCCACTCCGAGTGTCCGCATGCTCACCTCGGTTCACGGTCGAAAGCGCCTACAATGGGCACGCGAGTATCAAAACTGGACATTGAGTTACTGGAATAAGGTCATCTGCTCTGACGAATCTCGTTTCCTGCTGCACGATGTGTACTGCCGTCTACGTGGGCGTCGTTTACCTGGAGAAGTGTTGGCACCAGGATGCATTGTAGGACCAAAACAAGGCTATAGATAAAGTGTAATGCTTTGGGCAATGCTCTCCTCGGAAACCCTAATGTCCAGTCATTCATATGGAGAAAATTATGGCATCTGCCACTTACCCAAATACCATTGCAGACCAAGTACGTCCCTTCATGGCAATGGTATTCCCCTCTAGCAGTGCCTTCCTTCAGCAGGATATCGCGCCATGCCATACTGCCAGGATTGTTGAAGAATGGTTGGCGGAACATGACGAAGACTTCCCTTGCCTAAAGATTCTCCAGACACCAATCCAATCGAGCATAGGTGGATTGTGTTGGAACAGCAAATCCGATCTACGAAGGCTCAACCTCGTAGCCCACAAGAGTTAAAGTATTTGCTGGTCGCGTGTTGGTACCAGATATCACAATATATCTTTAGAAATCTTATAGCATCCATGTCTCGCTGGGTAAGAACTGTTCTGGCAACGCGTGGAAAACATCACATTAGGTAGGCGTCCATAATGTTTTGGCTCTTTGGTGTGTCTCCGGCAGAACATCAAACTGTAGTAAAGTTTTCAAAATCATGTCGGACAAAGGACGAGATCTCTCGATGGCAAACTTCTTTCTTGCGGAACGTGGAGAGTGTTATAGACAATACTCAAGGAAATTTTATCTCTGTCACGCTTTGGAAAAATCTCCTTTAGCGCTTTAGGTCTTCAACAACACTTTACTGACCAACAATATCCAAACAAGAACAAATTGTCTTTGGCAAATCGTTGGCTAGTGATTAAAGAAAGGAAAATTGAAACTTTCATTGACCAGCTTCTTATACTATGTTGCGACAACATTGACTCAGTGTTTGTCTGTCGCCTTAAAAGTATGTTACTTCGACAATCATGTGTCCAGCAAAAATGGAGCAATGTAATGTAATGTTATACAACGAATTTTATTTGAAAATAGAGGAACAAAATTGGAGGATACCCTGGTACGCTTTGTGGACAATTTATGGTACGCATATTTTGCATGCCAAGAACTTCATTGGTGTGAAATAAAACGAGTGATTCGAGAGTATACATTTATTCCCGTACAAACCGTTGCATTTATTCGACCACAACGAGCCACAGTCGGGTGCATTCTAAGTGGAATTAAATGATAACAACAAACAATAAGGTTTACTCATTCCTGACATTGAGCGGTACTTGGGTAGGTGCATTAATGAATATTATTGTCATGAAAACAATGAAAGAAGATATATGAATCATAAAAGTATATTTATTAGACTATGTCGGCGGCAATATTATTTCGACTGTTTAGTTTTTCAAAAACGATATTTATTATCATTATTATTACTTAGATTTAGACGAACGTAATGAACGATCCTGACACCGACGAAACGTGACGTAGCTAGGTAGTCCAAGCTAAAATCTGACCTCAGTATAGGAAGAATAGCTGAATCTCAAGTGTGTTATGAGGGGATTGGTAACTTTTAGTCTGGGATATTTACAGGTTACATCGCATTGTGTTAAACAACGTTTTAAAGCTCTCGTCAATAGCAGGTTAACCCCGGTCAAGAGAATGCCAAATTCCGCTGCGACGCATAACCTACTTTACTGCTGTCGGGAAAATACATAGCATTAAAATGAAGTTTGTAATGGCTTTTATCACATTTAGCATCATTGTCTTCTAATTTATGCAGATTATACACTGAAGAGCAATTGAATTAGAGATACCTGTCTACTAACGTGTAGCACCACCTTTCATCCGGATGACGGCGGCGATTTGTCTCGGCATAGACTCGACAAGACACCGGAAGCATTGGAAAGCCGAACAGATCCACGACCCCTGAACAAGCTCCCACAGTTCACGAAGATTTGATGGAAGGGGGTCAGAGCCCCGAACATCTCTCTCGATGGCACCCCAGATGTGCTCGATGGGATTGAGGTTAGGTGAACTAACTGGCCAAGGAAGCGAGGTACGTCGGTGGAGTGTTCACCCAACCATTCGGATACAATACGGGAGCGATGGCACGGTGCATTGTCTTGTTGCAGGATGAGGTCTCCAATGGGATGTTGAAGACGCACAAACGGGAGCAAATGGTAGTCCAGGATATCCCGGTAACGTCGACCTGTGAAGGATGATGTCACATGTACCAAAGGGTCCCATTTCAGTCCACGTAAACAGTCCCCAGACGAGAATGCCACCCCCACCAGATTGAAGAGTACCCTGCTGGCAAGAAGGATCCATCGCTTCATGTGGTTTGCGCCGTACTCGTATCCTGCCATCCGCATGTACCAACGTGAATCTCGACTCATCAGTCCAGGCAACATTTTCTCACATGTCTAGGGTCCAGTGGCAATGTTCCCGCGCCCATGCTAATCTTTGCACCCTGTGATGTGCGGTCAGCAGCGGTACCCTAGTGGGACGATGGCTTCTGTACCCCATAGCGAGGAGATGGTTCTGGATGGTGTGGCTGCTTACACGTTTTTGTGCACCAGCGTTAAATTGCCGAGTGATTTCTTTCACTGTGGCCCGTGTATCCGCTATTACAATGCGAGCTAGTCGACGATGACCCAGCTCATCCACACGCTGTGGTCCACGGCAGTTAGCCCTTGCAGGGATGGTTTTACCGGATTCGATGTACTCATTGTGAACCCGTGACACAGTGGCTCGTGAAAATCCCAGTGCCTGCACGACTTCCGAGATGGAGTGACCCATTCGTCGGGCTCCGACAATTTGCCCACGATCAAATGCGCTTAGATCCTTCGTCTTACTCATACTGCGTCCGACTCTTACTGATTCCCGTCGCATCACTCCTTATATTGTCGGATCGCTGCATACGTCATGTCGTTTCCGTTTACAGGGCCGCCCACAACGCCACATTTGTATAACGCCAGCTGTCTCTAATTCAATTGCTCTTCAGTGTAATGTGGTATTGTTACGTTTATGTAAAACTTGATGAAATAATTTTCAGCGATAGTTCAGTAAAATATAACAATGAAATTAACTACTGTTGCGTCACTTAATTAGACAGCAAGCGGCACGATTTGATTTCAACAATGGTTTTGGTAATGATGCACCGTTACCCATTTTCGTTACATCGTTTATTGGGGATTTACTTTACTACTTCCGGAAAAGATGTATAGCATTAAAACCTAGTGCTCTTTTGAAAGCTTTCAAGCCATACCTAGAGGCCGACAAGTAAAAATTCTCATGTAAACACCTCACTATTTGACGTTCTTGTGGTTGCTTCAGAACAATCGCCGAACACTATTTATAGTGTGCCCTACAATAGTTTTATTACTTCGCGTACCAGTTTCCTGCAAAAGCAAATAGCCTACTGAAGATTGCATCGCAGCATGAAACTTATTAGCATCTACAATAAAAAAATAATACAGGAAATTGCATTAAGACGAGAAAAATGTTAGTTTAATAGATAAATTTCTTCGTAACCATCTATCCACAAAATAACGAAAAGTGTGTAAATACATTGCAATGATGATTGTGCTATATACTTTTGGCGTATTTCTTCATGAATAATAATCGCTAAACAAAACGAAGATTTTATTAAACTATGAAAATAGCTATGATGCTCTATACTCCAAGCTTATTATTTTTTTATCATTTACCTACAAAACAGCGAAGATTTCGTTAAGATATAAAAACTGACTACTTTAATATGTGCGCCATACTTCTTTCTTTCTTTCTTTTTTTTTTTTTGATTGGAGGTTTAACGACCACCGGGAACAACTCAATAAGCTGTCGCTCGTCCCTAATTTAGGGCCACTGGTTCCAGGGAAGCGAGAGAGCCAGTGCCGTACGACAAACACAACTTCCATGACTCACCGGGATTCGAACACTGACCCCTTTCGGACGAATGATCAGAAGTCATCGCTTAGACCACTGCGCCACCATGGCGGCTATTTCTTTCTTCGTGATCAGTTATCTACAAAATCAGAGAAAACAGGGAATTCAGGTATGAAGGGCGTCTCTGTGGCTGTCAATTATTTATTTATTTGTTTATTCGTGAACATTTTTCTACGAAAAAGAGTAAGTCAGCAAAATGGTTACACGCAGCTTAGCACTAAATATTAGTTTCTTCGTGAAAAGTCATCTATAAAAACTTGTGAAGATTTCTTTAAGAAATGAAAAACTACACAGTGTGGCAAAGAATTTTTTAACACGGGGGTCTGTAAAATGAAATAGAAACAAGAAATTATAATTTGTTTTGGTTTGTTATTCAAAATAAGTCCCTCCAGCTTCAATACACTTGTTATAGCGATTTAATAATGATTCGAATGCCTGTTCCAGTTCACTTTGCGGAATTGCCTGCAAAGCACGCGTCGAAGCTGTTTGTATGGTCAAAATATCATCAAAATAACACTCTTTTAACGTCATTTTAAGTTTTGGGAATAAAGAAAAGTCGCTGGGTGCTAAATCAGGCGAATACGGTGGATGATTCAACACACAGACGTTATTTTTCGCCAAAAATCTACGAACAAGAAGTGAGGTGTGACTGGGTGCATTATCGTGCAACAAACACCAACTGTTTTCATCCCGATATTCTGGACGAATGTGACAAATTCTGCCCATCAAATGCCTTAAAACATTAAAAAAAAAACTCACCAGTAATTGTTTGTTCACTTGGAACAAATTCTTTGTGGATAATACTCTTACTATCGAAGAATGTAATGAGCATTGTTTTGATATTCGATGGAACTTTTCTTGGTTTTTTTTTTGGTTTGTTTTGCTTGTGGTGAGTTTTTTGGCTTCCATTCCGCACTTTGTCGCTTTGTTTTAGGATCATATTGAACACACCATGTTTCATCACCAGTAATAATCGATTTTCAGAAGATCGTATCATTTTCAGCTGCTGAAATGATGTCTCTGCAATGTGCACTTCTCCTTGATTTTTGTTCATTGGTTAACGTGTGTGGAACAAATTTAGCACAGACTTTTGTTTTGCCCAAATCTTCATGCAGGATGGTTCGAATCATTTCTTTGTTGGTGTTTAAAGACTCTTCCATCATTCTTAGTGACGCACATCGATTGTTTGCCACGAAATCACGCACTTTTTCAATAATTTCAAGTGTCCTAGATGAACTTGGTCTTCCGGTATGCTTATCATCTTCCAGCGTCTCTCTTCCGTCCAGAAAACGTTTGTGCCACAGGAAAACATTTGATCTACTTAAACAAAACTCGCCGTAAACTTGTTTCATCATTTGGTACGTTTCCGAGGCACTTTTACCAAGTTTTGTATTAAATTTAATAACAGCCCTTTGTTCCATCTTAATAATTCAACATGAAAAAAATTTTACTTCTCTAATAAACCGCCGTTTCGTTTGATTTACTTTAACAACTGCGCAGTACTTTTGCCAGAAAGCAAGCAGATGGTCACGGTTTATAACGCATTCGCGATTACACTGGTGGCACCATCGTAGGCTGAAATCTAGCGCCAGTCTTAAAAATTCTTTGACGCACTGTGTATTCTGTGCAATTCAGTGCAATTTTTTTATTCGTCATCGAACGTCTATAAACAGTACTGAACATTATGTTAACATCTCGTAGGAAAATTCTGAAAACAATATACCTTTATTTGCATAATTTGTAATAAAAACCTCTTCATTGAAACAGATGAAAATCTTTCCTCGGAAACGGTAAGATCCTTTCCTGGAGAAATTTCGAGTGTTGGTCGATTTCTTCGGCTATAAAAAGCAACAGAAACCCGAAAAGAAGAACCCGAGGACAAAGAAAAGGAAGAAAACGGAGAATATTATCAGCCTGCTTCATTTGAAGCTTAATTTGATTCACCATTTCCATTTAAAGTACAATAGATAAGGAGAGAATGCCTTGTTTATCCTTCAGAATACCTGCAGTTTTGAAAGCAATAGAAGATTCCACGACAGAACGTCATTGCAACGGCAGCTACAGTTTCTCACGTGCTTGTACAAATTAGTCATGTGCTGTGGATCGGAATGCCAACATCTGAATGCGATTAATTTCGAACCTGTTTTACGCTAGATACTCCCGAAAGCCTTTCTGTGGAATTTAAAGATTAAAGCGTGACAGAATTTGTTCTGTCTACATTCCCGTCTAGACATGATAACTTCCGTCAAACTAAACCGATCCGATAGAAAATTCGGCTAAGATGTTTCTGAACAATAAGCTTTAAATGAAGTTAAGAATGGGAAAGCAATTTACGGAATTGTAAAGTGTAATTTATTCCTGTTTTCGGTTTAATATTTCAGGTCACCGAAATATTGCGTTATTTCATGGCTGATAGGTCTTCTGGAAGTAACTCATCGGTGAACGTGAGGACTAGCAATAAAACTTTCTTATGGTGGTAACTATGCAGTTGTTAAATTATATTTTATGCTTGAAAGAGTAGAAATATCTGCTTTAACCCTAATAATACACTCGTGTCCAAACATTAAGCATAGTTAAAAAACAAAAAGCTGCAAAAATGCGGAAAGTAATATTTCTTGTCGTCATCTCGTCCTGCTATGGTAGAATTTATATTTTGTTAAAACAGTATGTCAAAGAGACGACAAGTGAATATTTTTCACGTGGTCAGATTATTGGAATGTTGGAATCCGGCCAGACGCAAAGAAATACTACCAGAACCACTGGCCTGAACCAGTCCATTGTATTCGGACTTTGGAGAAGGTACCAGGAGACGGGAGATGTTAATCGTCAACCTATGGCAGGTCATCCGCGGATTACAAATGCTCAGGATGATAGGTATATGGCACTAATAGTAAGACGTAACAGATTGATGTCAGCGAGAGCAGTTGCTTTAGAACTTTCTGCGTCTGATGGACCAGCTGTTTCAAGACAAACAGTGTACAGACGACTCAACAAACAAGGATTATACGTGGCAGACCTGCACTTTGCATACCACTCACACCGTCAGCAAGAAATACCAGGGTACTGTGGTGCAGACAACATCGAGACTGGGGAGAAAATCAATGGCCCAATGTCCTTTTTTCAGATGAATTCATGTTGAATCTCGAAAGTGGCAGCCGTCGTGTTCTCATCTGGAGCGAACCTAGAATCCGTTATTCCCCTACAAACACCCAAGAAATGCATCATTACAGAGGTGGTGGATACTTTTCTGGGGTGGCATTATCCAGCGGGGGCATACAGCTCCATGTCTATTCGGGTGGAACTTTAACAGGTTGGAGATACAGAGACGGAATCCTTGATCTCTATGTGAGGATTTTTCGGATCGCCATTGCCCCAGATTTCCTGTCCATGGACAATAACGCGAGACCTCAATAGAGCTACTATTGTTGACCATTATCTGGAAAGTGAAGATATCAACCGTATACCGTGGCCAGCGCATCCACGTATGCCGAAGATATCCACCCAAACATCAGCCAAACAGAGAATGTGTGGGATGGAATGGGGAGACACGTCGTTGCAGGTGGTCAACCTCGTTCCAGAACTCTTGAGTAACTTCCATCTGCTCTTGCGCAAGAGTGGGATTTACTAGAACAGAGTCTTTTTGTTTCCTTTGTCAATACCATGAGGCATCGATGTGACACTTGAATCGCCGTAAAAAGTCAACATAAGTCGAACCAGACCGTCGTAGAAATTCCGAAACGCTTCTAGAAAGTCCCTGCTGTTCTCACCATTTAGATTATTGGTACGTTTTCCTGGTTCATCACTTCTTTACGTAATTTGCACCGCTCATTTAATTCCTTACTATCTACGTATAGTAAACCGTCATTGTGACTTGTCGTTTTTGTAATTTAGCAATTTTTTGTTAATTTTCCTTAACTTTTGAACACCAGTATATTAGGCTGTTGCGGACAAATGTCGAATTTTCCATACTCGTGCAGTTGGCAGGTAATTTAGGAATTAACATACATCGCGCGACGTGAGTTCTGATATGTAAATTTAAAGCTTCAAGAATGCTTCCTATAAAATGCTGGTCATTTCCTCAGTGGCATCAGTTCCAAGTGGATTGTTTTGTGGTAAAGAGGACGATGAATCAGAGCAAAATTCTTGTCCATTTTTTATATACAAGTACACTAAATTGACAAAAGTCACCGAACACCTAGAAGAAAAACACAACATAGCATTTATTGACATACTTTAGTACATTGTCGGTCCACTTTTGGCCTTAATGCATGCACTGACCCTTCGAGACACGCTTTCGATAAGGTTTTGGAACACAGCGATAGGTATGCGCTTTTATTCAGTACATAATGCTGCCGCTAACTATTGCTTAGTAGTAGACCTCGGTTCGAAACTTCTTATGCGGGGCTCTAATTCATCCCATACGTGCTCTATGGGATTACTATCAGGGCTCTGTTCTGGCCAGTACACACAGGATACGGAATTATCGTCAAACCACGCCGTACCAGTCATTGCTTTATCGCTCAGTGCATTATCCTGCTGGTACCAACAAGGCTAGGTTCCATAGTATTGTCATAGAGTTGGTAGGGCATAATTGTCCAGAATATTGAGGTATACATGCTGGTTAACAGGTTTGTTCATGATAACCAATGAGCAGGGACCATACCACGAAAAACACCCCCACACGAGTACACTACCCAGCTCCACACTTGACCGTAGGAACACCACACTGTGGTAAATAGCGTTCCCCGGCTGCCGCCATACCCACACACGGCCATCAGACTGATGGATCGTGTACCTGGATTAATCAGTCCATAGGACCCGTTTCCATTGATCTACGGTAAATGTTCTTTACACCATGCTAAAGGACGAGTAGCATTCCGAGTGGAGATGAAAAGCTTACGAACAGCCGACGACCACGGTAACCCATGGAATGAAGTTCTCTGTGAATGGTACGTGTACATACCGAGGTTCCAGCATTTTTATTCATCTGTACACTGAGGTCTTGTGCAGTACTCCGTTGATTAGCTGTAACGACTCTCCTGAGGCTTCGACGTCCTCTATCACTGATTTTCTTTGGTCTGCCGGTACGCTTTGCTGCTTCAGGCACGCCATGTGTCTTCCATTTATTCAGTACATCCAAAACAGTTAACATGGGTATGTTTAAGTGCCTCTCGGTTTCTCTTATGGACAATCCACTAATATGACACCCAAAAATCTTTCCTTTCTCAAAGCCAGTTCTCTCCCGCCGCGACATTTTCACTCAACCTCACAGTGCGATGTAAACGCGATCAGCTGCAGGCTTGTTTTTATACCATTTGCAGCTGTACTGCGCATCTCAACAAAGCAGCAGATTCATTAATTTGCTTTTGAAGGGGTGTCCGGTGATTTTTGTCAATATAGTGTAAGTCTAAGCTTGGACTCGTGCATCGGAGGCAGCTCGCATCATCAATACAGCATTTGGAGAAGGCACCATTAGTAAACGCAAGACACGATGTTGATTTTTTTAATTCCGGTCCTGCAATATGAGCCTAGAAAATGAACCATGCGGTAGACCAGAAGCAGCTACCAATTATGCCGAGATGGATGCCTTTATTGAATCAGATCCACGTCATATGAGAACTTGGTAAGAAACTAGAGTGCATTTTGCAACCATTTCCCAACATTTAATGACCACATTCGAAGTGAAAAACATGGATAAATGAGTCCCACATGAGTTGATAGAACAGCACAATAAACGACAATTTGATGCCTGCTATTCTCTGTTTATTTGCAACCAAACGAAAGATATTTTGAAGCGCCTCGCCATATGTGATTAGACATGGATGCTGTATGACAACTGACGACGTTCTTCGTAATCGTTCCACCTCAGTGAATGCCCTGAAACACTCCTCGAAGCCGGTACACCGTTTCATGATCAGTGTTTGGTGGCTAGCAGCTGGTGGGATCCACTTCTCCCTCTTACAACCGTATCCAACCATCACTGGGGAGAGGCATTGTCAAGCACTTGTTATGTACGGAAAACTGTCCACCAAACAGCAGATATTAATCAATCCCATGGGCCCATACTTCTCCATGGTGACACGGGACCCCAAGCGCAGGCCAGACGATCCGGAAACTGCAAAAGTTGAGGTACGAAACCTCACCAAATCCACCTTATACACCTGATCTGTCCCCTACGGAATATCACTTCTCACAGAACCTTGACACCTTCCTACAGGGCATATCGTTTCCCAACCAAACATCAGTTGAAAACGCATTTCATGAGTTCATCGTATTTTGGAGCTAGACACACTAAAAAAAAATAAGAGGGGTTATTTCACGGAAAATTTCTGAAAATAACGTGCAGCAAAGTTGCGGGTAAGTGCCCGTCTTTTAACGAAATTTCCGTTTTTAGAGGTGCTCGCTTTTTTTAACCCGTATTTTCACAGATTTTCGGTAGTCAGTAATTCCGTTTTTTTGGGAAAATTCCGTTTCAAGTCTTTTGTGATTTATTGGAAAAATTTTCCAAAATCGAAGACACTGAATTTTGTAGCCCTTACGACACAGAATCCTTTCACGCCAGAGGTGGGGTTCGAACTGATGTCGTTTGGGTTTGAAACCGTGGGTCTTAACCACTAAGCCAGAATGCCTTCGGGATGGTACTCACGTTCAAGGTAAACTAATTGCGCGGTGATGATTTTGTTTTACACTAATGCGATTGTTTAGTCATTTTATTTTATGTTTGAGCTTATTAATGTTTTGAATAAGTTTGTAATAATTTTATTTTTTACTGTTGGAGGAACTTATAAATTAAATATATTTTTCGTGATTTTTTGAAGCAACACAATGCTTTGGGACTTGAGATCTTTTTAAACTAACAATGACTTTCAACTATCTTTATCAAAAAGTGAAATGTACTGTTTTATAATATTACACTCACGGACAATGAAATTTGCGCTCCAAGAAGGAAGCATGGGATTGAACTGAAATTTCATGGACGTAATGATACAGATGAATGATACACATGATGGCAAAAGCAGAGCTGCTGGACAATTACAGAGGGATCTGTGGCACGCAGTCCGATCATCTTCAATAGCACGTCGCACCTCCCCTTGCAGCGATACATGCTGCAATACGGTCCGGCAAGGAGGCGAATACGCGCCTGATGTTGTACTGCGGCAGACTGGCCCACACGTGTCGGACGGTGTGCTCCAAATCCCGGATAATGCGGCGCGGCGGCAGGTGGCATTTCAACTGGTCCCACACATGCTCAATAGGGAACATGTCCGGGAAGCAGGCAGACCATTGAAGTCTCTGGACATGACGTAGGTAGTCCTGGGCGACCCGATCAGAGTGCGGGCGGGTATTATCCTGCTGGTATAGCACACCTGGATTCCCGGCCAAGAATGGGAGCACATCAGGCTGTAGTATTTCATCCACATACCATTGGCCCGACAATGATCCACGTACCACTACTAGAACTGATCGGCTATCGTAGGCAATGGCTTCCCAGACCGTAATGCCTGCCGTGGGGGAGATGTGGCGCTAGATAGCGAGGTCGGGATTGTGCCGTTGACCCGGGGACCTCCACACATGGACACGATGATCATCTGCCCCCAAAACGAAGCGGCACTCATCGCTAAACACCACACGTCGCCAGTCTGTGGCGTTCCACGTTGCTCTGGCCAGGCACCACTGCAAACGGAGCCGGCGACGTTCTGGTGTTTACGGCAGCAGACGTAAGGGGCGCTGGTATATCAGATTCGCTTCCGCGAGGCTTCAGGAAGTGGTTCGTGGGCACACAGGAACCGCTACATCTTCCTGTATAGTGGACTGGGTCCCCGTGGGATTCGTTCGTGCTTTGCGCACGATCCGCCGATCCTCTCTTCCGGTGGTCCTCCTGATCCGTCCGGAGCCGCTCCGCCGTGTGGCAGTGACTTCACGTGTCCACTGCTCCCAACACAGTCGGACGGTATGGTCAGAACGATCCACATGGCGGGCTAAACAGCGCGCCGACCACTCTGCTGTTTTCAACTTTTTTCAAGTATAGATCTTGAATTCTTCTCTCTGTTTTTGACGCTTCCTTGCGGATTCATCCATGCTTAGGTCACAAACTTTATCCTCATTAACCATGGTAACAATTAACCAAATGGAAAACCTTGGTAACCATGGTAACAATTGAACATCTGCACGTGTGCCCGTTTGCGCAACTGTTACCATGGTTACCGAGTTGCCGGCTGCAAAGAATGCTGCGACGACACCTGGATCTCTGACGTCATCAGAGATCACTGTCCAATCCCTACCTTAACTGATATCCTTTTTTTATTGTTGTAATGTTCATGAAATTTACTTACTCTCGCATTTGAGACACATCTGTTTCACTTTGACGAAGTACTGTTTCCGATTTTGTCTCGGAGATTAACAAACTTCTCTATCTTCAAACGCTCTTCTTTAAATATATACTGCCCTACCATTAACATCCGAACACATACATGTCTACAAATAATCCTTATTTTACAGAAAGTTAAATCTTGTGTGCTGAAACCTTTGGATCTTATGACGGCCTCTAGCCTTCCTGGAATACTCTCAACCAGTTTTTAGTAAATATCCAGACACCAGCATGTCTACAAATAATATTAATTTAGAGAAAGTTTTACATTGTGTGATGAAACCTTTGGACCTTATTACGGCCTCTAGTCTTCGTGAAATACTCTCCAATAGTTTTTACTAAATATCCAGACACCAGCATGTTTACAAATAATATGAATTTAGAGAAAGTTATATATCGTGTGCTGTAACTTTGGACCTTATTACGGCTTCTAGTCTTCGTGGAGTACTCTCCAATAGTTTTTACTAAATATCCAGACACCAGCATGTCTACAAATAATATGAATTTATAGAATGTTTTATATTGTGTGCTGAAACCTTTGGACCTTATTACGGCCTCTAGTCTTCGTGGAATACTTTCCACCAGTTTTTAGTAAATATTCAAACACCAGCATGTCTACAAATAATATGAATTTAGAGAAAGTTATATATTGTGTGCTGAAACCTTTGGACCTTATTACGGCTTCTAGTCTTCGTGGAGTACTCTCCAATAGTTTTTACTAAATATCCAGACACCAGCATGTCTACAAATAATATGAATTTAGAGAATGTTTTATATTGTGTGCAGAAACTGTGGACCTCATTACGGCCTCTAATCTTCGTGAAATACTCTCCACCAGTTTTTAGTAAATATCCGGACACCAGCATATCTACAAATAATAGGAATTTAGAGAAAATTTTTCATTGTGGGCTGAAACTTTTGATCCTTATAACGGCCTCTAGTTTTCATAAAGTACTCTCCACCAGTTGCTTTCCAAATCTTTTCCGATATGTTCCGCCATTCGCCCTTCAAAGTAGTGACCAATTCAGCTTTGTTTCTTGGGCAAACTCTTCATAAACGCTCATGATGCCCCAATTCGTTCCAGACTTTCTGTATAGGCTTAAGGCCAGAACTCTGGAATTGTCAGTGCAACGTTTTTCTGCTTATGTCCACATTCCAATCTGAGACAGAGCCAGCCAGGCACTTTCATGTAGGACTTACGTCCACAAAGAAGGTTTAAGCCCAAACCACCAACAGCGGGTCCGACTTTTGGGCAGGGCACAGAAACGGAAGGAGTGAGAGCAAGTCTAGCGACTTTGACAGAACAGTTTGTGAGTGAGAGCACAGTAGATGGCGCCACCTTAAAAGTACGATGTTGCTCATAGAGGGGTGAGAGAAAGTCAGGGGGGAGTAGGAATGGATACACAACGTAACCGGGGGGTCCAACCCGGGGGCCGTCATTTAACATACTCGTCCGATGCACGACAGATATTCAGTGATTGTTAGCAAATCACATCATCTCTGGAAGATCAGATCACGATTGAACCTGGGAACCCTCCATTGAGAATCTGACTCGCTAACCACTAAGCCATCCGCGGCTCCACATTCCAATCTGTAACAACGCGAGCTGTATTGTATGGTGAGCAGTCCAAGATGAAGTATGGGTGGAGTTTTCTACTTCTAGCCCTCTCACTTCCCTAGAACCAGTGGCCCCAAAATGGGGACGGACTACTGCTTTCAGCTCATAGAATGGCTTATGGCAGTCGTTACACCCTGAAACAAAATAAAAGTGCCGTCTCGGTGGCCGTCTGCTCTGAGGACTAGGCTTCTGGTTAATCTTCTGAATCGGATCAGAGTCATGGGAATGCGTCTATATCCTGACTAGAACCAAATACTGACGTCCTACAGAGGTAAAACACGTGTCAAGATGACAAATCTACAGAGATCCATTTTGTCTGTGTAGCTTAGTTGGGAGAGCAACTTACTCTGGAGTGAGGGAAGCGCGAGTTCGATCCCCTTCCTGCGGAAATCTGTTTTTTCGCATTGGCGCTCGAACGTAAAAATGGATGTACTGTTCGTTTGGTTCTTCGAAAACCAAACGAACAGTACATCCATTTTTTGTGTGATGTTTGTTCCACACATCTTCTGGAATTAGTGAAACGACTTCTACTTCGCTCCAAAAAAAGAAAAGGAAATTAAGAGGGAGATGATGTGACGTACTGTAGAGGTAAAACACGTGTCAAGATAACAAATTTGCAGCGATCCATTCTGTCCGTGTAGTTTAGTTTGGAGAGCAACTTACTCCGAAGTGAGAGAGTGCGAATTCGATCTCCGGCAAGGACAAATTTGTGTTTTCACGACACCTAAAATTAGGGAAGAGCGACCCCTAATAGCCTTAGATGCTCGAAGGTATCGTGAAACAATGGAAAAGAGTATTTAATTAAAAATTACTGGATAATTATGAGATAAGCGTCGCTAGGAATTATACGCGGGGATAAGGCGTGAGCGGTAGTTGCTAAAGACAACTCAGCTATGCAAATATTTTCCTTGGTGCAAACTTTCCTGTGCCAAGAAAAATATTTTACAGCAGCTATTTGTGATTAGACAAAGAGATCCCGCTTTAGTGGAATTTTTTTGTTTCGTTAATTCATGAAGATGCTCTGATGCGTTCCGTTTAATTAATCCTTCATAAAAAACAGCGATTTGTTCTTTCTAGAACTTGTGCAATAATCGCTAGACAAAAAAAATAAGATTCTCTTCTTTAATAAAAGTGGCGCTTTAGAAGGCATTTATTCTCTCGAAATGATTCCAGGCAGAGATTTAGGGCACTTCTTAGAATTACATTGAAGATCTCTTGATGCGGCATGAATTGTTTCATTAGGTCTATAAACGTGAGCTCAGTGTGTGTCTGATCCCATTTACTGTTCCATTCAGAGTTGCTTCAAACATTTCACACTCCTTCGACCATTATTTTCATCCTTGAAATAATGGCGCTCTCAGAGCGACGTTATTAGATTTTATGCCATTTACACATTTCCGTGACACGCCGCCATCCATTTGGATGACTTTCATTTACGCCTGAAGTGTGTGCTGCAATTGACAGCTTAGAAATGTGCGCTGGTATTATGCCCGGGAAATCTGTTTTAATGAGGCTGCGTTAAAATTCTGCTAACTTGAAAATGTTGAATACATAAAACAAAGATTTCTACAAATCGTGCTTTTACCGCTCTCTCCTCCAAAGAGTCCAAAATCTAACCTGATCGCTGTCTGCCAGCCTAGTGCTGAAATAATTATCATGTAAGGTGACTGAATTTAAGATGAAAATGTACAGAATGCAAGGAATTAAACATGCGAGGGCTGATTGTTAAGTAAGGTCTCCAATCGTATAAAATACGTACTCTTTCAGAAGAAAGACGTTTGCTCATTTCTGGTTCGGGGTCGGCTATTTGCCGCGAATCAGTGAAAATTCGCGAATTTGCTCAAATTCGTAAACTCAACCCCGAGCAGTGTTATTCTCCTAATACAACAGTATTATTACTTAAGACTACTGCTATGTGTTACTACACCCCTAAAACTGCACCCCAGCCTACTCAAACGACTATTCCTTATGTTTTTTACTTAAAAACTATCCCGGGTCTATTCCTACCGAAAAATTGCACATATGACCCTGTTAGGAGAGCCATCTACCCTTAAACATGCAATTACGACCATACGGCAAGCCAGCATGTAATTCTCCTTACCCGAACTTCCTATCTGTAATTTTTTTCTTTTTTGTTGATGTCTTAAAATTCCAGCGATCACGGAAACCAGTAATGAGCAAAACTGTGTTTTGCTCAGTCTTGTTTCCGGAGTCGGCATTCTGCCTCTTGCCCACGAACCAATGATAATTCACGATTTGGCACGATGCTGACTTTCAATCCCTAAGCATTTATTCACGATTTCTCAGTCTTTTTTTCATTGACTCCCTATCTAGTACACCACCTGCAGCCAAGGAATTACCAAATCTGAGGAACTACAAACTCCCTTGAAGCCTCCAGTCTTCTACGGCCACCTCATTAATATTCCCACTCACTCACCTTCTCCACGCCCAGCCATGTTTTCAAAATTCCAACAGTTAAAGGTGATTTTTACTTAGCCACGGAGAAGGGAAATTTCCCACCTGTGACATATTCCTTAAACTTTAATGTTTCACCTTTCCCCTATGAAACTATTTTTCAAGGCGCCCTTCCTACTCCTAATAAAATTTTTCATCCTTCAAGCCATACAGCAGCTGGTGAATTGGCTTCTAAACCTCCCGATTATTTTATATTTTTTATTTTTATATTTATAAGAAAGACGTTCTGCTGTATAATACTGTTACTCACGTTATGTTATACCTGAGCTTTTAATAACCAGTCGACACGTATTTAAATACACTGCCGGACAGAGAAAATACCACACTACGAAGACGTGAACCCAGCGCCAAGCAAATTGCATGGTGGGTGCACATGTACAAGTTACGCAAATGATTGCATTTGTAGGCCAATCGCACAAAGGACGAGGGGATATATGCGGACAACCAGCCCGTGAGGCCATCAGTCGAGACGTCGTCACGGCCGCGAGAAGTGAGTAGTTCTGCTGTAATCGTGTCTGGAGAACGAACAAGGGGTACTAATGCCGTTAAAACGCTGTCGTACGTGATTTCGTCCAACGGATGAGTTCACGAGAGGTGTCATCGTAGGATTTCGTACCGCCGGATGCTTCTTGCGTCGTACTGCGGAAGAAACGCAACGTGATTCCACAACCGTCGGTCGCAATTTGAGACAGTGATCCGTGCAAAGTCGTAGGGGGACCGGCGCACGGAGACGGACGTCCGAGCGCACCGATCGTCGCATCCGACTTCGTGTCGTAGCGGACCCACATGCCACAACGGACTACATTTTGCGGAGTGTACGGGGACGCTTGGATGCTCTGATATCGACGCCGACTATGTCGCGCAGATTGGCTGCATCTGGTTTGCTGTCCAGCCGTCCGTTGCAAAGGCTACCCTTAACAGCGAGCCATTGTCGTCACCGCTTGGCGTGGTGTCGCTGCAGAGCTGCGTGGGGTGCCGAATGGAACAGTGTGGTGTTCAGCGACGAATTGCGGTTCTGTCTCACTGCGGATGATCTCCGTGTGAGAGTCTGGAGGCGACGTGGCTAACAGGCGGATTCCTTTGCCATTTTGGAGCTGCACACTGCCCGGCAACGTGAAATCATGGTGTGGGGTGCTATCAGCGCCATACAGCCGCTCAACGCTGGTACGCATTACGGACACGTTGGCGGAATGCCGCTATGTTGACGAAGCGTAGCTGCCCGTGGCACTATCGTACTTTCAAACGCCGTTTTTCAACAGGATAACGCCCGGCCGCATACCGCTCGGATCAGCCTGAGTGCTACATGGTGTGCGGGTGCTTCCGTGGCCAGCACGATCCCTGGATCTCTCTCACATCGAGCATCTGTGGGACACGATCGGACGTGGGTTGAGTACATTCCCACCCCCGCAAAATGAGGATGAACTGTGGACTCGGATAAACGCCACATGGTCCACGATACCTCAGGACTATTTTCGGATTCTCGTTTCTTAGATGCCACGTCGGATTCATCGCTGTATCGCCCAAAATGGGGGCCACACTCCTTATTGATCATCCTGTATATTCAGCCACTGGAGCTTAGTCTGTATGTGACAATTAAATCATTTGTTTAAGACCTACTTGGTTATCTGTGTGTGCAGTTTTGTCTGTTTTGGAGCATTCCTTCGTGGTGTAGCATTTTCTCTGTCAGGCAGTGCATGTTACAACATTTTATACCCATTCGTTTTACGTCTTAAATCATTTAATGTTTTTCATCGATGCGCTTTGCCAAACAATTCATTTTTTTTTTTTTTGCACCGTGTTAATACATTTTTCCTTCTGACAATGTACAGTCCGTCCCACAATTATACGGAAAGGTATAACGCAACCCATTAACACAATGGTGAAAATAAACCACATAATCTTTGCAGACATATTTTGTGGACGAGAAAATAATAACTTCGAATATGTATTAAACGTTTTAAACATGTAGTGTACTGAAACTGTCCCACAATTATATGGAATTTCACACAAACGTGCGAACACTAACACGCATTGTTACGCAAATTAGCCTGGCGTCAGAGCAGGATAAATAGTCGGTAAACGTGATGAGACTGATTCAGTTGTAACAATGCCACGTGGGAAAGAGCTGCAAGCGGAGGAGAAAATTCACGTTCGGGAGTTGCACGATTGAGGAATAAATGTAAATGCGGTTTCAAACAAATTAAAATGATCCAAATCTTCTATTTATAACCTTTTAAGTGGTAGCAGACAACATCCAGCTCAGAAACGAACTGGACGGCATAGTAATGTTTCACCTCGAATGAAACGACATATCCGGAAGCTCTCTGTGCATGATAATATGTCTGTACGGAATATAAGTCAACATGGAAATGTGAAAATGTCGAAAAGTACGGTTCACAGAGTATTGCAGCAGACACCCCTCGTGAAATATGCAAGACTGTTAAAGAAACCGCCAATAACTGCACAGCGCACACAAGCTCGATTAAACTGGGCCAAAGACCATATGTCAGGGAAGGAAAAATGGTTCCAAATATTATTTAGTGATGAAAACAAATTTAATTTATATGGCCCAGAGGGTGCGAAATATTATTGGCATGATATGAGAACGGAAAAACGTCAAATATTCAGCCGATACGGAGGAAGTTCCGGGATGGTATGGGCCTTTTTTGGATATATCTGTGTAAAATGCTGTAACATACCAAGAAATTTGAAAAGTCAGTTTGCTCCCAGCTGATGCTGACATAGGTGGTCGGGATTATGTTTTCCACCAAGACATCGTGAGCATTCACAGAGTAACCTTTACGATGGCCTGGCTGAGATCGAACAATGTCAAATCACTGCCGTGGCCAGCTCTCAGCCCGAATCTCAACCCAATTGAAAATCTTTGGAGAATTTCGGTTCGAAGTATTTATGCCAAACACAGGCAATTTTCAAGCGTTAAAGATCTGGAAACACAAATCCTGAACTGTTTGTATAATATTGGTACAAATATGCACAATTTAATAGACAGTGTGCCAGAACGCATATTCCAACTTATTACGCGTGGAGAAAAGTCAATTAATTATTAATTGTGTTTGTCATTTAAATATTCTTCTGTTGTTGTTTTTTGTAGTTGTTGTTTCCATACAATTCTGGGACAATGTTACACAGTTTGATTTCATAAAGCTGGAAAATTATGTTAAGTATATGTTGCCAACAGCGTCTGACGTGTGTATGTTATATTGCTGGTCATAATGCATAACGCTCCACTATAATTCTTTATTTTCTGCATGCAAGCGTTTTCGTTTACAAAATTATGTTTCCATATACTATATATGGGACGGATTGTGTTACAATCTTGAGTTCAAGATGATATGGTAATTTCAGTCTAAAGCACATTCAAACTGTCAGATTAGGCTTATTTGTTACTAGCTGCTGTTCTTCGCTTTGCTTGATTCGCTCGTCAGTATTACAATCTTGAGTTCTAGAGGATGTATTTCACTGTAAAGCACATTCAAACTGTCAGATTAGGCTTACTTGTTACTTGCTGCTGTTCTTCGGTTTCCTTGATTCGCTCGTCAGTATTACAATCTTGAGTTCTAGAGGATGTATTTCACTGTAAAGCACATTCAAACTGTCAGATTAGGCTTACTTGTTACTTGCTGCTGTTCTTCGGTTTCCTTGATTCGCTCGTCAGTATTACAATCTTGAGTTCTAGAGGATATGTTTCACGGTAAAGCACATTTAAACTGTCAGATTAGGCTTACTTGTTCTTCGGTTTCCTTGATTCGCTCGTCAGTATTACAATCTTGAGTTCTAGAGGATGTTTTTCACTATAAAGCACATTCAAACTGGTAGATTAGGCTTACTTGTTACTTGCTGCTGTTCTTCGTTTTGCTTGATTCGCTCGTCGGTTTATGTGCCCTTTCATATGGGCTATATTGCTTGGCTTGGTAATTGATGCTGCATTTAAGTTTTCAAAGACTAGGAACTTGTGATAATCTTTGAAAACTTAAATGCAGCATCAATTACCAAGCCGAGCAATAGAGCCTAGATGAAGGGGCATATATACTGACGAGAAAATCAAGCAAAACGAAGAACAGCAGCTAATCCTCTAGTACTCAAGATTGTAATACTGACGAGAGAACCAAGCAAAACGAACAGCAGCTAATAACAAGTAAGCTTAATGTGACAGTTTGAGTGTGCTTTACAGTGGTTACCATAGCATCTTGAACTCAAGATTGTAATTGTACTAAGACCCTTTTTTTCGTATTAAGTTGCATAGCTATGCGAAAAAACTTAAATTATTTAAAATGTAAAACGAATGGGTGTAGAATGTTATAACGTATTTAAATGCGTGTCGACTGGTCATTAAAAGCTCAGGTTTAACATAACGTGAGTAACAGTGTTATAGTATTAGAACGTCTTTCTGCTGAAGGTGTACGAAGTCATCACCACGTATAAAGGGTTCAAATACAACGTGTGAACTGAACTTCAGATGAAAAAGTATAAAATACGTTTCTGACAAAATAAAATAATGAAAGTGATATTAAAATGAAGGAAATTTATTTCTCTTAAACATTGCAACCTTATTTTTCAACATAGTCACCATTTACTGGTACCCATTGTTCCAAACGCGCTTATCCACCTTTTCATTCCGTCCATGAAGGAAGTTTGTGGTTTGCTTTAGATCCATTTGCGCACAGCAACCTCAACTTCGGCATCGGATAAAAAATGTTGACCTTTCAACATCTGTTTCATTTTCGAGAACAAGCAAAAATCGGACGGTGCCAAATCTGGGCTGTAAGGAGGGCGTAGAACAAGTGTGAATTTCAAGCTTGTCACTGTTTCCATCATTTGATCAATGTGGCCTTTTGTTGTCGTGATGCAAAAGAAAAGTCCTATTTTCATGTCCGTATCTGCAGATGTGTTGTTTGAGTGCTCGTAAGGTTTTGCAATACCCTTCGGAATTAATCGTCGTTTCCTTAGGGAGAAAACAATTGTGAGTATGACTTTCTGCGCTGAAGGAACCTTTTTGAATTTCTTCACGCTCGGAGAACCTGGGTGACCATATTCCATGGATTGCTTTTTGTTTTCTGGGTCATAATGAGGAACCCAGGATTCGTCTCCAGTGGCAATTTAATTGGCGCACGACCTTCTAGTGTCAAGAACTCTATTACTGATAGCTCTTTATACGTAACTTGGAGATAGCACTCATGACTAACGAACGCTATTACTCAAAGACGTCAAACAGCAAACTGTAACTAATCTCGTTTACACCACACAGTATCGGCTACCGAACGCATGCGCAAACGTTTTTTTCAATTACTAGCGACGCCACGCGGTAGGAGACCTTACTTATCAATCGACCCTCGTAATATCTTATGAGCAGGGAATTACACGAAGCAGTAGGTAACGTGCCGAATATTTTGCTCCACGAACTATGGCCTTCGAAATAGGGCCTGACTAAATACGCAAGAGCCCAGGGCAAGGAAAATGGCTAGGCCCCACATCGCATCTAAACCTTTCACTAATGTGTAGCACTAGAGGTGACACGTGATACACACCACACAACACGATATATGTTAAAGTTTTGTTGAAGGTTGCACCAAAAAGTGGTGATACCACACCAGCTGTACCACTTTTTGAGCAAAGATACACCATTGCATTGTGCAAACCAAATCCAACAACATGGATAGTGCAACTTTGCGATATGTTCTGGCGCAAGATTACACCATAACACAATGCCATGATATTTGTCTGCACCCACACATTGGTGTATCTCTTCTCAGAAAATAGTACAGCTGGTGTAGTGCCGTTTGGGGTGCAACCTACCACAAAATTTTTAACAGTTTGTATGTATATATACAGTGGAACCTCGGTTATACTTTTACATGTAACTCTGCGCTAGTTCCAACATTTTATTGTACTTTCTATCGCTTTTTCAGTCGGTTATACGTAATTCATTTACATGCTTTTTGCGATTACACGTTAAATTCTGAATTCCAGATTATCAAAAATACACGGTCCTTTCATATATATATATACCGGATGATCCAAAACTCTTGCACATTTTGAAAACGTAATATCTCGCGGAGTTTTGAGAGTAGGGCAATGCGGTTTGCGTAGAAATGATCAGAATGACATCGAGTTTTTTATGAAATCACATAAATTTTTACTGATTTTACTTACATTTTTCATTGCCAGATGGCGCCATAGGCGAACAGGTCTCGGACAGTGGGTATAAAAGCAGCAATTGGGAAGAAACCACAAGTCACGAGCAGCGGATTGCTTAGTGGTTAGCTAGTCAGACTATCAATGCAAGGTCCTCAGGTTCAAACCTGGGCTGATCTTTCAAAGATGGTGTGATTTACTAACAATCGCTGAATATCCGCCGTGCATCGGACAAGTACGTTAAGTGACTGCCCCCAGGCTGGACCCACTGGTTAAATGGGTATCCTTTCCTATGCCCTCCGCCCCCTGAGATTCTCTCACCCCTCTATGTGCAACATCGTACTTGTACGGTGGCGCCATCTACTGTACTCTAATCTCACTAAAAACTGTTCAGTCAAAGTCGCTAGACTTGCTCTCATTCCTTCTGTTTCTATGTCCTGCCCAAAAGGCGACCTCGCTGTATGTGGCTGGGACCTAAACTCTACTCACTGTGGACGGAAGTCCTACAAGAAAATAACAAATACTGTGACAACCACAAGTCACAGCAGTCCGCGTCAGTATGCTGTTATTACCGGACAAAGCACTTTTGCTGAAATTGTTTTATTGCAGCGCTGAATGTGCGAGCGGCTGCGTTGAGAGCTTACAGGTCAGTGAAAGGTGATTGCAGTGGGAAAAGACCGACGGAAAATGCTGCGCTGTGGCGAATGGTGAAAAAATTCCAGAAAACGGGATCTTTGGCAGCACGCCCACAAAGCGGTAGACCACGAACACCTGCTGCTTCAGCAGAGACGATTATGCAGGAAATGGATGTGATTGCAATGTCATCCGCACATGGCAACTCCAGTGCTCGCCATGTTTCTCGGCAAACAGGCATTCCATACGGGACTGTATGGCGAACACTACGACGGTTTTCGCACAGATACCCGTGCAAACTGCAAAGGCATCACAAACTGCAAGCTGGCGATTACGTGCAGCGTCATGAGTTCGCAGCATGGTGTTTTTGACAAATGAATGTCGACGAGAACTGGCAGATGAAAGTTTTATGGACTGATGAGGCACACTTTTCCCTAAACGGGGCGAAAAACACGCACAACTGCCGTATCTGGGCCACGGAACATCCCCGAGCAGTCGTTGAAGTGCCACTTCATCAGCCGAAAGTGACAGTGTGGTGTGGATTCACGGCTTCCTTCATTATCGGTCATTTTTTGTTTGAAGAGGTCCGCGGCACTTCCTTCGAAAACGTCTCAGTGACAGGTACACGTTATGCGAACATGTTACGAACGTACGTTATCCCTAGCTTGCAAGAGCGGGATGCAGCGAATCTGTGCACATTTATGCAGGATGGAGAACCACCCCACATCGAACGTTCCGTTAAGCAACTGCTGCAAGAGACGTTTGGCGCAAATCCTGTGTTGAGCCGACACTTTCCGAAGCCGGGCCTCCTCGGTCACCAGACCTGACACCCTGCGATTTCTGGCTCTGGGGTTACCTAAAATCACAAGTGTAAAGATGTCGCCCAACTTCATTGGCCATGCTGAAAAATGCTATTCGACACCATGTGGCAGCTATATCACCGGACATGCTGTTCAATGCCGTCCATGGTGTTTTCTCTCGTCTGCAGGCAGTGCTGTAACAGGACGGCCATCACATTGAACACCTGGCACAATGAGGTGTCTAACCTGGTACAATCAGGTGTCTATTTTTCTCGACACTTCTAACCTGTGGTTGCTACGCCATCTGGCGATGAAAAAGTAAGTAAAATGAGTAAACATTTATGTGATTTCATAAAAAACCCGATGTCATTGTGATCATTTCTACGCAAACCACGTTGCCGTACTCTCAAAACTCCGCGAGTTATTACGTTTTCAAAATGTGCAAGACTTTTGGATCACCCGGTATATATACACTGACGGAAAAAAATCCCAACACCAAGAAGGGGTTGTGTAAGATAAACGACAGTTGGTAGGCGGTGAGAGTACATCTGTAAGACGACGTCTATGCAAATTTCGCGCTCGGTACATACGTGTGGCGCTGCTAGCGCTCCTCGGAACATGCAAAGCAGGTTTGCTGTAAATACGCGCTGTAACGTTCGTGAGCGTTAATTATCGTTGATATTCGACGTAGTGTGTTGATGTTAGTCAAGAATGCCTTTAAGAAGACGAAGAAGCCATTATCAACAGCTCACGGAGGTTGAACGAGGTCGTGTAATAGAGCTACGAGAAGGTGGATTTTCTTTCCGCAATATTGCAGAACGACTTGGCAGGAATGTAGCCACTGTGCATCATTGTTGGCAGCGGTGGGCAAGAGAAGGTACTGCCTCAAGAAGACCGGGTTCCGGCCGGCCACGTGGCACTTCTGAGAGGGAAGACCGCCGTGTACGGCGTATGGCCGTGGCGCATCATACTGCGTCTGCGGCAGCAATTCGAGCTGCGGTTGCCACCGCAGTGACACAACGAACTGTTACAAATCGGTTACTTGAAGGACAGCTCAGAGCCAGACGCCCTGTAGCGTGCATTCCACTTACTCCAAACCACTGCCGTTTGCGACGTCAGTGGTGTCAAGCTAGAGCTCATTGGAGGACGGAGTGGAGATCTGTTGTGTTTCCTGATGAAAGCCGGTTCTGCCTGGGTGCCAGTGATGGCCGTGTGTTGGTTAGAAGGAGGCCAGGTGAGCGCCTGCAACCAACCTGTCTGCGGCCGAGACACACTGGAACTACACCTAGAGTTACGGTCTGGGGAGCAATTTCCTATGACAGCAGGAGCACTCTCGTGGTTATCCCACGCATCCGGACGGCACAATTGTACGTCGGTCTGGTGATTCAACCTGTTGTGCGGCCATTCATGAATAGCATTCCAGGGGGTGTTTTCCAACAGGATAACGCTCGCCCGCATACCGCTGTTGTAACCCAACATGCTCTACAGAGTGTCGACATGTTACCGTGGCCTGCTAGATCACCAGATCTTTCACCAATCGAGCACGTATGGGACATCATTGGACGACAACTCCAGCGTCACACCCAACCAGCATTAACCGTCCCTGTATTGACCGACCAAGTGCAACAGGCATTGAACTCCATCCCACAAACTGACATCCAGCACCTGTACGACACAATGCATGAACGTTTGCGTGCTTGCATTCAACATTCTGGCGGTTACACCGGTTATTAATGTACCAGCATTTCACATTTAAAATGGCTCTTCTCGCGCTTACATTAAGCTGTGATCTTGAAACCTTAATCGATTAAATATGTTACCTATACAAATGTATTGCCGCCATTTCATTCCCCTACAACTATTTTTTCGTGGTGTTGGGATTTTTTTTTCCGTCAGTGTATATTGTGTGTGTGTGTGACTGGCGTTTTACATCCTTGAGAGAACTACGATTGCGTTTTTGTCTTAATTTTCAGCCATGAGATAGGCGACACAACCAGAAATTTACTAAATAACGTTACAGTTATCTTCTTTTTTTTCTCTGGATTCAAAAAAATTGACACCGTCAAAGATCAGTGAAAATTTTACTCGGCACTAACACTAAATTAACAAGTGGACAAACAAACTGTTTTGGAAAAAGTTATTATAATATGTTATAAGTAAACAGTATAATATATTAGAAAACAGTAAAACTATACTAGTATTCCGATTTATTGGCGTAGGAATATATAAATAAGCGTTTCCAAGCTAATATACATAAAAAAGCGTTTCCAATAAATCGGATTACTGGTATAGTTTTACTATTTTTCTACATAATTGGTGTACAGTTCCATGTTATTAATATAATATATTGTTTACTTATAATATATTTAATATAACTCTTATATTGTTTGCTGATAAGTAAACAATGTGTAATTGGGGCACTGCATATAAAACAAAATCGTATTCGGATTTACAACTTAGTATATCAAGGGTAAAGATTTTTTAACATTTATTGAAAATATATGAAATCGTAGAGTTTCTTAGGCGAGTTTTTACACTGAAATTAGAATTTAAAAATTATTAAAAAAGTGAAAATATGCTTAAGGTAAACATAAGGTACATAGACTTAAGGCATCAAAAAGTATTTATGTACGAATGTCATGTATTGTAAATTAGCATGACCTAAAGCTATGATTTTTTTCCTTTCTGGAAGTACTCAAAATTTCATAACAGTATTTAAAAATTTGTAATTTCCTTTATACGCTTTTTACATTTATACGTTTTTCAAAGCTATCCTCTAGAAAAACGTATAACCGATGTTCTACTGTACATATAGCATATTCTACTGTACTTTATAGCAAATCTAATCCTGTAATGGTTAAAAAGTCATGAATTTAATTTATAACCTAAAAATCTGAAATAATAATTTTAATAGTCTTAGAGTTTAATGATTACTTAAGCAAAATTGATTGGGATCTTATCTCAGAAAAGAGTAACAAAAAGTTTTGTGAAAATTGAAACTGCTCCTTTAATGTGAAAGCATTGGAGTTTGAGAATCAGAGGGTGCTAAAAAACCCACATAAGATATTGCTTTTACAGGATCTTTTTTTTTCATTTTGATTGAAGGTTAAACGACCACCGTGAGCAAATCAATGGGCTATAAGAAGTCGCCCGTCCCTAATTTAGGGTCACTGGTTCCAGGGAAGGGTGAGAGCCAGTGCCGTAAGACAAACACAACATCCATGCCTTCACCGGGATTCGAACCCGGACCCTTCACGGACGAATGATTATAGGGGCGGCTTTTACAGTATCAATAACAATTATGATAATAATGATGATGATGATAACAATAGTGATATCGATAATGATTAAATACTACTGTTTGTGAAAATTGTAACACCAAAAAGGAATCGCTCTATTCAAGTGAAATTTATATCACAGATTCCTCATCTTACAGGAGATAATTGATTACATTTGTAGAGCTATACAAGAATTTTATGCTTCAAAACTCAGTATCGTGTGAAGCCAAGACGAGCAACAATAACACCCTCTACACGGCGCGGCGTAGCATTGAATGGAAGAGGTTTTTGATATCGCCCTAGGGTATACCCTGCCAGACTGCTTCTATGCTAGACCTGAGTTCATTTGTGGTGACTGGAGGAGGCGCTTGACGGACCAGTTGATTATCTATCATGTTCCAGACATGGTCGATCGGGAATATTTCTAGCGAATTGACAGGCCGTGGAAGAAGTGGTGCCTGCCGCGCATGGAAGAGGACTTGGATATTCCTGGCGCCACATGTGGTTGAGTATTGTCCTGTTGGAATACAGTGCCAGGACAAGTCTGTAGGAAGGGTATCTTCTCTGCCTCTAAAGCATTCCTGATGTATCGCTGGCTGTTGAGGTTTCCCTCAATTCGTATCAGGCGGGATCACGAATTGAACCCAATAACGCCCCAAACCAAGACGCTTGAAGCTGCGACGATATGACGCTGCAATATGCTGTTGAGGGTTCCCTCAACTCGTATCAGGCGGGATCACGAATTGAACCCTGTGACGCCCCAAACCATGACGCTTAAAGCTGGGGCGGTATGACGCTGCAATATGCTGTTGAGGGTTCCCTCAACTCGTATCAGGCGGGATCACGAATTGAACCCAGTGACGCCCCAAACCATGACGCTTGAAGCTGGGACCATATGACGCTGCAATATGCTGTTCACCATGATGTCTTCAGACATTACGAAAGTCCGTCAGGTGTTCATAATGCGACCTTCTTCGGCCACGGGGCATAGTAAGACACAAGAAACACCCTTTCGACTCAGTGTTGGCTCTTCACTGAGTGCAACATCTCGTTTGAGTAAGCTCTTTTTACCCATGACCGGACAGTTCAGATGGTTCTATTCTGAAACTGCATGCGCATTTTCACTGACATTTTAATCGTCTGCATGCCCCAATCTGTTGTGTATAGCCCGTAAGTTTCAAGGTAAGATGAGCAGTCTTTCATGGTATTGCAATTTTCACAAGCAGTAGTGTAATAACAATAATAGGAAGAAAAGAAGTTCAGTAATGATTAAGTAATTTCTAAAAACCAATTGTTAAAAAGTGGGAGCCCTATTAAGCAGGGGCCCCTCTAGCTCCGCGCTGTAGGCCCGTGTAGTAATTAGGCCCTGTTTCTAAGTCACAAATATGAACCTTTTGCGAATTTAGTGGGAATAATATTATCAGGCGTCTTCAAAATACCAGGTGTAGTGTTTTTAATATTTGAACTTTGTTTCAGTTGATTTACCTACTTATTTCATGTTCTTAGATAACTACATCTCGTATTTCAGATTTCCGAAATAACTAATTGTATTAAAACCCTCAGGTTGAAAAAAATAGCACCTATATGTAACATCAACTTGTTCCTTATTTTCTACGTACTGGAAGTTTAGGTTGCCAATACAATATATTTTCGTTTAATTTCCCTTTATCCACTGACACTTGATATCTTTTGTATCAAAATATCAATCTCAATCATATAACAACAATACGTATTCATGGATTTACATTATATGGAACAAGCTTCAATCTCTTTTGCTATATATGTTTTCCACAATCTGATCGCGGTCTCCACACTATTTACGTTCCACTTCGTCCTTTTACTGTTCTGACTCATTGTCAGCTTTGCTAAAATGTACATGCTGTATGGGAAAGTCAGTGTAAAAATCGTGCCATTCAGTGAGAAAATCGTTAAGGAGAAATTAATTTACATATGAAAGCAAACTCAAAAGGAAGGTTAAATAGCCAATTTACATAAGAAAACCTAAACTCAAAAGGAAGGTTAAATAGCCAGTTTACATAAAGAAACCTAAATTAAAAATGAAGGTTAAATAGTCAAGTTACATAAGGAAACCTAAACTCAAAAGAAAGGTTAAACAGCCAATTTACTAAAGGAAACCTAACTCAAAAGGAAGGTTAAATAGCCAATTTACACAAGGAAACCTAAACTCAAATCGAAGGTTAAATAGCCAATTTACATAAGGAAACCTAAACTCAAAAGGAAGGTTAAATAGAGGTATACATCATTCATGCTAAATCGAAAACTGAGAGAGCATCACATGTCGAGCACTTAAGTAAAAATACACTTTTTGGCTTCAAATCAAGTCACAAAGTTAAATCTCTCAATCCAAAATACCTTATCTTAATAAATCATGATGTGAAAAGACTGCTCGTTAAATATCTTTAGCTCGAAAGAAACTGCTTTTAATGTATCGTGATCTCAATTCTGCCGTTAGCTTTAAGCATCAGTCTCTCAACTCTGCTCTCTATCTTCTCTTCCGTCATTACATTTTATAGACCTTACTCATTGCCAGCGATAAATCAGAAAACTCATCGGAGAAAATAATGTGTCGTTAAGTCTGAAAAGGATTACAAAAGAAACCAAATTTACACAAGAAAACAGAAACTCAAAAGGAGAGTTAAATTAGTGGTATACGTCACAAGAATTACTCCACCAGATAAAGAAAATATGCATTCTTACCACGATATCTCTGCTTCTACGAGACTGGCGGAAGAGATTCTTAGTTGCAGTACATGATTTCCAAGCTCATCTTAGTCTAGAATTTTTCCGCACGTATAGAACTAGCTTGTGGAACTGAAAGAAACATGCTATCAGTCTCTGAAATTTTCAAAATGAAGTTTCACATTTTTCCTAAATTTTGTAAAGTTTTCTTAATGTATGAGTCTTGCTCTAAAAGTACGAATCAGAAAATTACATTTCTCCTGTTTTTATTCAGAAACATAATAAAGTGTGGTAATTTGAAACAGTTGAAATGAAAGTTTTCTTAAACTTTGAGTTCCGAAATATTTTAGAACACAGATCACTCCCTCATGAGTCCAAACGGCGTCTTCTGTTGCTGCAAATGACTCGACTCAATAATTTCATCTCATTCTACGTCCCACGTGAGTCATGAACGCGCATACTTCAGATTCTAACATTTCTAAAGAGATCCTTGACCTTTCATTTGACACGCGTAAATGGACCACTTTAAATATTTTGTTAAATCCTGTCGGGCATAAATTATACAACGAGTCGTGACAGCTTCGTATGTGGAAAATTTCTCTGACAGCCAGTCTCCTGCAGTTGTGTCGTTCAATATTCCTGAATGCGAAACGCGCGCGCTTGCTTGCTAGTTCGTGAAATTTATTTTAAAACATTTTAAAGAAACCGTTACTCTACGGAAATATAACAGAGGTGAACGCCCAAAACAAAACTTTCACGCACAAGGATTGCGCTGTATAGGTCTGTAAAACTCACTAAAGTTTTGAGCTTATTCCATTAACTCAGCTTTTCTCCTAAAGCAACACTTTTTTTGCGCCGGACAGCATTTAATTTTACTATCAGTCTTTTTTACGCTTTCTAACCGTAGGTTGAAGAATCGTATATGCTCCAGCTTTGTCTGTCTGTCTGTCTGTCTGTCCGACCGCACGATAACTCGCGTAAAAATGGTTTGATTTCGATAAAATTTTAGTATGTAATAAGGGACAACTTGGACAGGAACCCTATTGAAAATAGACGAAATGGGGCCAAAGGTGAGGTCATAGGAGCGGGATCCATTCCATCGCTCTTATGTGTCATAACTTGAGTAAAAATGCTCCGAATATGACAAAACTTTGTAATGTTGTTCTACAGGTATACTGAACTGGTTCTGTTGAATATCATCGAAATGGGGTCAAAGGTCAGGTCACAGGAGCGACATTTATTACACAGCCATTATCCTCATAACTTAACTAAAAATGCTTTTATTGTAACGAAACTTTAGTATGTTGTTCCGGAGGTATACTGAACCAATTCTGTCTAATATCATCGAAATGAGGTCAAAGATCAGGGCACAGGAGCGAGATTTATTCCACAGCCATTATCTTCATAACTTGAGTAATGATTTCTGGTATATTTGGAAAGCGTATCATAATCAATGCATTGCATGATTTTACTAACTTCTTACTTCTAAATTTCGCATTGGAAGCGCTGATGCTTGAACAATTACAATGTGCTGTGTGTGTGTGTGTGTGTGTGTGTGTGTGTGGAACATCTTGCTATGCCTATTTTACCCTGCGTGCGCAATGAATTACAACCACCTACTTGATACTTCGTGGGGATTCCATTTGCCCGGAGAACAGGGACTTCTTTGCGTGGCAACTACTACATGGCCGCCCTGGTAGCGCGGTGAGCTAAGCGATGACTTCTGATCATTCGCCTGAGATGGGGTCCGGGTTCCAATCCCAGTGACGCATGAATGTTGTGTTTGTTTTACGGCTCTCTCCTTTCCCTGGAACCAGTGGCCCTAAATTAGGGACGGACGACTGCTTATAGCCCCCAGAGTTGCTCGCTGCGGTAGTTAACCTTCAATCAAAAAAAAAAAAAAAAAAAAAGAACCACTACATGAGATGTCTGTACAGTTGTGTGAGTATCTACAGCCAAGCTGTTTTTATTGCGACCCACATTTCCGGTATGTTGTGTCCAACTGCCTCACCTGGCGTTCCACAGATGTTCAATTGGGTTGATATCAGGTGATTTTGTAGGCCACTCGAGATATGTCATATCAGCAGTGTGCTCTTCGAACCATTCCTGCAAGAGATGGGCCGGATGACATAGGCATTATCACCCTGAAAGAACCCGTCCCCCTTCAGGGTGAAAGTACAACATGATCCGAAGTACATGGTCCGCATGGTGTCCATGTTAGTAGCCGCGTCCATACGTTGGTCCCAACATAACAAAGGTCACATTTAATGCCAGCTAAATATTCCTCATATACAACCGCTTTCACCGACCTAGACAGTCGATGTCATGCATGAGAGATCCATAGCCTCATGCTGCTGACAGCAAATACGGACTCGACCATCTGCAGGATGGTCGAGTCCGTATGGTGATTCATCGGACCGAAGACACCTGCTTCCAATCTGGTGTTGTGTTGTCCAATTTGCATACTGTTGGCATCAGAACATTAACGTTATTTTTAATACACCACAATGTGAATACTCAAGAAACGCATTTAGAGTATTAAATCCGTTTATTTTTATGGCGTAATCAGCAGGGGTACCCGGTTTTTCCCGGGTAAATATTCGTGGAATCATCAAGTTCAGCGGGTGAAATTTTATGAATGAAAAATATATTCCACAAATATATTTTTTGAATTTTGAACATCTGGAACTCCCTATTTACATAACATTATATTTCTGCCTGTTCTGCCTGATGGAGCAGCCTGTTGGTGGTGAAAACTAGCATAAAAACTAAAAACTGGAAGTTTTTATGAAAATTTTGTATGGGGGCTCCTTGACCCCGGGCTCTTCCCCCTTCCGAAAACCGTCAACGATCAAAGTACCATGACACCTTGTATACCGGATTTGGGGGTTCTAAAACGAAAACTGTAGATTTTACTAAAATTTTGTGTGGGGACCCGTTGACCCCGAGCTCTGACTCTCTCTAAACAACAGTCTACGGTCTAAGTTAGGGAACCATGAGATAGGATACCAAATTTGGTAGTTCTAAATTGAAAACTGTAGACATTTTCTCGAAAACTTCGCATGGAGGCCCCTTGACAGCCCCCTCCAATCCGGGCCTCTGACCACCTTCCAAAAACCGTGTACGGTCTAAGTTAGAGTACAATGAGATAATATAACCAAATTTGGTTGTTCTAAATTGAAAACTGTAGGGGATTAAGCCACACACACACACACCCCCCCCCTCGCTCTGACCCCTTCCAAAAACTGTCTACGGTGGTCTAAGTCAGAGTAGCACGAGATAATATACCAAATTTGGTGGTTGTAAATCGAAAACTGTAGAACTTTTTACGAAAATTTGTATGGGGGCCTTTTGACCCGAGGTCCGACCCCTTCCCAAAATCGTCTACAGTCTAAGTCAGAGTATCATGAGATAGCATACCAAATTTGGTGGTGCTAAATTGAAAACTGTTGAAAATTTAACTATAAAATAACGAACATTTTGTATAGAGGCCCCCTTGACCGTCCCCCGGCTGCGATTCCTTCCAAAACCCTTTTGCGGTCTAAGTTATAGTACCATGAAATAGTATACCAAATTTGGTGGTTCTAAGTCGAAAACTGTAGATTTGTATAGCGGACCAACAAACAAACATATAATACAAACAAACATACAAACTTTCACTTTTATATATAAACTGCTGGCCACCCAAAATGCAACACCAAGAAAGACACGAGATAGCAAAGTCAGATTTACTGGACACATAACAAGAGATACAAAGATGAAACGATTGAGCATACAGGCCCGTGCGACTTGCGGAACACGCAGACATCAATAGTTCGTGTGGCCCTCATGGCTGGCAATAACGGCCGCAACACGCCACGGCATCGAACGAAAGAGGCTTTGGATGTGGACTTGGGGTATGTCGGTTCAGCACTTCCACACGTTGCCACAGTTCATCAGGCGTAGCCGTGGGTGGTGCTTGCCGGGCCACTCGGTTGCCGATCAGTAGCCAGACGTGTTCGATGGGCAACATATCAGGAGAACAGGTGGGCCACGGCAGCAGTGACACTTGGTCGGCCGTGAAGAATTGTTGCACGATGCGTGCCACGTGCGGGCGCGCATTGTCCTGTTGAAACGTGGCTGCTGGCAGGTCCTGCAGGTAAGGGGGACTACATGCTCCAAAACGTCGGAGATGTAGCGGTGGCTGTTGAGTCTACCGGCAATGCGTACAAGAGGGGTGCGGGTGTCATATCCAATTGCGCCCCAAACCATAACGCTAGGCGACGGACCGGTATGGCGATGCATAATGCAGGCGTCATACAGTCTCTCGCGGGGTGCCGCCACACGCGGATCCGACCATCGTGGTGTTGCAGGCAGAAGCAGGATTCGTCGGAGAAGACAATGTCGATCCATTCCGTAGTCCAGGTGCGGCGCTCAACGGCCCACTGCCGTCGCACTCACCGGTGGTGTAACGTCAATGGTAATCGGAGCAATGGGCGCCGGTGCGACAAGTCCCCGCTCTTGCAGACGACGTCGAACGGTACGTGCTGACACAGGTTGTTGTGCAACACACCCTAATTCCTGCGCTAACGTTCGATGGTGTGCCGCGTTGAGGCAATCGCTCACGTCGGTACGTCCGTTCGTCCTACACCCACCGAATCCATACTCGCCTCACTGTGGCTGGATGTCGTCCCACACGGGCGCCAATGTCTCAGTACGATAAACTGCTGTAGCGCTAAGCCACTATTCGTCCTCTGTCGAACTCCGAAACGTGCTGAAATGACTGCCGTATTCTGCGACGAGGTATCAGGAAGCTTCCCACGCACAGGTCCGGCAGCAAAACACACTTCCACTACTTACACCCCGCCTTCTGTGCACCCTTCTTATAGTGCTTCTCGGTGGCATGCACATGATTTGCACATGCCCTGCAATGCTAATCGTTTGCATGTCTTCTCGCGGGCGACGCATGCTGCGAATTTCAGGCCAATCGGATGCTTCCTTCCATGTGTTGCATTTTGGGTGGCCAGCAGTGTATATGTAGACAAGCACAAAGATTCGACAAGTTTTCACACTCCACTGTGTGACTTTTTCAAGGCAATGGTAGACATAAAAATGCAGAGAATTGGAACACGTAAGGAACAAAGATGATTTTTGAAAATAATGTGCGTGACATGACGAACATATTACATGAAATTTTAGCACGTAATTACATGGCGCGCCGCGACGTATTCCCGTCTTTTAATAACGCATGCCAAACCATTGGTGGTTTAGTAGAGATCATATCATTGCATGCTACTTTTCTCTAAAGGATTTCGTCAGTTTCCTTGATTGCAGTCTCCTTAAAGTTCCTGTAAGGGGCAATTCTTGGAATACTATTCCATACTGGAGCGGCCGATGAATGCATGACTTCTCTGGCGATGGCTGTATTCTGCATGTCCTGGTTGACACTTCGCACGTCTTCTTTACATCTAGTGTCCAAGGATCGCTTTGTCATTCCGATATATATATTTTCCGTGTTGTCAGGATATACCAACGGTATAGCGTACACACCCGCCTTTTCTTTTTCACACTGTCTCTCCTTGCGGCTTGATACTATATGTGATAATGGGGTCGGGGACTTCGCTGCTATCAATATGTTGTATTTACGCAACAAATTCTTTAACCAATATGCAAAGCCTGGGACATATGTGGTGGATCCTGCATATCTCGTTGTCTTACTAGGTGATTTTGTTATTTCTGACATTATACGATTTCTTAAAGTTCTGTGTATTCTGTTTATTTCATCCTTCTTATATCCACCTTTGCTGTAAATATTATCAGTTTCCTTGTTATTTAGGTAGTCTGGTTTGCATATGTTATATGCTCTATAGAACCATGCTCTAAAGGTAGAACTTTTATACTCTTTTGGGCTGTTCGAATTAGGAGGTACAAGGTTCGGTACTACGGTCGGTTTATCATAAAATTTCATGTAATATGCTCGTGATGTCACACACGTTATTTTCAAAAATCATCTTTGTTCCTTATGTGTTCCAATTCCCTGCAATTTTATGTCTACCATTGCCTTGAAAAAGCCTCCCAGTGGAGTGTGAAAGCTTGGCGAATCTTTTGTTCTTATTACGCCATAAAAATAAACGGATTTATACGCTATATGCGTTTCTTGAGTAATAAGAACAGCTGTTTACTTCGATGGAAGGGCTTTTGGGAGAATGTGGCACATGGGACATCTGCTCTTGTAGCCCAACCGTGCCAACGATGTTAAGCATAGTTGCGCTTCATATCGTTTCTGGTTGGCCCACAGTGTATTATCATATTTCATCAAATGCGAAACTGTGCTGCACCGATTGCCTTGTACAAGGCAACTCCCCCTTCGCTCGCTTCTGGAATTCACTTTTCGCAGCTCTTAAAACAGTTGTGCAGCGGTTGGTTTTTTTCGCCCTTTCGGCACCACTACACTTTAACAACAGAGGAACCCGAACAGCGTCGCCGTTTCCTAAATGAATGCACCTACCCTTCGTGTGCCTACAACTGGGCCCTTCGTAAACTCTGATAAATCCTTGTTCTTGCCCATCACGTCCGTAACTTTGCCATCACCTGAACCACCTGTCTCTTACATACACCTCTTTAGTCGATAGGCCAAGCTCTCCTTCTCATGGGTGTAACTTACTTTGCATAGATGCGGTCGTAATTCAGTCTGCACTCAGAATAGATAACCCATACTATTATGACCACCTACTTAATAGCTCGAAGAGCCGCGTTTTGCATCAGTAATTCAGCGCCATCTGGAGAGAATCTCAGGGTTCGACGACGACTTGTAGTTTCCTCCATCATGTAAATGTTTAATAGAATTCAAATCCGGGTAATTTGACGTTCAGAAGAGCACACGAATTTCTCCGACATGAGCTTTGATCTATTTCTGCAAAATGTAGGCCTTGTGACACTTGGCGTTGTCTTCCTGAAAGTGCCAGTGTCATCCGTATACATGGTTACCATACAGAGTAACACTTAGTCCATAACATATTCTAGGTAGGATCTGGTGGTGAGTTATTCTAGGTAGGATCTGGTGGTGAGTGTGCTTTCATCAGGGATGATGGGGCCCAATTATACCCATGAGAACAACCCCCATACCATGATATAACTACCCGTTTCCTCTTTCCGTCCAACTGTACGGTGTGTTTGCAACTACTTATCCCGCGAAGCGTTAGTTACGCATCTGTTCATCAGAGGGTTGGCGGTAGAACCAGGAATCAACAGAGGAGGAGTCTTTTCCAGTAGCCAAATGTCCAGTCACAGCGTTCCCTTGCCAACTGCAGGAGTAGCGTACGTTGACGTGACGGTCGGTCAACATGGACGCATTTACGGCTGCAAACTCCTCATGCCCATTTGCAAAAGTTTTTAATGCTCTGTATGCTCCGGAAATGTTTCTATGCACTCCCTGGTTGTGGTCAGCGGTTAATTAAGAAACCATGAGCCATCATTGTGCGGGAAAGCACTTGCCGATATGGCATTCACCACAACTGGAAATTACAGATGGTCTCCCTTTTACGTCACGTTGGGTGGATATGTGTCCCTCTTCGGACCATTTCTGCCACACCTTCACTGTGGCCTTCATACAGCCAACAATGCCTATGGTTGTTGAGACACATTTCCCGCCTTCTTAGCACCAATAATTATTCCCAGTAAAATCTCCGATAAGTTCTTCCCTTTCTCCATTGCATGGGATTCATACTTGATGAGTGGCACACCCTGCCCCTGCCGTGTGCATATATACCACGCCGTTCGGTGACGTCCCTTCTAAACGCTATGGGACGCTTCCACTGGTTGATACAAGGGTGGTCATAATTATCTAGTCCACGAGTGTAGGAAATCTTTCCCTTTATGTTTTCCCTGTCTGTTACACTTAGAAAACAATTACCCTTGACACTTTTGAATTTTCCGATTACTTCATAAGAATATCGTAATAAGTACAGACGGGGACGTTGCAAGAAGTAATATTTCAGAACACGAACAGCTGATCTGTGTGTTGTTTCGGAAGCAGTGACCATATACCTTTATGACCGAACTCTTGATAAAAATATTTCTCCTTTTTGATTTTATCTGACCAACATTTCGCAGGTAACCATCCTGAAAGGTGTAAAAAGCCTGTTTTTTTGTTGTTGTAACCATCCTGAAAGGTGTAAAAAGCCTGTTTTTTTGTTGTCAGTGATTTACATTCTATGGCTGAACCACAAAGGTGGTTCAGATATAGAATGTAAATCACTGGATGTGATCATAAAAAAAGCGTTTACATTCTTCGAAATACTCATTCCTGATCATCGTCGTTTTTGTTTCCGACTAATGACCAGTAGAAATTATTAGACTCAATTATTTTACCGAATGATTTTTTCTTCGTCCCTACGTACTTACACACAAAGAAATACATAAACTGATATTCCAGTTTATTATATACACCTACCCCGTAGCGTATTATGCCGCCGTTTGCCTCCAGATCAGCTGGAAGCGTCGCGCAAAAATGCCTTACCACGCAGAAATGACTCAGTCGCGCAGTTACTGAAAACTAGACGGTTAAACAGTCTCACAACGAACATCTTGGTATTTGGTTGTTTTTGTTTTTTAATTGGAGGTTTAACGACCACCGTGAGCAACTCAATGGGCTATAAGCAGTCACCCGTCCCTAATTTAGGGCCACCAACTCCAGAGAATGGAGAGAGCCAGTGCTGTAAGATAAACACAACATCCATGCCTCAACAGGATTTGAACCCGGACCCCTGTCGGACGAATGATCAGAAGCCATCGCTTAGACCATTACGCCACCTGGGCGGCAACAGTCTGTTGCACCTCATCGCAGATATGTTCGATGAGGTTTAAATCGGGGACTATGCAGGCCACTGAAGCCAGGAAAACTCGTCGGTATGTTCCTGGAACCTTTCAGTGGAGCTACGTAACTTGTGAGCGAATGCTAAATCCTGCTAGATGTGTCCGTATACTAAAGCATTAGCCACAGCTATGCAGGGATGAAATTCGTCGGCTGAAGTTCAGATGTTCTTCGACAGATCTCATGAGTCTAATGCCTAGAAAAACTTTTCTTAGACCAACACACACCATAGCCACCGCCCTGTACTGCTGACACTTGACTGTTTAGCCAGACTATGACCTCATGGTGCTTTCGTCAAATTCAGATATGGCTATTAGCGCTATGCAAAACCAACCTTGATACGTCCTTCCAGGCGACGTTTTTCCATTCCTCAATAGTCCAGTGTCGATGCTCCAGCACCCACTGGAGGCGCGTGCTTTGGTGTTCTGCGCTGATAACATCACCGCTCTACATTGTCGTCTGCAGTTGTAGCCCGTTTGCGACATGAACAGACGACTCATGGTACTCCAATGTTGAATTATGCTGTGACTTGCCGTTTTTGTGGCCCGTTTATGAGCTTGCAAGACCTTCGCCAGTCACCTTTGTCCCCTCTGATCCACCTCTTGGCTACAACTATCAAATTCAAAGTCGCTCACATCACTCGTTTTGCCTATTCATTTCCTCAATCGAACGCTACCTGATTCTCAATGATCTGGTCTTCCTAGCTTATACCACAAATCGTGCTCGCGTGCCGCCTCTAGCTACTGGAGTGAGCCATTTACATGACGAGGGCGGGTGGGCCTGATAAACTTGAATCTTTGCGTGTATTTATATATATCGGCGTATCATCATCAGCTTTTCCATTGATGCAGTGTTTTTCTATGGCGTCCCGAAAGTCATTTTCTGAAGTTGATAACACCAAGTCGTTCGGAAAATAATGCCCGGTTTAGAGGGTAAAAGGCGCCATCAGTGGCTACACACCTCTGCCAGCGAATGACAAGTGCTTCAATGCAAGTCCGGAAGACATCTGGCTCGCTGGATGTAAGAAAGTCCCGCAATGCAATTTCGGCCTTCTCTCGGTTTCTGAAGGTCCCATCTTTGAGGTAATTACTAAAATGCATGAACAGGTGGAAATCGGTTGGCGCCAAGTCAGGTGAGTAGACTGGATGTGGGAGGATTTCGATCGAGTAGTTTCGCTTTCTTCATTTGTGACACGTGTGGTGTCACGTTAGGATGGAGGAGGTTAGGACCCTTCCTGTTCACCAAAGATGGCTGTCTGGCACACAACTTCTGGTGCATTCGATCAATTTCTTCACAGTATGAGACTGAGGTAATGCTTTCACCAGCATTCAAGAACCTCCAGTGTATGACACCGTGAACAGTCTACCACACTGTCAACAAAACCTTCTTTGCCGTCAAACATGGTTTAGGATGTTGTTTTGGTGGTTCACCATGGTTCAGCCGCTGTCCAGATCGCTTACGGTTGTCGTATACCACCCGCTCTTCATCACAGGTTACAATGCGATCAAGTAGGGGCTTCTTTCGTTGCGGAGTAGAAGGTTACTGCGCATCTCAAACCGTTGTTGTTTCTGATGCTCCGTCAGTTCGTGTGGGATCCGTGTATTGAGCTTCTTGACATTTCCAATTTGGTGGAGATGTTTGGAAATAGTTGACACCGACACATTATACTGTTTGACGAGTTCTCGAACTGTGACGAGAGGATTTTGCCTCCACATTTGGCTTCAGAGCGTCATTATCAATAACTGAATGTCGTCCTTGGTCCTCATCTTTTTGCAGGATCGTATCACCAGAACGAAACGTTTCACACCACCAACGAACAGTACGTTCAGATGTTGCCTTGAACACATTACGGTAGGTTTGTGCCACATTGCAACGCAATTTGAACTCACGAAGCAGAATCACCCGCAACTCACTCTTTCCTAACATGTTGTACCGACCACTTTCACACGTGTAGCAACGACTTCAACTCAATCCATTATGGCGTCTGTGAGTCTCCCTGCAACTCGTACGAATAGCACTGTGATGAGGTTGGTCTGCAAGTATTGTGGTACAGTTGAATGCAACACCTCAGAAAATTGGCCATTTTTTACGCTTTCCAACCGTAGGTTGAAGAAGCGTATATGCTCCAGTTTTGTCCGTCTGGCTGTCATTCCGTCCGCAAGATAACTCGCGTAGAAATGGTTCGATTTCGATAAAATTTTAGTATGTGGTAGAGGTCCACCTAGCTACAAACCCTATTGAAAATGGAAGAAATGGGTTCAAGATCAGGACATAGGAGCCGGATCCATTCCATTGCCCTTATGCGTCGTAACTTGCGTAAAAATGCTTCCATAGCGACAAAACTTTATCATGTTCTCCGGAGGTATACTGAACCGGTTCTGTTGAATATCATCGAAATGCGGTCAAACGTCAGGGCACAGGAGTGAGATTTATTCCACAGCCATCATCCTCATAACTTGAGTAATAACTTGAGTAAAGATTTCTGGATGTTTGAAAGCGTATCAAATAAATGCATTGCATGATTTTACCAACTTTTTATCTAACCGACCTGATATATACTGAAGTGCCAGAAAAACTGGTACAGACGAGCTTATGCAAAATACATAGCAACGAAACCTATGCGCGCACTCGGTTGCGTCCGCCAGTGCGTATATAAAGCGGTAGACATACTTGCCAGCTGTCAGAGCCGTTTTTGGCACGAGAATGACAAGTAATAACGATTTAAGCTATTTTCAACGCGGTGTCATAGTTGGCGCTCGTGAGATGGACCATAAAATTTCGGAGGTCGAAACGAAGTTCGAATTTTCACGGATGACCATTGCAAGGGTGTACCGTGACTACAAGAATTCCGCAAAGCCTCCAATCTACGATACCAGTGTGGCCGTAAAAAGACATTGGGTGAACGTGACAATCGCCGGCTGTCAGGAATCGTTTCACGTGATAGGCGTGCAAAACTCTCGCAGGTATCATCAGAATTCAATGCTGGAGCCTCAAAAAGCATCAGCGTCTGGATTGTGCAACGTACCCTGCACGATATGGTCTTTGGGAGCCGACGCCCAACTCGAGTCCTCTTGATGGGTGCACGACACAGAGCTATGCGCCTCGCTTGGGCACAGCAACACCGCCACTGGGCACTTGATGACTGGAAACAAGTAGCCTGGTCTGACGAGTCGCGTTTCCAACTGTATCGGGCAGATGGAAGGATTCGTGTGTGGCGCAAACCCCATGAAGCCATGGATCCCGCCTGTCAACAGGGAACTGTACCGGCTGCTGGGGGATCCGTAATGGTATGGGGTGTGCTTAGCTGGACTTCACTGGAACCCCTGCTACGTCTACAAACGTATGTGATCGGCCAACGCTATGTGTGCATCCTTTCTGACGAGGTACACCCGTTCATGTTCTGCATTCATGCTGATGAGTTGGGCCTGTTCCAACAGGACAATGCACTTCCACACAAGTGTCGGGACACCATATTATGGTTCGAGGAGCATTCATATGAGTTTGGGGTGTTGCCATCTCACCCAAGTCCCCAGATCTGAACCTGATAGAACACATTTAGGATGCTTTGCAACGCGCTATCGAACACAGGAATCCGAAACCTCGGAATACACCCGAATTGTGGAACGCTCTGCAGGAAGTATGGTATGCATTGTCTACAGCATATTTCCAGAAGCCAGTGGAGTCCATGCCCCGTCGTATTTCTGCAGTACTGCGCTCCCTTGGGGGACCTACCAAGTATTAGACTGGTGTACCAGTTTTTCTGGCACTTCAGTGTATAAAATATATGCTTAGAAGATTTAATCACCACCCCAGTGGCGCAGTGGTCTAAGCGATTGCGTCTGATCATTCGTCCGAAAGGGGTCCGGGTGCGAATCCCGGTGAGGCATGGATGTTGTGTTTGTCTGTCGGCACTGGTTGTCTCCCTTCCCTGGAACCAGTGACCCTAAATTAGGGACAGGCGACTGCTTATAGCCCATTGAGTTGCTCACGGTAGTCGTCAAATCTCCAATCAAAAAAAAAAAAAAGTTTAATCCTTTTTAGGCCGATCCGATAGCGGAGTCGTCAGAAGAACTGTTTATTTGGCTAATAGCCTGAGCAGGGTCCAGGATGAGTCATAGGTGTTGCGCTTTTTTCATTCCCTGGCTGTCTTTAAACCCAGAAATGTAAATGAAATAAAATAATCCTGCATTGTTAAGGGTTCTCTTTTGAATCTGTAACGGATAACTGGACAGTTTTCTTAGAAATTAACCCATTTAACCATTGAGAACTTACGTCTGTGCTAAAAATGTGCTCACCCCCGTAGTTTAAATAACTATAGATATAATTTCGGTTCTATAAAAGACCCTTATTAGAACCACCGACAACCTAAAATGATTCTTTATAATCATAATAAAATCTGAATATTTTTAAAATGTATAACGCAACCCTTTTTCGTGTGCGAGATTGGTGTTACGCTATGTATAAAACCATGACTCAGGAAATGTTGAACTAAATGAGAATACGATGCAATAGCTGCACGGATAGCTCGAATTAAGGTTTTACGGCCAGACAAAACATATACAGAAGTCAAACTTACGATAACCTTTTATTGGTTCAGCAATATTTGATGAAATCCAAAATATAGCACTGCGAGGTTTACACTTCATATATAATGCCTTAATTATCTGTCGTATATTCTATCTTGACAACGATCGATCATCTACACACACACACACACACACACACACACACACACACTAAGCAACTGCTGTATCGTCCTTTTATCTAACGTTCTTATCACATTCATACGTCACTCTCTCTGACATCAGAAGTGTTGCCAACCTCATTCATGTGAGAGAGAAGATATCACGTTAAGTTTGGAAAGTGCAAAAGAGAACAAACTCAAATTTACATAGGAAAAGAAACTAAAAATGAAAGTTAAATTAGAATATACGTCACAAATGTTTACCTATATATTGGAGAAAATTTTTCGCGAATAAGCATCTGTTAGATAATTATATTGTTTTGTACGCGTCTTGAAAATTAATAACTGGTCGTTCGCCTTTTAAATGTTATAAAGTATGACAAACAGCCAAGAAAACAACAATATCTGATGGTGGTTTTCATTTTCAGATGAAACAGATGACTGCATGAGGTGCATTGAAAGACATATTTAGTTTTCATCCTCATTAAGGGGAATCAACAGAAGCCTTGCACACGTCGTAGTTTTGGATTTATTAGGCATTTAAAAAACTTAAGTTATGGCACCAATGGTAACTGAACAGCAGCATTTTTGCAGAAATCATTTCCGAAAATTCCCCCCTCCCCTCCCTCCAAAAAAATTCGTTTGCACTTATTTGTGCCCCCTCAAAACTACTGGGGCCTATGTTGCAAACATACAAGTAATTTATCAAGTTTAAAGTTTTAGAATAGACCCTACGAAGTGAAGAAAGAATTATTCCGATCCCGATGTAGGCGTCCAAGCAAGATGTGGTTATGGATCTGTTCCACACTTTGCATCGCAGGAATGAAGACGGATGAATAGAAACTCATTGGACCGCAAAACCTAGGGATTCGGCGTTGGTGAGATTGTATTTTGATTTAATATACAGGACGATATTTGCTATTAAACATCATAACAAAAAGCTCTCTAATCTGACTCGTATAATTACCGAAACAATACTTGAAGAACAAACAGAAACGTAATTTAAGATATTTATATATCTCTTAGTTTTTAAATGAATCAAAACCGCAGAATATTAATTATACTAATTTTAAAGATGGCAATCCGTTTTTTGGTGTAAATACGACAAGGATGGTAAGTCAGATAATATCCGAAAACTTGAAAATTTCGTCGTCCTGGAGCTGAAATCGAACCCGCGTCTCCCAGATAGCACCCGCGTATGCTAACCACTACAACCACCCAGAACGACCAAGTCTCAAGTTTCCGATAAATTTGATTAAAGGCATCACAAGATTCGCTAGTCGAAACAACCGGCATTCATGTTTAGCGAATCTGGAGGTTAAGAATCCTGTCCTGCGATTGCCCGGAGGAGCAATATCTCCGGTTGCTTCGACTAGAGAATCCTGTGATGGTTATATTCAAATTAATCGGAAACTTGAGAATTGGTCGTTCTGGGTGGTGTAGTGGTTAGCATACCCGGGAGCTATCTGGGAGACGCGGATTCGATTCCCGCTCCAGGACGACGAAATTTTCAAGTTTACGGATATCATCTGACTTACCATCCTTGTCATATTTCCACCAAAAAACGGATTTCCATCTTTAAAATTCGTATTGTCTGGTGTAATCCCGTATTCCATTCATGATTAATTCTACTATTTTTTTTTTGATTGGAGGTATAAAGACCACCGTGAGCAACTCAATGGGCTATAAGCAGTCGCCCCTCCCTAACTTAGGGCCACTGACTCCAGAGAAGGGAGAGAGCCTGTGCCGTAAGACAAACGTAACATCAATGCCTCACGGGATTCGAACCCGGACTTTCCCGGACGAATGGTCAGAAGCCATTGCTTAGACCACTGCGCCACTGGGGCCGGCTAATGCTGTTTTATCAATTGCACGTTTTTATAACTAGGACAAACGGTTTTTCGCCGCCCCGGTGGCGCAGTGGTCTTAGCGATGGCTCGTGACCATTCGTCCGGGTTCGAATCCCGGTGAGGCATGGATGTTGTGTTTGTCTTAAGGCACTGGCTCTTTCCCTTCCCTGGAACCAGTGGTCCTAAATTAGGGACGGGCGACTGCTTATAGCCCATTGAGCTGCTCACGGTGGTCGTTAAACCTCCAATTAAAAAAAACGGTTTTCAGCAGACTAAAATGATTATGTTTTATTTATGCCTAAATGGTTGAAGGCTCAACTCACTTATACATTTTCCTCTTACTTCAGCTAAAATGCAGCCATTTTTGGTGCTCTACGCAGTAATGGATGAAAATAAACCAAATGCATTGCAATTGCAAAATGGTCAGGCAATGCCATCGTTATCTCTTAAGCCATTTGTTCCGTTGTACACATTATAGGGAGGGAACACACGTACGGCATGACAAAGTGTCGAGAGGCTCTGCAGAATATTGACTTTCGTTTCTTCACCACCCATTAGTAGTATCGTTCGTCCCTGTTTGCATCTGGCAGCAGTTGCTTTCGAAGTAGTGGAATGGAACTCATACTGCCTTTTTAAACTTCCACTTTTATTGAATTTTAAAATTTAGTTGCTTCGCTAAAAGGAGCGTCTAGGTTATGAGTAGTACTCAGTCAAGTCATGATAATTAGTATAAATACAGAAACCACGCAACTTGATGGTAATACTGATTAGGCACCTCTCTTGCGTCACTTTTTACCCAGACCATGAAAGTTAATTAATTATGGAATAATAAGGGTTTAATGCTGTAGGATAGCAGTTCTCATACATTTTATGCTACGCATCTTTCCAGGCAATAGTAAAGTAAATCCCAAGAAAAATATTTCGATGTAACGAAAATGGGTAACGGAAGTAGTCAAAAGCATTATTGAAAACTGATCTTTAAATGCTATATATCACATGATGTGACGCACCAATAGTTCATTTCATTATAACTCAGCAATATATTTTACTAAACTACCGCTGAACATTATTTCATCACATTTTACATAAACGTAATTATATATCATTAAAATTTATGTACATTTCGAGAACCTGACGCCAAATGTGATAAAAACCCATTAAAAATTGCATTTTTGATGCTACGAAAACGGTGCGTTGTAGCGAAATTTGACTTTCATTTAAAGCTCTCGTCAATAGCTGGGGGATGGTTGCCTGCTATTAACAGCAGCTTTAAAATGGTGTATAACACGATGGGGTGTAACCTGTAAATACCCTTGATCAAAAGTTACCAATCGTTCTCACTAACACACTTGTGATTCAGTTTATCTTTCTATCTTGAGATCGTATTTTCGTAGCTACATCACATTTCATTGGTGTCAGGAACATTTCTTACAGTCGCCTACATCTGAATAATATATAATATTTGGACGAGTCCATTCCTCTGGTGGGGTCGAACATGTGCGTCCCAGAAAGCGGGAGTTTCATCTGCACTAACCCAATAGACACTATATTGACAAAAGTCACCGGACACCTGGAACAGAAACACAACATAGCATTTATTGACATACATTAGTACGGTGTCGGTCCACCTTTGACCTAAATGAATGCACTGACCTTTGGAGACATGCTTTCGACAAGGTTTTGGAACACAGCGATAGCTAAGCGCTTATATTCAGTACAAAATGCTGCCGCTAACTATTACTTAGTAGTAATCCTTGGTTCCAAACTTCTTATGCCGCGCTCTAATTTATCCCATAAGTGCTTTATGCCGCTAATGACTAACCTTTTGTAGACGGACGAGGCGGAAATTCGAATCCAGTGGGGTCTTAAACCGACACAACGTGCGCTATTGGGCACTTGAAAACCCATCATGGCAACAAGAAGTTCGTCATCAGGTGCGGTGGTCCCTCAATGTCTGGTGCGGGATTTGGAACACTCGCCTCATAGGACATGTGTTCTACGATGAGACCTTAACGGGAGGAAGATTCATGGAGCTATTGCGAACAACAGTACCTGATTTCTTAGATGATTTGCCGTTAATCCATCTGCGTTCTGTGTGGTTTCAGCATGACAGCACCCCACCACATCAGCTGGCGTCAGTGCGAAGCATTTTGTCGGACACTTTCGAGCACAGGATCATCGGTTATGGAGTTAATGTGGAGTGACCACCGAGGTCACCTGACCTAACCCCATTGGATTTCTTCTTGTGGGGTTACGTGAAGGACCAGGTGTTCAGATTGCCATCCCGCGATGTTAACAATCTACAAACCCGTATTATCCAAGCATGCAGTAACGTAACACCTGAAATTCTGCAGAACGTCCAACAAGAAGTTCTAGCTCGAATACAGATGTGTATTGCTGACGATTGTGGTATTAGTACTGACTAATACCACCATCGGCAGCTAATGCTTAAGTATTAGTACAGACTAATACCACAACTGTCAGTACTAATGCTTAAGTATTAGTACTGACAGTTTGTATTTCTAGAACATTATTTTGTGTTTTTCTTCTTCATAATGTCCTACTGCTGTATGAATTTCCTACTACTTTATTGTACAGTACATAATAAATTGTACCTTGCTGAAACGTACATGTATTAGTTTTATTAGTAAATTTGCATCACCTTATAATGTCACACTGCTTCATGCGATGAGTGACGTATTTATGCCGGTGATCAGATACCGAGAGATCAGCATTTCCGGACTTTTATTGTAGTTTTTGGTGAATATAGGGCGTCATTTTATTCTAACTCGGTGATGCTCTACACGTTTGCTATTGCGTTTTTCGCTATCTCTCTTGGTTCTCGTGATAGGATAGCTAACTTCCAAAATTCGCCACCAGGGGTGTTGCAATTGGTCTCATCTGATAGAACATAGTCACTTTACTACATGTACACCCTACTTCCAAAACTCTAGCATTTTGCGATCAAAAGTTATTTCCCTGTTTAAGGACTTTCCTATACACCCTGTATATTAATTATACCAGTTAAATCCAAAGGGCGAGATCCAAAGTGAAAATCCTCCAAATACGTGGCGTCAGTGAATGAACAAAGACATCGCTCTTTCCACATTTTAGCACACACAGCGACCGAAAAATTATTATTCCATCACCGCCGGGGAATCTAATCCCGGATCTCTCGATATCTAGCCGAGTGCGTTAACCTTGCACCACGGTAACCCATGGAATGAAGTTCTCTGCAAAATGGTACATGTACATACCGAGGTCCCAGCATTTTTACTCACCTGTACAAGACTAACGACTCTCCTGAGGCTTTGACGTCCTCTATCACTGATTTTCTTTGGTCTGCCGGTACGTTGTGCTGCTTCAAGCACGCCATGTGTCTTCCACTTGCTCAGTACAGCCAAAACAGTCGACTTGGGAATGTTTAAACGCCTCTCGGTTTCTCTTATGGACAACCCACTAATATAATACCCAACAATATTTCCATTCTCAAAGTCAGTTCTCTCCCGCCGCGACATTTTCACTCAACCTTACAATACGATATGATCGCGGTCAGCTGCAGGCTTGTTTTTATACCGTTTGTAGCTGTACCTCGTATCTTAACAACGCAGCCGATCCATTCATTTGCTTTTGAAGGGGGTGTCCGGTGACTTTTGTCAATATAGTGTATAACGAACTATACTGCCACACATCTAATACAAAATCTTACCGTTGACATCGACAGGAAACTTATAATTAATCATCATTCATGTGATGCTGAACACTTTTTGCAATTTGTCTTTTTACTTGTTTCGTCCTTTATTTGAATCTAGGGATTACAGTTTTTTTCCTGATAATGTCATTTGACTGACTGACCATTTAAAGACCCTCCTAACTTTCCAGGTTTGCATTTCTTATGAAGTTGTTTTTTTATATATAAATTAAATTGCATTAAGATTGGCTCTGCGAAAGAAAGAGGTATATGCCCTAATTTTTGAAGTTAAAGATATGAACTCATCATTAGTCGTCCCGATGCATCAGTGACCGGAAGGATGGGAGCTGCACTTATCTGATGTCTCCATCCTTTTGCTGGAACCAGTGGCCCCAAATTAGAGGACGTTAAATCCCCACTAAAAGGAGCTCATGACTAACGCTTTGTGGAATGGTAGTTGTTTAACGTAATATTATTCCCCTAACATGAAACTTCATTGTAAAGCGCTACACTGTTTATACACTAAGGTTTAAACTTACCGAAGTAAGGTTCTTCATCGTAAGGCTAACTGAATTATTGGGGTATCCGGGTTAAAAAAAGACGCTTTTATATAGGTCAGTTCCACGACTTAAATATGAATATTTTCTGCAAGGCAGTTTTTCTGTGCTGTGTTCAGGTGACTGAAAGGCAAACTGTGGGCAATCAATAGAGGCGTGAAGCACATGCTGCGACCCATGCGTTGGACTTGTACCGCGATCAATTGCAATGGCTACAAAGTTTGAAATACTGGTTCTATTGCGACATTACTGTAAACAGGAGTTAAAAGCTGCTGGAGCAGTCCGAAAAATTAACGAAGTTGAAATTCAGGTCTGGCGGTTACTCGGACCGCGAAAACATAGTTCAAGAAATTTGCGGTTGGTCATTTAAGCTTGAAAAGAAGAAAGGAAGGTTCGCGTAGATTCTCTACTTTTAATGCGCGTACCCTGCAAGCAGCCGTGGAAGATAATCGATGAACAAGCACTCGCAAATTGTAATAAAAACTGGGTGTTTCTAAATCTGCCATAGCTGAGCACCTCCACTAGATTGGAAAGGTTTACGGACTATGCCGCGAGGTGCCTTATGAGCTCACTCCAGTTCAAGCTGAACGACATGTCGAGATATGCAAGGAACTGCTCAGAAATCCACACGGTACTCGATTTATCAGGCGAATGGTTACTGGGGATGAAAGGTGGATACATCTGCTTAATTCACATTCTTTACAGCAGTGGTTAAATCGAGGTGAACTAGCTTTACCTAACCTTAAACCCGGACGTTTTGAGAAAAAGTTCCCGCTCTGTGTCTGGTGGAATTATGAAGGTGTAATCCACTTTGAGCTCATTCCGAATGGTCGGTCTATCAAAGCCGAACTCCATTCTCAGAAATTTGAGAGGATATATGATAAACTTTAGCGTATATGATAAACTTCAGCAACAAAAATGAGTACTGCTGCAATAAGACAATGCAAAACCTCATAGCGCTAATATGACCCGAGTTAAACTTCAGGAACTGCATGGAATCGAGCTGCTGCCTCATCCAGCATACAGCGTCAATCTTGCCACTTCGGACTACCATCTGTTTCGAGCGAAGGCCCATTTTCTCTGAGGCAAGCAGTTGGGTACTTCGGACGATGTCGAACGTGATGGCCAAGAGTTCTTTGAATCTAAACCGAAAGCTTGGTACCATGCAGGAATTGAACAACTGACAAACAGGTGGGTTCAAACTATTGAACATGATGGCCTGTACTTTGACATTTAGCTTGGATTCTTCCGAGATTCTGCACAAGTGAATCTGTTGTATCAAAAACGTTTCTTTCCGTAAATCCCAATACTTTACTTCAGTGCTATAGTCATAAAATCAGCAGAGGGTATACTATGAGCAAATTCTAAAACCTCAGAGGTTATACTACATGGAAAAAAAGAAAAGAAAAGTAAGGTACCCTCTTTGGGATACTGTGCCTTTTTTAACAATTATGACTATGAGCTCACTTACCGATATGAATAAAGTATCTTCTCCTCTCTCCTGGCAATTATGACATATTGAAGAGCATGCTCAAGATTATTTTAATTTTTATTGAAATATATCCCATAAAGCCTGAGCCGCGCCCCGGTGGCGCAGTGGTCTACGCGATGGCCTCTGATCATTCGTCCGAAAGGTGTCCGGGTTCGTATCCCGGTGAGGCATGGATGTTGTGTTCACAGTTGTCTTACGGCACTGGCTTTCTCCCTTCCCTGGAAGCAGTGACCCTAAATTCGGGACGGGCGACTGCTTATAACCCATTAAGTTGCTCACAGTGGTCGTTAAACCTCCAATCAGAAAAAAAAAGGCTGACGAGATAAGCCCTTACAGCACAGTTCTTATCTAGAAGAAACTCTTGATCTACTGTACTATCAGTTGTTGAACGATGATTCATCAATCAAGATCTTACATAATTTTTTGGATTAAATCGTTCAATGGGCTTTCCATTTGAATTTATGAACATCAGGTTAGATACATTGGAGATTAACAAATATGCTCTGAGATAGGTTATAATGTTGTTCATTAAACTGAATCCTCGTTCGCATTCAGCTGTCGAACAAGGCAGAGTTGAAATCGTTCTTAAGAGGGGGTTTAAATTTTCTGGAGCAACTTGGACGGTTTCAGTATATTCTCTCAGTCTCTGAGAGAGTATACTGAAAACGAGAGAATATTCTCTCGGTCTCTGAGAGAGTACAACTTGGACGTCTTCAGCATATTCTCTCATTAATGACATTTTATCAACATTAAAACGTCTACAGATTCGCCTTGTTTCTAGTTCTCCATAGCGCACGTCGTCTGTTTTAAAATTTATTTGCTCTAATGAAGACATATCTTTAAGAAGTTGTACATTTTCACTGTTTGATCTGAACACAGTCTTGATTTCATCCTGTCAACCGTGCTTTGAATAAACTGGTTTGGTTAATAGATACAATTTTGTTGTTAGGAATCAGTGGGGTATTTTTAAATATCAATTCCTCGTTCGCTGCTAATGCTAAATGAGGTTTTTTTTTTCCAGGATTTTTTCCGAAGCTCTCTATAATTCTTATGGTTCTTTTTATTAGATGTTCAGCTCTTGGCAGCGATGTTGTTCGAGATTGAAGTTCTGTTGATAAGATGGACATTGAAGGTATACGCTATTCTGTCAAAACATAGCAGACGGTATACGGCGTATACCGTCCACTACAGCCCTGCTTTAGTTGAATCCCAGCTAGTTTCAATTCGTTGCTCCGAAATACTTAATTACACATGAGAAAGCTAATCAGGCACAGAATAATACCGGTGAGGTGAATTAAAAACTTGCAATTTCCACTCTTTCTTTGTTTGTCTTTTTCAGGCGCATACCATTCGTCAAACACCATAGTTCAGTTAACATTCTTGATCAAAGAAAATATCAACTGCAGAATGTAACTCTTTCTATACTTAGCAGTATTACAAGACTGTTTTCGCTTTAATACACCAAGTAAATAAATCAACTTTTGTGCTAAAAGCCTCAGTAGTGTTTTCAAGTGAGACTTATCAATAAGTGCCACTGCCAAAATCAAGTGACAGAAATGATCAAGTTCTGGTGATGCAATAAAATTCGTGATAACACGTGCTCGTACCAAACAATACTCGCTTTAAACAGTGCTAATACTCATGTAGTCAAAAGATCAGCTTTTATCGTGAACTTTAGCAGAAATCATTACCTTTTATATGTTGTCAGGTTGCCAAACACATATATGTTTTGAGAGACAGAAATGTGCATTCAGATTGGAAAACGTTTAACGAGAATTTACCCAGATTTATTAGGGTGATTCAGAAGTCATTGCGGTTTTAAAGAGTCGTCCTGTGTCAAGTAATTACTCCGTGCTCATGCATGACCACCGAGTAATTGCTTGACACAGTACAATAACGCACGACCGGAAAACCGGTATCGTCTAGTTGGTATAAATAGGAGCACACGCTGTCGTGATTTTTTGAAAATTTTCTGCTGTCAAAAGCTATGTATGAGACATACACGATCCGAGTGCTGTTACGGGTTCGCTTTAAAAAAACGTTAACAGCTGCAGCTGCAGAGCGGAAAATTTGGGCTGTGGAAGGTCAAAGAGCAGTGTCTGAAAGAATGCCAAGATTTGGTTTCAGCGATTTAAAAATTTGGACTACAGCCTTGAAGACAAAGCAAGTGCTAGTAGACCTTTGACAGTGAATTCTGAAGTTGTACGCCAATCCGTAGAATTAAATCCATGGACAAGCACTATTCAACTGTCAAATAATCTGGGAATACCTCAGCCGAAAATTGTTCGTGAACTGTACAAGCTCGGCAAGACGCACAAAAGCTGTCGACAAGTATCAGTGAACTGGTCAAGCTCAACGACGAGTGCATGTGTGTCGCCAATTGCTGTAAAATCCCCAGGACGACAGTTTCTTTAGGCGAACTGGGCCATGTGATGAAAAGTGGATATTTTCCCGGAATCCTGATATGAGAAAACAATGATTAAATCCCAAAAAGCCATCAGAGCCAGTCCCAAAAAAAGAGACGATTTGAGCATAAAGATAAGCTGTGTGTATGGTGAAACTTTACGGGCCCCCATCCTTTGGGAATTGGTTCCAGATGGCTGAGGCATTCATGTGCAGCTGTATTGTGGCCAGTTGGAGATGACGTATGCCGCTTTAAGCCAAACGTACCCTGCTCTGGTGAACCGTAAACGAGTTATTCTCCAACAAGATAATGCTCCTTCTCATGGTTTTCGGTATGCCAAAGAAAATAATAAAATAACCGTTGGATTTGGAGTTAATGCTACACCCGATTATAGTCCGGAGTTTGCGCCTTCGGACTACCACTTATTCCGGCCCATGACACAGAGAGGTGGAAAGAATATGTGTCCGAACTATATAATAAGGAGAAGGAACAAGAACTACATCGGTCAAATTCAGACCGTCAATGTTGGAATGGAGCGGGGTCTGGAAATTACAAGAGAACAATTTGAGGAAGCGCTTAGATCAATTCCAAACAACAAGGGTCCAGAAGTAGATGAGATACCCATCGAACTACTTAAAGCGTCTGGAGAAGCTTTAATTAATCAATTATTCGTCTTTGTAAATTGTTTCTAGCAAAAAGGAGTTTGGCCTGCTGATCATACGACCTCCATAATTATTCCTATACCAAAGAAACCTAAGGCAACAGAATGTGAACAGTATAGAACCATAAGCTAAATTTCACATGCATCAAATATTCTGCTGCAAATTATTAAAAAGAGATTGGGTGTTAAGGTGCAAGAGGCGATGGGAGAGTAGCGATTTGGATTTAGCAGAGGAAAGGGTAGTAGGGATACGATTGTCACACTGAGATTCTTGGCTGAAAGAATGAACGACCGGGTGCGTTCCCTCTACATCTGTTTCATTGATTATAAGAAGGCCTTCGACAGAGCGCCTTGGACAAAACTTTTTCCAATCCTAGAGTGACTTAGCATAGATGATAACAGTATCCAGCTTATCAAAAATCTCTATGTAAATCAGGAAGCATTGATTTCAATTCCAGAGGGAATGACTGATCCAGTCTCAGGGATGCTTGTTCTCACCTGACCTTTTTTACGCTTTCCAACCGTAGGTTGTTTGCCGCCCCGGTGGCGCAGGGGTCTAAGGCGCTGGCCTCTGATCATTCGTCCGTAAGGGGTCCGGGTTCGAATCCCGGTCAGGCATGGATGTTGTGGTTTGTCTTACGGCACTGGCTCTCTCCCTTCCCTGGAACCAGTGACCCTAAATTAGGGACGGGCGACTGCTTATAGCCCATTGAGTTGCTGACGGTGGTCGTTAAACTCACCATCGCACAACCGTAGGTTGAAGAAGCGTATATGCTCCAGCTTTGTCCGTCCGTCCGCACGATAACTCACGTGAAAATGGTTTGATTTCGACGAAATTTTAGTATGTGGTAGGAGACCACCTGGGGACGAACCCTATTGAAAATGGGCGAGGCAGGGTCAAAGGTCAGGACATAGGAGCAGGGATCCATTCCATTGCTCTTATGCGTCATAACTTGCTTAAGCATTGTTCGATTTCGATGAAATTTTAGAGTACGTGGTAGGGAACCACCTGGGGACAAACCCTATTAAAAATGGGTGAAATAAGGTCAAAGGTCAGAAAATAGGAGCTGGATCCATTACATTGCCTTTATGCGTCATAACTTGCGTAAAAATGGTTCGATTTCGATGTAATTTTAGTATGTGGTAAGGAACTACCTGGGCATGAGCCCTATTGAAAATGGGTGGAATGGGCTCAAAGGTCAGAACATAAAAGCGGAATCCATTCCATTACCTTTATGCGTCACAACATGCGTAAATATGGTTCGATTTCGATGAAATTTTAGTATGTGGTAGGGAACAACCTAGGCACGAACCCCATTGAAAATGGGCAAAATAGGGTCAAAGGTCAGGCAGGGCATAAGAGCGGGATTTATTTCATTGCCCTTGTGCGTCATAACTTGCGTACAAATGGTTCGATTTCGATGAAATTTTAGTACACTGACTGAAACAAAAATCCCAACACCACGAAAAAATAGTTGTAGAGGAATGACATGGCGGTAATACATTTGTATAGGTAACATATTTAATCGATTAAGGTTTCAAGATCACAGCTTATTGTAAGCGCGAGAAGAGCCATTTTAAATGTGAAATGCTGGTACATTAATAACCGGTGTAACCGCCAGAATGTTGAATGCAAGCACTCAAACGTTCATGCATTGTGTCGTACAGGTGCTGGATGTCAGTTTGTGGGATGGAGTTCCATGCCTGTTGCACTTGGTCGGTCAATACAGGGACTGTTAATGCTGGTTGGGGGTGACGCTGGAGTTGTCGTCCAATGATGTCCCATACGTGCTCGATTGGTGAAAGATCTGGTGATCTAGCAGGCCACGGCAACATGTCGACACTCTGTGGAGCATGTTGGGTTACAACAGCGGTATGCGGACGAGCGTTATCCTGTTGGAAAACACCCCTGGAATGCTGTTCATGAACGGCAGTACAACAGGTTGAATCACCAGATCGACGTATAACTGTGCCGTCCGTGTGCGTGGGATAACCACGAGAGTGCTCCTGCTGTCATAGAAAATTGCTCCCCAGACCATAACTCCAGGTGTAGGTCCAGTGTGTCTCGGCCGCAGGCAGGTTGGTTGCAGGCGCTCACCTGGCCTCCTTCTAACCAACACACGGCCATCACTGGCACCCAGGCAGAACCGGCGTTCATCAGAAAACACAACAGATCTCCACCCCGTCCTCCAATGAGCTCTAGCTTGACACCACTGACGTCGCAAACGGCAGTGGTTTGGAGTAAGTGGAATGCACGCTGCAGGGCGTCTGGCTCGGAGCTGTCCTTCAAGTAACCTATTTGTAACAGTTCGTTGTGTCACTATGGTGGCAACTGCAGCTCGAATTGCTGCCGCAGACGCGGTACGATGCGTCACGGCCAAACGCCGCACACAGCGGTCTTCCCTCTCAGTAGTGCCACGTGGCCTGCCGGAACCCGGTCTTCTTGAGGCAGTACCTTTCCTTGACCACCGCTGCCAACAATCATGCACAGTGGCTACATTCCTGCCAAGTCGGTCTTCAATATTGCGGAAAGAAAATCCACCTTTTCGTAGCCCTATTACACGACCTCGTTCAAACTCCGTGAGCTGTTGATAATGGCTTCTTCGTCTTCTTAAAGACATTCTTGACTAACATCAACACCCTACGTCGAATCTCAACGATAACTAACGCTCACGAACGTTACAGCGCGTATTTACAGCAAACCTGCTTTGCATGTTCAGAGGGGAGCTACCAGCGCCACACATATGCGCCGAGCGCGAAATTTGCATAGACGTCATCTCACAGATGTACTCTTACCGCCTACCAACTGTCGTTTATCTAACACAACCCCTTCTTGGTGTTGGGATTTTTTTCCGTCAGTGTATGTGGTAGGGAGACACTGGGGACGAACCCTATTGAAAATGGGCGAAATGGGGTCAAAGGCCAGGACACTGGAGTGGGATCCATTCCATTGCCCTTGTGCATCATAACTTACCTAAAATGCTTGGATTCCGACAAAACTTTATCATGTTGTTCCGGAGGTATAGCGAACCGGTTCTGTTGAATATCATCGAAATGGGGTCAAAGGTCAGGACACAGGAGCGAGATTTATTCCACAGCCATTATCAACATAACTTGAGTAATAATTTCTGGTATGTTGGAAAGCGTATCATAATCAATGCATTGCATGATTTTACTAACTTGTTTGTATTTATGCCGAAGTTATGATGGATCAGGCCTTGGGGAGCGCCAGTGAAGGAGTTTGGGTTAATGGAGAGAGAATTAAGGCCATTAACTTTTCCGATGACCAGGGAATAGTTTCAGGATCAGCCAAATCATTACAGCGCATGATGTCAAAAATACACAAAAATGCGGATATCTATGGAATGAAGATAAATAAAAATAAGACAAAACTAATGGTAATTGGGAAGGGTCCAAAACAGGCTTTCCTTGAAATTAAAGGACAATACTTCGAACAAATTAAATCATTTCGCTCAAACTATTGCTGAAGATGCGAGATGTGAAAAGGAAATTAGAATGAGACTGGGGATGGCAGAAACGGCTTTTAGAGAGAATCAAAGACTACTGACAGCCAAAAATATAGATCTAAAACTGAGGAAGAGAATTTTGAAGGAATATGTTTGGGCCAGTAGTTATCTACGGTTCTGAGATATGAACATTGACCAAGACGGAAATGAAAAGCCTGGGGGCATTTGAGATATGGAGCTATCGAAGAATGAAAAGAATAAGCTGGCTCGATAGAAAGACTAATGAGGAGGTCCCGGAGAGAGTGGGAGAATCCAGGAATCTGATCAACATGTTAAAAAGAAGAACAATGTTATGGATGGGATACACAATGTGCCATGGAGGCCCGATTCTGAAAGTTTTGGAAGGGACAATTCAAGGCAAGAGAGGAAGAGGATGGCCAAGGAATGGTTTTGTGGCACAGTTACACCAAGACTAGGAGATACTATGACTTGTAGATAACAGCAGAGAACAGCAGAGAATAGAGAGTAATAGAGAGACAGAGTACATCTACTGAGCAACCAGTCCTTGGACTGAGTAACCAAGAAGAAGAAGAAGACACATTTTATGCGTGGGAAAAACTACGAAAAAATCCACGATGTTGAATTTGGAGTCCAAGACTTTTTCGCTTCGAAACCAAAGGAATGTTTTCGCATTGGGGATTAAAGACATGGCATCATGATGGTGTAGGACCACTGAGCACGATGGGCTCTATTTCGAAAAATTAGACTTTTAAGTTTGTGCATTTATACACGTTTCATCAACCCTCAGAAAAAGGTAGTGACTTTTGAATCACCCTGGTACATAAGGAGAAACGAACTAAAAAATGGAGGTTAAAGTAAAATATCCGCCACACCTTAAACTGCAGTTGTGACCCTCCTCCTCTGTGAAACAAAACAAAATTCGATTATTCAAATTTAGATTATGACATTCGTAATGAAATTTCAGCACATCTCCTACAATATTCAAATTAATTCCATTAAGCTTTTCTTGTTTGTTTCTTTTCTTTTTATCTCTACAAATCAGTAGTCAACTGAAAAAAAATTTTACGCTAGTAAAAAATCCACTTTGTCCCTACCCGAGCCCGAAAACCATAAGAACTCTTATCAACAAACTTCAGAAAAATCAACTGACCCAAAAATTTTAGCACTTTTAATTTGCTCGTTTTCGAAGTGGCCAAATTAAAGAACTTGCTGTTTCATCGGAATGAGTTTGCAGTCTGCGATTCTCCTGTTTCTTCGTATTAACACACTTGGGAAAAACTGGTGTTTCTTTTACTCAGGAATAAAATCAAATTACAGGAACTGATTAAATGCAGTTCCTCGTACCACAGCTAACTTCAAATGAATATGCGAAACAGAAGGAGAAAAACATTTTAGTCCTTTAAAAAGAGCGAGCGTGTCGACGTTTCTAACGTTGAACACTTTCCCGAATGCAAAGCAAATGTGTTAAGTATCTCATTATTTTATGGCAAGGAAATGTCGCAATTAACTACGTGACCAACTCTTCAGAAAATTTGAAAATTGAATCTTCGTAGAGTCGAGAACTCATTCGCATCGCTTGAATTTCGATGAGTATGATACTAAGCAGCGTCAAATTGTGGACGCTATTAATTTGGAGAAAGATACCGTCAAACTGTGGGGAATGTAAATTTCCAGAAAAGCAACTTAAAGCTATACGAGCTGCGCATTTTGAAAAAAAAAAAAAAAAAAGAGCGAAATTGTGGCGTGTCACGTGTCTGCCCCGCAGGACGCACATGAGATAAAGGCAGATAGCAGTGAGATCCCTTGCCAGTGTTGTATAGTGGATAGCACTCGGAGCTCCGAGAGCTGCAGGTTCGAATCCGGCCCTTGGCATAAAAATGATGGAGAAATTTACTTTGTCATAGGCGGCTGTAAATTTTTTAAGAATGGCAGCAACAAATTGTGAGGGATGTAAATTTTGTGAGAGGAAGCATCAAATTCTATGGCTGAATATCTTGAGGAAGGCTGTGTCACATTGTGAAATCTGTAAATTTTTAAGGATGGATCGTCAAATTGCAGGACGGTTGTTTTTCTCATCAACAAAGACTCGACCTATTCGTCATTTCAATAGGAAGTCGGTGTCTCCGTCTCTCGTTGCTAAAATTATTTTTTTCTGGAAATTTAATTTTGCAACGTATTGTGCTATCAGATTCTGAAGAACTTAGGTTCATTCCATTTTTGGAATTCTTTGCCTGCAAAATTAACATCTATTAATAACTTTAATTTGTTTAAAAAAATTAAAACACTACTTGCTTAATAACTAATATTCATTCAATAATCCACGATGGGGGATGAGTTGAAAAAGGATTATCGACAGAGAGGAGGAGGCGGGGGATTTCGAGACCAGACGGGGATTCTGTGGATGACCAGAGGAGGAGGAATCTTTAACAATGGGGATCGGCTTTGGGGGTCTACTCACCTTCTTAATACCTTAATGTTTTATTTGGCTTAATATACTGTCTGTTGAATATATCACTAGATATCTAACTTAGTTAAGATGTTGTATTTTAGACCTGTTACTCTATTTTTTTCTGTCTTGACCTTGCTGCTGCTATTATGTGAATGCTCTTGGCTTAACTTGTACCTAGGTAGATCGAGGCTAAGTCAGGTCTCTGGGAGACCTTTTCGTTGATCTTCCCTGATGTTATTTTTTGGCTTATGTGTAACTGTTCCGAATTATTACTTTATTATGTAACAGCAAGGTCAATAATTGAATTGAATTGCATTCTTGTTGAGCTGAATTGAATTGAATTCTTGTTGAGCTGAATTGAATTGAATTGAATTCTTGTTGAGCTGCATTGAATTGAATTGAATTCTCGTTGAGCTGAATTGAATTGTTGTTGAGATAAATTGAATCGAATTGAATTCTTGTTGAACTGAATTGAATTGAATTATTGCTGAGCTGAATTGAAATCTTGTTGAGCTGAATGAAATTCTTGTTCAGCTGAATTGACTTGAATTGAGCTGAAATGAAATTGAATTGAATTGAATTGAATTCTCGTTGAGCTGAATTGAATTGAATCGAATTGAATTCTTGTTGAGCTGAATTGAATTGAATTGAATTGAATTGAATTCTCGTTGAGCTGAATTGAATTATTGAATCGAATTGAATTCTTGTTGAGCTGAATTGAATTGAATTATTGAATCATATTGAATTGAATTCTTGTTGAGCTGAATTGAATTGAATTATTGAATCGTATTGAATTGAATTCTTGTTGAGCTGAATTCAAGTAGTCTAAGCAGAATAGCCAAATGAATGTTCCAGCCGAAACTGTTTGAGTTGGTATGGAACATCGGTTCAACGAGAGATCATCAGAACTCAGTAACATTGTTCATCTGGTGATGGATATGGAGGAGAACTAGCAAAATATCCCTGCAGTGTGCAGGCAAAAACCTGTTGTATGATACCTCTACATTGGATTAGGACTAAAAACGACTGTCCTCGGTACTGTCATTATAAAGAAAAGGAAGAAAACGAAGATCATTTTTAAAAGTATCTTCGCCAGTCTGTCAGGTTAATTCCGTGGAAGAAATATTCATCTCACAATACATGGAGATGTGTCAAAATCATTAATGCAGTAATCAGACATCTCTAAATTGTCTGCATTTACTGTTCTTCACGTAACATTAATCACATTGTAAAGAACAGTAAATGCTGGCAACTCAGAGATGTCTGATTGTCTAATTAACGATTCTGATATATCTCCACGTATTGTGAGTTGAATACATCTTTCACAGAATTTACCTGACAGGCTGATGATTTACTTAACGCTATAAGGAAGCCGAGTTTGCTTCGTGTGGAGAAAACTCAGAGAATGATCTGTTACGTAACACTCAGATACTTGGTACTTGATCGTCCTGAGTGGTGTAGCGGATAGCATGCTCGAACGGAAATCGGGAAATGCGGGTTCGAATCCCACTCTAGTAGGACGTAATTTTCAAGTTTCCTAATGTGATTAATGTAACGTGAAAAACAGTAAATGTAGGCAATTCAGAAATGTCTGATTGCTGTATTAACGATTCTATCTTCGCCTGCGATTATCCTTAGTATATTTATGAACCAGCCATATGCAAATCCCATAAAGTATGGAAGAGTTTCCATCTCTATAAATTTGTTCCGTATTTATTGAATCCGATCGATGAACACTTCGTTTCGTGTGAGTGTGTGTGTTGCATAAAAACGGCATCACACAGCTTGCCATCAGAAAAGAGCAATGGACAGTTGAATTTACACCGAGTGAAACGAAAGGGTGGTGTATCCCGGGGACCTTGGTTCTTTATACGTCATAAAAATCTCACATTTGTAGTCACACGCATGACACGAACGGCTGTCATGATCCCTGCCTTTAAGCAAATTAGCGCAACGAAAAACAAAATAGTCGTATTTTCCTGGGTAACGTGAAATGCAGCTGTTTCAGGATCCCCATTTCTCCAAATGCAAATATGTTAACAGTTTTGAAAATCATTGGGTTTTTTTTTTTGGTTTCTTTGCATGAGACTTTTGTCAAATTCTTTATCCAGACTTGATGTAAGCCTATTAATTTTGCCTTAAAGGATGGCGCAGTGGTCAGAGGGGCATGCTCCTTAACCTCTCGTATAGCTGAGTCCAGGGCAAGACGTGAGTGTTGCGCTTGACCTACGCAGCCGCTGTCCCCTGCAATCAGCGGTCCCTGATTAGTAATGGACAACTCCCCATAACCCCAGATCCTATGGAAGTTATTAACGCTCCCCGTAAATAAAAAAAAAAGAATGTGGGACATTAAATAAAGTCACACAAATGTCTGCGAAAAGTGTCAACTGAACATAAATGCATTTGTTGATGCATTGGCTAGTTTCATTAAGTGATCCTCCGTAAGGCTTTCCGGCGATTGTAAAAATAACGTTCATAGGACCATAAGTACATGTGTGTGTATCCATATGTCATTACTTTTTTTATATATTCACTGCTCTACCGTTAATATCTAGACTCAACTCTACTGGGAGCGAATAAGGTCCTCCGCAAACGCCATTGCAGAGACCCAACCGTAAATAAGCTCGTAAGAGTATGATGAGACAATAGCTCGACTTGTAACGTACCTGCCAGAAGGACGCACACGACATAAAGGCAGATAGGAATCAAAATAAAACGTTCGCGTAGCTCAGTTGGTAGAGCGACTTGTTCCGGAATAAGCGGACTCGGGTTCGAATCCCGGCGTAGATAAAAATGACGGAGAAATTTACTTCGTTATAATGGCGCCCGAACTACCCGACCGTTCAAAATCTCGCAATGGTGTGATGTTATTTCTACACCGCGAGATAGGAAAAATAAGAGAATCCCTTCTCCAGCACTTATAAAATAAAATAAAAAATAAGGGGGAGATGATGTAACGTACCTGCCAGAAGGACGCACACGACATAAAGGCAGATAGGAATCAAAATAAAACGTCCGCGTAGCTCAGTTGGTAGAGCGACTTGTTCCGAAATAAGCGGACTCGGGTTCGAATCCCGGCGTAGATGAAAATGACGGAGAAATACACTTCGTTATAGACTGTGAATGTATGTACAAACAGACGTACCTGTGTGATAACACAAATTTGTCTGTGACGAAAATCGAAGCCGCGTCCCCTAACCTCTCCCAACTAAGATACACGGACACAATGTACCTTGACACCTGCTTTACTTCTGTAGTACGTCACACCTATCTCTGCCAATCGTCTAGACATATACATCGATGAGCCATTACATTATGACCACCTACCTAACAAGCTGTAGGACCTCATTTAGCCAGCAATACAGCGGCCACTCTGCAAGGCATCGATTCGATGAGGTGGCGATAGGAATCCTGGAGTATCTGGTACCATAATATCAACAGCAGGTGCTCCACTTCCTGTACATTTCGGCGTAGTGGTGATTCACCGCGAACCCGCTTTTCCAAGCACCAGCATGTTCCTCGAATTACTCCTTGACGATTCTGGCAGTGTGGCATGGCGCATTATGCTGTTGATAATAACCATCACCGGCAGGGAACACAGTTGCCATGAATGGGTGAACTTGGTCCGCACCCACGTTCAGATACCTGACAGCTGTCAGGGATTGTGTTATTGGGATAATGGGGTCTAAAGTGTCCCAAGAAAACATCGCCCACAGCATAACACCACCGCCGCCGGCCTGTTTCTGCCCAGCAGTGCATCCAAGTGCTATAGACTCCGTTGGTAATCGTCGTATCCGCGCTCGGCCGTCTACGTGATGCATCAGGAATCTTGATTCGTCAGACCGGGTCACTTTCTTCCAATCATCCACGGGACAATCTCGATTACCTTGGGACCATTTCATGCGTTGTTGGTGATGACGTGCAGTGAGCATGGGGAGCCGGCTGGGTTTTCGGCTATGCAGGCCCATGCGCAGAAGGCTGCGATGAACTGTGTGCTGCTACACATAGCCCTGATCACCACTGTTGTAGCTGCGGGTGATTTGTCACACTGTGGCACTGCGGTCGCTGTAAACAATGCGTGACAGTCTCCGCTTCCCTCCGACATCAATGAGCTGTGGGTAACACACGGCTGGACGACAGTTCGTCGTTTGGCCATCTGTGCACCACTTTTGATACGTACTCACTACAACAGCACGTGAACAAGTTTCCGATATCGTAGTTCGGAGGCGCCGTGCCATCACAATTTGTCTTTTATCAAACTCCCATAAATCGGCAGCTTTTCCCATTCTAACTCCGAACACTCTGCTAACTGAAAGCCGGTCCTCGTGTTGTATATATACTGCTCTGTGAACTCCACCTGCGCCACCGTTCAGTCTTCAGGTGTGCTTATTTCTCCTGGCTGGGAGTGGTAATACTGGAATGGGGCATCGATGTATCGAGCTATAATAACAAAAAGCAGACGGAGGCAGTCATTGCTGACGACATATCTGTGCTGCTGGACAGTAATATTCAGACTACCTATGCGACAAAAATCAACAGGTATGTGGAACTGGCTGCAGAGATTAAACAGATATGGAAGCTAAAAATAGTTCATATACGTCCACTAATTATTCTTTTTTTTTTTTTTTTTTTGGACAGAAGTTTTTTGTTGTTGTTTCTTTAAATTATTTATTGGACCTGGTGGTACAAAGACATACAGGTAGATAGAAATTACACAGCAACAAGTACAAATCATACATGGTTGACATGCCAAATGATCAATTTACACAGATAAAGACAGTGTTGATCATGTAACACAATGTGAACAGGTATACATCAAACATGGATTTTACAGTATGCTAATGTACACAGATGTTGGACAAGTAACATATTGAGAACCAGTGCAGAAAAACAAACAAACACAAACATCCATGCCTCACTGGAATTCGAACCCGGACGAATGATCATAAGCCAGCGTCTTAGACCACTACGCCATCGGGGTGGCCTAATTATCTTTGTAACTGGTATTATTCCTCAGACTCTTATAACTCAGATTGATACTTTGTTTTACAGCATGAAAGGCTCAAATCCAAGAGGCAGTGATTTTCAATAGGTGTCACATCGTACGAAGGTTTTTAAAACATAAATGATTATGTCCGTCATTGGCGCACCCACGGAGGGGGCTTTGGGAGCTTAAGCCCCCTCCAAGGACATTAAGAGCGACGTACGTCACAAACTAAACATTCAAAAATATTATTTTACATGTTCAAAAATTTATATAGTGTGTGATATAATATCTCCTATTACATGACGTCTTCTTCCCAAAGCCCCAAAGAGATTAAGAGCGACGTACGTCACAAATTAAACATTCAAAAATATTATTTTACATGTTCAAAAAATTACATAGTGTCTTCTATTACATGGTGTCTTCTTCCCAAAGCCCCAAAGAGATTAAGAGCGACGTAAGTCACAAATTAAACATTCAAAAAAATTATTTAAGAGCAACGTACGTCACAAATTAAACATTCAAAAATATTATTTTACATGTTCAAAAAATTACATAGTGTCTTCTATTACATGGTGTCTTCTTCCCAAAGCCCCAAAGAGATTAAGAGCGACGTAAGTCACAAATTAAACATTCAAAAATATTATTTTACATGTTCAAAAAGTTACATGGTCTCTGACATAATATCTTCTATTACATGGTGTCTCCTTCCCAAAGCCCCAAAGAGATTAAGAGCGACGTACGTCACAACCGTATATAAACTAGAGGCGTACACAATATATATATGCACACACATTGTGTACGTATAATATATATATATATATATAATGGGATGTAAGGTCAGGTGATGCGTAACATCACAGCCTCTCCTTGACAAATGTCAACCCCGCCTTCTCGTGGTGCATCCTGTTCCCACTAAAGGGGCTCTGACGACCGCCAATAGCGGTATAACTATACCATCGGGATTAGAGGAAATTCTATCCCACACTCACCAACCCGCTTGGCCAGCGTGGTGAGTTAGGGCCAAACCCCTCCAAAATGATTCCACAACTTAAATCTTGGCCCTCAGTCTCCGGCAGCTGGAATGTACCTGGCCAAGGCAGCGGCCAGTGCGACATGAAGGCAGAGGGTGCTAAGAATCCCCGGAGGACCGGACTAGGCTGCCATCTGATGCTGACCTTGGCAACGTACAATGGACGCTCCCTATCTTCTGATTCAAGGCTTCTTGAATTGGAAGAGGAACTACAAAGGATCAAGTGGGACATCGTGGGGCTAAGTGAGGTAAGGAGAAAAGGAGAAGATCTCATCGAACTGAAAAGTGGACATCTCTTCTACTATCGTGGGACAGATACTGGCAGAACTAGTGGTGCTGGATTTATAATAAACAAGAAACTGAAGGATAAAGTGGTAGAAGTTGAAAGTTCCTCTGACAGAGCTGCACGACTCGTTATCCAACTATCGAGAAGATACCAGGCTCAGATTATTCAAACTTATGCACCCACCACAAGTCATCCTGAAGAAGAAATGGAAGAATTTTATGAGGAAATTTGTCATCTAAATAATAAAGGTAAGCAGCACTTGAAGATAATTATGGGAGATTTCAATGCAAAAATAGGGCAACGGCAACAGAATGAAACTTCAGTAGGTAAATTCGGTCACGGCAACAGAAACCAGCGTGGAAATACTCTCGTTGAGTTTGCAGAGGCAGAAGGGTTTTTCATCTTGAACTCCTTCTTCAAGAAAAAGCCACACAGTAAATGGACATGGAGACATCCAAATGGGACGACAAGTGAAATTGATTTTATTATGTGTAACAAAAAATTCGTCATAGGAGACTGCAGTGTGCTAAACAAATTCAACACAGGTAGTGACCATAGATTGGTGAGATGTAAGATGCACCTCAACACTAAACTTGAACGTGGCAAGCTCATAAGACAAACAAAATCTATTGACATAACCAACCTTAAAAAACACCATAATACCTTCAAGTTGGAACTGAAGAACAGATTCTCTGCTTCAGAAGGCCTAACCTCGTAATAAGTGGACATCTCTGAAGTTAACAGAAAAGTAACCAAAGCTCTTATGGAAACAGCAACAAAATTAGCTGGGTCTAAGAACAAGTTGCATGTAAATAAATTATCAGGAAAAACGAAAATGTTGATGCAAAAAAGAAGAGAGATGAGGACAACTAAAGAAGATGTGACTTCCAAAGTGGAATATATAGAGCTATGCAAGACAGTACGAAAAAGTATCACTGAAGGCGTAAGAAAATTCAACTGTGAACTAGTGAGGAAAGCAATTGAAAACAACCAAAGCCTAAAGATAGCAAAGGGACATCTCAGTAAGGGAAGAAAACAGATTATGGCACTGAGAAAAGAAGATGGTTCTGTAACAAGAAATAGAGGCGAAATTTTGACAAGAGTGAAAGATTTCTACTCCAAATTATATGAAAGGGATGATACATGCACTCCAGACATCATGAAAGATACCAGTACCAGAGTTCCTCCAGTCCTTCCAGCAGAAGTTGCACATGCAATCAAGAACATGAAGCGGGGAAAAGCTAAAGGAGAAGATGGAATTACTGTATACATCATACAAGAAGCAAGTGGAGAAATCGAAACAGTACTCGCCCAAATTTTCACTCGATGCCTTAATGAAGGAAAGATTCCTGAGGATTGGAACACCGCTACAATGATCCTACTACATAAGAAAGGTGACATTGAGGATCTCGGAAACTAAAGACCTATCAGCCTCCTATCAGTAGTTTATAAAATCTTCACTAAAGTTCTTTCACACCGCTTGAAGGTAACACTGGACATGGCTCAACCGAGAGAACAAGCTGGATTCAGGAGTGGCTACAGCACAATAGATCATATCCATGTGCTGAGAGAACTAATTGAAAGAGCGAGGGAATATGAACTTCCATTGTGCATGGCTTTTATCGATTATGAAAAAGCCTTTGATTCGGTGAAACCATCAGCAGTTACAATGGCTCTGAAAACCAGCGGTATTGAAGATGCATACATTAATATTATTAATAACATCTATGAAAATGCAAGTGTAAAGATTAGGCTGTTTGAAAATACAACACACATAAAAATTGGAAAGGGAGTGAGACAAGGTGACACCATATCTCCGAAACTCTTTAATGCCACTTTGGAGGGTGTTTTTCAGTCACTGAGCTGGGAAAACAAGGGGATAAAGATTAATGGAGATTATCTAACCCACCTTCGTTTTGCTGATGACGTAGTCATTTTTGCAACTAGCCCATCAGAGCTGCAGAGTATGATCCAGGAACTTGCTGACAAGAGTAAAGAAGTGGGATTAAAAATGAACTTTCAGAAGACAAAAGTGATGTTCAATGCTTTTACAAGAAATGAAGATTTATCGATTGATGGAGAAAAGCTGGAGATAACAGACACGTACGTTTATCTTGGACAGCAGATATCAAGTGAATGTCACATTGATGAAGAAATTAATCGGCGTACAAAACTTGCCTGGAGAGCTTTTGGAAGAAACAGCATAATTTTCAAGAGCAATATGCCATTACGTCTTAAAAGAAAAGTGTTTGATCAATGCATCCTTCCAGTGCTTACGTATGGTGCAGAGACGTATACCTTAACTAAAAGAGACATACAAAGGCTGCAGACAACTCAAAAAAGCATGGAGATGTGCATACTTGGTGTAACCAGGAGAGATAAGAAGAGGAACTCATGGATCCGAAAAATGACAAGAGTGGAAGACATCATGATCAGAGTTAAATCCTTGAAATGGCAATGGGCTGGACATACTGCCAGAAGGACAGATCATCGATGGACAGCCGAAATTTTAGATTGGATTCCAAGGGACAGGAAAAGACCCAGAAGAAGACCACACGGGAGATGGGTGGATGACATTCGAAAGTATGCAGGGGTGACATGGAGGAGACTGGCACAAGACAGACCGTTGTGGAGGAAACTTGGGGAGACCTTCGTCCAGCAGTGGATTGATAATGGTTGACAATGATGATGATGATGATATATATAATATACACTACAAAGTAGAGACTGCAATAAAAAATTATGAAACAAGTACGAAAACAACAAAGAAAAACTCAAAACCAACAGGTATGAGTAAAAATTAAAATAAAGTAATAGCAAACCTGAATGTAGAAAGTGTCGAGAATGCCGAGCCTTGGCTTTATCAAGGACCAGCAAAACTCTGCATTTTCTCACTTCCACAAAGACCTAGTTGGAAATGGGTTTCTGCAAAGCCATAGATGCAAGTTTAGATCCCTCTAAAATTTTTAATTAACATAACCACCCTCAAAGGTGTGTGAAGAATAATTTAGTAAAAGTTTTCTCTTGGGTATATATATATATAGACCCCTCCAACAAGAATTCCTGGGTGCGCCACTGATGTCCGTACTTGACTTTATGTTAAGCTGACCGACCATGTTATAGATGAGAAAAGCAAATAAAAAGATAATAATAATATATTTTAATAGTAATATATTATTATTTTCGAATGCACATAGATTACTTACGTCATCCGAATAGTGTTGAGCAAACTGCCAGAACACTCAGCCAAAATATTTTAGAAACGTGTACTTTGAAATGTGTGTTCTTCTTTCCTACTTGAAATAACGTGAAATTTATTCTTTTACGGCAGCAGAATGGATTGAGTTTCTAAACCAGTTTTAGCCCTTAGTAAATGTCGGGAGAAAGAGAGTTAACTTATACGACTTAGTAGCTTAAGTGCCGCAGCAGCCGTTGCCTCAGCGATGCTCCAATGGAAGAGCAAATGGGTAAGAAAAAAATAGCGAAGATTGTATATGACGTCATCTGGATGAGATCCCACACAATGACCCCTCGTTCGAACATCCACTAACGACTAACGAGGTGAATAGTTGACGGGAGAACCAGGAGGCAGAAAATGAAAGACAGAAGAGGATGGTGGGGGATAAGATGCCAAGATATCAGCGTAGGATGAGATGCTGGGAGATGTCTCGAAGCCGAGTTGCAGGCCCCAAACACTCTGTCCTTCCTATGTACGCAGATATCTATGTCTTTCTCTGTGTCTGTGTTGCTCAGACATGTTGTCGCCTTTATGTCTAGTAATGCGCATCTGCTCGATGCTTGCTTGCACTGCGGATCATCCCTCCTCCTCAAAAACTCACTCTCATTTACAGAGCCTTTTGTCTCGATGGATTTTTTTTCTTTTAAGAAGCTTAATTTTTGTTCTGTCAACTTTGCTGGGAAAAGTCAGATTGACAGACAGGGCGAAGATGATAAATATGCAAAAAATCCCGCACACATAATCGGGCACTACTTTTAAAGTGGATTTTTTTTCACTATATGACATAAAATACTTCAAAAGTTTTTATCTTAAACTTCCCGAGTAAAAGCAGAATGCGTTATGCAAGAACAACAAAAGGCACGATGAATATTCAAAACTTTATTTCAAAGTTTTGATTTGTGTGCTGGGCAAAAGAGATGAAGCTAATGTTTATCATGTGAGTACGATACATTTATTGAAAGCTAAAACATATTGATGCTAACCTAAAATCTTTATCTTCTCTTTATCATTGGGAGGGGGTGCTTTAATGATTTTTGGATGCATATACAGCTAGAAAGTTAAAAAAAACATTTGTGATTTTGCGCTCCTAGAATGTAACATTTGTCTGCAAATGTCCTCTGGCTAGGATTTTTGTTTAATTAAATCGTATGCAAGTTTCCTGTACACGAGTACAACTTACTGCCCATACAAAGCATCTGTAGAAGGCTCAGAACTTGTATATGGGACTATAAATTGCACTGAAGATCCAAGTAGCAGAGATAGCACGATGCCGGTAGCAAATTTCATTTCATTAAACCAAATTCATTATTAGTCATGCCATTTAAATATGGTATAGAACAATAAGGAAAAACAAGGTGACTGTTCAAAGTATTATTATTTATTTGCACAAAATATTATTATTATTATTATTATTTTGCCCAAAATATCGATGTTAATATATTGTACAACGATTCACAGCCAAAAAAATTAACAATAATGGTGCGAAAATACTGGGTTATAATACTTTGAACAATCACCTAAATAATTATCGAAATATCGAAAACTGGGCCAATATCGATAATATCAATATATAGTCATCGAAATACTGGGTCATTCTACACAAACGGCACGGTGGTTACGTGCCGTTTGTAAAGAATTGGATTTCGGTACCATTATCTAACGCCTTCAAGGAATCATTTAATTAAAAAACTCCATCTACATAAAGCTATTGCAGATAAAAGCGGTACTTTTATAACCATTTCATGCAAAACAGCGTCTTCACAAAGTTATTTCGTTCAAAGCCGGCGTGTTTTGGGAGCACACTAAAGAATTTCTATTTTAGTTTTGTTGTTGTTCTGACTCCAAAGAGCATTCACCTTAATTAGATTTATTGCTTCCTTTCAATTTTGAAGCTATGTAATCAAATTTACGCACTTTTTTTCAGTATGGGGACCATTTGCAAGGTTGTGAGGCGGCACGCCGGTAGTTCAGAGCACGATTATTTTGTTTCCTTTCCTTTTTTCTCCCTTTTATTATTATTATATTTTTTTACCCATAGATCTTCATCTCAGTTAGATACACTATTTTCTTCTTAGTTTGGAATTAAGAAACAAAATATTCATTCACATACTTTTTTGCGGCTTTTTTTCTTTCGAAGGCCTGGAAAGCAAAAAGCTTTTTTTTTCATTCTTTCCACTCAGATAACTTTAGGATGATTAGGTTTACATATTTCTATCAATTTCAGACCGATAGAAAAAGAAAATGTCAAGTATTTTAACACTACCTGACGTTGCTAAGTTTTGTAACTCCACACTCGGGACAGCATACAAGCAACTGTCAACTTATTTTTTTATTTTGTTCCGCAACCAGATAACTTACTCTAAGTTAGACTTATTGTTTTATTTCAGTTTTAAAGCTAGGTAGGGAAATTTCCCAGCTCTGTTATTGTTTCCCTAATCCTACAGGAGTTGTGCACAAGATCATTCACAATTATATACAGAAGAAATTAAGATCTTTGTGAGTGTTTTCGTAAGATGTGAGATGCCTACTTGAGATGTGACACACATGTCAAGACGGCAAGTAGCAGTGATAAGCCTTTGTCGGTGTAGCTTAATTGGAAAAGCATTCGGCTCCGGAGCAGAAGAAAGGTTCATATTGGCGTCCAAACGTAAATATGGATCTGCTGGCTGTTAAGTTATTCGAAAAATGTGTGATAATCCTTTCACACATCGTCTGAATTTAATGAGAATTCCTTCTTTGCTTCGAAAAATGTGTGATGCTTCTTTCACACATCGTCCAAAATTAGTCGGAATTCCTGTGAGCTCTCCTTCAAGCGTGGTTGCCGGCTGACCCGGAGACCTACGATTCCGACCCAGCCTTTTCTCAAGGGAGGGGGATACGACGTACTACAGAGGTGACCAGGGCTGTAACTACCGAGAGGGCAGGGAGGGCGGTTGCCCTCCCAAAATGGTCATTCCAGGGGCGTAAATTCATGCTCTGGGGGATGTATAAAATAGAAATTGTAACTAAAAATAAGTTGCATGCTTCAGTATTTTCTTTTTAAAGGCTTTAGTTAGACTCGTACAGTATTCCATACAGTTAACTGGGGTACAGAGTAACATACACTATGAGGTGTGAACATTCCATACCCATGAAGGTATTATGTCATTGGGATGAAGAGATAAGTACATTTGTGCTGTGTCGCAGAAAGTACCTCTGAGCGTTTAAATTACATTTGTGCTGTGTCGCAGAAAGTACCTCTGAGCGTTTAACCTTGAATGGAATTTTTTCAAACCCTACTCCTAAAGCTATTGTTACGTTCACTATCCGATACTCATTCGTTCTGCGCTGGGTTTTTTTTTTTTTTTTTTCGCTCTGCATTTCTGTCAAGTGTTGTGTTCTCGGCGTTCACATAACGCTTAAGCTTTACTTGGTATTTACAACCTGTGGTTATTGGGTATTAACCAAGTTTTAACATTTTTAATAAGCTTTCGTGGAAAACCTGAGGTACGATTTTTGAACGATCATAATACTTTCCTATAACGGTGGTGAGTCAGAATGTAAAAACCCATTATTTGAGTGGAACTTGAAAGGGCGTAATTTTAAATCTCGCCTTCCTAGAAAAGAAAAGCTTGCCACGGTCCTGGAGGTGACTCACATGTCAAGACGGCAAGTAGCAGTGATAAGCCCTTGTGGACGTAGCTTAGTTGGAAAAGAGTTCGGCTCCGGAGCACAAGGATGTGGATTTCAGTCGACACCGGCAAATTTGGGTTTCATAAAGATTAAATCAGTAAGTAGAATGGCTGAAATTCCAAAACTCGTGCGAGCAATATCAGAAATTATCACTAAAACCGTATTTCCACGATCTGTAAAACATCAAATGTAATTGGGATAATACTAATTGACAAGCCAGATTCAACCAACAAACTTGATGTTTTAGAAGCTTTCCATATATGTATATCAGAAGTCATCGCAACTTGTTAATGACATGGCATCCACCCCATTTCTATCAAGCGCGTGGAAGCATCTAACCAAAACACGTGATTGTAAACACCATTTATGATGTCATATACAATTTGAATATTTACGTGCCATTCGTCCTGATTAAGCTAGGTCAATATCCAGCGAAACCATGGTCTGCTTGAAAAAATAAATATTTGTGACAAACTACTATGTATTATCTTAATACAGTACAAAGTAGTTTAATTACTTCCACATACCGATGATTCAGTAAAAATATTTAATACATCGGAGTCTATATTAAAAACATCGTATTTACAATTGAAATTACAAATTGAAACTCATTAGATCTTTTGGCTTTACAATAAGGCCATCATTAGATGAAAGACTGTAAAAAAGTTATAAGGAACAAAGATATATATCATCATCATCATCATTGTCAACCATTATCAATCCACTGCTGGACGAAGGTCTCCCCAAGTTTCCTCCACAACGGTCTGTCTTGTGCCAGTCTCCTCCATGTCACCCCTGCATACTTTCGAATTTCATCCACTCATCTCCCATGTGGTCTTCTTCTGGGTCTTTTCCTGTCCCTTGGAATCCAATCTAAAATTTCGGCTGTCCATCGATGATCTGTCCTTCTGGCAGTATGTCCAGCCCATTGCCATTTCAGGGATTTAACTCTGATCATGATGTCTTCCACTCTTGTCATTTTTCGGATCCACGAGTTCCTCTTCTTATCTCTCCTGGTTACACCACGTATGCACCTTTCCATGCTTCTTTGAGTTGTCTGCAGCCTTTATATGTCTCTTTTAGTTAAGGTCCACGTCTCTGCACCATACGTAAGCACTGGAAGGATGCATTGATCAAACACTTTTCTTTTAAGACATAATGGCATATTGCTCTTGAAAATTATGCTGTTTCTTCCAAAAGCTCTCCAGGCAAGTTTTGTACGCCGATTAATTTCTTCATCAATGTGACCCTCACTTGATATCTGCTGTCCAAGATAAACGTACGTGTCTGTTATCTCCAGCTTTTCTCCATCAATCGATAAATCTTCATTTCTTGTAAAAGCATTGAACATCACTTTTGTCTTCTGAAAGTTCATTTTTAACCCCACTTCTTTACTCTTGTCAGCAAGTTCCTGGATCATACTCTGCAGCTCTGATGGGGTAGTTGCAAAAATGACTACGTCATCAGCAAAACGAAGGTGGGTTAGATAATCTCCATTAATCTTTATCCCCGTGTTTTCCCAGCTCAGCGACTGAAAAACACCCTCCAATGTGGCATTAAAGAGCTTCGGAGATATGGTGTCACCTTGTCTCACTCCCTTTCCAATTTTTACGTGTGTTGTATTTTCAAACAGCCTAATCTTTGCACTTGCATTTTCATAGATGTTATTAATAATATTAATGTATGCATCTTCAATACCGCAGGTTTTCAGAGCCATTGCAACTGCTGATGGTTTCACCGAATCAAAGGCTTTTTCATAATCGATAAAAGCCATGCACAATGGAAGTTCATATTCCCTCGCTCTTTCAATTAGTTCTCTCAGCACGTGGATATGATCTATTGTGCTGTAGCCACTCCTGAATCCAGCTTGTTCTCTCGGTTGAGCCATGTCCAGTGTTACCTTCAAGCGGTGTGAAAGAACTTTAGTGAAGATTTTATAAACTACTGATAGGAGGCTGATAGGTCTGTAGTTTCCGAGATCCTCAATGTCACCTTTCTTATGTAGCAGGATCATTGTAGCGGTGTTCCAATCCTCAGGAATCTTTCCTTCATTAAGGCATCGAGTGAAAATTTGGGAGAGTACTGTTTCGATTTCTCCACTTGCTTCTTGTATGATGTCTACAGTAATTCCATCTTCTCCTGGAGCTTTTCCCCGCTTCATGTTCTTGATTGCATGTGCAACTTCTGCTGGAAGGACTGGAGGAACTCTGGTACTGGTATCTTTCATGATGTCTGGAGTGCATGTATCATCCCTTTCATATAATTTGGAGTAGAAATCTTTCACTCTTGTCAAAATTTCGCCTCTATTTCTTGTTACAGAACCATCTTCTTTTCTCAGTGCCATAATCTGTTTTCTTCCCTTACTGAGATGTCCCTTTGCTATCTTTAGGCTTTTGGTTGTTTTCAACTGCTTTCCTCACTAGTTCACAGTTGAATTTTCTTACGTCTTCAGTGATACTTTTTCTTACTGTCTTGCATAGCTCTATATATTCCACTTTGGAAGTCACATCTTCTTTAGTTGTCCTCATCTCTTTTCTTTTTTGCATCAACATTTTCGTTTTTCCTGATAATTTATTTACATGCAACTTGTTCTTAGACCCAGCTAATTTTGTTGCTGTTTCCATAAGAGCTTTGGTTACTTTTCTGTTAACTTCAGAGATGTCCACTTCTTCTGATGTTAGGCCTTCTAAAGCAGAGAACCTGTTCTTCAGTTCCAACTTGAAGGTATTATGGTGTTTTTTAAGGTTGGTTATGTCAATAGATTTTGTTTGTCTTATGAGCTTGCCACGTTCAAGTTTAGTGTTGAGGTGCATCTTACATCTCACCAATCTATGGTCACTACCTGTGTTGAACTTGTTTAGCACACTGCAGTCTTCTATGACGAATTTTTTGTTACACATAATAAAATCAATTTCACTTGTCATCCCATTTGGATGTCTCCATGTCAATTTCCTGTGTGCCTTTTTCTTGAAGAAGGAGTTCAAGATGAAAAACCCTTCTGCCTCTGCAAACTCAACGAGAGTATTTCCACGCTGGTTTCTGTTGCCGTGACCGAATTTACCTACTGAAGTTTCATTCTGTTGCCGTTGCCCTATTTTTACATTGAAATCTCCCATAATTATTTTCAAGTGCTGCTTACCTTCATTATTTAGATGACAAATTTCCTCATAAAATTCTTCAATTTCTTCTTCAGGATGACTTGTGGTGGGTGCATAAGTTTGAATAATCTGAGCCTGGTATCTTTTCGAGAGTTGGATAACAAGTCGTGCAGCTCTGTCAGAGGAACTTTCAACTTCTACAACTTTATCCTTCAGTTTCTTGTTTATTATAAATCCAACACCACTAGTTCTGCCAGTATCTGTCCCACGATAGAAGAAGAGATGTCCACTTTTCAGTTCGATGAGATCTTCTCCTTTTCTCCTTACCTCACTTAGCCCAACGATGTCCCACTTGATCCTTTGTAGTTCCTCTTCCAATTCAAGAAGCCTTGAATCAGAAGATAGGGAGCGTCCATTATACGTAGCCAAGGTCAGCATCAGATGGCAGCCTAGTCCGGTCCTCCGGGGATTCTTAGCACCCTCTGCCTTCATGTCGCACTGGCCGCTGCCTTGGCCAGGTACATTCCAGCTGCCGGAGACTGAGGGCCAAGATTTAAGTTGTGGAATCATTTTGGAGGGTTTGGCCATAACTCACCACGCTGGCCAAGCGGGTTGGTGAGTGTGGGATAGAATTTCCTCTAATCCCGATGGTATAGTTATACCGCTATTGGCGGTCGTCAGAGCCCCTTTAGTGGGAACAGGATGCACCACGAGAAGGCGGGGTTGACATTTGTCAAGGAGAGGCTGTGATGTTACGCATCACCTGACCTTACATCCCAAAGATATATATATATATACACACACTGAGTGGCCACTTTATTACGACCACCTGACAGTTTTAAGCAAATGAGCTATGGCTGCACGCTGTTGCCGCCAGAGGGCGAGCAACGTGTGGTCGTCATTGACTAGTAACTGCTCGGGCGGAACGGAGAGTGACCAGACTGGTAAGAGACAACAGAAGGATAACAGTGCAGCAAATTACAGACCATCTTAATCAAGGATCCCCTCAAATGATCTATGCACGCACTGTTCGCCGTACACTGTATCGGATAGGATATGGCAGCCGAAGGCCTGTTCAAACACCTTTGCTGTCTGCAGTTAACAAGGGAAAACGTCTCCAGTTCGCACAAGAGCACAAGTACTGGACAGTTGATAATTGGTAACAAAGTATGTGGTCCGATGAATCACGTTTTCAGTTTCTCCATGCCGATGGCCGAGTGAGAATTTGGCGGAAACAGCACGAAAGCATGGACCCCAAATGCATTGCTACAACCCTTCAAGCTAGTGGAAGCAACGTTACGGTTTGGGGAATGTTTTCCTGGCATGCCTTGAGCCCTTTAATTCCTGTTGATCAACGTCTGATTGGCATATCATATCTAAACTTCGTTGCGGACCAAGTGCATCCTGTCATGTGGATGGTTTATCCCAATGGCGATGGCTACTTTCAAGAAGATAATGCGCCCTGCCGTAGTGCTCGTATTGTGCAGGATTGGTTTCAGGAGCATGCTGGTGAGTTTACTTTGCTTAGGTGGCCCCCACAATCTCCAAGTCTCAACCCCATTGAGAATTTGTGGGATGAAGTTGAACGAGCCATCAGACAGCTGGATCCACAATACTGCAATCTCACACTCCTGGAAAGTACTATTCATCAAGCATGGTCTCAGATTCCACAAACCACCTATCAACATCTCGTGGAGTCCATGCCACGAAGAATCGACGCAGTATTAAAGGCAAAAGGTGGCCCAACGAAGTACTGAGGGGGTGGTCATAATAAAGTGGCCACTCAGTGTATATCTGTCAATGAGCAAGTCCAAGTGTGACGTAATGTCCTGAGCAGATCAGATGTGCGTAGAGACCCCACACTAACAATCTAATGAGCTTTAATTTGTAATTTTAATTGTAAATACGATGTTTTTAACTTAGACTCCGATGTATTAAATATTTTTATTGAATCATCAGTATGCTGAAGTAATTACCTTTGGTGTTTTATAGATCGTGCAAATAAGGTTTTAGTGATAATTTTTGAGGAGTAAATCAAAATTTTATAATTATCTACAGCGCAGATTATACTTTTGAAAGTTAATTTAGTTGCGTAATTAATTCTTCCTGACTTTGTAAGAATTTAAAAGAAGGAACACAGAATATCTGTTGTTCTATTATTCATATATAGATCATGTAACAAAGAATTTCTTTAAGAGAAGTGAGAAATATTTCGTCGACATTCGACAAATTTACTGAATTTGAAGTTAAAAACAATATGTATTAAATGTTCTGGTAAAATTTATAAATGTTATTCTTTCTAGTTTAAGAATTATAAATGCAGCACGCCGCTATGGCACAGATACATAAAAAAATGGCGACTAGGAAGCCGTATTATGGCGATTCGGACAATGGTGCCACAATGCGACGTTGGGAACACCGGAAGTGCGGGATGATCAAAACCTTGCCCTCTACTGACCTTGTGTATGAGTAACTTTCAGCTGAATTTGATTTGATAACTTTGAATTTTGTGCTGGTTCAGAAATATCAAAGAAATAAAATATTCGAGCAGCCATGGAACTCCCGAAATTATATGAATATCGAATTGCTTTCTTTCTGTATGATGTTTTTATATCTTCTCCAAAGTTTCCAAAAAATTCAGACTACACGAAAAGTTAGAAATCACTGCCACTTTGAGCGGAGAAGAAACAAAATATTTCCTTCTAAACTCGTTCTACATCAGTGGGAAACCTTTTTGATGAATGGCCCAAGACTTTGTTCAGCTCTGGAAGAACTAAAAGCGTACAACGCTTGTTATTATTTTTATTTCTTTTAGCTCCCTCCAGCTGAATTTTTTCTCCGTTTTCGTTCATATTTCGGGATTGCTTTTTTTTTCTATTTTCACAGAATAAACATTAAAAGTGAAATGCATTCCTTTCGTTTTCTCCCTCTAGTTCACAACAAAGCAGCAAGTGCTATGGCGACGTTCCAATTTATAGTTTCGTTACTGGAAAAAGCGGCGATATATATTCACTTTAACGAAAGTGTCTGGCATACACTTCTCGTAAGTTTCTACAGTGTCAAATAAATTTAGTAAAAAATGTAATAAATGAAGCTCGTAGAGGATGGTTAAAGCTTTTTTATAAAGGAAAGAAGTAGGATACAGCAGAGAAACACCTGGGCGCCAATAAACTGCGATTAACGCTTTGAGCAGAGGAAATCCAAAAAATCAGCATTTCATGATTAACATCCATTTAAGTCAGTAAAAGATTAACGTTGTTTTCCCTGCAGCGGCTTTCTGTGCAGCTACTATACTTATGTGTGTTGTTAGACCGTTTAAAACAAAAGAGTCTCAACATGACGCCCTACACAATAAAAAAAGTTCTGAATTTCACGAGTCGCTTTTCCGTGACTTCTTCCGTGAATTAACGAAGCATATTTCTGATACAAGGTTTTCCGTGAAATAACGGAAAGCAACCTAAATTTCACGGAATTTTCGTACCACGGGAAAATTGTGAATTTTTAGAAACCTTTCCCCAACTGCTTTCTTATATTGACGGTAAATTCCCGTTTTCAGGATGTGTCAACAGAAAATTCTGAAATCAGAAACCTTTCCGAAATTCCTTTCGTATATTAACAGAAAAAAACTTCGTTCTCACTTTTTTACGCTTTCCAACTGTAGGTTAAAGAAGAGTATATGCTCCAGCTTTGTCCGTCTGTGTGTCCGTCTGTCCGCACGATAACTCACGTAAAAATGGTTCGATTTCAATGAAATTTTAGTAAGTGGTAGGGGACTACCTGAGGACGAACCCTATTGAAAATGGGCGAAATGGGGTCAAATATCAGGACAAAGGAGCAGGATTAATTCCATTGCCGTTATGCATCATAACTTGCGTAAAAATGGTTCGATTTCGATTAAACTTTATTACGTGATAGGGGACCACCTTGGAACAAACCTTATTGAAAATAGGCGAAATGGGGTCAAAGGTCAGGACATAGAAGCGGGATCCATTCCATTGCCCTTATGCGTCATAACTTGCGTAAAAATGGTTTGATTTCAATGAAATTTAGTATGTGGTAGGGAACTACCTGCGGACGAACTCTATTAAAATGGGCGAAATGGGGTCACAGATCAGGACATAGGAGCGGGATCCATTCCATTGCATTCATGCGTCATAACTTACGTAAAAATGCTTCTAATGCGACAAAATTTTAACATGTTGTTCCGGAGATATACTGAACCGGTTTTGTTGAATATCATCGAAATGGGGTCAAAGGTTAGGGCATAGGAGCGAGATTTATTCCACAGCCATTATCCTCATAACTTGGGTAATCATTTGAGTAATGATTTCTAGTATGTTGGAAAGCGTATCATAATCAATGCTTGCATGATTTTACTAACTTGTTTCAAATCCATATGACCAAAACATTCCGGTAATAGATGATATTCGCGGGAATACTTGAGGTTTGATTAAATGCTAAATTTCAGTCATCTGGCAAAGGAACTGATTTTGAAGTTCTGTAGGGAGATCGGATATTGTGGATAGTGTACCGCATGAATTTTAGTTATTGTGGCACAGGATATTTTTTATCTTCTTCCCCATTTTGTGCTCCAGCTTTTGTATATTGTAAAAGAAACAAGGAACTCAAATTATTGTGCAGGCGATTGTAAGATGCCTATATGGAGTCTTTAAGACAAAAGTTATTATACAGAGGGTGAGTCGAAAGTTTTGCAATATTTGCATAAACGCATGTGCTGCGGCGGGTATGTCACGTGTTTAAACTACTTCAAGTCGCGCACTGTAGTCAGTCGAAAGGGATATAAAGTGGTAGTCGTTGCTGTGAACAGCATGGCATGTCGTCGTTCTGTCTGTGGTTGGGACGCCTAAAAGATGAACAGCCACAGTCGGCTAATTAGGGAACTTTTGCTTTACGAGCTTGAACTCGGCTATAACGCTGTTCAAGCAACACGAAACATTTGTCATACGAAAGGGGAAGGTTCCGTGGACCACAGCACTGCAACCAGATGGTTCAAGAAATCTCGCTCAGGTGACAGAAAGCTCGAAGATCAGCCAAGGTCAGGCAGGCTGCGAAACGTGGATTCGGAGGCCGTGCTCCAGGCCGTAGAGGCAAATCCGACAACCAGCACTTGGAGATTATCAGGCTAGCTGGGCATACAGACCACAGTGGTCAGGCCAGGTCTACAGGAGCTGCCGCATTGTCCCTCAAGAACTGACGCCAGCAGAAGCAAACTGCCGAGTGGAAGTGTGAACGAAACTCCTAGGAAGTTCGCGCAATGTACGTTTCATCAAGAGAGTTGTTACGTGCGATGAAACGTGTGTCTATTTCCGTAATCCTAACAGACAACGGCATTGCTGGAGCCCTGGCCGGTGTCCTGAACGTGTTGCCAAACGTGTGTTCTTCTAGCACAAGGTGATGCTCTGCGTCTGGTTGAATTTCGAGGGAATAATCCATTACAAATTTGTTCCACGTGGTCGGACCATCAACGCCAAATTCTGCTCTGGCTGGAGCAGATATATGCCGTTTTGGAGAAGAAATAACCGGCACTGGTGAACAGACAGTGCGCTCTCCTATAGCAGGACAACGCTCGGCCTCATACGGCGTGAACGATTCGGGCAAAACTTCAGGAACTTGAGGGCATCGAACTGATGTCACACCCAATATATAGTCCGGAGCTTGCCTCGTCGGATCATTATCGAGAGTTCCGTGGTTCAATTTCACGGCTGGTTATCGGGAGTTCCGTGGTTCAATTCCACGGTTACTTATCGAGAGTTCCGTGGTTCAATTCCACGGCTAGTTATCGAGAGTTCCGTGGTTCAATTCCACGGCTAGTTATCGAGAGTTCCGTGGTTCAATTCCACGGCTAGTTATCGAGAGTTCCGTGGTTCAATTTCACGGCTAGTTATCGAGAGTTCCGTGGTTCAATTCCACGGCTAGTTATCGAGAGTTCCGTAGTTCAATTCCACGGCTAGTTATTGAGAGTTCCGTGGTTCAATTCAACGGCGGCGGCTGAAAAACAATTTTTTGGTTGCTTTGTATTTCTGGAACGTGGAAAGAGCGATGTATTTATTTATTTACTGACGCCACGTATTTGGAGGATTTTCACCTTGGATCTCGCTATATATATATCATCATCATCATCATTGTCAACCATTATCAATCCACTGCTGGACGAAGGTCTCCCCAAGTTTCCTCCACAACGGTCTGTCTTGTGCCAGTCTCCTCCATGTCACTCCCGCATATTTACGAATTTCATCCACCCATCTCCCATGTGGTCTTTTTCTGGGTCTTTTCCTGTCCCTTGGAATCCAATCTAAAATTTCGGCTGTCCATCTATGGTCTGTCCTTCTGGCAGTATGTCCAGCCCATTGCCATTTCAGGGATTTAACTCTGATCATGATGTCTTCCACTCTTGTCATTTTTCGGATCCACGAGTTCCTCTTCTTATCTCTCCTGGTTATACCAAGCATGCACCTCTCCATGCTTCTTTGAGTTGTCTGCAGCCTTTGTATGTCTCTTTTAGTTAAGGTCCACGTCTCTGCACCATACGTAAGCACTGGAAGGATGCATTGATCAAACACTTTTCTTTTAAGACATAATGGCATATTGCTCTTCAAAATTATGCTGTTTCTTCCAAAAGCTCTCCAGGCAAGTTTTGTACGCCGATTAATTTCTTCATCAATGTGACCCTCACTTGATATCTGCTGTCCAAGATAAACATACGTATCTGTTATCTCCAGTTTTTCTCCATCAATCGATAAATCTTCATTTCTTGTAAAAGCATTGAACATCACTTTTGTCTTCTGAAAGTTCATTTTTAATCCCACTTCTTTACTCTTGTCAGCAAGTTCCTGGATCATACTCTGCAGCTCTGATGGGGTAGTTGCAAAAATGACTACGTCATCAGCAGAACGAAGGTGGGTTAGATAATCTCCATTAATCTTTATTACTTTGTTTTCCCAGTTCAGTGCTTGAAAGACATTTTCCAATGTGGCATTAAAGAACTTCGGAGATATGGTGTCACCTTGTCTCACTCCCTTTCCAATTTTTATGTGTGTTGTATTTTCAAACAGCCGAATCTTTGCACTTGCATTTTCATAGATGTTATTAATAATATTAATGTATGCATCTTCAATACCGCAGGATTTCAGAGCCGTGGTAACTGCTGATGGTTTCACCGAATCAAAGGCTTTTTCATAATCGATAAAAGCCATGCACAATGGAAGTTCATATTCCCTCGCTCTTTCAATTAGTTCTCTCAGTACGTGGATATGATCTATTGTGCTGTAGCCACTCCTGAATCCAGCTTGTTCTCTCGGTTGAGCCATGTCCAGTGTTACCTTCAAGCGGTGTGAAAGAACTTTAGTGAAGATTTTATAAACCACTGATAGGAGGCTGATAGGTCTGTAGTTCCTGAGATCCTCAATGTCACCTTTTTTATGTAGCAGGATCATTGTAGCATTGTTCCAATCCTCAGGAATCTTCCCTTCATTAAGGCATCGAGTGAAAATTTGGGCGAGTACTGTTTCAATTTCTCCACTTGCTTCTTGTATGATGTCTATAGTAATTCCATCTTCTCCTGGAGCTTTCCCCCGCTTCATGTTCTTGATTGCATGAGCAACTTCTGCTGGGAGGACTGGAAGAACTCTGGTACCTTTCATGATGTCTGGAGTACATGTATCATCCCTTTCATATAGTTTGGAGTAGAAATATTTCACTCTTGTCAAAATTTCGCCTCTATTTCTTGTTATAGAACCATCTTCTTTTCTCAGAGCCATAATCTGTTTTCTTCCCTTACTGAGATGTCCCTTTGCTATCTTTAGGCTTTGGTTGTTTTCAATTGCTTTCCTCACTAGCTCACAGTTGAATTTCCTTACGTCTTCAGTGATACTTTTTCGTGCTGTCTTGCATAGCTCTATATATTCCACTTTGGAAGTCACATCTTCTTTAGTTGTCCTCATCTCTCTTCTTTTTTGCATCAACATTTTGGTTTTTCCTGATAATTTGTTTACATGCAACTTGTTCTTAGACCCAGCTAATTTTGTTGCTGTTTCCATAAGAGCTTTGGTTACTTTTCTGTTAACTTCAGAAATATCCACTTCTTCCGATGTTAGGCCTTCTAAAGCAGAGAATCTGTTCTTCAGTTCCAACTTGAAAGTATTATGGTGTTTTTTAAGGTTGGTTATGTCAATACACTTTGTTTGTCTTATGAGCTTGCCACGTTCCAGTTTAGTGTTGAGGTGTATCTTACATCTCACCAATCTATGGTCACTACCTGTGTTGAACTTGTTTAGCACACTGCAGTCTTCTATGACGAATTTTTTGTTACACATAATAAAATCAATTTCACTTGTCGTCCCAATTGGTTGTCTCCATGTCCATTTCCTGTGTGGCTTTTTCTTGAAAAAGGAATTCAAGATGAAAAATCCTTCTGCCTCTGCAAACTCAACGAGAGTATTTCCACGCTGGTTTCTGTTGCCGTGACCGAATTTACCTACTGAAGTTTCATTCTGTTGCCGGTGCCCTATTTTTGCATTGAAATCTCCCATAATTATCTTCAAGTGCTGCTTACCTTTATTATTTAGATGACGAATTTCCTCATAAAATTCTTCAATTTCTTCTTCAGGATGACTTGTGGTGGGTGCATAAGTTTGAATAATCTGAGCCTGGTATCTTCTCGATAGTTGGATAACGAGTCGTGCAGCTCTGTCAGAGGAACTTTCAACTTCTACCACTTTATCCTTCAGTTTCTTGTTTATTATAAATCCAACACCACTAGTTCTGCCAGTATCTGTCCCACGATAATAGAAGAGATGTCCACTTTTCAGTTCAATGAGATCTTCTCCTTTTCTCCTTACCTCACTCAGCCCGACGATGTCCCACTTGATCCTTTGTAGTTCCTCTTCCAATTCAAGAAGCCTTGAATCAGAAGATAGGGAGCGTCCGTTGTAGGTAGCCAAGGTCAGCATCAAATGGCAGCCTAGTCCGGTCCTCCGGGGATTCTTAGCACCCTCTGCCTTCATGTCGCACTGGCCGCTGCCTTGGCCAGGTACATTCCAGCTGCCGGAGACTGAGGGCCAAGATTTAAGTTGTAGAGTCATTTTGGAGGTGTTTGGCCATAACTCACCACGCTGGCCAAGCGGGTTGGTGAGTGTGGGATAGCATTTCCTCTGATCCCGATGGTATAGTTATACCGCTATTTGCGGTCGTCAGATATATATATATATATATATATATATATATATAGCCAGTGCCGTTAATGCCCACCAGATGGTGACGTTTCAGTAGCTGAGCCCATCTTACAGATTTATGATGTCAGAAGCTGACTTAAAAATACACATAGCACCGTCGATTGTTCGCCACCGTGGTGTAAAGTTAACGCGCTCGGCTAGTTATCGAGAATTCCGTGGTTCAATTCCACGGCGGCGGCTGAAAAACAATTTTTCGGTTGCTATGTGTTTTTGGAACGTGGAAAGAGCGATGTATTTATTTATTTACTGACGTATTTGGAGGATTTTCACCTTGGATTATTACTTGTTCTGCTCTATGGTCCACTTCGTTTGCGGGCGGCACTTCCACAACCAAGAGGATGTGGCAGCTGCGGTTCAGGAGTTCTTCACCTCGAAGGACAAGAACTGATACCGTCGCGGAATCGAAGAACTGGCAGACAGATGGCAAAAGACGGTGCAATTCGATGGCCTATGCTTTTAATGCTAGTCAGCTTTCGTCATAAAGGTACGTATGAAGACATAAAGTGATCCAAATATTGCAAAACTTTCGACTCACCCTCTGTAACTATCAAAAGTAAATTTTATATTTAGAAGTTTTGTGAAATAATACTATACAACAGTATATATCACCATTTCTTAAAAATAGTTGAACATTACTGTCAGTTTAAAAAAAGATCTCAAGTTCCAACGCATTCTGTTGCTTCAAACTTATCACACTAAAAAAAAATACACTATTTGTGATCAGTCTTCCTGCAGGAAAAATAAAATTATTACAAACGTATTCAAAAAAATAATAAGCTAAAACAGAAAATAAAATGACTAAATCATTCGCATTAATAAAAACAAATTCATCCTCGCGAGATTAGTTACCTTAAACGTGAGTGCAGTTCCTAAGACTTTCTGGCTCAGTTGCTAAGACACGCGGCTTGTATAGACCTGACCCAATAGACCTGAGTTCGAACCCAGACACCGTCGCAAAAGGATTGTCTGGAGTAAGAGCTGAATAATTCAGTGTCTTCGTTTTTACGAAATTTCTGGGTAAATACGGAAAACCTGAAACGGACTTTTCTGAAATAGACGGAATTACTGACTACGGAAAATCTGTGAAAACACGAAGTTAGAAAACAACGGGCACTTTTAAAAATGAAAATTTTGTTGAAAGACAAGCACTTACCTATCACTTGTCTACAAGTTATTTTCAGAAATTTTTCGTGAATTCACACCACTTATTTTTTATAGTATCAGCAGGCCTGATTCCAGATCATTTTCATCGAAGGGGGATAATGAAAATTTCTAGGGTGTAAAATGCATATTTCATTATGACTAAACCTCCTCATTTGCATTGTCTCAAAATTTTTCCGTGGGGAGGGGAAATAGCAAAAATCCGAGACTTGACTTCTCACTCCTGGAAGAATGTCTTAATAAAATCCCAGGGACCCGACGAATGCGAACGTTATTATAAGAAAGAAAAATGCTGACTTTTGTTGTTATAACTCATGTAAATTTTGTCGATTAGACTTTCTGAACTTAACGTCATGTCTGAAGCTCCAAACGTTTATCCGCATGTGGAAGCACTAGCAGAAGGTTAAAGTTGAAGGAACGCATAAAATCAAGAATCTGTGTCAGGCACTTATCCAGGATTTCTGTTTCGGAAGGTGAAGGGGGGGGGGGGCAGAAAATTTCATCCATATACACTGAACTGCCAGAAAAACTGGTACAGACGAGCTTATGCAAAGTACATAGTAACCGCACCTATGTGCGTACTCGGTTACGTCGTCCAGTGCGTATATAAAGCGATAGACATCCTTGCCAGCTGTCAGAGCTGTTTCCGGCATGAGAATGACAAGTAATAACGATTTAAGCGATTTTCAACGCGGTGTCATAGTTGGCGCTCGGGAGATGAGCCATAGTATTTCGGAGGTAGAAACGAAGTTCGGCTTTTCACGGACCACCATTGCAAGGGTGTACCGTGACTACAAGAATTCCAGCAAAACTTCCAACCTACGATACCAGTGTGGCCGCAAAAGACATTGGGTGAACGTGACCATCGCCGGCTGTCAAGAATCGTTTCACACGATAGGCGTGCAACACTCTCGCAGGTATCATCGGAATTCAATGCTAGAACCTCAACAAGCATCAGTGTCCGGACTACGTACCCTGCACGATAACGGCTTTGGGAGCCGATGCCTAACTCGAGTCCCCTTGATTGGTGCACGACACAAAGCTATGCGCCTCACTTGGGCACGGCAACACCACCACTGGACACTTGATAACTGGAAACAAGTAGCCTGGTCTGACGAGTCGCGTTTCCAACTGTATCGGAGAGATGGAAGGATTCTTGTATGGCGCAAACCCCATGAAGCCATGGATCCCGCCTGTCAACAGGTAACTGTACCGGCTGGTGGGGCGTCCGTAATGGTATGGGGTGAGTTTAACTGGACTTCATTGGGACAGCTGGTACGTCTACAAACGTCTGTGACCGGGCAACACTATGTGCGCTTCCTTTCTGACGAGGTACACCCCTTCATGTCCTGCATTTATGCTGATGGGTTGAACCTGATCCAACAGCACAATGCACCTCCACACAAGTGTCGGCACGCCACATTATGGTTAGAGGAGCATTCATGGAAGTTTGGGGTGTTGCCATTCCCACCCAATTCCCCAGATCTTAACGTGATAGAACACATTTGGGATGCCATGCAACCCGCTATCGAACACAGGAATTTGAGACCTCGGAATACACCCGAATTGTGGAACGCTCTGCAGGAAGTATGGTGTGCATTGCCTACAGCATATTTCTAGAAACTAGTGGAGTCCATGCCCCGTTGTGTTTCTGCAGTCCTGCGCTCCCGTGGGTCACCTACCAAGTATTAGACTGGTGTACTAGTTTTTCTAGCACTTCATTGTATATATACAGAGTGATCCGCTTGAGTAGGGATAATTTAAAAATGCTCTATGGCTTATAACAGATATAATAAGTCAATATTTGCGAGAAATTACCTTTATAGATGAGGGCTTGTCTTGGTCTCTACACGACTCCCATTGCGGACTTGGCAGAGTTCTTATCGAGTGCTCAATTCTTGCCACGTGTTTTCTAACATCTGCGGAGGGATTTGTGCGAACGCTGCAAAAATTTTCCACCTTTAAGTCATCCAGGCTTTTTAAGGTCGTAGATGATGTTCTTCAAAAACTATAGCTAGTGAAAGTTAGAAACCTGAACGTCACCTACAGTTCGAAAGGTAATATTTTTTTCTTACATTTAATTTCAGTGACGAAAAAAAGTATTCGCTTGGGAAGAAACAGAATGCAACTTAACTGGTCGTATGTTGGAATTCATTTTACTTGGAGTTGTAGTAGATCGTGATTTTGCAATGCTATTATAACGGGTGTGGCATATAAAAGAAGCCCAGTGGTCAGACGTTGTTAGGCGGGTTAAAGTTGTTTGTCGAGTTTCCAGTAAAAAACCGCTTTGTTCCACTTCTAACCGGTTTCTGGGTGTACAGCTGCAAAGGAATTCTCCGGAGTGGTTAGCCACAGCCAGAGCAGTGTAGGTATGTGGTCATTAAGTGAAGAAAGAACAAAGGCAACGGAAATGGTTTTAAGTACGGAACAGACAAATTTCCACAGTGTGCAACACCGGCGAAATCAGTGGTACAGAAGTTAGTGCGGAAATTTGGTGAAACCGGCACGGTGTGCAACAGGAAAAGAAACATCCAAGACAATTCGTACTGAAGACAATATCAAAGATGTGGGCACAATACTGTTACATAGCTCTCGGAAGTCAATTCGCCTATCATCGTCTGCAACAGGAATATCTGCCACGTGATGCCGACGCATACTTAATGCGGATTTGCATTTTCGGCAGTACAAAGTTATGGCGCTTAAACTCCTGATTATGCAAAACGGATGCAATATTGTAAGTAGTTACAGGAGACCATTGTTAACGGTGAAATGGACCCAACACTTTATTACATGACAGATGAAGCATGGTTTTATCTGTCGGGTATGTCAATGGGCAAAACAGCAGGATTTGGACAGACACGAATCCCAGACGGACAATGTAGACTCCTCTGTACGACCAAAAGATAGGCGTTTGGTGTGCTGTGTCTGCGAAGAAGATAGTCGGCCCATCTTTTTCACTGACACCATCAACTCGGAACGCTATGTTCAGCAACTGTTCAACCCATTTGTTGCCACACTTACAGAAGAAGAGCGAACATATGCTTTCTTTCAGCACGATGGTGCAACGATGCATACAGCGCGGAACAGTCTACGTGCTGTGTATGAAGTGTTTGGAGAGGACAAAACCGCCTCGAAGAAACTATGACCACCCAGATCACCCGATCTCTCCACCTGTGACTTTTATCTGTGGGGAACATTGAAAGGGAAAGTGTACGCAACTAATTCGCACACCCTTGATGAATTAAAAGGGAACATTACGGATGCCATAGCCCAGATTAATGCCGATGAGTTGTGGCGCGTTGCGAAAAACATGTTCCATGTGTCTTGATGTCGGAGGAGAGCACTTTCAGCAATTGTTGTAAACGCAGGTAAATTACTGCTGTTTTCTGTCATTTCAACTATTCTTTACCATGTATAGTAACATTGTCTGACTTTTGTCGTTCATTATACTCGGGCCTCTTTTATATGGCACACCCTGAGCTACAGATTAGAAGGGATAAAATGAAATGTAAAAAAACTGCGTCATGACACCTGGAAACTTGCACTTAATTGTCAACATTCTTCGAGTATTTCTGATATTAAAGACCAAAGCAGAAAGAGCTTTCTGAACAATGAAACGTGCAAAGACTGATTTCGAATGTGAGACTTTAGGGAAGACTGATTTAGACCCTGAGACTTTAGGGAAGACTGATTTCGATCCTTAGACTTTAGGGAATTTTTGTATGGTGAAAGCCCGTCAACAATGATGGGAAAATATAAGATATGTAGAGTAATTTTTTAATAACCAGGTATTTTCTTTTTGTTTGTAAACTTAAATTTGGGATGTTGCAAATGTTAAAATGTTGTGGTAGTTCATGCGCAGAAACAGAAACAGTATTTTTTTCTAAATAGACAAAGTCATCGCAAGCTATTTGCACTAAGAGCAATTGAATTAGAGATACCTGTCTAGTAACGTGTAGCACCACCTTTCGCCCTGATGACGGCGGCGATTCGTCTCGGCATGGACTCGTCAACAAGACACCGGAAGCGTTGGGAAGCCATACGAATCCACGACCCCTGAACAAGCTCCCACAGTTCACGAAGATTGGGTGGAGGGGGGTCAGAGCCTCAAACATCTCTTTCGATGGCATCCCAGATGTGCTTGATGGGATTGAGGTCAGGTAACCTAGCTGGCCAAGGAAGCGAGGTCACGTCGGTGGAGTGTTCATCCAACCATTCGGATACAATTCGGGAGCGATGGCACGGTGCACTGTCTTGTTGCAGGATGAGGTCCCCAGTGGGATGTTGAAGACGCACAAACGGGAGCAAATGGTCACGTTTGTGCGTGTGTGGCCTGGCGCATTATCCTCTTGGTAATGGCCATCACCAGTAGCGAGCACAGTGGCCATTAATGGGTGAACCTGGTACGCAACGATGTTCAGGTACATGACAGCTGTCAGGGATTGTGCTATCGGTATAGCGGCGCCTAAAGTGTTCCAAATAAATACCGCCCACAGCATAACACCTCCGCCGTTTCTGGCCTGTTTTCGCCCAACAATGCATTCATCTGCCGTTGCCTCCGTTTATAATTGGCGTATTCTCCATCGGCCTTCTACGTGATGCACCAGGAATATTGATTCGTCAGACCAGGACACTTTCCTCCAGTCATCCACGGCCTAATATCGATTATCTTGGGCCAATTTCATGCGTCGTTGGTGATGACGTACAGTGAGTACGGGTACCCGGCTTCGCAGGCCCATGCACAGAAGGCTGCGATGAACTCTGTGCTGTGAGACGTTGCCCTGATCACCACTGTTGTAGCTGCGGAGGATTTGTCGCACTGAGACCCAACGGTCGCTGTGAACAATGCGTGAGAGTCTCCGCTCCCCTCGGGCATCGGACGACACACAGCTGGACGACGGTTCGTCGTTTGGCCATCTGTGCACCACTTTTGATACATACTTCCTACAGCGGTACGTGAACAACCCACGAGCCGTGCCATCACAGTTCGTCCTTTGTCAAACTCCGATAAATCGGAAGCTTTTCCCATTCTGACTCCGAACAGTCTACTAACCTAAAGCCGGTCTTCGGGTTGTATCTATACTGCTCTGTGGACTTCACCTGAGCCACCGTTCGGTCTCTATTATCAAATCACTTCTAGATGAAGGTCTCCCCAAATTTCATCTATAACGGTCTATCGTGCGCTCTCCCACGTCACTGACACATACTTTCAAATTTCATCCACCTATCTCCATGTGGTCGTCTTCTGGGTCTTTTCCTGTTCCTTGGAGTCCAGTCCAGAATTTCAATTGCCCATCGGTGGTCCGTTCTTCTGGCAACATATCTAGCCCATTGCCATTTCAGGGATTTTGTTCTGATCACGATGCCTTCCATTCTAATCATTTTCCTTATCCACGAGTTCCTCTTCTTATCTCTCCTGGTTACACCAAGCATGCATTTCTCCATGCTGCTTTCAGTTGTCTGCATTCTTTGTATGTCTTTTTTAGTTAAGGTCCACGTCTCTGCTCCGTACGTAAGCATTGGAAGGATGCGTTGAAATGATCAAATGATCATATGTAGAGGTTTTTAGGAAGGGAGTGTCTAACCCCAGGTCTTAAACAACCCTTAGAAATAGGAAGCTATGAGATTTGGGCTAGAGTGCCTAATAGGAAAGTGACACGGAAGCGAAGTAGAAAGGGGGAAGAAGACGCCCTTATTTATTACCGGGGGCCAGTGCCTGATGTGGTTTTGATGCCTGCCCAGCTCATTGGGTTAGGCGTGCATTGGCCATGCCCGCTTAGTGGGAATACTGACTACTTTATAGTTTGCTTCGCATAATTTTTATAGATATTGATATATTGTATGGAATTCTAAGTCTTTATATAAGTGATACCATTATTTCTCTTAATATTTAATATTTGTCACATGGGCTCTGTACACCGGACTTGTCTGAAACATTACTTTTGCCCACTATCTCATGGGTAGTGAGGATGCTTCCAACCCCTAAAGAAAAAAGAAAGGAGAGGACGGAAGAAAGAAATTAATAGGTCCTGTAATGAGGTACATCATTCAAGAAGCTCTCACTGCCCTTGGATAGCGAAACAAAATGCTGAAAATGAGTTGGTCATTTACTCTGCCGCGACAAATCTCGTTTATTCTTAGTACCATAGTGCCCTTTGCTGCTTTCATAACCAGTAATCAGTTCTGACGAAGTCAAGCAATGCCTTTTGTGAAAAAAAATAAAAAATAGATTGCTTAAGCACTATAATACTGGACAACCATACTGTAGGTGTTTTAGATGAGATGAGGTCGTTCAGACCGCAAAGATCGTGAAGCCCCAGTGCCATTTTGCTGCTATGGTTACGGCCACTGAGACATTGACTTCCTAAGCACGAAGTGTGCCCAGGAATCAGTTATTAGAACTTTCTTTTCCTCAGTGATCATGAACTACTCTTTTGTTCTTTAACATCAGGTTCTTTTTTTCTTATTTTCTGACGAGACGGTCGTTAAGAAATACTTTATTTTGGTCTCAGAAACTGTATGTGTATACTTTTCATTTATCTGCACTGATTCGACAGTATTTTCTGCAGCATATTTTAAAAGATTTATTTTTCTAGATAAACAAAATATCGTCCTAATGATCATCAGGAATATAGGCCATTTCCCAGATTTTCGAGAATTTTCTATCGCTCCTTTAAAGTGATGAATTCACGCTCCGGTGGCCCAGTGGTCTAAGCGATGGCCTCTGATCGTTCGTAAAGGGGTCCGGGTATGACTCCCGGTGAGGCATGGATGTTGTGTATGCTTTACGATACTGGCTCTCTCCCTTCCCTGGAACCAGTGACCCTAAATTAGGGACGGGCGATTGCTTATAGCCCATTGAGTTGCTCACGGTGGTCGTTAAACCTCTAATAAAAAAAAACAAAAAGCGTGGAACGTCTGACTTTTTTTTTTTTTTCACGTTCATTTGTATGCTAAGAAATTGGGAGCTCATATTATTGGACTATTAGTCTATAAGCTGCTGCACCGTCTGTGAAAAGGAAATCTTGCGTCCAAGAAGTCATAAAGAAGAAATTCTTTCCGCTATCGGGGCCATTAGCAGTGCTCAGCAGGACGCTAAATGTTAAAAACAGGATTTAATAACTTTGAAACGGGTGGACACATCACCTTTAAATTTTGTAAACCAAGTGTCTTGTGAGGCTTGGTTTGGTAACTATGCAAAGTCTCATTCGTTGGGTAACTATGCAAAGTAACACTCTGGTGAGTTTCGAGATACCGAGATGGTTGCCTGTAGCTTAGTTTTCAGGATGGTGCAAACAAAAATTGCGTAACTACAAATAATGCACACAAGCACCGTAGGCAAATTTTCACCGTACCTTCGCAGTTATCTGCCGATTTAACCACACACACACACACACACACACACACACAAAGAAAAACTGGCGCAACAGAAAACCTCCACGCAAAAAACCCCTACTTGATGGAGATGTATTAAAAATTATGTCGCGTCTTGAAAGAATAAGGAAATTTTGTTGCTGTTATTCTTGTTTGAGTCTTGTGTCCTTTGGCCACACGTGTCCCATCCGCCAAGATAGCCCGGCTACAGTGATCTATACACTTTCCAATACCCCTCCAACCAGAGACAATTTCAACACCCCTCCAAATGGAGGGGTGTAACACACACGGACAGAGGTATATACACTCAGTAGACAAAACATTAGAGATAGGAGTGATGGGCATTTGACATGGGCACCCCCGCGCGGTGTGGAACAGACCCAAACCAAACGCACGCGATAAATAGGTGGACAGAAGGGCTTCCCAACAATGTATCGCTATCAACGAACATGGGTAAACATGGTGATCTGAGCGACTTTGATCGCGGACGCATTGTCGGCGCAAGACAGACGGGCCACTCTATCGCTCAAGTGGTTAGAACCACAGGGTTCCCGAGGGCAACGGTATCAAGCGTCCACAATGAGTATACCATCGACGGACGTAAACGTGTGTGTGTTTGTTTGTGTGATTAAATTAGCAGCCTAGAAAGCAAAGGGTGGACGACCGCACGACATTGATGACTTGAGATTATTTAACTCCCCTTTGTTTTGCTCATGACGTAGTCATTTTTGCAACTGCCCCTTCAGAGATATGATCCAGGAACTTGCTCACAAGAGTAAAGAAATGGGATTGAAAATGAACTTTCAAAAGACGAAACTGTTGTACAATGCTTTTACAAGAAAAGAAGATTTATCGATTGATGGGAAAAAGCTGGAGATATCCAATACCTACATTTACCCTGGACAGCGGATATCAAGCAAAGGTCACATTGATGCAGGAATTTATCGACGTATAAAACTTTCTTGGAGAGCTTTTGGAAGAAACGGTACAAATTTGAAGAGAAACATGCCTTTTTGTCTTAAAAGAAAAGTGTTCAATCAACGCATCCTTCCGGCCGCGGGTGGCCTAGTGGGCAACGTTCGTGACTGCTCCGGAAAGGACCTCAGGTTCGATCCCAGGCAGGTACGAACGCTCGTTCCACTAAATATCCGCCGTGTGTCGGATGGGCACGTTAAGCCGTCGGACCCCAGGCACTGGCCCCCGGTAATAAATAAGGGCGTCTTCTTCCCCCTTTCTACTTCGCTTCCGTGTCACTTTCCTATAGGGCACTCTAGCCCAAATCTCCTAGCTTCCTATTTCTAAGAGTTGTTTAAGACCTGGAGTTAGACACTCCCTTCCTAAAACCACCTGGGCAAGCATCAAAACCACTCTTACTAATACAGTAGGAGTTGGAACTTGGAATGGAAACCTTGCTTTTTCTACCCCCCCCCCCTTCTTACCGTTCTTTCCGCAATTGGTTTTACATTAAAACAAGAAAGTTGACACCGAATTTTCGGGTGTAATAAGCACGTCTTTTGAATCCGTTCTGACGCAAATTAAATTTATCAAAGCTATTCAAAGTCAATGGAACCGATATGGAAAACAATAGATCTGACCAAAGAAAGAAGATTTTCAATCGGGTTTTTTAATCCCTCAGATATTGCTGTAAACGGAATCGTGAGCTTACGAACTCTTAGAAACAGAGATATCGACAAAAATAAGATGTGACTTTACGTCCCCTGCTGGGAAAACCATGCATTATTTTAGGAAGAAAGTATTCTCAAAAGGTTTATCCGTATAAGTGGTATCGGTCAAAGAAAAAAAAATTTGTCGAGTTTTCAGGAGCCCAGATTTTGCAACAAATACCTCAGAAGCAGAAATTAACACATATGACCCCTGGTGGCTAAACCATTCTTTACCAAGCATAAGAAATTATGTGGAAAATATTTTGCATCAGGTCATGTATGCGATACAGGAAGAATTTTTCAAATCAGAGCTTTAGGAGCAGAAATAACGCAGAAAACGCAATTTACCTTTGTGCATCCTAGTGGAAAAAGTATGATTTACTTGAAAATTTGAATATATAGGGAAAACATTTCGCATCGGAAACACTATCCAACAAAGAAGGAATTTTTCAAATCGTATTATTAGAAGTAGAGATATTGACAAAAATAAGATATACATCTACGCCCCCTGGCGTAGAAACTATGCATTTTTTCAAGAAGAAAATTTTCTAAAAGGTTTGTCGACATGAGTAGTATCAGTCAACAAACGACGGTTTTTTTTTTCAATCGAGAATTTAGAAGCTCATATTTTCTTGCAAATACAACAGAAGCGGAAATTAAGATTTACGCCACCTGGTGGCCAAACTATTTTTTTACAAAAATTAGAAAGTATGTGCAAACGATTTCCCATCAGGAGCTGTATCAGGTGCAGAAAGAATTTTTCAAATCGGAGATTTAGAAGCAGAGATATAGGGGGAAATGCAATTTACCGCTACGCCCCTTAGCGGAAAGTCTATGAATTACTTGAAAATTTTGAAATTATTTGAAAAACATGTCACACGGAAAACACTATCCAACAAAGAAGGAATTTTTCAAATTGGACTCTTAGAAGTAGAGATATTGACAAAAATAAGATGTACTTCTACGCCCTCTGGCGGGAAACTGTGGAATATTTTAAGAAGAAAATATTCCGAAAAGGTTTATCTATGTGAGTGGCATCAGTCCACGAAGAAATTTTTTAATCGATATTTTGGAAGCTCTGATTTTATGGCACATACATCAGAAGCAAAAATTAACACTTACGCCCCCTGGTGGCCAAAGTATTGTTTACCAAAAATTTGAAATTATATGCAAAAAAATTTCCATCAGGAGATGTATCGCTGAAGAAAAAATTTTCCAATCGGAGTTTTAGAAGAAGAGTTATCGGGGAAAATGTAATTTACTTTACGCCCCCTAGCGGAAAATCTATGCGTAATTTGAAAAAGTAACTATATCTAAAATACTCTTCGACATAAATGGAATCGAAATATATAATTTTTTTCAATCGGATGTTTAGAAGCAAATATGTGGAATAAAACGTATTTTTGAATTCAACATCAACTGCATTTGCGCCCTCTACCGGCGAAATTGTATATCGTAAAAAGAAAATGAAATAAAGGATCATCATTTGCATATTTCAAGCTTCCCAATGCAAAAAGAATTTTTCAAATCGGACTAATAGTTGCTGAGATGTCGTGGGTACAGTCGAACGGACGGACAAACTGATAACAGAAGCATGATCTTTTTTTACAAAAGACGTGCTAAAAAGCGTCTTTGACGTTGGAAGAAATCTGCCTTATTACCTGATAAAGTTTTGAGCAAAACCCTTTTACCAGTGGATTTTACAATTTAACTGACCAGAATGCCTTTCCCCCGTCAACTAGCATGGGTGCATTAGTTAATACAATGAACTAGGTTATGGTTTGCTCTTATTGGCTGGTGCTGATGTATTGTTCTGAAAAAATACTCTATATCTGCCCTTTTCTTGGCGTGCGAAAATCGCTAATCCCTATTCTCGCGTTCACTATCTGCTCGCACGAGGCAACTTTGCAAGAAGCCTTTGAGAATGAAGAGGACAATGAGACGAACTTAAAAGGAGGCGAACGGCGTTTAAGACAGGTTTTGTTTTGACTTTTGAGAGCCCGAATTTTATTTATTTATTTATTTATTTATTTATTATTTTTGCAGGTAATTGATTTTCGATTTATGAAAATTAATTACTGATTTGGGAATTTTAATCAAAAATACTTACTGCGCGGAGGAAGTTAAGTCGATGAGCTGCCGCGCACGCGCGCTAGCTACTTAGAGGGAACATTAAAAGTGGCCAGTCCTAATAAACAAATGTTTTTCTTACTAATACACTGGTGTGCAAAACTTCAGAACGAAGTGGGAAAAGTTAAAATAACACAGTAAATAGCAGCGGCACCGAAACATATATTCACTCAGCACCGTGTCTGGTAACAGGAGCACATTCGTAATAATAGAGCATGATGTACGGTTTGCGTGACCTCATAACAAACTGCGCTCACGCAGTCCAATAGCATCAGTTGAACAAAAGTCACCAGACGGTGAGCGTAGGTGTTACAAGCAATGAATTGTGTTTGTTGTGCTTTAGACAGAACGAAATGTCCAGTCGAGAAGATCTTAATGCTTTCACTCGTGGTCGAACAATTGGGAGGCTCAACGAGTTGCGAACTCTTAGGAGTGTGGCCCAAGAGTTCAGTGTTGCCCATAGCATCTTATCGCATGCATGATAGGCCTTCAGGATCATAATTGTGAGGCTCAAGGAGGAACGAACTGTTATGAGTGTGGCCCAAGGGTTCAGTATTGCCAATAGCATCTTATCGCATGCATGGTAGGCCTTATAATTTGAATCTCATCATCTCTTTTTCTTTTTCTTTTTCTTTATTTTTTTTTTACTTTTCGGCTCATAGCAATTATTTACTACTAAAATGCAAATGCAAAAATTCGGCTGTTTGAAAATACAACACTCATAAAAATTGGAAAGGGAGTGAGACAAGGTGACACCATATCTCCGAAGCTCTTTAATGCCACATTGGAAAATATCTTTCAATCACTGAACTGGGAAAACAAAGGGATAAAGATTAATGGAGATTATCTAACTCACCTTCGTTTTGCTGATGACGTAATCATTTTTGCAACTACCCCATCAGAGCTGCAGAGTATGATCCAGGAACTTGCTGACAAGAGTAAAGAAGTGGGATTAAAAATGAACTTTCAGAAGACAAAAGTGATGTTCAATGCTTTTACAAGAAATGAAGATTTATCGATTGATGGAGAAAAGCTGGAGATAACAGACACGTACGTTTATCTTGGACAGCAGATGTCAAGTGAGGGTCACATTGATGAAGAAATTAATCGGCGTACAAAACTTGCCTGGAGAGCTTTTGTAAGAAACAGCATAATTTTCAAGAGCAATATGCCATTATGTCTTAAAAGAAAAGTGTTTAATCAATGCATCCTTCCAGTGCTTACGTATGGTGCAGAGACGTGGACCTTAACTAAAAGAGACATACAAAGGCTGCAGACAACTCATAGTAGCATGGAGAGGTGCATGCTTGGTGTAACCAGGAGAGATAAGAAGAGGAACTCGTGGATTCGAAAAATGACAAGAGTGGAAGACATCATGGTCAGAGTTAAATCCCTGAAATGGCAATGGGCTGGACATACTGCCAGAAGGACAGACCATCGATGGACAGCCGAAATTTTAGATTGGATTCCAAGGGACAGGAAAAGACCCAGAAGAAGATCACATGGGCGATGGGTGAATGAAATTCGAAAGTATGCGGGAGTGACATGGAGAAGACTGGCACAAGACAGACCGTTGTGGAGGAAACTTGGGGAGACCTTCGTCCAGCAGTGGATCGATAATGGTTGACAATGATGATGATGATAAAAGTAAATTAACAAAAGGAACGAAAATCGAAAGCAAAATTTGCATCTGTATTCGTGGATGTATATCGGTTGTCGTTAGCCACAGAGCACCCCTCCCTCAGATGAGCCTTCAGCCTCCCTCCCCCTCATTCTGAGATCTATCTATGGCCCTGAGTGTACGGTATAAATCAGACAGACCTGACTCATCGAACATCAATTACTCGCAGTGGTCTAAGCGTTGGCTTCTGACTATTTGTCCAAAAGGGATCTGGGTTCGAATCCCAGTGAGGCATGGATAGTGTGTTTGTCCCACGGCACTGGCCCTCTCCCTTCCCTGGAATCAGTGGCCCTAAATTAGGAACGGGCGACTGGTTGTAGCCCATTGAGTTGCTCATGGTTGTCGTAAAACCCCAAACAAACAAACAAAAAAGAACATAAGTTAGCATTCGATTGGTTGTTGGAGTGAGAAAAAACAGTGAGCTACTCTGGACGTGGAATGATAATAATTGGCACCTGGTGTGCAGAACCGGCAATCCTGGTAAGAAACTCAGCTGGTGGACACTAGGGATCATACGAGACTGGCACGAATCGTGGCACTGAACAGACGGACCACAACCAGGCAGACCACTGCAGAACCCTTGCACTGACCTTTGATATGATACTTACACCGGTATGCCAAGTCTCATCTCTCTTTCTTATGACCTTGCACTGGTGTGCCAAGGTATCTCCGAGACAACCACATATCATACCATGTGGCGAATGGGCTGCAATAGGCGTCGGCCATGTCAAGTGTTTAGGTTGTCAAATCAGAATACGAAATTGTGCCTCCTGTGGGCGCGGAAGCATTGACACCCCGCCGTTGATTACTAAAAAAGGTCGCCTGGAGCTGCGAATCAAGGTTCTTGCCAATGCGAATGGCAGGATCCGAATTTTGCGCAAGCAACGTGAGGCAATGAAGCTATACTGTCAGGTAGCAACAGTACCGTCTGATGGCAGCCATGCGCTAGTATCAAGAATATTTCTTGTCACGTATTAGGTCCACTGATAGCCAAGAAAGGTCATCTGAATGCCACGGCATATCTAAATATCGTTTTCGGCAAAATTCATCCCTTAATGGATACGGTCTATTCTCAAAAAGATGGATACGTGCAGTATAGGTGAATACACCCACTCAGCAGGTTTCTATCGTCACCGAAAGGTTCCCGGAATACACAAAAAAGTTATCTTCGCTTTATCAGCCTGGACAATCCAGGTACAGTGCAAGTTCTTCTGTGGGAGCAAAAACCCATAGAAGCTCTAGAAAAATTATTCAGCCCAGACAACAACACATGAAATAAAGATCCTTAAAAATAAAAAAAGCTCTAGAAAAACCCTTCTACAATCTGTAAACGGTTAGCTGTCACCCCTGTGGCCGAGCGTTCTGAGGATCTGGACTCTTACCATTCGTCAGAGATGGTTAGAAGCTAAAAAATCTCAGAAAAGAAATTTCAAGGGTTATTGTCGTTTTAAATCGGTTATAGATTTGAGCTGTACGCTGTAGTTTCAGCTTCACACTAGAAGTTAAGCTTAGTGAATTTGTTTCTCTGTAAAATCCCGGTTAGTTTAACTAGTTGTAAAATAACGGCTAGGATTTAAAGGACCGCAAGATTCAGCTTACTACAAGCATGTCCACAAATGCATCGCTCTTTCAACGTTTTACCAACACAGAGCAATCGAAAATTGTTATTCGGTCACCGCCGGGAATAACAATTTGTCGGTTGCTGTGTGTTGTTAAAACGTGGAAAGAGCTATGTATTTTTTATTCACTGACGCCACGTATTTGGAGGATTTTTACTATGTCCAATTCTTTTTCATAAGCATCAAAGCAGGTCACCAGCAGAAATGAATCACTTGCTCTTTGTAGCTGAAAGTCTTAATTACATATAACGTTGACTTTCAAATAACGGCCAGGATTCAAAGGAGTACAAGATTCAACTTACTATGTCCAATACCTTTTTATTAGCATCGAAGCACGTCCATGGGGGCCCATATAGGGGGGCAAGAGGTGGCATTCGCCCTCCCCTGGAAATCGTGCTATGCCCTTTCTGTTCTTGGAAGATGCTATAAAGATTTTCCCGATAACACTACTTCTAATTGTTTATTTTCCTCTATAACTTCTGGATGTGTGTCAATGTTTGCAATAAAAATGGGGAAAAGTTTGGTAATTTCTAGTAGAACAACCGGAATTTTTACAATTGGAATAATAATGAAAGTTTCATTGCATGTTGGAGAACAATATACAGGGTGCATAGGAAAGATCCTTTAGCCTGGAATAACTTGCGAAAGGAGAAAGGTGCAGTTATGCAAGTGAGATAACGGTATAGTAAAGCGACTACGCCCGATCGAACGCAACCAATAGCAGCGCCCCTAGTGGCGAAATGCGGAAGTTAGCCATTGCAAACCGAAAACGAAAAGAGATAGAGAATAAAATTTCCAATTACAAAATTGTAGAGCATCAATTAATTAGTACAAACCAGCATTTGTTTCACACGTATAAGATAAATTGTTGCCTGAATATCCTAAAATGTCCGAAATCGATGCGCGACGCTTCGAATCTGCATATTCACATTTCGCAAATGTAGCCGTATGCAAATGCAGATTGTGACGTTGTACCGAACCTACGATATAAAAACCAGTAGCAGGATGTACCCTGATCAAAAGTTTAGGTCTACGTACGCTGTGTGAAAGAATGGCGAGCTTGGATTTCTGGGGTTACGTAAAAAATCAGGTGTATGCAACAGCGCCTACAAGTCTGCTGGATCTACGTCGTCGTGTTACAGATGCTTGCAATAGTGTGACACCTTCCATGCTGAGGAATGTGCATGCAGAGTTACTTTCACGAATACAAATCTGTATCGTGGGCAATGGCGAACTCTTCGAACATACTCGACATTAACTTTTTGTCACTGTGCGCCAGTTTGCCTTTTTTGTTTTGTCTGACGTCATCAAACTGTATTGACAATGCAATAAATTGTGTGTATTTGCTCATACCTGTGTCTGTTCCCTTCGAACGTTCATACAAAAGGTCGCGCATCGATTTCGGACATTTTTGGGTATTCAGGCGATATCTTACCCGTGTAAACCAAATGTCGTTTTGCACTAATTAATTCATGCTCTACAACTTTGTAATTGGAAATTTTGCTCTATCTCTTTTCGTTTTCGATTTGTAATGGCTGACTTCCGCATTTCGCCACTAGGGGTGCTGCTATTGGTTGCATTCGATCGGGCGCAGTCGATCGAATGCTTATTCAGCCTAGACAACAACACATGAAATAACACGATTACAATGCGAGCTAGCCGACGATGACTGTTATCTCACTTGCATAACTGTACCTCTCTCAGTTCGCAAGTTATTCCAGGCTGAAGGGACTTTCCTATGCACCCTGTACACTGAAGAGCAATTGAATTAGAGGTACCTGTCTAGTAACGTGTAGCACCACCTTTCGGCCTGATGACGGCGGCGATTCGTCTCGGCATGGACTCGTCAAGACACCGGAAGCGTTGGGAAGCCATACGGATCCACGACCCCTGAACAAGCTCCTACAGTTCACGAAGATTTGATGAAGGGGGGTCAGAGCCTCGAACATCTCTCTCGATGGCATCCCAGATGTGCTCAATGGGATTGAGTTCAGGTGACCCAGCTGGTCAAAGAAGCGAGGTTACGTCGGTGGAGTATTCATCCAACCATTCGGATACAATTCGGGAGCGATGGCACGGTGCATTGTCTCGTTTCAGGATGAGGTCCCCAGTGGGATGTTGAAGACGCACAAACGGGAGCAAATGGTCGTCCAGGATATCCCGGTAACGTAGACCTGTCAGCAACGATGTCACTCGTACCAGGAGTCCCATTTCAGTCCACGTAAGCAGTCCCCAGACGAGAATGCCACCCCCACCAGCTTGAAGAGTACCCTGCTGGCAAGAAGGATCCATCGCTTCATGTGGTTTGCGCCGTAATCGTATTCTGTCATCCGCATGTACCAACGTGAATCTCGACTCATCAGTCCAGGCAACATTTTTCCACATGTCTAGGATCCAGTGGCGTTGTTCCCGCACCCATGCTAATCTTTGCACCCTGTGATGTGCGGTCAGCACCGGTACCCTCGTGAGACGATGGCTTCTGTACCCCATAGCGAGGAGATGGTTCTGGATGGTGCGGCTGCTTACACGATTTTGTGCACCAGCGTTAAATTGCAGAGTGATTTCTTGCACTGTGGCCCGTCTATCCGCTGTTACAATGCGAGCTAGCCGACGATGACCCCGCTTATCCACACGCTGTTGTCCACGGCAGTTGGCCCTTGCAGGGATGGTTTTACCGGATTCGATGTACTCACGGTGCACCCGTGACACAGTGGCTCGTGAAAACCAGTGCCTGCATGACTTCCAAGATGGAGTGATCCATTCGTCGGGCCCCGACAATTTGCCCACGATCAAATGCGCTTACATCCTTCGTCTTACCCATACTACGTCCGACTCTACTGATTCCCGTCGCATCACTCCTTATATTGTCTGATCGCTGCATACGTCATATCGTTTCCGTTTACAGGGCCGCCCACAACGCCACATTTGCATAACGCCAGCTGTCTCTAATTCAATTGCTCTTTAGTGTATATACGTACAGTTAAGAGAAGTATGAAAAGCGAAGAATGAAAAATATATCATCCTCAGGAGCAACTATTCACTGTATAGCAAAAATCTCTTGAACGTTTTTCTCAGAAATTTGTCTTCAGGGTATTTTTTTCATTCTTGGTGACCGACTGAATGATCTTTAGGGTTTGGTGGCTAACGTGACCAAAAGGATAAAAAGAAAGATAAAGAAATTTCTTTATTGTCCTAAAATTCTATCAAATTTCATTTATTCATCTCTTTTTATGTAGCCGTTGGTTACCAGTTAAATTCATGTGTTACTAATGTATGCGAAAATATGCCTTATTTGCCGGTGATGGGATTCAAACACACAGCAGCCTTCTTCGGAGTGGACTGTTCTACCAAATGAACTACGCCGACGAAAGCTTATCTCTGCAACTTTGTCGTCCTAACATGTGCTTCATCTCTGAGGTAAGTGCGTCCCACGTGGTAAAAGCGGTCAAATAACAAGAAGGAACAGTGGAAATGTGCACATGGTAAATTAATAACCAGGAACTGTACATTAATTATGTAGAAAATATAGTAAAACTATACTAGTAATCCGATTTATTACCGTAGGAATATATAAATAAGCGTTTCCAAGCTAATATATATAAAAAGCGTTTCCAATAAATCGGATTACTAGTATAGTTTTACTATTTTTCTACATAATTGGTGTACAGTTCCTTGTTATTAATATAATATATTGTTTACTTATAATATATTTAATATAACTCTTATATTGTTTGCTTATAATATATTTAATATAACTCTTATATTGTTTGCTTATAAGTAAACAATGTGTAATAGGGGCACTGCATATAAAACAAAATCGTATTCGGATTTACAACTTAGTATATCAAGGGTAAAGATTTTTTTAACATTTATTGAAAATATATGAAATCGTTGAGTTTCTTAAGCGAGTTTTTACACTGAAATTAGAATTAAAAAATTATTAAAAAAGTGAAAATATGCTTAAGATAAACATAAGGTACATAGGCTTAAGGCGTCAAAAAAGTATTTATGTACGTATGTCTTATATTATAAATTATCATAACCTAAAGCTATGATTTGTTTTCCTTTCTGGAAGTACTCAAAATTTCACAATATTTAAAAATTTGTAATTTCGTTTATACGCTTTTTACATTTATACGTTTTTCAAAGCCATCCTCTAGAAAAACGTATAACCTATGTTCTACTGTGCATGTAATACTTTATAGCAAATCTGATCCTGTAATAGTTAAAAAGTCGTAAATTTAATTTATAACCTAAAAATCTGAAATAATAATTTTAATAGTCTTGGAATTTATTGATTACTTAAGCTCATAGGCTAGTTTTGAGGAGAGGAAAACAGAAATTGCAACTACGATTAACATATACAAACACTATATGCAAAGTAGTAAAACTATACTAGTAATCCGATTTATTACCGTAGGAATATATAAATAAGCGTTTCCAAGATTTTGCACATTAACCAGATGGCTTTATCAAGGAAGTTAGACAGAAACTTTAGTTTCTAGCTAATCTTGTTAGACTGAAACATGAATACTTCTTAGACAGAAACACACGAGACAGGTTAGTTTGACAGAAACTGTCTTACTTCCTTGAAAAAGCCACGTGGTTGATGTGCGAAAGCTTGGAAACGCTTATTTATATACTGTTACGCCAATAAATCGAATTACTAGTATAGTTTTACTACTTTGCATATAGCGTTTGTATATGTTAATCGTAGTTGCAATTTCTGTTTTCCCTCTTCTGAAAACTAGCATATGGGCTCCCATGAGCACGTCACCAGAACAAACGAATCACTTGCTCATAAGAACATACAGAACCAAACTTCAGTCAACAACATATAGTACATGTGACACTGCTCACTCAATTCAAGAATCTCATCGTCCGCAAGTCCTTCATACGAATATCGTTTAACATCTGTACATTCGTGAATCGCTCAACTAACATTTCTCACCAATCGCTGTCATCCAACACTACACACTGAGCTCTTATCTCAAACGTCTTTATCTACGTAGCTTGCCCTTTGACTTGCTTTCAGGATCGCCAACTTCAAATTCATCGTGAAAACTCCTGTGGCGTTAAGTTTAGAAAATATTTAACGAGAAGAAACCAAATTTACAAAACAACACAGGAACTCAAAGGGAAGCTTAAGTGCGAGGTATATGTCACAGAATGAAAATGCTCAAAAAGGTATTTAACTTTGTGACGTGTGTGACCAACCTCACGTTACGTTTTTGTTTATGTCTCTTATAAAATGTTTGGTTATCACTCGTTATACTTTCTGTACTTAACGTCACGTCAGAACTCCCAGGATTTTTTTTTCCGTGTGAGATCGCTGGCAGTCAGTCAGGTCAAGTAGACTGAGACATATGGAAAGTTTTAGATTTGTTAGGGCTTAGCAAACTATCTGCAAGCTAAACGAAATTTTTATAGACGACTTACGCTGTCTCTTCAAGATAAACATTAAATAACTATTGTTAGTATACAAATTTTGAAGATGACAATCCGTTTTTGGGGCAAATATGATAAGGATGGTAAGTCAGATAATATCCGAAAACTTGAAAATTTCGTCTTCCTGGAGTGGGAATCGAACCCGCGTCTCCCAGATAGCGCCCGGGTATGCTAACCACTACACCACCCAGAACAACCAAGTCTCAAGTTTTCGATTAATTTGAATATGCCGCCCCGGTGGCGCAGTGGTCTAAGCGATGGCCTCTGATCATTCGTCCGAACGGGGTCCGGGTTCGAATCCCGGTGAGGCATGAATGTTGTGTTTGCCTTACGGCACTGGCTCTCTCCCTTCCCTGGAACCAGTGACCCTAAATTAGGGACGGGCGACTGCTTATAGCCCATTGAGTTGCTCACGGTGGTCGTTAAACCTTCAATCAAAAAAAAATTGAATATAACCATCACAGGATTCGCTAGTCGAACCAACCGGCATTCGCGTTTAAAACATTCATGTTTTATTTATTTTAACATCTTTTTCATGCATTCATGTTTAAAACATTCTTGTCATATTTGCACATGTTCATGTTTTAACCGGCGTTCATGTTTTAAACATGAATGCCGGTTGCTTCGACTAGCGAATCTTGTGATGGTTATATTCAAATTAATCGGATGGTGTAGTGGTTAACATACCCGCGCGCTCTCTGGGAGACGCGGGTTTAATTCCAGCTCCAGGACGACGAAATTTTCATGTTTTTGGATATTATCTGACTTACCATCCTTTTCATATTTGCACCAAAAAACCGATTGTCATCTTCAAAATTTGTATTGTGTGGTGTAATCCCGTATTCCATCCATGATGTTGTCAGTGTGTTTACATTTAGCTCATTTGTTCGATTACTAATCTACTTGTTGAATAATCATCTGCGTGTTTCATTTTGTTTTATCTTCTGTGACTGTTCGTCATTGCGGTGTGCTTACCAAAGAGAAAGGAATAAATACTATTGCGATGACTTTATAACCTGTGAAAATTCGTTTTCGAAAGGATGCTTCTGTGGAAGTTTGAATTTTGTCGTTTCATTCTACACAAAGGGAAATCATTTATCAAAACTAAAAATAAATGACTCATCAAAACCCTTCGACACTAAAATTATTATATTTATGGATCAAGTACAAATGACGGATTCCATTTGTGCCTTTAGGGAATGGAACGGAAATAAAGGAAGCCGTAGGAAGACGAAGCACAAGAAAAAAATGAAAAAAAAAAAATGTCCGTAATACAAGTTTATGTATGACATGTTTGGCAATTTCCATTTAATGACGACGCCAAGACGTGAGGAGAAGCCTTTCCCAACAACAGGAGTTTCTTCGTTGTTTCCGCGTCACGTGATTTTGGCGCATCCAATAACGCGAGGCGGTGTATTCTTTCCGCCTGATCGAAAACCAATGGAATCGACTATGACAGTGACACTTCTCTCGTCTGTGCATACATCTTAGAAACGCCGCATACGGGAGCTTTCCTGTTTTCCATGGTTTCTTTAACCTCAACTTAGTTTAAAGTACTTTCTTCTTTTTTTTTTTTTTTTTTTTTGTTGGTTTTTAGATTTTCTAAACTGGAGCACATTAAGGATGTCGCCATTGCGCAAATGGAGGATGGCCAAATGTTCCTTTTAGGAAGAAAAATACGAGAAAATATAAGGAATGCCTAAACTTCAAGCTCCAATGTTCTGCGATTTTGCAAACTTTTCAGGGCACTATAGATCCAAACGCCATTCCGAAACTATAGCTACGTCTTCAAAATTTCGACTCTGCAAGACTAAATTAGATACTGCGCAGAATTATGACTTAAATATACACTGGAATGTGACGAACATAAAATCTTGAATCACGCAAACTCCACACGACAGAGTTTAACGACAGCTGGTATACACTGCTGGTCACCCAAAATGCAACACCAAGAAGGAAGCATCCGATTGGCCTGAAATTCGTAGCATGCGTTGCCCACGAGAGGACATGCAAACGATTAGCATTGCAGGGCATATGCAAATCATGTGCGCCCGGCATGCCACAGAGAAGCACTAAAAGAAGGGTGCACAGAAGGCGGGGTGTAAGTAGTGGAAGTGTGTTGTGATGCCGGACCTGTGCGTGGGAAGGTTCCTGATGCCTCGTCGCAGAATACAGCAGTCATTCCAGCACTTTTCAAAGTTCGACGGAGGACGAATAATGGCTTATCGCGACAGCGGTTTATCGTACCGAGACATCGGCGCCCGTGTAGGAAGACATTCAGGTACACTGAGGCGAGTATGGATTCTGTGGGTGCAGGAGGGACGGACGGACCGACGTGAGCGATTGCCGCAGCCGCGGCACACCACCGAACGAGAGGACTAGCCTGTTGAGCGGCGGGCATTAATGGCTTGCATCGCCACATCACGAACGTTAGCGCAGGAATTAGGGTGTGCTGCGTAACAACCTGTGTCAGCACGTACCGTTCAACGTCGTCTGCATAAGCGGGGACTTTTCGCATGGCGCCTATTGCTCAGATTACCATTGACGTTACACCACCGGCGAGTGCGGCGGCAGTGGGTCGTTGAACGCCGCACCTGGACTACGGAATGGCACGACATTGTCTTCTGCGACGAATCCCGCTTCTACCTGCAACACCACGATGTTCGAATCCGCGTGTGGCGGCACCGCGGTGAGAGACTGTATGGCGCCTGCATTATGCATCGCCATACCGGTCCGTCGCCTGGCGTTATGGTTTGGGACGCAATTGGATATGACACCCGCACCCCTATGGTACGCATCGCCGGTACATTCAACAGCCACCGCTACATCTCCGACGTTTTGGAGCCTGTAGTCCTTCCTTACCTGCAGGACTTGCCAGCGGTCACGTTTCAACAGGATAATGCGCGCCCGCATGTGGCCCGCATCGTGCAACAAATCTTCACGGTCCACCAGGTGTCACTGCTGCCGTGGCCCACCTGTTCTCCCGATATGTCGCCCATCGAACACGTCTGGTCGCTGATCGGCAACCGAATGGCCCGGCAAGCACTACCCGCGGCTACGCTTGATGAACTGTGGCAACGTGTGGAAGCAGCATGGACCGACATATCCCAAGCCCACATCCAATGCCTCTTTCGTTCGATGCCGCGGCTTGTAGCGGCCGTTATTGCCAGTCATTGGGGCCACACGAACAATTGGTGTCTGCGTGTTCCGCATGTCGCACATGACTGTAAGCTCAATCGTTTCATCTTTGTATCTGTTGTTATCTGTCCAGTAAATCTGGCTTTGCTTTCTCGTGTCCTTCTTGGTGTTGCATTTTGGGTGGCCAGCAATGTAGATATATCGATAACGCAGCAATGCACAACACAAAAGTAATGTCATCACCGCATGAGGAGGAAGCATGCGCACGACAGCACGGCAGTCCAAAGGTGATGCAGCAAGCGGCGAGAATTACGGAGGACTAATAGGGAAAACAACGGGACAGTTTGCACAACGAGCCCTCACATTGTTTACAAGGCTGTGAAGGAGAATTTGGGGGCATTGAGAGCCACTACTCCACCAAGGCTCGTCGGAGTTCCAAGAGAATTCTGGGAAGAGTTTTCCGTGTGGCAATTGCTTTTCCCAGAGCATCCCAGACTTGCTCTATCGGGTTCGGGAACGGAGATCTCTCTGGCCACTCCATCCTGTTAATATCCTCACTTGAATATCATCGAACCTCTGTGGGCAGTTTAAGAAATTTGGGTGCTGTTTTAAAGGCAAATGGTGGTCCAGCACCTTATTAATAAAGACATATTGCTTATTTCCCAAGTGTTCATATTATTTGTGCTACCCCTATATACACTCATCGTCAAAAAATTAGTTGCACCCAGAAGGAAGCAGCTGACAGAAATGAAATTTGGTGGGTAGGTTTGACATCATGAGACATGTAAATGATTCAAGTATCACGCTCGGCCGGGCATGTGATGCCAGATCGTAGCGCTGTGTCTAACCGGCTATAAGGTTTTCCCGTTGAGCATGCTTTCCATTCTGACTCATGCTGTTGTGTTGGTTGCATCCTTTGCAACTGAGGTATACCTTGAAGAAAAGTTCCGAAGCGATTCGAGCAGTTGGAGGAGTTCGAGAGGGGCTGCATCGTCGGGCTCCAGGAAGCGGGATGGTCTTATCTCCGTATTGCGCGCCATACCGGTAGTGCGGATATCACCATAGCACGCCTTTGACGGCAGTGTATATTACAAGGCACGAAGCAGCGACAGAAAGGGTCTGGAACACCTAGACGAACTACGGAGAGAGAGGACCGACGGATTGACCGACATGCGCGAAGAGACCCAACAGCCGCGATTGCGAATATTCAGCGCGCAGTGGTGCCCTCCATGCATCGTCCGATTAGTGCCAGCACCATTGGCAGACGGCTGCACAACGTAGGACTACACGCACGCAGACCGTTACGACGACTTCCCTTAACACCACTGCATCGCCACCAAAGACTGCAATGGTGTCGTGCCAGACTGCCATGGAGCCACTCAGAATGGCAGCGGGTGATCTTTAGTGACGATTCCCGCTTTTGTCTTGAAGGAAATGGTCAACGAATCCTAGGCACCGTGGTCAGCGCCAAGATGAACGGTTTGTTGTTGAACGTCACACGTTCAGAAGGAATTGTGTCATTTTGTGGAGTGCAATTGCCTACGATGCCAGATACCTTTTGGTGTTCATTACAGGCACTTTAACAGCCCAACATTACGTTAATGAGGTCCTGCAACCATTGGCCCTACGTTTTCTGAACGCTCACTCCTGTGCGATTTTCCAACAGGACAACGCTCTTCCGCATCCTGTTGCTGTCTCTAGAGCTTGCCTTCAAGGTACTCACACTCTGCCATGGCCAGCAGCATCGCCAGACCTATCACCGATTGAAAATGTGTGGGATGCTATTCGACGCGCTATCCACACTCCACCCCAACCGCACAATCTGCAAGAACTGTGTGCGAAGATTTAAGCTGCATGTAAAAGCTTATCGCAGGACACCATTAGGAACCTGTACAACTCCATGCCGAGACGTCTGACAGGATATGTGGGCAAACATGGCGACCCGACGCCATACTGAGAGACACTACTTATTGACGTGTAGCTCAATAAATATTGACCATATCAGTCTCAATGTTTAATCATTTATTGTTCCTGGTAACCTTTACCTTCCTCCCGAATAGCATTGCAATCCGACACGTCCTTCTGGGTGCAACTATTTTTTTGATGATGAGTGTATATACGCCAAAGATCCAAAACATTATGGCCACTTTATACGTAGGTGAGTCAAAAGGTTAGTTGCACTGCTTGATAAAAGAACACATGATCAAAATTACAGAAAAATTTTATGTGTACCTGAAAGTTCCATACAAAAGTTACTTCTCGATCTAGTTTATTGAAACATTTGTCGAGGCGTGGCACAAGCTTTTCTATGCCTTCTGCGAAGAAATTCCGTCCAACATCCGATAACCATTGCTGGGTTGCAGCTTTCACTTTTTTTTTTACACCTCCCACCTAAACTTTTTCAGGTCTCTTGTTAGGTTCACCGCATGCGGTCTCGCATTGTCATGCAGGAGCACAATGTCTTTCGAAAGTTTACCCTGCAGTCGATTTTTAAGTGAATTGCGCAATCGCTTCAGGGTTTCACAAGACGATGCTGTAATCGTGGCAGCCTTCGGCATGAATTCGGTATGCACCACACCTTCTCTGTCGAAAAACAGCGTTAGCATCACCTTCCCCACAGATGGAACTGTTGGGCACTCTTTTCGAGTCGGGGAAGTGGAATGTTTCCCCTCGAGAGAGCTGCGTTTCATTTCAGGTGAGAAATGATGCGCCCACGTTTCGTCTCCGATCACAATTTTGTCCAAAAACTCATTTCCTTCCTGCTGATAACGCTTCAAAAATGCAAAGGAACTTTCAAAATGATTTCCTTTGTGTTCTTCAGTCAATATTCATGGCACCCATCGAGCACAAACTTTACGGAATTCAAGATGATGCACAATAATTGTATGCACACTTCCATGTGAAATATCCAGTTCTTTTGCGATTTCGTCTTCTGTTACTCGTCTGTTTTGCAAGAATGAGTTCATTCATGCGCGCGACGTTCTCAGCCGCTGTCGAAGTTGACGGGCTTCCCTTGCGCTAATCGTCCTCGATATCAGTACGTTCGTCCTCGAACAAGATGCACCACTTTGCGATAGCTTGACGCGATTTTGCGTTCTCACCGTACACTTCGTTCAACTGCCGAAAAATTTCAGTGCAGTTACACCCTTTTGCCCACAAAAAACGAATCACTGCACGCAGTTCTAATTTGGACGCCACCAGCAGCTGCCGAGGCATGTTCACGATTCGTTAGTAAGCGAACTAAAACTAATGCGTAGAAGCAACTGCGGCACGTGCTGCAGATAAATGCCAGCAGTGTTGCCACAAAGTGTCAACAAAATATCCTTTTACCGAAATGTTTTACGGACTAGTGCAACTAACTTTTTGACTGCCCAGTATATTACGATAATACAACGTAGTTTGTAATAAATATTTTTATTTTCAAGTCGACCATGGTTTCGCTGGATATTGACCTAGCTTCATCAGGACGAATAGCACGTAAATATTCAAACTGTATCATCATCATCATCATTGTCAACCATTATCAATCCACTGCTGGACGAAGGTCTCCCCAAGTTTCCTCCACAACGGTCTGTCTTGTGCCAGTCTCCTCCATGTCACCCCTGCACACTTTCGAATTTCATCCACCCATCTCCCATGTGGTCTTCTTCTGGGTCTTTTCCTGTCCCTTGGAATCCAATCTAAAATTTCGGCTGTCCATCGATGATCTGTCCTTCTGGCAGTATGTCCAGCCCATTGCCATTTCAGGGATTTAACTCTGATCATGATCTCTTCCACTCTTGTCATTTTTCGGATCCACGAGTTCCTCTTCTTATCTCTCCTGGTTACACCAAGTATGCACCTCTCCATGCTTCTTTGAGTTGTCTGCAGCCTTTGTATGTCTCTTTTAGTTAAGGTCCACGTCTCTGCACCATACGTAAGCACTGGAAGGATGCATTGATCAAACACTTTTCTTTTAAGACATAATGGCATATTGCTCTTGAAAATTATGCTGTTTCTTCCAAAAGCTCTCCAGGCAAGTTTTGTACGCCGATTAATTTCTTCATCAATGTGACCCTCACTTGATATCTGCTGTCCAAGATAAACTTACGTATCTGTTATCTCCAGCTTTTCTCCATCAATCGACAAATCTTCATTTCTTGTAAAAGCATTGAACATCACTTTTGTCTTCTGAAAGTTCATTTTTAATCCCACTTCTTTGCTCTTGTCAGCAAGTTCCTGGATCATACTCTGCAGCTCTGATGGGGTAGTTGCAAAAATGACTACGTCATCAGCAAAACGAAGGTGGGTTAAATAATCTCCATTAATCTTTATCCCCTTGTTTTCCCAGCTCAGTGACTGAAAAACACCCTCCAATGTGGCATTAAAGAGCTTCGGAGATATGGTGTCACCTTGTCTCACTCCCTTTCCAATTTTTATGTGTGTTGTATTTTCAAACAGCCTAATCTTTGCACTTGCATTTTCATAGATGTTATTAATAATATTAATGTATGCATCTTCAATACCGCAGGATTTCAGAGCCATTGTAACTGCTGATGGTTTCACCGAATCAAAGGCTTTTTCATAATCGATAAAAGCCATGCACAATGGAAGTTCATATTCCCTCGCTCTTTCAATTAGTTCTCTCAGCACATGGATATGATCTATTGTGCTGTAGCCACTCCTGAATCCAGCTTGTTCTCTCGGTTGAGCCATGTCCAGTGTTACGTTCAAGCGGTGTGAAAGAACTTTAGTGAAGATTTTATAAACTACTGATAGGAGGCTGATAGGTCTGTAGTTTCCGAGATCCTCAATGTCACCTTTCTTATGTAGCAGGATCATTGTAGCGGTGTTCCAATCCTCAGGAATCTTTCCTTCATTAAGGCATCGAGTGAAAATTTGGGCGAGTACTGTTTCGATTTCTCCACTTGCTTCTTGTATGATGTCTACAGTAATTCCATCTTCTCCTGGAGCTTTTCCCCGCTTCATGTTCTTGATTGCATATGCAACTTCTGCTGGAAGGACTGGAGGAACTCTGGTACTGGTATCTTTCATGATGTCTGGAGTACATGTATCATCCCTTTCATATAATTTGGAGTAGAAATCTTTCACTCTTGTCAAAATTTCGCCTCTATTTCTTGTTACAGAACCATCTTCTTTTCTCAGTGCCATAATCTGTTTTCTTCCCTTACTGAGATGTCCCTTTGCTATCTTTAGGCTTTGGTTGTTTTCAATTGCTTTCCTCACTAGTTCACAGTTGAATTTTCTTACGTCTTCAGTGATACTTTTTCTTACTGTCTTGCATAGCTCTATATATTCCACTTTGGAAGTCACATCTTCTTTAGTTGTCCTCATCTTTCTTCTTTTTGCATCAACATTTTCGTTTTTCCTGATAATTTATTTACATGCAACTTGTTCTTAGACCCAGCTAATTTTGTTGCTGTTTCCATAAGAGCTTTGGTTATTTTTCTGTTAACTTCAGAGATGTCCACTTCTTCCGATGTTAGGCCTTCTAAAGCAGAGAACCTGTTCTTCAGTTCCAACTTGAAGGTATTATGGTGTTTTTTAAGGTTGGTTATGTCAATAGATTTTGTTTGTCTTATGAGCTTGCCACGTTCAAGTTTAGTGTTGAGGTGCATCTTACATCTCACCAATCTATGGTCACTACCTGTGTTGAACTTGTTTAGCACACTGCAGTCTTCTATGACGAATTTTTTGTTACACATAATAAAATCAATTTCACTTGTCGTCCCATTTGGATGTCTCCATGTCCATTTCCTGTGTGGCTTTTTCTTGAAGAAGGAGTTCAAGATTAAAAACCCTTCTGCCTCTGCAAACTCAACGAGAGTATTTCCACGCTGGTTTCTGTTGCCGTGACCGAATTTACCTACTGAAGTTTCCTTCTGTTGCCGTTGCCCTATTTTTGCATTGAAATCTCCCATAATTATTTTCAAGTGCTGCTTACCTTTATTATTTAGATGACAAATTTCCTCATAAAATTCTTCAATTTCTTCTTCAGGATGACTTGTGGTGGGTGCATAAGTTTGAATAATCTGAGCCTGGTATCTTCTCGATAGTTGGATAACGAGTCGTGCAGCTCTGTCAGAGGAACTTTCAACTTCTACCACTTTATCCTTCAGTTTCTTGTTTATTATAAATCCAACACCACTAGTTCTGCCAGTATCTGTCCCACGATAGTAGAAGAGATGTCCACTTTTCAGTTCGATGAGATCTTCTCCTTTTCTCCTTACCTCACTTAGCCCCACGATGTCCCACTTGATCCTTTGTAGTTCCTCTTCCAATTCAAGAAGCCTTGAATCAGAAGATAGGGAGCGTCCATTGTACGTTGCCAAGGTCAGCATCAGATGGCAGCCTAGTCCGGTCCTCCGGGGATTCTTAGCACCCTCTGCCTTCATGTCGCACTGGCCGCTGCCTTGGCCAGGTACATTCCAGCTGCCGGAGACTGAGGGCCAAGATTTAAGTTGTGGAGTCATTTTGGAGGGGTTTGGCCATAACTCACCACGCTGGCCAAGCGGGTTGGTGAGTGTGGGATAGCATTTCCTCTAATCCCGATGGTATAGTTATACCGCTATTGGCGGTCGTCAGAGCCCCTTTAGTGGGAACAGGATGCACCACGAGAAGGCGGGGTTGACATTTGTCAAGGAGAGGCTGTGATGTTACGCATCACCTGACCTTGATATCATAAATGGTGTTTACAGTCACGGGTTTTGGTTACTTGCTTCCTCGCGCTTGTTAGAAATGGGGAGGATGCCATGTCATTAACAAGTTGCGGATACTTCTGATATATATGGTAAGCTTCCAAAATATCAAGTTTGGTGGTTGAATCTGGCTTGCCAATTAGGCTTGCTTCTTCGAAAAGAAATTTACCGTCCTTTTCGTAACAGTGTTTACTAAAAGGGCCGTAGCCATCGATGACTTCTTTAGGTCATAGTTTCGAATGTAGGTCTTGTGCTCCTTCAATCGAAAACGCAAGGCTCTAAAGGTCTGCCTATATACGAAGCGCCACATTCATGTGGCATTTGATAAATTCCTCACGAGTTTTTGTCTTCAACATATAACCCTTTGATCCTTAGAAGTTCATTTTGTTTATCGGTTTAAAAATCACTAAAATTAAAGGTTTTGAGAAGTTTTGAAATTTTGAAGGAAATGTCACAGGAAAATGGAATAATGGCAAAATCCTTTCGCAATGAGCGCATCACAGGAGTTAACGTGGAGTTAGGCTCCGGTTTCCGAAATTTTGTTAGAGCCTTGTCTATAGTGGTAGGGTTGTATCCTCGCTGTACTGCAACACGTTTAAGAAAATAAAGTTACTTTTCCAAACTGTCTTTATCTGAACACATATGTATTGCACGATATACGTAACTGTAAAAGGCGCTGAGTTTTTGTTGCCAAGGGTAATTGGACTTAGCATGTGGAGGTGAGAAAACAGCAAAAGGTTTCCGATAAATTTTGGATGCGAGATATCCATTTGAGCGAGTAACCAAGACGTCAAAGAATGGTAGGCATCCGTTATTTTCAATTTCGTCGCTGAATTGAATGTAAGGATCAATATAATTTATAAGTTTGACTAATTCCGGAATTTCAGAATTGTTTCCTTTCCATAGAACGAAAGTATCGTCTACATATGGTATCCATAAGTCAAATTTCACGATTTTGAAAAGTTTTTCTTCAAATCGGCTCATGTAGATTTCATATAACATAGGTGACAGTGGGCTAGTCATGGCTATTATGGCATTGCCTAGTATGATATTGGTCCTCCATGTGCCGCCAAGTTATCTCTTACCCGACGAGGCATAGACGCTACAAGATTTCTAAATATGTCTTGTGGCATCTGGTGCCAACACGTAACCAGCAGGTCCATTATTAACTATTACGTGGTTGAGCCGACGGAAATAGGATTTGCTGTTCCAACACAAACCACAGATGCTTCATTTGGCTGATGTCTCTGGAATTTGCAGGCCAGGGCAATAGCTGGAAGTCTTCCTCATGTTCCGCGAACCATTCTCGGACAATCCAAGTAGTGTGGCATGGCGCATTATACTGCTGAAAGAAGGAACTACTAGAGGGTAATACTCTTGGCATGAAAGGATATACCTGGTCTGTAATAAAGTTTAGGTGGGTGGTAGGTGTCATAGTTTCCTGCACATGAATGACTGGACCCAGGGTTTTCCAGAAACACTACTAGTGGGGAATACCGTTGCAATGAAGGGATGTACCTGGCCTGCAATAATGTTTAGGCAGATGGTAGACTCGTAGTTTCCTGCGCATGAATGACTGACCCAGGATTTCCCAGTAGAACATTGCGCAAAGCATTACACTTCCTCCACCGGACCCTTGCCATGAAAGGATGTACCTGGTCTGTAATAATGTTTAGGTAGATGGCAGAGGTCATAGTTTCCTGCGCATGAATGACTGGACCCAGGGTTTCCTAGTAGAACATTGCGCAAAGCATGGTGCCAACTCTTTCCTAGGTAAATGCTGCACACGTACCCGGCCGTTCACACGGTACAACAGGAAATGAGATTCGTCGGACATCACGACCTTCTTCCAAACATTCAAAGTCCAGTTTTGATGCTCGAGTGCCCATTGTAGGCGCTTTCAACGGTGAACCGAGGTTAGCATAGGCACTCGGATCGGCTTGCGGCTAGGCAGTCCCATTTTCACTAGGGTTTGATGAAATCTGTGTTATGTGCTAGTTTTAACACATTACTCCCGTAACCAGCATTAAATTACTGGCGAGTTGCGCCATAATATCTCTTCTGTTGGCTCATACCATACCGAATAGCCTACGCTCACCTTTAGCATCGACAAAGAGAGGCTGGGCAACACCTTGCCGGAAGTTCGTGGATTTTTCCTTCTCCGATCATATTTTTGAAGGTACAATAGAACTCCAATTATCCGGATTAACTCGGACAACATCCCATCCGGATATTCGGAAAATCCGGATAATTGGGTTGCCTTTTTCTGAAGGCCAAATACGTATTTATTAATTGAAGTGAGGGAATTTAATTTTTTCGTTTACCGTATTTTTATTATAAGAAATGTTATACAGCTTAAAAATAAATATCTTCTTTTTATTATTTAAATGAACGAAAAAAAGCTAAAAATACGTAAATAAATTAACAAAAATCTTAATTTCACTTGGCCTTGAAAGAAGAACAAGCTATCCGGATAATTGGAGTTCCGAATAGCTGGGGCCCGGATAATTGGAGCTCTACTGTATTAAGGATGGCTGACCGTGTGCACCGGATTAGCCTTGCCGTCTCGGAAATGCTCTGACCCAAACATCTGGCCATTGCAATTTGACCTTTGTCAAACTCGCTTAAATCCACTGCCTTTCCCATCTGAAGAACAAGAATAACACTCAAAATAGTATAACTATACTAAAAATCCGAAACTTCTTGGCGTAGAATAGAAATAAAAGTTCCCAAGCTTTCGCACATCAACCAGATGGCTTTCTCAAGGAAGGTAGACAGCTAACTGCAAACTGAATAATAGAACGTTTCAACACTTTGAACGCGGTGACTTGACTAGACAATAAATGATTAGGAGCAAATGTGATATTTCGAAGAAACGAGGTCACGTTGGTTGGGCACGCGGTACAATGGTAGTGAACTCAGTATTATTTGAAGAACTGATTCCAATTACGTGGCAACTCCAGAGAAACGCTATCATTGCAAGCCTCGCAGCTGGTCAAGATTTCCAATGTTTCGCGAATGGCGGTAGATTTGGGTGTGGAGTATGAAGCTAATTTCTTTACAACACTCCATATAAGATCGGCGGACTTTAACTTGACTTCTCTTGATAGGGCAGTGGTCATTTTCCCGTCTCTTGTATCCCTTTTATGTTCACTGATTCTAATTCCAAACGAACGTTTGGTCATTCCGATGTAGTATCGCCTAGAGCCGTCCGGGTATTTTAGTGGTATGGCATAAACACCTACTTCATTGAGAAGAGGGGCTTGTCAATTTGTCTCTTAAGCATCGTGTATAAACATGCCGGAGACCTTATGCCGACACCGAAGTTCATCCTCCTGACCGCGTTTTTGAGTTGATAGGAAATATTTGGTATGTAGGGAATAGAGCCCAGGTAGTGAAGTTGCGGCATAGAAATACTATTAGCACTGCTGGGTCTGGCTTTCTCGATAAAGTTATGCATCTGGTTCGAAGTATATCCTGCCTCAGTGGCATTTGCTCCTAATCATTTATTGTCTAGTCAAGTCACCGCGTTCAAAGTATTGAAACGTTCTATTATCCAGTTGGCAGTTAGCTGTCTACCTTCCTTGAGAAAGCCATCTGGTTGATGTGCGAAAGCTCGGATACTTTTATTTCTATTCTACGCCAAGCATTTTCGTATTTTTAGTATAGTTATACTATTTTGAGTATAATTTGGTGTACAGTTCCTACTTTTTGAAGAATAACACAAATTAACAGAGCTGAGTATCAGGTGCTATTTTTATCGTTTCATTACCTTCACTCGCGCTGACTTTTACTTTCAGTTGCTTCGAATTTCATAAAGACGAGCTGGTCATAATGTTTTAGCTCTTCGGTGTATGCTCACGAAGATCTTTATGAAATATGTATTTCGAAGATGATACAGTTAAGCGTTTAACAATACGTAAGCACGTAAACATTTTGGGCTTAGTTATAGCTTTAAATTTAATTAAAACATTATAACTCGTATTATGTTGCATGTGAAGGAGTTTTAATGTACTGTATATCTGATAGGCTGTGGTTTTTAAATGTTTTCCCCACACGCGTATCCAAGTAAGAAAATTAAGCCCGCACTGTATTTTTCAAAATGACAGTTCCATAAGTCCGATCCCCCCCCCCCCCTTCCCCCCAAAAATACAATATACAAATGACGGTTCCACAGCGGTTTAATTGATAACTTGTATTATTGAAATAAACCAAATGATTCAAACCGCTTTCAGTCTGGAATTCGATTCATGTAAAAACCCGAACTCCAGCACATATTTTCCGAGTTCATGAGGGCACTTGTTCTGTATTTATTTCAGTATCTGTAATCTGTGGCTTTGTACCTGTATTTTATAGCTGGAAGTAATTTTCTGCCTCTTTTGTCTAAACAGTTTCTTTCATCTCTTTGCATTATTTATTGGGTTTTTGGTAGCTATTTCTGATGGGGGGGATGTACTCACTTTAGTCATAAAAGATACGAAATACAATAAATTTTCATAATCCGTCGAAGAATGTAGGCTTCGTTTGTGCGTTCGTTTCAGGTTTTAACGACCACCTTGAGCAATTCTAAAGTCTGTAAGCAGCCTTCGGTCCGTAATTTGGGGATTTTGGTTCTCCTCAAATACAAACCTAAAGTGTTCCACAAGGTAAATCGCACCCGGTGTTGAAATAATTTTTTTAATCGCACGTGTAGAAACAAAGATATTGAGAAAAACAGAATAAACACTTAGCGGCGAAATTGTGTATTACATGAGAAGAAAGTACACACAGAGAGTTTTCACAGTTAAGCAATATCTGGCCGAAAAGAATTTTTTTTTCCAATAGGGTTTTAAGTCCCGCAGATATTGCAGTAAATGGACAAGTGAGCTTACGCCCTCTAGTGGCACACTTGTGCGTTATGAAAATTTTGAAATTAGTTGAGAAATATTTTAAGCCGGAAACGCACTCCAACAATGAAAGAATTTTTCAAATCGGACTCTTAGTAGCAGAGATATCCACAAACATAAGATATTCGTCTACGCCCCCTGGAGGAAAAACTATGCATTAATTAAAGAAGAAAGTAATCTCAAAAGGTGTTCCGAGGTGAGTGGTATCGGTCCACAAAATAATTTTTTCAGTCCAGTTTTCAGAAACTTAGATTTTACTACAAATACATCAGAAGCAGAAACAAACACTGACGCCTCCTGGTGGCCAAATCGTTTTTCATAAAAAATGAGAAAGTATATGCAAAGCATTTCTCATTAAGAGCTGTATCCGATGCAGGAAGAATTTTTAAAATCAGAGTTTCAGAAGCAGAGGTATCGGAGAAAACGCAATAAGCCTTTACGCCCCCTAGCAAAAAAATCTATGCCTTACTTAAAAAAATTGAAATTATATGAGAAACATTTCGCACCTAAAACTCTCTCTGCGGAAGAATTTTTTTAAATCGTACTTTTAAAAGCAGATATATCGTACCAGAGTTCTTCCAGTACTCCCAGCAGAAGTTGTACATGCAATCGAGAACATGAAGCGGGGGAAAGCTCCAGGAGAAGATGGAATTACTGTAGACATCATACAAGAAGCAAGTGGAGAAATCGAACCAGTACTCGCCCAAATTTTCACTCGATGCCTTAATGAAGGGAAGATTCCTGAGGATTGGAACAACGCTACAATGATCCTGCTACATAAAAAAGGTGACATTGAGGATCTCAGGAACTACAGACCTATCAGCCTCCTATCAGTGGTTTATAAAATCTTCACTAAACTTCTTTCACACCGTTTAAAGGTAACACTGGACATGGCTCAACCGAGAGAACAAGCTGGATTCAGGAGTGGCTACAGCACTATAGATCATATCCACGTACTGAGAGAACTAATTGAAAGAGCGAGGGAATATGAACTTCCATTGTGCATGGCTTTTATCGATTATGAAAAAGCCTTTGATTCAGTGAAACGATCAGCAGTTACAATGGCTCTGAAATCCTACGGTATTGAAGATGCATTCATTAATATTATTAATAACATCTATGAAAATGCAAGTGCAAAGATTCGGCTGTTTGAAAGTACAACACACATAAAAATTGGAAAGGGAGTGAGAAAAGGTGACACCATATCTCCGAAGCACTTTAATGCCACATCAGAAAATGTCTTTCAGTCACTGAACTGGGAAAACAAAGGGATAAAGATTAATGGAGATTATCTAACCTACCTTTGTTTTGCTGATGACGTAGTCATTTTTGCACCTACCCCATCAGAGCTGCAGAGTATGATCCAGGAACTTGCTGACAAGACTAAAGAAGTGGGATTAAAAATGAACTTTCAGAAGACAAAAGTGATGTTCAATGCTTTTACAAGAAATGAAGATTTATCGATTGATGGAGAAAAGCTGGAGATAACAGACACGTACGTTTATCTTGGACAGCAGATATCAAGTGAGAGTCACATTGATGAAGAAATTAACGGCGTACAAAACTTGCCTGGAGAGCTTTTGGAAGAAACAGCATAATTTTCAAGAGCAATATGCCATTATGTCTTAAAAGAAAAGTGTTTGATCAATGCATCCTTCCAGTGCTTACGTATGGTGCAGAGACGTGGACCTAAAAGAGACATACAAAGGCTGCAGACTACTCAAAGTAGCATGGAGAGGTGCATGCTTGGTGTAACCAGGAGAGATAAGAAGAGGAACTCGTGGATCCGAAAAATGACAAGAGTGGAAGGCATCATGATCAGAGTTAAATCCCTGAAATGGCAATGCGCTGGACATACTGCCAGAAGGACAGACCATCGATGGACAGCCGAAATTTTAGATTGGATTCCAAGGGACAGGAAAAGACCCAGAAGAAGACCACATGGGAGATGGGTGGATGAAATTCGAAAGTATGCGGGAGTGACATGGAGGAGACTGGCACAAACTTGGGGAGACCTTCGTCCAATAGTGGATTGATAATGGTTGACAATGATGATGATGATGATATCGACAAAAATATATTATACACCTACGCCCATGGCGGAAAAACTATGCACTGTTTTAAGCAGAAAGCATTCCCAAAAGGTTTTCCGAGGTGAGTGGTATCGGTCCACGAAAGAAATTTTCAATCAGGTTTATAGAAGCTCACATTTTGCTGAAAATACATCAAAAACAGAAATAAACACTTACGCTTCCTAGTGGCCAAACCATTCTTTAGCAAAAGTAAGAAATTATATGCAAAACATTTCCTACCACAAGTTGTATCCGATGCAGAAAGAATTTTTTAAATCGGACTTTTAGAAATAAAGATAACGGAGAAAACACAGTTTACCTTTACTCCTTCTAGCAGAAAAGCTATTCATTACTTGAAAAAGAACCTGTATCTGTGTTCGATATAAATGGCACTGAAAGGAGAAAAAAATTCAATCGGATATTTAGAATAGATTACGTGGAACAAAATGCATTTTGAACTCAATATCATCTGCATTTACGCTCTCTCGCAGCATTGTTCTACTTCGTAAAAATCCCGGAATACAAGTATCATCATTCTCACATTTCAAGTTTCCCAGTGGTCTAAGCGATGGCCTCTGGCATTCATCCGAAATGGGTCAGAGTTCGAATCCCGGTGAGGCATGGATGTTGTGTTTGTCCCACGGCACTGGCTCTCTCCCTTCCCTGGAACCAGTGGCCCTAAATTAGGGACGTGCCACTACTTATAGCCCATTGAGTTGCTCACGGTAGTCGCTAAAACCTCCAATCAAAAAAAAAAGCTTCCCAATGCAAAAGCAATTTTTTAAATTGGAGTAATAGTTTCAGAGATGTCCCCAGACGGACTGACCGACGGACAAAGTGATAACGTAAGCACGATCTTGTTTTACGACGAAAGACGTGCTAAATACTATAAAAGCAGCGAGGTAGCGAGACTATCTTTTCAAGCTCACTACTCTGCACAGCGCAATGTTCTTCAGTCAATTAATTAGAATAATGAACAGAACGAAAAGATTAACGTAGGTCATTTAACTCCTGCCCGTATTGCATACAGCAATTTAAACTTTAAAAATTGCTCTTTAGTGCTTCAGATTACGAACCAAGAATTTGCAGGCAGAATTAAAGAACTAAGATTAAAAATCCTTGCAAGGTATTAAAGAACCTGGCAAAATGTTAAGAACTGAAAAACAAAAACGAACTCTTGAACAACGCTTTTGCAGAAAGGAAGATTTGCAGGTTAATGGCGCGAAATGAGGAGTTAAGCCTATTTTTACCTTCCCCCAAAAGAGAAAAATTGCGGAAGTATCAAAGAAAAATTTCATAGATATGAAAAACTTGTCTCGAGTGTGTTTAAAAGAAGACAACAGCGAATTGCCGTTATACATCAGAAGAAATATATACAACCAAAGCATGGTACTAAACTTTACTTATGAATCGCGAAAAAGGATTTTCGCAAAAGAAGACACACAGGGAATGGTAATTTAAAGAAAATAATTTTTGTTGAAGTCAGTAGAAAAAATAAGAGAGCAGAACAAGCTCAAGAAATATGGAAATAAAAACGAGCTCTCGGATGTAGAACGCAAACATATCTTTTTTTGTTGGGGGGGGGGATAACACTCTGCAATATTTTATAATAGTATCACTGAAACCTTGGAGAAAGTCCCTAAACGAAAAAACGTGTAGTCCCTACAGGCAAGTACACTGAGTGGCGAATTTATTAGTACTACCAGACGTTTTTTTTTTCACAAATAAGTTGCATAAAACATATTTCCATTATCTTACTACAGCAAGATAATGAAGATGATACCAAAATATTGCAGAGCGTTGAGTTTTTTCTTTAGTGAACGGAATTATTTGTATGGGAGTTTAAGGACAACCAGAGGCAATTGTAAGGGCTATAGACAGTTTCTCGTCGTGACGCATATTCTAATTTAACCTTCCTTTATGAGTTTCGGTTCTTGTGTAAATTGTGTTATTTCTCAGTTAGATTTTCCTTCTGAACGGCATGTCACTTTACCGAATTTCCTTATATTTTTTGGTAACAACCGATAGTGAGTCGAAAGGTAAATAAACGCTACGTTGAGAGTAAGGCTGTGTGGTGATGGTACGTCGAATCGTGGTTTGGGAATTACATATTGGCGCATGTTATTTGTTTTGATGAGATGAACACTGGATACGTTGTATGTACGATATTGTGATTGTGTCAGCAAAGCTCTTTTACAGTCATTTGCAAAAATTTAAGACAACCTGTCAATTTATTAAAAATTAAGATTTCCAAAGAAACAACTAATTACTATAGTCAAAGATATTTGAAAAAATGACACCACAGATGAATACTTACATTCTTTGGAACACAAAAAGAGCGAAATCAGTACTTTGTGTGGCCACCTTTGTTTTTTATAATGGCCAAAATACGATGTGGCGCACTCTCAATGAGGGATATGCAGTAGTCACTTGAAATGTCTCTGCACCACACGTATTTTTATCGCGTCAATCAAAGCATGGGAATTTGATAGATGTTTTTCTACTACCTTGTCTTTTAAAATGGTCCACAAATGTTTGATGGGGTTAATGTCGGGACTGTTACCAGGCCAGTTAAACACAGCTATGTTTTTCCTGTGCAGATAGTCCTTTACTGTCTTTGATCTGTGGCATGGAGCACCATCTTGCATAAAGATTGTGCATCTGTGCACTTGCATATGAGTTAACAGCTTCTCACGTGACATTTCCACATAAAAAGGACAGTCATGGTTGGCCCGTCAGCAAAAAGAAAAATGAAGAAGTACCGGATACTGACATTGCACCAAATACCATCTGACTAGGCGGATGTCTCACGGTGCTTACGTCGCATATTTCACCATACCTTTTGGTCGTCTAACATGTGCTTCACATGATTCAAATTGATGCACAATTGATGCATCGGAAAAAGGACTTGGCTACAGTTTTCAGCAGTCCGCGATTGATGACGTTTCACAAACTGGAGTCTGCCGCCCTCGGTGACGCAGTGGTCAAAGCGATGGCTTCTGATCATTCGTCCGAAAAAGATCCGGGTTCGAATCCCAGTGAGGCATGGATGCTGTGTTTGTCTTACGGCACTGGCTCTCTCATTTCCCTGCAGTCAGCGGCCCTAAATTAGGGACGAGCGACTGCTTATAGTCCAATGAGTTGATCACGGTGATCGTTGGGGGTTCCCAATTAAAAAAAACAAGTTAGTAAAATCATGCAATGCATTGATTATGATACGCTTTCCAACATACCAGAAATTATTACTCAAGTTATGTGGATAATGGCTGTGGAATATATCTCGCTCCTGTGTCCTGACCTTTGACTCCATTTCGATGATATTCAACAGAACCGGTTCAGTATACCTCAGGAATAGCATACTAAAAGTTTGTCGCAATAGAAGCAGTTTTACGCAAGTTATGAGAATAATGGCTGTGGAATAAATCTTGCTTTTGTGCAATGACCTTTGACCCCATTTCGTTAATATTCAACAGAAGCGTTTCACTATACCTCTGGAACAACATGATAACGTTTTGTCGCAATCGAAGCATATTTAGGAAAGTTATGATGCACAAGGGCAATGGAATGGATCCCATTCCAGTGTCCTGACCGTTAATTCCATTTCGCCCATTTTCAATAGGGATGGTGCCCAGATGGTTCCCTACCACATACTAAAATTTCATCGAAATCGAACCATTTTTACGCAAGTTATGACGCATAAAGGCAATGGAATGAATCCAGCTCCTATGTCCTGACCTTTGACCCTATTTTACCCATTTTCAATAGGGATCGTCCCCAGGTGGTTCCCTACTACATACTAAAATGTCATTGAAATCGAACCATTTTTACGCAAGTTATGACGCATAAGAGCAATGGAATGAATCTCGCTCCTATGTCCTTACCTTTGACACTGTTTCGCCCATTTTCAATAGGGTTCGTCCCCAGGTGGTCCCCTACAACATACTAAAATTTCGTCGAAATCGAACCATTTTCACGTGAGTTATTGTGCGGACGGGCGGACTAAGCTGGAGTATATACGCTTCTTCAACCTACGGTTGGAAAGCGTAAAAAAAAAAAGCTGGAGTCTCTTCTGTTTCATGACAGAGGTTAGTTTAGGTTTATGTGCAGCTTTATAAGACTTTAATCCAAAATCTTTCCTAAGACGTCGGGAAACAGTGCTGATACTAATATCAGACCCTTTTGAATCAAGAAACGCGTTGATTTTTTTAGACGAACTCTTCGGATAACGCTGTTCGCCTTATGGTATTGTCATCACGTGGGATTGTTTCCGTTGGACGTCCAAATCTTTTTCGGTCGCTAAATTCACCTGTATCTCGATATTTCATGATCATATTCTGAATAGCAGTCTTGCTCACGTTCACCTTTCTGCTTATGTCACGTTCGTAGTATCCTTCATGATATAAAGTCACTATCTGTGCCCTCTGAGTAACACTTTATGACGCTTTTTCGCCCATTTTTCGCTATATAGAAAATAGGTACAAAACCTCTCAGCATGCAAACCAGAAGCAAACTGACGCTCGCACGCTTCCCCCAACTCTATCGACAGCTACCGCTGTAGGATGATGCAACACCGACAGGAAGTTGAGTAATATAGACAGTAGCTGACGCGATCAGCAGAAATCTCCAAATATCAACAAGTGGTCTTAAACTTTTGCAAATGACTGTAGTGTTTAAAGAAGATTATTATCAACAAACTGTATGTCAACAACTGGGATGCGAATAAAGAAGTCGTTATGAGTTCAATTTCTTGCTATATCGATCAGGGTTGTTCAAGTATTATAGAGCCAGGGTCGTTCGACATGCACACCAGCCTTGTCTCATACGGGATTCGAACCCCGGGCCCATTTCGGAAGACTTATCCAAAGCCAGCGCCTCAGACCACTCGAGCCACCGGAGCTGTTAAGTGGAAAATTTGTATTTCTGTGGTTTGATGTCTTATGACATGAGTCGTTTTTAGAATAATACCATAAAATTATAAATCATTAGAAAGATAATTTAATTCAGAATGTAATGCAGCGCACTTTATTAAAAAAATTGCTTTTTCTTTTTAAGAAGTTATACACAGAAAACCATGATAAAGCCTATTTCACAACTTCCCACCATTTCTTTTAGCATTTAGTCGGAAAACCTTTTGCAGCAATTTCAACCTTACAACGGCGTCCCATAGAGTGAACCAAGAGTTTTAGTTCATCAGGTGTAATTATATGATACCAAGATTGTATAATTGCGTCTATCAATTGTGCTTTATCTTTTGGTTGCTTCTATCTAACAAGTTTGTTTAATCGGCTCCATAGGTTTTCTATTGGATTCAAGTCAGGGCTATTACCTGGGCATTTTAGAAGTGTAATATGGTTTCCCTGAAACCATGTTTTACCCACACCAGCAACATGACAAGGACCTGAATACTGTTGAAATGTATAGGCTTCGTTATCTTGGAAAAGATCACGTGCCGAGGCTTCAGTTTAGGCTCAAGTACATCAATGATGTATTTTTTGCCATTTTAAGTATCATTAATCACACAAAATCTCTCCACACGTTTTGTTATCATACAACCCCAGATCATAACACTCACTGGATGCTTCATGGTAGCTGCATTCATGCAGCAAGTCTTTTACATTTCTTCTTCCTTACTTTATTCCATCACTATCAAATATGGATATTCTGGTCTCATCACACCCTAGATGAGTCTGTTCCATTGTTTCTCAGACCAATTAACACTTTATCCCATTCTAATCTCTTTCTTCTTTGTTCGGGTAGAAATGGACAGGGTCAGATTAAGAGAGTTCTATAGGGGCTATAGCCTTGGGGCCCTCCATGACCAAGGGCCCAGGAGGCATGTCTGGACAAGTAATAGATAGATAGGTGAGAGAGAAAGAGATGGGGGGGCTATAAAATAGTTTTTCTTCTGTCTCGTATGAACTCCACTTGGTTAGGAACAGAGGGTTGAAGACGAACAGATTTCAAAGCAGTGATTCACTAAGGATAAAGGTCTTATATCGCTGTGTACAGCGGTGCCGACAAAACAGTTTCAGCTTTTTCACTACCATCCACCCACGCCTCTCGATTTACACTTGGAACCGTTAATGGTCGAAGTCCCCTGTGGCTTTAAATCGCATAAGAGAAAAGATGCACTAAGAAAAATATACAATGCTGAAAATCCAAGACAAAATCTAGGAATCTTAAGCTTTTAACTGGTGTTCTTATGAGAACAATGAAAAATGCAGTGACTTATTATGAAAACTCTGCAGATAATTTAGTAGTTAGAGTTTCGTGTTTTAACGGACTTAATAATAATTCCCCATCATACGTTCTTTGGGGGCCCACGCTGATGTCTTAGCCTTGGGGCTCACATAAATGTCTTAGCCCAGGGGCCAACTAAGGCCCTATTCAGGCACTCGAAATTGCTTTTTCCTTGGAATTCTAGAACTTAAATAAATCAGAGTCTTTGAGTCTGAGACTAACAGACATTAAATCAGAGTCTTTGAGTCTGAGACTAACAGGCTTAGCACTCATCTTCAAAGCACTTTGAGACAATTCATTTTTAATTGTCCCAGATGATCTTACTCTATCACTTAAACACAGTCCTTTCATTCTTCTATAATATAACCACATACTGTTGTGCACCTTTTCCTGCCTTTACCAGTTTGGTTTTGAACTAACTGAGTTGTGATGATACCTTTTGCATAGTTTAGAAATACCTCCTTTGGTTAGATTTCCACCTACTTTTCTCATGATTTCCTCACAAGTGTAGTCTCCTTCATGTAAAGTTAAGTCAACTCTTTTCACTCTGCTTGTCATCTTACTAACAAGGGAACGGTCCGTACTGTTGTCGCTAGCTGCACAGTGCTTGTTATATCATTCAACAGTACTGGAGGGATAATGACAAACTTTTATTTGCTATGGAATATAAATGATGAAGTCATAGGACATCGAAGAACACTGGCAGAGACAATATTCGTGGAATTTCCATTACTCTTGCTGCCCGTATCAGAATGCATTTTGTTGTTTTAAGCAATTGGTATGCATTACAAAGTATTCATGAATGGATATACAGTATAGCGTGTTCAATAATAGATATATATTGCGCTCACCTTTCATGTACGACAAAAAATATGAAGATCTTTAATTATGGAATGATCCAAACAAAAGTAGTTCTCACAAAGAGCACAATTTATGAATGCTGTTTCCTCGCAATCTGCTCTACCACATTCCTCAATTAGGCCCGATTCAAAACAATACTGGAGAGGTGTTTGGAAGTATCCAGGACGAGTAGTGACATAACCACACTTATAAAATGCAAAACGGATTAGGTTTTGAAATCGTGGCGCTGAAAACTCATAGTGAATAAAAGACTGCAAACGGATAAAATGGCCTCTGTGCCAGAAGTTCATGTCTGATGTTACCAACACAGTGTCCGTTGTGAATTTAACCATATTTTTACAGGGACGTCTTACACTTAGTTTTATAGAAATGAATTGTAAGAAGTTCTAATATAACATTCATAATATACATACATTACGTAATATAATGCTCATTAACAAGGCTCTAGTGGCTCCTCCTCGTGTCCATAGCAGCTCAAAGTTTGGATATAAACATATCTTATGATCCTTCGCCTTACTGTCCACAGCAGGTGAAAGTTTGGATATAAAGGTATCTTATGATCTTCTATCTAAACAACATACTTTGGTTTTGCAATCAACGACAACCACATGTCCGTTTCCTTGTGAGTTACACAGCTTACTAGGTTATCAAGAAATAGAAAAATCCGTGAAAAACCCAGTGGCCAGCTTGATGACACTCAAACAACTGAATAGGAGTTCTATTATTTTCTCTGATACCTGAAAATGAGAGATGGCTCTACTAACACCTTATTCGTTCCATGCTATGTTCATAAAAACTATTTTTGGCTCTCAGAACAATCAGTCTCATTGGTCAGTTTTGAGTTACGGAAATCCACTTCTTGTTACATAAGTCAGTTGTGTTTTCTTTTTCTGTTTATTTGGCTATAACTTTCAATAGTATAAAGATAATTCAACACAGTTCCATTACATTTTTTCTAAAGATACATAATTCTGTTGTATTATTATAAAAATGACTGATGTTATGAGCCATCAAATTTTAAAAATGCAAATTTTCCTAAAGGTTTCCTCAATTTTGGCCACTAGTGTAATGTTGAAAGCCTTATGGGAAAATAGTTCCGTGTCCGATGCTGAAGGTGTAACGAGAAAGTTGTTCGGTGTCTAATGTTGTAAGTCTAACGAGAAAGTAATATGGAGTCAAATGCTGACTGCGTAATGGGTAAGTAGTTCAAAGTCTAATAATGAAAGTATAATGGGATAATAGCTTCACCTCAAATATCGAAGGCTTAGTGAAAAAGTAGTTAGAAATATAATAATAAAGGTATAATGGGGTAGTAGTTTCATGTCTAATACTGAAGGTCTAATGGAGAAAGTAGCTTGAAGTATAATATTAAAAGTCTAATGGGAAATTAGTTTGGGATGTAATATTGAAGGTGTAATGGGAATGTACACTATCTACCAACAAGTAATTGGACACCTGTGATAGCAAAGAAAAACGAAGTTTATTCCCCTTCAATAGTTGGTGGAGCCTCCACGAGCGGCGATTACAGCTGCGACCCTCCACGGGGCATACTCTCAACCAGGCGTTGTACGACGGCTAGCGGTATTTTCTTCCACTCGGCTTGGAGAAGACAGGTCAGTTCCTTCACCGATTTCGGACGGTGGGGGCACCCCTTAAGTCGACGCTCCAACTTGTCCCAGAGGTGCTCGATAGGGTTAAGGTCCGGGCTGGCGCTGGCCAATCCATTCGATTAACCCCATTGTCACCATGCCAAGCTATGGTGGACCTCGCAATATGATAGGTGGCATTGTCATCCTGAAAGTAACATGGGTCCACCCCGTAAAACTGCCGCAACGTAGAAAGCGCAGGGTCATCCAAAATGGTGCAGTAGGTCTCGGCGTTGAGTCTACCAGGAATTGCGACCAAGAGTCCCGTGCCATACCAGGAGAAACACCCCCATAGCATAATTCCACCGCCGCCGAACTTCACAGTTGGCACAATAGATTCCGGCAGGAGGCATTCTCCAGGCAGACGCCAAACCCAGACCCTGCCATCCGAAAGGCAGAGGGTGAACCTTGATTCGTCACTCCAGAGAACCTGTTTCCACTGTTCAACGGTCCACTGTCGACGTTCTTTGCACCACGTTAGCCGAGCAGCGTTATTGGACTTGGTGATCAAAGGCTTGTGGGCGGCAGCACGTCCATGATAACCGAGCAGATGGGCTTCCTTACGGATAGTATTCATCGAAAGAACACTCCCGGATGCCTGTTGAAACTCCTCGCAGATGTGGCCCATCGATTTGGTGCGGTTCTTCCGAATTTCTCTGGCCAGCACCCGTCGCTCTCTAACTCCCAGTTTTGTGGGCCTGCCGGGTCGGGGCACATTCCGACAGTCACCTCTCATCTTCCACTTGCCAATCACGTAGGCCACTGTCGATTTTGGGTACTTCAACTCGCTGGATATGTCACGTATGGATCGGCCATTTCTGTGATACCCGACGATTACACCTTTCTTGAAATCAGAGAGCTCCGAACTGCGTGGCATCTTGCATGCGACTGGTTGCGTTGTTGTTTCCCACACGGTATTTAACGGCGGGGGCCGTGACGTGTATCAGGACCGCAGATATCGTCGATTGCAGGGGTGTCCAATTACTTGTTGGTAGATAGTGTATTTTGGGGCTAATAACGGCGGTGTAATAGAAAAGTGGTTCTGGATGCAATACCGAATACGTACAAAACGCTTCCCCCTAGGAAGCGTTCTGTATAATTATTCTATACACAAGAAAAGAAAATGGAAAAAATATGTGGTAAATTTCGACTAGACTTACCACAATGAGCATGATAATTTTTAAAGTATGGTTTCTAGACAGAGATATCTAGTTCACGGACATGGATGAAAGGGCAGACGAAATCACCTTTAGACATGTCCACATGTGTTTAAAGTCGTATTAGTGGTAGGAGTTATGCATATTCTAATTCAGAGAAGGAAATCTGATTAGCACTGAGTAACAGAAGATTTCCTTCTGGGATCGCCCGATAAATGGAAATTTTAACATAAGTGATCAATTGATACACTATTGAATTCCTTCACAAAGGATATTACCCGTAAAATGAAAAGTTCAGGGGAAAAAATCCGGTTGTTTCTGAAAGTGAAGCTTCTGTCAAGGGAATGTACTTTCTAATTTCTCAAGATTTATGCAATGCTTGACAGGGACAAAAATAAGTAACTTCTGGTTTCATTAAGTTTTTCACCTCAGCAGGAAATCCAGACTTCTACTAGCAATTAATTCACACCTTGCTTTTTTTTTCTTTGCTACATTAATTTCTGCCAAAACTCATTATTTTGGCCGTCTTTGCTTGATTCCTTTTGAGATTTCTAAGAGTTTTCAGGTATGTTCGTAGCCTTGTATCTGATGTGCTTTCCGTTCCTTATTTAATTTATCTCAGTTATACCTCTCTGTCTCACGAGGGCACTCATTTTACATGCGAATTTAATTACTGTACATAATCAATTTACGCTGCATTTTATGCTTGTTTTCGCTACATCGAAAGAAATCTGTAACTCTCTTTAGTTTAGTAGGCTGAGACGAAGGATTAAGGTAGTCTCTTTCTGCAAAGTTTTGATTTAATCGTTTTAGATGAAAGAGTTTTTCTTTACATAAATGTTAGGAAGCTTTAGAAATCTTTCTGCTTTACAGGCCATTGAGTTGCTCACGGTGGTCATAAAAACCCCTAAAAAACAAAAGAACAGAAACGCTTTCCACGTCGTATACTAATACAGTTTTAAGTGCTGCTGTTTTTTGTTGCTATACATCTTCGCCGACAGTAATCAAGAAAATCCCAAGTAAAAAATTTCGATGTAAGGGAAATGGGTAACGATGAGTCATTGTGTGACGTATTGTATTCTAATATAACTTTCATTTTTAGTTCCTTTTCCTATGTAAATTTGAGTTTGTTGTCTTTTGCACTTTCCAAACTTAACGTGATGTCTTCTCTCTCACATGAATAAGGTTGGCAACACTTTTGACGTCAGAGGGAGTGACGTATGAATGTGATAAGAACGTTAGATAAAAAAGACGATACAGCAGTTGCTTAATGTGTGTGTGTGTGTGTGTGTGGAGGTGTTCGATCCTTGTTAAGCCAGATTATACGACAGATAATTAAGATATTATGTGCGAAGTATAAAACTATCAGTGCTATATTGTGGATTTCAACTACTGTGCTGAACCAATAAAAGGTTATCGTAAGTTTGACTTCTGTATATGTTTCGTCTGGCCGTAAGAGCTTAATTGGAACTATTACATCGTATTCTCATTTAGTTCAACATTTCCTTAGTCATAGTTTTAGACATAGCGTAACACCAATCAAGCACACAAAAAGGGGTTACGGTATATAATTGTCAAAACTATTGTTGAAATCTTATCGTGCTGCATGCTGTCCCATGAAGTAACAATATATTTTGACTAAAACGTCTCATTGCAATCTGCTTACATTGCGAGAACCTGATGCTAAATATGATAAAAGCCATTACTAAAATGTGTTTCGATGCTATGCACCTTTCCCGATAGAAGCAAAGTATGCGTCGTAGCGAAATTTGGCATCCTCTCGACGTTCCCTAGGGGAGGTTACCTGCTGTTGATGCAAATTTTAAAATGATGTGTAACACATTGGGACGTAACTTGTACACACAGTCGTATCAGAATAATATGACCACCTACCTAATAATTGGAATAACCGCCCTTGTCCCGGATGACAGAGGCGAGAAGGCGTGGCATGGACGCAGTGAGGCCCTGGAAGGTTGCCCGAGGCACAGGTGGCCAATTCGGACTGCAGCAGAGCACGGAGGTTCCGGAGATGACGTGGTTGTGGATCGGCACGTCGAACCTGTCGATCCAATTACTCCCACAAGTGCTCTATCGAATTGAGGTCGGGCGATTTCGCCGGCCAAGGGAGAACGGAGACATCGCTGTCGTGTTCCTGCAACCGGTCACTGGATGGGTTCAGGGACCCATCCAGTGGTGCCAGCAGTCCCAGGTCATGCCTGGAAAACATCCCCCAGACATGCACACTGCCACCTGTACTTGACCGACAAGCAAGTCCGGGTGTTGGTTTTCGTGTGTCTGACGCCTTATCCGCCTCTGCCCGTCACTTCTGTGGAGTAGAAACCTCGATTCGTTGGAGAAGGCAACCTTTTCCCACTCCTCCACTGTCCAATGACGGTAGTCCCATACCAACTGCTGGCGTCGTTGCTGATGCACCTTGGTTAACATGGGTGCCTTGACGCAGCGTCGACTCCGGAGACCCATGCGTAACAGGGTTCGCTCTACTGTTATCGGGGACACGTACCTGGGTGCCCTAGCCTTCATTTGCAAGGCCAATTGCTGCATTGTTGCGCGTCGAATGCCCTTTACCAGTCGATGGAGGCGACGTTCTCTTCTGGGATCGATGGCCTTTGGGGCTCCACAGTTATGACGTCATGAGGTACTCGGTGTGCCACCAGCGGTCCATTCTTGGTACACCCTTACTACATCATATCGCGAACAGCCCACGAAGTCTGCTGTTTCTGAGATGCTTCCACGTTTTTGAACGTCCATCGAATCACTACCACTGCTCATTGTCCTCAACTCACGCACTATGGCTCATCTGTTCTGGCCGGACACTTATATCTCCATGTGGTCGACCTTGTCACGTGCATTCTGTGTGACGCGCTTGGACGTGTACACTGTGATTCCGGGCTGGTCATATTATTCTGATACGACCGTGTATACCCTAGACCAAATGTTACCGATCCCTGTCACTAACACACTTGCGATTCAGCTTTTCTTTCTGTCTTGAAGTTAGATTTTAGCTTGCGCATGCGCAGATGGACTTTCGTAACCGCATCATATTTTATCGTTCTCAGGGTCGTTTCTTACATTCGTCTAAATCTGAATACTATAAAATAATAAAAAAAAATGTTGTTTTTGAAAAACTAAACAGTCAAAATACTTACTGTTGACGCTGCAACTGTTTGATAAATATTTGCTTTTATGACTCACACGTCGTCTTTCATTGGTTTTATGGCTAGTGCACAGCCCTTCGTGAATTGTCCCACCAGGGGCGTAAATCCATGCTCTTTGGGACGTAAAAAATAGAAATGCTTGTGAATTAATTTACCAAAAATTTTAACTAAAAAAAAAAAGTTATACACTTCTGTTTACCTTTTATAAAGACCTAAGTTAGCTGCATACGGTATCCCGCGCCGCTAATTACAGTACAACTTAACCAACACTGTGAGGAGTGAACCCCTCATATTCAGGAATGGAATTGTCCAAAACAGCGGATGGAGGTATATAAAGCAATATGTGGATATGTCCAGGTATTCTCTAGCCCTAAGATATGCCTAACCTTCGTGACCTTACAAAATTTGCCGTAGGGACAAAAAGCAAATCAGTCATTTGTGCTCAATCGCGGAAAGTTCCTCTGAGCGCTTAATCTTGAGTGGAATTTTTCCAAACCCTATCCCGAAAGCATCCGCCTATTGTTACGTACATTATATGATACTGCCGTCCTGGTGGCGCAGTGGTCTAAGCAATGGCTTCTGACCATTCGTCCGTGATGGGTCCGGGTTCGAATCCCGGTGAGGCATGGATGTTGTGTTTGCTTTACGGCACTGGCTCTCTCCCTTCCCTGGAACCAGTGACCCTAAATTAGAGGCGGGCGACTGCTTATAGCCCACTGAGCTGCTCACGGTGGTGGTTAAACCTCCAATAAAAAAAAATTAGCTGATACTTATACATTCTGCTCTGGTTCGTCTTCCATTCTGCGTATACTGTATTACGTATCACTTGATATTTGCTACCATTGGCTCTTCATTTAAATTTGAGGAGTGAACCCCTCAAATTTAAATGAAGAGCCAAAAAGTAAAAGGATGTCAAAAACCGAAAATTAGATTTCTAACGACCACAATATTTTCCTATGATGAAGGAATGAGAAAGTAAAAGAAGCTTACGATTTGAGTGGAAGCAAGGATGTTTTGCACTCGGAGAGGTGTAATTTCAACAGGGCCGTTGAGAGCGAGCTCGTGCCCCAGTGCAATAAAATTACCACCCCTCCCCCCATTCCACCTCGGCTCCTCCACTAACTACATAATCCATATTTCCGTTTCCTCCCCTACTCCCCATCCACCATTCCCATACTTCCCGACATCCCGGCCGGTTGCGACTCTTCAATCTTTTTTTTTTTTTTTTTTTTTTTTTGCGGTGGATAATTTTTCATATTTTCCCCTCCGCACATTAGTGATATGTCGTTGCAAATAAACAGTGGTAGTATTAAATCAAAATTATGATCGGAGTTTCAAGGTTAAGTTTTTTTTTAAATTAAAGTAAAATTAAATTAAAAAGAAATTTTAAAAAATAGCATGTTTTAATGTGTATTGTAGCAGTGGCATTACATATAAATCAAATATTGTACATATTTACAAACTTTTATTTTAAAAACACTTTCGAAACAACACATTTACTTTTTTTTTATTGTATTTAAAGCAAGTTTTGAATTTATTACATTTTTTTCATTTATGACATAAATTAAGCATCACCTAGAAAATCTTTTTTTAAGCGTAACTTCCCACACTGGTGATGGTATAGCTTGAAAAATATTCAGACTCCATAAAATAATAACTAGAAAAAAAATGGTGCTACAGCATCGCCTCCCTCTCCCTCTCGTCAGGCCTGAATTTCGAGTCTTCCCCTCCTCCTCCAATGAGAAAAGCTAGCTCCAGTCCTGTTCACGACAATAACATTTATAAGCCTATCTACCTAATTGCCGCTCAATGTCAGGAATTGGTAAACCTTATTGTTTGTTGTTATGATTTAATTCCACTTAGTATACAGGGTGCATAGGAAAGTCCCTTTAGTCTGGAATAACTTGCGAACGGAGAGAGGTAACGCAAGTGAGATAACGGTATAGTAAAGCGACTATCGACTGCAACTGATAGCAGCGCCCCTAGTGGCGAAATGCGAAAGTTAGTCATTGCAAATCAAAAACCAAAAGAGATAGAGCAAAATTTCCAATTACAAAGTTGTAGAGCATCAATTAATTAGTACAAAACGACATTTGTTTCACACGGATACGATAAATTGTGGCCTGAATATCCTAAAATGTCCGAAATCGATGCGCGACGCTTCGAATCTGCATATTCACATTTCGCAAATGTAGCCGTATGCAAATGCAGATTGTGACGTTGTACCGAACCTACGATATAAAAACCAGTAGCAGGATGTACCCTGATCAGAAGTTTAAGTCTACGTACGCTGTGTGAAAGAATGGCGAGCTTGAATTTCTGGGATTACGTAAAAAATCAGGTGTATGCAACAGCGCCTACAAGTCTGCTGGATCTACGTCGTCGTGTTACAGATTCTTGCAATAGTGTGACACCTTCCATGCTGAGGAATGTGCATTCAGAGTTACTTTCACGAATACAAATCTGTATCGTGGGCAATGGCTAACTCTTCGAACATATTCGACATTAACTTTTTGTCACTGTGCGCCAGTTTGCCTTTTTTGTTTTCTCTGACGTCATCAAACTGTATTGACAATGCAATAAATTGTGTGTATTTGCTCATACCTGTGTCTGTTCCCTTCAAACGTTCACGCAAAATGTCGCGCATCGATTTTGGACATTTTAGGGTATTCAGGCGACAATTTATCTTATCTGTCTAACACAAGTGTCGTTTTGCACTAATTAATGGATGTTCTACAACTTTGTAATTGGAAATTTTGCTCTATCTCTTTTTGTTTTCGATTTGCAATGGTTAATTTCCGCATTTCGCCATTAGGAGCGCTGCTATTGGTTGCATTCGATTAGGCGTAGTCGCTTTACCACTTACATAACTGTATGTAAGTGGTAACTGTACATAACTGTACCTCTCTCCGTTCGCAAGTTATTCCAGGCTAAAGGGACTTTCCAATGCACCCTGTACACTGAAGAGCAATTGCATTAGAGATACCTGTCTAGTAACGTTTAGCTTCCCCTTTCGCACTGATGACGGCGGCGATTCGTCTCGGCATGGACTCGACAAGACACCGGAAACGTTAGCAAGAGATACGGATCCACGACCCCTGAGCAAGCTCCCACAGTTCACGAAGATTTGATGGAGGAGGGTCAGAGCCTCGAACATCTCTCTCGATGGCATCCCAGATGTGCTCGATGGGATTGAGGTCAGGTGACCTAGCTGGCCAAGGAAGCGAGGTCACGTCTGTGGAGTGTTCATCCAACCATTCAGATACAATTCGGGAGCGATGGTACGGTGCATTGTCCTGTTGCAGGATGAGGTCCCCAGTGGAATATTGAAGACGCACAAACGGGAGCAAATGGTCGTCCAGGATATCCCGGTAACGTTCACTTGTGAGGGACGATGTCACACGTACCAGCGGTCCCATTTCAGTCCACGTAAGCGGTCCCCAACGAGAATGCCACCCCCACCAGCTTGAAGAGTAACCTGCTGACAAGAAGGATCCATCACTTCATGTGGTTTGCGCCGTACTCGTATCCCGCCATCCGCATGTACCAACGTGAATCTCGACTCATCAGTCCAGGCAACATTTCCCACATTTCTAGGGTCCAGTGGCGATGTTCCGCGCCCATGCTGATCTTTGCATCTTCTGATGTGCGGTCAGCAGCGGTACCTTCCTGGGACGATGGCTTCTGTACCCCATAGCGAGGAGATGGTTCTGGATGGTGTGGCTGCTTACACGTTTTCGTGCACCAGTGTTATATTGCCAAGTGATTTCTTGCACTGTGGCCCGTCTTTCCGCTGTTACAATGCGAGCTAGCCGACGATGACCCCGCTCATTCACACGCTGTTGTCCACGGCAGTTGGCCCTTGCAGGGATGGTTTTACCGGATTCGATTTACTCACGGTGCACTCGTGACACAGTGGCTCGGGAAAATCCCAGTGCCTGCACGACTTCCGAGATGGAGTGACCCATTCGTCGGACCCCGACAATTTGCCCACGATCAAATGCGCTTAGATCCTTCGTCTTACCTATACTGCGTCCGACCCTTACTGATTCCCGTCCTATCACTCCGTATATTGTCGCATCGCTGCATACGTCATGTCGTTTCCGTTTACAGGGCCTCCCACAGCGCCACATTTGTATAACGCCAGCTGTCTCTAATTCAATTGCTCTTCAGTGTATATCGGACTGTGGCTCGGTCAGGTGGTGAGTAACACGAGTAAATGCAATCCGTTAAATAAATGTATACTCTCGAATCAATAGTTTTATTTAACACCCACGAAGATATTGTCATGAGAAAGATGCGTAGCATCTACAAAGAGTACTAGGGTACTCTGCCACTTTTTTGGGGAGTTTGATGACCACCATGAGCAACTCTATGAGCTATATACAGCCGCCCGTACCTAATTTAGGTCGAAGGAAGAAAGAGAGACACTGCCGTAAGACAAACACAACATTCATGCCTCACCGGGATTCAAACCCAGACCCCTTTTGGACGAATCATCAAAATTTAAATGGTATTTATTGAGAAACAAATATATACAAGTATTTACAATCACGTTGATGGGATCGCGCGTTGGCGATCCCATCAAGCTTTCCACCTGACAAAGCAATTAACAGAAGTAACGAAGAATGACGCATATACAGGACTGTTCGTAAAAGTCAGCCGGGGAATGTTCAAATTTCGGAAGAACAAAACACAAAGTGATCAATCGTTGAAGAAATGTGAGAAAATCACTGATGAAGAAGGGGGTAAAGCCAGCTTAATGTTGGGTGCCGGCTGCGCAGAAAATGTCAGTCGTGGAAAGCGCTATGATTCACTGGGAAGGATGGAGCTCATCATAGGAAGATGCCAAAGGTTCAGCGATGAGTACTCACAAAACAATGCGACACTGTTGAATTCGGGAAGCACTGGTGATGAGAAGGTGAAAGAAGAATGGTAAACATCAAGCAGTCAGGACGAGATGATAACCAAATAGGATGGTGCAGCCACAGACCTCACTCACGGTGATCACTGGAGAGAATGGAACACAAAAGCAGCAAATCGGGCAAGGACAGAAGAATGAGCAAGGTCCAGGAGATTTCAGGAACTGTCGAAGTCAATCACAGCTGAGCGCAAGAAGGTGAAACTTGATGGATAACATCGTGGAAAAGATCAGCCTCATCTCCCCGGAAGACATAACACACAATCTGCGGCATTCTCATCACGAGAAAGAAGCACTAGTCACACTTCCTGGTGATGAAAGAAAAAAACACAATAAGCATATACTACAAAAAGACGTTCTTAACGAAGAAAAAAAAACCTTGGTTCCCAAGAAAAAGAAAAATTGGTGTGCCCGTTGTGACGTACCTGCCAGCAGGACGCACACGACATAAAGTCAGATAGCAATCAGAATGCACGTCTGCGTATCTCAGTTGGTAGAGCGACTTGTTCCGGAATAAGCGGACTCGGGTTCGATTCCCGGCGTAGACCAGACATGACGGAGAAATTTACTTCGTTATACCGTCCATTTGTATGGACAAAAGAAGAGCGTTTAAACAATGCTACAGGCGCATTTTGCCTGTAGTAAAAAAATAAACTAATTTGATAAAACGGAGCAAGTTGCCTTTACTGACACAATACATCAGTAAAATGAAATAATTCAAATAACAAGAGAAATACACTGGCGGAAAATGGAAAAAGAACACCAAGAAGGAGACGTCTGATACCAACGAAATTTATACAGCATATGGAGACGCTCCCTTGTGCGTCTGCGAACACGCATACGGCCATCGGAGGCTCCCAAACAGAATCTGCTTTCATCGCTGAACACGACAGATCGCCATTGCGTTCTCCAGTGCAGACGTTGGCGACATCACTGCAGCCGTTCCTGACGGTGGGCGGGAGTCAGAGGTACACATGCCAGAGGCACACGTGCACGTAGTCTTGCATCCAGTAGCCGGTTGCGGATTGTTCGCACAGTCACCTCAGGTGTAACGGCAGCTCGGATTTGCGTCGCAGTGGATGTTCTGCTTGACAACGCCGCTCTTCTTATGCGTCGATCGGTCCGCTCATCAGTCCGTCTGTGAGTCCCGATTCCACGTCTTCTCGTGTGGGAATGTTCCTCGGACCATCTACGCCACCATCGTACCACCACCGATACTTCCCGTCCAATTCGCTCCGCAATACGACGATACGACCACCCGGCCTTGCGGAGTCCGACTAGACGACCTCGCTCTAAGTCCGATAACTGCTGAAATCGTACACGTCTTCCATGTCCAGGCATTGCAGCTTCTTCAGGGTCTTCGCACGTGTCCGTACGCCGACGACTGCTTACATTCCCTTCGCCGTACTCCTTAAATACCACCGATGATAATTTGCATATTATGCCGTGCTGTGGCGTAAGCGCTCGCCGGTTGGTCCCGAAATTAACATCACACCTACGTAAACTTGACCCCATTAACATATGTAAATTTCATGATCGTCCGCCAATTCCTTCTTGGTGTTCTTTTTTCACTTTCCGCCAGTGTATTTTCTCAAATAGGGTCATCAACACTGAGACGGTAAAGGTGATAAATGGAAAGTTTAGCTTAAAGGAAGAAAAAAGAATAAAGGCGGTTGTGAGCATAACGATGATGACGAAGTAGGATCAGAAGCCAGAGCTTAGACCACTGCGCCGCTGGGCCGGCATGTGGGTTTCCGTCTGCAGTCAATCGTACGTTTCTGTCAGGAGCAGGAATTCTGAAATTCAGGCACAACACATCATTAGAAATCTTGTATCGCAACCCCGTTTGTGCAGTCTTCTGACTGTTCATCCCAATGGGCCAAGGCTCGAGCCCGGTATGAAACATGTTTGTCTTCTTGCCTTACGGACCTGTCTGTCTCCCCCTGTGAACTGTGATTCATAAAACTCCTCTATTTGGGAAGTTTTATAGTTCACAGTTCTGCCGCTAGGTGGTGTTTTTTACTAATGTTTGAAGCTGTATCTCCGCTTCTAAAAACCCTATCGAGAAATTTCTTTTTTCTACTGTATGCCTTTCACTACAATAAATATGGGAAGCATTATCCTCTTTAAATAACACACAGAGTTCCCGCTAGAAGGCGTAGAAGTCAAACCTTTTCCCCATTATCTCTGCTTCCAGGAGATGTATTATTAGAAGTTCTTTTTCCTTACCTTAACTTTTTCCATGAAGAACATATTTTGCTAACAAAAAATTCTTCCGCTAATAGACTTATATCATCATGTTTCCTTCTATATTTCTTTTAACCCTTTAAGCGGCTGATGTACCTGAAACATATGGTCTCTTCCCAAACAGTAATGTTCGTATAACAGCCGGGACTTACGAAAGCTTCGGCAAAGCAATTTCTTTTTCCACCTAATCTCAGCAGTACCGAACATAAACCTGTCACTGATGGTAAGCGCTCGCTTCTATTCATTTATTCTCCATTTGCATGACCAAAGACAGGAACTGTATGCCACTCCATGGCCCACTGGCATGATGTCCGCGTCAGGCTAGACCGCTGACACTTACATCGTGCCACTGGGTAGAACCAAGTGCGTAAAACATCCACTGTTCTTTCTCTCAAAGGTTTGTCTCCCTTGTTGTAGCCCTTTTAGCAGATATTTGTCTGACAGGATTAGTGATCATCCCCCTAAATCGCTACTTTGCATGACATGACAAAGCTAAGAGAAAAGCGACGATCCCTGATGCCCAGCTTCCCTCATTCCAGTCACTTCGGCCCACTTCTTAGACTGCGATTGTGGTCGAGACGCTTTCAACGCATTTTAGTAACCCCGAGTTAATTCATTCTACCCAGTTAAAGGGTTAACAGTTCGATTTGAAAATCTCTTTGTCTTTGATACCTTCGTTCTGGTATTAGAAATTTTTTATACGCAATTTTTTCATTTTTGTAACATACATTTTAGCCGCTGGTGATCCTATTTCTGGAAGTTTGATCGACTGTAGAAATCCGGTTGATTGTTTTCTAACCGGTCCCACTGACCTTAAAAAACTTTGGTAAATTTTATTCGCGTCCGAAATGATTTAAAAGACGTGCTCATTACAATCGAGGATTCGGTGTCATCTTTCCTGTTTGACATTTGAACGAAAAAATTGAGTTTTAGTACTTGCTCATACACAGATGTTCGCAATAATGTAAGTACGTAGCCATTGACGCACCCACGGAGGGGGCTTTGGGGATTTCAGCCCCCTCCAAGGAGATTAAGAACGACGTACGTCACAAATTAAACGTTAAAAAATATTATTTTACATATTCAAAAAAATACATAGTATCTGGCATAGTGTCTTCTTCCCAAAGAGATTAAGAGCAACGTACGTCACAAATTAAACATTCAAAAATATTATTTTACATATTAAAAAGAATACATAGTATCTGGCATAGTGTCTTCTTCCCAAAGAGATTAAGAGCGACGTACGTCACAAATTAAGCATTCAAAAATATTATTTTACATTCTTGATCTAAAAGACTACAGTCTTGTGACGATTATAATTCCCGTGACATTTCCTTCAAAATTTCAAAAATTCTCAAAACCTTTAATTTTAAGGTGATTTTTAAACCCATTAACAGAATGTGTTTTTTAGGATCAAAGGACTATGTTCAAGACAAAAACTCGTGGGGAATTTATGAAATTCCATGTGAATGTGGCGCTTCGTATATAGGACAGACTCGTAGAGCCTTGCGTTTTCGATTGAAGAAGCACAAGACCTACATACGGAATTGTGACTTAAAGAAGTCATCGATGGCTAAACACTGTTACGAAAAATACCAAAAATTTCTCTTTTAAGAAGCAAAACTAATTGACAAGCCAGATTCAACCACCAAACTTGATATTTTGGAACATTACATATACACTGTTGGCAACCGAAAATTCAACACCGAGAAGGACACGAGATAGCAAAGCAAATTTAATGGACACATAACAACAGACACAAATATAAAACGATTGAGCTTACAGGCCCGTGCGACTTGCGGAACACGCAGACGTCAATAGTTCGTGTGGCCCCAATGGCTAGCCATAACGGCCGCTACACGCCGCGCTGCTTCCACACGTTGCCACAGTTCATCAGGCGTAGCCGCGGGTGGTGCTTGCCGGGTCACTCGGTTGCCGATCAGCGACCAGACGTGTTCGATGAGCCACATATCGGGAGAACAGGCGAGCCACGGCAGCAGTGACACCTGGTTGGTCGTGAAGAGTTGTTGCACGATGCGTGCCACGTGCGGGCGCGCATTGTCCTGTTGAAACTTGGCCGCTGGAAGATCCTGCAGGTAAGGGAGGACTACAGGCTCCAAAACGTCGGAGATGTAGCTGTGGCTGATGAATGTACCGGCGATGCGTACCGGAGGGGTGCGGGTGTCCTATCCAATTGCGCCCCAAACCATAACGCCAAGCGACGGACCGGTATGGCAATGCATAATGCAGGCGTCATACAGTCTCTCGCCGCGGTGCCGCCACACGCGGATCCGACCATCGTGGTGTTGCAGGCAGAAGCGGAATTCGTCGGAGAAGACAATGTCGTGCCATTCCGTAGCCCAGGTGCGGCGTTCAACGTCCCACGGCCGTCGCGCTCGCCGGTGGTGTAACGTTAATGGTAATCGGAGCAATGGGCGCAGTGCGACAAGTTCCCGCTCCTGCAGACGACGTCGAACGGTACGTGATGACACAGGTTGTTGTGCAACTCACCCTAATTCCTACGCTAACGTTCGTGTTGTCGCGGTGCGAGACGTCAATGCCCGCCGCACAACATGCCGGTCCTCTCGTTCGGTGGTGTGCAGCGGCTGCGGCAATCGCTCACGTCGGTCCGTCCGTCCCTCCTACACCCACCGAATCCATACTCGCCTCACTGTGGCTGGATATCGTCCCATACGATAAACCGCTGTCGCGATAAACCATTATTCGTCCTCTGTCGAACTACGAAATGTGCTGGAATGACTGCCGTATTCTGCGACGAGGCATCAGGAAGCTTCCCGCGCACAGGTCCGGCAGCAAAACGCACTTCCACTACTTACACCCAGCCTTCTGTGCACCCTTCATATAGTGCTTCTCGGTGGCGTGCCGGGTGCACATGATTTGCATATGCCTTGCAATGCTAATCGTTTGCATGTCCTCTCGCGGGCGACGCATGCTGCGAATTTCAGCTCAATCGGATGCTTCCTTCGCGGTGCTGCATTTTGGGTGGCCAGCAGTGTATATACATGTATATATACATATAAACGTAATATATATATTCACCCCAACAACTACTTGATATTTAATAACTGAAATCCTTTTTTATTAATAAAATTTGGTTATTTGCTAAACTTTAATGCCATTTTTAGTGCCACTATTTTGCGTAATCCAGAAGTAATGGCTGACTATGACCGTGACCATGGCGTTTATTACAAATGGGAATCATTATTTACGATTACACAAATGTGTTTTTTAAATGTATTTAGATTGTTCATTCTTTCCATGCTTTGATGGAGGTACGTATACTTTCATATGGTCCTTTAGATTTTTGGTTCCATAATCTCTTATTACACCGTCGACATCTTTCTTTTTAATTATACACTTTCCATGTTTTGAACAAAAAGCAAACAACAGAGAATTATTTACCGGTTCCTTAATGAGACGAAACAATTCTAGCATTCACTCTTTCCCTTGTGGTTTTCAACAAGCACGTATTTGTCGGCTCGACGCCTTTCTCAAATTCCTTAATTTTGAATCCATCCATAATAACAAATAAAGAGTTAATTTCGACATGACATGTCATTAGAACGGGAGGTTAGCACATCAATCGAAAACCTCTGAATGCTCAATGTAAAAGATGCGATGTGAAAAGTAACTCTTAGTCATACAGTGAACTTCGCACGGAGAGAGTGAATCAGCTGAGAAGCAGGCGAATGGCGTTTGCCTGCCCCTTAATTGCCGTGGACTATCGCACTGTAAAAAAACGCTAAGGAAGTATCTTTTTACGATATGGAGTCGGTGTGTCTAACGTCGCGTCGGTCGGTAGAAATCTTCGCTGCTTTAAGAAAGAGACGACAATATTTTTGCATGGCAAATCATTATTCACTCCATGGGCACCAGTATCGACTACAGAATTCCACAACGCGCATTTTTCTTTGGAATATATTTTTCTGTTTTCAAAAATAAAACGGTAATAAAACCTGGTCAAAATCGGGTCAGGGGCCCCTTGACCCGACCCGCTGAACCGTGACCCGTTTCTATCTCTGCTTAACACATCCCGCCGTCTTACTAGCTCAGCGTGCGATTGCTCTTCTTCCAATTTACTTATCTCTCTCTCCGTCGTAAATCTTCTAAGCGATGGTGCGGAGCCGTTCTTCCACTAACAGTCCAACACGCTTCAATTGCCTCATCCCACTCAGAACAACGTTTGTCAAACCTTCCAGATCGATGACATCATTTGCATATGTCCATAGAAGCTAGCACAATGTCGGTTGGTTACCTCAAATTACCGCTTTCCCTGTACATGTCTCCGAAAAGTCTTTGCAATCGGTCTTCTCGTTTTGGACATATTCTCGAATTTATATCTGTCACCTGAGTTTTGGACACCAGTGTATATTCACCCACGAATACATTTTTGATTTGTATTTTCATTCCATTTGTTAATTTAGTTTATTAGCAAACAATCTCCTTCCCTCCTTGGTTGTAGGACCTAGGCACATGTCCGAAGCATTGAAATGCTGATTGCTGTTCCAAACGTGATTTATGTTTGTGTATTTATTCATTTTTGAACGTTATATGTGCATTGTCAGGGAGTTACCGTATGCGGCACTTATCTATAAAATCCAGGAATGATGAAACGCGACATTTTTGCCGTGCGTTTGCCTTTCTCGCTCTTGAGAATGGCTTCAAAGTGTTCTAACGTTGTTGCGTCGTTCATGGGGAAATAAAAGCAGACGCTTTGATGAGATTCTGTCTCCAGCAATGGAAAAGGCCTTGGCACGCAACCTCTGAGACAAAATGGCGCCCCTGATTCATTCGGTTTTGAGGGAGGAGCCACTTACATGGGCGTCACTCGGCCAAAGGCCACAACGCAAGGTGTACTCTTCCCTTCGCCGTTTCTCATGGAAGGCTCTCGCCCTTTCTTGACTTCAGCTTTCCTCAGAAAGCTTTTAGGGACAAAAATTTAGTTAGTCTATCGAGGTTGGACCAAATGTTTATCTTGTTTTCTGACTCCAGTGAGAGAGAGTTCATGACTTCGTGCAGCTGCGACTTCCCGAAGGTTGCATTGTGATGGGAGGCAAATAAAGAGCATCAGCGCCAGGTGTGTCTTTGCTGACACTGCGAAAAGGGAAACTTCTTTTGCTAATGGATAACTTGCAAGGAGGTAGAAACTGGGCCACGCTCAAAAATAAAAGAGAAACAGTCTTGCGATTAAAAATAAAGTCATGAGACCTTTTAACAATGAAAATGGAAATCTGGAGCACAATGTAAACGGAAATTAAAAGGCAAGAAATCCAACACGCTTCATATATAGCCGTAACTTGGCTATATAAGAAGCGTGTTAGATTTCTTGTTATTTCAAGGTGGGTTTTGACAAAATACAAAATCCACAAATTTTATGGGGACTATCAAAGTACTTATTCCAACATATTTACGCCGCCCCGGTGGCGCAGTGGTCTAAGTGCTGTCCTATGACCATTCGTCCGAGAAGGGTACGGGGTCGAATCCCGGTGAGGCATGGATGATGTGTTCGTCTTACGGTACTGGCTTTTTCCCTTCCCTGGAGTCAGTGGCTCTAAATTAGGGACGGGCGACTGCTTATAGCTCATTCAGTTGCTAGCGGTGGTCGTTAAGCCTCCATTAAAAAAAAAGATATTTAAATTATTACGGATACCAAAAATAATGGTGTTTTGACAGAGAATGAGTTCGTAAATGCTGGAGTATTTTAAATGAAGGAAGGATTTTGTTCTATTCAACAGTGAGCTGCTCCGGTGGTGCATGGCTTCTGATCATTCGTCCGAGATGGATCCGGGTTCGAATCCCGGTGAGGCATGGATGTTGTGTTTGTCATACGGCACTGGCTTTCTCCTTTTCCTAGAGTCACTGGCCCTAAATTAGGGACGGGCGACTGCGCGTTTACTCCATTGCGTTGCTCACGGTGGTAGTTAAACCTCCAATAAGAAATATGTATATATAATATTACTATTACACGTTTAATTAATAAACGTGTAATAGTAAGCTGTACAACTCGCCTTAGAACCGCGCATACCTGCAGGAATCACAGGTAGAGTTTATAAGTAATAGTACACTCACATTACATACAGAAACCGTCAAACTACTGGGCAACCAAGCACCAAACCTCTCATGAACAAACCAATACGAACTAAAACACAAACAATTGCAAACATACTTTTAAAAATAGCAGTACTAATAAAAAAAATAAAAGATGGGGGCCGGGAATCACTCATCAGAAAAGGACATCCCCGACACCCGTTCCTGTTCAGGTTTCGTACAGGTGTAAAATTAACTTAAAAAGTTCCAAAAATAAGGCTTAGAAATTTTGCTGAAATTTAGGGCTAAACACCTGGTCTTTCCTTCTGAGCCGGAGACACAAAAATATCATATAAATTCACTTTAAATGAAATGAATCACCAACACATAGACTCACCTTGAAAGTAATAAACCACCAAAATCTTTACAACCACAAAGTAATAATGAGATCCCAACACCCTCAAAAACCTCCGAACACAGCAAATCCAATAACTACCCTAAGCGAACTAACAAAATGGTATGTTGAACCTCAAAGGGCCGCCCGGTGGCGCGGGGGTCTAAGCGATGGCTTCTGATTTCTCTTCCGAGAAGTGTCCGGGTTCGCATCCCGGTGAGGCATGGATGTTTGTGTTTGTGTTTGTTTTTCGGCACTGGCTCTCAGTCTGTTACTTGATAAACACTGGTTATCTGTGTACATTTGACATACTGTAAAATCTATGTTTGATGTATACTTGTTCACAGTGCGTTACATGATCAACACTGTCTATATGTGTGTAAATTGATCATTTGGCATGAACCATGCATGATTTGTACTTGTTGCTGTGAAATATCTGTATCCTGTTTATGCCTGCCTCTTTGTCATGTCTGTTAAACCAGGTCCAATAAATCATTAAAAAAACAACCCCACACTCAAAAAAAAAAATCCCAAAGGGGAACACTGGTAATATCCAAACGAGCTCGATGATCCATAACCCTGTGGTGACCCCTGTCGGAATCCAAAACACATGAAAAATCGAGTGCATGTAAGCAAGTGGAAGAATGCCAGTTTCACATTAGACTAGGGATCCCAGACATCCCGTAAAATACGGGATCGTCCCGTTTTGGGCTAATGCGCCCCGTTGTCCCAAGAAAACTCTTCGGGACAGCTTTCTGTCCTGTATTTTAGAGTTCAAGACTGAAAAACAAAATTATGAATTGCAATTTCTATTCTTTTACAAACATATTTTTTAACGTGCACGCCAAGCTTCCCCCAAGCTGACTTGTCTCCCGCGCCTAACTTTGTGGTCAGTGCTCTCATTACGTAAGCAAGCACAGCCGTGGCAGATTGATATCGGAGGATAGGAGGGCACGTGACCTCGACACCTGGTGGATGCAGTTAGTATTTCAATCTCATAAAATTGATTTCTACGACACATGTGTGTCATGTATAAAAGAATGGTCACAGTATATGCTGAAATTAGACAGCATTAACTTGGGAAAACATTTTCAAACAGTCCAAACTATTAATCAGACCGCTGCCAAATCAAACATTGTTGAATCTAATTTGTTTGATGAAGTAATGGTAGTGAAAACAGCTCTGAAGTCCAAAGAAAATAGTGAAGTGAAGGACATGTTGAAATCCAAAATTTAGATGCAGTCTGAGTGGATCTCTTAAAAAGGTTGAAGGAGAACTAGCAAATTTAAAGAAAGTAGTGGAGTTCGTTATGTGTATCCCTGGAATAAATGCGTGTGTCGAAAGATTGTTTAATCGCATAAACGCACTGTGGACTGATGAGAAAAACAAATTGCCTGTAAAACTGTAAAATCATTCTTCAATGAGGATTGTGTAGCTTTTCATGACATCATTCTTAAAAACAAGCAATTGGGGAGCAAGACTGATTAATTAATAAGAATTGTTAGAATCATTTTGTAAGATTGGCATATCTGATGGGTGCGCAAACTAAACTTTCACCCTCAGTCGTAAGTGTCCCGTATTTTTTTTCCAATGTATCTGGGATCCCTACTTATCGGCCACGTGTCTGGTGCGGGAGCACACCATTGCGTCTGCGAGGAGGTGTCAAATCATTTTTGTCTACAAAGTGTCTGTAGTCTTGACGAAGGTATAGCATACGACGCAAGACTGCATTTATCTACCATCTTATAATACTGTTCACTGCACATATTATATACATCGTTCTTATCTTGACAAAATATATACCCTCTCCACCCCCGGTAGCGCATTCGTCTAAGTGCTGGCTTATGAGACTTCGTCCGTGAGGGGTCCGGGTTCGAATGCCGGTGAGGCATGGATGTTGTGTTTGTCGAACGACTCTGGCTCTCTCTGTTCCCTGGAATCAGTAGCCCTAAATTAGGAACGGCCGACTGCTTATAGCCCATCCAGTTGCTCACGGTGGTCGTTAAACCTTCAATCGAAAAAACAAACAAACGTATATACGTCATTCAGACCTGACCACAAGATTATTGCCACATAACATTCAGTGAGCGAGAAATATAACATCACGAAAGAAATACGGGATTACGCCATATAATACAAATTTTGAAGATGACAATCCGATTTTTGGCGTAAATGTGACAAGGATGGTAAGTCAGACAATATGCGAAAACTTGAAAATTACCATCCTTGTCACATTTACGCCAAAAATCGGATTGTCATCTTCAAAATTTGTATTATATGGCGTAATCCCGTATTTCTTTCATGATTTATCTGCTTCTCCGGGCAATCACGGGATAGGATTGTTAACCTCCAGATTCGCTAAACATGAATGCCGGTTGCTTCGACTAGCGAATCCTGTGATGGTTAAATTCAAATTGATCGGAAACTTGAAACTTGGTCGTTCTGGGTGGTGTAGTGGTTAGCATACCTAGGAGTTTTCTGGGAGACGCGGGTTCGAGTCCCGCTCCAGGACGATGAAAATTTTCAAGTTTTCGCATATTGTCTGACTTACCATCCTTGTCACATTTACGCCAAAAATCGGATTGTCATCTTCAAAATTTGTGTTATATAACATCACATTCAGTGAGTGTGAAAATATAACGAGATGGCTTTTTCAAGGAAGGTAGACAGCGAACTGCCAACTGAATAATAAAACACTTCAACAATTATTATTGTTACTTATTTCTGTTGTTTCTTTCCAGTGCGCAATGCAGTAAATGTATGTTAATCTCCAAACGAATTCGAACCCACCTGAAATAATGAATTATTAATTGACCATTTTTTCAACTAAAAGCACCTGCTAACTGAACAAGCCTGTCGGCTAATTTTCCAACTGAAAAACACCTCCTAACTCCGCAAGTTACGCCTTGACGAAGAAATTAACCGCATTAAAAACTTGTTTGGTGAACATTTGGAAGAAACAGTACAATTTTCAAGAGTGTCTTACCATTATGTCTTAAAAGAAAAGTGTTTAATCAATGCATCCCTCCAGTTTTTATATACGTACGAAGCAGGTACATGGACCTTGTCTTAAAAAGGTATACAAAGGCTGCAGACAACTAAAAGAGGTATGAAAAGATGCATGCTTGGAAAAACCAGGAAAGATAAGAGCCGATTCCAAGGGATAGGAAAAGACCCAGAAGAAGACCACATGGGAGATGGGTTGATGAAATTCGAAAGCATTCGGGAGTGACATGGATGAGACTGGCGCAAGATAGACCGTTGTGAAAGAAACCTTGGGAGACCTTCGTGCAGCAGTGGATTGATAATGGTTGACTGATGATATACATATATATCGATAAAAAAAGACCCAGCAGATGACCACTTGGAGATGGATCTCCACACGTGGTCATCATCAATATACTACAGCCTCTCCTAGATCAATGCCAACCCCGCCTTCTCATGGTGTATCCTGTTCCCACTAAAGGGGCTCTGACGACCGCCAAATAGCGGTATAACTATACCATCGGGATTAGAGGAAATGCTGTCCCACACTCACCAACCCGCTTTTGCCAGCGTGGTGAGTTATGGCCAAACCCCTCCAAAATGACTCCGCAACTTAAATCTTGGCCCTCAGTCTCCGGCAGCTGGAATGTACCTGGCCAAGGCAGCGGCCAGTGCGACATGAAGGCAGAGGGTGCTAAGAATAACCGGAGGACCGGACTAAGCTGCCATCTGATGCTGACCTTGGCTACGTATAACGGACGCTCCCTATCTTCTGATTCAAGGCGGCTCCTTGAATTGGAAGAACTACATAGGACCAAGTGGGACATTGTCGGGCTAAGTGAGGTAAGGAAAAAGGATTGAACTGAAAAGTGGACATATCTTCTATTATCGTGGGACAGATACTGGCAGAACTAGTGGTGTTGGATTTATAATAAACAAGAAACTGAAGGATAAAGTTGTAGAAGTTGAAAGTTCCTCTGACAGAGCTGCTCGAGATGTTATCCAACTCTCGAGAAGATACCAGGCTCAGATTATTCAAGCTTATGCACCCACTATAGTCATCCTGAAGAAGAGATTGACGAATTATGAGGAAATTCGTCATCTAAATAATAAAGACAAGCAGCACTTGAAGATTATGGGAGATTCCAATGCGAAAATAGGGCAACGGCTACAGAAACCAGAGTGGAAATACTCTCGTAGAATTTGCAGAGGCAGAAGGGTTTTTCATCATGAACTCCTTTTTCAGTAAAAAGCTTCAAAGGAAATGGTCATGGAGGCATCCCAATGGATTGACAAGTGAAATTGATTTTATTATGTGTAACAAGAAATTTGTCATGGAAGACTGCAGTATGCTAAACAAGTTCAACACAATTAGTGACCATAGAATGGGAACATGTAATATGCACCACAATGCTAAACTCGAGCGTTGCAAGCTCATAAAACAAACAAAGTAAATTGACACGACCAACCTTAAAAAACCTCATAATACCTTCAAATAGGAACTGAGAAAAAGATTCTCTACTCTAGAAAGTCTAACGTTGGAAGAAGTGGACATCTCTAAAGTTAACAGAAAACTAACCAAGGCTCTTATGGAAACAGCAAAAAAAAAAAATAGCTGGTACTAAGAACAAGTTGCATACGAACAAATTATCAGGAAAAACAAAAATTCTGATGCAAAAAAGAAGAGAGATGAGGACAACTAAATGAGATGTGACTTCCAACGTAGAATACATAGAACTATGCAACACGGTACGAAAACGTATGATTGAAGATGTAAGAAAAGTCAACTGTGAACTAGTGAGGAAAGCAATTGAAAACAACCAAAGCCTGAAGAGAGCAAAGGGACGTCTGAGTAAGGAAAGAAAACAACTTATGGCTCTGAGAAAAGACGATGGTTCAGTAACAAGAAATAGAGGTGAAATTTTGACAAGAGTGAAGAATTTCTACTAAAATCTGTATGAAAGGGATGATACAAGTACTCCAGATATTACAAAAGGTACCAGAGTTCTTCCAGTCCCCCCAGCAGACGTTGCACATGCAATGAAGAACATGAAACGGGGGAAAGCTCCAGAAGAAGATGGAATTACCGTAGACATCATACAAGAAGCAAGTGGAGAAATTGAAACAGTACTTGCCCAAGTTTTCACTCGATGCCTTAATGAAGGAAAGATTCCTGAGAATTGGAACAGTGCTACAATGATCCTGCTACATAAAAAAGGGTACTACATAGAAATTGAGGATCTCAGCAACTACAGACCTATCAGCCTCCTATCAGTGGTTTATAAAATCTTCACTAAAGTTCTTTCACACCGCTTGAAGGTGACACTGGACATGGCTCAACCGAGAGAACAAGCTGGATTCAGCAGTGGCTACAGCACTATAAATCATATCCACGTACTGAGAGAACTAATTGAAAGAGCGAGGGAATATGAACTTCCATTATGCATGGCTTTTATCGATTATGAAAACGCCTTTGATTCGGTGAAACCATCAGCAGTTACAATGGCTTTGAAATCCTGCGGTATTGAAGATGCATGCATTATAATTATTAATAACATCTATGAAAATGCAAGTGCAAAGATTCGGTTGTTTGAAAATACAACACATATAAAAATTGGAAAGGGAGTGAGACAAAATGACACTGTATCTCCCAAACACTTTTATTCCACATTGGAAAATGTCTTTCAATTACTGAACTGGGAAAACAAAGGGATAAAGATTAATGGAGATTATCTAACTCACCTTCGTTTTGCTGATGACGTAGTCATTTTTGCAACTAACCCATCAGAGCTGCAGAGTATGATTCAGGAACTTGCTGACAAGAGTAAAGAAGTGGGATTAAAAATGAACTTTCAGAAGACAAAAGTGATGTACAATGCTTTTACAAGGAATGAAGATTTATCGATTGATGGGGAAAAGCAGGAGATAACCAGTACCTACATTTATCTTGAACAGCAGATATCAAGTGAGGGTCACATTGATGAAGAAATTATCGGCGTGTAAAACTTGCCTGGAGAGCGTTTAGAAGAAACAGAATAATTTTCAAGAGCAATATGCCATTATGTCTTAAAAGAAAAGTGTTTGATCAATGCATCCTTCCAGTGCTTACATATGGTGTAGAGACTTGGGCCTTAACTAAAAAAGACATACAAAGACTGCAGACAACTCAAAGAACCATAGAGAGGTGCATGTTTAGTGTAACCAGGAGAGATAAGAAGAGGAACTCGTGGATCAGAAAAATGACAAGAGTGGAAGACATCATGATCAGGGTAAAATCCCTGAAATGGCAATGGGCTGGACATATTGCCAGAAGGACAGACCATCGATGGACAGCTGAAATGTTAGACTGGATTCCGAGGGACAGGAAAATACCCAGAAGAAGACCACATGGAAGATGGGTAGATGAAATTCGAAAGTATGCGGGAGTAACATGGAGGAGACTGGCACAAGACAGACCGTTGTGGAAGAAACCTGGGGAGACCTTCGTCCAGCAGTGGATTGATAATGGTTGACAATGATAAGGATGACACACACACACACACACACACACACACACACACACACACACATATATATATATATATATATATATATATATATATATATATATATATATCATCATCATCATCATTGTCAACCATTATCAATCCACTGCTGGACGAAGGTCTCCCCAAGTTTCCTCCACAACAGTCTGTCTTGTGCCAGTCTCCTCCATGTCACCCCTGCATACTTTCGAATTTCATCCACCCATCTCCCATGTGGTCTTCTTCTGGGTCTTTTCCTGTCCCTTGGAATCCAATCTAAAATTTCGGCTGTCCATCGATGATCTGTCCTTCTGGCAGTATGTCCAGCCCATTGCCATTTCAGGGATTTAACTCTGATCATGATGTCTTCCACTCTTGTCATTTTTCGGATCCACGAGTTCCTCTTCTTATCTCTCCTGGTTACACCAAGTATGCACCTCTCCATGCTTCTTTGAGTTGTCTGCAGCCTTTGTATGTCTCTTTTAGTTAAGGTCCACGTCTCTGCACCATACGTAAGCACTGGAAGGATGCATTGATCAAACACTTTTCTTTTAAGACATAATGGCATATTGCTCTTGAAAATTATGCTGTTTCTTCCAAAAGCTCTCCAGGCAAGTTTTGTACGCCGATTAATTTCTTCATCAATGTGACCCTCACTTGATATCTGCTGTCCAAGATAAACGTATGTGTCTGTTATCTCCAGCTTTTCTCCATCAATCAATAAATCTTCATTTCTTGTAAAAGCATTGAACATCACTTTTGTCTTCTGAAAGTTCATTTTTAATCCCACTTCTTTACTCTTGTCAGCAAGTTCCTGGATCATACTCTGCAGCTCTGATGGGGTAGTTGCAAAAATGACTACGTCATCAGCAAAACGAAGGTGGGTTAGATAATCTCCATTAATCTTTATCCCTTTGTTTTCCCAGCTCAGCGACTGAAAAACACCCTCCAATGTGGCATTAAAGAGCTTCGGAGATATGGTGTCACCTTGTCTCATTCCCTTTCCAATTTTTATGTGTGTTGTATTTTCAAACAGCCGAATCTTTGCACTTGCATTTTCATAGATGTTATTAATAATATTAATGTATGCATCTTCAGTACCGCAGGTTTTCAGAGCCATTGTAACTGCTGATGGTTTCACCGAATCAAAGGCTTTTTCATAATCGATAAAAGCCATGGACAATGGAAGTTCATATTCCCTCGCTCTTTCAATTAGTTCTCTCAGTACGTGGATATGATCTATTGTGCTGTAGCCACTCCTGAATCCAGCTTGTTCTCTCGGTTGAGCCATGTCCAGTGTTACCTTCAAGCGGTGTGAAAGAACTTTAGTGAAGATTTTATAAACTACTGATAGGAGGCTGATAGGTCTGTAGTTTCCGAGATCCTCAATGTCACCTTTCTTATGTAGCAGGATCATTGTAGCGGTGTTCCAATCCTCAGGAATCTTTCCTTCATTAAGGCATCGAGTGAAAATTTGGGCGAGTACTGTTTCAATTTCTCCACTTGCTTCTTGTACACTGCTGGACAATTGCTAAGGACGGATCATAAACGGCTATATAGCGCATAAAAAAGTAAGTGTGGTTGGATGCCAAGTGAAATAAAATAATGTCAGAATGCCAGGACATTACAAGAAAGACAATTTATTGTGCTCTGAAATCCAGAAGGCTTTGGAACGTGTTCAAGCAACAAACAGGCCATTTTGTGCAGAATACGTAAACGTGAAAAAAATGCAATCACCGTCCGCAGGCGTTCCGGCGTAAGATGTCAATATGAGATATAGCCACCATGGAGGGTAATGCAAGATTCCCCATGTCGTGTCATGCTTTGCACAACATTATCAAGCAGCTGTTGGGGTAATTTATCCCATTCCTCTGTCAGTGCACGGATAAGGGGGGTCCTTGTTTATTGAAGGGCATTGGCGACCAGCAAGACTCCTCCCCAAAGCATCCCAAACATTTTCAATGGGATTCAGATCTGGAGAACGTGCTGGCCATACGAGACTTTGAATATTTTTGCTCTCAAGACACTCCTGAACAGCGACTGTTCGATGACATGTTGCGTTGTCGTCCATGAAAATGAATCTATCACCGACAGCACCACGGAACATGCGAACATGAGGTAGCAGAACATCATTAATGTATCGTTGGCCAATCATAGTCCCAGTAGGAAGCACATAGAGGAACGTACGGCCATTGATCATGATGCCAGCCCATACCATGACACTACATGTCGGATATCGGTCCCTTTCCTGTATGCTTGCTGGACAATATGCAGTACCACTATCATGTCAGATCAGTTGTCGTCGACAAGCAGACGATAGACTGTATCTACTCTCATCTGAGAAGTGGACAGCAGACGAGTCGTTATCAGTCCAATTGCGATGTTGATGACACCATTGCAAACGGGCGGTACGGTGACGTCTGGACAATGGGATGCACACAACAGGACGGCGGGCGTATAGTCCTCCTTCATGCAAACGTCTGGCGACAGTTTTTTGGGAGATCCGCTTACCAGTAGCAGCCATAAACTGATTTGCTACCTCACTAGCTGTGCTTCGCCGGTGTCTTTTTGTTGATAGCACTATGTACCGATCTTCTGCAGGTGTTGTACTGCGAACACGACCTCCCCGTGACGTTTGCTACACTCTCCATTTGTTTGAAATGATTTTCAAAGCCTTGAAGCAACACTGTGGCTGACGTCGAACTCCCTGGCAACATCTGTTATTTTTCGCCCTTCTTCAATCTTGCCACTAATACGACCACGCGTAAAATCATCTAGGTGATATCGGGAAGACATACTGAAAATTGCAAGTTCGTCAATTGATTCTTTCCCTTTCAACTTTGCGTTTGAACAATAACGGTCAATACGCGTCAAATCCTTTATATCTCTTATCAGCGCTATGACGTCACGAACAAGTTCGGCAATCCAAAATTTGCATACGCACAACACGTCTTACTGTATCCCGCACTTATGCTAATTTCCACATTTTCCTGCCTTCCATTTTATGGTTGCTATCGTTGCTATTGTCATCCGTCCTTAGCAATTGTCCGGCAGTGTATGATGTCTACAGTAATTCCATCTTCTCCTGGAGCTTTTCCCCGCTTCATGTTCTTGATTGCATGTGCACCTTCTGCTGGAAGGACTGGAGGAACTCTGGTACTGGTATCTTTCATGATGTCTGGAGTGCATGTATCATCCCTTTCATATAATTTGGAGTAGAAATCTTTCACTCTTGTCAAAAGTTCGCCTCTATTTCTTGTTACAGAACCATCTTCTTTTCTCAGTGCCATAATCTGTTTTCTTCCCATACTGAGATGTCCCTTTGCTATCTTTAGGCTTTGGTTGTTTTCAATTGCTTTCCTCACTAGTTCACAGTTGAATTTTCTTACGTCTTCAGTGATACTTTTTCTTACTGTCTTGCATAGCTCTATATATTCCACTTTGGAAGTCACATCTTCTTTAGTTGTCCTCATCTCTCTTCTTTTTTGCATCAACATTTTCGTTTTTCCTGATAATTTGTTTACATGCAACTTGTTCTTAGACCCAGCAAATTTTGTTGCTGTTTCCATAAGAGCCTTGGTTACTTTTCTGTTAACTTCAGAAATATCCACTTCTTCCGATGTTAGGCTTTCTAAAGCAGAGAATCTGTTCTTCAGTTCCAATTTGAAGGTATTATGGTGTTTTTTAAGGTTAGTTATGTCAATACATTTTGTTTGTCTTATGAGCTTGCCACGTTCAAGTTTGGTGTTGAAGTGCATCTTACATCTCACCAATCTATGGTCACTACCTGTGTTGAACTTGTTTAGCACACTGCAGTCTTCTATGACGAATTTTTTGTTACACATAATAAAATCAATTTCACTTGTCGTCCCATTTGGATGTCTCCATGTCCATTTCCTGTGTGGCTTTTTCTTGAAGAAGGAGTTCAAGATGAAAAACCCTTCTGCCTCTGCAAACTCAACGAGAGTATTTCCACGCTGGTTTCTGTTGCCGTGACCGAATTTACCTACTGAAGTTTCCTTCTGTTGCCGTTGCCCTATTTTTGCATTGAAATCTCCCATAATTATTTTCAAGTGCTGCTTACCTTTATTATTTAGATGACAAATTTCCTCATAAAATTCTTCAATTTCTTCTTCAGGATGACTTGTGGTGGGTGCATAAGTTTGAATAATCTGAGCCTGGTATCTTTTCGAGAGTTGGATAACAAGCCGTGCAGTTCTGTCAGAGGAATTTTCAACTTCTACAACTTTATCCTTCAGTTTCTTGTTTATTATAAATCCAACACCACTAGTTCTGCCAGTATCTGTCCCACGATAGTAGAAGAGATGTCCACTTTTCAGTTCGATGAGATCTTCTCCTTTTCTCCTTACCTCACTTAGCCCCACGATGTCCCACTTGATCCTTTGTAGTTCCTCTTCCAATTCAAGAAGCCTTGAATCAGAAGATAGGGAGCGTCCGTTGTACGTAGCCAAGGTCAGCATCAGATGGCAGCCTAGTCCGGTCCTCCGGGGATTCTTAGCACCCTCTGCCTTCATGTCGCACTGGCCGCTGCCTTGGCCAGGTACATTCCAGCTGCCGGAGACTGAGGGCCAAGATTTAAGTTGTGGAATCATTTTGGAGGGTTTTGGCCATAACTCACCACGCTGGCCAAGCGGGTTGGTGAGTGTGGGATAGAATTTCCTCTAATCCCGATGGTATAGTTATACCGCTATATATATATATATATATATATATATATATATATATATATATATATATATATATATATATATATATATATATATATATCCATCTCCCACGTGATATATATATACACTCATTGTCATAAAAATCCGCGCACCAAGAAAAAACGTGTGATTAACGCGAAGCGCAGTGAATAGCTGGGGCAGAGCATACATGCAAATAATTAAAGTTTCGTGTGATTCCACATGCCCGGGCGTCTACGACCGGCGCTGCAATCGCAATCCTTGGGGCGTATAAGGCGTCGTGCAGGGTGCTCCACATTCGTGCCGAAGTACACAGTAAGAGTCAGGTGATCTCCCTGAGCGATAGACATGCCGAGGACAGTGTTTCTTTCAGGCATACATCGGGGGAGACGAAGCCCTCCCGGAAGAGACCCCCCGAGACATTTTATCTTACCAAGCCAAATAAATGTTAATAAATTCAGGGTATAATGAAATAGGAAGTTTCGTTTTTATCATGCTACAAATTTTTCTCCAATTATAAGTTTTTTAATATTTGTTCAAGTATTATAGTTTATTTTGCTAAAAAGTGTATTAAGACGCATGCCATTCTACAAAATATAATAAGTAAACTAATCATACCTCGTAATCAGGAAGGCGCGACTCAGGATCAGAAGTGTGTTGAATACATTTTAATAGATAAAAACTTCAAGCCTGCCGAAACAAACACCCACACCTTGAATCGACCGTCCCTCGCTCTCGCTTAGCTGAAGAAAGTTTGTTCTTGAAATGTTTGAAGAAGTAATTACTATATCAGGAGCGTATATAGGATTTTTTCGGGAAGGGGGGGGCAACGAAAAATGGAAGTTTTTGAAATTCACCAGAACAAAATTAAAGTTAACTAAAAATAGAAGAAATATTACAGCATTTTTGTTAAATTAAAGCATTTTTTTTAATGTAAGTGGCATTTAAACCAAAACAAAAAAATGAAACACTTTCGGGGGGGGGAAGGGCCAAGGCCCTTCTATATACTCCCTTGTACTATATATATAGTAATTAGTTCCATATATGTAGATATAGTAGTTAAAAATTATATATATATAGATATATATATATATTTTTTTGCTTAGGTCTCTTCTTAATAGAATATATATATATATATATATATATATATATATATATATATATATATATATATATATATATATATATATATATATGGGATGTAAGGTCAGGTGATGCGTAACATCACAGCCTCTCCTTGACAAATGTCAACCCCGCCTTCTCGTGGTGCATCCTGTTCCCACTAAAGGGGCTCTGACGACCGCCAATAGCGGTATAACTATACCATCGGGATTAGAGGAAATTCTATCCCACACTCACCAACCCGCTTGGCCGGCGTGGTGAGTTATGGCCAAACCCCCCAAAATGATTCCACAACTTAAATCTTGGCCCTCAGTCTCCGGCAGCTGGAATGTACCTGGCCAAGGCAGCGGCCAGTGCGACATGAAGGCAGAGGGTGCTAAGAATCCCCGGAGGACCGGACTAGGCTGCCATCTGATGCTGACCTTGGCTACTTACAATGGACGCTCCCTATCTTCTGATTCAAGGCTTCTTGAATTGGAAGAGGAACTACAAAAGATCAGGTGGGACATCGTGGGGCTAAGTGAGGTAAGGAGAAAAGGAGAAGATCTCATCGAACTGAAAAGTGGACATCTCTTCTACTATCGTGGGACAGATACTGGCAGAACTAGTGGTGTTGGATTTATAATAAACAAGAAACTGAAGGATAAAGTTGTAGAAGTTGAAAGTTCCTCTGACAGAGCTGCACGACTTGTTATCCAACTCTCGAACAGATACCAGGCTCAGATTATTCAAACTTATGCACCCACCACAAGTCATCCTGAAGAAGAAATTGAAGAATTTTATGAGGAAATTTGTCATCTAAATAATAAAGGTAAGCAGCACTTGAAAATAATTATGGGAGATTTCAATGCAAAAATAGGGCAACAGCAACAGAATGAAACTTCAGTAGGTAAATTCGGTCACGGCAACAGAAACCAGCGTGGAAATACTCTCGTTGAGTTTGCAGAGGCAGAAGGGTTTTTCATCTTGAACTCCTTCTTCAAGAAAAAGCCACACAGGAAATGGACATGGAGACATCCAAATGGGACGACAAGTGAAATTGATTTTATTATGTGTAACAAAAAATTCGTCATAGAAGACTGCAGTGTGCTAAACAAGTTCAACACAGGTAGTGACCATAGATTGATGAGATGTAAGATGCACCTCAACACTAAACTTGAACGTGGCAAGCTCATAAGACAAACAAAATCTATTGACATAACCAACCTTAAAAAACACCATAATACCTTCAAGTTAGAACTGAAGAACAGGTTTTCTGCTTTAGAAGGCCTAACATCGGAAGAAGTGGACATCTCTGAAGTTAACAGAAAAGTAACCAAAGCTCTTATGGAAACAGCAACAAAATTAGCTGGGTCTAAGAACAAGTTGCATGTGAACAAATTATCAGGAAAAACCAAAATGTTGATGCAAAAAAGAAGAGAGATGAGGACAACTAAAGAAGATGTGACTTCCAAAGTGGAATATATAGAGCTATGCAAGACAGTAAGAAAAAGTATCACTGAAGACGTAAGAAAATTCAACTGTGAACTAGTGAGGAAAGCAATTGAAAACAACCAAAGCCTAAAGATAGCAAAGGGACATCTCAGTAAGGGAAGAAAACAGATTATGGCACTGAGAAAAGAAGATGGTTCTGTAACAAGAAATAGAGGCGAAATTTTGACAAGAGTGAAAGATTTCTACTCCAAATTATATGAAAGCGATGATATATGCACTCCAGACATCATGAAAGATACCAGTACCAGAGTTCCTCCAGTCCTTCCAGCAGAAGTTGCACATGCAATCAAGAACATGAAGCGAGGAAAAGCTCCAGGAGAAGATGGAATTACTGTAGACATCATACAAGAAGCAAGTGGAGAAATCGAAACAGTACTCGCCCAAATTTTCACTCGATGCCTTAATGAAGGAAAGATTCCTGAGGATTGGAACAGCGCTACAATGATCCTGCTACATAAGAAAGGTGACATTGAGGATCTCGGAAACTACCGACCTATCAGCCTCCTATCAGTAGTTTATAAAATCTTCACTAAAGTTCTTTCACACCGCTTGAAGGTAACACTGGACATGGCTCAACCAAGAGAACAAGCTGGATTCAGGAGTGGCTACAGCACAATAGATCATATCCACGTGCTGAGAGAACTAATTGAAAGAGCGAGGGAATATGAACTTCCATTGTGCATGGCTTTTATCGATTATGAAAAAGCCTTTGATTCGGTGAAACCATCAGCAGTTACAATGGCTCTGAAAACCTGCGGTATTGAAGATGCATACATTAATAATATTAATAACATCTATGAAAATGCAAGTGCAAAGATTAGACTGTTTGAAAATACAACACAAGTAAAAATTGGAAAGGGAGTGAGACAAGGTGACACCATATCTCCGAAGCTCTTTAATGCCACATTGGAGGGTGTTTTTCAGTCGCTGAGCTGGGAAAACAAGGGGATAAAGATTAATGGAGATTATCTAACCCACCTTCGTTTTGCTGATGACGTAGTCATTTTTGCAACTACCCCATCAGAGCTGCAGAGTATGATCCAGGAACTTGCTGACAAGAGTAAAGAAGTGGGATTAAAAATGAACTTTCAGAAGACAAAAGTGATGTTCAATGCTTTTACAAGAAATGAAGATTTATCGATTGATGGAGAAAAGCTGGAGATAACAGACACGTACGTTTATCTTGGACAGCAGATATCAAGTGAGGGTCACATTGATGAAGAAATTAATCGGCGTACAAAACTTGCCTGGAGAGCTTTTGGAAGAAACAGCATAATTTTCAAGAGCAATATGCCATTATGTCTTAAAAGAAAAGTGTTTAATCAATGCATCCTTCCAGTGCTTACGTATGGTGCAGAGACGTGGACCTTAACTAAAAGAGACATACAAAGGCTGCAGACAACTCAAAGAAGCATGGAGAGGTGCATACTTGGTGTAACCAGGAGAGATAAGAAGAGGAACTCGTGGATCCGAAAAATGACAAGAGTGGAAGACATCATGATCAGAGTTAAATCCCTGAAATGGCAATGGGCTGGACATACTGCCAGAAGGACAGATCATCGATGGACAGCCGAAATTTTAGATTGGATTCCAAGGGACAGGAAAAGACCCAGAAGAAGACCACATGGGAGATGGGTGGATGAAATTCGAAAGTATGCAGGGGTGACATGGAGGAGACTGGCACAAGACAGACCGTTGTGGAGGAAACTTGGGGAGACCTTCGTCCAGCAGTGGATTGATAATGGTTGACAATGATGATGATGATGATATATATATATTAATTTCTTCATCAATGTGACCCTCACTTGATATCTGGCAAAAATGACTACGTCATCAGTAAAACAAAGGTGGGTTAGATAATCTGCATTGATCTTTATCCCTTTGTTTTCCCAGTTCAGTGATTGATAGACATTTTCCAATGTGGCATTAAAGAGTTTGGGAGATATGGTGTCACCTTGTCTCACTCCCTTTCCAATTTTTATGTGTGTTGTATTTTCAAACAGCCGAATCTTTGCACTTGCATTTTCATAGATGTTATTAATAATATTAATGTATGCATTTTCAATACTGTAGGATTTCAGAGCCATTGTAACTGCTGATGGTTTCACCGAAACAAAGCCGTTTTTATAATCGATAAAAGCCATGCACAATGGAAGTTCATATTCCCTCGCTCTTTCAATTAGTTCTCTCAGTACGCGGATATGATCTATTGTGCTGTAGCCACTCCTGAATTCAGCTTGTTCTCTCGGTTGAGACATGACCAGTGTTACCTTCAAACGGTGTGAAAGAACTTTAGTGAAGATTTTATAAACTACTGATAGGAGGCTGATAGGTCTGTAGTTCCTGATATCCTCAATGTCACCTTTTTTATGTAGCAGGATCATTGTAGCGTTGTTCTAATCCTCAGGAATCTTCTCTTCATTAAGGCATCGAGTGAAAATTTGGGCAAGTACTGTTTCGATTTCTCCACTTGCTTCTTGTATGATGTCTACAGTAATTCAATCTTCTCCTGGAGCTTTTCCCCGCTTCATGTTCTTGATTGCATGTGCAACTTCTGCTGGGAGAACTGGAAGAACTCTGGTACTAGTACCTTTCATGTTGTCTGGAGTACATGTATCATCCCTTTCCTGGAGAGCTTTTGGAAGAAACAGTATGATTTTCTAGAACAATATGCCATTATGTCTTAAAAGAAAAGTGTTTGAACAATGCATCTTTCCAGTGCTTACGTATAGTGCAGAGACGTGGACCTTAACCAAAAGAGACATACAAAGGCTGCAGACAACTTGAAGAACCATGGAGAGGGAAAATGTTTGGTGCAACCAGGAGAGATAAGAAGAGGAACTCTTGGATCAGAAAAATGACAAGAGTGGAAGACATCATGATCAGAGTTAAATCGCTGAAATGGCAATGGGCTGGACATACTGCCAGAAGGACAGACCATCGATGGACAGCCGAAATTTTAGATTGGATTCCAAGGGACAGGAAAAGACCCAGAAGAAGACCACATAGGAGATGGGTGGATGAAATTCGAAAGTATGCAGGAGTAACATGGAGGAGACTGGCACAAAACAGACCGTTGTGGAAGAAACTTGGGGAGACCTTCGTCCAGCAGTGGATTGATAATGGTTGACAATGATGATGATGATAATATATAACAAATAGAAAACTTGCCCCCTCTAAGGTTCCATTCGCCCCTCCCCGGTCAAAACATCCTGAAAGAAACATTGGCCGAGGAGCCGTAGTAGATGTGCGTACGGGCAACTGACAGAGTTTGAACTAGGCCGTATCGCTGGAATGAGAGAGGCAGGGTGGCCGGCCCGCCGGATCGGCCGTTATTTAGGCCGGTCGGACAGTACGGTGCGATCATATTGGGAGCAATCGACACGAAAAGGCACCCAGACACGGCGGACTGGCTCTGGATGACCCAGACATGGCGGACTGGCTCTGGATGACCCAGACACACCACCAGCAGAGAGGACCGTGGGATCGTGAGAGCGGCACGCACAGAAACAACGACATTCTTGTCCAATATCCAGAGACATGTGGCGGCTGTACAAGGAACTCATGTGTCCGCCAGAACCATTTCCAGATGCCTGACAGATGCGAATCTGCACTATCGACGGCCATTACGTTTTTTGCCATACCTGACAATCGTCTGCGTCGATTGCAGTGATGTCAGCAGCGAGTAAGGTGGAATGCTACGGACTGGTGACGAATGGTGTCCAGCGACGAGCCCCGCTTCTGTATGGGAACTGACGACCACCGTGTCAGAGTATGGAGGACTGCAGGTGAATGCTACAATCCCAACCTCACTGTACAGCGGCACACGTCCCGAAGTGCAGGCGTGATGGTCTGTGGAGCCATCGCGTATGGCAGCCGGACTTCCCTCGTAGTGATCCGAGGGACCGTGACAGCCCAGCGCTGCGTGCAGGAGATCCTGTGGCCCCATATGCTTTCCAATAATGCCCGTCCGCACACGGCTGGGGTTTACCAGGACTGTCTAAGTCAGGCATCGACGCTTCCGTAGTCCTCCAGATCGCCTGATATCTCGCCCATCGAGCACTTGTGAGACTAGATGGGACACCAGCTTTCTCCATGTCCCAGTGTTCGTGATTTAGAGCGTCAGTGGCAAAAAGCTTGAGCCCATCTGTCCCAGGATAACATACGACGTTTTTTTACTCCATACCGGACCGTATCACTGCATGAATCCGAACACGACGCGGTACTAACGCTGACAGGAATGTGTACCGTATGTCCACAAGAAATCGTCATGCTGCTATGATATTGTAAGCACTTCTGTCTTTGGTATGCACCATCTCACTACTAAAATCTCATTTCAATCCGACGCTTCCTTCTTGGTGCGGGTTGTTTTTTTATTATAATGAGTATATATACTGAGGGATCACTGAATTATGACCATTATGACCTTGCTGGAGCTGAGCAAGATTTTGTCGTCTGTTCCGACGGTGTCCCAGGAGCATGATTCTATGGAATCAACGTGTAAACAGTCTGGAAATGACAGTTCGTGACAGTCCAATGGTTTCTGCTACCATTTACTGGGACTAACCTGATTCCAGTGAACCATGCTGTTGAGATATCGTTCAAACCGAAGATTTGAAGAAATGATATATGACGATAAACTCGACAGGATTAGTGAACTCCCGGAAAGCCTTCGTTTTTATCCCAATCTGTAATTTTTGCGTTCTCATACTGTATCACAGACGCTAATTTTCTTAAGAGTGTGCATGATTCGGCTGCATGTCTACGTCACACTCGACTTGCGTTTTTCATGTTTCGGTAAGATTTTACATGTTTGACTGGCATAATGTCGCCAAAGTCACATTCTCCCTAATTATTTTAAGCAATGTATGATGTGCGGATAAAATCACCTAGATGCATCTCCGATATAATCATTTTAGAAGAATCTCTAACACATCACGTCTGAGCGTGCTGGAGTGTACTTCATCCTATACTGCACCCTGATGGATCTAAGAAGATCTACATAAGAAAACAAGAAAGCTGACACCGAATTTTCGGCTTTTGAATCCGTTCTGACGCAAATTAAATTTATCGAAGCTATTCAAAGTCAATGGAACAGTATGGTATTGAAGATGCATACATTAATATTATTAATAACATCTATGAAAATGCAAGTGCAAATATTTGGCTATTTGAGAATACAGCACCCATAAAAATTGCAAAGGGAGTGAGACAAGGTGACACTATATCTCCCAAACTCTTTAATGCCACATTGGAAAATGTCTTTTAATCATTGAACTGGGAAAACAAAGGGATAAAGATTAATGGAGATTATCTTACTCACCTGCGTTTTGCTGATGACGTAGTCATTTTTTCAACTAACTCATGAGAGCTACAGAGTATGATTCAGGAACTTGCTGACAAGAGTAAAGAAGTGGGATTAAACATGAACTTTCAGAAGACAAAAGTGATGTACAATGAATGCTTTTACAAGAAATGAAGATTTATCGATTGATGGGGAAAAGCTGGAGATAACCAATACCTACATTTATCTTGGACAGCAGATATCAAGTGAGGGTCACATTGATGAAGAAATTAATCGGCGAATAAAACTTGCATGAAGATCGTTTGGAAGAAACAGTATGATTTTCTAGAGCAGTATGCCATTATCTGTTTAAAAAAAGTGTTTGATCAATGCATCCTTCCAGAGCTTACATATGGTGCAGAGACGTGGACCTTAACTAAAAGAGACGTACAAAGGCTGCAGACAACTCAAAGTAGCCTGGAGAGATGCACGTTTGGTGTAACCAGGAGAGATAAGAAGAGGAACTCGTGGATCCGAAAAATGACAAGAGTGGAAGACATCATGATCAGAGTAAAATCCCTGAAATGGCATTGGGATGCCAGAAGGACAGACCATCGATGGACAGTCGAAATTTTAGACTGGATTCCAAGGGACAGGAAAAGACCCAGAATAAGACCACATGGGAGATAGGCGGGTGAAATTCGAAAGTATGTGGGAGTAACATGGAAGAGACTGGCACAAGACAGACCGTTGTGGAAGAAACTTGGGGAGACCATCGTCCAGCAGTGGATTTGTAATGGTTGACAATGATGATATCTATGGAAACCGGATTATTATCTTTTAAAGTCTTGCACTAATGTTTCCTCACGGTGTTTGAAATTTTGAAAAATATACAGTAGATTCCGGTTACTTGGGCCATCGGTAAATCGGGGCTGCCGTTTATTTGGGAGAATTCTTGAAGTACATCTCAAATGACTCTTTGGGATAAAGCTTCGCATTATTGGGGCAGCCGTTTAATTGTGCTAAAGTATTCTAGTCTGGATGTGTCCCAATTAACCGGAATCTACTGTACCACTTTCTCTCAGGTTTCTGAATAAAAAGTCTGATACCAAAACTTTGGTTCCGAGTGACAGATGAAGTGGCGACGCCAAAAGGTCAGAACTGGGTGGGCCATTAACGAGGGTTAATGTCGTACGGAGGAACGGGCACAAATTTTGAAGTGCATGTCAGAAATTTTGTCAAAACAATCCGTACATGTAGATTTAAACCGACCCTGATGACGTTATACCAAATATAAAAAATAAGCTTTAAGGTTCATACTGTACTTAGTATTTATTCTGTGGATGTATTACTACTGCGAACCATGGATACGAATTTCCAAGGCCTTTAACAAGTTACTATTTCAACGGAATTTTAGCTAACTTATGTCATTTTTTAAAATTTTTTTAAGATTTGCTGTCGTAAAGCGGTTAATGATTTTTTACGCTTTCCAATCATAGGTTGAAGAAGCGTATATGATTTAGCTTTGTGCGTCTGTCTGTCTGTTCGCACGATAACTCGCGTAAAAATGGTTCGATTTCGATGAAATTTTAGTATGTGGTAGGGGACAACCTGGGGACAAACCCTATTGGAAATGGGCGAAATGGGGTCAAAGGGCAGGACATAGGAGCGGGATCCATTCCATCGCCCTTATGCGTCATACCTTACGTAAAAATGCTTCGATTGCAACAAAACTTTAGTATGTTGTTCCGCATTTATACTGAACCGAGTCTGTTGAATATCATCGAAATGGGGTAAAAGGTCAGGACACAGGAGCGAGATTTATTCCACAGCCATTTTCCTCATAACTTGAGTAATGATTTCTGGTATGTTGGAAAGCTTATCATAATCAATGCATTGCATGATTTTACTGACTTGTTACTTTGTAATCTGACAAGGAATATCTCATTTTTTAAACTGTGTACAATTGCGAAAATGGTTAGTGTCTTTCTACTACTCTCTTAGGCATTTTGCTCAGGAAATCCTCATTTCACAGAACAATTCAACCCTAAATTTAATACAAAAATTCATTTTATACAACAAAATTTCAGCGAATTTGAAGAATTCACAAATTTCTATCTACGTTTCCTAAAATGAGTTCTAACTGCTTAAATATTTTGGTGGAGGAGATGGACAAAAGGGTGAGCGCAAAAAAAAATTGCCCCGTAGCGCCAGTGATGTACTCAGGCATCTTCTTGGGGTGCTAAGCCACCGGAAAATCCATACCCCCCCCCCTCCATAGGTTTTTGGGCAATCTCCCCTGATATTTAATCTAATTGTGTTTGTTTATAGCTGAATATTTGGAGAATATAATTTAAAAATTTAAAATAATGAGGGAAATATTATAATAATAATAATAATAATAATAATAGAAACATCGACATGGACTTCAATCTGAAATTTCTATCATCCTTCAACAAAACAATAAAGAGTCCTCGCTGAAGGGGCAATTTTTCAAGCACTGACAACTCGGACTACTTCCACAATAAAAACATAATTCTACAGAATAGAGATTGCAGCGTGCCTGCGCTGCAGAACGAACTTGAGATAAAGGCAGATAGCAATGAGAGCACATGTCTGCGTTGCTCAGTTGGAGAGCGACTTACTCCGGAGCGGGCCGGTCGTTCTGATGCTGACCGGGTGAGAGTTCTTTGCGTGACTTGGTTGAGCAATCTGCACTACTAAGCAGAACTGACGATTTCAACCGCGAGACGGAGTTTCATCCCGATCTCGCGATTTTTAATTTTTAGAATATCTCAACATTATGTTGCCTATTTTTCAGAGCAGTGACGGGACTTAGAGAAAACGCTCTTGTAAGGGTGAAGTTCCGTTCAGCCCGCATAGAGACTCTAGCATCGGATTCGGGTACGTCGACGTCGTTCCGGCCCCGCTGACGAAGGGACTCTTTGATTCCTTGTCAGCCCAAAGCCCGAGCGCCCGGATTCTAAGGTTAGACTTGAGTGGGAGACCCCAGGGTGCTCACTCAGTACTTAGAAGAATTTTTTGTGTTTTTTCATCTCTCTCACAGAAATGTCAACTACCCAGAAGGGTAAAGTGAAACCTAAAGGGTCAGCCCCCAAGACGTCCGGGTCATCCCGGACGCAGAAGGTAGCGGCCGAAGCACTACCAAGCCCTGTCGGCAGTGCTTAAAGGGCTTAGCCCCACTTCCGAGAGCAGCCGGGAGGTGGAGCCCAATGCCAGAAGGAAACCGTCAAAGGCGCTTCCCTCAGCGTAGGGCTCGCTTCTCCCAGCGTAGGGCTCTAAAGCCGCTACACCCACGAAGGGAGCCTCACCTTCGACTGAGCCTTCTCAGTCAGCTCGTGGTGTAAGCACGCCCTTGCCACCTCCGCCCACGGCAAGGAAGGGTATAACACCACCCCAGCCCGAACCTGTTTGGGCTCTTGAGGGGTCGTCCGCTGATCCTCCAGAGACACCTCTGGAGGACAACCAGCATCCCAGGACACCACCGGTGCTAACACCAGAGGCTTTCGTGGGCCGCATTTTTACCCTCATTGGAGAAGTAGAGTCCGTTCTCGAGGACTCGCGGGTCACTTCCTCAGGGAGAGAAAAGGTGAAAGCTGCCCTGAAGAGTATTAAAGAGGCTTGTTTCGAACAAGCAGATCGGGCGGCTTATCTTGAAGGCAGTCTGTCCGTTCGGCAGGAGTCGAGCTGCAAAGCCGAAGCCAAAGTGGTTTCCTACGCCAAAGTGGCTAAGAAAGGGGCTATCTGGCACGGCGAAAGGGTCTTCGTCCTCCCCGATTGAGAATAAAAAGAATAAAAAAAAGACGGGAGACAAGAGACACGTGCTTTTGGTCTACCCCACAGTCGAGAGTGCGTCCTCAGAGGACACAAAGAAGACCCTGAAGACTGCAGTCAACCCAACTAAACTGCAGATAGGGGTCAAGAGTATTCGGAGCATTAGGAAAGGTGGGGTCGCGGTGGAGTGTTCCCATCCCGAGGAGCTCGACCGCCTTGCCCAGGAGTTGAGCAGCAATCCGTTGACCAAGGATTGAACACTCCCCAAGGCCCCACGAAAGAGACATACCCGGTTGATAGTCTATGGGGTTGACGAGGATCTCTCAGGGAAAGAGTTTGAGGAGGCGGTTCGCGGGCAGAACCCAGAACTGGAGAATTTGTATAAAGCCTGTTTTCCCATCTAGGGCAAAGGAGGTAGGGTCCACTGGGTGGCAGACGTGGAGCCCAAGGCCTACAAGCACTTGGTGAGGCGGAAGACACTGAACTTGGGTTGGTCGGTGCTCCGCCTAAAGGAATTTTTGAGGGAGGTCAGGTGCTTCCGGTGTAATGATTTCGGCCACTTTCGGAGCAACTGCCCCGAGTCAGAAGCAAGGTGTGGCAATTGTGGTAAAGTTGGGCACCAGCACCACCAGTGTGCAGCCGCACCGAAGTGCAGCAATTGCACTGCTGCGAATGCCAAGTTCCGCCTGAAGTTGGACGTCTCTCACTCCAGCTTCAGTAAGACGTGTCCCAGTCTTATTAGGGAACTTGAGCAAAGGAAAAGCCGGATCAACTATGGTTGACAGATGGTAGTACCCTCGGAGGTACGTTGCTCTCGATATTGAGCTTTTGGGTCTATTGACCAAGGTGTTTTTTGATGACCCTGACCCGGGGTCTTCACCACAGCACTGGCCCTAGCGCTGTGGACCATGTAAATATTTGCTATGTGTGCCTAATGTGATTCAATGTCTGAATATTTGTGAGAGGGGTGCATGAGACCCTCAGTGTAATGTGCATGTATTTTGTCACCATTGATACCAAATAAAGGACTTTTGTCCCAAAAACTCGCGTTGGCGGGCGATCTCCCGGCCACAAGATGGGATAATTATTGAAAAGTTGCTTGCCCCAACTGCCCATAGCCCGTCGCACACACGGGTTATGATAGAAGGGTGTAAGGTACCGGTCCCGTGGGGGAGGCAGATCCCCACAGGTCTCTAGACCGAATCTGTCCGAGTGGATGAATGTGGTTCCCGGTGACTGACGGGCTAGCTGTCGCAACGCCGTCAGGGATCCTATTAATCCCAAACTATTCGAGAGAGTTCCGCATTACCCTGCGAGGTCTACACTAAGACGGTGCAGGTAAAGTCATCAGCCTAGATTACCCCGGAGTGAGGGGACCCGGTTTCGATGCTCGGCGTAGACATACATGTATTTTCACATTGGCACCCGAACTTCAAGGATGACCTCGCCGTTAAGTTTCTCGCAGTGATGTGATGTTCTTTCCACACCGCGAGACAGGAAAAATGAGAATCCCTTCTTCAGTGCTTCGTGGGCCATGCCCCCGGCCCTTTTTCGTGAGGGGGGGGATGACATGGCTGCATCGCAGGACGCTCATGAGATTAAGGCAGATAGCAATGAGAGCACATGTTCGCGTAGCTCAGTTGGGAGAGCGATTTACTCCTGAGTGACCAAAAAAAATCAAGGCACGTCAAAATGGCATCCAAACGGTTAGTTAGTTGTTGTTTTTTTACTACTATTTGCTAATCTAAATAATCAAAAGGGGGCTGAAAACAAATGGCAGTAGAATGGCTTATACCATACGTTTTCTGGTAACACTGTAATGATTCCTTAATAATCAGGAGCACTCTTGTAGTAAAGCGAGGACATTTTCACCACTCCTGTCTGGCGGGATAAAATTTTGACATTTTTAATCACTTGTATGTGTAGATTTCTTGGAATTTGCATTTGCGATATAAGAACATAAGAAACTTGTTGTACTCTATTTAAGATTTTTATTTATATTAATAGCAAAATTCTGAATTAATTCAAACACAGCGTGGATCAGGAACACCAAACAGAAATCATCGCTCTTTTCACGTTTATAAGTGAGTCTCGGAAAAATTCTCATTGGCCGCCACCGGGAATCGATCCCAGTTAATCACATGTGAGTCGGAAGAATTCGAGGCCGCTGTGGTGCAGTGGTAGCATGTCCGGCGCGTAACTGAAAGATCCTGGATTCGATTTCCTGTGGCGGCGAATGAGAATTCTTCCGAGACTCACTTATCAACGTGGAAAGAGCGATTATTTCTGTTTGAACAAAATTCTGATTATATGTATGTAATCAGTCAACGAGTTTTAGCCCCCTCAAAATTTGTAATTCCCCCCCTCCAGATAAACCTCTCTGAATGCAACATTGAGTGTCGCGCCTGAAAAGATGCATAACAATTTCATTTATAATGCGTTATTTGTAAATTAGTGAAGAACAAAAATGTAGCAACTTTTAACTTTTTTAACATGCTTAATTCAAAATCTAATAAACGTCTTGTATCACATTAATCGCCATTCTGTTTAAAGGAACTACGCAAATGGTACCTTGGAAACCTAGTTTGTTGAGCCTTTCTGCTTGTCCATGGTTCCCTGAGCAGAATTTTAAAATGCTTTGGAAGCCATGCTTCTGGTTGACGTAAAACAATGACCTTGACTCCACCCACTGTAAGTGGCCCTTTGAAAATTTAGTTTTCCTCATTGGTTTAAATGGTTCATTTCCTTCGGAAGTCTTTTCATGGCACGAAATAAAATAAAATAAAATAAAAGTGAAGTGCCACAAACTCGTGAAAGATTCAGCCTCAAGAATAACCTACATCGCGGTAACAGAAGTATTTTAGCAACTTAAATATTCCTTAAAAGCAAGGTGACATATGCAGTGTACATTTAATTACAGCCATTTGTGGAATTTACATCTTCAATGACAAGCCGCTGAACAAGTTCACGCAATAGTGATAAAATCTGTTTTTACACGCATGTTATTCGTGCTGGCCCCTCTTCCTTTATGCCTGTCTTCTGAAGCATGTTTACCGGAATTAGATTCAATTGAATTTAATTCTGGCATTCTTTACACGCACAGTTCTCCTTGTCGTGTTTTCAAAAACACATGTTTCGCACAAAGAGGTCCGTTCGTGGCAAAGTGAAGCTCAGCGAGAGGTTACGCCGACTGTCGCGCCACCTAGTGAAAATATCTCCTACTACAATGGGGTTTACTATTTTGCATTGCACGTTCACGGAACAGAAGGCAAGGAGAGAGAGGAAGCATTGTCGTTATGCGTAATGTCGAGGACTCTAGGTGCCACAGAAAAAACAGCAAAAAGAATTTAGACAACAACGATCTTCATGCAGTTCAAAGAGTTAACAATTATAAAAGAAAAAACTTCATTACAATCTGCATAACGAAAGTAGTTCCGAATGCAGCAAAAAAACGAATTCCGTTATGCTGAACTTGACGTATAATTGGTAACTCCACGGCTAACCAAATGAATTTCAAGCTGGGAGTGTTCTGGAAAGGCTTTGAGGGAATACTGAAAAAATCTGAGGGGAGGACGTTGTGAATCAAAACAAATTTTTCGAAGGCTGGTAATTTTTTTAGTGGAAAATTTGGGTTTTAAATTTGGAATTATGAATGGAAGAAACTTCAAAAGCTAGAGGATTGTTGAGTTTTTTATGGTTAAGGTGAACGTCAAGTAATTTTGCTTCCTATACTTCCAATGGAAAAACTTTTGTACACATTTCCTTCGCAATTAGTGTGTTTCCAAGGAGGAAAATTTGAACATCTATTAAAATAACTTTCTAAAACATAACCATAATTATATTAAAAATCGATAACTTTTCCTTTTGTGGTATTGAAACCAGAAAAAAGATGGCGCGACCTGTACTTTGATGACCTCAGTAGACAAATGTTGGATTGTATAATTATGGTTATGTTTTAGAAAATATTAAGTATTTCAAGTTATAAAATGAACCTATTTTAATCGATGTTCAAATTTTCATCCTTAGGAACGCATCGATTGTGAAGAAAATGTGTACAGTCGTTTTTCCATTGGAAGTATAGGAAGCAAAATTACTTGACGTCCACTTTAAGAATATTTAAAAGCAGGAATATTTTTACCAAAACTACGCACAGTTAGTTTGTTCTTGTGCTGTTTTTATTTTATTTTTTATCTCTCATGTATAAATGCTTCCTTACGGAAGGCAAAAGCAACTGAGTATTAACATAGGTCCCTGGAGAAGTAGATATTGTTATTTTCACAAATTTGTGCATGCTGAAAGGATTCAGAAGTTTATCTCCAAAATTTGTAACAGACTAAAATCACGAGATGCGCGCGCACACACACACACACACACACACACACACACGCGCGCGCGCGCGTTTTTTGGTTGCATTGACAAAATTTAAACATGCACTTTAAGCAAGAAAATCTAAAAAAAGAAAAATTGGACTGCCATAATGCTATGTTCCTCCGCACACATTCACAATCACCAAATCATGGCTAGAGGAATATTCCACGGATTAGTGGCATGTTTTCATAATATTCCATGTATTTGCTTCATTCAGAAAACCTGAAAATTTCTGGAGCAGAAATCGAACCTGCACCTCCCGGTTTCCGGTCGAGCATTCTGGTCATTACACATACTGTATATCTGATTACCATCAGATTTGCGCTGGTCAAAGCCTCCACTTGCGTAACCATGTTTCAAAATTCAAAATCTTGGGGGTCCGATCACACATACACACATTATATATCTATCTATATATACACTATATACCAACAAGTAATTGGACGCCCCTGCAATCGACGATATCTAAGGTCCTGATACACGTCACGGCCGCCGCCGTTAAATATCGTGTGGGAAACAACAGCGCAATCAGTCGCATGCAAGATGCCACGCAGTTCGGAGCTCTCTGATTTCGAGAAAGGTGTAATCGTCGGGTATCACAGAAATGGCCGATCAATACGTGACATATCCAGCGAGTTGAAGTACCCAAAATCGACAGTGGCTTACGTGATTGGAAAGTGAAAGATGAGAGGTGACTGTCGAAATGTGCCCCGACTCGGCAGACCCACAAAACTGGGAGTTAGAGACCGACGGGTGCTGGCCACAGAAATTCGGAAGAACTGCACCACATCGATGGGCCACATCCGCGAGGAGTTTCAACAGGCATCCGGGAGTGTTCTGTCGATTAATACCATCCGTAAGAAAGCCCATCTGCTCGGTTATCATGGACGTGCTGCCGCCCACAAGCCTTTGATCACCAAGTCCAATAGCGCTGCTCGGCTAACGTGGTGCAAAGAACGTCCACAGTGGACCGTTGAATAGTGGAAACAGGTTCTCTGGAGCGACGAATCAAGGTTCACCCTCTACCGTTCGGATGGCAGGGCCTGGGTTTGGCGTCTGCCTGGAGAACGCCTCCTGCTGGAATGTATTGTGCCAACTGTGAAGTTCGGCGGCGGTGGAATTATGCTATGGGGGTGTTTCTCCTGGTATGGCACGGGATCCTTGGTCGAAATTCCTGGTAGACTCAGCGCCGAGACCTACTGCACCATTTTGGATGACCATGCGCTTCCTACGTTGTGGCAGTTTTACGGGGTGGATCCATGTTACATTCAGGATGACAATGCTACCTGTCATGTTGCGAGGTCCACCATGGCTTGGTATGGTGACAATGGGGTTAATCGAATGAACTGACCTGCGCAGAGCCCGGACCTTAACCCTATCGAGCACCACTGTGACGAATTGGAGCGACCACTTAAGGGGTGCCCCCACCGTCCGAAATCGGTGAAGGAACTGGCCTGTCTTCTCCAAGCCGAGTGGAAGAAATACCGCTAGCCGTCGTACAACGCCTGGTTGAGAGTATGTCCTAGAGGGTCGCAGCTGTAATCGCCGCTCGTGGAGGCTCCACCAACTATTGAAGGTGAATAAACTTCGTTTTATATATATATATATATATATATATATACTTAAGAGCAAAACTGAAGACTAAGGAAAAACTTTAGAATTTAAAACGAAGGTTGCAAAATAACCTGAAGATCAAAACGCGCAACGCAGCAGTTTTGAAAATTCAGAATTCACATTCTATAAAGAAGATACCTAAGCAAAAAAATACAGATATAATTTTGACTCACACCTAGTACAACATAGAAAAGGTTATGTATCTACCTGTGTGAGTAAAAGGAGAAAAGATAAAAAAATAAAATAAAACTACTGAATGTAGAAGGTGTCGAGAATACTGAGCCTTGGCTTTATCAAGGACCAGCAAAAACTCTGCATTTTCTCACTTCCACAAAGACCTAGTTGGAAATGGGTTTCTGCAAGGCCATAGATGCAAGTAACATTCCCACCTAAAATAGTTTAAAATATATATATATGTCATGTCCTCCGTAGAGTTGCATGACCTAGCACTAGTTAACAATTTCGCTTGCATCCATTAACCTTACTGGCCCGACCCATGCTCTTCATCTGTTACTATTAAACAGAGAGAAGAAGATTAAAGAGAACTCAAGCTGTGAGAGTGACATAATAATTAGAAATGATTTTCAGCCATAACGAAACGCCAAGTTCGTTTGAGAGAGAATTTAAACCTGAAAATCAATGCAAAAGAAATCCAAATTTTTACATTGCAATTAAAAAAGGAAATATTAATTTTTAACGAACAGATTTTTTGAAAGAAAACTTGAGTCTAAAACCCCCTACTCAACAACTTATGACAGCACGAAAACGAGAATAAGTTAAAGATAATAATTAACTAAAGAAAACTTTGTGAAAGTTATATACCTTAAACAGTTAGTTGCAATATGTACAAAGTATTTCAGCAGTGCTTTAAGTGCATAATTAATTAGTTATTAAGAACTTAACTACTTTGAAAAAACAGCGCATAGAAAAGGAACAAGCTTAGCCATCTTCTGTTCCTAGGTACCCCAAAAGACGCTCAAAGTTACAAAGAAAAGAAAGAGTTAAAACCCGCAAAAATGTTAACAGACAAACCAATGCCTAAAAGCTGAAAAGCTAAAAAACAACAGAGAAAAAGTACATGAAGTACAAACATTGAACTTATAAAACCTAGAACCCAAAAACAAGGAAGAGAGCTTACCTCTTGTGTGACAAAAACTTTTCTCCTCACAAGAGAAGAACATGGCTGACCTCTTCCGCCACTCCCTAGTTGCTGGGGGCAGTGAGGGTGGGGCTGATGGCCTCCTCATACAGCAAGAAACCAACGCGCGGATATTTTAACCAGAGAAAAAAATATATATAAACTTAAGACTGTGGATCTGTATGATCAGAAAGAGCAGAATTAACTCTCCAGAATACATGAGAAATATTATAAAATACACGAGCAGTGTATTTAATAATCTTTGCATGTATTAAATCACCTTAGTGAGCTTCTATAGATTAATCAGAATCTTATTAATTTTAATGTTGGTTTTACTATTTTTAGTATAGCTATCCTAGTGATGAATAACTAGTTTTCTTTTTTATTTGTTTTTATTTTCTTTTATAAACAGATTTTTAAGCTTTTTTTGTGATTTTGTTTATATTATTTAATTTTTTGTTTTAATAGGACCGTCATATCCATAGCACTAAGGTTCCTTTAAGTAGTTAATAGGCATCCTCTAGCCAACTTCCTTACGGCTTTGATTGGTCAGAATCATATTATTAACTGTGTAGAAAATTAAAGCAGATCTGCCAACCTTACTCTATTATTCAGAATAATTTTTCTTAAAGTTCTTTTGATGAAAGAAGAAGGAATTTCGTTCTCTAGAAAACTTTCTAATAGTATATTAATGTGGTAATTGAAGTCCAAATTGTTGCTGCAAATTCTTGAAATTCTTAGGACCTGAGAAATTAGTACATTCTCAATTACTTTGGTTGAAATGTTATTATTCCAGTGTAGATATTTAATTACTTTGAAAGGAAAATTAACTCTTTTATCAAAGAGGCTAATAGATGGGTTACCTCTGTTGAGCTTAATGCTTAAGTCTAGGAACTCAAGTTCCTGATTACTGTGGTTGGTTTTACATAAGTTAAGAGAGCTAGGATAGATATTATCAAAATCACTCTCTATAACTTCTGAATTATTGATACACAGCAGATCATCAATATATCTAAAAGTGTAAAGGTAGTTATCTGAGCAGGTGGGGTGATTTTTAATGAATTTATATTCCTCAAAGAACAGGAATAGATTAGCGATATTCGTGGACGTTGATGTTCCCATGGGAATACCGTTCACTTGCTTATAGAGAGTATTATTATATAAGATATGGTTATTTTCTATGCAGCAATTGAGATAAGAGTTCCAAGTTCCTACATTAACAAATTGGTTAAGTTTAAATTCTGCATACAGCTCTTTAAAGGTAGTGATTATATCTGATAGAGGCAGATTAGTATATAGGTTTTCAAAATCATAACTATTAATATCTAGGGGACAAACTTTGAGTATAGTAGAAATTACTTCTGCATTATTATTAATTATCCAAAAATCTCTGTACATCAAGTTAGAACAGTTTCTAATGTGTTTCAAAACCTTCTTTAAGACATCTTCAAAAGCAAGATCTATTTTCTTTTTATGACTCCTTACTCCACTAGCTATGAACCTGAACTTCACAGGATCCTTATGAAACTTAACCGTTGCAAAAAGAAATGGAAATTCAGGCTCATATCTTCTAGTTTGTGGAATTTTAAGTTTCTTGAAGAATGCCTTAAACCGATTTTCTAACTGCTTGGTAGAATAACTTACGGGCTCGTATGTTACTCTATTATTGAGTTCCATAGTTAACAATTCAAAATAGAACTTCTTACAGATAATTGCAAAATTATTGCTAGCTTTATCCGTAGTGGTAAAAATAAATTGGTCTTGTAGTTTGGAGAGTGACCTTTTAGCTTCTCCAGAGAAAAAGAGATTTCTGTCGAAACAAAAGTCCAGACCTGCCAACTCACCGGTGAAGCTATTGATTATATTATATTTCCATTCTGCGAAGGCCTCAATAGGCTGATTGTACGTTAAACTGGTTTTTACTATGTACCTATTAACATCTTGAGTGAAGCTCTCAAGAATCCTTTCTTTGGAAATTGTGAAGGAAGGTCTGAATTTAGAGCCATACTCTAATAAAATCCTAAGCTTTTCATTTTCAACAAAACTCAAGTTTCCGGTGATAATATGGTTGTAATTCTTATCATAGTGAACTGTTTCTTTATGTTCAACACAAGAACATGTAGTAATTACAGGAGTGTAGCTCGAAGAGTTAAGTTTGTAGTTTTTAACTATTGACCCTAAGGTCTTAACATATTTAAAACTTACAATAGACTGGTGCCTGTGGATGGGAAAAAAATTGCATTATTGTAGAACAGCTTCCTTACATTGAGATTATCGTAGGCTTTATTTAGAAACCTGATGGTAACAAAATTACTGGAAAATTCTTTAAGAGAAATTTTATCTTTAAGAATATGTTTAAGAATGTCCAGAACCAAAGCAAAAACATGCTTATCAACATGGTCAGCAGTTTCATTCCAGAATTTGAAAAAACTTTTAAGGACAGAGTGCTTGAAGGACTTGAGAATTTTGTAAGTATTTTTAACAAAATTAGTGCCAGTTTTAAAGCTTTCCAGAGTTTTTAGCAAGTTAGCAAAATCAACTTTGCTTGATGTGCGAAATAACCTCTGTCCTCTATTACCTCTAGAGCAGCTCTTATTATTAACAAGAAAGAAGAGTTCACGAATTGAAAATTTATGCTGATTATGCTTATTGTCAGATAGAGTGGAATTAAGGCCATAGGGATAAAGAGACTGATGCTGCAAAATTTCAAGGGATTCAGTTTCTAGCCGAGCATAGAGGTCAGGGATAATATGTAGTACCTCTATTTTCACTTTGTCAAAACCATGAGTATGGAAATGCTCTAATTCAAAGGTAGAGTACTGGTTGGCGTTTGTGGAGGGGTTCACTCCTGAATTAGAGAACTTGTTAACTAGAGACCTGTGACCATTAATCCTAAGATGAAGAGGATTTTTACTTTGGCCAATATAGCTAAGGTTGCAGACAGTACAGGTGAGCTTATAGATGGTATTGTAGGCTTTGCAAAACTTGTTGGAGCAATTATCCTCAACAGAAGAATACAGGTTAGGATCTGCAGATTTACATGTCAAACAACGTTTGTCATTTCATAACTTTAGATTACCTTTGCCAGCGAGTTCATACACTATGGGAAAGGGTGCTAGCCTAACCGAGCGGGAGGACTTAAAATATCTGAGCTGACCTCCAATCCTTTCATCGTCCTTAGAACTCCACTTGGGCCAAAACATACAAATTCTGAGCAAACCAACTAGGAAAAACTTTTTAGAAATAAGCAGTCCAAGAAAAGACCAAACTCGAGTATAAACTACACTCCAAAAAGCTGCATCCAAAACATACAAAAATAAAAATTAGAAAATGAAAAAAACCTCAAATAAAAAAATAGTAATAAAAAAATAATAATAAAACATTTCAACTAGAATTTGCGCATGAGCTGCTAAATAATAAATTGAAATTAGTTACTTAAGAGCAAAACTGAAGACTAAGGAAAAACTTTAGAATTTAAAACGAAGGTTGCAAAATAACCTGAAGATCAAAACGCGCAACGCAGCAGTTTTGAAAATTCAGAATTCACATTCTATAAAGAAGATACCTAAGCAAAAAAATACAGATATAATTTTGACTCACACCTAGTACAACATAGAAAAGGTTATGTATCTACCTGTGTGAGTAAAAGGAGAAAAGATAAAAAAATAAAATAAAACTACTGAATGTAGAAGGTGTCGAGAATACTGAGCCTTGGCTTTATCAAGGACCAGCAAAAACTCTGCATTTTCTCACTTCCACAAAGACCTAGTTGGAAATGGGTTTCTGCAAGGCCATAGATGCAAGTAACATTCCCACCTAAAATAGTTTAAAATATATATATATGTCATGTCCTCCGTAGAGTTGCATGACCTAGCACTAGTTAACAATTTCGCTTGCATCCATTAACCTTACTGGCCCGACCCATGCTCTTCATCTGTTACTATTAAACAGAGAGAAGAAGATTAAAGAGAACTCAAGCTGTGAGAGTGACATAATAATTAGAAATGATTTTCAGCCATAACGAAACGCCAAGTTCGTTTGAGAGAGAATTTAAACCTGAAAATCAATGCAAAAGAAATCCAAATTTTTACATTGCAATTAAAAAAGGAAATATTAATTTTTAACGAACAGATTTTTGAAAGAAAACTTGAGTCTAAAACCCCCTACTCAACAACTTATGACAGCACGAAAACGAGAATAAGTTAAAGATAATAATTAACTAAAGAAAACTTTGTGAAAGTTATATACCTTAAACAGTTAGTTGCAATATGTACAAAGTATTTCAGCAGTGCTTTAAGTGCATAATTAATTAGTTATTAAGAACTTAACTACTTTGAAAAAACAGCGCATAGAAAAGGAACAAGCTTAGCCATCTTCTGTTCCTAGGTACCCCAAAAGACGCTCAAAGTTACAAAGAAAAGAAAGAGTTAAAACCCGCAAAAATGTTAACAGACAAACCAATGCCTAAAAGCTGAAAAGCTAAAAAACAACAGAGAAAAAGTACATGAAGTACAAACATTGAACTTATAAAACCTAGAACCCAAAAACAAGGAAGAGAGCTTACCTCTTGTGTGACAAAAACTTTTCTCCTCACAAGAGAAGAACATGGCTGACCTCTTCCGCCACTCCCTAGTTGCTGGGGGGCAGTGAGGGTGGGGCTGATGGCCTCCTCATACAGCAAGAAACCAACGCGCGGATATTTTAACCAGAGAAAAAAATATATATAAACTTAAGACTGTGGATCTGTATGATCAGAAAGAGCAGAATTAACTCTCCAGAATACATGAGAAATATTATAAAATACACGAGCAGTGTATTTAATAATCTTTGCATGTATTAAATCACCTTAGTGAGCTTCTATAGATTAATCAGAATCTTATTAATTTTAATGTTGGTTTTACTATTTTTAGTATAGCTATCCTAGTGATGAATAACTAGTTTTCTTTTTTATTTGTTTTTATTTTCTTTTATAAACAGATTTTTAAGCTTTTTTTGTGATTTTGTTTATATTATTTAATTTTTTGTTTTAATAGGACCGTCATATCCATAGCACTAAGGTTCCTTTAAGTAGTTAATAGGCATCCTCTAGCCAACTTCCTTACGGCTTTGATTGGTCAGAATCATATTATTAACTGTGTAGAAAATTAAAGCAGATCTGCCAACCTTACTCTATTATTCAGAATAATTTTTCTTAAAGTTCTTTTGATGAAAGAAGAAGGAATTTCGTTCTCTAGAAAACTTTCTAATAGTATATTAATGTGGTAATTGAAGTCCAAATTGTTGCTGCAAATTCTTGAAATTCTTAGGACCTGAGAAATTAGTACATTCTCAATTACTTTGGTTGAAATGTTATTATTCCAGTGTAGATATTTAATTACTTTGAAAGGAAAATTAACTCTTTTATCAAAGAGGCTAATAGATGGGTTACCTCTGTTGAGCTTAATGCTTAAGTCTAGGAACTCAAGTTCCTGATTACTGTGGTTGGTTTTACATAAGTTAAGAGAGCTAGGATAGATATTATCAAAATCACTCTCTATAACTTCTGAATTATTGATACACAGCAGATCATCAATATATCTAAAAGTGTAAAGGTAGTTATCTGAGCAGGTGGGGTGATTTTTAATGAATTTATATTCCTCAAAGAACAGGAATAGATTAGCGATATTCGTGGACGTTGATGTTCCCATGGGAATACCGTTCACTTGCTTATAGAGAGTATTATTATATAAGATATGGTTATTTTCTATGCAGCAATTGAGATAAGAGTTCCAAGTTCCTACATTAACAAATTGGTTAAGTTTAAATTCTGCATACAGCTCTTTAAAGGTAGTGATTATATCTGATAGAGGCAGATTAGTATATAGGTTTTCAAAATCATAACTATTAATATCTAGGGGACAAACTTTGAGTATAGTAGAAATTACTTCTGCATTATTATTAATTATCCAAAAATCTCTGTACATCAAGTTAGAACAGTTTCTAATGTGTTTCAAAACCTTCTTTAAGACATCTTCAAAAGCAAGATCTATTTTCTTTTTATGACTCCTTACTCCACTAGCTATGAACCTGAACTTCACAGGATCCTTATGAAACTTAACCGTTGCAAAAAGAAATGGAAATTCAGGCTCATATCTTCTAGTTTGTGGAATTTTAAGTTTCTTGAAGAATGCCTTAAACCGATTTTCTAACTGCTTGGTAGAATAACTTACGGGCTCGTATGTTACTCTATTATTGAGTTCCATAGTTAACAATTCAAAATAGAACTTCTTACAGATAATTGCAAAATTATTGCTAGCTTTATCCGTAGTGGTAAAAATAAATTGGTCTTGTAGTTTGGAGAGTGACCTTTTAGCTTCTCCAGAGAAAAAGAGATTTCTGTCGAAACAAAAGTCCAGACCTGCCAACTCACCGGTGAAGCTATTGATTATATTATATTTCCATTCTGCGAAGGCCTCAATAGGCTGATTGTACGTTAAACTGGTTTTTACTATGTACCTATTAACATCTTGAGTGAAGCTCTCAAGAATCCTTTCTTTGGAAATTGTGAAGGAAGGTCTGAATTTAGAGCCATACTCTAATAAAATCCTAAGCTTTTCATTTTCAACAAAACTCAAGTTTCCGGTGATAATATGGTTGTAATTCTTATCATAGTGAACTGTTTCTTTATGTTCAACACAAGAACATGTAGTAATTACAGGAGTGTAGCTCGAAGAGTTAAGTTTGTAGTTTTTAACTATTGACCCTAAGGTCTTAACATATTTAAAACTTACAATAGACTGGTGCCTGTGGATGGGAAAAAAAATTGCATTATTGTAGAACAGCTTCCTTACATTGAGATTATCGTAGGCTTTATTTAGAAACCTGATGGTAACAAAATTACTGGAAAATTCTTTAAGAGAAATTTTATCTTTAAGAATATGTTTAAGAATGTCCAGAACCAAAGCAAAAACATGCTTATCAACATGGTCAGCAGTTTCATTCCAGAATTTGAAAAAACTTTTAAGGACAGAGTGCTTGAAGGACTTGAGAATTTTGTAAGTATTTTTAACAAAATTAGTGCCAGTTTTAAAGCTTTCCAGAGTTTTTAGCAAGTTAGCAAAATCAACTTTGCTTGATGTGCGAAATAACCTCTGTCCTCTATTACCTCTAGAGCAGCTCTTATTATTAACAAGAAAGAAGAGTTCACGAATTGAAAATTTATGCTGATTATGCTTATTGTCAGATAGAGTGGAATTAAGGCCATAGGGATAAAGAGACTGATGCTGCAAAATTTCAAGGGATTCAGTTTCTAGCCGAGCATAGAGGTCAGGGATAATATGTAGTACCTCTATTTTCACTTTGTCAAAACCATGAGTATGGAAATGCTCTAATTCAAAGGTAGAGTACTGGTTGGCGTTTGTGGAGGGGTTCACTCCTGAATTAGAGAACTTGTTAACTAGAGACCTGTGACCATTAATCCTAAGATGAAGAGGATTTTTACTTTGGCCAATATAGCTAAGGTTGCAGACAGTACAGGTGAGCTTATAGATGGTATTGTAGGCTTTGCAAAACTTGTTGGAGCAATTATCCTCAACAGAAGAATACAGGTTAGGATCTGCAGATTTACATGTCAAACAACGTTTGTCATTTCATAACTTTAGATTACCTTTGCCAGCGAGTTCATACACTATGGGAAAGGGTGCTAGCCTAACCGAGCGGGAGGACTTAAAATATCTGAGCTGACCTCCAATCCTTTCATCGTCCTTAGAACTCCACTTGGGCCAAAACATACAAATTCTGAGCAAACCAACTAGGAAAAACTTTTTAGAAATAAGCAGTCCAAGAAAAGACCAAACTCGAGTATAAACTACACTCCAAAAAGCTGCATCCAAAACATACAAAAATAAAAATTAGAAAATGAAAAAAACCTCAAATAAAAAAATAGTAATAAAAAAATAATAATAAAACATTTCAACTAGAATTTGCGCATGAGCTGCTAAATAATAAATTGAAATTAGTTACTTAAGAGCAAAACTGAAGACTAAGGAAAAACTTTAGAATTTAAAACGAAGGTTGCAAAATAACCTGAAGATCAAAACGCGCAACGCAGCAGTTTTGAAAATTCAGAATTCACATTCTATAAAGAAGATACCTAAGCAAAAAAATACAGATATAATTTTGACTCACACCTAGTACAACATAGAAAAGGTTATGTATCTACCTGTGTGAGTAAAAGGAGAAAAGATAAAAAAATAAAATAAAACTACTGAATGTAGAAGGTGTCGAGAATACTGAGCCTTGGCTTTATCAAGGACCAGCAAAAACTCTGCATTTTCTCACTTCCACAAAGACCTAGTTGGAAATGGGTTTCTGCAAGGCCATAGATGCAAGTAACATTCCCACCTAAAATAGTTTAAAATATATATATATGTCATGTCCTCCGTAGAGTTGCATGACCTAGCACTAGTTAACAATTTCGCTTGCATCCATTAACCTTACTGGCCCGACCCATGCTCTTCATCTGTTACTATTAAACAGAGAGAAGAAGATTAAAGAGAACTCAAGCTGTGAGAGTGACATAATAATTAGAAATGATTTTCAGCCATAACGAAACGCCAAGTTCGTTTGAGAGAGAATTTAAACCTGAAAATCAATGCAAAAGAAATCCAAATTTTTACATTGCAATTAAAAAAGGAAATATTAATTTTTAACGAACAGATTTTTGAAAGAAAACTTGAGTCTAAAACCCCCTACTCAACAACTTATGACAGCACGAAAACGAGAATAAGTTAAAGATAATAATTAACTAAAGAAAACTTTGTGAAAGTTATATACCTTAAACAGTTAGTTGCAATATGTACAAAGTATTTCAGCAGTGCTTTAAGTGCATAATTAATTAGTTATTAAGAACTTAACTACTTTGAAAAAACAGCGCATAGAAAAGGAACAAGCTTAGCCATCTTCTGTTCCTAGGTACCCCAAAAGACGCTCAAAGTTACAAAGAAAAGAAAGAGTTAAAACCCGCAAAAATGTTAACAGACAAACCAATGCCTAAAAGCTGAAAAGCTAAAAAACAACAGAGAAAAAGTACATGAAGTACAAACATTGAACTTATAAAACCTAGAACCCAAAAACAAGGAAGAGAGCTTACCTCTTGTGTGACAAAAACTTTTCTCCTCACAAGAGAAGAACATGGCTGACCTCTTCCGCCACTCCCTAGTTGCTGGGGGCAGTGAGGGTGGGGCTGATGGCCTCCTCATACAGCAAGAAACCAACGCGCGGATATTTTAACCAGAGAAAAAAATATATATAAACTTAAGACTGTGGATCTGTATGATCAGAAAGAGCAGAATTAACTCTCCAGAATACATGAGAAATATTATAAAATACACGAGCAGTGTATTTAATAATCTTTGCATGTATTAAATCACCTTAGTGAGCTTCTATAGATTAATCAGAATCTTATTAATTTTAATGTTGGTTTTACTATTTTTAGTATAGCTATCCTAGTGATGAATAACTAGTTTTCTTTTTTATTTGTTTTTATTTTCTTTTATAAACAGATTTTTAAGCTTTTTTGTGATTTTGTTTATATTATTTAATTTTTTGTTTTAATAGGACCGTCATATCCATAGCACTAAGGTTCCTTTAAGTAGTTAATAGGCATCCTCTAGCCAACTTCCTTACGGCTTTGATTGGTCAGAATCATATTATTAACTGTGTAGAAAATTAAAGCAGATCTGCCAACCTTACTCTATTATTCAGAATAATTTTTCTTAAAGTTCTTTTGATGAAAGAAGAAGGAATTTCGTTCTCTAGAAAACTTTCTAATAGTATATTAATGTGGTAATTGAAGTCCAAATTGTTGCTGCAAATTCTTGAAATTCTTAGGACCTGAGAAATTAGTACATTCTCAATTACTTTGGTTGAAATGTTATTATTCCAGTGTAGATATTTAATTACTTTGAAAGGAAAATTAACTCTTTTATCAAAGAGGCTAATAGATGGGTTACCTCTGTTGAGCTTAATGCTTAAGTCTAGGAACTCAAGTTCCTGATTACTGTGGTTGGTTTTACATAAGTTAAGAGAGCTAGGATAGATATTATCAAAATCACTCTCTATAACTTCTGAATTATTGATACACAGCAGATCATCAATATATCTAAAAGTGTAAAGGTAGTTATCTGAGCAGGTGGGGTGATTTTTAATGAATTTATATTCCTCAAAGAACAGGAATAGATTAGCGATATTCGTGGACGTTGATGTTCCCATGGGAATACCGTTCACTTGCTTATAGAGAGTATTATTATATAAGATATGGTTATTTTCTATGCAGCAATTGAGATAAGAGTTCCAAGTTCCTACATTAACAAATTGGTTAAGTTTAAATTCTGCATACAGCTCTTTAAAGGTAGTGATTATATCTGATAGAGGCAGATTAGTATATAGGTTTTCAAAATCATAACTATTAATATCTAGGGGACAAACTTTGAGTATAGTAGAAATTACTTCTGCATTATTATTAATTATCCAAAAATCTCTGTACATCAAGTTAGAACAGTTTCTAATGTGTTTCAAAACCTTCTTTAAGACATCTTCAAAAGCAAGATCTATTTTCTTTTTATGACTCCTTACTCCACTAGCTATGAACCTGAACTTCACAGGATCCTTATGAAACTTAACCGTTGCAAAAAGAAATGGAAATTCAGGCTCATATCTTCTAGTTTGTGGAATTTTAAGTTTCTTGAAGAATGCCTTAAACCGATTTTCTAACTGCTTGGTAGAATAACTTACGGGCTCGTATGTTACTCTATTATTGAGTTCCATAGTTAACAATTCAAAATAGAACTTCTTACAGATAATTGCAAAATTATTGCTAGCTTTATCCGTAGTGGTAAAAATAAATTGGTCTTGTAGTTTGGAGAGTGACCTTTTAGCTTCTCCAGAGAAAAAGAGATTTCTGTCGAAACAAAAGTCCAGACCTGCCAACTCACCGGTGAAGCTATTGATTATATTATATTTCCATTCTGCGAAGGCCTCAATAGGCTGATTGTACGTTAAACTGGTTTTTACTATGTACCTATTAACATCTTGAGTGAAGCTCTCAAGAATCCTTTCTTTGGAAATTGTGAAGGAAGGTCTGAATTTAGAGCCATACTCTAATAAAATCCTAAGCTTTTCATTTTCAACAAAACTCAAGTTTCCGGTGATAATATGGTTGTAATTCTTATCATAGTGAACTGTTTCTTTATGTTCAACACAAGAACATGTAGTAATTACAGGAGTGTAGCTCGAAGAGTTAAGTTTGTAGTTTTTAACTATTGACCCTAAGGTCTTAACATATTTAAAACTTACAATAGACTGGTGCCTGTGGATGGGAAAAAAATTGCATTATTGTAGAACAGCTTCCTTACATTGAGATTATCGTAGGCTTTATTTAGAAACCTGATGGTAACAAAATTACTGGAAAATTCTTTAAGAGAAATTTTATCTTTAAGAATATGTTTAAGAATGTCCAGAACCAAAGCAAAAACATGCTTATCAACATGGTCAGCAGTTTCATTCCAGAATTTGAAAAAACTTTTAAGGACAGAGTGCTTGAAGGACTTGAGAATTTTGTAAGTATTTTTAACAAAATTAGTGCCAGTTTTAAAGCTTTCCAGAGTTTTTAGCAAGTTAGCAAAATCAACTTTGCTTGATGTGCGAAATAACCTCTGTCCTCTATTACCTCTAGAGCAGCTCTTATTATTAACAAGAAAGAAGAGTTCACGAATTGAAAATTTATGCTGATTATGCTTATTGTCAGATAGAGTGGAATTAAGGCCATAGGGATAAAGAGACTGATGCTGCAAAATTTCAAGGGATTCAGTTTCTAGCCGAGCATAGAGGTCAGGGATAATATGTAGTACCTCTATTTTCACTTTGTCAAAACCATGAGTATGGAAATGCTCTAATTCAAAGGTAGAGTACTGGTTGGCGTTTGTGGAGGGGTTCACTCCTGAATTAGAGAACTTGTTAACTAGAGACCTGTGACCATTAATCCTAAGATGAAGAGGATTTTTACTTTGGCCAATATAGCTAAGGTTGCAGACAGTACAGGTGAGCTTATAGATGGTATTGTAGGCTTTGCAAAACTTGTTGGAGCAATTATCCTCAACAGAAGAATACAGGTTAGGATCTGCAGATTTACATGTCAAACAACGTTTGTCATTTCATAACTTTAGATTACCTTTGCCAGCGAGTTCATACACTATGGGAAAGGGTGCTAGCCTAACCGAGCGGGAGGACTTAAAATATCTGAGCTGACCTCCAATCCTTTCATCGTCCTTAGAACTCCACTTGGGCCAAAACATACAAATTCTGAGCAAACCAACTAGGAAAAACTTTTAGAAATAAGCAGTCCAAGAAAAGACCAAACTCGAGTATAAACTACACTCCAAAAAGCTGCATCCAAAACATACAAAAATAAAAATTAGAAAATGAAAAAAACCTCAAATAAAAAAATAGTCATAAAAAAATAATAATAAAACATTTCAACTAGAATTTGCGCATGAGCTGCTAAATAATAAATTGAAATTAGTTACTTAAGAGCAAAACTGAAGACTAAGGAAAAACTTTAGAATTTAAAACGAAGGTTGCAAAATAACCTGAAGATCAAAACGCGCAACGCAGCAGTTTTGAAAATTCAGAATTCACATTCTATAAAGAAGATACCTAAACAAAAAAATACAGATATAATTTTGACTCACACCTAGTACAACATAGAAAAGGTTATGTATCTACCTGTGTGAGTAAAAGGAGAAAAGATAAAAAAATAAAATAAAACTACTGAATGTAGAAGGTGTCGAGAATACTGAGCCTTGGCTTTATCAAGGACCAGCAAAAACTCTGCATTTTCTCACTTCCACAAAGACCTAGTTGGAAATGGGTTTCTGCAAGGCCATAGATGCAAGTAACATTCCCACCTAAAATAGTTTAAAATATATATATATGTCATGTCCTCCGTAGAGTTGCATGACCTAGCACTAGTTAACAATTTCGCTTGCATCCATTAACCTTACTGGCCCGACCCATGCTCTTCATCTGTTACTATTAAACAGAGAGAAGAAGATTAAAGAGAACTCAAGCTGTGAGAGTGACATAATAATTAGAAATGATTTTCAGCCATAACGAAACGCCAAGTTCGTTTGAGAGAGAATTTAAACCTGAAAATCAATGCAAAAGAAATCCAAATTTTTACATTGCAATTAAAAAAGGAAATATTAATTTTTAACGAACAGATTTTTGAAAGAAAACTTGAGTCTAAAACCCCCTACTCAACAACTTATGACAGCACGAAAACGAGAATAAGTTAAAGATAATAATTAACTAAAGAAAACTTTGTGAAAGTTATATACCTTAAACAGTTAGTTGCAATATGTACAAAGTATTTCAGCAGTGCTTTAAGTGCATAATTAATTAGTTATTAAGAACTTAACTACTTTGAAAAAACAGCGCATAGAAAAGGAACAAGCTTAGCCATCTTCTGTTCCTAGGTACCCCAAAAGACGCTCAAAGTTACAAAGAAAAGAAAGAGTTAAAACCCGCAAAAATGTTAACAGACAAACCAATGCCTAAAAGCTGAAAAGCTAAAAAACAACAGAGAAAAAGTACATGAAGTACAAACATTGAACTTATAAAACCTAGAACCCAAAAACAAGGAAGAGAGCTTACCTCTTGTGTGACAAAAACTTTTCTCCTCACAAGAGAAGAACATGGCTGACCTCTTCCGCCACTCCCTAGTTGCTGGGGGCAGTGAGGGTGGGGCTGATGGCCTCCTCATACAGCAAGAAACCAACGCGCGGATATTTTAACCAGAGAAAAAATATATATATAAACTTAAGACTGTGGATCTGTATGATCAGAAAGAGCAGAATTAACTCTCCAGAATACATGAGAAATATTATAAAATACACGAGCAGTGTATTTAATAATCTTTGCATGTATTAAATCACCTTAGTGAGCTTCTATAGATTAATCAGAATCTTATTAATTTTAATGTTGGTTTTACTATTTTTAGTATAGCTATCCTAGTGATGAATAACTAGTTTTCTTTTTTATTTGTTTTTATTTTCTTTTATAAACAGATTTTTAAGCTTTTTTGTGATTTTGTTTATATTATTTAATTTTTTGTTTTAATAGGACCGTCATATCCATAGCACTAAGGTTCCTTTAAGTAGTTAATAGGCATCCTCTAGCCAACTTCCTTACGGCTTTGATTGGTCAGAATCATATTATTAACTGTGTAGAAAATTAAAGCAGATCTGCCAACCTTACTCTATTATTCAGAATAATTTTTCTTAAAGTTCTTTTGATGAAAGAAGAAGGAATTTCGTTCTCTAGAAAACTTTCTAATAGTATATTAATGTGGTAATTGAAGTCCAAATTGTTGCTGCAAATTCTTGAAATTCTTAGGACCTGAGAAATTAGTACATTCTCAATTACTTTGGTTGAAATGTTATTATTCCAGTGTAGATATTTAATTACTTTGAAAGGAAAATTAACTCTTTTATCAAAGAGGCTAATAGATGGGTTACCTCTGTTGAGCTTAATGCTTAAGTCTAGGAACTCAAGTTCCTGATTACTGTGGTTGGTTTTACATAAGTTAAGAGAGCTAGGATAGATATTATCAAAATCACTCTCTATAACTTCTGAATTATTGATACACAGCAGATCATCAATATATCTAAAAGTGTAAAGGTAGTTATCTGAGCAGGTGGGGTGATTTTTAATGAATTTATATTCCTCAAAGAACAGGAATAGATTAGCGATATTCGTGGACGTTGATGTTCCCATGGGAATACCGTTCACTTGCTTATAGAGAGTATTATTATATAAGATATGGTTATTTTCTATGCAGCAATTGAGATAAGAGTTCCAAGTTCCTACATTAACAAATTGGTTAAGTTTAAATTCTGCATACAGCTCTTTAAAGGTAGTGATTATATCTGATAGAGGCAGATTAGTATATAGGTTTTCAAAATCATAACTATTAATATCTAGGGGACAAACTTTGAGTATAGTAGAAATTACTTCTGCATTATTATTAATTATCCAAAAATCTCTGTACATCAAGTTAGAACAGTTTCTAATGTGTTTCAAAACCTTCTTTAAGACATCTTCAAAAGCAAGATCTATTTTCTTTTTATGACTCCTTACTCCACTAGCTATGAACCTGAACTTCACAGGATCCTTATGAAACTTAACCGTTGCAAAAAGAAATGGAAATTCAGGCTCATATCTTCTAGTTTGTGGAATTTTAAGTTTCTTGAAGAATGCCTTAAACCGATTTTCTAACTGCTTGGTAGAATAACTTACGGGCTCGTATGTTACTCTATTATTGAGTTCCATAGTTAACAATTCAAAATAGAACTTCTTACAGATAATTGCAAAATTATTGCTAGCTTTATCCGTAGTGGTAAAAATAAATTGGTCTTGTAGTTTGGAGAGTGACCTTTTAGCTTCTCCAGAGAAAAAGAGATTTCTGTCGAAACAAAAGTCCAGACCTGCCAACTCACCGGTGAAGCTATTGATTATATTATATTTCCATTCTGCGAAGGCCTCAATAGGCTGATTGTACGTTAAACTGGTTTTTACTATGTACCTATTAACATCTTGAGTGAAGCTCTCAAGAATCCTTTCTTTGGAAATTGTGAAGGAAGGTCTGAATTTAGAGCCATACTCTAATAAAATCCTAAGCTTTTCATTTTCAACAAAACTCAAGTTTCCGGTGATAATATGGTTGTAATTCTTATCATAGTGAACTGTTTCTTTATGTTCAACACAAGAACATGTAGTAATTACAGGAGTGTAGCTCGAAGAGTTAAGTTTGTAGTTTTTAACTATTGACCCTAAGGTCTTAACATATTTAAAACTTACAATAGACTGGTGCCTGTGGATGGGAAAAAAAATTGCATTATTGTAGAACAGCTTCCTTACATTGAGATTATCGTAGGCTTTATTTAGAAACCTGATGGTAACAAAATTACTGGAAAATTCTTTAAGAGAAATTTTATCTTTAAGAATATGTTTAAGAATGTCCAGAACCAAAGCAAAAACATGCTTATCAACATGGTCAGCAGTTTCATTCCAGAATTTGAAAAAACTTTTAAGGACAGAGTGCTTGAAGGACTTGAGAATTTTGTAAGTATTTTTAACAAAATTAGTGCCAGTTTTAAAGCTTTCCAGAGTTTTTAGCAAGTTAGCAAAATCAACTTTGCTTGATGTGCGAAATAACCTCTGTCCTCTATTACCTCTAGAGCAGCTCTTATTATTAACAAGAAAGAAGAGTTCACGAATTGAAAATTTATGCTGATTATGCTTATTGTCAGATAGAGTGGAATTAAGGCCATAGGGATAAAGAGACTGATGCTGCAAAATTTCAAGGGATTCAGTTTCTAGCCGAGCATAGAGGTCAGGGATAATATGTAGTACCTCTATTTTCACTTTGTCAAAACCATGAGTATGGAAATGCTCTAATTCAAAGGTAGAGTACTGGTTGGCGTTTGTGGAGGGGTTCACTCCTGAATTAGAGAACTTGTTAACTAGAGACCTGTGACCATTAATCCTAAGATGAAGAGGATTTTTACTTTGGCCAATATAGCTAAGGTTGCAGACAGTACAGGTGAGCTTATAGATGGTATTGTAGGCTTTGCAAAACTTGTTGGAGCAATTATCCTCAACAGAAGAATACAGGTTAGGATCTGCAGATTTACATGTCAAACAACGTTTGTCATTTCATAACTTTAGATTACCTTTGCCAGCGAGTTCATACACTATGGGAAAGGGTGCTAGCCTAACCGAGCGGGAGGACTTAAAATATCTGAGCTGACCTCCAATCCTTTCATCGTCCTTAGAACTCCACTTGGGCCAAAACATACAAATTCTGAGCAAACCAACTAGGAAAAACTTTTTAGAAATAAGCAGTCCAAGAAAAGACCAAACTCGAGTATAAACTACACTCCAAAAAGCTGCATCCAAAACATACAAAAATAAAAATTAGAAAATGAAAAAAACCTCAAATAAAAAAATAGTAATAAAAAAATAATAATAAAACATTTCAACTAGAATTTGCGCATGAGCTGCTAAATAATAAATTGAAATTAGTTACTTAAGAGCAAAACTGAAGACTAAGGAAAAACTTTAGAATTTAAAACGAAGGTTGCAAAATAACCTGAAGATCAAAACGCGCAACGCAGCAGTTTTGAAAATTCAGAATTCACATTCTATAAAGAAGATACCTAAACAAAAAAATACAGATATAATTTTGACTCACACCTAGTACAACATAGAAAAGGTTATGTATCTACCTGTGTGAGTAAAAGGAGAAAAGATAAAAAAATAAAATAAAACTACTGAATGTAGAAGGTGTCGAGAATACTGAGCCTTGGCTTTATCAAGGACCAGCAAAAACTCTGCATTTTCTCACTTCCACAAAGACCTAGTTGGAAATGGGTTTCTGCAAGGCCATAGATGCAAGTAACATTCCCACCTAAAATAGTTTAAAATATATATATATGTCATGTCCTCCGTAGAGTTGCATGACCTAGCACTAGTTAACAATTTCGCTTGCATCCATTAACCTTACTGGCCCGACCCATGCTCTTCATCTGTTACTATTAAACAGAGAGAAGAAGATTAAAGAGAACTCAAGCTGTGAGAGTGACATAATAATTAGAAATGATTTTCAGCCATAACGAAACGCCAAGTTCGTTTGAGAGAGAATTTAAACCTGAAAATCAATGCAAAAGAAATCCAAATTTTTACATTGCAATTAAAAAAGGAAATATTAATTTTTAACGAACAGATTTTTGAAAGAAAACTTGAGTCTAAAACCCCCTACTCAACAACTTATGACAGCACGAAAACGAGAATAAGTTAAAGATAATAATTAACTAAAGAAAACTTTGTGAAAGTTATATACCTTAAACAGTTAGTTGCAATATGTACAAAGTATTTCAGCAGTGCTTTAAGTGCATAATTAATTAGTTATTAAGAACTTAACTACTTTGAAAAAACAGCGCATAGAAAAGGAACAAGCTTAGCCATCTTCTGTTCCTAGGTACCCCAAAAGACGCTCAAAGTTACAAAGAAAAGAAAGAGTTAAAACCCGCAAAAATGTTAACAGACAAACCAATGCCTAAAAGCTGAAAAGCTAAAAAACAACAGAGAAAAAGTACATGAAGTACAAACATTGAACTTATAAAACCTAGAACCCAAAAACAAGGAAGAGAGCTTACCTCTTGTGTGACAAAAACTTTTCTCCTCACAAGAGAAGAACATGGCTGACCTCTTCCGCCACTCCCTAGTTGCTGGGGGGCAGTGAGGGTGGGGCTGATGGCCTCCTCATACAGCAAGAAACCAACGCGCGGATATTTTAACCAGAGAAAAAAATATATATAAACTTAAGACTGTGGATCTGTATGATCAGAAAGAGCAGAATTAACTCTCCAGAATACATGAGAAATATTATAAAATACACGAGCAGTGTATTTAATAATCTTTGCATGTATTAAATCACCTTAGTGAGCTTCTATAGATTAATCAGAATCTTATTAATTTTAATGTTGGTTTTACTATTTTTAGTATAGCTATCCTAGTGATGAATAACTAGTTTTCTTTTTTATTTGTTTTTATTTTCTTTTATAAACAGATTTTTAAGCTTTTTTTGTGATTTTGTTTATATTATTTAATTTTTTGTTTTAATAGGACCGTCATATCCATAGCACTAAGGTTCCTTTAAGTAGTTAATAGGCATCCTCTAGCCAACTTCCTTACGGCTTTGATTGGTCAGAATCATATTATTAACTGTGTAGAAAATTAAAGCAGATCTGCCAACCTTACTCTATTATTCAGAATAATTTTTCTTAAAGTTCTTTTGATGAAAGAAGAAGGAATTTCGTTCTCTAGAAAACTTTCTAATAGTATATTAATGTGGTAATTGAAGTCCAAATTGTTGCTGCAAATTCTTGAAATTCTTAGGACCTGAGAAATTAGTACATTCTCAATTACTTTGGTTGAAATGTTATTATTCCAGTGTAGATATTTAATTACTTTGAAAGGAAAATTAACTCTTTTATCAAAGAGGCTAATAGATGGGTTACCTCTGTTGAGCTTAATGCTTAAGTCTAGGAACTCAAGTTCCTGATTACTGTGGTTGGTTTTACATAAGTTAAGAGAGCTAGGATAGATATTATCAAAATCACTCTCTATAACTTCTGAATTATTGATACACAGCAGATCATCAATATATCTAAAAGTGTAAAGGTAGTTATCTGAGCAGGTGGGGTGATTTTTAATGAATTTATATTCCTCAAAGAACAGGAATAGATTAGCGATATTCGTGGACGTTGATGTTCCCATGGGAATACCGTTCACTTGCTTATAGAGAGTATTATTATATAAGATATGGTTATTTTCTATGCAGCAATTGAGATAAGAGTTCCAAGTTCCTACATTAACAAATTGGTTAAGTTTAAATTCTGCATACAGCTCTTTAAAGGTAGTGATTATATCTGATAGAGGCAGATTAGTATATAGGTTTTCAAAATCATAACTATTAATATCTAGGGGACAAACTTTGAGTATAGTAGAAATTACTTCTGCATTATTATTAATTATCCAAAAATCTCTGTACATCAAGTTAGAACAGTTTCTAATGTGTTTCAAAACCTTCTTTAAGACATCTTCAAAAGCAAGATCTATTTTCTTTTTATGACTCCTTACTCCACTAGCTATGAACCTGAACTTCACAGGATCCTTATGAAACTTAACCGTTGCAAAAAGAAATGGAAATTCAGGCTCATATCTTCTAGTTTGTGGAATTTTAAGTTTCTTGAAGAATGCCTTAAACCGATTTTCTAACTGCTTGGTAGAATAACTTACGGGCTCGTATGTTACTCTATTATTGAGTTCCATAGTTAACAATTCAAAATAGAACTTCTTACAGATAATTGCAAAATTATTGCTAGCTTTATCCGTAGTGGTAAAAATAAATTGGTCTTGTAGTTTGGAGAGTGACCTTTTAGCTTCTCCAGAGAAAAAGAGATTTCTGTCGAAACAAAAGTCCAGACCTGCCAACTCACCGGTGAAGCTATTGATTATATTATATTTCCATTCTGCGAAGGCCTCAATAGGCTGATTGTACGTTAAACTGGTTTTTACTATGTACCTATTAACATCTTGAGTGAAGCTCTCAAGAATCCTTTCTTTGGAAATTGTGAAGGAAGGTCTGAATTTAGAGCCATACTCTAATAAAATCCTAAGCTTTTCATTTTCAACAAAACTCAAGTTTCCGGTGATAATATGGTTGTAATTCTTATCATAGTGAACTGTTTCTTTATGTTCAACACAAGAACATGTAGTAATTACAGGAGTGTAGCTCGAAGAGTTAAGTTTGTAGTTTTTAACTATTGACCCTAAGGTCTTAACATATTTAAAACTTACAATAGACTGGTGCCTGTGGATGGGAAAAAAAATTGCATTATTGTAGAACAGCTTCCTTACATTGAGATTATCGTAGGCTTTATTTAGAAACCTGATGGTAACAAAATTACTGGAAAATTCTTTAAGAGAAATTTTATCTTTAAGAATATGTTTAAGAATGTCCAGAACCAAAGCAAAAACATGCTTATCAACATGGTCAGCAGTTTCATTCCAGAATTTGAAAAAACTTTTAAGGACAGAGTGCTTGAAGGACTTGAGAATTTTGTAAGTATTTTTAACAAAATTAGTGCCAGTTTTAAAGCTTTCCAGAGTTTTTAGCAAGTTAGCAAAATCAACTTTGCTTGATGTGCGAAATAACCTCTGTCCTCTATTACCTCTAGAGCAGCTCTTATTATTAACAAGAAAGAAGAGTTCACGAATTGAAAATTTATGCTGATTATGCTTATTGTCAGATAGAGTGGAATTAAGGCCATAGGGATAAAGAGACTGATGCTGCAAAATTTCAAGGGATTCAGTTTCTAGCCGAGCATAGAGGTCAGGGATAATATGTAGTACCTCTATTTTCACTTTGTCAAAACCATGAGTATGGAAATGCTCTAATTCAAAGGTAGAGTACTGGTTGGCGTTTGTGGAGGGGTTCACTCCTGAATTAGAGAACTTGTTAACTAGAGACCTGTGACCATTAATCCTAAGATGAAGAGGATTTTTACTTTGGCCAATATAGCTAAGGTTGCAGACAGTACAGGTGAGCTTATAGATGGTATTGTAGGCTTTGCAAAACTTGTTGGAGCAATTATCCTCAACAGAAGAATACAGGTTAGGATCTGCAGATTTACATGTCAAACAACGTTTGTCATTTCATAACTTTAGATTACCTTTGCCAGCGAGTTCATACACTATGGGAAAGGGTGCTAGCCTAACCGAGCGGGAGGACTTAAAATATCTGAGCTGACCTCCAATCCTTTCATCGTCCTTAGAACTCCACTTGGGCCAAAACATACAAATTCTGAGCAAACCAACTAGGAAAAACTTTTAGAAATAAGCAGTCCAAGAAAAGACCAAACTCGAGTATAAACTACACTCCAAAAAGCTGCATCCAAAACATACAAAAATAAAAATTAGAAAATGAAAAAAACCTCAAATAAAAAAATAGTAATAAAAAAATAATAATAAAACATTTCAACTAGAATTTGCGCATGAGCTGCTAAATAATAAATTGAAATTAGTTACTTAAGAGCAAAACTGAAGACTAAGGAAAAACTTTAGAATTTAAAACGAAGGTTGCAAAATAACCTGAAGATCAAAACGCGCAACGCAGCAGTTTTGAAAATTCAGAATTCACATTCTATAAAGAAGATACCTAAGCAAAAAAATACAGATATAATTTTGACTCACACCTAGTACAACATAGAAAAGGTTATGTATCTACCTGTGTGAGTAAAAGGAGAAAAGATAAAAAAATAAAATAAAACTACTGAATGTAGAAGGTGTCGAGAATACTGAGCCTTGGCTTTATCAAGGACCAGCAAAAACTCTGCATTTTCTCACTTCCACAAAGACCTAGTTGGAAATGGGTTTCTGCAAGGCCATAGATGCAAGTAACATTCCCACCTAAAATAGTTTAAAATATATATATATGTCATGTCCTCCGTAGAGTTGCATGACCTAGCACTAGTTAACAATTTCGCTTGCATCCATTAACCTTACTGGCCCGACCCATGCTCTTCATCTGTTACTATTAAACAGAGAGAAGAAGATTAAAGAGAACTCAAGCTGTGAGAGTGACATAATAATTAGAAATGATTTTCAGCCATAACGAAACGCCAAGTTCGTTTGAGAGAGAATTTAAACCTGAAAATCAATGCAAAAGAAATCCAAATTTTTACATTGCAATTAAAAAAGGAAATATTAATTTTTAACGAACAGATTTTTGAAAGAAAACTTGAGTCTAAAACCCCTACTCAACAACTTATGACAGCACGAAAACGAGAATAAGTTAAAGATAATAATTAACTAAAGAAAACTTTGTGAAAGTTATATACCTTAAACAGTTAGTTGCAATATGTACAAAGTATTTCAGCAGTGCTTTAAGTGCATAATTAATTAGTTATTAAGAACTTAACTACTTTGAAAAAACAGCGCATAGAAAAGAAACAAGCTTAGCCATCTTCTGTTCCTAGGTACCCCAAAAGACGCTCAAAGTTACAAAGAAAAGAAAGAGTTAAAACCCGCAAAAATGTTAACAGACAAACCAATGCCTAAAAGCTGAAAAGCTAAAAAACAACAGAGAAAAAGTACATGAAGTACAAACATTGAACTTATAAAACCTAGAACCCAAAAACAAGGAAGAGAGCTTACCTCTTGTGTGACAAAAACTTTTCTCCTCACAAGAGAAGAACATGGCTGACCTCTTCCGCCACTCCCTAGTTGCTGGGGGGCAGTGAGGGTGGGGCTGATGGCCTCCTCATACAGCAAGAAACCAACGCGCGGATATTTTAACCAGAGAAAAAAATATATATAAACTTAAGACTGTGGATCTGTATGATCAGAAAGAGCAGAATTAACTCTCCAGAATACATGAGAAATATTATAAAATACACGAGCAGTGTATTTAATAATCTTTGCATGTATTAAATCACCTTAGTGAGCTTCTATAGATTAATCAGAATCTTATTAATTTTAATGTTGGTTTTACTATTTTTAGTATAGCTATCCTAGTGATGAATAACTAGTTTTCTTTTTTATTTGTTTTTATTTTCTTTTATAAACAGATTTTTAAGCTTTTTTTGTGATTTTGTTTATATTATTTAATTTTTTGTTTTAATAGGACCGTCATATCCATAGCACTAAGGTTCCTTTAAGTAGTTAATAGGCATCCTCTAGCCAACTTCCTTACGGCTTTGATTGGTCAGAATCATATTATTAACTGTGTAGAAAATTAAAGCAGATCTGCCAACCTTACTCTATTATTCAGAATAATTTTTCTTAAAGTTCTTTTGATGAAAGAAGAAGGAATTTCGTTCTCTAGAAAACTTTCTAATAGTATATTAATGTGGTAATTGAAGTCCAAATTGTTGCTGCAAATTCTTGAAATTCTTAGGACCTGAGAAATTAGTACATTCTCAATTACTTTGGTTGAAATGTTATTATTCCAGTGTAGATATTTAATTACTTTGAAAGGAAAATTAACTCTTTTATCAAAGAGGCTAATAGATGGGTTACCTCTGTTGAGCTTAATGCTTAAGTCTAGGAACTCAAGTTCCTGATTACTGTGGTTGGTTTTACATAAGTTAAGAGAGCTAGGATAGATATTATCAAAATCACTCTCTATAACTTCTGAATTATTGATACACAGCAGATCATCAATATATCTAAAAGTGTAAAGGTAGTTATCTGAGCAGGTGGGGTGATTTTTAATGAATTTATATTCCTCAAAGAACAGGAATAGATTAGCGATATTCGTGGACGTTGATGTTCCCATGGGAATACCGTTCACTTGCTTATAGAGAGTATTATTATATAAGATATGGTTATTTTCTATGCAGCAATTGAGATAAGAGTTCCAAGTTCCTACATTAACAAATTGGTTAAGTTTAAATTCTGCATACAGCTCTTTAAAGGTAGTGATTATATCTGATAGAGGCAGATTAGTATATAGGTTTTCAAAATCATAACTATTAATATCTAGGGGACAAACTTTGAGTATAGTAGAAATTACTTCTGCATTATTATTAATTATCCAAAAATCTCTGTACATCAAGTTAGAACAGTTTCTAATGTGTTTCAAAACCTTCTTTAAGACATCTTCAAAAGCAAGATCTATTTTCTTTTATGACTCCTTACTCCACTAGCTATGAACCTGAACTTCACAGGATCCTTATGAAACTTAACCGTTGCAAAAAGAAATGGAAATTCAGGCTCATATCTTCTAGTTTGTGGAATTTTAAGTTTCTTGAAGAATGCCTTAAACCGATTTTCTAACTGCTTGGTAGAATAACTTACGGGCTCGTATGTTACTCTATTATTGAGTTCCATAGTTAACAATTCAAAATAGAACTTCTTACAGATAATTGCAAAATTATTGCTAGCTTTATCCGTAGTGGTAAAAATAAATTGGTCTTGTAGTTTGGAGAGTGACCTTTTAGCTTCTCCAGAGAAAAAGAGATTTCTGTCGAAACAAAAGTCCAGACCTGCCAACTCACCGGTGAAGCTATTGATTATATTATATTTCCATTCTGCGAAGGCCTCAATAGGCTGATTGTACGTTAAACTGGTTTTTACTATGTACCTATTAACATCTTGAGTGAAGCTCTCAAGAATCCTTTCTTTGGAAATTGTGAAGGAAGGTCTGAATTTAGAGCCATACTCTAATAAAATCCTAAGCTTTTCATTTTCAACAAAACTCAAGTTTCCGGTGATAATATGGTTGTAATTCTTATCATAGTGAACTGTTTCTTTATGTTCAACACAAGAACATGTAGTAATTACAGGAGTGTAGCTCGAAGAGTTAAGTTTGTAGTTTTTAACTATTGACCCTAAGGTCTTAACATATTTAAAACTTACAATAGACTGGTGCCTGTGGATGGGAAAAAAATTGCATTATTGTAGAACAGCTTCCTTACATTGAGATTATCGTAGGCTTTATTTAGAAACCTGATGGTAACAAAATTACTGGAAAATTCTTTAAGAGAAATTTTATCTTTAAGAATATGTTTAAGAATGTCCAGAACCAAAGCAAAAACATGCTTATCAACATGGTCAGCAGTTTCATTCCAGAATTTGAAAAAACTTTTAAGGACAGAGTGCTTGAAGGACTTGAGAATTTTGTAAGTATTTTTAACAAAATTAGTGCCAGTTTTAAAGCTTTCCAGAGTTTTTAGCAAGTTAGCAAAATCAACTTTGCTTGATGTGCGAAATAACCTCTGTCCTCTATTACCTCTAGAGCAGCTCTTATTATTAACAAGAAAGAAGAGTTCACGAATTGAAAATTTATGCTGATTATGCTTATTGTCAGATAGAGTGGAATTAAGGCCATAGGGATAAAGAGACTGATGCTGCAAAATTTCAAGGGATTCAGTTTCTAGCCGAGCATAGAGGTCAGGGATAATATGTAGTACCTCTATTTTCACTTTGTCAAAACCATGAGTATGGAAATGCTCTAATTCAAAGGTAGAGTACTGGTTGGCGTTTGTGGAGGGGTTCACTCCTGAATTAGAGAACTTGTTAACTAGAGACCTGTGACCATTAATCCTAAGATGAAGAGGATTTTTACTTTGGCCAATATAGCTAAGGTTGCAGACAGTACAGGTGAGCTTATAGATGGTATTGTAGGCTTTGCAAAACTTGTTGGAGCAATTATCCTCAACAGAAGAATACAGGTTAGGATCTGCAGATTTACATGTCAAACAACGTTTGTCATTTCATAACTTTAGATTACCTTTGCCAGCGAGTTCATACACTATGGGAAAGGGTGCTAGCCTAACCGAGCGGGAGGACTTAAAATATCTGAGCTGACCTCCAATCCTTTCATCGTCCTTAGAACTCCACTTGGGCCAAAATATACAAATTCTGAGCAAACCAACTAGGAAAAACTTTTAGAAATAAGCAGTCCAAGAAAAGACCAAACTCGAGTATAAACTACACTCCAAAAAGCTGCATCCAAAACATACAAAAATAAAAATTAGAAAATGAAAAAAACCTCAAATAAAAAAATAGTAATAAAAAAATAATAATAAAACATTTCAACTAGAATTTGCGCATGAGCTGCTAAATAATAAATTGAAATTAGTTACTTAAGAGCAAAACTGAAGACTAAGGAAAAACTTTAGAATTTAAAACGAAGGTTGCAAAATAACCTGAAGATCAAAACGCGCAACGCAGCAGTTTTGAAAATTCAGAATTCACATTCTATAAAGAAGATACCTAAGCAAAAAAATACAGATATAATTTTGACTCACACCTAGTACAACATAGAAAAGGTTATGTATCTACCTGTGTGAGTAAAAGGAGAAAAGATAAAAAAATAAAATAAAACTACTGAATGTAGAAGGTGTCGAGAATACTGAGCCTTGGCTTTATCAAGGACCAGCAAAAACTCTGCATTTTCTCACTTCCACAAAGACCTAGTTGGAAATGGGTTTCTGCAAGGCCATAGATGCAAGTAACATTCCCACCTAAAATAGTTTAAAATATATATATATGTCATGTCCTCCGTAGAGTTGCATGACCTAGCACTAGTTAACAATTTCGCTTGCATCCATTAACCTTACTGGCCCGACCCATGCTCTTCATCTGTTACTATTAAACAGAGAGAAGAAGATTAAAGAGAACTCAAGCTGTGAGAGTGACATAATAATTAGAAATGATTTTCAGCCATAACGAAACGCCAAGTTCGTTTGAGAGAGAATTTAAACCTGAAAATCAATGCAAAAGAAATCCAAATTTTTACATTGCAATTAAAAAAGGAAATATTAATTTTTAACGAACAGATTTTTGAAAGAAAACTTGAGTCTAAAACCCCCTACTCAACAACTTATGACAGCACGAAAACGAGAATAAGTTAAAGATAATAATTAACTAAAGAAAACTTTGTGAAAGTTATATACCTTAAACAGTTAGTTGCAATATGTACAAAGTATTTCAGCAGTGCTTTAAGTGCATAATTAATTAGTTATTAAGAACTTAACTACTTTGAAAAAACAGCGCATAGAAAAGGAACAAGCTTAGCCATCTTCTGTTCCTAGGTACCCCAAAAGACGCTCAAAGTTACAAAGAAAAGAAAGAGTTAAAACCCGCAAAAATGTTAACAGACAAACCAATGCCTAAAAGCTGAAAAGCTAAAAAACAACAGAGAAAAAGTACATGAAGTACAAACATTGAACTTATAAAACCTAGAACCCAAAAACAAGGAAGAGAGCTTACCTCTTGTGTGACAAAAACTAGTGCTAGGTCATGCAACTCTACGGAGGACATGACATATATATATATTTTAAACTATTTTAGGTGGGAATGTTACTTGCATCTATGGCCTTGCAGAAACCCATTTCCAACTAGGTCTTTGTGGAAGTGAGAAAATGCAGAGTTTTTGCTGGTCCTTGATAAAGCCAAGGCTCAGTATTCTCGACACCTTTTACATTCAGTAGTTTTATTTTATTTTTTTATCTTTTCTCCTTTTACTCACACAGGTAGATACATAACCTTTTCTATGTTGTACTAGGTGTGAGTCAAAATTATATCTGTATTTTTTTGCTTAGGTATCTTCTTTATAGAATATATATATATATATATATATATATATATATATATATATATAAAACGAAGTTTATCTCCTGGCTTGGAGAGACCGTTGTGGAAAGTCTCTCCAAGCCTCTTCCACAACGGTCAGTCTTGTGCCAGTCTCCTCCATGTTACACCCGCATAATTTCGAATTTCATCCACCCATCTCCCATGTGGTCTTCTTCTGGGTCTTTTCCTGTCCCTTTGAATCCAATCTAAAATTTCGACTGTCCATCGATGGCTTGTTCTTCTGGCAGTATGCCCAGCCCGTTGCCATTTCAGGGATTTTAATCTGATCATGATGTCTTCCACTCTTGTTATTTTTGTGATCCACGAGTTCCTCTTCTTATCTCTCCTGGTTACACCAAACATGCACCTCTCCATGCTACTTTGAGTTGTCTGCAGCCTTTGTTTGTCTCTTTTAGTTAAGGTCCACGTCTCTGCACCATATGTAAGCACTGGAAGGATGCATCAAAAACTTTTATTTTAAGACATAATGGCATATTGCTCTTGAAAATTATGCTGTTTCTTTCAAAAGCTCTCCAGGCAAGTTTTATGCGCCGATTAATTCTTTTATCAATGTGACCCTCACTTGATATCTGCTGTCCAAGATAAACGTACGCATCTGTTATCTCCAGATTTCCTCCATCAATCGATAAATCTTCATTTCTTGTAAAAGCATTGTACATTACTTTTGTCTCCTGAAAGTTCATTTTTAATCCCACTTTTTTACTCTTATCAGCAATGTTCCTGGATCATACTCTGCAGCTCTGATGGGGTAGTTTAAAAAATTACTACGTCATCAGCAAAACGAAGGTGACAGATAATCTCCATTAATCTGTATCTCTTTGTTTTCCTAGTTCAGTGATTGAAAGACATTTTGCAATGTGGCATTAAAGAGCTTGGGAGATATGGTGTCACCTTGTCTCACTCCCTTTTTAACTTTTACGTGTGTTGTATTACGTATATGTACAATACTGTATACTATATTACGTATATATACAATACTATATACATACTGGATAAGATAGAGTTTGGAACCTCCTCCTCCCCTTACACGCGCACACGCAGGAGCAAAGTAGTTGCTGAGGCGGGATCTAAGGGCGCATCTGTTGGCGAATTGTGGAACTTAGCGAACACAACTGTAAAACTATGATAGATAGGGCAAAAATGTAAATTACAAAGTTGTAGAACTGACTTTGCTCATTGGGAATCGATATCGCTGTTTTACGAAGTGTGCATTATACACGTGTTTGCATTCTACGAAAATTACAATCTTATATTATTAAATTCAGTTTGTTCACATCATAAAAAAAAGTGTGCGTTATATCATTATATACCCGAAAAATTTAAGAGGGGGGGGTTCTTTACATTGGGAATCCCCGACTCTGAAAATCTAGGAAGGGGTTTTTGACACTACCCCTAGTGGTTACGCCTATTGCTACCCCATTGTAGCGTCTCAAGACCTTTTCTCACGTCCAGGATCGGATGTAGGTCACTAATTTCAGTGATTGAAATAGATCATATATATTTGTTTTCTGAATAAAGTAAATACATGGAATACAGTGAATATACACTGTTGGACAATTGCTAAGGATGGATGGCAATAGCAACGATAGCATCCATAAAATGGAAGGCAGGAAAATGTGGAAATTAGCATAAGTGCGGGATACAGTAAGACGTGTTGTGCGTATGCAAATTTTGGATTGCCGAACTTGTTCGTGACGTCATAGCGCTGATAAGAGATATAAAGGATTTGACGCGTATTGACCGTTGTTGTTCAAACGCAAAGTTGAAAGGGAGAGAATCAATTGACGAACTTGCAATTTTCAGTATGTCTTCCCGACATCACCTAGATGATTTTATGCGTGGCCGTATTATTGGCAAGATTGAAGAAGGGCGAAAAATAACAGATGTTGCCAGGGAGTTCGACGTCAGCCACATTTTGTTTCAAGGCTTTGGAAATCATTTCAAACAAATGGAGAGTGTAGCAAACGTCACGGGGGAGGTCGTGTTCGCAGTACGACACCTGCAGAAGATCGGTACATAGTGCTATCAACAAAAAGACACCGGCGCAGCACAGCTAGTGAGGTAGCAAATCAGTTTATGGCTGCTACTGGCATGCGGATCTCCCGAAAAACTGTCGCCAGACGGTTGCATGAAGGAGGACTATACGCCTGCAGTCCTGTTGTGTGCATCCCATTGTCCAGACGTCACCGTACCGCCCGTTTGCAATGGTGCCATCAACATCGCAATTGGACTGATAACGACTGGTCTGCTGTCCTCTTCTCAGATGAGAGTAGATACAGTCTATCGTCTGATTGTCGACGACAACTGATCTGGCGTGATAGTGGTACTGCATATTGTCCAGCAAACATACAGGAAAGGGACCGATATCCAACATGTAGTGTTATGGTATGGGCTGGCATCATGATCAATGGCCGTACGTCCCTCTATGTGCTTCCAACTGGGACTATGACTAGCCAACGATACATTAATGATGTTCTGCTACCTCATGTTCGCATGTTCCGTGGTGCTGTCGGTAATAGATTCATTTTCATGGACGACAAAGCAACATGTCGTCGAACAGTCGCTGTCCAGGAGTGTCTTGAGAGCGAGGATATTCAACGTCTCGTATGGCCAGCACGTTCTCCAGATCTGAATCCCATTGAAAATATGTGGGATGCTTTGGGAAGGAGTCTTGCTGGTCGCCAATGCTGTCCAATAAACAAGGACACACTCATCCGTGCACTGACAGAGGAATGGGATAAATTACCCCAACAGCTGCTTGATAATGTTGTGCAAAGCATGACACGACGTGTGGAATCTTGCATCGCCCTCCATGGTGGCCATATCCCGTATTGACATCTTACGCCGGAACGCCTGCAGACGGTAACTGCATTTTTTTCAAGTTTACGTATTCTGCACAAAATGGCCTGTTTGTCCCTTGAACACGTTCCAAAGCCTTCTGGATTTCAGAGCACAATAAATTGTCTTTCTTGTAATGTCCTGGCATTCTGACATTATTTTATTTCACTTGGCATCTAACCACACTTACTTTTTTATGCGCTATATAGCCGTTTATGATCCGTCCTTAGCAAGTGTCCAGCAGTGTATTACAATAATCCGTGAAAAGGTATGGAAGTTGCATTCGTCTTACGGCACCCTTCCCTGGAACCAGTGGCCCTAAATTAGGTATGGGAGACTGCTTATGGCCCATTGAGTTGCTCACGGTGGACGTCAAAAAAAAAATCCTTGGAATATTCCTCTAGCCATGACTTGGTGATTCTGGATGTGTGCGGAGGATTATAGTGTTAAATGCAAACCATGTATAGAAATTATTTTCTCAAATGTATAATTGGACTACTATGTATATGCAAAGGATTTTTACACATTTTTAGAAGGATTTTCCAGCAATATAATTAATGTTTAAAATAATATTATTTTTTTCTTAAATGTTCTACCTCATGGCCCTTTCTCTGGACAATGAACCTACATCTAGATTTCCAAGATAGCAGGGCATTTCTTAAAATCGGTAGTGGCATTTTATTAGACTCCACTTCCAGTGCTTTCCATTGTGAAATAATTGCTTTAGGTCTACGTTTACAAAGCGCTCTTTCTAGCAGTCCGAAGGCACAATAGTCCTTTCGTGGCACATCATGGGACTTTGAAGGAATATGAGCAAAAGGTATAGACTTGATACCCGTCTCTTTTTTAGGTCTGAGCGCTCTTTTTTAACAGTCCGAAGGCACAATAGTCCATTCGTGACACATCAGAGGACTCTGAAGAAATATGAGCAAACGGTATCGACTTGATACCTGTCTCCTTTTCAGGTCTGAGCGCTCTTTTTTAGCAGTCCGAAAGCACAATAGTCCATTGGTGACATATCAGGGGACTTTAGCAAACGGTATAGACTTGATGCCTGTCTCCTTTTTAGGTCTGAGCGCTCCTTTTAGCAGTCCGAAGCCACAATAGTCCATTGGTTACACTTCAGGGGACTTTGAAGGAATATGAGCAAAAGGTATAGACTTGATACCGTCTCTTTTTCCATTTTTTCAAGAAATGGAGTGGCACATTTGGATGTATGACTGGTAGCCTTATCCTGATAGAGTTCCACTCTTTGAAGGCTCTGTGGATAAAGGAATGGTATTTCTTCTTTAAATATAAGAGTCAAAACATTATTTTAGTAATATGTGGAATTGATTTTAACATTCTTTTCAAATTTTCTTTACTCTAATTTCCAACTGAACGAGATACCATGTAGCAATAATCGTGAATCCTTTACTGAAACTTTCTTTGGATTCCTGGAACCAAGTTTGTAAGTCTTTTTCTACTCTTTTGCGATCGTAAATCGACCTTTTTCTGTTACAGTCGTTTAGGTAGATATATGCTTATCGATAGTCACAATAAATTTCCATCTGTTTCCGGTAAAATGATTTTCATAATGAAGTCTACACCGTGTTCTACGCTCAGGCACATGCCTAGGCGAAAGGTGGTGAACACCGTTTTTTTTTTTTTTTTTTCGTTGTTGTTGTTGTTATTGTTGTTTCAGATTCAAATCATTGTTTATTACCTTGTTTACAGTTAATACAGAGATTTTTAACGACTTAGCGATCGCTCTTCGCACCGGTGGATTTTCTTTTAAGACTAGAAACCTTACTTTTGAAATAGTTGTAAAAGCACGTACTTTCTCTGGATATTCGTTTGGTATTTTATTTCCTGTTAAAAACAATGCTTGATGATTTTTCCCTCAATTATTAAAAATATTGCTTATTTTACATTTAGAAATGCTGATTCCATAATTTTCACGAATGTTTCTCTTCGTAAAGAGCAAAAACATAACTTTCTATCCATAGCTTGTTTATGTAAGCCATCATTTTTTTAGTAGAGGATATTTAACTCAGCAGATGTTTGTTTCGTATTTATCTAACACGCTCTTGCCAGTTTCAAGTCTTTGAATTCCTTTTATTTTCTGTAATTTCTTATCAGAAACGTTCTAGAAAAGTACGAACATCCTCTGTAGACTTAAAATTAAAAAAAAAAAAAAAAGATGTTGCTAAAAATACACTGCTGCCCACCCAAAATGCAACACCAAGAAGGAAGCATCCGATTGGCCTAAAATTCGCAGCATGCGTTGCCCGCGAGAGGACATGCAAACAATTAGCATTGCAGGGCATGTGCAAATCATGTGCGCCCGGAGCGCCGCCGAGAAGCACTATAAGAAGGGTGCACAGAAGGCGGAGTGTAAGTAGTGGAAGTGTGTTGTGCTGCTGGACCTGTGCGTGGAAAGCTTCCTGTGCCTCGTCGCAGAATACGGCAGTCATTCCAGCACGTTTCAGAGTTCGACAGAGGACGAATAGTGGCTTATCGCGACAGCGGTTTATCGTACCGAAACATCGGCGCCCGTATGGGACGACATCCAGCCACAGTGAGGCGAGTATGGATTCTGTGGGTGCAGGAGGAACGGACGGACCGACGTGAGCGATTGCCGCAGCCGCGGCACACCACCGAACAAGAGGACTGGCATGTTGTGCGGCGGGCATTGATGGCTGGCACCGTCACATCACGAACGTTAGCGCAGGAATTAGAGTGTGCTGCGCAACAACCTGTGTCAGCACGTACCGTTCAACGTCGTCTGCATAAGCGGGGACTTGTCGCACGGCGCCCATTGCTCCAATTACCATTGACGTTACACCACCGGCGAGTGCAGCGGCAGTGGGCCGTTGAACGCCGCACCTGGACTACGGAATGGCCCGACATTGTCTTCTCCGATGAATCCCGCTTCTGCCTGCAACACCACGATGGTCGGATCCACGTCTGGCGGCACCGCGGTGAGAGACTGTATGACGCCTGCATTATGCATTGCCATACTGGTCCGTCGCCTGGCGTTATGGTTTGGGGCGCAATTGGATATGACACCCGCATCCCTCTGGTACGCATCGCTGGTACACTCAACAGCTACCGCTACATCTCCGACGTTTTGGAGCCTTTAGTCCTCCCTTACCTGAAGGATCTGCAAGCGACCACGTTTCAACAGGACAATGCGCGTCCGCACGTGGCACGCATCGTGCAACAATTCTTTACTGCCCACCAGGTGTCACGGCTGCCGTGGCCCGCCTGTTCTCTCGATATGTCGCCCATCGAACACGTCTGATCGCTGATCGGCAACCGAGTGGCCCGGCAAGCACTACCCGCGGCTGCGTTTGATGAACTGTGGCAACGTGTAGAAGCAGCCTGGACCGTCATACCCCAAGCCCACATCCAAAGCCTCTTTCGTTGGATGCCGCGGCGTGTAGCGGCCGTTATTGACAGTCATGAGGGCCACGCGAACCATTGATGTCTGCGCGTTCCGCAAGTCGCACGGGCCTGTGAGCTCAATCGTTTCATCTTTGTATGTGTTGTTATGAGTCCAGTAAATCTGGCTTTGCTATCTCGTGTCCTTCTTGGTGTTACATTTTGGGTGGCCAGCAGTGTACTTCAACGCAAATCTGCGGAATTTGTGTTAATGCTAACTGCTACTGACAATTTTTCTATATGATAATAAAACGGACTAATACCTAAAAATTAAAAAGTGTATATATATATATATATATATATATATATATATATATATATATATATACACGTTGTGATTCATAAAGAAGTATACAGTTTCCAGATGCTGTAAAACAGTAACAGTTGAAGACACGGACCACAACTGCTAACCGTTTGGTAGATATACTAATAAAGTTTGTGTGTCGCTACTGAGGGAAGTGACGTAGGTGACAGCGCGCGTCACATGACTAGTTAGTCAAACTGGCAGAGTCTACAGTGGAGAAGGCGGTTTGTGTTCTTGAATTGAACAAAACGGAATCTGTAACTGTTGTGCAACGGCATTTTCAATCACGATTCGGAAAAGAACCACCAACCAGAAAATCAATTTACGATTGGCATAAAAATTTTGAAACTACGGGCTGTGTGCGTGCAAACTTAAAAGTCCTGGACGACTGCATGTATCGGAAGAAGTCGTCGATAGCGTTTGCACCGCCATTCAACGAAGTCCGGGAAAATCAACACGGAGGGTAAGTCGTGAAGTGCAGATTTCACAGCCCACTGTCTGGAGAATTTTAAGAAAGAAGCTGAAAATGATTCCATACAAAGTGCAGATGTTGCAAAATCTCACTGACCTTACCTCGCATTTGGGCGGAAATGGATTAACGGCTGGATGTGTGTCGTGTGACTAAAGATGCACACATAGAACATCTGCGACTGTCTCTAAAAGAAACTTGAAACATTCCCCTACAATTATGTTACAGGTAACATAGAAAATCTTGCATTGTTCTTGTTTTAAAGTGCGTTGAAACTGTATACTTCTTTATGAATCACCCTGTATATACAAGTAATAAAGCTTTAAAACGTGTACTATGAAGTTGTGTAACTCACCAGGGAACTGCGTCTAGCTGCAAGAACCACGGGCAGAGTATATAGGTAAACTTTTACTTACTATCAACGAAGAACTCCAAGGAGCCGCCCCGGCGGCGCAGTGGTCTAAGCGATGGCCTCTGATGATTCGTCCGTAAGGGGTTCGGGTTCGAATCCTGGTGAGGCATGGATGTTGTGTTTGTCTTACGGCACTGGCTCTCTCCCTTGCCTGGAACCAGTGACCCTAAATTAGGGACCGGCGACTGCTTATAGCCCATTGAGTTGCTCACGGTGGTCGTTAAACCTCCAATCAAAAAAAAAAAAAAAAAAAAAAGAACTCCAAGGAAACCTCCGAACATCCCATAAACTATAGAGAACTAAACCATACACGAACTGTCACAATTATACATACAAAAATAGCCGTAATAATAAAAATAATGATAGTAAACATGTAAGTTCGGAAACCGGGGGTCGGAGGTGTCTTTCCCAGATGAGTGGCTCCCGGTTTCCGACCTTGCATATTTACTAACCTTATTTTTATTATTACGGCTATTTTTGCATGTATATTTGTGACAGTTCGTGTATGGTTTAGTTTGTTAGTTTATGGGAGGTTCGGGGGGTTCCTTAGGGAGTTCTTCGATGACATTGAGCACAATTTTGCCTATGTGTGTGTGTGTGTGTGTGTGTGTGTAACCAACTAATAGCGAATTAACTATTCCACCGGGATTAGAGAAAATTCTATGCTACACTCACCAACCCGTCTGGCCAGTGTTGTAAGTTATTGGCAAACTTCCCCCAATGACTTCGCAACTTAATGGCCATTCACTAGCGGTAGGAATGTAAAGTGCCAAAGCGTCGGCCAGTACGACATGAAGGCAGACGGTACTAAGACATCATGATCAAGATAAAATTGCTGAAATGGCAATGGACTGTACATGTTGCTAAAAAAATAAACTTCGACAAGTCTCTCCCTCTTCCCATAGCATGGGCAATTGCTGGGGGACTAACACGACCTGCTCGTGCCTTCTCTATATACTCTGCACCAGTAGGTAACGTTACTGCTACGTTGTGTGGGACTTGTTCATTCGTGGAGAGGGATGGTCGTAATGATCTGTCATTAAGTGTATGCATATACTCATCTCCGGTCGGTAACGACATTAGTACGTGCAGTGGGCCAAGTTGACTTGTAGAGACAGGGGTGGTCATAGTGATCTGGCCTATGAGTGTACATATGTTCCTCGCTGGTCGGTGACGTCACTGATAGGTGTTGTAGCATGCGCATACTCGTGGAGACAGGAGTGGCCCTAATAATCTGGCCCATGAGGGTATGTACTATGTATATATTCCTTGCCGGTCGGTGACATCATTCCTATATGGGACGTGTCCACTCGTGGATACAGGGGTGGTCATAATGATCTGAGTGTATATATTTCTCGCCGATCGTGATGTCCCACCTATGTGTTGCAGAACATGTCCACACGTGGAGACAGGGGTCGACATAATAATATGGCCTATATGAGTGTATGTATGTATACATTCTTCGCCAGTGTTGTGGGACTCGTCCAGGTCCGTAGCTATAGACTGAAGTTAGGAGGGGCGGCTGATGACCTAGGTAAGATAAAGGATGTGAAGAAGTTTGGGTAAAACATATAAAGAGGTCGGGCATTGGAGATTCGCTAATAGGGGCAAAAGCAAACGTAGGTCGATCTTTCCCTCCCCAGGCTACGGCCATAGACGCAACATTGCTCCGTGCTGTGGGACACGTCCACTCGTGGAAACAAGGGTGGTCATAATGATCGTGCCCATAAGTTTATGCATATAAACTCGTCGGCTAAAAAAGAATTGCACCAAGAAGGACTTGTAGGATTGCAATGCTATTCGGGAGGAAGGTAGAGGTTACGAGGAACAATAAATGATTAAACATTGAGACTGATATGGGCAATATTTATTGAGCTACACGCCAATAAGTAGTGTCTCTCCGTTTGCCGTCGAGCCGCCATGTTTGCTCACGCAGCATGCCAGACGTCTCGGTATGGAGTTGTGCAACTTGCTAATGGTGTCCTGCGATAAGCCATCTCATGCAGCTTGAATCTTCTCACGCAGTTCCTGCAGATTGTGCGGTAGGGGTGAAGTGTTTATAGCGCGTCCAATATCATCCTACATATTCTTAATCGGCGATAGGTCTGGCGATGCAACTGACCGTGACAGAGTGTCCGTGTCTTGAAGGCAAGCTCTCGAAACAGCAGCAGAATGCGGACGAGCGTCATCCTTTTAGAAAATCGCGCCGGAGTGAGCGTTCCGAAAAGGTAGGGCCACTGGTTGCAGGACCTCATTAACGTAACGTTGGGCTGTCAAAGTGCCTGTAATAAACACCAAATCTGATCTGGTATCGTAGGCAATTGCACTCCACACCATGACACCAGGACTTCTGAACGTGTGATGCTCGACAACAAACCGTTCAGCTTGGCGCTCACCACGGTGCCTCCACTCACGGATTCGATGGTCGTCTCCTCCAAGACAAAAGCGGTACTCGTCACTGAAGATCACCCGCTGCCATTCTGCGTGTCTCCATGACAGTATGGCACGACACCATTGCAGTCTTTATCGACAATGCAGTGTTGTTAAGGGCAGTCGTCGTAACGGTCGGCGTGCGTGTAGTCCAACGTCATGCAGCCGTCTGCCAATGATGCTTGCTTTAATCGGACGATTCATGGAGGGCACCATTGCTCGCTGCATATTCGCAATCGTGGTTGTTGGATCACTCCGCGCATGTCAGACAACCCGTCGATCCTCTCTCTCCGTGGTTCGTCTAGGTCTCCCAGACCCTTCCTGTCGCTGCTGCGTGCCTTGTTCTATCCACTGCCGCCAACAGTGTGCTATGGTGATATCTGCGCGACCGGTATGGCGCACAATACGACGATAAGACCATTCCGCTTCCCGGAGTCCGACGACGCAGCCGCTCTCGAACTCCTCCAACTGCTCGAATTGCTTCCGAACTTTTTCCAAGGCATACTTCACTTGCCAAGGATGCAACCAACACAACAGGATGAGTCAGAAGGGCAAGCGTGTGCGACGGGACGACCTTATATAGCCGGTCAGGCACAGCGCTACGACCCCTCCTTGCTTGCGTTACTTACGCGCCCTAGCGTCATGCTTGAATCTTTTGCATGTCTCACGATGTCAAACCTACCCACTAAATTCCATTCCTTCGGTTGCTTCCTTCTGGTTGCAACTATTTTTTTGACGATGAGTGTATATTTCTTGCCTGTCGGTAAAGTTACTGCTGGGTGTTGTGGGACGTGCCCACTCGTGGAAGAAGGGGTGGTCCTAATGATCTACCCCATGGGTGTATCTATATGTTCCTTGCCGGTCAGTGACGTCATTCTTATGTAGGGCGTGAGTGGTCATAATGATTTGGCCCATATGCATATTTTCCTTGCCGGTCAGTGACGTCATTCCTATGTTGGATATGTCCACTTGTGGATACAGAGATGGTCACAGTCATATGACCCACAAGTGTATGCATATATTCTGCGCCCGTTGATAATCTCATTTTTTTTTATGCTTTGGGAAGCGTCCATTCTCGTAGACAGGGGTGGTTATTATAATCTGACCTATGAGTACCCGTGCAGAACCGGAAAATTGACAACTATACACAATTCCAAAAAAATGCTCCCATCGTACTTTGTCAGCTCTCCTAAAGTTACGAAAATAATATTCGAGGGTCGTAACAAAACAAAAAACAAAAAAAACAAAAACAAAATTCGTGATGAAGCTAAATGTAAATCTAATGCCGCATTCTTTTTGAAGATAAAGCGATCTAAAAATGATGAATGACGTGATCGAAATATATATTAGTTTTCGTGTGTCACTGATTCCCCTTTCTTTTGAAAACGCTTCAGGCTGATTTAGAACAGACGACATTGTTTCACAACAACAATGTTCAATAAAATTCCCAGGAAACCATAGAGCAAGTAGAAAATTCTATTTCATGAGACAGTGCGTAGTTATAGAGGCACTGGAATTGTTTCGAAAATATTTCAGTCTAATATTCAAGGGAGTTTGAAATTTCTGTTTAAATGAAGCGTAATTAATTCGAAATGCTTCTTTTTTATACTTTTTTTCATTTATGCCCAAAACAGATTTTCAATCTAAAGGTAAAATATTCAAAATGAGCCCTTTAAGTATATTTGATGTCAGCTCCATTTTTTCAGTGTCGCAAATAAAAAAAAACATTCTGTAAAACACGATTTTTACGCAAAGCGCAATCCTGAATTTTAATTAAAAATGTGTTAAAATGAAAATTTATTCGAACAAATCCTGGTTCATTCTTTTTCGGAAGAGCAAATCGTTTACAGCAATACACACTCAGTAGAAGTTAGTGATAGGAGTGATGGGCAGTTGACATGGGCATCCCCCGCGCACAGTGGAACATACCCATAGGCGATAAATAGGTGTACAGCAGGGCTACCCAATAATGTATCGCAATCGATGAACATGGGAAAACGTGATGATCTGAGCGAGTTTGATCGTGGACGCATTATCGGTACAACACAAATGGGTCATTCTATCGCCCAAGTTGCAAGAACTTTAAGGTTCCCGAGGGCAACTGTATCAAGGGTGTACCGCTAGTACACTATCGACGGACGTACCAGACCCCAGAGACCAAGCGGTGGACAACCACAAGTCGTTGATTACCGATGTCGACGTAGACTATCCAGGCTCATAAAGACCGACCTTTTGGCAACGGAGGCGCAAATCACATCCAACTTAAATGTCGGAGGCCCAACCAGCGTCAGCTAAGGAACGGTACGTCGTATGCTGCATACACTGGTACGCGGGAGCCTACGCCCTACCTGTGTACCACTGTTGACTGCTCGTCATCGGAAATTACGCCTCGTCTGGTACCAGGAACATCCATAACTGGCCCTCTGCAAAGTGGCGCTGCATCGTGCCGTCAGATGAGTCCCGTTTTCAGCTGTACCGAGCTGACGAGAAGGTGCGGGTATGGTTTCGACCATGGCTTCGTCGTGCCAGGTTCTCTTTGTTAGAGGCTCTGTGATGGCTTTGGGGAACCTTCTCGTGGGACACATTAGGCCCCTTAATGTGTCTGGAGAGGTCCTTAACCGCTGCGGACTACCAGCATGTGCTGGCTGATCACCTACACGCTTTCATGGCCTTCGCGCATTCTGCGGCCGATGGTCTGTTCCAGAAGGACAATGCGCCCCCTCACTGGGTAGCAACCACCCAGACATATCTCGAGGAACACGCATCTGGGGTCGGAACCATCCAGTGGCCACCAAAGTCCCCGGATTTGAACCCTGTTGAAACTCTTTGGGATTCCGTGGTGGTCAGATTCATGGATCCTGGCCAGACGTCTCGGGCGTAAGAACTAGTTATTAAAAAATTACTCTGCATATCCTATTTTCCCTCATCATTATGACGGGCTTTCACCTAGTCTGTGTTACAAATCGTTAGCATTCCTTCAGAAAAACTAAAATTCTGCGTCTCCAACCAGTGAAGACGCTATTCAGTTTCATTATGCTGCCGGTGGTTTAGATGTGAAGAAAATGCGAATTTTATGATTTTTTTAAAATTAAAGTACTTTTTTTAATTTCACTGTCTATGCATGGAATGGCTAACTTTCATCTTCCAGAGTGCCGAGAATAAATATTTCGAGGCCTTGAAGGCCACGCGTAAATATTTAGCCAAAGCAAATTAGCGGAGCAATTGTATATATACACTGAAGTGCCTGAAAAACTGGAACACACGAGCTTATGCAAAATACATAGCAACGTCATCTATGCGCGTACTCGGTTGCGTCCGCCAGAGCGTATATAAAGCGACAGACATCATTGCCAGCTGTCAGAGCTGTTTTCGGCATGAGAATGACAAGTAATAACGATTTAAGCGATTTTCAACGCGGTGTCATAGTTGGCGCTCATGAGGTGGGCCATAGTATTTTCGGATTTTCACGGACGACCATTGCAAGGGTGTACCGTGACTACAAGAATTGCGGCAAAACCTCCAACCTACGATACGAGTGTGGCCGTAAAAAGACATTGGATGAACGTGACCATCGTCGGCTGTCAAGAATCGTTTCACGCGATAGGCGTGCAACACTCTCGCAGGTATCGTCGGAATTCAATGCTGGAGCCTCAACAAACATCAGCGTCCGGACTGTGCAACGCACCCTGCACGATATGGGCTTTGGGAGCCGACGCCCAACTCGAGTCCCCTTGATGGGTGCACGACACAGAGCTATGCGCCTCGCTTGGGCACGGCAACACCGCCACTGGGCACTTGATGACTGGAAACAAGTAGCCTGGTCTGACGAGGAGTCGCGTTCCCAACTGTATCGGGCAGATGGAAGGATTCCTGTGTGGCGCAAACCCCATGAATCCATGGATCCCACCTGTCAACAGGGAACTGTACCGGCTGGTGGAAGGGGGTCCGTAATGGTATGGGGTATGTTTAGCTGGACTTCACTGGGACTCCTGGTATGTCTACAAACGTCTGTGACCGGCCAAAACTATGTGCGCATCCTTTCTGACGAGGTACACCCGTTCATGTCCTGCATTCATGCTGATGGGTTCGGCCTGTTCCAGAACGACAATGCACCTCCACACAACTGTCGGGACGCCATATTATGGTTAGAGGAGCATTCGTCTGAGTTTGGGGTGTGGCCATATCCACCCAAGTCCCCAGATCTGAATGTGATAGGACACATTTGGGATGCTTTGCAACGCGCTATCGAACACAGGAAACCGCGACCTCGGAATACACCCGAATTGTGGAACGCTCTGCAGGAAGTAGGGTGTGTATTGCCTATATTTCCAGAAGCTAGTGAAGTCCATGCCCCGTAGTATTTCTGCAGTCCTGCGCTTCCGTGGGGGACCTACCAAGTATTAGGCTGGTGTACCAGTTTTTCTGGCACTTCAGTGTATATATATTGTAATGACCTAGGCCGCTGCCACCAATGTAACGGTCGTGGCCGCTATCTCACCGCGGACAACCAATGTAACAACCGTGGCCGAACAATTTATTATATTTCTTTTCCACGGTCATTTGACGTTGTCGTTGGCGCGAAGACTGTATTATATGGGCACACACTTAAACTATTCAAACCAATCACATTCGTACACATAAATAATGTGGTCTATAAATGTGCTGACTGCACTAAACAAACATTTAATTGGCTATAAAAAAATAACAATGGCACATATACGAATAAATATTACTTGTCTTCTGAACATAAGTGTTGGGTTAGCGGTGATCTAAATCTGTTCCCGCTAGATAATTTTAATGAACTTAAATTCCACAGTTCAGTTCTTACAATATACCAGTTCAGTTCCTTAACTAATCGCGTAGCAGGTGTAATAACAAAAGCAAAATGTTTATATTTACATGGATGCTGCCGAGAATAAATCCAAATTGTTATCTATTACGTGGTAATGTATCCACACACCGCTGTTGCGCGGCCGGTATCTTTTGCGCTTGCATAGCTACGAATGCAGCTTTCTCTCGGAGGGGTTGCCCTGATATCGCTGTTTCACACACACCAACATATTGTTGTTGATGGAGCTCTCCCACACCTCCTTGGCTGCATCTGTTAGGGGATGACCGTGTTGACGATTAACAACGCTGTTTATAGCGTTTCCAGCCCGAGTTCCGAATCTTTGCATCGCTTTTCCTTGAAGCGACCGACTCCGACTTCTCAATTCCTCCGCAGCTTCGTTATTTACTGGCCAACCAGTTGCAAGTTATTGTATGGTTTTGTAGCACAGGATTTGCTGCTTTATCCCGCGGATATAGGCATTCCGCGGCTTTAATGGCAATCTTGCCCACCCAGATGCCTTCGAGTTGCCAATTCTCCGTTTCTTACAAAATGCAGGAGGTTTGCTGCTTCATTTTTCCCAAATCATCTAGCAGAATAAAGACGACTCGTCTTTAACATCGGAGAGCGTACAGACAACTGAAATTTCTTCCTTATTTTCACGCCAAGTGCGCAACCGGACCACACAGAAAGAGAGCAATTGTACCCGAAAATGCTCTAAACAATCGACGAATTTACGATAATTCGCTCACCATCTTGTCCCCCATCTTCATTCATTTCTACAAATGGCCCGCTTCGAAACGTTCCTCCTTCCCTGTTTGGACTGGCACTTCGGCTGCGACCAACGATTTATGACCTAAAAGCGCTGACTCCGACCACTCAGTCCCTGTAAGAATTATTCCTCTCTTTTCTGCCCTATCCCAAATAAAACTTTCTCTGATGTTTTCACTTTTGGATTCCAGTAAAGCCTCTCACTTAATTAATTAATACCTAATTAAATTCATACTTCTACCACGCCCATTAATTCCCGAATTAATGGCGGGGTGGATCGTAACAATATATATACACATATTTATTACTAAGTATGGGTATAAAACAAGATGCAAACGTTAGTAGCTATTAATGTTCATATTACTTTCCGAAAGAAAATATTTGCACGTATAGATTGAGACCAGTAAAAAATATTTGTGATTAGAAAACAGATATCAGATGCGTGAGAGAAATGAAATCGAATTTAAAAATCAGTCCTTTATTGACGAAATTCATAAAGGGAGCAAATAAGAATACTTTAGGCACTAGTATGAGTTCACAAATTATTGAAAGCTGACTTTTAACGAAGCTGAAGATGTTGTTGCAGGAAATCTTGAAGGTGATCTCAGTCAATTGATTTCGTTGCGAGAATTTCATAACCTTCACTGAGGAGAACTTTCATTGGCACGTGTACGTGCTTCTAAACATGGAAACAACACTTCCAAAATATATATATATATTTTTTTTTTTTTGGTATTGGGAATTTTTCACTTGGCACCAGTTTCCAGAATTAATTCCGGTTTCATACTTGGACACGAAGGAGGGGCTATTTTGCAGATATCATGGCTCTAAATTAATACTTTCCTGCCCCTTCAAATCTCCGAAACCGGTGAAAAAAATGAGTCTCCTTTTAAAACCGGTCATCAAACATTAACCTTAAAACAGTCGTTATTTCTTCTTTTTAACTCATTGAATATTATTCATATATTTTTGAAGTGACTCAGATGTCCAGCAACGATTTTCGGGAGCCCGTCCACGAATTCGCGTTACGTTAGGGGAAACCCCTGGAAAAACTCCGAATTTTATGAACGGCAACGAAAATCGAACCCCCAACGGTCTCCCAGCACACATACGGATGGCGATAATCCAACTGCGTATGTAGAATAAATTACAAGCAATAATCAATCAGATAAAGCTTCTACTGTCAAATTTTTTTCCAGACTGAACTTTCATTGAATACTGGTATATTTTTTCTACTGTCATCCACTGCTGGAGTTCCTGTCCTCAATCCTTGAACTTGGCTAGTGAATTATTCACTAATTTTGCGTATCCGAAAGATCTTAAATTTTATTTACTTCTAATTTTTTGTTGTTTTTCTTGACTTTGGGATATTTTTCGCAAGTTTAAATCGTGCAAAGACGGTTCGATGTTAGCGTTCTTATACTTCAGCACGATAGTAATAATCTTTAGAATTATTCACCGACAATGAACTATAAAAACATAGCAAAGACTTTCGAAATTAAAATCACAGTAAAATTACGACTTTGAAGAACAATTTAATTTCCCCTATATTTTAAAAATATATAATATAAAGACAACAATAGGTGTGTGGTACATGTTATCTGAGAGTACGCATGACATAGAACTTATCTGCACCGAAGTGCAAGACCAGCCGGAGAACGGAAAAATATTTTCTTCATTTTTACCGATAAGCTGGATTAAAGCGCAGTTGCTGTGGCACACTTCCCGAAGCCAAACTTTTGGAAGCAGATTCAGACTCTAATCGAAATGCATATATTTATTTTTAATACTTAATGTTTGTAATTTTATTAAACCGATCACGATAAATTTCGATGTGTAGCTGAAAAATATCGAATGCCATTACCCTTTGTTATTCAGGAAGTTAATCAAAAGTTATGATGCCTAATTTTTCAACGCTCTAAGCTTCGTAATCTGTTGGAGGCTGAAGAGATTAAAGTGCTCATCGTGAGCGAGCAACGCTCAAATTCACGCATTTGCTGTCCTGAAGTGGCATCGATATTTCTAAAAAGTTTAATGATAGTTCGTTGAGGATAAAAATTACCAGCTCTTTAAGACTTTTCCTTTGATCCACAGCAGGATCCTCCGCCAGAAGGCCAGTCCAATATTATAATATTACTTTTTTAATGTTTCTGGATAAAATGCGACTTAATGGGTTTGAAAGAGGGTAATGTCTGCAAATGCAAGGCAACGGAAGAGTGCTAAGTACCCAATGTATAAGTACAAATCCGTCCAACATGTAGTCGCCATCGTCTGCCATGACCTGCTGCCATTGTCTGGGCAGTTGCTGGATACCGTCCATGTAGAATTGTGGCGGCTTGGACGCAAAGAAGTGAGTAAGTGCGCCTTCGACATCGTCCCAGTTGGTGAACCGCTGCCCGCCCAGGAAATGCTGCAACGACCGGATTGATTGATTGATTGATTGGAGGTTTAACGACCCCCGTGAGCAACTCAATGGGCTATAAGCAGTCGCCCGTCCCTAATTTAGGGTCACTGGTTCCAGGGAAGGGAGAGAGCCAGTGCCGTAAGACGAACACAACATCCATGCCTCACCGGGATTCGAACCCGGACCCCGTTCCGACGAATTATCAGAGGTCATCGCTTAGACCACTGCGCCACCGGGGCGGCGCAACGACCGGAAAAGGAGATAGTCGCTTGTGGACAATGTCCGGGGAACAGGCTGGGTGCGGCAGCAGGTGCCAGCCTAGTTCCCTGATCTTTTGGTAGGTCACCAATGCTGTGTGAGCTCTCGCTTCATCCTGCTGTAGGAGAACCCCCTTGCGGTTCAGCTGTGCTGGTCGTTTCGACGTGAGCGATGTGTGCAACTCATCGAGCGGACGGCAATACACATCGGCGGTGATAGTGGTGTTGTCTGGCAGCGGCACAAAACAAAAACACGGCACTCAGCATATCCCACCAAACAGACAGCAGGACCTTACGTGGGTGTAAACAGGGTCTGGGGGTCGGCATGGGCTTCTGTTTTGCATCCAACCACTATTTCAGGGCCCTGACATTGTAATACAAGACCCACTTCTGGTCACCTGTCACAATGCGGTCCAAGAACGGTTCAACTTGATCACGTGCAAGCAGGGAAATGCATATACTCATACGGTTTGTTTTCAGCCCCAATGTGAGTTGATTGGGTACCCAAACTTCCCTCTTATGCACCTTTCCTAGTTGACGCAGGTGCGTGATAATGCTCGTGTGGGTAGTCCCCAGCTGTTTGGCCAACTCCTGCGGGTCAGTCTCTACTAAGGTCTTCAGCATATCTATATCCGCTGTTGCGGGTCTTCTGGCGTTGGAACGATTTGACAAGTCAAAATTTCCCTCTCGAAATGGTTCAAACCAACGACAGCACTGACGATGTGATATGGCTTTGGGATACACACTGGCATTGTTCCTTAAAGCACTTACGGGAGTGCTACAGGAACGAAATTCATGCAGCATGCAATGGCGGATGTACTCCTTGTCCACTTCCATATATGTTGGCTAGCTGTTACACTCTTCACCTTCTGACGGCTAGCTGTTACTGACTTAAGCCACCTACCTGTTGATATCATGCCGGTGCTGCTCAATCTCAGTGGCCAATGTGCGCCGTGGCTGGGGCTTCGACTTCCAGTTCCTCTTCATCGAACATTACTTTCTTTCCAACCCAATGGATTGCACTTAGAAATGTCTTAAAGGAAAAGTATTTAATCAATTCATCCTTTCAGTCCTTATTTATGGATCAGAGACATGGGCCTTAACTAAAACAGACATACAGAAACTGCGGTGAACTGAAAGAAGTGTGGAGGTGGATGCTTGGTGTAACCAAGACATACGAAAAGGAACTCAGTGGATAAGGAAAATGACAGAAGTCTTTAAAGCAAATACCTCCAGCCACACTGGACATACTTCTAGAAGAACTGACCCGCTGTGGTCAATTCGTGAACTATGCTGGATATTAAGGAATAAAAGACCCCAGCAGTAGATCACAGTAGTGGATGAATTTCTAAAGAATATCTATGTGACGTAGAAGAGAACTGCTCAAAACAGTATTTGTTTAGCAGACTTAGGGAGACCGTGTTCCAGTAGTGGATTGAAAATGGTTTTCATGTCACTTGGTATCCAGTTTAGTATTTCAGTTGTCCAACGGTGCCCAGATCTAGTCGGTCTATTTTCTTTGGATATACTGATAGGATTGACCACCGATGGACAACTGTAACTGACTGTTTGGTTGTTTAAACACTCAAATGGACAAAACATTAGAGATATCTATCTAATCTCGTGTTGGTCCTCCTTTAGTGTGAATAACATCCTGAGCACGCCGAGACATCGACTTCACCAGATGCCGGAGTGTTTCCGAAGGTAATAGCCAGCCATACCTGTTGCAGCATTGTTTACTACTCCTCCCGAGACGTCGGTCTGAAGAGACTTTGAGGATGAAACTTTGAGATATACTGAACATACTTTGAGAACGTGCATCTAACAGTACGTCCTCAAAGTCTCTTCAGTATTATATACCTAATTTGATGACCCGAAATTCACCCGCTTTTGAGAAATGATAACTCAAAGCCTGATATAAAAACAGATGCACAAACACTGCATGCCATATCAGAAACAGCAATGCATTCGCAAAACATTTCCGTGTGTAATATCATAATATTGCTGGTTGGAAAGGACTTTTTTGTTCTTTTTTTTACACACAAAATATCATCCGTAAGTTAACAACCTACAAAATACGAGGGTTGCTTCGGAAGTAATGCAAAAGTGGGCCTAACTTTTTTATTACTTTACAGAGGTGGTTCAAATTGCACATGTTCATGGAGTGACTCTTCTTCTATAGTAACCCTTCTTCTTCTTTGCAGGTAAATAGTGGATTCCAAGCAAAAGCAACACGCCGTCATTGAGTTCTGGACCAAGCAAGGATGCAGGCTGTCCCACATCCACAGAAGACTACAGAATTTTTACGGAGATGACACCATTGAAGAGAGCAATGTGCACAGATGGATGAAGAAGTTTAAAGAAGGGGAAACCAGCATTGAAGACAAACCACGCAGTGAGAGGCCATCACCTGCGACCACTGACACGAATCGTCAGCGAGTGGATGAATTGGTTCGCGCAGAGACGGGTCACAATCCGCGAGCTTATTGCAAAACTGGACTGCGGTCAGAATGCCATACAGGAGATGGTGGAAGACTTAGGGTATCGGAAAGTGTGTGCAAAGTGGGTACCTCAGCAGTTGACACCCGATTGGAAGGAGAGAAAGGTGGAAGTCTGTTCTGATCTGCTGGAAGCCAATGAAGACACTTTTTTTTTCGATCTGGTGACAGGAGATGAAACGTGGGCGTATCTTTACGATTCGGAAACGAAGAATAAATCCATGGAATGGCGTCACACCTCTGCACCAAGGCCTAAGAAGTTCAAGAGCCAGCGATCAGCACAGAAAGTCATGATGACTGTTTTTTTTTGGGGGGGTGACAAGGGTGTCATACTCCTTGATTTTCTGTAACGTGGGCATACCATAACCTGCGAGCTGCACATTGAGACACTCAAGATGCTTAGAGAAGCCATACGGATTCGTCCTCATGGCTTCTCTAAGCTTCTTGAGTGTCTAAACCGAACAAGAACCTGAAACGGATACACATTCACCATGACAATGCGGGACCACACATATCTTTGGCAACAACTCAGGTGATTAGCAAATTAGGCTGGTTGGTGGTCCCCATCCACCGTACTGCCCAGATCTGGCATCCTCCGTCTTTCACCTGTTCGGTCCAATAAAGGACAGTCTCCCGGGACAACGATTTAATGACACAGACGAGATGGAAGTGGCTGTGAAGAAGTGGGTACAACAGTCCACACCCGAATTTCTTCAAAGAGGATTCCAGAGTTGGGTTCAACGATGCCGCAAATGCATCGCTTGTGGTGGAGACTATGTTGAGTAGCACCTTTGTATAGAGAAAGAGTAACTCTACCAACTTGTGCAATTTGAAAGGTCTCTGTTAGTTAATAAAAAAGTTAGGCCTGTTTTTGCATTACTGTAGGTTAAACCCTCGTGATAATCTCAACATGTTTTGGCCTTACTACAGTTACGTCTTTATGAGGAGCAAGTCCAGCAATTTTTTTACTTGCTTCTGATGAAGACACAGCTGTAGTTAGGTCGAGACAGGCTGACATAATTATTTTGTAAGTTATTTTAATTTACTTGTGATCGTTTGTGAGTAAAAATGAAAAAAATCATCGTTTCCAACCGTCATTGAGTTAAAAAAAATATTTAAAAAAAAATGTAACAAGCTCAATACCGGTTAGAGACATACACTGAAAAGCAATTGAATTAGAGGCAGCTGGCGTTATGCAAATGTGGCTCTGTGGGCGGCCCTGTAAACGGAAACGACATGACGTATGCAGCGATCCGACAATATAAGGAGTGATGCGACGGCAATCAGTAATTGTTGGAAGCAGTATGGGTAAGACGAAGGATCTAAACGCATTTGCTCGTGGGCAAACTGTCGGGGCCCGACGAATGGGTCACTCCCTCTCGGAAGTCTTGCAGGCACTGGGATTTTCACGAGCCACTGTATCACGGGTGCACCGTAAGTACATCGAATCCGGTAAAACCATCCCTGCAAGGGCCAACTGCCGTGGAAAACAGCGTGTGGATGAGCGGGGTCATCGTCGGCTAGCTCGCATTGTAACAGCGGATAGATGGGCCACAGTGCAAGAAATCACTCGGTAATTTAACGCTGGTGCACAAAAACGTGTAAGCAGCCACACCATCCAGAACCATCTCCTCGCTATGGGGTACAGAAGCCATCGTCCCACGAGGGTACCGCTGCTGACCGCACATCACAGGGTGAAAAGATTAGCATGGGCGCGGGAACATCGCCACTGGACCCTAGACATGTGGGAAAATGTTGCCTGGATTGATGAGTCGAGATTCACGTTGGTACATGCGGATGGCAGGAGACCAGTACGGCGCAAACCAAATGAAGCGATGGATCCTTCTTGCCAGCAGGGTACTCTTCAAGCTGGTGGGGGTGGCATTCTCGTCCGGTGACTGTTTACGTATACTGAAATAGGACCCCTGGTACGTGTGACATCGTCTTTCACAGGTCAACGTTACCGGGATATCCTGGACGACTATTTGCTCCCGTTTGTGCGTCTTCAACATCTCACTGGGGATCTCATCCTGCAACAAGACAATGCACCGTGCCATCGCTCCCGAATTGTATCCAAATGGTTGGATGAACACTCCACCGACGTGACCTCGCTTCCTTGGCCAGCTTGGTCACCTGACTTCAATCTTATCCAGCACATCTGGGATGCCATCGAGAGAGATGTTCGAGGCTCTGATTCCCTTCCATCAAATCTTCGTGAACTGTGGGAGCTTGTTCAGGGGTCGTGGATCCGTATGGCTTCCCAATGCTTCCGGTGTCTTGTCTACTCCATGCCGAGACGAATCGCCGCCGTCATCAGGGCGAAAGGTGGTGCTACCCGTTACTAGACAGGTATCTCTAATTCAATTGCTTTTCAGTGTAATTCACACCACCAAAAAATATAACTGTTTAGAGAAGCGTCTTCAGTCTGCATGTGCTGATATATCACTGATACAGAGCGCACATGCAGTTACTCCAGTAATCTTCTTTTAAACGCAAAGTAATTTTGCAGAGTGTAGCTTTGCACGTTTTTCGTAAAAAAGGAAGTGAGCGCTGTGTAACACATTTTGAGAGAAAATCGGAAAAGTACGATGAACGAGTGAAACTAATCACTGGATGCAAACACGAAAGCCACTCGAACATATTTGCCTTAGATATTTTGCATTCCTCAGAAAATCATAAAAAAGATCTGGTGTGTAGATATTTACAAATCGTATTTATTTCACAATAGAACTTTTAAGCTCTTAATGGTAAAAGCCTTGATGGTAGAAGTCTAGTAAACTCGTGACCATCATCTTGGCTTGTAGTTTTGTCTATAGCGGTAACTGATGACCCTGTGTTTTATGACCAGTGACAATTCACGAAAGGAAGCTATCGCTGTCTTTTAAGTTTCGTGCCAGCAAGCAATTTCCAGCGATAACTGCGTGTCTAAGAAGCGTCTATCCCTCTGATGATATCATCTACATTGCACTTCTTCCGAGGCAGCTACTGCTGTGTTGATCCTCATGATGAAGTCATACAATCCTTTGATCAATCTTACACCATTTGTTTTCCTGTTCTTTCCTTATATTAGTTTACTCAGAATCCAACTGGGCTCTCATTGATACGTAAAAGTCAATGTTTTCCAGACGTTTGAATACTGCACAATGGTTTTTTTCTCAGATGTTTCAACATTGCTGACAGTTTTCTTTTCAAGCATTTAGGTATTTCACGCTGAGTTCCTCTCAGATGTTTAACCCTTTAAGCGGCCGATGTACGTGAAGCAAGAGATGCCTAAATATTCCTGCGCTCCTCAAATAGAAGTGTTCTTATGGTGACCGGGTTATACGAACGCTACGTCGAAACAATTCCTTTCCCTCTGTCATCTCAGTAGTGTCGACTATAAATTTGTCACTGGTTGTAAGTGTTCCCTTGCAATCCTTAGTCTTACAATATGTAGTCTGATTTCCTTATAGTCCTTTATTCTTTGTTCCAGTAATCAAGGAATGATTCAGAAGTAGTCCCCGGAACATAGAAATCATGCCACATGGTAGAAACAAAAGTTACTCGAGCATCTTTCTTCTGTCTTAGGTTATTCGCCCTTTTTATAGCATTCTTAGCAAAAAGGTAATCAGACGTAAACGATTAATGACAATCATACCCCCAAATGACCACTTAGAATGATAAACCTAAGGTGAAAGCAACGCTTCTGGATGCGTAGGTTCATTCGTTTCTGTCGCGTTCGACCTGCTTCTCAGACAGTGAATATATTCGTATTTCGTTCCAGACAGTTAAAGGGTTAAATATGCCCCAGTGGCTTAGCGACAGGAGGAACAAAGAGGAGCAGTTGCTACTGGGCGCATATCTAAGGGGACTTCGAAAAGGTTGGAATGTATGCACCGTGGCGAGTTATTTTGTACACTACTGTTTTTGAAAATTGCAACACCAAGATCGAATCGCTCTATTCGAATGAAAATTATTTCACAGATTCTTCATGTTACAGGAGATTAACTGATTACATTTGTACGGATATACAAGATTTCTGTTCGCTTCTGAACTCAATATCGTGTGAAGCCACCTCGAACAACAATAACAGACTCTACACGACGTGGCATTTAATAGAAGAGGTTATACGATATCGTATAAATAAATAGAAAACTTATCGTATAAATAATAGAAAAATACGTATAAATAATAATAGAAAAATACGTATAAATAATAGAAAAATACGTATAAATAATAGAAAAATACGATATCTTCTGAACTCAATATCGTGTATCGTATAAATAATATCGTATAAATAAAATATATAAATAACATATATAAATATATAAATAATATCGTATATATATATATATAATAATATCGTATCGTATATATAATAAAATCGTATATATGTGTATATATAATAATATCGTATATATGTATATATATAATAATATCGTATATATATATATAATAATATCGTATCGTATATATAATAAAATCGTATATATGTGTATATATAATAATATCGTATCATCATCATCATCATTGTCAACCATTATCAATCCACTGCTGGACGAAGGTCTCCCCAAGTTTCCTCCACAACGGTCTGTCTTGTGCCAGTCTCCTCCATGTCACCCCTGCATACTTTCGAATTTCATCCACCCATCTCCCATGTGGTCTTCTTCTGGGTCTTTTCCTGTCCCTTGGAATCCAATCTAAAATTTCGGCTGTCCATCGATGATCTGTCCTTCTGGCAGTATGTCCAGCCCATTGCCATTTCAGGGATTTAACTCTGATCATGATGTCTTCCACTCTTGTCATTTTTCGGATCCACGAGTTCCTCTTCTTATCTCTCCTGGTTACACCAAGCATGCACCTCTCCATGCTTCTTTGAGTTGTCTGCAGCCTTTGTATGTCTCTTTTAGTTAAGGTCCACGTCTCTGCACCATACGTAAGCACTGGAAGGATGCATTGATCAAACACTTTTCTTTTAAGACATAATGGCATATTGCTCTTGAAAATTATGCTGTTTCTTCCAAAAGCTCTCCAGGCAAGTTTTGTACGCCGATTAATTTCTTCATCAATGTGACCCTCACTTGATATCTGCTGTCCAAGATAAACGTACGTGTCTGTTATCTCCAGCTTTTCTCCATCAATCGATAAATCTTCATTTCTTGTAAAAGCATTGAACATCACTTTTGTCTTCTGAAAGTTCATTTTTAATCCCACTTCTTTACTCTTGTCAGCAAGTTCCTGGATCATACTCTGCAGCTCTGATGGGGTAGTTGCAAAAATGACTACGTCATCAGCAAAGCGAAGGTGGGTTAGATAATCTCCATTAATCTTTATCCCCTTGTTTTCCCAGCTCAGCGACTGAAAAACACCCTCCAATGTGGCATTAAAGAGCTTCGGAGATATGGTGTCACCTTGTCTCACTCCCTTTCCAATTTTTACGTGTGTTGTATTTTCAAACAGCCTAATCTTTGCACTTGCATTTTCATAGATGTTATTAATAATATTAATGTATGCATCTTCAATACCGCAGGTTTTCAGAGCCATTGTAACTGCTGATGGTTTCACCGAATCAAAGGCTTTTTCATAATCGATAAAAGCCATGCACAATGGAAGTTCATATTCCCTCGCTCTTTCAATTAGTTCTCTCAGCACGTGGATATGATCTATTGTGCTGTAGCCACTCCTGAATCCAGCTTGTTCTCTCGGTTGAGCCATGTCCAGTGTTACCTTCAAGCGGTGTGAAAGAACTTTAGTGAAGATTTTATAAACCACTGATAGGAGGCTGATAGGTCTGTAGTTTCCGAGATCCTCAATGTCACCTTTCTTATGTAGCAGGATCATTGTAGCGGTGTTCCAATCCTCAGGAATCTTTCCTTCATTAAGGCATCGAGTGAAAATTTGGGCGAGTACTGTTTCGATTTCTCCACTTGCTTCTTGTACGATGTCTACAGTAATTCCATCTTCTCCTGGAGCTTTTCCTCGCTTCATGTTCTTGATTGCATGTGCAACTTCTGTTGGAAGGACTGGAGGAACTCTGGTACTGGTATCTTTCATGATGTCTGGAGTGCATATATCATCCCTTTCATATAATTTGGAGTAGAAATCTTTCACTCTTGTCAAAATTTCGCCTCTATTTCTTGTTACAGAACCATCTTCTTTTCTCAGTGCCATAATCTGTTTTCTTCCCTTACTGAGATGTCCCTTTGCTATCTTTAGGCTATGGTTGTTTTCAATTGCTTTCCTCACTAGTTCACAGTTGAATTTCCTTACGTCTTCAGTGATACTTTTTCTTACTGTCTTGCATAGCTCTATATATTCCACTTTGGAAGTCACATCTTCTTTAGTTGTCCTCATCTCTCTTCTTTTTTGCATCAACATTTTGGTTTTTCCTGATAATTTGTTCACATGCAACTTGTTCTTAGACCCAGCTAATTTTGTTGCTGTTTCCATAAGAGCTTTGGTTACTTTTCTGTTAACTTCAGAGATGTCCACTTCTTCCGATGTTAGGCCTTCTAAAGCAGAGAACCTGTTCTTCAGTTCTAACTTGAAGGTATTATGGTGTTTTTTAAGGTTGGTTATGTCAATAGATTTTGTTTGTCTTATGAGCTTGCCACGTTCAAGTTTAGTGTTGAGGTGCATCTTACATCTCACCAATCTATGGTCACTACCCGTGTTGAACTTGTTTAGCACACTGCAGTCTTCTATGACGAACTTTTTGTTACACATAATAAAATCAATTTCACTTGACGTCCCATTTGGATGTCTCCATGTCCATTTCCTGTGTGGCTTTTTCTTGAAGAAGGAGTTCAAGATGAAAAACCCTTCTGCCTCTGCAAACTCAACGAGAGAATTTCCACGCTGGTTTCTGTTGCCATGACCGAATTTACCTACTGAAGTTTCATTCTGTTGCCGTTGCCCTATTTTTGCATTGAAATCTCCCATAATTATTTTCAAGTGCTGCTTACCTTTATTATTTAGATGACAAATTTCCTCATAAAATTCTTCAATTTCTTCTTCAGGATGACTTGTGGTGGGCGCATAAGTTTGAATAATCTGAGCCTGGTATCTTTTCGAGAGTTGGATAACAAGTCGTGCAGCTCTGTCAGAGGAACTTTCAACTTCTACAACTTTATCCTTCAGTTTCTTGTTTATTATAAATCCAACACCACTAGTTCTGCCAGTATCTGTCCCACGATAGTAGAAGAGATGTCCACTTTTCAGTTCGATGAGATCTTCTCCTTTTCTCCTTACTTCACTTAGCCCCACGATGTCCCACTTGATCCTTTGTAGTTCCTCTTCCAATTCAAGAAGCCTTGAATCAGAAGATAGAGAGCGTCCATTGTAAGTAGCCAAGGTCAGCATCAGATGGCAGCCTAGTCCGGTTCTCCGGGGATTCTTAGCACCCTCTGCCTTCATGTCGCACTGGCCGCTGCCTTGGCCAGGTGCATTCCAGCTGCCGGAGACTGAGGGCCAAGATTTAAGTTGTGGAATCATTTTGGAGGGGTTTGGCCATAACTCACCACGCTGGCCAAGCGGGTTGGTGAGTGTGGGATAGAATTTCCTCTAATCCCGATGGTATAGTTATACCGCTATGGGCGGTCGTCAGAGCCCCTTTAGTGGGAACAGGATGGAGCTTTTGGAAGAAACAGCATAATTTTCAAGAGCAATATGCCATTATGTCTTAAAAGAAAAGTGTTTGATCAATGCATCCTTCCAGTGCTTACGTATGGTGCAGAGACGTGGACCTTAACTAAAAGAGACATACAAAGGCTGCAGACAACTCAAAGCAGCATGGACAGGTGCATGCTTGGTGTAACCAGGAGAGATAAGAAGAGGAACTCGTGGATCCGAAAAATGACAAGAGTGGAAGACATCATGATCAGAGTTAAATCCCTGAAATGGCAATGGGCTGGACATACTGCCAAAAGGACAGACCATCGATGAACAGCCGAAAATTTAGATTGGATTCCAAGGGACAGGAAAAGGCCCAGAAGAAGACCACATGGGAGAGGGGTGGATGAAATTCGAAAGTATGCGGGAGTGACATGGAGGAGACTGGCACAAGACAGACCGTTGTGGAGGAAACTTGGGGAGACCTTCGTCCAGCAGTGGATTGATAATGGTTGAAAATGATGATGATGATGATGATGATATAAAGAATATCGTATATATAAATAATATCGTATATATAATAATATCGTATATATGATATCGCATCGTATATATAATAATATCGTATATATAAATAATATCGTATAAATAATAGAAAAATACGATATCTTCTGAACTCAGTATCGTGTGAAACCACCTCGAACAACAATAAGAGACTCTACACGACGTGGCATTTAATAAAAGAGGTTATATGATATTGTCCTGGGAAATAGCCTGCCAGGATGCTTCTATGCTAGACCATAGTTCATTTGTGGTGACTGGCGGATGCGCTTGACGTTCCAGTCATTTTGCCACCAAGTCTCAGACATGTTCAATTGGGCATATCCGGCGAACGTGCAGACCAGGGAAGAAGCGGTATTTGCTGTGCGTGGAAGAGGTCTTGGACATTCCGGGCCACATGTGACATAGGGCTGAGACAAATCTAAAGGAAGGATATCACCTCTGCATCTAAAACATCCCTGATGGATCGCTGGCTGTTCAGGGTTTCCTCAATTCGTATCAAGCGAGATCGTGAATTGCGCCCCAAATCGTGACACTTGGCGTTGGGCCGGTATGACTTGCAAGATGCCGTTCATCACGATATCTTCGAACACGTATACGACCATCATGGTGCATCAAGTTGAATCGTGAATCCTCAGAAAACACGACATGTTGCCAATCAGCAAGCCAGTGTCTGAGACCCCATTGCAGTCTGAGGCGTCTGTCGTTGAGGGTCAAAGGAACGCCTAACTGCTAGCAACCAGTTATCGGTTAAGCAGACGACGTCGAACTGTTCTGGCGGACAAAGCTTGACCTGTGACAGTGCTCCACTGTCACAGGTCAAGCTTTGTCTGTCATCTCGGTAGATGTGTTTGTAATCTCATGCAGTCTTGCAATCCATTTCCCGGATTTCTGCGCCTCCGAGCCTCATCTGTCCACTGACGCCTCGTTTGCATCACTGTACTAGCGTTTAGTCTTATACGAGTGGCAATTTCACTGTAAGAATATCCAACTTCTCTCATCCCAACAATCCTTTCTCGCTCAAAGTCTGTCAGGTGTTCATAATGCGACTACTTCGACAACGGGGCATACTGAGACACAAGAAACACCCTTTCAACTCAAATTTGAATCTTCATTAATTACAACATCTTCTCCGAAGAGACAGCCAGGCATTTTCATGTAGGACTTCCGTCCACAGAGAAGGTTTAGGCCCAAACCACCCACAGTGTGTCCGCCTTTTGGGCAGGGCACAGAAACGGAAGGAGTGACTACAAACTGTTATGTCAAGTCTAGTGACTTTGACAGAACAGTTTGTAAGTGAGAGAGAGCACAGCAGATGGCGCCACCGTACAAGCACGATGTTGCCCATAGAGGGGTGAGAAAAAGTCAGGGGGTTGGAATGGATACCCAACGTAACCGGGGGAGTAGGAATGGATACCCAACGTAACCGGGGGTCCTACCCGGGTGCGGTCATTTAACGTACTCGTCCGATGCACGGCGGATATTCAGCGATTGTTAGCAAATCACACCATCTCTGGAAGATCATCCCAGGATTGAACCTGGGGACCCTCGATTGACAGTCTGACCACTAAGCCATCCGTGGCTCAATTACATCTCGTTTGACCCAGATCTTTATACCCAGGACCGGACAGTTCAGAGGGAGCTGCACTGAAACTGCATGCGCATTTATCCCGACATTTTAAACATGCACATGTCCCAACTTGTTATACTTATTCTGTAACTTTCAATCTAATATCAGCAGTTCTTCATGGTGTTACAATATTCACAAGTATTGTGTATTGTGTAGTATGAAAACATATACTTTTCACTCGGAGAAAATTTCCGCGCACTTGAATGTTCATTTCTTTTTTTTTTTCTTTTTTTTTTTTTTTTTGTTTCATGACCACCATTAGCAACTCTTAGATCTATAGGCTGTTGTCCGTCCCTAATTTAGAGCACTAGTTCCGGAGAAGAGAAACACAACACCCATTTCTCACCTGGAACTCAGACCTGTGGTATTTCGGATGAATGGTCACAATCCAACGCCTCAGATCATTCCGTCACCGGAATAGCGATGAATTTTCAAATTTCGTTTTTAATTTGTCATTTTTGGTGTTATTATGGGGTTCAGATGCACCTTTATTCGTTCCGTCATTGAGTCATAACATATGCTCTTGTTTTGCTGTCTAATATACGTTAAAATTAATCAGAGGATATCCTATGACCGTGTCACATTGAAAGTAACAGAGCTCTGCTTCACAGCGCATTCTGCACAGTGAAAAAAAATCTGAGCTAGAAAGAGACGTAAAGCGCAGTCACGTATCAGGTAGAATTCTAATCGCGCAATGAAGAAGTGTTGCTTCGCTATTAATGCGGGTGAATTAGTCATTTTATTTTCTGTTGGAGCTTATTATTTTTTTGAATAGTTTTGTAATGATTTCATTTTATATGTAAAAGGATTTATTACAAATTACGTATTTTTGTCGTCGTGATTTTTCGAAACAGAGTGATTTGGAAATTGATATCTTTTTAAATTGACAATGACTTTTAATTGTTTTTAAGAAAATGTGCAATGTACTGCTCAGAGATATAAACGGGTCACCGGTTCCACAATTTCTTACGGGTCAGACGGGTCGGGTAAAGTTTTCCAGACCCGATTTCGACCTGGTTTTATTTTCATTTTATTTTTGAAAAGCAAAAAATATTTCAAATAATCCTTCAGAAGTCTTTGAAATAATACTTCAGAGCTGCCGACAATGGTTCAGGAACTTGCTAAGAAGGGTAAAGAAACGGGATTAAAAATGAACTTTCAAAAGACGAAACTAAAGTACAATGCTTTTACAAGGAATGAAGATTTGTGAATTCGTGGGGAAAAGCTGTAGATAACCGATACCTACTTTTACCTTGGGCAACAGATATAAAGAGAGGATCACATTGATGAAGAAATTAATTGGCGTAAAAAGCGTGGTTGGAGAGCTTTCGTAAGAGAGAGTAAAATTTTTAAGAGCAATGTGCCGTTATGTCTTAAAAGAAAAGTATTTAATTAATGCATTCTTCCAATGCTTACGTACGGAACAGAGACCTGGACCTTAACTAAACAAGTTAGTAAAATCATGCAATGCATTGATTATGATACGCTTTCCAACATACTAGAAATCATAAAATGGCTGTGTAATAAATCTCACTCCTGCATGTGCCCTGACCTTTGATCCCATTTCTATGATATTCAACAGAACTGGTTCAGTATACCTCCAAAATAACATGATAAAGTTTTCTCGCAATCGAAGCAATTTTACGTAAGTTATTATGCATAAGGGCTATGGAATAGACCCCGCTTCTGTGTCCTAACCTTTTACCCATTTCGCCCATTTTCAATAGGATTCGTCCTCAGGCGCAGGCCCCTACAACATACTAACATTTTACCCAAATCGAAACATTTTTACGTAAGTTATATGACGCATAATGGCGATGGAAGTGATTCCGCTCCTATGTCCTGACCTTTGACCCTCATTTCGCCAATTTTCAATAGGATTTGTCCCCAGGTGATCCCCTACCACATACTAATATTTAATCGAAATCGAACCTTTTTTACGTTAGTTATGACGCATAAGAACAGTGGAATGGATCCCGCTCCTATGTACTGACCTTTGACCCCATTTCGTTCACTTTCAGTAGGGTTTTTTTCCCAGGTGATTCCCTTCCACATACTAAAATTTCATCGAAATCGAACGATTTTTAGGCGAGTTATCGTGCAAACGAACATGCGCACACAACGCGTGACGTGATGAGGCAGATGGGAATCGCGGCCATCTGCTAGCAAAAGTGTGACGTCATAAAACTTTAAAAGCATCCGCACATTTGTTTGACTGCTGACGTCATGAAAATACAGGTCGCGCCATCTTTTTCTTCCCAATTAATGCGTTCCCAAGCATGAAAATTTGAACATCGATTAAAATAGCTTCATTTTATAACTTGGAATACCTAATATTTTCTAAAACAAAAACCATAATTATGCAATCTAACATTTGTTTGTCTACTGACGTCATCAAAGTACAGGTCGAGCCATTCTTTTTCTGGTTTCAACACCACCAAAGGAAAAGCAATTGATTTTTAATATAATTATGGTTATGTTTTAGAAAATATTAAGTATTCCAAGTTATATTAAGAAGTTATTTTAATCGATGTTCAAATTTTTATCCTTGGGAACACATTAATTGTGAATGAAATGTGTACAAAAGTTTTTCCATTGGAAGTATAGGAAGCAAAATTACTTGACGTCCACCTTAATAATATGGGATAAGGGCGATGGAATGGATCCCAATCCTATGTCCTGACCTTTGACCCCATTTCGTCCATTTTCAATAGGGTTCGTCCCCAGGTGGTCCCCTACCACATACTGAAATTTCATCGAAATCGAACCATTTTTACGCACGTTATGGCGCATAAAGGCAATGGAATGTATCCCGCTCTTATGTCCTGACCTTTGATCCCAATTCACCCATTTTGAATAGGGTTCTTCTCCAGGTGGTCCCCTACCACATTGTAAAATTTCATTGAAATCGAATCATATTTACGCAAGTTATGACGCATAAGAGCAATGGAATGGATCCCGCTCCTACGTCGTGACCTTTGACCCCCATTTGTCACATTTTCAACAGGGTTCGTCCCCAGGTGGTCCCCTGCCATATACTAAAATTTCATCGAAATCGAACCATTTTTACGCCAGTTATCGTGCGGACGGACGGACGGACAAAGCTGGAGCATATACGCTTCTTCAACCTACAGTTGGAAAGCGTAAATAAGGCATACAAAGACTGCAGACAACTGAAAGCAGCATGGAGAGGTGCATGCTTGGTGGAACCAAGAAGGATAAAAAGAGGAACTTGTTGATAAAGAAATGACAAGAGTGGAAGACATCATGATCAGAACAAAATCCCTGAAATGGCAATGGGCCGGACATGTTGCTAGAAGGACTGACCACCGATGAACAACCGAAATTCTAGACTGGTTTCCAAGGGACGGGAAAAGACCCAGAAGATGACCACATGGGAGATGATGATGAAATTCGAAAGCATGCGGGAGTGACATGGAGAAGATTGGCGCAAGATAGACCGTCGTGGAAGAAACTTAAGGAGACCTTCATGATAATGATTGGCAATGATGATGATGATGATATATGAATTATATATATTATATTTGATAATGATTGGCAATGATGATGATACTGATATATATGATTTGTATATATTATATTTGATAATGATTGGCAATGATGCTGATGCTGATATATTTGATTGGCACAAGATAGACCGTTGTTGAAGAAACTTAGGGACACCTTCATGATAATGATTGGCAATGCTGATGATGATGATATATTTGAATTATATATATTATATGTGATAATGATTGTCAATGATGACTATGCTGATATATTTGATTGGCGCAAGATATCAAATATACGAAGATTGACACAAGATAGACCGTTGTGGAAGAAACTTAGGGACACCTTCATGATAATGATTGGCAATGATGATATATTTGACTTATATATATTATATTTGATAATGATTGGCAATGATGATGATGATGATGATATATTTGATTGGCGCAAAATATCAAATATATATTGGCGTAAGATAGACCGTTGTGGAAGAAACTTAGAGAGACCTTCATGATAATAATTACCAATGATGATGATGATGATATATTTGAATTATATATATTATATTTCATAATGATTGGAAATGATGATGATGTTGATATATTTGATTGGCGCAAGATATCAAATATATATGAAGATTGGCGCAAGATATCAAATATATATGAAGATTGGCGCAAGATAGACCGTTGTGGAAGAAACTTAGGGAGACCTTCATGATAATGATTGGCAATGATTCTGATGCTGATATATTTGAATCATATATATTATATTTGATAATGATTGACAATGATGATGATGCTGATATATTTGAATTTATAGTTCAAAGCAGATTTTTCCGGGTCGGCCCAATTATGTAACGGCCGGGTCAGGGCCCAAAATTTTTTATCCGTTTCCAACTCTGGTACTGCTTTATAGTATTATTTAGTAAAACTTTTAAATATGAAATGTCTCAAAGGGTCCATTGATTGGTGCATAGGCATCATACAATCATGTGTACAATAATTTAAGTACCCAGTTTCTTATGGTAACATTATACAATAGCTGGTGTATAAAATGGGGTGAAGGGAGTGGAATATCCGGTGCCATAATAACCATTTTTATGCGATATGCTATCCACAAAATCCGATCTCGCTGCAGGGATTCAAAATTAGATATTCGGACTGACAATTCAAATGCAATAATTAATGAAATTTCCAGTATTCCCGCGAATCGCTCCTATTGCCAGAAATTTTTCGTCATATGGATACTGAAAAAGTGAGAACAAAATTCTTCCGTTAATATGCGAAAGAGATTGCGGAAAAGTTTTTGAAAATTCAGAATTTTGTGAACATCTCTTAAAAACGGCAATTTACCTAAAACAAGAAAGATGACACCAAATTTTCGGGTGTAATAAGCACGTCTTTTGAATCCGTTCTGACGCAAATTAAATTTATCAAAGCTATTCAAAGTCAATGGAACTGGTATGGAAAACAATAGTATCTGACGGAAGAAAGAAGTTTTTCAATCGGGTTTTAATCCCTCAGATATTGCTGTAAACGGAATCGTGAGTTTACGCCCTCTGGTTGCAGACTTGTGCGAAAGAAAAACATGAATTTATATGAGAAACATTTCGCACCGCAAACGCAACACAGAAAGAAATCCAACACAGAAAGACATTTTCAAATCAGACTCTTAGAAACAAAGATATCGACAAAAATAAGATGTGAGTTTACGTCCCCTGGGGGAAACCATGCATTATTTTAGGAAGAAGGTTTTCTCAGAAGATTTTTTAATATGAGCGGTATCGGTCCAAGAAAAAAAAATTTAGTCGAGTTTTCAGGAGCACAGATTTTGGAACAAATACATCAGAAGCAGAAATTAACACTTATGCGCCCTGGTGGCCATACCATTCTTTATCAAACATTAGAAATTATATGAAAATTATTTTCCATCAAGTGTTGTATGAGATACAGGTAGAATTTTTCAAATCGTAGTTTTAGAAGCAATTTGAAATAACGCAGAAAACACAATTTGCATTTGCGCCTCCTAGCAGTAAGTCTATGATCTACCTGAAAATTTTGAATTTATAGGAAAAGCATTTCGTATCGGAAACATTATCCAACAAAGAAGGAATGTTTCAAATCGGACTCCTTGAAGTAGAGATATTGACAAAAATAAGATATACATCTACGCCCCCTGGCGTAGAAACCATGCATTATTTTAAGAAGAAAATGTTCCTAAAAGGTTTGTCGACATTAGTAGTATCGGTCTACAAACGAGTTTTTTTTCAGTCGAGATTTCAGAAGCTCATATTTTGCTGCAAATACATCAGAAGCGGAAACTAAGTCTTACGGCACCTAGTGGCCAAACCATTTTTAACAAAAAATTAGAAATTAAGACGAAATGATTTCCCATCAGGAGCTGTATCATGTGCAAAAAGAATTGTTCAAATCGGAGATTTAGAAGCAGAGATATAGGGGGAAAGCAGTTTACCTTCACGCCCCCTAGCGGAAAGTCTATGAATTACTTGAAAATTTTGAAATTATATGAAAAACATGTCGCACTGAAAACACTATCTAACAAAGAAGGAATTTTTCAAATCGAACTCCTAGAAGTAGAGACATTGACAAAAATAAGATATACGCATACGCCCCCTGGCCAAAGTATTCTTTACCAAAAATTAGAAATTATGTGCAAAAGATTTCGCATCAGGAGCTGTATCCGCTGAAGAAAAAAATTTCAAATCGAAGTTTTAGAAGAAGAGTTATCGGGGAAAACGTAATTTAATTTTACGCCCCCTAGCGGAAAATCTATGCGTAATTTGAAAAAGTAACTATATTTAAAATACTCTTCGACATAAATGGAATCGAAAGATAAAATACTATTTTTCAAGGGGTTGTTTAGAAGCAAATATGTGGAATAAAACGTATTTTTGACTTAGACATCATGTGCATTTACGCCTTGTAGTGGCGAAATTATAATCGTAAAAAAAACAAAAACAAATGAAGGATCATTATTCGCATATCTCATGCTTCCCAATGCAAAAATAATTTTTCAAATCGGACTAATAGTTGCAGAGATATCGTTTCTACAGAAGGACAACCCGATCACATAAGACGATCTTCTTTTACAAAAGACGTGCTAAAAATTGCGGAAAAGTTTCTGAAAATTCAGAACTTTCCTGGCGTATGAAAAATCCGTGAAATTCAGTTTTTTCTTCTCATTTCACGGAAAAAGTTGTATAAGAAATGTGATTCGTTAATTCACGAAAGGAATCACAAAAAATGACTCGTGAATTTCAGAAACTGGTTTACAGTGTAGTATTCACATGCTTGTTTACGATGTTTGTCATGCAAAGTGAGTCTCTTTATACTTGTATGAGCCATGGTTACGACGTATATGGGAAAATCCACTACTCAGAATTGTTTTCCGGATAATTTTGATCATTTAGTGTATCTTCTCGCTGGACACCGCCACCTCCGTTACTAAGTATACTCCCTCATGGATTTTTCTTAAAAATTTGTGTAGGGCATACCAACTTTTCGTTAGGCGTTTGAATATTTCACACACTGTAAAAAATTATCGTGAATAATAATACCCGGATTAAGACGGTTTACTGATCGTAAGCACGCGACTTGGCAGTCAACCATAAATTTTCGGTAGTTAAACTACATGTTCACTGTTTTTAAGGTGGTTCCACCTTAAATCTCTGCCTTATGTTTCCAATGTTTCCAATGGCAAAATTTCTTTACATATTTTCTTCGCAACTAATGTATTTCTAAGGATGAAAATTTGCACATCGATAAAACTAACTTTATGTTATAGCATGGGATACTTAATACTTGCTAAAACATAACCATTAAAAATCAATCATTTTTCTTTGAGTAATGTTCAGACCTCTTAACAGATGGCGCGACCTGTTATTGATGACGTCAGTAGACAAAGAAATGTTGAATTGCTTAATTTTGGTCATGTTTTAGCAAGAATTAAGTGTCCCATGCTATCGCTTAATCCACTACTCAGAATTGTTAAAATCCACTACTCAGAATTGTTTTCCGGATAATTTTGATCATTTAGTGTATCTTCTCGCTGGACACCGCCACCTCCGTTACTAAGTATACTCCCTCATGGATTTTTCTTAAAAATTTGTGTAGGGCATACCAACTTTTCGTTAGGCGTTTGAATATTTCACACACTGTAAAAAATTATCGTGAATAATAATACCCGGATTAAGACGGTTTACTGATCGTAAGCACGCGACTTGGCAGTCAACCATAAATTTTCGGTAGTTAAACTACATGTTCACTGTTTTTAAGGTGGTTCCACCTTAAATCTCTGCCTTATGTTTCCAATGTTTCCAATGGCAAAATTTCTTTACATATTTTCTTCGCAACTAATGTATTTCTAAGGATGAAAATTTGCACATCGATAAAACTAACTTTATGTTATAGCATGGGATACTTAATACTTGCTAAAACATAACCATTAAAAATCAATCATTTTTCTTTGAGTAATGTTCAGACCTCTTAACAGATGGCGCGACCTGTTATTGATGACGTCAGTAGACAAAGAAATGTTGAATTGCTTAATTTTGGTCATGTTTTAGCAAGAATTAAGTGTCCCATGCTATCGCTTAAAGTTAGTTTTATCGGTGTGCAAATTTTCATCCTTGGGAATGCATTAATTACGAAGAAAATAAGTAAAGAAGTCTTACCATTGGAAAGACAATTTGTCAACGTTCTTCTTAAAGTGGTTATATACCTGTTTTTTCATGTACAATCAGTCGACTGGTAACACCTCTATGGGCAACACATTTTTATTTCCCGTCAGTAGACATATTATTTATTCCCTGTCATTAGACATGTTAATGAACAGTACGGCATTAGATGCTTTTATTTCCCATTAGACATGTTAATGAACATAACATGTATTATTATTTATTTGTCATTAGACATGTTAATGAGCATTGTGGTCATTAGACGTTTTTATTTCCCGGTCATTAGACATGTTAATGAACATTATGGTATGGTACTGTAAAATTACGGTTTATTGACTGGCCTCTCAGCTGCCCGTGTATCTACCGTAATTTGGCCCTGCAATTTTTTACAGTGCACAGTTTCTCCTCAGATACTCGAATGGCTTATCCCTATAGTCCAAGACGATCTTTAGTTATTTTTTTATACCACTGTATTCCGGAGGTGTTCGACCAAGCATGGCCCTTTCGGCAGAAAATTTTATGTATTTGGCAGAAAGAAACGTATGCTTTAAACAAATAAACATTTTTGTACCGTTTTCTTGTCATGTATTTTAATATTGTGCACCCATTTCTTTTCAGACATCTTCAGCTGCACATCCTTTACACATCAACCATCAAGAACTCGCTTTCTATTTGCGATGTGCTCAAACGCTACTTCGAGATCTCTTCATGCCTTTTATATTAGACGGAAATGTCTAACACTTCTTTTGTTGGGAGCACGGAAACTAAGGAAACATTGAGCATATTTCATCGTTTTTCAATACTATTTTTGCTGAGAAAAGAAATATGGAACATAATTTTTCACTAATGGGCTCGAAATTTAGCCGTAAAGTGATTGGATGCGTAAAAGATTTCGCGTAGTTTTTAAAAAAGAGCGACATTCTGTCAAAAATAGCGATTGCTCTGGACAGACGTCCAGGGCACTATTCGAAAAGAAAGATTGGTAAATATTTGGAATATATTAACCAGTAATAACGATAGAGGAGTAAAATTGTTGAAGTAGTTCGAATCTATTCGCATTCAGTCCAGACGAAGATTTGACAGGAAGATAAACAAAGCGAAATTCGCTGAAAGACTGCAGCTGAGAGAAGATAAAGACGATCGACAAAAATCTATGACTGACTTAAAAACGCAGTATATTACGAAACATAGCTCCAAAATTAGAATCATGACACTGAGCAGCCCTGAGTGAAAAAATTTATTTCCCTCAACCGAAAAAAAAAAAAAACATGAATTAGTCAAAATCAAAGTGATACTTGTTGTTTTCTTAGATTACGAAGAACTTCAAACATGATCGACCGCTCCGGTGGAGCTGTGGTCTAAGCCCTGCCTTCTGACCATTTGTCCAAGACGGGTCCGGGTTCGGATCCCGTGAGGCATGGATGTTGTGTTTGTCTTTCGCACTAGCTGTCTCCCTTCCCTGGAACAAATGCCTCTAAATTAGGGACGGCGACTGCTTATAGTTCATCGAGTTGTTCATGGTGGTCGTTAAATCCTCAAACATATAAAAAAATTACCTTACCGCATTTTCTCTCTCCCTTCCATAGAATCACAGACCCTAAATTAGGGACGGCCAACTGCTTATAGCCCATAGACTCGCTCATGGTGGTCGTTAAATCCTCACAAAAAATGTTGCCTTACGGTGTTGGCTGTCTCCCTTACATGGAACCAGTGATCCTAAATTAGGGACTGGTGACTGCATGTAGGTCATCGAGTTGCTCACGGTGGTCGTTAAATCCTCACAAAAAAAATTACCTTACCGTACTGGCTCGCTCCCTTTCAAGGAAACAGTGACCCTAAATTAGGGACGGGCGACTGTTTATCGAGTTGCTCATGGTAGTCGCTGTACCGCCAAACAAAAAATGAGAAGCATTGCCATCTTCTGTTGCAGCCCACAAGCGACATGATCTGATACGAAGTGTGTCGGGAGATAACTCTTTGTGCACAAGTGTTGGAATCTACAGGGATTTGTCGTGTTAGAACCCGTCTGTTTGCTTGTATGATTTTCGCAAGTCTCCTTTGACGCTTCTGATCCACCGACTGTTTTCGACCACAGGATGGGCGATTGGTAAAAGTTTTTTTGCAAACCGTACCATTCACAGTAAACCCTCGTTACAACTACGCACGAAATGCCCAGTAGAACGGCTGTTTGGAAGATACTCTAACCGACACGCCTGACGTCAACTGTCGTGCCACTTTCAAAGTCTATCAGATCACTTGTTTTGCTCATTCCGATCGTCAATAAAATGCTAGCTACTGCTCAACCAGCTGGCCTGCCTAATTTTTACCGCACACCTCGCTCGCTTACCGTGTTATGTGTTGAAGCAAACCATTTATGTGACGTAGACAGGTGTACTTAAAAAACTGGAATCTCTCACAAAGAACGCGTCTTTTTTGTCCCACTCGGATTTCAACCGAACATGACACAAATGTTCATCGTCACCAATGAAGGATATGTGTAAAATATTTCGTCGAAAATCCGGTAGGTTAGGAAGATATAGGTCTCAGTAGTTTGCGTACGAAAAGTCACACAAGCGCACAAAATTTGACTTTGTTTAACATTTTATTTTAAAAAATGAGTGTAATTAAATGCGGATATGAGGATTAACAATTGAATGTTCCAGGCAAAAAAAAATCAAATATATATATATGCAATGAGCACATTGGAAAAGGCAAATATTAGTACAATTATCAGTACTACAAGTGTCTAATTCGGGTTTAAAACAATATTCTTCTGATGTTACATAATGACTTGGGTGAGAAGATAGAAAGCCTGATTTAGAAACTGCGTGCTTGATAAAATTTCTGAGTCTAGGAGCTCTAAATCGGAAGAAAGAAAATTAGTGTAATCTTAAGAAGTTGTCTCACTGCCAAATATGGAAGTTTTGATCCGTTATTATTGTATCTGTAATAAACCAAAAAAATTGGCTGTATGATTTGAAGAATCCTACATCCAAAGATTGAATTATACCAGCACAACGTTCAGGAGGAGATACCTTTCAATAATTTTACCTTGAGGAAGTGTTCTATGAATAATATTCTCACATTTATTGGAAGGTCATGATTTAATGGTGTCGATGAGTGTGGGATTTTCATGATTGCTCAATTTTCTGGACCCTCTATCTCCCTAACCTATTGGATTTCCGACGGAATATTATATATGTGTCCGTTACTGTTGATGATAAACATTTGTGCCAAGTTTGGGTAAAATCCGAGTGGGACAAAAACAGACACTTTCCCTGTCATTGTATCTTGAGTTACGTTGTCTCGTTATGAGGTTTTGCCTATTCAGGTTTCAGCAAAAGAGCGGTTAAGTGGAACATTAAATGAACATAATAGCATTTGATATCCTGTTGCACAAGGGCAGATTGGGACGATAAAATCAGGCTGAGAATTTTAGTGTGAATTCCACTATAAAAACATGCGTATCTACAGGGGAATAATACCTCATGAATTACCTCATGAAAAAAAGTTATGTTAGTTTCTGGATTGGAAAGAGAACTGTTGAGATAAACACTGCAAAATGAATACAATCGCGAACAAATTTAAATAGCAACTTAAGCTGGATCCACCTAAAATCTTTGCCTTGTATTTTCAGTGGGAAAACTTCTGCAGCCATTTTCTTCACAATTAATGCGTTCCCAAGCATGAAAATTTGAACATCTATAAAAATAATTTCATATTATAGCTTAGTATACTTAATATTTCCTAACATTTAACCATATTAATATTAAAAATCATTAACTTTTCCTTTGGAGGTGTTGAGACCATAAAATAGATGGCGCCACATCTACATCTGACTTACTAAATGCTATTACTTTGCATTTTTTTTTTCAATAATTTTATTAATTTTCGGAACGGAACCAAAATTTGAGTGTATCCATACGACAGTCTGAAATGTTTAGAATGATTTGAGCCACTTAGATTAAATGTTCTGATAATAATTTAGCTGAAAATGTTAACAGAATTGTAGATGCTGCTGACTTTTAATTCAGAAATAAACCAGCAAGCTCACTCTGCAACCTTTTCAGCTAAATTAATGTTAAAATATTTAATCTAAATGGCTCGAATCATTCTAAACATTCCGGACTATCGCATGGATGTACGCAAATGTTGATTGCAGTCCAAAAACAAGTGAAATTATTGAAAAAAATGGGACGTGATAGCATTTAGTAAGTCATATGTAGATGTGGCGCCATCTGTTTTCTGTTCTCAACACCACCAAAGGAAATGTTATTGATTTTTAATATAATTATAGTTAAAGTGTAGAAATATTAAGTATACTAGACTATAATATGAAGTTACTTTTATTGATGTTCAAATTTTCATCCATGGGAACGCATTAATTGAGAAGAAAATGGCTACAGAAGTTTTCCCATTGGAAATACAAGGCAAAGATTTTAGGTGGATCCATATTAACGGTGGAATTTTGTTTTTTAAATCCTCTCATGAGTGAATGTAGCACCGAACCTCGCTCAAAACGAGGTGCTGAGATAGATAATTATTTTCCTTTAAAAAATTTGGCTTTGACAAAAAAAGGAAAAAGAAAAGTGAGAAAAAAAATCACGAGGTGTCTTACAGACCACACTTCCTGCTAAACTAAACCACCATGAAGATCATTCTGAAAGTTGAAGTGTGTAGATTGGATGCCACATAGAAATTTTCCTATGCAATGTATTTTGTAATTATTTGGTCATTGATCGCTTACTACAGATGATAGTGGTATTTCCCCATTAAGTGCGCTCCATCTTTTTAAATTCTACGCATTATTTCATCACATAAACCATCATTTTTCTCCATTAACCACTACTTGCAAACCGTTGTTTTGCAGTTAATGGGGTGAAATGGTGTTCAATTGTGTTGAAATGTTGGTGGGACAGGGATTTCCGAATATCTCTGCCGGAGAATCCCTTTGTTCTCTGCGTGAGTCTGTGGATAGGAGGTGGGGAACGATGAGACATCACAACGGACACTAGTGTCTCCTTCAAGACCACAAATGGAGGATAGGGCATTCCAATGACCCTGGGCTCCGAGTCTAACGACATACATTTAACTGCAGTCAGCCTTAGCTTAATTAATTTATAACAGCGAGCTTGGTCCGGCTGCACTTTTTGATGCTACGCATCTTTCCCGTCAGCAGTAAAACAGAGACCAAGTAAAAAATGTCGATGTAATGAAAATGGGTAACGGAAGTAGTCAAAACCATGATTTTTAAGGGCTGTGCGCCATGAAGTGATGCAACAATAGTTAATTTCATTGTTACTCAACAATATATTTTACTAAATTATTGCCTAACATTATTTCATCACGTTTTACATAAACGTAACAATATCTCATTGAAAGCTGCGTAAATTACGAGAACCTCATGCTAAATGTGGTAAAAGCCATTACAAAAATGCCTTTTTGATGGTACTGCTTCGAAAACTGTGCGTAGTGACGAAATTTGACTTCCTTTCGACCCTCGCTCCCCAGAAAGGGGGTCACCTGATACATACAAGAGCTTTAAAATTATGTATACACTGGCGGAAAGTGAAAAAAGAAAACCAAGAAGGAGACGTCTGATACCAACGAAATTTATACAGCATAATAACGGAATACAGAGGATAACGTGATCAAAACATTATGGCAAAATACAGCTGTATTTGCTGACAAACTGAAAAATAACATTTCCATGTAACATGGTTAGTATGAGGTTGAACCGCCATGAACTGGGTCACACTGTGCAGTTCTGGCATGGAGTCTGTCGTACAAATGTTGCATGTAAGTTTGGGGTAATGAGTTCCAAGCATCCTCAACCTGGACGCGTAAATCGGAGATGGTCGTGGCTGGCCGTGGAGACCGGATAAGTCGTTGTCCCATAAAATCCCACACGTGCTCAATGGGGGACAAATCCGGTGAACATGAAGGCCATGGGAGTTGTCTCACACCCTGAAGTGCATGTTGCGTTGCACGTGCCGTGTGTGGGCATGCGTTATCTTGCTGGAAAACACCTCGATGGACCGACCTTACAAATGGCATAACAACGGGCTGAATGATGCTGTTGATGTAGGAGGTGCTGTTTAACGTACCCGGTACAAACACTAGTTGTGTACGGGAGTGATAGCTGATCGCTCCCCACACCAGGAGACCAGGTGTAGACCCTGTGTGTCGCTGGCGGATGCAAGAAGGGTGGAGACGCTCCCCTGTGCGTCTGCGAACACGCATACGGCCATCGGAGGCTCCCAAGCAGAATCTGCTTTCATCTCTGAACACGACAGATCGCCATTGCGTTCTCCAGTGCATACGTTGGCGACACCACTGCAGCCGTTCCTGACGGTGGGCTTGAGTCAGAGGCACACGTGCACGTAGTCCTGCATCCAGTAGACGTTTGCGGATTGTTCTCACAGTCACCTCAGGTGCAACGGCAGCTCGGATTTGCGTCGCAGTGGATGTTCTGTTTGACAACGCCGCTCTTCTTATGCGTCGATCGGTCCGCTCATCAGTCCGTCTGTGACTCCCGGTTCCTCGTCTTCTCGTGTGGGAATGTTCCTCGGACCATCTACGCCACCATCGTACCACCACCGATACTTCCCGTTCAATTCGCTCTTCAATACGACGATACGATCACCCGGCCTCGCGGAGTCCGACTAGACGACCTCGCTCAAAGTCCGATAACTGCTGAAATCGTACATGTCTTCCATGTCCAGGCATTGCAGCTTCTTCAGGGTCTTCGCACGTGTCCGTACGCCGACGACTGATTACATTAACTTCGCCGTCCTCCTTAAATACCACCGACGATAATTTGCATATTATGCCGTGCTGTGGCGTAAGCGCTCACCGGTTGGTCCCGAAATTAACATCACACCTACGTAAACTCTACCCTATTAACATATGTAAATTTCCTGATCGTCCGCCAATTCCTTCTTGGTGTTCTTTTTTCACTTTCCGGCAGTGTATTTTAAAGCTCTTGTGTGTATCAGAGAACCCCCTCTCGATATAGTGTATGTAACCTGTGCGTATCTTAAATCAAAAGTTACCAATCCTCCTCACTAAAACACATGCGATTCAATTTTTCTTCCATCTTGAAATCAGATTTTAGCTTGCGCATGCAGAGATGGACTTTTGTAGCCACATCACATGTCATGTGTGTCAGGGTCGTTTCTTACGCTCGTCTAAATCTGAATAATAAAAATGAATATTTATTTTGAAAAACTAAACATTCGAAGTACTTACAATTGCCACAGCCATAGTTTAGTAAATATACATATACTTTTGTGACTCTCGTATCTTCTTTCATTGGTTTTACGACAATAGCATTCATTAATCCACCTACCTAAGGTACCGCTCGGTGTCAGAAATTAGTAAACCTTATTGTTTGTTGTAATGATTTAATTCCACTTTGTTTGCACCAGACTGAGGCTCGGTGTGGGCGTGAGGATGCGAATAAATGCAATGTGTTTTACGTACATAAGTAAATGTAAATTCTCGAATCATTCTGTTTTTTTTTTTTTTTTTTCTCATGCCCGACTTTATTGAAAGCCGACAATGAGGGCTTAATGAAGAATTGGTAAGGTTTTATGAATTTTTTTCATATTTCATTTTCATATACAACTTTTACGCTCTTTTATAACATTTATTCATTTAATAATTTAAATTTTACAGATACCATTTATTTATTTAGATAAAACTATCATACGTATTTAAAAATAAGAGGTTCCAGGTTAAAAAAAAACCAAAGGAACACAAAATTGAAATCCATTTCTCATCTACTACAAAATCTAAGTTCTTATGGATCCAATAAAAATTTACATAAAATTTGTAATAATTAGTTCAGGTTATTCATTCGTACAGATCTTTCACATCAACTTTGAGGGGGCAGCCTGAATAGGAAGAACCACCCGGAACATGTTTTGTACAATTAGTTTAGAATCACTCCTTTAGGGAGCACTAAAAGGAGTCTCATAGTGAAGCGATTCTTTAAAAAAGGGTTGAAATAAAAATAAACATAATTTGAAGACAAAGCTGCCACAAGAAAATTAAACATTCACAACATAAAAGTTTTTTTGTATCCCATTTTGAAATTCAAGTTTTACATTACTATTTTTTGTATCATCTTATTCCAATACTTTATTGAGAACATTATTTCCTTTTCTCTAAACTATTAGTTTTAATGAAAATAACTTCTTATTTACTCAATAATTTCTAGTTTTAAATTTTCATACTCGTCGAAAATCACATTTAATTGCTAGTTTTATTCATTTTATTTCACACCCGCAAAGTTCTTGGCATGCAAAAGATGCATAGCATAAATTATCGTCAAAGATTACCAGAGTAATCTCTCGATTTTCTTTCACATAAATAATCTCTCGATTTTCTTTCACATAAATACCGAAAAAAAATTTACTGTGCTATTTTAGAGCAAGTGCCGAGCATAAACAAATGAAATTTGTTTTTTCTAATTAAGGAAATAACTTTCTAGATAAAAAAAAACTCAAATTAGTATTTGCAAGAAATAAAATTATCATTTCTTCGTTACAAAAAATTCAGACAAAAAGAATACAAGAAAAAATTATTGAGTAGTCTACCGCGAAATGTCCCGGCGGGTAAATCCGTCTTTGCTTCCGCTTATTCAGTTTTCAAAATACGAGCGCGAAAGTGGAGTATTGAATAAACATAATAAAGATTATTTAATATCAAGTCAAATTCCCACGTTTCTCTTAAATTTCGTTTAAAATTTATTACGGTAGATAAGAGATAAATCTGTTTTCCGCAAAAAATCACTAAATAATAATGAAAGTGCCTTTCAAGTTCTCCGCAGCTATATGAAGTGGGTTTTCATTTCCTATTAACAAGGTTCACACACAACTTGTTTGTTATTTTCCGTGTAACGTCTAAGGCGCAGCAGCCTTGTATCAAGAGACTACCGTTAATACTAATTTTGATATTAGCGGATAAGAAGAAGAGAGGAGAGCCTATAACTGTGAGTAAAGCATCAAAAGCGCACGGCAGTTCCGGAGATGAACACAAAGTAATTTCTTCCGTCTGAAACGCTCACGCTTTTTTTCACTTTTGGCAGTGTGCCAGCAATTCGAACAACAGCAAGCAAACCAGATACAAAGGCTCCCGAAGAGGTTGGTGGTGATGGTACACAGCGTACGGCGAAAGGGTTCAGGAAATATAAAATCGGAATCCTAGTGAATTATTGATTCTGGGAAGCATCAATAAAACTTAAAATAGCCATTGCTGTGTACGTTATAAATATCTCATGCTGCTTATAGGCCCCAAGTTGCTGGAACCTCAACCGTAACATTCTCTGTATAAAACTGCATGATCTCCGATTGAGTCTTTCCATGTGAATGAAAAGAACTAGATTCTATGCACATATATGATCGGTTAAAAGGTCTTTTTTTTTTTTTAGTTGCATATCATTATTTCAGGATACTTCGGCAGTTTTAGCATCTTGCACACTTTTCACTGCCACAAAACGGCACACGCACAAAAAAATTGAGAACATTTCGCAGCTACTTTGAGCTTGTCTTTTGAAAAAAAAAATGTTATACAGGGTAGCGCAGGAAAATATAGTCCGATCTTAGAGTCAATGACAATAAGAGTTTTATCTATAATAATAAAATTACAGCGCTTGTCTGTCTGTCAGAGTTGGAAACGGGTCAAAAATTTTCGACACGGACTGGAACAGGACGTTGCCATCACATTATTGGACCCGACCCTGACCCGATCCGGACCTGACCAGGACAAATGTCCTTTGAGCTATAAACTCGAATAAATCATCATCAATCATTATCAATCCACTGCTGGATGACGGTCTCCTCGAGTTTCTTCCACAACGGACTATCTTGGGCCAGTATTCTCCGTCCACCCATCTCCCACGTGGTCATCTTCTGGGTCTTTTCCTGTACTTTGGAACCCAGTCTAAAATTTCGGTTGTTCATCGGTGGTCCGTTCTCCTGGCAATATGTCCAGCCCATTGCCATTTCAGTAATTTTACTCTGATCATGATGTCTTCCACTCTGTCATTTTCCTTATCCACGAGTTCCCCTTTTTATATTTCTTGGTTCCACCAAGCATGCACCTCTCCATGCTGCTTTCAGTTGTCTGCAGTCTTTGTATGTCTTTTTTAGTTAAGTTCCACGTCTCTGCTCCGTACGTAAGCACTGGAAGAATGCATTAATTAAACACTTTTCTTTTAAGACATAATGGCATATTGCTTTGAAAAATCGTACTCTTTCTTCCAACACCTCTCCAAACAAGTTTTTTACGTCGATTAATTTCTTCATCAACGTGACCTTTGCTTGATATCTGATGTCCAAGGTAAATGTAGGGATCGGTTATCTCCAGCTTTTCCCCATCAATCGATAAATCTTCATTTCTTGTAAAAGTATTATACTTTAGTTTTTTATCTTCTGAGAGTTCATTCTTAATCCCCATTTCTTTATCCTTCTCAGCAAGTTCCTGGATCATACTCTGCAGCGCCGAAGCATTATTTTGAAAGACCTCTGAAAGGTTCTTTCAAATATTTTTTTTTTCTTTTAAAAAATAAAACGGAAATAAAACCGGGTCGAAAGCGGGTCAGCAACACCTTCACCTGATCTGTTTGACCCGCAAGAAATTGTCGACGCAGTGACCAGTTTCCATCTCTGGCCGTAAAATGGTCATGAAGACAAACCTCAGTTCAACGGCTGAGGTGTTTATGAAGTGTCCTGGCGTATTCACAAAAAGGCACGCGTTTTTCAATGTCATGTGACTTCAGTTCACGCACAACACTGCCCCGTTAGTCGCAAATCATGGGGTTCAGTCACAAATAATGGGGTTCATGCAAATAATTCGTAACACACCCGTATTTTGTGATAATCACGGCGGAACTACTTTTTCGTGCGTTACACATTATTAACCATTTTTGATACACCTGTCCGTTGTGATAATCGCTGTGGGGCTACTTTTTCTTGGGCCGTACATTGCAAATCATTTGTGACACATCCTTTTCTTGTAATAATCACGGTGGGGCTACTTTTTCATGAATAATATCCAATCTTTTTGCTAGCGTGAAACACCAAGTGATACATGTACTTTCACCGAGAGCTCACCGTTGCAAAATAGCACATTTTAATTAAAGTGTGACCAAGTTTTTGGAGGTCCCATCCACTTCACTCAAAATCCAGTTCACATATTATAGACTATATGTTTTCCAGTTCACATATTATTGACTTTTCCAGTTCACATATTATAGACTATATGTTTGTCTTTATTCCTATCTAGTAACACCATGTACTTCCAAAGATATCTAAAATCCTTTTAATGATACTTTTTTTACAATATCTTATTTTTCTGTTAAACTGCACATATTTTAATACACTGACAAAGGCTAACCTTCCAAAAGTGACCCGCGTGTAGATGGCGCCACGGTAGCATACATGTGGAACTGGAAAACGTTCTTTTATGAAGTTGGGAAGGATAAGGAAACCTGTATTTCATGGTGTATTAAATAACTGGGAGCAATTGGCGTCCCCTGAAACATTAATTAACACAGGGCAACCACAAAATGTACTTGGCAGAGCATATTGTGGAATATTTATTCCGACGGAATTGCCGTCTTTCCTCAGAACATTGCTTTGAAGTCCTAATTCGTGCGATCAGGCACTTCTTCCCTGGGAGATAAAACTTTTCTTGCTTTTATTCTGCTAGGTAGATAGTTTCATATTCATGAGGAAAACTTATTCTTACGTCATAAGAAATATTTCACACGAACGTTAGCGCAGGAATTATGGTGTGTTGCACAACAACCTGTGACAGCACGTACCGTTCGACGTCGCGTCGTCTGCAGGAGCGGGGATTTGTCGCACTAAGCCCATTGCTCCGATTACATTTGACGTTACACCACCGGCGAGTGCGGCAGCAGTGGGTCGTTGAACGCGCCCCTGGACTACGGAATGGCTCGACATTGTCTTCACCGACGAATCCCGCATCTGCCTGCAACACCATGATGGTCGGATCTGCGTGTGGCTGCACCGCGGCGAGAGACTGTATGGCGCCTGCATTATGCATCGCCATACCGGTCCGTCGCCTGGCGTTATGGTTTGGGGCGCAATTGGATATGACACCCGCACCCCTCTGGTACGCATCGCCGGTACACTCAACAGCCACCACTACATCTCCGACGTTTTGGAGCCTGTAGTTCTCCCTTACCTGCAGGACCTGCCAGCGGCCACGTTTCAACAGTACAATGCGCGCTCGCACGTGGCACGCATCGTGCAACAATTCTTCACGGCCCACCAGGTGTCGCTGCTGCCGTGGCTCGCCTGTTCTCCTGATATGTCGCCCATCGAACACGTCTGGTCGCTGGTCGGCAACCGAGTGGCCCGGCAAGCACCACCCGCGACTACGCCTAATGAACTGTGGCAACGTGTGGAAGCAGCCTGGACCGACATACCCCAAGCCGACATCCAAAGCCTCTTTCGTTCGATGCCGCGGCGTGAAGCGGCCGTTATTGCCAGCTATGGGGGCCACACGAACTATTGATGTCTGCGTGTTCCGCAAGTCGCACAGGACTGTAAGCTCAATCGTTTCATCTTTGTATCTGTTGTTATGTGTCCAGTAAATCTGGCTTTGCTATCTCGTGTCCTTCTTGGTGTTGCAGTTTGGGTGGCCAGCAGTGTATATCTTAAATACGTGGCTTTGTTGGATTCGAACTGTTTTGATAAATTTTGTTAAAGCTTCCCTGAACATCTACTGTCAGAACGTAAAGAACTCTATGCTTCAAATTTTGATACAGCTCGATTATAAAATGAACTGAAGGTGTTTTATTCCCTTGATGAATACAAAACAAATCAGTAAGAAACATTACTTGCTACAAAAAGTTGAATAAATTGGACATAGTGTTTGTTGAGGTGTACGAATTAGCAAACCCAATGTTAAACTTTCCATCAACAACTGCAACTGCCGAAAGACGTTTTTTCCGTATTAAAAAGAATCAAGATATATCTTAGAGCCACACAAGGACATGCACATTCGAGCAAACTTGGCTAGTTTGCCAATAGAGGAAAACATTATTTTTAAATATGAAATGAGACTCGGAAGAAACATTTTTGTGAAATCGTAACACTCAAGTTCACACAAAACGAAAGATGAATAGAGTTCATGCACAAATAAAGTATTCAGAAGAAAAATGGCGTGCATGTACAAAAAAGTGGTGAAATCGTAATCCTCATAATTGTTTGGCATGATGTTAGCAAGAACATGTACATAAAATTTAGAAAAAAATGTTACTTCTATTACTTAACAATTAAAAATTAAACTTCGCACTTTTTAAAAAAAAGCATGAGGGGGGGGTTGAGATAGCCCAGGTCTCGAAGTCAAGATACGTCACTGAGTATATCTTACATCGCGGGTGACATCGTCCATGTGATTTGTATTCGGTTCATTGCGTGTACTCCAGACGCAGTCAGGGTTTCCATTATTTTGATAAACCCCTGTATATGATACGCACTGTACACGTCGTACACCCAATGTACTACAAATATGTTTTTGTTTTTATGTTACCACCTACTAAAACGCTTAGTGTCACCACTGCTCAGAAACATTTGAAATGCTTCAAAACAGCATTTGAAGAAGAAGAAGTATAACGAAGTAAATTTCTCCGTAATTTTTATCCGCGCCAGGATTCGAACCCGGGTCCCCTCATTCCGGAATAAGTTGCTCTACCAATTGAGCTACGCGGACGTTTTATTCTGATTCCTATCGGCCTTTATGTCGTGTGCGTCCTTCTGGCAGGTACGTCACATCTCCTGGTACGTTACATCATCTCCCCCTTATTTTTATTTTATTTTTATTTTTTGAAGTGCTGGAGAAGGGATTCTTTTATTTTTCCTATCTCGCGGTGTGGAAAGAACACCACACCAATGCGAGATTTTGAACGGTCGGGTCATCCGGATTGTTCGGGCGCCATTATAACGAAGTAAATTTCTCCGTCATTTTTATCCGCGCCAGGATTCGAACCCGGGTCCCCTCATTTCGGAATAAGTTGCTCTACCAATTGAGCTACGCGGACGTTTTATTCTGATTCCTATCTGCCTTTATGTCGTGTGCGTCCTTCTGGCAGGTACGTCACATCTCCTGGTACGTTACAGAAGCTCTAAGCCGTTCAGAATTTTCGGAATGGTTTAAGAGATTTCAAGAAGTTTGAACGTGGACTGAAGATGAACCTCCCGGAGCGACGGACATCTTCAATGTGTATGAGGTGTTCGTTAGTGACAGACGATTTGTGAATGATGTATTCGTCAGTGGCAGAGGCTTCGTGAATGAAATATTCGTTATTGACGGATGATTCGTGAATGAAGGATTCATGTGACAGTCCAATCGTGAATGAATCATCCGTTAGTGACAGACGTTTCGTGAATTAAGTATTCGTTAGTGACAGACGTTTCGTGAGGGAAGTATTCGTTAGTGACAAATGATTCGTGCATGATGTATTCTTTAGGGACAGAAGATTCGTGAATGATGTATTAGTCAACGACAGACGATTCGTGAATGATGTATTAGTCAACGACAGACGATTCGTGAATGAAGTATTCCTTAGTGACAGACGTTTCGTGGATGAAGTACTCGTTAGCGACAGACGTTTCGCGAATAAAGTATTCGTTAGTGACAGACGATTCGTGAATGAAGTATTCCTTAGTGACAGACGTTTCGTGGATGAAGTACTCGTTAGCGACAGACGTTCCGCGAATAAAGTATTCGTTAGTGACAGACGTTTCGTGAATGAAGTATTCGTTAGTGACAGACGTTTTGTGAGTGAAGTATTCGTTAGTGACAGACGATTCGTGAATGATGTATTCTTTAGGGACAGAAGATTCGTGAATGATGTATTCGTCAACGACAGACGATTCGTGAATGATGTATTCGTCAACGACAGACGATTCGTGAATGAAGTATTCCTTAGTGACAGACGTTTCGTGGATGAAGTACTAGTTAGCGACAGACGTTTCGCGGATAAAGTATCCGTTAGTGACAGACGATTCGTGAATGAAGTATTCCTTAGTGACAGACGTTTCGTGCATGAAGTAATCGTTAGCGACAGACGTTTCGCGGATAAAGTATTCGTTGGTGATAGACGATTCGTGAATGAAGTAATCCTTAGTGACACGTTTCGTGGATGAAGTACTCGTTAGCAACAGACGTTTCCTGAATATTCATTAGTGACAGACGTTTGGTGAATATTCATTAGTGACAGACGTTTCGTGAATATTCATTAGTGACAGACGTTTCGTGGATGAAGTACTCGTTAGCGACAGACGTTTCGTGAATAAAGTATTCGTTAGTGACAGACGATTCGTGAATGAAGTATTCCTTAGTGACAGACGTTTCGTGGATAAAGTACTCGTTAGCGACAGACGTTTCGCGAATAAAGTATTCGTTAGTGACAGACGTTTTGTGAATGAATTATTCGTTAGTGACAGACGTTTCGTGAGTGAAATATTCGTTAGTGACAGACGTTTCGTGAGTGAAGTATTCGTTAGTGACAAATGATTCGTGCATGATGTATTCTTTAGGGGCAGAAGATTCGTGAATGATGTATAAGTCAACGACAGACGATTCGTGAATGAAGTATGCCTTAGTGACAGACGTTTCGTGGATGAAGTACTCGTTAGCGACAGACGTTTCGCGAATAAAGTATTCGTTAGTGACAGACGTTTCGTGAATGAAGTATTCGTTAGTGACAAATGATTCGTGTATGATGTATTCTTTAGAGACAGCAGATTCGTGAATGATGTATTCGTTAGTGACAGACGATTCGTGAATGAAGTATTCCTTAGTGACAGACGTTTCGTGGATGAAGTACTCGTTAGCGACAGACGTTTCGCGAATAAAGTATTCGTTAGTGACAGACGTTTCGTGAATGAATTATTCGTTAGTGACAGACGTTTCGTGAGTGAAATATTCGTTAGTGACAGACGTTTCGTGAGTGAAGTATTCGTTAGTGACAAATGATTCGTGCATGATGTATTCTTTAGGGACAGAAGATTCGTGAATGATGTATTAGTCAACGACAGACGATTCGTGAATGAAGTATTCCTTAGTGACAGACGTTTCGTGGATGAAGTACTCGTTAGCGACAGACGTTTCGCGAATAAAGTATTCGTTAGTGACAGACGTTTCGTGAGTGAAGTATTCGTTAGTGACAAATGATTCGTGTATGATGTATTCTTTAGAGACAGCAGATTCGTGAATGATGTATTCGTCAACGACAGACGATTCGTGAATGATGTATTCGTCAACGACAGACGATTCGTGAATGAAGTATTCCTTAGTGACAGACGTTTCGTGGATGAAGTACTCGTTAGCGACAGATGTTTCGCGGATAAAGTATTCGTTAGTGACAGACGATTCGTGAATGAAGTATTCCTTCGTGACAGACGTTTCGTGGATGAAGTGTTCGTTAGCGACAGACGTTTCGTGAATATTCATTAGTGACAGACGTTTCGCGGATAAAGTATTCGTTAGTGACAGACGATTCGTGAATGATGTATTCGTTAGCGACACTCTACTGACCGTTGGGGATGTGTCTGGGAAACTGATATCTCAACTGCGTAATGGCATGTGATTTTGACACAGGATTTGGGGATGAAAAGAATGACAGAAAAGTTTGTACCTAGTTTCTCGCACACAAACAAAAAGATCATAGTTCTAAGATTCTGCGGTTTGTCAGTATCTTAGAAATCGTGCAACAATGGACTCACACCTTATGCAAAATACACTGCTTGACAGAGAAAATGCCATACATTGAAGCAATGCTCGAAAACAGACCAAACTGCACACACAGATATCCTCCAGTGGCCAAATATACAGAATGATCAATAAAGAGTGTGGCCACCATTTTGGGAGATACAGCGTTGAATCCGACGTGTCATCAAGGCAATGAGAGCCCGAAGAGAGTCCTGAGGTGTCGTGAACCATGTGGTGTTGATCTGAGTATACAGTTCATCTTCATTTAGAGGGGTGGGAGGGTATTCAGCCGACGTCCAATCATGTCCCACAAATGCTCGATCGGCGAGAGGTTGGAGGATTGTGCTGGCCACGGAAGCATCCGCACACCGTGTAAAACATTCAGGCTGATCCGAACGGCATATGGTTGGGCGTTATCCTCCTAAAAAACCGCGTTTCGTATGCCCTGCAGATACGGTAGTGCCACGAGGCGCAGCACCCCTGTGCCTGTAATGCGTACTAGCCGTGAGCGGCTGTTGGCGCTGATAGCACACCATACCATGATTCCACGTTGCTGGTTGATGTGGCGCTCCACAATGGCGGAGGAATCCGCCCGTTGGCCAGGTTGCCTCCAGACTTTCACACGGCGATCATCCGTGGTGAGACAGAACCACGATTCGCCGCTGAACACCCCAGTTTTCCATCCGGCAGCCCACGCATCTCTGCAGAGACACCACGCCAAGCGGTGTCAACGATGGCTCACTGTTAAGGGTAGCCTTCGCAACGTACGGCTGGACAGCAAACCAGACGCAGCCAATCGGTGCAGCACTGTCCACGTCGATATCGGAGCGTCCAAGCCTCCACTGTCACCGCAAAATGTCGCGCGTTGTGGCCTGTGGGTCAGCTACGGCATGAAGTCGGATGCGACGATCGGTGGGCGCGGACGTCCATCGCCGTGCTCTGGTCACCCTACGACGTTGCACAGATTCTTCCGGTGACCACTGGCTCCAAATGCGACCGACGGCTGTGGCATCACGTAGCGTTTCCTCCGCAATACGACGCAATGATCATCCGGCGGTGCGAAGGAGTACGATGACACCTCTCGTGAACTCGTCCGTTTGACGAAATCGCGCACGACGGCGTCTTAACGGCATTGGCACCCCTTGTTCGTTCTCCAGACACGGTTGCAGAAGAACCACTCACTTCTCGCAGCCGTGATGGCGTCTTGACTGATAGCCTCATGGGCTGGTTGTCCGCTTAAATCCCGCGTGCCGTTCGTGCGATTGGCCTGAAAATACAATCATTTGCATAACTTGTACGTGTGCACCCACCCTGCAATTTGCATGACGCTGCGTTTACGTCTTCGTGGTGTGGCATTTTCTCTGTCAGGCAATGTATTATCACAGTTGACGAATCCTGGGTATGACCCAGAAAGAAAATCTTAGCCAAACAAATGGAAAAGCCGAAAAGTACTTGATTCTACAGAACCCCGGCAAGGGAAATCAAATGTGAGAGTGATGTTGGCTGTTTAATTTGATGTGAAAGTGCAGTGCGTTATGAATTCGCTTTTACTGGGCAGTCTATTAATCGGACTTATTACAAATAGGTTTTCAAGGGGCAAAGAAAAATTTCCGTGCAACGACAGTGGGGGTTTCAGTCCTGGCTGTAGCATTATGATAATGCACCTGTACATTCAGTACCGTCGAACTGTGAGTTTCGGACAAAAACCCAAAATCTCTGTGGTATCACTTCCACCTTATTAACCTGATGTAGTTCCCCAGCGACTCCTTTTAGTTTCTCAAATTAAAAATATCTCATCATCGAGAATGCAAAACAGAAGCAAAATACTATCCCCCCAAAAAAAAGACTTCCAGATGTGCTTTATGAAATGGCATAAGCATTGGGTCACAGTGTTTGCTCAGAAGGAGATGTACTCGATTTACTCAGAAGGAGATGTACTCGATTTGCTCAGAAGAAGATGTACTCAATTAGCTTCAATGCGCGTTGCATTTTGAATTATAAACAAAGTCCCAGGATTTTACGAACGCACTTGATGTTTATATTTTTATGTTTATTCAACATATCTTCTTTCATATTTTGAAGATGACAATCCGATTTTTGGCGTAAATGTGACAAGGATGGTAAGTCAGATAATATCCTAAAACTTGAAAATTTTCATCGTCCTGGAGCGGGACTCGAACCCGCGTCTCCCAGATAGCGCCCGGGTATGCTAACCACTACACCACCCAGAACGACCAAGTTTCAAGTTTCCGATCAATTTGAATATAACCAACACAAGATTTGCTAGTCGAAGCAACCGGCATACATGGTTAGCGAATCTGGAGTTAAGAATCCTATCCCGTGATTGCCCGGAGAAGCAGATAAATCATGAAAGAAATACGGGATTACGCCATATAATACAAATTTTGAAGATGACAATCCGATTTTTGGCGTAAATGTGACAAGGATGGTAAGTCAGATAATATCCTAAAACTTGAAATTTTTCATCGTCCTGGAGCGGGACTCGAACCCGCGTCTCCCAGATAGCGCCCAGGTATGCGAACCACTACACCACCCAAAACGACTAAGTTTCAAGTTTCCGATCAATTTGAATATAACCATCACAAGATTCGCTCCAGGACGATGAAAATTTTTCGGATATTATCTGACTTAACATCTTTGTCACATTTACACCAAAAATCGGATTGTCATCTTCAGAATTTATATTATATGGCGTAATCCCGTATTTCTTTCATGATATCTTCTTTCATTCTTGTATCCTCAACAGAATAATTTTTTTACTGTTTTTTACTATTTTAACTCAGATGTTTCTTACTATGCGTTCAGTTTATGTTTTACAGAATTCCTAACAACAATTACTATTTAACAACATTCTCGGAAAAGAGTCCTTCCGGATAACAGGAGTCTGACTAATCGGCACCCTTCTGTTCATAGTTCCATGAGGCTTACCTTAAAAAGTATGCTTCCCAGAAGTGAGACATCAACACTAGAGCTTTGCAGTCTTATGGGAACAATGTAGCTCTGACAAACACTAGTCTGGGTTTGGAAATATCTGTCCTGAGGGGGCTGGGAAAACGACGAAATTGAGTTCTTCGTTACTTCTAGTTCAGGTTCTCATGTCAACTCTAACTCTGTCACATGTTTAACCTATAAAACTTCAAGCCTCTAAAGACAACTTGGAAACGAGAGACGTTAATTAGAATAATGGGTTTTCCATCATTAAGGTGCCCACTGGAACCCTTTGGACTGACCTTGCTTCTCCTTGACATGTTTTTCGGCAGCATTACTATTCCGTTTAATTCGCAAAGGCTGTTTGTTGTTCTCGTAGCATGAATAAATTTCTTTCACTAATTTTCTCGTACTAGTTGTTATGAACCTGCCTTCAAAACAACTTAAAATATCACTCATGCTGGTAGCCTATGAACGGACGATGACAAAAGATTTACTGCTGAACAAATTGCAATTCCCACATCTTCCGAAAAGGAAGGATTTACTCTACTTTACAATACTTAGCTACAATGTTGTTATCATTTTGTCATACATCTGACACCAATAGTTGTCTGTACAAAACAATAAAATGGTCGCAGCTTCAATTAGTCGTTCGGATATAGGAATCCACAGGTTATTATTATAAAGCCCATGATGTTCCTAGTAGTGCTATTTTCTGTAATGGACCGACCATATTTCAAAAATACCGATTTTTTTAAATGTTATTGCAACGGCTTAAGCATTCTTCTCAAAGCCCGAAGTAGGATTTATTTCGTTCTAAGCATATTTTATAGTTGCGTTGTTGTTACTATTACTGTCACATACATCGGCTGATCAATAATTATCTTCCGTTTCATCGTTTACAGTTGTGCTGTTGCTACTCTTACTGTGAAATACATGGGTTGATCAATAAGTATCATCCGTTGCCATCTTTTATAATTGCGTTGTTGCTATTATTCCTGTCAAATACATGGGCTGATCAATAAGTATCTTCCGTTGCCATATTTTATAGTTGCGTTGTTGCTACTCTTACTGTCAAACACATGGTGATCAATAAGTATCTTCCATTGCCATCTTTTATAGTTGTGTTGTTGCTACTCTTACTGTCAAATACATGGGCTAATCAATAAGTATCTTCCGTTGCCATCTTTTATAGTTGTGTTGTTGCTACTATTGCTGTCAAATACATGGGCTGATCAATAAGTATCTTCCGTTGCCATCTTTTATAGTTGTGTTGTTGCTATATTACTGTCAAATACATGGGCTGATCAATAAATGTCTTCCGTTGACATCTTTTATAGTTGTGTTGTTGCTACTCTTACTGTCAAATACATGGGCTGATCAATAAGTATCTTCCGTTGCCATCTTTTTCAGTTGTGTTGTTGCTACTAATGCTGTCAAATACATGAGCTGATCAATAATATCTTCCGTTGCCATTTTTATAGTTGTGTTGTTGCTACTAGTACTGTCAAATACATAGGCTGATCAATAAGTGTCTTCCGTTGCCATCTTTTATAGTTGTGTTGTTGCTACTATTACTGTCAAATACATGGGCTGATCAATAAGTGTCTTCCGTTGACATCTTTTATAGTTGTGTTGTTGCTACTATTACTGTCAAATACATGGGCTGATCAATAAGTGTCTTCCGTTGCCATCTTTTATAGTTGTGTTGTTGCTACTATTACTGTCAAATACATTGGCTGATCAATAAGTATCTTCCATTGCCATCTTTCATAGTTGTGTTGTTGCTACTATTACTGTCAAATACATGGGCTGATCAATTAGTATCTTCCGTTGCCATCTTTTATAGTTGTGTTGTTGCTACTATTGCTGTCAAATACATGGGCTGATAAATAAGTGTCTTCCGTTGCCATCTTTTATAGTTGTGTTGTTGCTACTCTTACTGTCAAATACATGGGCTGATCAATAAGTATCTTCCGTTGCCGTCTTTTTCAGTTGTAGTTGTGTTGTTGCTACTATTACTGTCAAATGCATGGGCTGATCAATAAGTATCTTCCGCTGCCATCTGTTGCTGCTAGTCTTACTGTCAAATACATGGGCTGATCAATAAGTATCTTCCGTTGCCATCTTCTATAGTTGTGTTGTTGCTAATATTACTGTCAAATGCATGGGCTGATCAATAAGTATCTTTCGTTGCCAAGTTACAGAGATTGTATTGTATATCCGTACGTTACGAGTAAATGCGGAATTCCTAAGAGATCGCGATTTGCCCGGGCAAATTGCGATGTGCCTACCAGTTTCGGGCAAAGCCTGAAGTATCTTTGTAATTCGGGATGTGCCCGGGTAAATTGCGATGTGCCTACCAGTTTCGGGCAAAGCCTGAAGTATCTTTGTATTTCGGGATGTGCCCGGACAAATCGAGATCTGTCCGATCGTCTTTGGGCAAATCGTGATTCAATCAAGTCAAGGGACCATCCTACGTTTATATTTGCTTTAAAAGTTTTTGATTAATTTACTAAAATATAAAATAAAAATGTAAAGAATATTGCAAATAAAAAAACAGCTTTGAAAATATTATTTTATTCCAAAAAGTATTTTAGATTTTTCTAATTAGGACTAGAAACATTACGAAAGAAACTTTGAAAATAAACACTGCAACTTAATTACATTAAATTGAAGAATATGGAAAAAAGGGTTTTTTTAATTAAGAAACTGCTGTAATAAATGTCTCTTCAGTAAAAAAAGATGTTCAGCTTGGTGAATTAAAATCATATGAAGTAAAATAATGATATTTATGAGATAAAGCTAAAGAATTATAAATGGTAAAAATGTTTAATGATAAACACAAAAAATAAATAAAAACTGAAAGTATGAAAAAATTTATGGACCCACAGTTTATTTGTTGGTTCACGGAAGAGGCGAAAATCACTTTGAATTGTATTTTATGCCGTTTGCGTTGCTTTTTCTTTTTTTATTTAAACATTTCTGCTTGCAAGGAACGTAAAGTACCCCTGCCCGCCAGTACGCGACGTTTTTCTGCTTGCTTCTCTGAAATATATATATATAAAAAGACATAACAATCTGCAGAGATAAGCGATTCGAGATTTGCCCAGCCTTAAATAGTCACATCGCGATTTTCCCGGCCACATCCCGATCCGCAACTACAAATCGGGGTTTGCCCGAAACTAGTAGGTACAATGACACGATTTGCCCGAGCAGATCGCGATCTGCCCTATTTCGGTTTCTGCCACATATACAAATGAGCTAGGGCAGCTTACGTAATTTTAGGGCTATACACTCATAAAAAAAAAAAGTGCAGTTTGCCCACTCTACATCTCTTATATCACTGAGGCACTTACCCCAAATTTTCTTCCTAAACAACTGCTCAGCAAATAAATGTTTGTGTGTGATAACACTGTCACAGTAAATAGCCATGAATTTCCTCCCTTTTTAAACCGTTCTTTACCACCCTGCCAGGTTATTGAAAACAAGAGAAAGATCCATTGCTGCCATTATTTCCCCGTGAATTATCTCTTCCACTTTCTTTACAAACTGCACCGAGCAAAAGTTCTAAAAAACAAATGTTCTGCAAAACAGGGTTAAAACTTATCAATAATAGCATCCGAGCTTTTTCACATAGGTGGCAAAAATATTTAAAACTACCGAAAGATTTTATTGTTATTTCATCTTTGTAGCACGTTTGTGCTTCTTTCATCAATTTATTTACCCTATTTTCACAAACATTCTTCTATAAAACATGGCTGTTTTACATTTCTCACTTTATTTTTGTTCAGATATTTTTTTGAAAGCACCAATTAGGTTTTTCTGCTAAAAATGACACTCGTAATTTACTAACTGTATTTATAGCTGGAATTTATAACGAGTATCACTCTCTAAAAACAACTATTAAGCGCAAAAAAAAAATGTAATGATAAAGGAAAGAGAACATTCGGGATTTCCAATGTCGTCACCTGTTTCATTTGTGCATTATCGCATTAAATTACCGAAAATAAAGCAAAAGATGTTTTGAAAAAATTACTTTAAAAATATACAGGTAGTTCAGGAGTGATCCACACGTGTTACGATGTTATGTATCGAAGCTCAGACATAGATGACTACAAAATTTTGTGCCAGTGCGGCTCGTACAACGAATTGGTTTCTTTTCGTTGAAGGTTTAACGACCACCATGAGCAACTCATTAGGCTATAAGCAGTCGTCCGTCTGTAAGTTAGAGCCACTGGTTCCAAGGAAAGGAGAGAGGCAAGCACAGCAAAGGCAAGCACAGCACTCATTCTTCACTGGATTCGAACCCGGATCCTTCTCGGACGAATGTTCACAAGACAGCGCTTGGACCACTGCGCCACCTGGCGGCCGAATGTCTATGCGGCGCTCACCCAAAAAATAAAGTTAATATATATCTAATGTTAATATATGTTAATGTTACGTCTATATAATAACGTTAATATATGTTAATGTTACGTCTATATAATAACGTTAATATATGTTAATGTTACGTCTATGTGGAGCTCACCTCAAAAATAACGTTCATTTGCCACGTTCAAAGCCGCTCAGATCACTCGATTTCCCCATTCGGACTACCAACTGAACGTCAGATGATACTCTAAGAGCTGGTTTGCTGATTTATAAAGCACAGTGCCCTCACGTGACGTCATACGTCTGGGAGGGAACAATTTATGTGAAGAGGGAAGGCGTGCCTAATGACTTGTCACTCAATGTAAATCTCTTATGGATTTCCTTAATTTTTATCTAGTCTTTCAGGAGAGTAGAAAAAACATTTTTTTTTACAACTGTGCACCACAAATCTCATTTCTTTCAACAGCAAAACACAAATTGGTTCTTTTTCAATAGTGTAAGTTATTAGGTTCTTGGGTGTTTAACATATAAATACGTATATGCGAAACTGAAAAAACAGTTATGCCAGAACATTACATGAATATGAATACAACAATATTCCGTAAGTTACGTCGAGCTCCGGATGGCTTAAATAAAATGGAAATTCTTAATCAAGCATTTAATGGCTTTAACTGCCAGTAAATCAACAAGTTTTTTATTAACGGCTGCAAAGACTTTACTGGATTTCTTTAGGCATTTTAAATGTCAGCACACATCAATATATAATCCAATACTATGACTCTAGATACAACAAATTCTAGAATACTCTATACTTATTAGTATCTTTCGAACATTAAGCGTGACAGAATTAATCAATAACAAGTAGGTTAAACTTTAACTTCTATCTCCACAACAAAATAACAACCCAATCGACTCCTAACAAGAGCGAGCCTCTTAACAAGAGGATCAAATCATCTAACGTGATCGTAAATATATCAAACGATACACAGCAGAATACATCTGACGGAAGTCAGCAGAGCGCGTCTGATGAAGGTCAGCTTCGTTCAGTTGTAAACTTCATTCTTCTCTGTTGAAAACATATGTCAGTCTACTTCTGACCTCAATTCAGGTTGCCACAAAACATTCAGTGAGGGAGAAATATGGCGTTAAGTTAGAGATTACTTAAGGAGAATGAAACAAAATCTAGATAGATAAAGGAAGGAAGAAGGAAAGTTAAATTAGAGTATACGTCACAAATGCTGGATATTCTTCGCACAGTCACGCTGCACAAGTCTCGTCTTCTAGTCTTGCAGTGCCAATTTTTTCAAACGGGTGTATGCTGCCATTAAACGCTTAGTAACCCTTAGTTTTATTATTTAACCAATCAAGACCAAGTGCGTACTAAAATCGTCGTGCGAATTGATCACAAAGACAGGAAGAGTTGTCATTTATGCACGATACATTAAAACCTAAAACTGAACATTAAAATTTATTACGTTAAAAAAACACAATGACATGATATCTTGATATCTTTCGGACCTTCCATCATCAGATGTAAGTTGAAGCAAACCGCAGAGTGGAAGTGTGCATGAAACTCCTAGAAAACCAGCGCGATGTACGTTTCACCAAAAGAATTGTTACGTGCGATGAAAAGTGGGTCTATTTCCGTAATCCTAACACACAACAGCAATGGTTGAGCCCGGGCGATCTTCCTGAACCTGTTGCCAAACGTGGGCGTTTTGAGCACAAGGTGATGCTCTGCGTCTGGTGAAATTTCGAGGGATAATCCATTACGAATTTCTTTCCAGACGACCGGACCATCAACGCTAACGTCTACTCTGAACAGTTGGAGTGGATGTATGTCATTTTGGAGGACAAGTAGCCTGCACTAGTGAACAGAAAGCGCGCTCTCCTACAGCAAGACAACGCTCGGCCTCATAACGCGCGAACGACCAGGGCAAAACTCCAGGAGTCAGACAAATTGAGTTTAAAAAACAATTCTAACATTTTTTTTCGGAATAATAACTGGCATATATTAGCTATATGGGTCGTTTTTATTTGCGCTTAGATTTTCAAACACTGCGAAGTAATAGTCGTCGAGAAAAGGTACAAAAGAATTTGTATTGCAGATATGGGATAGAAGATGAACCTTAACACTCATTCAAAGACAGACTTAAGTGCATTGTTTGTTCCACAAACTTCTGGAAAACAGAATGAATTCTGAGAATTCCAAATGATCAGTGGCACAGCTACAATAAAGCGAGGTGGTGCAGTTGCAGTACAGCCCAGCAACTTGAGGGTCCCAGTGCTGGGTAACAATAAGCTACGTAAAGGACGGAAGGTAGCAATGAAAAATTGATGATAACGAGATAATAACCTTACAATTTCTGTCTGATTGCTGAAAGACTTTTGTATGGCATTCTCAAAGGTAAAGCACAAAATTCATCCAATGATAATTATCATTGGATTATTATATATTATAATCATTTTTAATATATATATATTTAATATATTATATTTAGTATGTTTAAGACTGCAACCAACTCAAAGAAGCATGGAGAGATGCATGCTTGGTGTAACCAGGAAAGATAAGAAGAGGAACTTGTGGATAAGGAAAATGACAGCAGTGGAAGACATCATGACCACAGTGAAATCACTGAAATGCCAATGGGCTGGACATGTTGCCAGAAGAACGGACCACCGATAGACAAACGAAATTTTAGACTGAGGGACAGGGAAAGACCCAGAAGGAGACCCCATGGGAGATGGATGGATGAAATTCGAAAGTATACTGGAGTGCGTGGAGGAGACAGGCTCAAGACAGATTATTGTGGAAGAAACTTGGGGAGACATTCATCCAGCAGTGGATTGATAATGGTTGTTGATGATGATGATTTAGTATATTATAATTACTATAATAAACACCCAGATCTGTTTGTCTCTCTGGAACGCTTGACGTCACACCAACGTCTGCATTGTTCAGCCATTATTTATCGATCAATTCGTGTGTGCTCTCGCGATGTTAAAATGATTACATGCTATATAATAGCACGCGATCACATTGAGATGCCAAGGTAATCGCGTGCTAATTTAAAAACATTGGATTATCAATGAATCGAGTTCTATTTACATGATCTACAAAATGCGAATAAAAATATTAGTATCACGGCAAGTTACATTTGTATATTAATTTAATTTAGTGCAATTCGAATATTAATTTATAAGCTTTAATTATTTTTTTACTTTTTTAATTCAACTAACTTTCCGAGTTTAGTGCTTGATTATATTAAACATTTTGCAAAATATCGATCTACCTAAACGCTTTAACCTACAATAAAAACTAAAACCTTGTGATCTCAAAGTGAGCAAAATTGCATCTAAAAACAGATGTCGCCCCAACTGCACATTGTCGATAATTTAGATAGTTGCGATTTGTATTACCAGATGTCGCATTATTATGTATAGAAAAAGTTTCGGTATGAAGTTTCAAACTGACTGTCGAATAGGACACTCTAAAACAAGCTTTCGAATAGAACAGTCTAAAATAAGCCGTCGAATAGGACAATCTAAAACAAGCCGTGAACGAAATAGCAAGCGTGCCGGAGAAAAAGTCATTTAAGCTTTTACTCTATTTCCTTACAAAAAGCCGGCGTCTATTTGATTTGTTTTCAATCTGCTTCAAATAAAAATTTCACTCCGTCTTAGGATGGGCAACATCCCCTATATATAATTATTTTAAAACTTAAAAATAACCGTCCTAGGACGGGCTATGGGCTAGTTATATTATAATATAATTATCGTGCTGCCTTATTGCGCTTAATGAGCACTCGTCAGTCGTAAGGTTGAATCAATTATTTCTATTTTACGAAAACAACTCTAAGAATGTATGTTTTTCCTCTTTTCTCTTTCCCTCGTTAGCGCCGTGTTCTACGATAAGGCTCCTATTGTTGATGCCGCGCTTTTAATCTTGCCGACTGTCGGGGACGATGCTTCGTTCTCACGTTCTGTCCAGTCGATCATTCACATACCGTCATACGTTGTAGGCGGCTACATAGACAGTGGGCTGCCAGCTGCCGTACTGATAATAAATATCCGTGTATCTGTCTGTCGTTCAGCGTTGAAAAAACGAGGATAAGCTCCTTCCTTTAGCATTGATCCGAATATCAGTGAGTAGACAACCTTATATTTTGCAATCTATACTTCCGATCACATGATGATCTACCGGTATAGTATGTAAGAAAATCGCGTATGTGAAAAATAGTAACTATACTAGTGATCTGATTTATTGGCGTAAGAATATATATGTTATCGTTAAAGTATAAAATCCGTTATTTCATAGAATACCTAGTTATTTCATGAAATAACTGATCAAGTCAGTTAAAGCGCAAAATTCACTTGTACTCTATGGTTCAACTAGTTATTTTATAGAATAACGATCTACACCCCGTTAAAGTGTAAAATAACCAAGTAAATAAATCCCAAATTCAAAAGGCTGTAAAGTGAGACCCAGTGGTCAGAAATAGCACACCAATTTCAATCTACTATAAAGTGTTATATAATAATAATGATATGAACTTTTATGTTTCGTTTTGTTATTTATAAATTTTTCGGAAATAAATTGTACAGAAGATCTGCAAATTGTGTTTTAATGAACTGAATGTTCAGAGCGAAAGAAAAAACTCTAAAGAATGTTTGGAAATTCAAGCTAAGAAGATGAAATTAATGTCAGATAAATCTCATTCTGAAGCCTCTGTGGGGCTTACAGTCCGTATCCCAGTACCTGAAGTTGACAGAGGAAGGGGTGACGCCAGATCTATTTTAGCTGTTATCATGAAAATAACCGAAGAAGGATTTTTTCAATTGGGAACAAGAAACGGCCGCATAAAACAGCTATATTCCCGATCATAGTTCAGCGTCTGTGAACAAAAACTAATTCAGATCGAAGAAGTGCAGGATACAGAGAAATCGCTCCGGTCGGTTGCTACAGCTCAAAGTTTAGGTACCGGTCGGGGATTTAAAAAATGTTCATGTAAAACGCAGTGTATCAACTAAAAATGTATTTGTTTTAGAAATAATGTTCTATGCAATTCCAAATGCCATTTTAGTAATCCCTGTTGTAACAAATGATTTTATTGTGTCTTTATATAAATAACATTTTGTATGCTGTATAATTCAGTCAAATTGTTTATTTTACACTTTAACTGGCTATCATGAGTTAATTTATAGAATAACTAGTTGAAGTGTGGAATTATTAATTTATTACACGCTTTAACCAACTTGATCAGTTATTTCATGAAATAACTAGGCATTCTATGAAATAACTGAATTATACACTTTAACGGTAACATATACATATGAGCGTTTCCAAGCTTTCGCTCATCAACCAGATGGCTTTTTCAAGGAAGTTAGACAGAAACGGCAAAGGAATAATAGAACGCGGCGACTTGATATGACAATAAAAAAAGATACGACGTTATATTCATTTAAAGATACGAGGTATCACGTTGGTGGTTCACACGGTGCTCTGATAGAGAGAAAGCGTTACTTGGAAAAACTGGTTCCAAATTCGTAGCAACTTGATTGAGACGCTACCATTGCAAGTATCACTGTTGGTGATGATCTCGAAGGTTTCCCGAATGGCTCTACATTAAGGGGTAGAGTAGGTAGCTAATTTCTTTACATTATCCTTGAAAAAGCCATCTGGTTGGTGTGCGAAAGCTTGAAAACGCTTATATATACACCGGTGAGCCATTAGCTTATGACCACCCCCAGCCTAGAGAAATGAGCGCGCCTCGAGACCAAACGGTGGCGCAGGTGAAGTTCACAGAGCAGTTTATATACAACCCGAGAACCGCTTTCGGTTAGTAGAGTGTTCGGAGTCAGAATGTAAAAGCTAAATGACCAATTGTGATGGCACAGCGCGTTGGAACTACAATCTGGGAAACGGCGCGACTTGTGGGTTGTCCACGTGCCGCTGTAGTGAGTACGTATCAAAAGTGGTGCACATATGACCAAACGACGAACTCTCGTTCAGCCATGTGTCGTCCGCAGCTCATTTAATGCAAGAAAGGAATGGAGACTGTCGCGCGATGTTCACAGAGATCGCAGGGCCACAAAATCACCCACAACTACAACAGTGGTAATCAGGGCGATGTGTCACAGCACACAGTTCATCGCAGCCTTCTGTGCATTGGCCTGCGTAGCTGAAGATCCAGCCGGGTCCCCATGCTCACTGCACGTCATCGCCAACAGCGCATGAGATGGACCCAAGATCATCGAGATTAGACCGTCTATGATTGAACGAAAGTGGCCTGGTATGACGAATCAAGATTCCTGGTGTATCACGTAGACGACCGAGCGCGGATACGCCGATTACCAACGGAGGCTATGGGACCTAGATGCACTGTTGAGCGGAAACAGGCCGGCGACGGCAGTGTTATGCTGTGGATGATGTTTTTCTTGGGACACTTCAGGCTCCATTATACCAATAGCACAATTCCTGACAACTGTCAGGTATCTGAACATCGTTGCGGACCAAGTTCACCCATTCATTGCAAGTGTGTCCCTGCAGGTGATGGCCATTACCAACAGGTTAATGCGCCATGCCACACTGACAGAATCGTCAAGAAGTGGTTCGAGGAACATGCTGGTGACTTTCTGTTAATGACCTGGCCTCCAAATTCACCTGACATGAACCCAATCGAACATTTGTGGTTCAACTTGGAAAAGCGTTTTCTCGCTGAATCACCCCCCCCCCCCCTGAAATGTATGGGAACTGGAGGACCTGCTGTTGACATTATGGTACCAGATACCCCAGGATCCCTATTGCCACCTCATGGAATCGATGCTTCGCCGAGTGGCCGCTGTTTTGCGGGCTAAATGGGGAATCCTACAATTTATTAGGTAGGTGGTCATAATGTAATGGCTCATGGGTGTATATATTCCGACGCCAATGAATCGAATTGCTAGCATAGTTACTATTTTCTACATAATTGGTGTACTGTTCCTCGTTATCAGTTTGCAGTATGTAAAATGAGATTCGCGGCAATACCCCAAGGCATACCTGACATAACCTTACGGTATTTCTACAGAACAGCGGCGCCAACTGCATGATTCTGTACCAAGGCCCAACGTTACTATCTACACTACTGCAGACGATGCAAACTATTCTCAAATTGAACTTCATGAAAAGCCGATGCAAGGAAGCGGCCATTAATAATATTTCTTCAAAAATGAGAAGCATACCACGGAGTTTTCAGCAGCCCTCCTTCATTAACAGACGGAAACTAGTGAAGGGACCATCTCAAAACTTTCCGAAAAACACAAACGAAAAGGGAAATGATTTTAACTAATGAGGTGATATTAAAGCTGAGTATTGATACTAACTTTCGCTGAAATTAATAAGCCCAAGGTAACAACAAGGTACAGTCCAGCAAGTAGGTCACATTGTATACACAGTGGACAAAACTTTAGAAATACCTACCTAATAGCTTATTGGTCCTTCTCCAGCGTGAATAACAGCCTGTACATGCCGAGGCATCGACTCCACTAAATTTCGGAGGGTTTGCGAAGGTAATGCCAGGCATGTCTTTTGCACCATAGGTCACAACTCCGCACGAGACGTCGGTCCAGGATTCATGTATCTGATACACGGCATACCAGAGAGCTTTCAGAGGACTTAAATACGGGGACCTTGAGGACCACTGGATGGTTTCAAACTCAGATGAATGTTTCTCGAGCCATGCCTGCGTGGTAGTGGTCCGGTGGGGCGGCGCATTGCCTTGCTGAAACAGGCCATCGCCCGCAGCATGCGCAAAATCCATGAAAGCGTGTAGCAGATCAGCAAGCACATACTGTTAGCAAGCAGCGGTTAAGAACTCTTCCAGACACACACAAAGGGACCTAATGTGTCCAATGAGAACGCACACAAAACCATCACAGAGCCTTGAGTAGGGTCGACCTTGCACCTGGCCTCATGCTGTCGACGCCACACCCTCCCGTCAGCTCGGTACGGCTTGAAACGGGACTCATCTGACCACACGACGCGGCGTCACTCTCCAGAGGTCCAGTTTGATATAGGCGAGGCGTAATTTCCGATTTCCGATGACGAGAAGTTAACAGTGGCACACGAGTAGGGCGTCGGATCCTGTAGCTCATGTTACACGGCACTAGCAGTGTTCCTGCCGAGTCTGCCGGTAACGGTGCTTGAGACCTGAAGTACAATTTAGTTGGCCGCGGCACCAGGGGAGAATCTCAGGTGCACTGCTGCACTCAAAGATTCACACCAGAACATAAAAAATGAAAAGTTGAAGAATGACCCGAAGCATAAGGCTTGGGTGAATCCACCTTGTGAACAAAATAACAACAACAAATAAAAAATAAAATAATCTAAAAAAAAATGATACTTTGGGATCAGAGTTGTGACGAGGTTCACCCGCAATCACCAATTCGTGACTGAGTGTAGTGGTCCGGATCTTACTCCGGTACATTCAATCCCCAACCAGCCAGTACAACACTCACTTTCGCAAATAACACATGATTCTCAAATACACAACACAACATTTAATTACGTTCTGCGAGATTTAAACAGATACGGCGCTCTCTAGGCGCATAGACAATTGCCCCTCATATGTGGGCAGCATACGGTGTCACACTTTACTGTCGGAAGACGCAGCCGACTGAGTCTCCAACGGACTATCTGAACAAGAGATACTACTCGTTTACACACTAAATAGAGCTGCAGGTGATATTCATATACAATTGCTTAGAGAATGAAAAAAAAATTATATGCAAACGATCACATTAAAAATACTCGCGACACAAAATACACAAGCACGTTAATTTGCGGTATACGATTATAGGTGCGAAATACTGCCAAAGTTAATTAACTAAATCTAATAAGCATGCACATGCAGATCCCTTCTCCGCTAGCTTTGGCCCTGAACCAAAGTTAAAAGAAACTGTCCCGCCCAGCGGAATTTGTGGCCACACCCTCTCCCTTATTCATGTAAAAAAAATAATCAGGAAATGGGCCCTGTAAGAAATTGAAATCTGTATGTGCAGGTATTTCCTCTGAGGTTCAGTCACTCAGCATTACTGCATCTATGTCCATGCAGCTTTGGGTGTCGGGATGGCACAAGTTCGCAGATGTGCGAAGAAAGAAAAAAAGGAAATATTCATCTACTTACAGTTTCGTGACTTTGCTGTGCAAATCCGTTGTGCATCACATAATATCACACGACAAAAAAAAACACGCACACAGACACTTGCACCATGTGGCAGCACCGATGATTCAACACTTCACTTTGACGCTTGATGTAAATGAAGCACACACTTAAAAATGGTAATATCACGCCGCACTTTGTTGCAATGATTAGAGTGCACACTGATCTATTCTCGTGACGATTTGAAGGTGGCCGTTAAGCAAAATAGGCCCTCTCACATCTGATGTTGCGGTTTCCAAGATTGATTTTCTGTGTTCCTGGGAAATGATTTTTGTTGTCGTGAAGAAATAATTGTGAACGTCGACTGCTGGGAGAGTGGGACACATTCAATTCCGCTGCTGCTATAGTTGATTCCGTCCGTCGCTACCTTCCGTCCTTTTTGACCGTTCATTCCCAATTCAGTCAGTTCCTTTCCGTTAGCAAACCATCTACCCTGCCTGAGTACGCAGTTCAAATATGCCACTCGCAGGTTTTGTTTCCATTTTTTTATCGAGTTGCGACCGCCAGCCCTGAGATTAATTTTCTCGGCCGAGCGAAATCAGACGTGCTTTTACCTTAAGCGTATATCGGCAACTCAACATTTCACCTGTATATTTGTTAGGTATCGAAGCCACCGCTCTTACGCTCATATTTTTCTTTCGCCATGTTTTAATCCCGTCGCACTTACACGTAGTGGCTTCGCTGCTTACGTGACCACACACACACACACATGGGGCCTCGCTTCGCCCCGTAAGACGAGCGCGTCTCTTCACTTCCTCCATAGTAGGGGATGAATGGGGGTGACGATTCCACACTGCAGTGGTTGGCATCCGAACCCGACTTTGCTTGGCTTCGCTTCTCATTGGAATGACCACTGTTCACTCGCAGACTTCTTAATTCCCCATGTAACTTGGCTTTCATTAGGCCAAACAGTCGCTGATTTCCATTACGCTCCAGCCTAGAAATTTCTGCGTTATCACGCGGATTTAGGCATTCTGCTGTCTTTATGGCAAACTGGCATCTCCAGCTGCCTCGAGTTGTCTCCATTTCTTACCAAATGCGGGGAGGTTTGCTACTTCATTTTTCCCAATTCATTTTTTTGCAGATCCAAGGCATCCAGCCTTTCACATCGGAGAGCATACAGACAACTGACTTTCTTCCTTATGTTCATGCCAAGTGCGAACTCTTATTTTTCTGCACGGACCACACAGAGAGCAATTGTTCTCGAAAATGCCCCAAACAATCGACGAATTTACGATTATTCGCTAAACCTTTTGTCCCCATCTTCATTCATTTACTCAAGTGGACCCCTCTTCGAAAGGTACCACTTTCCCTTTCGGTGTTGCTTAGGCTCACGTCAGCTGCGCCCTGATATTTATGACCTAACAGAGCTATTCTGAGACCACCCAGCCAGAGAGAGAATTCTTCGCCTCTTTTCTTTTCCAAACCCCCAGATAAAACTTTATCTGCTGTTTACACTTTTACAACTCCAATCAAGCCTCGAACATAATTAATACTTAATTAATTTCACATATCCATCACGCCCATTAATTACTAAATTAATGGCGGGGGTGGGTCGTAACATCGGCCCCTCCTCAGGAAATCCAGAAGTCCTCTTCTGGGCATATCGCTTTGCTGTTATCAATTTCCAGAGCAACCATTGAGTGCTACATTTTCCCACAGGTAGAAACAATTCAAAATGGCAAAAATATTGCGTTTCTTGCCTTCAAGAGCATTGGAGCGACTTCCTAATTATCCCGCAATTTTGTTAATTAATTTAGAGAACATCCGAAAGAAAAAACAACGTAAATGAGAAATAAATAAAAAAAACTGAACTGTAAAAGAACATGTGAGCCTGCCGAACTGTGATTCCTAGCTGCCTCATACCATACGCGACATGGCGGACAAATTTTAAAGTTTTCTTCAGGTTTTAGGAGGGGGGTCCACTGTAACATTCCATCCCCCATGAAAGAAAAAAAAAGGGATGACTGGATGAATTGTATTCATCCAATCTTTCTATTTTTTTTTTAACTGTAAACACTCAACCCTTTCCCACCGTCGCAAGGCACCTAATTCCGAACTTAAGTGCCCGGAGAGCGGAAGGAAAGTTTAAGGATTTCATCACACGTTCATTGCTACCCGTCGAGATAGGCGGAAAGAAAATTTAAATATGAGGCATAGCTTCGAGAATCCACGAGTTCCACAGATCTCTCACGTTCGATGCTCCTACGCCCGCTTTTATCTGCGCTCGATGCCAAATTCTTGCGTTCCACTGTCTTCGAGTTCCTTCTCAACATCATAGATAATCGTGGTGTCACAGTCTTCCTGGGGATCCACTAAAATCTCGACTGCTCCCCGTAAACCATAGGTGCGATTAAAGCTGTTTGTCTCAGCTGTGATGTACCCGCTGTACTTGTAACAGGTGTACTCTCTTCCGGAACAATTGCAGCCCCAGTGCTCACATGTTCTCCGTCAGAGTGACCATCAGAATCATCTGAATCCACGTGACTCGCAGATGACGATTTCTTCGTGTTTGCCATTTTGTTTTTCTTACCCACTAAAATTATGGCAGTTCTTAGAAAACAGCTTAAGGCTTACTTAATGCTAAATTATACAGAATTCGCACCGAACAAAACTAAATAAAAATAGTAATGGCAGTCAATTCGCACTTATTTTACGAACATGAGTGTTGTTCCGCTAGCTGCAAAATATAGGTATCGATCCTGGGACAACGGCACCATTAATGTTACACGGCACTAGCAGTGTTCCTGCCGAGTCTGCCGGTAACGGTGCTTGAGACCTGAAGTACAATTTAGTTGGCCGCGGCACCAGGTGAGAATCTCAGGTGCACTGCTGCACTCAAAGATTCACACCAGAACATAAAAAATGAAAAGTTGAAGAATGACCCGAAGCATAAGGCTTGGGTGAATCCACCTTGTGAACAAAATAACAACAACAAATAAAAAATAAAATAATCTAAAAAAAAATGATACTTTGGGATCAGAGTTGTGACGAGGTTCACCCGCAATCACCAATTCGTGACTGAGTGTAGTGGTCCGGATCTTACTCCGGTACATTCAATCCCCAACCAGCCAGTACAACACTCACTTTCGCAAATAACACATGATTCTCAAATACACAACACAACATTTAATTACGTTCTGCGAGATTTAAACAGATACGGCGCTCTCTAGGCGCATAGACAATTGCCCCTCATATGTGGGCAGCATACGGTGTCACACTTTACTGTCGGAAGACGCAGCCGACTGAGTCTCCAACGGACTATCTGAACAAGAGATACTACTCGTTTACACACTAAATAGAGCTGCAGGTGATATTCATATACAATTGCTTAGAGAATGAAAAAAATTATATGCAAACGATCACATTAAAAATACTCGCGACACAAAATACACAAGCACGTTAATTTGCGGTATACGATTATAGGTGCGAAATACTGCCAAAGTTAATTAACTAAATCTAATAAGCATGCACATGCAGATCCCTTCTCCGCTAGCTTTGGCCCTGAACCAAAGTTAAAAGAAACTGTCCCGCCCAGCGGAATTTGTGGCCACACCCTCTCCCTTATTCATGTAAAAAAAATAATCAGGAAATGGGCCCTGTAAGAAATTGAAATCTGTATGTGCAGGTATTTCCTCTGAGGTTCAGTCACTCAGCATTACTGCATCTATGTCCATGCAGCTTTGGGTGTCGGGATGGCACAAGTTCGCAGATGTGCGAAGAAAGAAAAAAAAGGAAATATTCATCTACTTACAGTTTCGTGACTTTGCTGTGCAAATCCGTTGTGCATCACATAATATCACACGACAAAAAAACACGCACACAGACACTTGCACCATGTGGCAGCACCGATGATTCAACACTTCACTTTGACGCTTGATGTAAATGAAGCACACACTTAAAAATGGTAATATCACGCCGCACTTTGTTGCAATGATTAGAGTGCACACTGATCTATCCTCGTGACGATTTGAAGGTGGCCGTTAAGCAAAATAGGCCCTCTCACATCTGATGTTGCGGTTTCCAAGATTGATTTTCTGTGTTCCTGGGAAATGATTTTTGTTGTCGTGAAGAAATAATTGTGAACGTCGACTGCTGGGAGAGTGGGACACATTCAATTCCGCTGCTGCTATAGTTGATTCCGTCCGTCGCTACCTTCCGTCCTTTTTGACCGTTCATTCCCAATTCAGTCAGTTCCTTTCCGTTAGCAAACCATCTACCCTGCCTGAGTACGCAGTTCAAATATGCCACTCGCAGGTTTTGTTTCCATTTTTTTATCGAGTTGCGACCGCCAGCCCTGAGATTAATTTTTCTCGGCCGAGCGAAATCAGACGTGCTTTTACCTTAAGCGTATATCGGCAACTCAACATTTCACCTGTATATTTGTTAGGTATCGAAGCCACCGCTCTTACGCTCATATTTTTCATTCGCCATGTTTTAATCCCGTCGCACTTACACGTAGTGGCTTCGCTGCTTACGTGACCACACACACGCACACATGGGGCCTCGCTTCGCCCCGTAAGACGAGCGCGTCTCTTCACTTCCTCCATAGTAGGGGATGAATGGGGGTGACGATTCCACACTGCAGTGGTTGGCATCCGAACCCGACTTTGCTTGGCTTCGCTTCTCATTGGAATGACCACTGTTCACTCGCAGACTTCTTAATTCCCCATGTAACTTGGCTTTCATTAGGCCAAACAGTCGCTGATTTCCATTGCGCTCCAGCCTAGAAATTTCTGCGTTATCACGCGGATTTAGGCATTCTGCTGTCTTTATGGCAAACTGGCATCTCCAGCTGCCTCGAGTTGTCTCCATTTCTTACCAAATGCGGGGAGGTTTGCTGCTTCATTTTTCCCAATTCATTTTTTTGCAGATCCAAGGCATCCAGCCTTTCACATCGGAGAGCATACAGACAACTGACTTTCTTCCTTATGTTCATGCCAAGTGCGAACTCTTATTTTTCTGCACGGACCACACAGAGAGCAATTGTTCTCGAAAATGCCCCAAACAATCCACGAATTTACGATTATTCGCTAAACCTTTTGTCCCCATCTTCATTCATTTACTCAAGTGGACCCCTCTTCGAAAGGTACCACTTTCCCTTTCGGTGTTGCTTAGGCTCACGTCAGCTGCGCCCTGATATTTATGACCTAACAGAGCTATTCTGAGACCACCCAGCCAGAGAGAGAATTCTTCGCCTCTTTTCTTTCCAAACCCCCAGATAAAACTTTATCTGCTGTTTACACTTTTACAACTCCAATCAAGCCTCGAACATAATTAATACTTAATTAATTTCACATATCCATCACGCCCATTAATTACTAAATTAATGGCGGGGGTGGGTCGTAACATCGGCCCCTCCTCAGGAAATCCAGAAGTCCTCTTCTGGGCATATCGCTTTGCTCTTATCAATTTCCAGAGCAACCATTGAGTGCTACATTTTCCCACAGGTAGAAACAATTCAAAATGGCAAAAATATTGCGTTTCTTGCCTTCAAGAGCATTGGAGCGACTTCCTAATTATCCCGCAATTTTGTTAATTAATTTAGAGAACATCCGAAAGAAAAAACAACGTAAATGAGAAATAAATAAAAAAAAACTGAACTGTAAAAGAACATGTGAGCCTGCCGAACTGTGATTCCTAGCTGCCTCATACCATACGCGACATGGCGGACAAATTTTAAAGTTTTCTTCAGGTTTTAGGAGGGGGGTCCACTGTAACACTCAAGAAATGCTGAGTGTGCCACACCGTTCGCTCACTGACGTTGCTTGCGCCTCAGACATTTAACCTGGGTGTGATTTGCGCCGCCGTTGTCATGCGGTCAGTCTGTAAGAGCCTGGATAGTTTATGTCGACTCTCGTCATCAGCGGCGCGTGGTCGGTCACTGCTTGCTCTCCGGGCGGTGGTACGTCCGTCGATGGTATACTCGCGGTACATCCTTGATACGGGTTGCCCTTGGAAACCCTAAGGTTCTTGCCACTTGGGCGATAGAATGACCCATCTGAATCGTCCACGATCAAATTCGCTCAGATCACCACGTTTACCCATGTTCTTTGATTGCGATACACTGTTGGGAAGATCAGATGAAATCATATGTAGAGGATTTTAGGAAGGAAGGATCTGACCCAGGTCTCAAATAATCCTTAGAAATAGGAAGCTAGGAGATTTGTGCTAGAGTACCAGATAAGAAAGTGACACGGAAGCGAGGTAGAAAGGGGGAGGAAGACGCCCCTATTTATTACCGGGGGCCAGTACTCCGGGTCCGACGGCTTAACGTGTCCATCCTATGAACGGCGGATATTTAGTGGTTCGAGCGTTCGTACCTGCCTGGGATCGAACCCGAGGTATTCTCCGTGGAAGTCACTAACGTTGACCACTAGGCCATCCACGGCCCTCCACTGTTCGGGATCAAATGATCACATGTAGAGGGTTTTAGGAAGGGAGTGTCTGACCCCAGATCTTAAACAACCCTTAGAAATAGAAAGCTAGGAGATTTGGGCTAAACGGCCCGATAGGAAAGTCTCACGGAAGCGAAATAAAAAGGGAGAGGAAGACGCCCTTATTTATTACCGGGGGCCAGTACCCGGGGTCCGTCGACTTAGCGTGCCCATCCGACGCACGGCGGATATTTAGTGGATCGAGCGTTCGTACCTGCTGGAATCGAACCTGAGGTCCTTTCCATGGCAGTCACGAACGTTGCCCACTAGGCCATCCCGCGGCCCTCCACTGCTGGGAAGCCCTGCTGTCTGCCTATTTATTGCCTGCGTTCGATTTGGGTCTGTTCCACTTTGCGCTGGGGATGCCCATGTCAACTGCCCATCCCCACTATCTCTAACGTTTGTCTACTGAGTATAAGTTTTTCATAACATCTTATTTCATCTCCTTTTTTGTAGGTCAAGAACCTGGATTGCAAAACCATGCTACACAAATCACATAATCAATCCAAATAAGTGTATCACAAAATGCGATGCTACACCAGAGTATAATTGCACACTGACTGAGACAGATAATTTTCCTGGTCAATAGTCATTTTACATTACATGGAATTAATCGAAAAATTTGCGTTACGAGATTAGCTCGTAATAACAGTTAACCTCAATTCACCCATCTGGGAAGTGTACGCAATGTGTAGCGTGTAGTTTTCTCGTTAATTACTTCAAAAAATTTCGTATGCCCCTTACTGGAAAAAACACGGCGATTTCTACACAATCGATGGGAAACTAATCTCCTTGAAAGTTATTATAAGCCACTGTATGTAATTCGTTTCCTAGTTCCGACTTTGTAGTCTTGAGGAACAACCCAGTTTGTGCCCATCACACTTTTCACGCGACGAAAGATAAATTATTATTCAAAAAAACGGTGGGGGGGGGGTATCACGCTATTCCCATGCACACGCATGACAATTTTCAAGCGAGCTTAGCTGTGACCATTAAACACGAAACAACGTTGCCTTCACACATGCCGATACAGCACATATGCATGCCGATACAGCACATATACAGCACATATAGGCTGCTACGTAAGTTAGATAAATACACCGTGCAAGCTCAGTAACAACAAATTTCCGAAAACAACGAAAATGAAACTATTTTCAAAGCATGTGAACTTCAACTGGGACAAATAAATGTGTACTTCCGTGGAAGTTCGTTGGTCGTAAAACAGCAAGTTGATGGCTCTGAGAGTGACTCGAAATTCCCAGTCGTCTTTGTATTTTTTTTTCCGTCTCAAAGCGTCTAGAATATGTAAAGATAGAAGAATTTAAATTATAATGGTCAGTCGTTTAACAAAAAACAACTTGACGACCATTTTGAAAACAGTTATCCTCGCGCAAATGGCGCTCGCCTGTTGGAAGAGCGGCTGAATTACATTTTTCACAGTCGCTAAAGATTAAGGGTAAACTGAACATTGGAGATGTTCCATCTTCTGTTGCGATCGTATTAAAGCTTCGGAAGCGGAGAGCTGTCGAGGCAGAAAAAGTAAATGTTTGGTTGGTTCACGAGAAGAAGGAAATCGAAACGAAAATGCTTCTCGTAACTGCATCGTTTTAGTATGAAATCTTTGGCATACAAGCATATCACAGTTTAATTATTCCGACTCAGTTTCGACAAACCATGCGCCGATAAATGTTAATGATTTTTCCGTAGATTCTGATCATAAAGAACACGAGCTGAATAATAATAATAATAATAATAATAATAATAACTGGGTGGAGGAATAAAAATATTTTATCTAATGTAGAAATTATCCCTCCGGTAGCATCCGAGAGACTTTTGTAAGGCTAAAGTATCACGACTTACATGAAGATTTACAGTATATATACACTAATGGCAAAAATTGTGGAAACGTTTAGAAATTTTTTTTTTAAGGTTTGATGACTCATAACGCAAACACACATGCGCGCACGCACATATCAGTCTTTTGTCTTTTTTTAAATACCATAAAATTACATATCATTAGAAAGATAATTTAATGCAACAAACTATACTGAATTATCTTTATTCTATCAAACGTTATAGCCAAATAACCAGAAAAAGAAAGCACAGCTGCCTTTTGTAACGAAAAGTGGATTTATCTTAACTCAAAACTGACCAAAGAGATTGATTGTTCGGAGGGTCAGTCAGGTGCTATTATGACAAAGCATGGAACCAATAAAGTGTTAGTATGAGTCAACTCTCATTTCAAGGTATTTGAACTAATAATACTGTAGAACTCCAATTCAGTTGCATCAGAGTCACATCTAATAATGCCTATTCAGTTGCATGAGAGTGTTAGAACTAATGACTCGTATTCCGATTCAGTTGTATGACAGTGTTAGAACTAATAATACTGTAGAACTCTTATTCAGTTGCATGAGAGTCACATCAAGCTGGCCACTGGTTTTTCCGCGGATTTTTCTATTCATTAATACATTATCTACCAACAAGTAATTGGACACCCCTGCAATCGACGATATATGCGGTCCTGATACACGTCACGGCCGCCGCCGTTAAATATCGTGTGTGAAACAACAACGTAACCAGTCGCATGCAAGATGCCACGCAGTTCGGAGCACTCTGATTTCGAGAAAGGTGTAATCGTCGGTTATCACAGAAATGGCCGATCCATACGTGACATATTCAGCGAGTTGAAGTACCCAAAATCGACAGTGGCCTACGTGATTGGCAAGTGGAAGATGAGAGGTGACTGTCGAAATGTGCCCCGACCCGGCAGACCCACAAAACTGGGAGTTAGAGACCGACGGGTGCTGGCCAGAGAAATTCGGAAGAACCGCACCAAATCGATGGGCCACATCCGCGAGGAGTTTCAACAGGCATCCGGGAGTGTTCTTTTGATGAATACCATCCGTAAGGATGGTATTCATCAAAAGATGGTATTCATCAAAAGTGGTGCAAAGAACGTCGACAGTGGACCGTTGAATAGTGGAAACAGGTTCTCTGGAGCGACGAATCAAGGTTCACCCTCTGCCGTATGGATGGCAGGGTCTTGGTTTGGCGTCTGCCAGAAGAACGCCTCCTGCCGGAATGTATTGTGCCAACTGTGAAGTTCGGCGGCGGTGGCATTATGCTATGGGGGTGTTTCTCCTGGTATGGCACGACACCCTTGGTCGCAATTCCTGGTAGACTCAACGCCGAGACCTACTGCACCATTTTGGATGACCATGAGCTTCCTACGTTGTGGCAGTTTTACGGGGTGGACCCATGCTACTTTCAGGATGACAATGCCACCTGTCATGTTGCGAGGTCCACCATGGCTTGGAATGGTGACAATGGGGTTAATCGAATAGGGCCAGAGCTTAACCTTAACCCTATCGAGCACCTCTGGGACGAGTTGGAGCGTCGACTTAAGGGTGCCCCCACCGTCCGAAAACGGTGAAGGAACTGACTTGTCTTCTCCAAGCCGGGTGGAAGAAAATACCGCTAGCCGTCGTACAACGCCTGGTTGAGAGTACGCCCCGGAGGGTCGCAGCTGTAATCGCCGCTCGTGGAATCTCCACCAACTATTGAAGGTTAATAAACTTCGTTTTCCTTTGCTATCACAGATGCCCAATTACTTGTTGGTAGATAGTGTAATTAAGATGTGTAACTTGGTAAGATGATAAGCAGAGTGAAAAGAGTAGACTGGTTACCTAGAGAGCGATGTAAAATACTAACTTTGCGTGAAGAACACTACGCTTATGAGGAAATCATAAGAAAGCTATGTGTAAATCTAACCAATGAGGTATTTCTAACCTGTGCAAGAGATATCAGCAGACTCAGTCAATTCAAAACCAAACTGGTGAAGGTAGGGAAGATGCACAACAGCATGTCGTGATAGAAGAATTAAAACACTGTGTTTAAGAGACTGAAGAAAATCATCTGAGTCAATTAAAAATGGATTGTCTCAATGTGGTTTGAAGATAAGTGCGAGGACTGTTAGGTGCACTCTCAAAGACTTTGATTTAAATTCTAGGATTCCAAGAAAAAAGCCATTTGTATTCCAAAATAAAGAAGAAGAAGATTATTACGAAGTAAATTTCTCCGTCATTTTTGGTCTACGCCGGGATTCGAACCCGAGTCCGCTTATTCCGGAACAAGTTACTCTACCAACTGAGCAACGCAGTTCATTCTGATTATCTGCCTTTATGTCGTGTGCGTCCTGCGAGGCAGGTGCGTCACATCTCCCCCCCCACGAAAGAGGGCCGGGGGCATGGCCCACGGGTCAGCCGTGACCATGAACCGTTGCAGGCAGCCATCCACTGTAGAACGTGCACTTGAGAACTCCCAGTCAATCTGGTGTGTGGAATGCAACGTCACACGCATTTATTTTTCGAAGCGCTGGAGAAGGGATTCTCTGATTTTTCCTATCTCGCGGTGTGGAAATAACATCACACCATTGCGAGATTTTGAACGGTCGGGTCATCCGGATAGTTCGAGCGCCATTATAATGAAGTAAATTTCTCCGTCATTTTTGGTCTACGCCGGGATTCGAACCCGAGTCCGCTTATTCCGGAACAAGTCGCTCTACCAACTGAGCTACGCAGACGTTCATTCTGATTGTTATCTGCCTTTATGTCTGTGCGTCCTGCTGGCAGGTACGTCACAAGATCAGAATGGGCTAAAGCCATGTTAATTGGTCTGAGGAACAATGGAACAGAGTCATCTGTGGTCATAAGACAAGAATATCGATATTTGATATTGATGGAATAAAGTATGTAAGAAGAAATGCAGAAGACCTGCTGCATGTTGCACTGATGCAGCAAATCTTCTCCATTTCTTGTTCTTACGTATTGCATTCCATCACATGATTTGAATACCATGAAGCATCCAGTGAGTGTTATGATCTGGACTTAAACGATAGCAAAAGGTGTGGGGCAGAATTTGTGTGTTTAATGGTACTTTAAATGGCAAAAAATACATCTCTGATGTACTTGAGCCAAAACTGAAACCCTCAGCACGTGATCTTTTCCAGGATAATGAAGCGTATATATTTCAACAGGATTCAGTTCCTTGTCATTTTGCTGCTGTGTGCAAGAAATGGTTTCAGGAAAACCATATTACACTGCTAGAATATCCAGGTAATAGCCCTGACCTGAATCCAATAGAAAATCAGTGGAGCCAATTAAAGAAACTTGTTAGTCAGAAGCAACCAAGAAATAAAGCACAATTGATAGAAGCAATTACACAATCTTGGTATCATATTATGACACCTGATGAACTAAAACGCTTGTCGTTGTAAGGTTGAAATTGCTTCAAAAGGTTTTCCGGCTAAATGCTAAAAGAAATGGTGGGAAGTTATGAAATATGCTTTATCATGGTTTTCTGTGTATAACTTCTTTTAAAATGCAATTATTTTTGATAAAGTATGCTGCATTAAATTATCTTTGATTACGTATAGTTTTATGGTATTATTTTAAAAAAAAGACAAATAAGACATCAAAAGTGTAAATTTTCCAAAGGTTTCCGCAATTTTGGCCAATAGTGTACATGCTTACATTTCATGTAATGCAAATCTTAAAACTTTCTGTACTAATATTTCGTCTGCATAGTGCTGAAAACGTTCTTTGCTCTCTATCAAATGGCAACAATAAGAAAAGGTTGAAAATTATCGTTAGCACCAGAAGAGAAGTTAACAACAGACAAACTAGCACGTTCGAGACGTTAATAACTGAAAACGTATTGTGTCGAGACTTTAATGACCGACAAACTAGATCCTTATTCTACAAAGAACATCGATTAGGAAGTAGTTGGTGCCACTGATTGGGTCTTTCTCAACTCATTATAAGTAGAATCTTTGAAAATCTCATGTGAAAAGCAAGCAGCTTCCACACGTTCTCTTTCGGGAGCAAGCAGTCAAAAATTATGCTGATTATTTCAATTATGCACAATGAATTCGAAATGCCCCCTGCGTCTAAAGATTTTTTTCTCATTTTCTGAAACTAAAATTGCAGCTTTCTTTTTTAATTACCCATTTTGTGTGTGTGTGTGCGAGCGCGCGTGTGCGTGCGTGTGTGTGTGAAAGTCGACTCAAGTTAAAGTGGGAGATTTTAAAGCAGGTACAGCTTGCAAAGGAGTGGAGGTTTTGTTATAAACCATACAGGATTACAAATTTTATGTAGTGGAGCATGTTAAACTCAGACTAATGACAAGACATTGAGAATGAGATCCACATACACTGATGTAACAAATTATTAGAAACACTTACCCATTAACGTGTTAAACTACCCTTCGTATTCGAAAAAACCTTAGTTCAGTGTGGCATGGATTGAACGAGGTGCTGATAGCGTTCCACAGGTGCATTCTGTCAGCGGATGCGATGGCGTCCGTCAATTGGCGAATGTTCACTGGAGAAGGATCTCTATCGCGAATGGCCCTCTCAATCTCTTTCCATATGTGCTCAGTTGGGTTGAGATCTGAGGACTGTGGAAGCCATATTAGCCCTTTGAAGCCACTATCGGGCTCCTGGAACCACTATGTGACGATGCGAGCCTTGTGCCATGGCACATTTACCTGCTTGGAGTAGCTTTCTCCTAAGGTTAGTGAAAAAGAAATTTACCTCGATCGTGAAAAATCTTGGAGCTGAGAGAGGCGCGTGACGTCACTCACAGACCCTTCGTAGATTTTTACTCGAAGTCTCGCCCGCCCGTCCGGAGTATGGAATCAACTGAGTTTTTCCTTTTTTCTTTAAAGCCTGATTATTTTGAAAAAGTTTAGGACACTTACAATAGACATAGCCATTAGCCATAACCTGCTTTAGATTAAAGACATTTTAAAAGGTTAGAAGAAAAGAAAGAAAAACATGCATATGCATTATAAAAATTGAACATTTCCGACTGAAGTATAAAGTGTGTTATTTTGTACTTACGTTTACTGTAGTTGCAGTTCTGTTTCTTTTGCTTGTCACCATTTAGGAACATGAGTTATAATCCAAATAATATACTTATAATTGATTTAATCACACCAATTCCCAAAACTAGAGGTTATTTCTAAATGGGTAAGTCTAAGATTTTTTGTTGTTGTTTTTTTCTTCCTAATTTACTATTTTCATAAGTTTCTTTTCTTTGAGAGAATGTCATCTTCATTTCTGGTATTTCTTTTGGCAGTTAGGGTGGACTGCAGCTTCTCATTCAAATATTTAATCCTAATTATAATTCGCTTCTTAGCATATGCTCTAAGTACCTCTGTGGGAAATCCAGGAAACAAGAGAGATGCTTTTTCGGTTAACGTTTTTACGATATAAGGCTCTTTACTTATAGTGTAATTTATGTTTTGTTTAAGAAATTCATATTCCAATTTTTTAGCGATATTGGACCACTCAAGAGATGGTTGAATGAGTCCTCCAAATGACAGATGATGTAGCCATGCTTCCTCAATATGTACAGTAATATTGTTTGATGTAATCTTCAAGATGTGGGTATTTTTCTTTATATATATTTTTTGTCCACCCAGCCAGCAAGTTACTCTTGGCCATCATCTTCATTTACTCTGGGTTAGGCATTGTTGTGTATTTAACACATTACAGCTGTTGCTTGTATGCATAGAATAAGCATCGTATAAATCTCCGGACATTTTTTCATCACTTTTGACTCCAACGTTGCGCAGCACTTTTGCAACTATGAATTATTTTGTGTGTGATTCATCAGTCTGGGTATTGGTGTTTTTCTGTATTATGCCTGGATTTTTTCCTATGACATTCATGCGAATTCTGTATAATGCATTCAAAGGAATGGGATGATCATTCAGTCCCCCTCTTGTACGAATTTGAGAAAAAAAGTTCTCTAAACAATCTTGATTAAGTCTATGTGTTAGTATATAATCTATTCCAAACACATCACGTGCATCAGTTAGCAAATCTTTTAATGAGCGAATTGATATTAGAATGCTTATCTGAAATTGTTGCACGCATGCTTTTCCTACGCACCTGATTTCACTAAACATTTCATAAGCATTATCCAAAATCGTGTTCTGCTCTATATAATAATACATCCCGTAACCGCATTTTGCGGGAGAAACAATCTTTTTTGCAACATAACTGTTCATTACATCGAACCAATCATTAGCACACTTGATGAATTTTGATAAACCGATGGCACTTTCAAAACAGTCGCCTGACATGTAATGTCATAAAGCTGTGGCTGTTGTATTTGGCAATAGCTCAACAGCAAGACGAAAGTTTTGTCTTTGGGGTCCTTCACATTTAATATGAATCAGTTTTAGTTTATGACACATTTTAATTTCATGATCATCTTTTTCCAACAGGTTAGCAGTGGAGTGTTTTCGACTTCCGTTTTGTCGTGAGAACAAAACCAGTGTCTAACAGCCAGTTCCTTGCTAATTTAATTAAATGAGGTGCGTCGGCAAATATATAAACGTATATTCTTTATCTCAACGACTACAGTCTTGTGACGATTATATATAGATTAAGATAATACAACGTAGTTGTCACAAATGTTTATTTTTTTATTTCTCAAGCCGACCTTGGTTTCGCTGGGTATTGACATAGCTTCATCAGAACGAATGGCACGTAAATATTCAAATTGTATATGACATCATAAATGGTGTTTACAGTCACGTGTTTTGGTTAGATGCTTCCACGCGTTTGATAGAAATGGCGTGGATGCCATGTCATTAACAAGTTGCGAAGACTTCTGATATATATGGAAAGCTTCCAAACTATCAGGTTTGGAGATTGAATATGGCTGGTCAATAAGTTTTGCTTCTTCAAAGAGAAATCTGTGGTCCTTTTCGTAACAGTGTTTAGCCATCGATGACTTCTTTAGGTCACAATTCCGATTGTAGGTCTTGTGCTCCTTCAATCGAAAACGCTAGGGTCTGTCCTATATACGAAGCGCCACATTCACATGGAATTTGATAAATTCCCCACGAGTTTTTGTCTTCAACACAGTCCTTTGATCCTAAAAATCAAAGGATACGTATATATTTTTTACTGTTGTCTAAATGATGAGGGAAACAGGTTTTTATTCACATTCATCCCCAATTGTTTCCACAATCCAACATTTCCTCCACACATGTCAGAAACGCAAGCCTTCACATAATAATTACTTTTGGATAGCACCGTTATTACATTGCATAGAATATTTGGAGTCATTTTACAGTCAACACCGACGTAAACGGGTTGTTCCCATTTAGTAAATAAGCCCCTGGCCATCACAATTTGCATAAATGAATAAGGAATCATTACTTGATCATACTTTTGGTTATATTCATCAGCTTTTTTTTACTTTGACTTCATCAAACTGTAATACATTTATTTTTTCGTGAGGTTGCATACCTAATGCAGCAGTTTTCATAATTTTTAGTACGTCCGTCATTGTACCCTGTTGGGGATTAATCTTGGACGCCCATTTCTGCAAAGTTGATAATCCAGGTGAGAGATAATTCAGTTCACTTCGTAAATAAATGTATGACATCGATATATCCTCATTGGACCAAATAACCTTTTTTTTATTCAAAAACATATTTACTTGACCCTTTGTAAACATCTTGAGTAGTATTGAACGAACTTGAAGTTCAACATTTTTTTTACAAATATGTTTTCGTTTCATTGCAACAATTTTATATTTCAATCTGCGTATTTTTAGAGCTGAATCCTTTATTTATTTTTGTTGATTGCACACCTCTTCGCGTTACGCAATATTTTCAGCTACCTATATTTACACATTAGTGCGCCATATTCTATATCTTTGATTTCTGTTACTCCATCGGATTCCCCTGCATTTTGCTTCTCAGAACTGTTACAATCTGAATGGTTGACTTGTAACAAATCAGAAATCATGTTTTCAGTTTCTCTTTGAGCGAGTCTTTCAACGCGATTTTTATTGCAGGAATTCACGTGTTTTATAATCTCAGAACTTTTCAGCAAATGTTTGGAAGGGAAGGCAAAGCTTTTTAATTTTCTTTTGGTTGGCAAATTTAAAAGTTCGGATTTCAAATCCCGCTCATAATCTTCGGGTTCAAATGTTCTGAACACACAGTACAGGATGATGGGTTCCATTTTCCATCTCTGCGACAAAGATGAATCCACTTTTTTCTGGGATCTGGATCTTTTGGAAAAGAATGATACATTACGTTTTTTTTTATCAGGTTATGTTTTAGTTTTCAACAAACCGTTGTTGCAAATTGCAACAGTACAACTCATTCCTGGCATAGTCAGTCACATAAAACAACAGCTATGAATGTTACTAGGAAACAGTTAATAGATCACTCTGAAAAATGTTGCTACACAAAAAAAAAAAAAAAAAAAAAACCGCCTGAGCTCAAAGTGAGATGTGAAAACACGTTTATGCCCACGCCGGGTATCGAACCCGGGTCCCATCACTCCGGAGTAAGCTGCTCCCCCAACTGAGCTACGCGGACATGTGCTCTCATTGCTATGTGCTTTTATCTCATGTGCCACTTGCGAGACAGGCACGTCACATCTCCCCCTCGCCCCCAAAAAAGGGCCGGGTGCATGGCCCACGGGTCCATGTAGGCAGTCATCTCATGAAGAACGTACATTTTAGAAATCCCAGACAATTTCGTGGGTGGAACGTAACATCACACTGACTTATTTCTTCGAAGCACTGAAGAAGGGATTCTCAATTTTCCTATCTTGCGGTGTGGAAAGAACATCACACCATTGCGAGAAATCTAACAGCTAGGTCATCCTGGATGTTCGAGCGCCAATTTGAAAATACGTTTTTGTCCACGCCGGGCATCGAATCCGGAGTCCCGTCACTCCGGAGCAAGTTGCTCTCCCAACTGAGCTACGCCGACATGTGCTCTTACTGCTATCTGCCTTTATCTCATGTGCGTCCTTCGGGGCAGGCACGCCACAGAGATTACATTGAGAGTACATAGGATTTAGCTCTTCCGCGAAGAGATGGGTGGGCGTTGACCTTGACCGCAGGTCTGTCACTGACGTCACTCCCCCACCCAAAATGTGACTGCAGGGAAGTATAGGGATCGAGGCAACCTTCTCTTCTACTAACTTTGACTTTCTCCAACAGGAAACATTATGAACATATAGGTGTGTGCCTGGTCCATAGTGCTACTAAGATATCTCACGGCTTCTAAATACTGTTCCAGAAATACTCAAGAACTCAATGTTATAATGCAAACAGGCTCCAGACCACCACACCCCCACCCCCAGCTTGTACAGTTAACGCTAGGCACTGGCATCCATCGATTTGTGCTGTTGACTCCATATTCCGGCCAGTCCGTCGGCGTCTATGAAATGAAAATGTGATTCACTGGACCAGATGACCTTTTTCCAATTCTTGAAGACTGGAAAAAGGTGTTGCCAGTTGTAGACGAATTTTTCAGTTTTTAGCTGAGACGGTGGTACACAAGATCAGAAAGATCATATGTAGAGTATATTAGAAAGGGAGTGTCTGACCCCAGGTCTTAAACAACCCTTAGAAATAGTAAGCTAGGAGATTTGGGCTAGAGTGCCCGATAGGAAAGTGGCACGGAAGCGAGTTAGAAAGGGGGAGGAAGACGCCCTTAGTTATTACCGGGGGGGCAGTATCTTGGGTCCGACAGCTTAACGTGCCCATCCAACGCACTGCGGATATTTAGTGGTTCGAGCATATGTACCTGCCTGGGATCGAACCTGTGGGTGATACACGAAAGGAAAATCTGCTATTATACAGGGTGATTGTAAAATCTTTCAACAAATAAGAGGAATGATAGTACACATCAAGACGAACAATATTTGCAATGGAACCTGGGGCCTCGTTCCACTGCTAGTGCCAAAAAAGAGCACGTTCGAAAAACGTCCAGAAGGCACACGGAGTTCCAACCAGTGCGTGAGAAGCACAAGATGCAAATCAGGTGCGCTGAACACGTGCGTAGACGATGAGGAGCAAACATTTATAAACGCAGCCGAACCCGTTCAGAGATATTACCGTGCGAACATCACATGAGAATTGACGTATACGTCTGACCGGCGTAGCGTACCGTGTGTTACTGGAGCAAGTGCTTCCCGGTCTGTTGCAGGATGTTCAGCCCACCACACGGAGGGACATGTGGTTTATGCATGATGGGGCCCCAGAACACTTTGCAACCGAGGTCCGATGCTTCCTAAATGCGACATATCCCGGGTGGTGGATTGGACGCCGTGAACCTGAGCCTTGGCCTCCAAGCTCCCCGGACCTTAATCCACTAGACTTCTTCTTCTGGGGGCGCATGAAAACATTGGTGTAGACACCTGTAGACTCCTTGAAAGATCTCGTCGCTCGAATCGCTGTTGCTGCAGGCGAGATCAACAGCACAGCGGGAATCTACGAGAGGCTGCGACAGTCCTTCATTCGCCGGTGTGGGTTGTGCAACGACGCCCTTAGACGCCAGTTTGAGTATACGTGATCACTTCATGGAAAAACACCTGGTGACAGAGGAGGACCCTCAATATTCACACACTTGGTGTCGATCCTCCCATTATAATGCTCGTCTTGTATATAATTTTGAAGCTCCATTTATTCCTTTCGTGCATTATGTGTATGTAAAATGCAGCAACAAGTGAAACCATTAGTTTTAAGTGAATCTTCATCCTTTTATTGGATTATGTTATAAAAGGTGAGTCATTTTTACTTGCATCCAATAATTTCCGAAGTATCATGTTCGTCTATTGGAACTTAGCGCTATAAGCATACTAGCGGAGATACCCGGCGTTGCTCGGGATAGACATAAGGTTTGTTTTCAAGTAACAATGTAAATCGCACTATAAAAAAATCCTACCATGATGAACAACGCTCAAGTCGGGCCTCATGCTGTTCCAAGGTCTCTGTCGCCCTAGATACACTGGCTCTTTCCCGCTGATCCATAAGCCTTCGATCACGTTGTTCGGTTTTCTCACTCTCTCGAGGTAATTTTACTTTCTTTGCTTTTGGCTGAACATCTCCAATGGGTTTGCGTTTTTTTTTGGAGGCATTTCACCACACTTGATGAAAATTTTATTACAAAAATCACATTTTATAATGGCCGTTCTGAGCCCTAAAAACTCGAAATAGCAAACATGCACAATAATGCACTTCCTGCACTCCGCATTCAGCTTTCTAGAGTGAAGATATACAACTTGATCACACCCAACGTGAAAGAAAGCAGTTCGCGATAATATACGGAATTTTTTTTTACTATTCTCGAAAACTAAACCGATTCGGATAATTCTTTCACCGTTGGGAAGCTTTCCGGAGAGCATAGGGTATTTCGTTTATTTATTATTATTTTATTATTATTTTTGATTATTTTTGATTATACTACTGAATAGCATAGCTTTCAAGTAGTTTCCGATTTCCCGTGTATCGTTCCGCTTTGTTTACCTACAACCTGATCACGCTCAACGTGAAAGAAAGTAGTTCTCGATAATATACGCAATTTTTCTTCTAATCTCGAAAACTAAACCCATTCGGATAATTCTTTCACCGTTGGGAAGCTTACTTCTTCCCGGTGGACATATGCTATTTCTTTTATCTATACCAATACCAATACTAATCTTGTATTTAAATTTTATGTATGAAAAAGACCGTCTGTTGTAACTTCAACTTAACCTTGATGCTATTTAAGGAGACTACGCCTATTGGTGGGAATCTGTAGCTCCACCCATATTTGAGACTCCTGCGCCAATTGGTGGGAGTCTAATGAAATCTAATCCATACAAAGAACATGCCATGGTAATATAAACAAAAAAATACTTATGACAATATGTTCCGCCGGTGCGTTGTGTTTTCAAAAAACGGGCTCTTCCCTGTATGCCTGAAATGCGGAAGCTTGCGAGGAGTGAGACGTCACCTGACGACCATTGCTCTGACTCGCGGAGTAATACCGCAGCAGACGACTTGCACCCAGTCTATAGAGGGTCCCGTAAAAACAAATTTGACCCTCTCAGGGATGGAATTTCTAAAAATCGTCCAGCCTGTATTATAATCTGGGTGATGAAGAGTATGTATGCCAATGTTGGTGCAAATCCATCGAACCGGTAAGGAACGTATGCGGAACAAACATACAAACTTTCGCTTTTACATATATAGACATTGAAGGCAAGCTTGGATATACACTGAGTGTCCACTTTATTATGACCACCTGACAGTTTTAAGCAAATGAGCTATGGCTGAACGCTGTAGCCACTAGAGGGCGAGTCTAGTATAAAAAGGGAAAGCTTAGTGCTTGCGACAGTAGTAGAAGTGATTTTGGGATGATGAGATGGTAAAAAATGAGATTTGACGGACTTTCAACGTGGGATGATTGTAGGAGCTCGGAGCCATGGAGTGAGTATCACCGAAACCGCCGCATTCGTGAAATGTTCCAGAGTAGCTGTTGTTAAAGTGTTTAAAGACTGGACTGTCAGCCAACAATCTGGGTATCTACGTGCAACGTGTGGTCGTCATCGACTAGTGATTGCTCGGGCGGAACGGAGAGTGTCCAGACTGGTAACAGACAACAAAAGGGCAACAGTGCAGTAAATTACAGACCATCTTAATCAAGGATCCCCTCAAATGATCTCTGCATGCACTGTTCGCCGAACACTGCATCGGATGGGATATGGCAGTCGAAGGCCTGTTCGAACATCTTTGCTGTCCGCAGTCAACAAGAGAAAACGTCTCCAGTTCACACAGGAGCACAAGAATTAGACAGTTAATAATTGGAAACAAAGTATGTGGTCCGATGAATTACATTTTCAGTTGCACCATGCCGATGGCCGAGTGAGAATTTGGCGGAAACCCCCAAATGCATTGCTACAACCCTTCAAGCTGGTGGAGGCAACGTTATAGTTTGCGGAATATTTTCCTGTCATGCTTTGGGCCCTTTAATTCGTGCTGATCAACGTCTGACTGGCACATCATATCTAAACATCGTTGCGGACCAAGTGCATCCTGTCATGTGGATGGTTTATCCCAATGGCGATGGCTACTTTCAACAAGATAATGCGCACTGCCATAGTGCTCGTATTGTACAGGATTGGTTTCAGGAACATGCCGGTGAGTTTACTTTGCTTAGGTGGCCCTCACAATCTCCAGATCTCAACCCCATTGAGAATTTGTGGGATGAAGTTGAACGAGCCATCAGACAGCTGGATCCACAACCCTGCAATCTCACACTTCTGGAAAGTGCTATTCATCAAGCATGGTCTCAGATTCCACAGCCCACCTATCAACATCTCGTGGTGTCCATGCCACGAAGAATCGACGCAGTATTAAAGGCAAAAGGTGGCCCAATGAAGTACTGAGGGGGTGGTCATAATAAAGTGGTCACTCAGTGTATAAATATCCCGGGGTTTTTTTATATCATTTTTAATATTAATATCTTTTTACTATACAACACAAGAAAAACTAATCAGTCAGTACTTGACCAAATAAATGCCAACTCCCCTTAAGGCAATGATCTGTAATAAAAAAATATCATGTTTTGGACATGCGATGGGTTTGAAAAAAAAAAGTGATCATGCTTGGCAAAATCGGAGGGCCGCCCTCTGGCGCAGTGATCTAAGCGATGGCCTCTGATCATTCGTCTGAAAGGGATCCGGGTTCGAATCCCGGTGAGGCATGGATGTTGTGTTTGTCTAACGGCACTGGCTCTTTCCCTTCCCTGGAACCAGTGACCCTAAATTAGGGACGGGTGACTGCTTATAGCCCATTGAGTTGCTCACGGTGGTCGTTAAACCACCAATCAAAAAAAAAAAATCGGAGGAAGCAGAAGAAGGAGAAGACAGAGAACACACACACACACACACACACACACACACACACACAGGATGGTTAGATAGGATTAAAAACCCTTGTAGAATGACCATGGAACAGCTGCGAGATCTTGATCGAGATGGAGGTTTTTCGTTCACACTCAATAATAGTCTAGCACGAAGCGATGGAGCCTAACAACAACAACACCCCTAGAATTTTAACCGTGGATGCAGTTCCCAACGGACTGTTGTGGTGCAAATAAATAACCCAGTATCCTGCGCGACGTCGCAGGCCATGTCTGTGGCCGTGGACGTGCGTGCATTCTTCACATTTCGCAGTAAGCTTCGTTTGCCACAACCATTCAGTTTGTGCTACATACCAGAGCGTAGCTTCACTGTAGTGGCAGCATCTACGCCATCAGCGAAGAACATCAGAGCACTGTATCTTGGGAATTCCTTAAGAGCGGCAAAGCTACGAACTAGTTGCTTATGCAAAAGTCACCGGACACCCTTTCACAAGAAAATGAACGGACCCTCTGCGTTGTTAAGATGCGCGGTACAGCTTCAAACGGCATAAAAACAAGCTTGCAGCTGACCGCGATCATATCGCACTGTGAGATTGAGTGAAAATGTCGCGGCGGGAGAAAACTGATTTTGAGAAAGGAAAGATTGTTGGGCGTTATATTATTGGGTTGTCCATAAGAGAAACCGATAGGCGTTTAAACATACCTAATTCAACTGTTTTGGATGTACTGAATAAGTGGAAGACACATATCGTGCCTGAAGTAGCAAAACGTATCGGCAGACCAAAGAAAGTCCGTGATAGAGAAAACGAAGTCTCAGGAGACTCGTTACAGCTATTCGACGGAGTACTGCACAAGACCTCAGTGTACAAGTGAGGGAAAATGCTGGAACCTCGGTATCTGCATGTACCATTCGCAGAGAACTTCATTCCATTGGTTACCGTGGTCGTGCGTCTGCTCATAAGCCTTTCATCACCACTCGGAATGCTACTCGTTGTTTAGCATGGTGTAAAGAACATTTATCGTAGACCGTAGATCAATGGAAACGGGTCCTATGGACTGATGAATCCAGATAATCCATCAGTCTGATGGCCGTGTGTGGGTATGGAGGCATCCGGGGGAAAGCTATTTACCAGAGTGTACTGCTCCTACGGTGAAGTTTGGTGCTGGCAGTGTAGTCGTGTTGGGGTGTTTTTCGTGGCATGGTCCCGGCCCATTGGTTATCGTGGACAAACCTGTTAACCAGCACGTCTACCTCAATATTGTGGACCATTATGCCCTACCAACTCTGTATGGAACCTAGCCTTGTTGGTACCAGCAGGATAATGCACCGAGCGATAAATCAAGGACTCTTATGGCGTGGTTTGGCAATGATTCCGTATCGTGTGTGGACTGGACAGCACAGATCCCGGATCTTAATCCCATAGAGCACCACATAAGAAGTTCGGAACCAAGCCTACTACAAAGCAATAGTTAGCGACAGCATTATATACTGAATGGAGGCGTATACCTATCGGTGTGTTCCAAAACCTTGTCGAAAGCATGTCTCGAAGGGTCAGTGCATGCATTAAGGCCAAAAGTGGGCCAACACCGTACTAATGTATGTCAATAAATGTTATGCTGTGTTTCTTTTCTAGGTGTCCGGTGACTTTTGTCAATATAGTGTATATACAGTATATATATATATTTCCACGCTGGTTTCTGTTGCCGTGACCGAATTTACCTACTGAAGTTTCATTCTGTTGCCGTTGCCCTATTTTTGCATTGAAATCTCCCATAATTATCTTCAAGTGCTGCTTACCTTTATTATTTAGATCACGAATTTCCTCATAAAATTCTTCAATTTCTTCTTCAGCATGACTTGTGGTGGGTGCATAAGTTTGAATAATCTGAGCCTGGTATCTTCTCGAGAGTTGGATAACGAGTCGTGCAGCTCTGTCAGAGGAACTTTCAACTTCTACAACTTTATCCTTCAGTTTCTTGTTTATTATAAATCCAACACCACTAGTTCTGCCAGTATCTGTCCCACGATAGTAGAAGAGATGTCCACTTTTCAGTTCAATGAGATCTTCTCCTTTTCTCCTTACCTCACTTAGCCCGACGATGTCCCACTTGATCCTTTGTAGTTCCTCTTCCAATTCAAGAAGCCTTGAATCAGAAGATAGGGAGCGTCCGTTGTACGTAGCCAAGGTCAGCATCAGATGGCAGCCTAGTCCGGTCCTCCGGGGATTCTTAGCACCCTCTGCCTTCATGTCGCACTGGCCGCTGCCTTGGCCAGGTACATTCCAGCTGCCGGAGACTGAGGGCCAAGATTTAAGTTGTGGAGTCATTTTGGAGGGGTTTGGCCATAACTCAGCACGCTGGCCAAGCGGGTTGGTGAGTGTGGGATAGCATTTCCTCTAATCCCGATGGTATAGTTATACCGCTATTGGCGGTCGTCAGAGCCCCTTTAGTAGGAACAGGATGTACCACGAGAAGGCGGGGTTGACATTTGTCAAGGAGAGGCTGTGATGTTACGCATCACCTGACCTTACATCCCTCTCGTAGAGTTTGCAGAGGCAGAAGGGTTTTTCATCTTGAACTCCTTTTTCAAGAAAAAGCCACACAGGAAATGGACATGGAGACATCCAAATGGGACGACAAGTGAAATTGATTTTATTATGTGTAACAAAAAATTCGTCATAGAAGACTGCAGTGTGCTAAACAAGTTCAACACAGGTAGTGACCATAGATTGGTGCGATGTAAGATGCACCTCAACACTAAACTTGAACGTGACAAGCTCATAAGACAAACAAAATCTATTGACATAACCAACCTTACAAAACACCATAATACCTTCAAGTTGGAACTGAAGAACAGGTTCTCTGCTTTAGAAGGCCTAACAACGGAAGAAGTGAATATTTCTGAAGTTAACAGAAAAGTAACCAAAGCTCTTATGGAAACAGCAACAAAATTAGCTGGGTCTAAGAACAAATTGCATGTGAACAAATTATCAGGAAAAACCAAAATGTTAATGCAAAAAAGAAGAGTGATGAGGACAACTAAAGAAGATGTGACTTCCAAAGTGGAATATATAGAGCTATGCAAGACAGTACAAAAAGTATCACTGAAGACGTAAGGAAATTCAACTGTGAACTAGTAAGGAAAGCAATTGAAAACAACCAAAGCCTAAAGATAGCAAAGGGACATCTCAGTAAGGGGAAAAAACAGATTATGGCACTGAGAAAAGAAGATGGTTCTGTAACAAGAAATAGAGGCGAAATTTTGACAAGAGTGAAAGATTTCTACTCCAAATTATATGAAAGGGATGATACATGTACTCCACACATCATGAAAGGTACCAGTACCAGAGTTCTTCCAGTCCTTCCAGCAGAAGTTGCACATGCAATCAAGAACATGAAGCGGGGAAAAGCTCCAGGAGAAGATGGAATTACTGTAGACATCATACAAGAAGCAAGTGGAGAAATCGAAACAGTACTCGCCCAAATTTTCACTCGATGCCTTAATGAAGGGAAAATTCCTGAGGATTGGAACAACGCTACAATGATCTTGCTACATACAAAAGGTGACATTGAGGATCTCAGGAACTACAGACCTATCAGCCTCCTATCAGTGGTTTATAAAATCTTCACTAAAGTTCTTTCACACCGCTTTAAGGTGACACTGGACATGGCTCAACCGAGAGAACAAGCTGGATTCAGGAGTGGCTACAGCACAATAGATCATATCCACGTACTGAGAGAACTAATTGAAAGACCGAGGGAATATGAACTTCCATTGTGCATGGCTTTTATCGATTATGAAAAAGCCTTTGATTCGGTGAAACCATCAGCAGTTACAATGGCTCTGAAATCCTGCGGTATTGAAGATGCATACATTAATATTATTAATAACATCTATGAAAATGCAAGTGCAAAGATTCGGCTGTTTGAAAATACAACACACATAAAAATTGGAAAAAGAGTGAGACAAGGTGACACCATATCTCCAAAGCTCTTTAATGCCACATTGGAAAATGTCTTTCAATCACTGAACTGAGAAAACAAAGGGATAAAGATTAATGGAGATTATCTAACCTACCTTCGTTTTGCTGATGACATAGTCATTTTTGCAGCTACCCCATCAGAGCTACAGAGTATGATCCAGGAACTTGCTGACAGGAGTAAAGAAGTGGGATTAAAAATGAACTTTCAGAAGGCAAAAGTAATGTACAATGCTTTTACAAGAAATGAAGATTTATCGATTGATGGAGAAAAGCTGGAGATAACAGACACGTACGTTTATCTTGGACAGCAGATATCAAGTGAGGGTCACATTGGTGAAAGAAATTAATCGGCGTACAAAACTTGCCTGGAGAGCTTTTGGAAGAAACGGTATAATTTTCAAGAGCAATATGCCATTATGTCTTAAAAGAAAAGTGTTTGATCAAGGCATCCTTCCAGTGCTTACGTATGGTGCAGAGACGTGGACCTTAGCTAAAAGAGACATACAAAGGCTGCAAACAACTCAAAGAAGCATGGAGAGGTGCATGCTTGGTGTAACCAGGAGAGATAAGAAGAGGAACACGTGGATCCGAAAAAAGACAAGAGTGGAAGACATCATGATCAGAGTTGAATCCCTGAAATGGCAATGGGCTGGACATACTGCCAGAAGAACAGGCCATCAATGGACAGCCGAAATTTTAGATTGGATTCCAAGGGACAGGAAAAGACCCAGAAGAAGACCACATGGAAGATGGGTGGATGAAATTCGAAAGTATGCGGGAGTGACATGGAGGAGACTGGCACAAGACAGACCGTTGTGGAGGAAACTTGGGGAGACCTTCGTCCAGCAGTGGATTGATAATGGTTGACAATGATGATGATGATGATGATGATATATATATTAATTTCGGTGTCCGTTCTTTTGACAATATGTCCAGCTCATTGCCATTTCAGAGATTTTATTCTGTTCATGATGTCTCCACTCTTGTCATTTTCCTGATTCACGAGTTCCTCTTCGTATCTTTCCTGGTTGCACCGAGCATCATGCATTTCTCCAGACTTCTTTCATGTCTGCAGCTTTTATATGTCTTTTTTAGTTAAGGTGCATGTCTCCGCTCCATATGTAAGAACTGGAAGTATGTACTGATTATACCATTTGTTTTTCTTTTAAGACATAATGGCATATTGCTCTTGAAAATTGTACTGTTTTTTCCAAAAGCTATCCAGCCAAGGTTTATACGCCGATTAATTTCTTCATAAATGTGACCTTCGCTTGATATCTTGTAGTATATATATATTTCCTACAAAATTAAAGTATATATATATATATATATATATATATAATCCTGGTAGGAATATACAGTTATCAAATTATCAAAGCTCAGACGAAATAACCTTTTAGAAACGCGCAGATGCCAAAATGCAGATGTATAACTTACGAACTTTGACAGGCCGTATTTAAAAGACCTCGAGTTACTTATACTAGGTATTCCAAAGGATCAGGTTTCCCCAGGTGCTCTGGAAACGCAGACGAGTAATTATAGAAATTCTTCCTGATCGTGTTTCGTAAACGAGCTGAGCAGCTAATCGTCCCCAGCTGAAAGGCTATATCAAGGATCGATAGCAATTTGAAGGCATTTGGAATGAGTCGTAATTAAACTTTAACAGTCCTCGACATTTTAGCGCATGAACAGCTAAAGTTAGGAACGCTCTATTTCAGAAGACAAGATGGACTGCTTACGCAAATCACCTGTCTAACTATTCGTGGCTGCATGTATTCATAATGCATCCAGGGTTAATTCATACATGGCATGAATAATGGAATATGGAACCAAGTTTAATCATTTATTAGTTACATCAGTACAGTTAAAGGAGTAATAAGCTTGATGAAGGACCATCGGCTAAGGCAATAAAAAAATCTTCACTGAGAACCTTAGGGTTAAGAAATTTTTCAGAATCCATGAAATTTTCTTTAAACGCCCTGTGAGAAGTCACAGACGCAAAAAATTCATAATGACCTCCTAGCATCCAGGGAGTTTTAGGAAGTATACCAAAGAGGGGATCCCAGGTGCATGCTAACTTCGTCATGTCTAACGGGTATTGGAATCCATATTCACTTTCCCGATAATGCGAAACACTAGAGAAAATATTTTGGACGTCTTTTGAAACAATAGAAAACAAAAAAGATGGCACCGATTTTTCGGGTGTAATAAGCACGTCTTTTGAATCTGTTCTGACGCAAATGAAAATTAATAAAACTATTCAAAGTCAATGGAACCGGTATGGAAAACAATATAGTATCTGACGGAAGAAACACGTTTTTCAATCGGTTTTTTAATCCCTCAGATATTGCTGTAAAGGAAATCGTGAGTTACGCCCTCTTGTTACAGACTTGTGCGTTAAGAAAAACATGAATTCATTCATATCAGAAACATTTCGCCGAGGAAACGCTCTCCAACACAGAAATAATTTTTCGAATAGGACTCTTAGAAACTGAGATATCGACAAAAATAAGATGTGACTTTATGTTACGTGGTAGGAAAACCGTGCATTATTTTAGGAAGAAAGTATTCTCAAAAGGTTTATCCATAAGAGCGGTATCGGTCCAAGAAAAAAAAATGTAGTCGAGTTTTCAGGAGCCCAGATTTTGCTACAAATATATCCGAAGCAGAAATTAACACTTATGCCCCCTGGTGGCCAAACCATTCTTTACCAAACATTCGAAATTATGTGAAGAATATTTTCCATCAGGTATTGTATGCGATACAGGAAGAATTTTTCAAATCAGAGTTTTAGGAGCAGAAATAACGCAGAAAATCAAGTTACCTTTGTGGCCCCGAGCGGAAAGTCTATGATTCACTTGAAAATTTTTGAATTTGTTGCAAAACATTTCGCATCGGACACACTATCCAACAAAAATGGAATTTTTCAAATCGTACTCTTAGAAGTAGAAATATTGAAAAAAATAAGATTAACATCTGCGCCCCCTGGCGTAGAAACCATGCATCATTTCAAGAAGAAAATGTTCCTAAAAGGTTTGTCGGCATGAGTAGTATCGGTCAACAAACGTCTTTTTCTTCAATCGAGATTTTAGAAGCTCATATTTTGCTGCAAATACATCAGAAGCGGAAATTAAGACTTACGCCATCTGGTGACCAAACCATTTTCTACAAAAATTAGAAATTATGTGCAAAGGGTTTCCAATCAGGAGCTGTATCTGGTGCAGAAAGAATTTTTTAAATCGGAGATTTAGAAGCAGAGATATAGGGGGAAAGCAATTTACCTTTACGTCCCCTGGCGGAAAGTCTATGAATTACTTGAAAATTTTGAAATTATATGAAAAACATGTCACACTGAAAACACTATCTAACAAAGAAGGAATTTTTCAAATCGGACTGCTAGAAGTAGAGATATTGACAAAAATAAGATGTACATCTACGCCCACTGGCGAAGAAACTGTGGAATTATTTAAGAAGAAAATATTCGGAAAAGGTTTATCGATTTGAGTGGCATCAGCCCACGAAAGAATTTTTTCAATCGATATTTTAGAAGCTCCGATTTTATGGCAAATACATCAGAAGCAAAAATTAATACTTACGCCCCCTGGTGGCCAAAGTATTCTTTCCCAAAAAGTAGAAATTACATGCAAAAGATTTTTCATCAGGAGGTGTATCCTCTAAAGAAAACATTTTTGAAATCGGAGTTTTAGAAGAAGAATTATCGAGAAAAAATGAATTTTCTTTTACGCCCCCTAGCGGAAAATCTATGCCTAATTTCAAAAAGTAACTATATCTAAAATACTCTTCGGCATAATAAAGATAAAAAAAAATTTTTAAAGCAAATATGTGGAATAAAACGTATTTTTGAATTCGACATCATATGCATTTACGCCCTCTAGCGGCGAAATTACACATCGTAAAAAAAAAAAACGAAATGAAGGATCATCATTCGCATATTTCAAGCTTCATAACGCAAAAAGATTTTTTTTCAAATCGGATTAATAGTTGCAGATATATCGTGGGTACGGACCACGATATATCTGCAACTATTAATCCCATTAGGGATAACATAAGCACGATCTTTTTTTACAAAAGACGTGCTAAAAAGTAGATAGGGTCTTTTCGAAAAATGAAAAAGTAAAGGATGTCTACACCGAAGTGCCGTCGAATTAGAGATTACAGAAGTTATGATATGTTTCACTGCTACTCCCGCATTACCGCGCATGGCCGGAAGAAACTGTGATTAATTACAGCAGCCATCGCCCACAGCTTCCTTTTTTTTTTTTTTTTTTTTTTTTTTTTTTGATTGGAGGTTTAACGACCACCGTGAGCAACTCAATGGGCTACAAGCAGTCGCCCGTCCCTAATTTAGGGTCACTGGTTCGGTTACAGGAAAGGGAGAGAGCCAGTGGCGTAAGGCAAACACGACATCCATGTCTCATGGGATTCGAACCAGAACCCTTCCCGGACGAATGGTTATAAGCCAGCGCTTAGACTACTGCACCACCGGGGCGGTACCCCCACAGCTTCCCCAGTACATATACGTATATAAGTTTATATGTTATATATATATATGTATATATATATTAATTGAAGGTTTAACGACCACAGTGAGAAACTCGATGGGCTATAATCAGTCGCCCATATCTAATTTAAGCCACTGGTTCCAGGGAAGGGGAAGAGCCACTGACTTAATACACACACACAACATTCAGTCCTCACCGAGGATCTGGACCGGACCCATCTCGGATGAACGCTCAGACCACTGCGCCACTTGAGCAGCGTGAAAATGTTTAAGTCTGTCGCCCCAGTGGCGCAATGGTCTAGGCGCTGGCTTCTCGCCATACGCCTGAGATGGGGCCGGGTTCGATTCCCAGTGAGACGGATGTTGTTTGTTTTACGGTACTGATTCCTTCCCTTCCCTGGAACCAGTAGCTCTAAATTAAACGAAAAAAAAGTGTTTAAATTTCAGACTGTCTGTTACTTTAAAGTACCGTTTCAACCGCTTATTTCTACCCCAGAAAGTGTATTTTCAAATTCACATCCTCTTTGCTATTAAGCAATAATAAAACAAATTAGATAGATATATCACGTATATATTTTATCATGGTTTTCAGCTACTCGCCTTTTTATTTTTTGGACTACTTCCCCAAACCAGTTCTTGTTCCCGAAAAATAAAAATAAAGGACTTCCTGGACATCTCCCGAGACAGAAAAAGTAATGGCTGGCTTACATCAAACAAAGATCTTCGCTCTTTCCACGTTTATATGTGAGTCACGGAAAAATTCTCATTGGCCGCCGCCGGGAGTCGAACCCAGGGTCTTCCAGTTACGCGCCGGATATGCTTCCGCTGTACCACAGCGGCCTCAAATTCCTCCGCACTCACACACTTAACTGCCAAGCCAATTTGGCAGGTTGCTTCTTGGAGACCCGCACAAGCTGGGGATTCACCAAAGATGGTAAGCAGCAACTGAAGAAATAATTAGAAGGCGAATGAATAATTAATACAGACATTTTAACGTGGACCAGGAACATCAAACAAAGATCTTCGCTCTTTCCACGTTTATTTCTTCAGTTGCTGCTTACCATCTTTGGTGAATCCCCAGCATTGTGCGGGTCTCCAAGAAGCAACCTGCCAAATTGGCTTGGCAGTTAGGTGTGTGAGTGCGGAGGAATTCGAGGCCACTGTGGTGTAGCGGAAGCATATCTGGCGCGTAACTGGAAGACCCTGGGTTTGACTCCCGGTGGCGGCCAATGAGAATTTTTCCGTGACTCACATATAAACGTGGAAAGAGCGAAGATCTATGTTTGATGTTCCTGGTTCACGTTAAAATGTCTGTATTAATTAATGGCTGGGCTTCTGTAATCAGATCCAAAGGACGACTGCTGTGAATCGGTGATTGTCCTGAGAAAGAAAAAGTAAAGAGAAACGACTGAAATGCGGAAGTACCACACTGTTAAGAATTTTGTGGTAGGTTGCACCAAAAAGTTGAGCTACCCCAGCTGCACCGCTTTCTGAGAAAAGATACACCACTGTGTGAGGCAAACACAACCCAACAAAATGATAAAACTTTGCACCACGATATAGTACAAGGTTGCGTCACATTATGGTGCAAGGTTGCACCATGTTCAAAATGGTATAACTATACTAAAAATCCGAAATTTCTTGGCGTAGAATAGAAATAAAACTTTCCAAGCTTTCGCACATCAACCAAATGGCCTGTTCAAGGAAGTTAGATAGCTAACTGCAAACTGGATAATAGAACGTTTCAGCAATTTGAACGCTGCGACTTGACTAGACAATAAATGAATAGGCGGAAACGTGATAATTTGAAGAAACGAGGTCACGTTGGTTGGACACGCGGTACCATGGTAGAAAACGCAGTATTATTTGAAGAATTGATTCCAAATGCATGGCAATTCCAGAGAGTTGCTATCATTGCAAGCCTCGCAGCTGCTCAAGATTTCCAAGGTTTCGCGAATGGCAGTAGATTTATGTGTGGAGTATGAAGCTAATTTCTATCCCCAATACCAAATATTCCCTGCATACCAAATGCTTCGTATGAACTCAAAAATGCGCTCAGGAGGATGAACTTCGGTGTCGGCATAAGGTCTCCGGCATCTTTGTATACGATGCTTAAGAGAAATATTGACAATCCCCCTCTTCTCAATGAGGCTGGTGTTTATGCCATCCCACTACACTATCCGAACAGTTCTAGACGATACTACAGCGGAATGACCAAACGTTAGTTTGGAATTAGAATCAACGAACATAAAAGGGATGCAAGAGACTGAAAAATAACCACTGCCCTGTCAAAAGAAGTCAAGTTCAAATTCGCCAATCCTATATGGAGTGATGTAAAGAAATTAGCTTCACACTCCACACCTAAATCTACTGCCATTCGCGAAACCTTGGAAATCTTGACCAGCTGCAAGGCTTGCAATGATAGCGTCTCTCTGGAGTTGCCACGTATTTGGAATAAATTCTTCAAATAATGCTACGTTTTCTACCATGGTACCGCGTGCCCAACCAACGTGACCTCGTTTCTTCGAATTATCACGTTTGCGCCTATTCATTTATTGTGTAGTCAAATCAACGCGTTCAAATTGCTGAAACGTTCTGTTATCCAATTTGCAGTTAGCTGTCTACCTTCCTTGAAAAAGCCATCTGGTTGATGTGCAAAAGCTTGGAAAGTTTTATTTCTATTCTACGCCAAGAAATTTCGGATATTTAGTATAGTTATACTATTTTGAGTATAATTAGTATACAGTTCCTGCTTATTACACCATGTTGTTGGGTTTTGTTTGTACCACACAGCCGTGTATCTTTTCTCAGAAAGCAGTGCACCTGGGGTAGCACTACTTTTTAGTGCAACCTACCACAAAATTTCTAACAGTGCAATCTTCTGCACTCGTTACATTGCAACAAATACGGATATACCGACCAATCACCATCAATTACAAGCGTGATGGATAAGACTCACGATCTGGATGCTTTCGTCACAGGGCAGATTACAGGTGCCTGCAGGATATGCCACTCCATCCCGGAAGTCGTCAACACACTGGGGTTTTCCGGTGCTATAGTGTCCAGAGTTTTTCGGGAATACGAACATTCTGGCAAAAGAAAAAGCTCTCGAATGAATTGCAGAGGTGTGCCAAACTTGATAGCTCGTGGTGTACGTCGTTTGGGCCTTATTGCTAGAACTGATAGGCGCTAAGCAATATCACAATCTGCCACTGATTTGAACAGTGGATCAAGTCGCCATGTCAGCGCAATGCACTCTTAAACGTCTAGTGTTCTCGAGCCTCCTACCCACAGTAAGAGAGTCCAAGAGTCACAACGGCGCGCTGACAATGGACCATAGATGACTAGAAGCGGATAGTCTGGAGTGATGAACCATATGTAAGCTGAACTGAACTGATAGCAGAGTGCGGATCTGGCGCCAACCTCGTGAAGCCATGGACCCTTCACGTTCAGTTGGAACAGTACAGTATAGTGATGGCTCTCTGATGGTCTGGGGTGTCTTCTGCTGAAATGCTTCGGAACCTACAGTTGACTTTGAGCGCCCCTAAACATGTGGACATTCTAGCCGACCATCATTTACACTCATTCTTGTCCAGCATGATCCCAGCGTCAATGGCGTATTCCAACAAAATAATTGCCCAACTCACAGATCCGACTTGGTTACTGCATGGTTGCAACAGCATTGCAGTGAATACGAAACGCTTCAGTAGCCACCCAGAAGCCCTGACTTAAATGCTGTCGAACATATTTAGGATACCATCGAAGAGGCTATTCGAGCACGTGTCCCATCAGAAACGAACCTCAGCGAATTATGGGCAGCTGTGGAGGAGGTATTGCTGACGATACCTACAGAACATCAGCGTAAGCTCGTGGAGTCCATGCCTCGTTATGTGGCCATTATCTTCAGGATAAGAAGTGGTCCAACGCTTTACTATCAAGTATCTCTAGTTCAATTATTCATAACTAATTATCTTGATTTAAGCATATTATAACTTTTAAATCAACATTGGTGATAAAATACAGTTTTAAAATGGAGTTGGTAAACGCTCAAAGTTTTGATACTTTATGAACTTAATAAACTTTTATGTGTACAATTGCACGTGTGCAATCACTCTCGCGCCATGAATTTTCCAAAATTTGTGCGGTGACTCTTACGACTGCATTGCGTTCTTGAAAAGTACGGATATCCTGAATAACTACTGCACAGGCCACATCTTTAACATAACCCCACAGAAAGAAATCTAGCGGGGGTTAGATCTGGTGATCTCGGAGGCCATGGTATTGCTCCGTCGTTGTCGGTCCATCTATTTGTAAATCTTACGTCGTGAGTTTCAAGAACAACGTGCACTCAATGAGGAGGTTCCCCATCTTGTTGGAAGATGACAATCGACTCTGCCTGTCCTGCAGCTCGGAAATGGCGTAATTTATGACAGCATCTAGGTACACATTTGTGGAAATGGGGAAGTGGAAATTGGGAATCTCAGCAAAGTAGAAAAAGCCAGTTAATTGGCCATGCATCAGGCCCTACCAAACATTAATTTTCGGGCTGTCCCGAATATTCGTGTTTACGACATTTGGGGTTTTCTGATCCCCAAGTGCACACATGCTTGGTCTTGACTGTACCACTAAGATGGATATCCCCGTCAATGAGGATCAAAATGTCATTAGCAAATGTTTCACGTTCTGGACGGTAATCAGTCTGCAGTTCTTGAAGAATTTGTAACTTGTGGACCTGTAACTACAAACGGTTGAGTAACACCTCGTGCATTGTAGACTTTGGTATCTGTAGTTGGCGTGGAGCTTATTTCGTCGATTTCCATGGTGACAGTGTGAATGCAGTTTGAATGTTTCCCACTGTCTCATCGGTTTTGGTTTTGGTTTTGGTTTGATTTGATGTGTAACGACCACTGTGAGCAACTCAATGGGCTATAAGCAGTCGCTCGTCCCTAATTTAGGGTCACTGGTTCCAGGGAAGGGAGTGAGCCAGTGCCGTAAGACAAACACAACATCCATGCCTCACCGGGATTCGAACCCGGACCCCGTTCGGACGAATGACCACAGGCCATTGCTTAGACCACTGCGCCACCGGGGCGGCTGTCTCATCGGAAACAGATGCTCTACTAACGCTACTTTCCTTTCCCACTGTTTCTGTTTCCAAGAATTTTGCTATCCGCGACTTACTGACTTCATATCAGGTGTCTTCTTTTCATATTTTGTTCTGAACTTTCGCTGAACACGGACTGGATATTTTGTGTCGGCCAGTCACACAGCACATTGTGTTTTCTTTATCACAGACGCCATCTTAAAAGCACAGCTACTACACAGCTCCTAGTGACGGATGTAGCAGACAAAACACACCAACACAGAAACGCAATGCGTGTACGAAAGCACTTGTAAAAAGAAAACGGATGAAGACTCGTCATTAAAAATTAATTGCATGTTGTAATCCGGGTAATCATTTCTGGACAGCCCATGCGTGCTTACAGCATTTATAGCATCACCATGCCCATCTGCTCCTTCATCTACTCATCTATGTACATAATATCACTGCACCTATTAGTCAGATTTTGAAAATTCTTTTTGCATTGGGAAAACCCGAACTGGGACAACGGGGATCCATACTTTTCAGTCTGTTTCCGATTCATAACCTTCCCGCTAGAGGACGTAAATACAAATGCTGATGAATTCAAATGTACTTTATTCCACATCATTGCTTTTGAATATCTTATTGAACAAATATTTTTTTCTTTGATACTTTTACCACGAAGACCACTTTCCGTACAGTTTATACTTCAAGTAATGCATATTTCTCCTGCTAGGGAACGTAAATGCTTGCTGAAGTTTGTTTCCCCTATATCTCTGTTTCCAGATGTCCGATTTGAAAAATTATATTTGCCTCGAACAGCGTTCATGATGAAGAATATATCTTTCATATATAAACTCTAAGTTTTCGCAACCAACAATTTTGCCATTAGGAAGCGCAAGTGTAATTTTTTGTTCGCAATGTCATTGCAGCCGCACCTATGCTTCTAAGAACGGTTGTAACGTGCCTGCACCGCAAGACGCACATGAGATAAATACAGATAGCAGTGAGAGCACATGTCCGCGTAGCTCAGTTGGGAGAGCGACTTACTCCGGAGTGAGGGTACCAGGATGCCAGACGCGGAAAAACTGGTACGTTATATTGGCGCCCGAACTTCCAGGATGACCCGGCTGTTACGTTTCTCCCAATGATGTGATGTTCTTTCCACACGGCGAGACAGGAAAAATGAGAATCCCTTCTTCAGTGCTTCGAAAAAATAAATCAGTGTGATGCTACATTCCACACAACAAATTGTCTGGGATTTCTCAAATGCACGTTCTTCATGGGATGACTGCCTGCAGTGGCACATTGTCCCGGCTGACCCGTGGGACATGCCCCCGGCTCTCTTTCGGGGGGCGACGTGAGGTTCTTCATGAGTTGACTGTCTACATGGACCCGTGGGCCATGCACCCAGCCCTGCCGCCCCGGTGGCGCAGTGGTCGAAGGCGTTGGCCTCTGATCATTCGTCCGTAAGGGGTCCGGGTTCGAATTCCGGTGAGGCATGGATGTTGTATTTGCCTTACGGCACTGGCTCTCTCCCTTCCCTGGAACCAGTGACTCTAAATTAGGGACGGGCGACTGCTTATAGCCCATTGAGTTGCTCACGGTGGTGGTTAAATCTCCAATCAAAAAAAAAATCACCCGGCCCTTTTTGGGGGGGCAAGGGGGAGATGTGACGTGCCTGACCCGCAGGTCGCACATAAGATAAAGGCAGATAGCAGATAGAGCGCCGCCCCGGTGGCGCAGTGGTCTAAGCGATGGCCTCTGATCATTCGTCCGAAAGGGGTACGAGTTCGAATCCCGGTGAGGCATGGATGTTGTGTTTGTTTACGGCACTCGGCACTGGCTCTCTCCCTTCCCTGGAACCAGTGACCCTAAATTAGGGACGGGCGACTGCTTATAGCCCATTGTGTTGCTCACGGTGATCGTTAAACCTTCAATTAAAAAAAAATAATAAAGGTAGCAGTGAGAGCATACGTTCGCGTAGCTCAGTTGGGAAAGCGACTTACTCCGGAGTGAAGGGACCCGGATTCGATGTCTGGCGGGAACAAATTTATACGTTATACGGTACTAAAAAAAATTAATTTCTAGTCCGATACCGCTCACTAAGATATATTTCTTTTCTGTTCATGTTCTGCTTATAACAATACACAGTTTTACCGCTAGAGAGCATAAATGTATATCATAATTTCCTCGATATCTGGGCTTCAAAGAGTCCGATATGAAAAACTCTTTTTCAGTCCTATAGCGTTTATGGTGGAGAATATATCGCATGTGATTTCTAAGTTTTCGTAACGTACAGTTAGGATGTGTAAGTGAGTATTTTTGTTTACAACATATTTGCAGCTGTCTCTGCCCGCCTAAAAACCCGACTGAAAAAGATCTATTTTGATCATGTACAGTTTACTACGCGAAACATAAATATTTTCTGCGGGGGGACATTTACGACCTCATGTCCATTCTTTAAATCCGATTTGAAAATTTTTTCACGCCGAATGCCATACTCTGCGAATAATACACTGAAGAGCAATTGAATTAGAGATACCTGTCTAGTAACGTGTAGCATCACCTTTCGCCCTGATGACGGAGGCGATTCGTCTCGGCATGGACTCGACAGGACACCGGAAGCGCTGGGAAGCCATACGAATCCACGACCCTTGAACAAGCTCCCACAGTTCACGAAGATTTGATGGAGGGGGTCAGAGCCTCGAACATCTCTCTCGATGGCATCTCAGATGTGCTCGATGGGATTGAGGTCAGGTGACCTAGTTGGCCAAGGAAGTGAGGTCACGTCGGTGGAGTGTTCATCCAACCATTCGGATACAATTCGGGATCGATGTCTTGTTGCAGGATGAGGTCCCCAGTGGGATGTTGAAGACGCACAAACGGGAGCAAATGGTCGTCCAGGATATCGCGGTAACGTTGACCTGTGAGGGACGATGTCACATGTACCAGGGGTCCCATTTCAGTCCACGTAATCAGTCCCCAGACGAGAATGCCACCCCCACTAGCTTGAAGAGTACCCTGCTGGCAAGAAGGATCCATCGCTGCATGTGGTTTGCGCCGTAATCGTATCCTGCCATCCGCATGTACCAACGTGAATCTCGACTCATCAGTCCAAGCAACATTTTTCCACATGTCTAGGGTCCAGTGGCGATGCTCCCGCGCCCATGCTAATCTTTGCACCCTGTGATGTGCGGTCAGCAGCGGTACCCTCGTGGGACGATGGCTTCTGTACCCCATAGCGAGGAGATGGTTCTGGATGGTGTGGCTGCTTACACGTTTTTGTGCATCAGTGTTAAATTGCCGAGTGATTTCTTGCACTGTGGCCCGTCTATCCGCTGTTACAATGCGATCTAGCCGACGATGACCCCACTCATCCACACGCTGTTGTCCATGGCAGTTGGCCCTTGCACGGATGGTTTTTACCGGATTCGATGTACTCACGGTGCACCCATGACACAGTGGCTCGTGAAAATCCCAGTGCCTGCACGACTTCCGAGATGGAGTGACCCATTCGTCGAGCCCCGACAATTTGCCCACGATCAAATGCGCTTAGATCCTTCGTCTCACTCATACTGCGTTCGATTCTTACTGATTCCCGTCGCATCACTCCTTATATTGTCGGATCGCTGCATACGTCATGTCGTTTCCGTTTACAGCGCCGCCCACAGCGCCACATTTGCATAACGCCAGCTGTCTCTAATTCAATTGCTCTTCAGTGTAATTTGCATACATTTTTGAGCCTTTTATAATGCACAGCTCTGGCGTTAGGTGGTGTAAACATGAATTTTTGTTTGCAGCTATATCTTCGCTTGTAGAAGTCCGATTGAAGAAATATTCTATGCCACGTGCAATTCACTATTCTAATTATTGTGAATATTATCTTTTCTCGCTTTTTTCGCATATGTATAAACTGGTTTTCGGGCTGTTACTGCTTCTAAAAGTAGTATTTGGAAAATGCTTTCCATCGCATAGCTCCCCTAATGAAGAATATGTTGCGAATATCTTCTACATTTCACAAAACACAGCTCTGCCGCTAAAGGGAGTCGGTGTGTTTTTCAACTTGAAGCTGAAAATTCGATTTAAAAATCCTGTCTTGGTTGGGTACTCTTGACTGCGGAGATTATTTTGCGTCCATTTTTGTTCTTGAAGTAATGCACATTTTTCTAGCTATCTGCCGAAAAGTCATATTGGGTTTTTCTCCATACCTATGTTTCTAATTTTTCGATTTGAAAAATTCCTTTTGCCTCGGGCATCTAACGCTGTGAGCAACATTCTGTAATTTTTTGTATTGCACAATTTTACCTCTAGTGAGCATAGATACCTATTTCTACTTGAAAATGTTTAGCGGATTCTAGAAGTCGCGTTCAAAAAATTATTTTTATAACTTTCCGTTCACTATACGTCATTTAAATCATTTCCGTTACGAAAATAATTATTTCAAAATGTCTTTTTAGAAAAGGAAAAGATTAGAAAAAAGTACAAATTTACGGTTGAAGGGGGAAATTTAGCCATGTTTAAAATGCACCACTTGTTCCCCACTCTCCCCATTCTTACAGAGCTTATTTTACAATCTCTGGAAAATGATGTCCTTTCCACTTATTCCCAGCCTCCTTGCCTTTATATAAGGTATGTAGACGACATTTTGTTATTTGGGCGATACCTTTTGGAAGACTTAGTCTTGTTTACTGAACATATGTCTGCCCAACATCTGTCACTTAATTTCACTTTGTAGTTTCAGGATAATCATTGTTAACCTTTCTTGGATATCCTTCTGGAAAGAAATCATACTTCTGGTGTCCTACAGTTTTCGGTCTTCTGTAAACCTACCTCAAACACAGACATTATTCCGATGACTTCTTTTCATTCTTTAAATTATAAATATTCGGCTATTCGTTTTTTGTTACAGCGGGCGATTACCCATTCTTCGAGCCCCAGGTTGCATTTTTAGAAGTTCAGATCATTAAGAGAATTACTGGAACATATGACTATGCATAGTTTATAGTTCATAAAATCTACAGGAAATTGCGGAACGCAAATTTTTCGACCATACTTCGAGATGTACGTGCTGCACAATTCGTGGGATCCATGCGCTTTGTACCGAAAGACACTAATATCTTAAAAAACGTGTGTAAACAGCACAATTTGGACTTTGGCATCAAAGCTAGAAATATTACGTCATTTATTAAAACTGATCGGGACCCTGTTGAACTTGAATTTAAGTTTGGAGTATATTGTATCCCATTAAAAGCTCCTCATCCAGAAGAACAAGACTCTGTATACATAGGATCTACTAAGCGTTCCTTGGGAACAAATCTTAAGGAACGTATCTATAAGACTAGGACTGGAGCTATGTCAACTGCACTTTCCAGTCTTACAAATAGTGGATCGCATTATCCACTTTGGGAGGAAGCCAAGATGTTAGCTACACCAGGTAAGAAAGCATCTCTACATCTCACTGAAAGCTTACTTATTCATTGTTACGGAACTTAATGGTGTAAAGATAACATGCCCCAAGTTGTCCTTCTGTAAACCTACCTCAAACACATACCTAGGATTGATGTAATGACAAGTTCCCTTCGCCATTCCCTTACTGTTGTCTACTCGATTGATAATGATTAACTATAATTGTGTCACATCCCCGCTATGGCGCTGTGAGCTTTGCACTTGTGACCTTTTACGTCATTCGGACATTACTTAAGATCTGTCCACACCATACTTTTTTTTAATTGGAGGTTTAACGACCACCATGAGCAACTCAATGGGCTATAAGCAGTCGCCCGTCCCTAATTTAGGGTCACTGGTTCCAGGGAAGGGAGAGAGCCAGTGCCGTAAGACAAACACAACATCCATGCCTCACCGGAATTCGAATCCGGACCCCTTTCGGACGAATGATCAGAAGCCATCGCTTAGACCACTGCGCCACCGGGGCGACACACCATACTTCAATGTATTCCCCATCTGATGATTAAGCCGATGCGGCCGAAAGATCTCATGTCTTTTAATTGAGTGTTTTTAGTAGTAAAGAGTTTTTAACATGTAGAGTATGTGTCTACATATGTTGTTAATCGTGTTTGACGACAGTATTTCACGTATTTCAAGTTTTTAACACGAATCATTTCGACTCTCCGACCACATAGAGGATTTAAGGTAATTTATTCGCCATCCCAAAATTTAAGGTGCTTGCATCCAGGAGAGAATTTGTTCCTGATGGAAGAATACAACAACATCCAACAACATCTCAACAGATGCAAAAATGTTAGTAACACCGGGATTTGACCCCAGAAGCCCGCAAACTAGACTACCACTCGACTTTTAGTCTACACTGAAACTGACCTTGTACATGTGGAGTGCTGGAACATGTGCGGAACAGTTCGTAACCAGTGGGCACCAGAAAATATACTCATTTCTTTATACCTAATGAACTTTGGCTCACCATCTGATATGGCTAAATGGGGTCTGGTTCACTTCATCGACAACTCATTTCGTCGACGCCACTTCGTCGACAGGTACATTTCGTCGACACTATATCCGCAAACAGTCGATTCCTCAAAATTTTCGTAAAATCTACAGTTTTGAATTTAGAACCACCAATTTGGTATACTCTCTCATGATACTCTAACTTAGACTGCACACGGTTTTTGGAAGGGGTCGGGGCCCAGGGTCAAGGGAGCCCCATACAACATTTTCGTAAAATCTACATTTCAAAATTGTCTTTATTCTTCAAATAAAAATAGCATTTCTATGTACATGACAGTAGAATTCTGCCAATAAATACAGTGGTATATACAACAACTGGAAAGTTCCAGTGAAACGTAAAATAAAATATTGTTAAAATCATAAAATTAATTCGCCCCGAAGGGCGATGGAGAGGCAGGCAATAAAGCACGAGCGATGCAAATGAAAATGTATACTACAGTATTGTAGACAAGAAAAGACATGATGCTATACTATTCACAAATTCCAATTAAGTATTACACCATACTCAAGATTAAATATGCACAAGGTACTAATTCACATAAAAGACCATGGGTGAGAGGGAACTAACAGGTGCAACAGTATTTAGAAATATGACAGAAATGGTAGAAACAATTAAGCACAAATACTTATTATATGCACAGAATTATGCAGTGACAAGAGAGAAATACGCTAAACGGACCCAGGAGGGCAACTTTACAAAAAAAGCAGAAATCGAACAGTAATGCAATTCATAAGTGTCATATCATATGTACAGAACAATACAGTGACAAAAGAAAGCCGCTAAGCATACCCAGAAGGGCAGCTTCTCATAAAACAGAAATGTAACAGTGGTGCTACACTCAAAATTTGCATCATATGTACAGAAGTATTCAGTGACAAGGGGAGAATCGCTAAAAGTACTCAGAAGAGCACCTTCTTACATTAAATTATATACACAGGGACAATAAAATTTCAAAATATATTCAACATAATGTAGGGGACATTGTGTGTGCAGTAAACTGTGCAGAAGAAAGAATTATATACAACATAAAACACAACAAAATCGAAGAGAACATGGGAAACATGGTGAGCTATCTCCAATAGCACATAAAACAGAATAATCACAAATAGCGAATCATGTGGGTGAAAAAGGAGACTCCACCTAGGAGCCTCATACCACCAAAATTAATACGTAAAATCATGAGTTGTGACAGTGAATGTGGGCGACAACAAAAATCCCACCTACAAGTTGAGACGTAGCTGCAAATTGTGGATATGGAACCACCCAGCCGATTGGGCCCAGGTGGATTGAAAAACGTTATCGGTGTTTGTTGAGGCAGCACGAGAGTGCTCCATTCGGAGACGAGTGGTTAACCGTGCTAGGAAGCGTCTCCGAATGATAGCACTTGCCTCCTGAGGAGGTGGAGTAAGAGCAGGGAGGCGTTGTTCAAGATGGAAAGCATATACAGTGAACTTCACAAGAAGAAAAATGTAACGGCACACAAGAGGCAAGTGAGTAGGTGGATGCTTAGTTTGGAGTAGCCAAGCATATGCAAGAAATGGTAACGATCGAGCTCAAATTCGATCAGCAAGACAAAATGCTGTGTTTAGGACAGGCAGGAGTACGGGGCAGAAGAGGTATTGATGTTGAACGTCGCTGACTTCAGGGCAAAAGGAACAATGTGGAGAGGTGAGAAGGGTCATGCGAAATAGTACTGATGGGGCGGGGAGACGAAGGTGAAGAAATTGCCAATGGACATTGAGTTCAAGAGGGGAGGAAAGGGGAGAGGTAGAGGCTGTCTAGATGGCGGGGAGAAGAGAAGGAGAAGCAGAATGAACAGAAAGTGGAAGTGCGGGAGGGGAAAGAATGAGCCAATAAAGAGAAGAGGAGGAGATAGAAGTAACTAGAACCGGGGAGCTACGAATGAGGAGAAAGAACGGTAGAGAAAGAGGGGCGGAGGGGACCGAGAAGAAACCATCAGGGGAAGCGAGGAGTGGAAAGAGGCTCCAAAGCGCTGTGCGAAGGAGAAGATATTCGTTAGCAAGAGTAATGGTTGGAGATAGAAACAGGGAAGAAAGAGGTCTCCAGGTTAGATCAGAAGTTACGAGAGAACGGACAGTTATCACACCAGAGCGGATCCAATGAGGAAAGTAAAAGTAAGGGAGGTTAGGAGGGTAAATAAGAGAAGAGAAGAAGAGAGGTTCATCTAGAAGATCAAGAGTTGAAGAAGGAGATGAACGGAGAAGAGGAAGCGAACGAAAGAGAGAGAGGCCCTCTCGCAGGACAGAAGGGAGGTGGGACGGAAGAAGAGAGTATGAATCCATCTTCAGAAACAGTAAGAAGGTGAAAGATGGGTCACGAGAAGAAGCAAGAACATTCAAGGTAGCGGTAAGGGACGGAACAGTTGAAGTGGCAAGACGAATGAAATGAATAATGCGATGTGTTTTATAAAGGACTGCTGGATCAGGAAGCTGTATGCCACCTAATGAGGCTGGTAGATGAAGCGTGGCAGGTTTAACCCAGTGATGTGAAGACCAGATGACGGAAGTTGAGAGGCGAGTGATGGTCATCATTTGTGACACGGGAACAACCGTCGACATCCAAGAGTATTCACATAGGGAGATAAGTTGTCGACGAACAATGGCTGCTCGTTGACGGAACGATGTGAAAGGGCGGGCCTTACTCCAGTAGGCAGCAGCCCGTTGTATCCGGGGAAGAAGAGCAGTCCAGGTGGCAGATGCAGAAGCCAAGGGCAAACCGACATACGCACCAAGGATCTTCTGTGTAGTGGCTGTCCACTGCGCACCCAAAGGAGCATCGGTGCGGACAGCCCATGCCCCGCACCATAAGCCAGTACTTTTAGGAGCATTCAGCGCAGCTCCAGATATTGCAACATACTGTTGATATACAGAATACAGGCGATCAAATTGAGATTCATCCCGGACACAAAAGGTCACATCATCAGCATAGGCAGTGAAAATTATCCGATGATGACGAGTACTAGCCACTGTCGGCGGTAGGACATCCAGGAGTGATCTTTGGGCTGCTAACAGGGAAGGCTTAAAAGCGAGAGCGAATAGCTGGCCGGAGAGCGGACATCCTTGCCGGATGCCTCGCTTAAACGGAATTGGAGCGGTTAGAAATGTGGCCGCTCGAACATGGAAACTGGCGCCCTGATAAAGGGCCAAGAGAGCGGAAGAAAAGGCAGCTGGAAAGCCAAATCGTGAAAGGACAGCAGAGAGATAAAAGTGAGACACGTTATCAAAAGCGGACTTTGATCCAGATTGAGAAAGGCAAGATGTTCATCAAAAGAGCGAGCGAGGAAGTGAAGATGAAGGAGAAGAGAAACGTTAGTGGAAATAGTCCGACCAGGCACAGTGTATGTCTGGTCGGGAGAAATAACGAAAGAGAGAACAGAATTAAGGCGACGGGATAAGAGTTTTGTATAGAACTTATAGTCAGTGTTTAGGATGGAGATAGGGAGCCAGTTTCCCAGATCCAAGAGGTCACCCTTCTTAGGAAGGAGGATTATGTGTGCCAAAGTAAAGTCGGGCGGTAACGCAGGAGAGGAAAAAGCAGACGAGAAACACGCAGACAGAAAAGGCAGAAGGCACGGTAGAAAAGCACGATAAAAGGACAGAGGAAGGCCGTCAGGTCCAGGAGCAGCATGAGGATTGAGAGTAGCGAACGCCTCACGGAGTTCGCGAAGAGAGAAAGGGGAAAGTAAAGAAGTAGATAAAGTAGAGGGGACCTGAGGAAGAGAGGAGAGAAGAGGAGAAGCTAATGAGAATGAAGACTGTGTTACTGCACTGTACTTGGCGGTGAAATACTGTTTAGTGAAAGTGCATAGCTTCGATGGGTTCGAAGTGATGGAACCATCCTGGAGGCGAAGATGACGCAAAGATGTAGCAGAGCGATGTTGAGATTCCAAGGCGGTTAAGTAATCGTGAGAATCAGCTGTAGGGGAGAGATGCAAGAAATGCATCCTGCAGGCTGCATCGGATGCGCGAGGAAGAAGCACGGCGTGAAGATCTGCCAGATAGCCGGGGTATTGCGGATCATCAAGAGAGAGCATCGACAATAGAGCACGTAGATTCGAAATTTTCATATCGCTCTCATTCCGAGAGGCATGGGAGAAGCGCCGTACAAAAGGACCAAGTCGTGTTTGACACTGAGCCACAGTTGCATCGCATCTGACGTAGTATCAAGAAGGGGCTGACGACTACGGAGGAACTCACGCACAGCAACACAAAATTGTTGATCATCCAGGAGCGAGTCCGGAAAAGTCCATACTCGTCGAGTCCTTGAAGGTGAAGGAGAAACACACACCGACAGACTGACAACACTGTGGTCTGAAGCGGCGGAAGGATGATGGGCAGCAGCTGCGATCGACGGGAGAAGAGCAGTCGAAACATAAAATTTATCCAGCCGTGCTGCCGTAGTGCTGCCATGGATGGAAGAGCGCCAGGTAAAAGAGATTTCCGACGGGTGTAGATGCCGGAACGCATCAACCAATTGAAAATCATCAACTAGCTGAGAAATCTGTAATACACGTTGCCTGCGGTATTCGCCAACGGTTGAATTGCGGTCAAGGGCCGGCAACAACGTACAATTGAAATCTCTACCGATGAGAATATATTCAGACGGTGGGATGCATGACAGCTCTGTACGGAGTGTGGAGAGAAGATCAGGTAACAGACGCTCATCACACGGGACATATATGTTAAAAACATGATAGGTCACGTTTTCAATGCAAAAGACAACGACCTGGAGGTTGTCCACATATAATGCATGAATCACTGGTGTCGAAATCAGAGGGAGTAGGCGGTGATGGATCCCAATTGCAAGGCCACCATTCCGTCCAACTCGATAAGCATGGTGAAAATCGTAGGGCCAAGCCCGCCAACGAGAGAACAAAGTGGTAGCAGAGCAATTGGTCTCCTGAAGCAAGAGAAGATCTACGTGTAGAGGCGCCAAGTCCTCATACACTAGGGCATTTCTAGGAGAAGCAGAGAACCCTCTGCAGTTAAGTGTGACCACCTTGAATCGGTAGGTCCTTCCCAGGTCGACACGCACGTGCACTGGAATCTGTTATTTTCTTCGCTTGCTTCTTCATTCTGTCAACACTAAATTTGAGATCGGGATAGGAAAGCACAAGATTTCGAAACACAGATGTCACACTAGAAACTTGGGTTAGAACAGTAGGAAGATCAAGCATATGACGTGCAACAAACTGATTAAAGAATCTAGGATGTTTATGAGAGCATAATACTTCTTCATATATTTTATGAAGAGAAAGCGGACCTACCGGTATATCCGCCTTCGCTTCAGCTAGGTATCGGAGAAAAGAATCTAGGGAAAGCACTGGGGGTGGAGTCTTAGCACCTGGAATCACAGCAGGATGTCGACTTATTCGAGGCGAAGTACGTCGTTGAGAGCAGGAGCGGGAAGATGAGTCAACAGAACGACCTCTTGCAGCACCGGTACGAGGAGGGAGCGGAGACTGCGGAGCACTCCAGGACTCCCGTTGAGCAGGCTTGCTGGTAGTTGTAGGGTCAGAGTCATTGCCAGAATAGTCACTAGCAGTAGGGCAGTCCATGTCAGTAATTGTACTTGGGGTGTCTTCGTCCGACGGAGGATGAAGGTCAGCAGTCAGGTCAGCTGGAGCTGCAAGGAACGTGGGCGGAGCAGTCGGCACCAGAGGAGGAAAGTCCACTGTCAACAATTGTGGGACAGGACCCCGTGGAGAAGGGCCCGATGGTAGAGCAGGTTGATGAAGTTCTGAAAACACCTCCTTAGAAGCGGCAGGGGTGGAGAAAACAGGGTTGTCACAAGTGACTTTTGGTCCCGAAGACTGAGGTACAGCAGGGCGGCGGAAGCACTCACTTCGTTGATGGCCATACGCTTTACAAGTCTGACAATGAAAGGAGGTCAAAACGTCGATGCGTCGTATCTGGTCTCCGCATTTTACAGTGAAGAGAGTAGGAAAAGTCTTGATATGTTCATCCGAAGAGAATACTACTCGTGCAACTCGTCGGGCACTTTCAATTGAACGATCATCCTCGTCCTTTGGAGCAGCGGAGTGTGTGGTAATGTTACCCACAACACGACCGGATTGCATAAGAAAAGCACAAAGCATAGCATCTGTGACTTCAGGATGTACTGGGTACATCGAGACCGTTATTGGTCTTTGGGCGACAGGCTCAGGAAATAATTGGTGATCACCAACAAGCAGCCCAGTCTGTAAAACTGAGGTAGCATCTGCCGCATGAAAGAAATAAACAATGACACTCGGCCCTCTGCGCGACATATGACGTATCGCTGACGGAGAGAACTTTTGTTTCAGAGCAGTAGAGTACATTTTGAGTGGTGTGTCCGTTTTCAATTTAGAACCACTAAATTGTGTATACTATCTCATTGTACTCTTACACCAACTTAGACCATAGATGGAAGAGGTCGGGGTCCGGGGTCAAGGGGCCCCATTCAACATTTTCGTGAAATCTACAGTTTTCAATTCAGAACCAACATATTTGGTATACTATCTCATGGTACTTTAACTTAGCTCGCAGATAGGGCATTGGAGTGCAGAATTGTGTTGCAGTTCTTAAGTAAAAAATGGAAATTTTTGAGAAAAGTTTGTATGGGGCTCCCTTTACCCCGGGCCCCGACCCTTCCAAAAACCGTGTACGGTTAAGTACAATGAGATAGAATACCAAATTTGGTGGTTCTAAATTGAAAACTGTAGATTTTACGAAAATGTTGTATGGGGCCCCCTTGACCCCGGGCCCCGACTTCTTCCGTCTATGGACTAAGTTGGTGTAAGAGTACAATTAGATAGTATACCAAATTTGGTGGTTGTAAATTGAAAACTGTAGATTTTACAAAAATGTTGTATGGGGCCCCCTTCACCCCGGGCCCCGAGTCCTTCCGTCTGTGGTCTAAGTTGGTGTAAGAGTACAATGAAATAGTATACCAAATTTGGTGGTTCTAAATTGAAAACTGTAGATTTTACGAAAATATTGTATGGGGCCCCCTTGACCCCGGGCCCCGACTTCTTCCGTCTATGGACTAAGTTGGTGTAAGAGTATAATTAGATAGTATACCAAATTTGGTGGTTGTAAATTGAAAACTGTAGATTTTACAAAAATGTTGTATGGGGCCCCCTTCACCCCGGGCCCCGAGTCCTTCCGTCTGTGGTCTAAGTTGGTGTAAGAGTACAATGAAATAGTATACCAAATTTGGCGGTTATAAATTGAAAACTGTAGATTTTACGAAAATATTGTATGGGGTCCCCTTTACCCCGGACCCGACCTCTTCCAAAAACCGCCTACGATTTAAGTTACAGTACCATGAGATAGTATACCAAATTTGGTGGTTCTGAACTTTTTTTCGGTTTTTAGGAATCGATTGTTTGCATATACTGTATAGTGTCGACGAAGTGAGTGTCGACGAAATGAGTTGTCGACGAAGTGAGTGTCGACGAAATGAGTTGTCGACGAAGTGGCGTCGACGAAGTGGCGTCGACGAAATGAGTTGTCGAAGAAGTGATTGTCGACGAAGTGAACCAGACCGGCTAAATGTGTATGTTCATTTCTTCAGTTAACGGAACATTCGCCAGCTGAAGAGGTCTAGAAACGTGCATTGATATCCTTGTACCCACATAGAAGGGGAGGCCAAGACATGTTGACCTCTTTATGCCCACTGGGTACTACTTAGGCCCCGTGTTGACTGACCTCTTTACCGATGCATATCTGAGTGACTATGCTACACATGCCCACCTTCCCATCTACTCAAAAAGTTTCAGAAGGATCAGTTCCACCTCCACTGATCAAGGGGTCTTGAAGGTACTGAAAACAGAAAAAGAGTCTATGAGCAGACAAAAGTAACAACTAAGAAAAAATAAGTCAATATTCCGTCGAAGAACTCAATACATCGTGTAAAAACGCAAACGAAAAAAGATATTTCAAGAATAGTAAAAAAGATGGTGGTACACAGAAGTAACGGAAAGACAGTCTACCAAGTTCTCCCGAAGTGTCAACAGAAAGGTAATTGGTAAATGGATATATGAACCAAATTCCGACGACACATGGTGTGTTTCCGGAACATTTGAAGCGATAACTTCTAAAGAACAGTGCTTGCTGATGTGGGACCGCAGAAGCGAGCGATAAGCAAATGGTTTTCGATTGCACGACACCTAGCCCGATCATCAAAAAAGCTGCTCCTGGCTTCATTAAGAAAAAATGACCTAAATAAATACCATCTCTAACTGCCCGAAGGGGCCATTTTGAACTTATGGAACACATAATGAAAAACGAGGACAAACTTTACAAGCAGCTCAGTAACATCAGCCCGAAAAACGTTGATCAAGATTCAGAACAATTATGAAGAATTGAAATTCAGAACAAAAGATTTTGTTCCAAGATAAAAGCAGTGTGAGGGCCGGGTTATCCCAATCCAAACTTCCTTCCTCATTGTAATAATTCATCTTTTTTTATTATTATTAAAGGTTTAAAGACAATGTGAGCAACACAATTGGCTATAAGCAGTCGCCCATCTGTAATGTAAAGCCGCTGGTTTCAGGAAAGGGAGAGAGCCAGGACCGTAAAACAGACACAACATCCATGCCTCATTGGAATTCGAACCGGACGAATGGTCATAAGTTAGAGATTAGACCACTGCGCCACCGGGGAGGCATAATGTACCTTATCATCGTTATCCAAAGTATACATAATCATCGTCCATTTCTTTGCCATTTCATTTTCAGTGTGTTAATGAATCCAATAAACCACTAAAATATTGTATTTCGAAGGTGTAATATATAATTTAAGAAAGCTCTTTGTAAAATATTTAAATATAATAAAGGATCAAACTGCTAGTCCAGGGAAATGGAAAGTTGTTGGCTTGGCAATTTTCTCCACGCGTCCCTTTTCGGCCCACTTTGACCTCGTATGCACATCACAGCTCTGTGCTGCCCTGGCTGGGGTAATTCGGTTGGTTCAGCGAGGTAGCGGTGGTCCCCTACGACCCTTCTTCTGCCGCGATTACTTCGCAGCAAAATATTTTTAACTCTTTGCAATGAATTACACTAATCTTTGTGGAGCCACATGTCTTCTTTCGTACCTAAGCGCTCTGCAGAGATATGGTAAGCTCCTGATACTTGAGGGTCACCTGAAATGTATTAGCTTTCGCATACTTAAGGGACACGCACTGAAATAGCAAATTATGAGGAACAGCTACTTAATATCAAAGAGGTGCTGACATCGTTCAACAGGTATAAACATATATATATATATATATATATATATATATATATATGTCATCATCATCATCAACAACAAATATCAATCCACTGCTGGATGAAGGTCTCCCCAAATTTCTTCCACAATTGTCTATCTTGGGCCTGTCGCCTCCATGTCACTCCAGCATACTTTCGAATTTCATCCATCCATATCCCATGGGGTCTTCTTCTGGGTCTTTTCCTGTCCCTCGGAATCCAGTCAAAAATTTCAGTTGCCCATCGGCGGTCCGTTCTACTGGCAACATATCCAGCCCATTGCTATTTCAGTAATTTCACTCTGGTCATGATGTCGTCCACTCCTGTCATTTCCCTTATCCACAAGTTCCTCTTCATATCTTTCCTGGTTACACCAAGCATGCATCTCTCCATGCTGCTTTGAGTTGTCTGCAGTCTCTGTATGTCTTTTTTATTTAAGGTCCATGTCTCTGCTTCATACGAGGATGCATTGATTAAACACTTTTCTTTTGAGACATAATGGCATACTGCTCTTAAAAATTGTACTGTTTCTTCCAAAAGTTCTCCATCCAAGTTTTATACGCCGATTACTTTCTTCATCAATGTGACCCTCATTCGATATCTGCTGCCCAAGATAAATGTAGGAATCGATAAATCTTCGTTTCTTGTAAAAGCATTGTTCATCACTTTTGTCTTCTGAAAGTTCATTTTTGATCCCTCTTCTTTCCTCATGTCTGCAAGTTCTTGGATCATACTCTGCTGCTCTGAAGTGGTAGTAGCAAAGATGACTACGTCATCAGCAAAACGAAGGTGAATTACGTAATCTCCATTAATCTTTATCCCTTTGTTTTTCCAGTTCAATGATTGAAAGACATTTTGCAATGTGTCGTTAAAGAGCTTGGGAGATAAAGTGTCACCTTGTCTCATTCCCTTTCCAATTCTTATTTGTGCTGTATCCTCAAATAATATATATACACTATCTACTAACAAGTAATTGGACACCCCTGCAATCGACGATATCTAAGGTCCTGATACACGTCACGGCCGCCGCCGTTAAATATCGTGTGGTAAACAACAACGCAACCAGTCGCATGCAAGATGCCACGCAGTTCGGAGCTCTCTGATTTCGAGAAAGGTGTAATAGTCGGGTATCACAGAAATGGCCGATCCATACGTGACATATCCAGCGAGTTGAAGTACCTAAAATCGATAATGGCCTACGTGATTGGCAAGTGGAAGATGAGAGGTGACTGTCGGTATGTGCCCCGACCCGGCAGACCCACAAAACTGGGAGTTAGAGACCGATGGGTGCTGGCCAGAGAAATTCGGAATAACCGCACCAAATCGATGGGCCACATCCGCGAGGAGTTTCAACAGGCATCTGGGAGTGTTCTATCAATGAATACCATCTGTAAGGAAGCCCATCTGCTTGGTTATCATGGACGTACTGCCGCCCACAAGCCTTTGATCACCAAGTCCAATAGCGCTGCTCGGCTAACGTGGTGCAAAGAACGTCGACAGTGGACCGTTGAACAGTGGAAACAGGTTCTCTGGAGCGACGAATCAAGATTCACCCTCTCCCGTTCGGATGGCAGGGTCTGGGTTTGGCGTCTGCCTGAAAAACACCTGCCGGAATGTATTGTGCCAACTGTGAAGTTCGGCGGCGGTGGAATTATGCTATGGGGGTGTTTCTCCTGGTATGGCACGGGACCCTTGGTCGCAATACCTGGTAAACTCAACGCCGAGACCTACTGCACTATTTTGGATGACCATGCGCTTCCTACGTGGTGGCAGTTTTACGGGGTGGACCCATGTTACTTTCAGGATGGCAATGCCACCTGTCATGTTGCGAGGTCCACCATGGCTTGGTATGGTGACAATGGGGTTAATCGAATGGACTGGCCTGCGCAGAGCCCGGACTTTAACCCTATCGATCACCTCTGGGATGAGTTGGAGCGTCGACTTAAGCGGTGCCCCTACCGTCCGAAATCGGTGAAGGAACTGACCTGTCTTCTCCAAGCCGAGTGGAAGAAAATACCGCTAGCCGTCGTACAACGCCTGGTTGAGAGTATGCCCCTGAGGGTCGCAGCTGTAATCGCCGCTCGTGGAGGCTCCACCAACTATTGAAGGTGAATAAACTATGACAGGGGAGGGATTCGAACCCCCAATTCTCGGCTCCAGAGCTCCGAGTGCTATCCACTATATTACACTGGCATGTGCTCTCACTGCTATCTGCCTTTATCTCATGTACGTCCTATAGGGCAGGCACACATTTTTGTGCCAGGGGAGGGATTCGAACCCCCAACTCTTGGCTCTGGAGCTCCAAGTGCTATTCACTTTACTACTCTGGCATGTGCTCGCACTGCTATCTGCTTTTATCTCATGTGCGCCCTGCGGGGCAGGCACATCACAGGGCTATGAGCAGTCGCCTGTCCCTAATTCAGGGACTCTGGTACCAGGGAAGAGAGGAACTCAGGGCCGTAAGACAAACACAACATCCGTGTCTCACCGGGATTCGAACCCGAACCCAACTCGGACGAATGATCAGAAGCCAGTGATCAGACCACTGCGCTACCGGGGCTGCAACAGGTACGTTCAGCCAAACGGATGTAATGGCATCCATCAATCAATTGTTGATTGTTTATCAGAGGAGCATTTCTGTTACGAATGGCTCTCTCAATCTCATCTCATAGATATTCTATTGGGTAAAGATCTGGGGATCGCGGGTTCCATTTTAGAACTTTGAAATCACTGCCGTGCTGCTGGAACTTCAGTGTGACGATCCATGCCTTGTGGCCTGATTCACAATGACGTTAATATATCCCGTGGCATTAAAATGCTGTTTCAGAGGTATTTACGAGCACAATGTTCACCATTACAAAAAAAAAAAAAAAAAAAAAAAAAAAAAAAACGCAGACCATTACACCGCCTTCACTAATTTGTATCTCACGCTAGCTATCTGGGATCTATTGATTCGTACTGTTGATGCCATATTCGAGCCCATCCCTCAGCGTGTGCTAACCGAAAACATCATTTAAATCAATAAATATTGTAAATTAATGAACAATTTGAATTAACAATTAGAGCTATTTTTTAATTCCTGGATTTTCTGTTTATAATGTCCCGTCGCTAAACTTTGTGTTACAAACATGTGGCATTCAATTGCGACTTGTAGGCAAATTGCAGTCGAGACAACTCCTTATTTATTTAAACAATAAATTCACCCACTCTTATTTTCTGAAATCAGAATTCCTAAAAATATTATTAGTCACATTCAAAGAAATTGCTTTTATGTTTTATGATTTAAATATTTTACCTTTTTTTTTATTTCATACATTGCTTAATAAAATTACAGAAATAACAGGCCAGTAAAAATTCAAAATAATAACTCCTTATTTATTGAAAGTCCCACTTCGTCCCTGGATGTGGGACAAATGACTGAACAGGACAGAAACCGGTCCTTTTTTCCTAAAGGTATGGGAGTATTTTATCCCCAAATCTCTAGTGTTTCCGAAACATAGAAAAAAAACGAAGAGGAATTCCTTTTAATTTCTCCCCCTTGTACAACAAAAAAATTACAAAAGTTTTAAAGACGTGCGTATGAACAATGCAAATTTGAGTTTATCTTTTAGACACCATTTAGCACAGGTTAACACACATGTTTGACTGAAGAACAATATGTTCTGTGAATTCGTAGGTGAACCTCGTTCCAACGCAATGGGTTTTATTCTAGTTAAGGGTAAAAATAAACTGAATGGTAGTCGGATTGTGTCATAGTTCTTAACGACACAGGTCAGCCGTCAGTCAAAGTACATGGTGTGTGAAACTGGGAGATTAAACATTATGGAAGGAGGTTGTCGATGGGCACTCCTCCGTAATGAGTTCATTCCTCAAACTCAGTCGAGTGTGCTGCTTACTTGAAATAACCTACGAAGAAAATGGCAACTGCGTACAGTTAATGTCTTCGTCCCATCAATCTCGGCTCAATGAAATACCGAGGGAAAACAAAATTGATGTATTAATTATTAGAGGATTGTAGATATGTATAAATATTTTTTTGAAACATTCGCGAACAAAGTTTTGCTTGCGTTCTCTGGATTTAAAGGGCTAGGGTCATAGGTAGCCTGAATGGCATTCTGATCCAGAACTGTTAAACTTGACCGTTCAATTTTCGCCCCAAAAATGCACACACACCGGCCATTGAATTAGAAACCTTTATGCAGAGTTTCTAAACGTCCCTTATGCAGCGCATATGCGAACTATGTGGTCACGTGCGTCACTACGTAATCCAAGCAACTATTGAAGACTGTTGATCGTCAGTGGCATTCATCACAAGGGGAGAAAACAAAGATTATTTCGGAATTCGATAATGGAGTTACTATGAGTGTCCATCTAGCTGGAGCGATGATTTTGAAAACAGCAGAGCTGACCGGTATCTCAAAAGGTGAGTAATGGGTCTTTAATCAGTGGAAAAATAATCCACATTGCTTGTCTAAGATGAGTGACTGTAGCACGACGGCAATATATCAGGAACGAAATCGCTGTCGTGTGAGAAAGCTTGCACGGAGAAACAAGGCTTTCTGCGTGCAGCAATTGACCGAAGCACTCGAAGAAGGCTGTTCCATTTAAGAGGATTGGTACTGGCTTTCGCATGCCTATACGGAAGACTACTTGCCAGTTACCTTTGCGGAAAACCGGAAAGTTCGTCTACAGTAATGTTAGAAACACCGTGATTGCACTCTGGAAAACTGGAAGAAAAGTCATGTGAGGTCCAATGAGTAGCGGGTTACCTTGTTCTGTACCGACGGTAGACAGAGAGCTTGGCGGTAGCCCCATGAAGCAAGGAACCCAGCTTGCCTTGAAAACACAACTCAAGGTTCTAAAGGCGGTGTCATCGTGTGGGACACGTTCTGTTGGTAATGAACGCGTCTCCTGATATTGCTGGAAGGTCGGGTGTACTCCAAGGATAATCTGAACAGTTTAGCGGATGAAGTCCATTCTGCAATGTTGGCTTTGCATCCTGCAGGTGACAGCTGTATCATGGACGACAATGCCACTATTCATCACGCAAGATGTGTTCGGCGAGCATAACAGCAGCTTCCACCATCTTCCCTGGCACCACAAAGCGCAGATCTGAACCCCTTTGAGAATGAAGGGTACATATTGAAAAACACATCCCGGAGCAAAGACCTCTTCCGTTAGATCTGACTCGGTTAAATGACTGCCTGGTGAACGCCTGGTACGCTGTAGACGTAGGTGAACTCCAACACATTTGTGGAATCTATGCCAAACCGCATAGTGCTGTAATTCAGGCTAAAGGAGGTCCAACCCGGTACTGAATAAAAGTTTGACATTGAGTGGCTGATATATGTATATCCATTGAAGCCGTATTGATTCTGTGATAGTCTTCTCAACACCTTGTGGAATCTATGCCAAACCGCATACGTGCTGTAATTCAGGCTAAAGGAGGTCCAAACCGGTACTGAAAAAACGTTTCTCATTGAGTGGCTGATATATGTATATCTATTGAAGCCGCCTTGATTCTGTGATAGTCTTTTCAACACCTTCTGGAATCTATGCCAAACCGCATACGTGCTGTAATTCAGGCTAAAGGAGGTCCAACCCGGTACTGAATAAAAGTCCTTTTTAGTTTCTTTCTCTATGTAAATTTGAGTTCATTTTCCTTTAGCGTTTTTCAAACTTAACGTGATGTCTTCTCTCTCGCAAGACTATGGTTGGTAACACCTTGAAGTCCATACGTATGACGTATGTATGTGTCCGATTAGAACTGAACGATATACATGTATATAATGTTCGAGAAGTAGCATTATGGGGATATGGTGAATTTTATACTGTTAATTGTGGAAGAGGCTTTGATTCATTAAATTTGTGTCTATATAAAGGCTGCGTATTGTGCTGATATATATTTTTGATCATTAAGAGTTCTACCGATTAACGTTATTTAGTTCTGAAGTTTACTACTAATCTAATACGTTTAATTTCGACGTAAAGTGTTCTGTTCTGTTGGAATATTACCGTTTCACTGATCTGTTGAAAGAATAAAAGAATCAATCTGTAGGTAACATTTTCTTGCCGTTTTCTTGGAAGACTCCTGATTCACTGTAAATGAAGTTATTAAGAACTGATTTATGTAATGATCAACCAGCCATAATTTTACGAACATTACACAGAGCCTTAACAATTATTATTTTGGGAGAAGTAACAATCCTGTAAACTGAAAAACAACCTATGCCATTTCATGTGCAATTTTGTTTTACTGAATTAATTAATGATGTTATAAATCTCGTACTGAGTAGCAAATGCACGTATTACTCCAATTTGGCAACTTGCTGAACTTCTTAAAGAAACTTAAATCACTTCATTTCGAACTTAGAAATGTAAGCTATGTTGTGTCTTTATTCTTTTCCTACTTATTCTGATTATTTTGTTCTTGTTGTAGTTTGGGGGTTTCATCACCGCTATGAGCAACTCTTTGGGCAATAACAAGTCGACCATCCAGATTTGGAGTTACAGGTCTCATAAAAAGGATGGTGATAGGAAAAGTACCCGTTCATGCCTCATCTTGGACTTGAAACAATACTGTTGAAACATCTTCAATAGAAACATCATCCAAAAAGAAACATCTACAATAGAAATATCTTACAACATAAACTAAAACATCTTCAATAGAAACATCTTCCAGAAAGAAACACCTAAAACATCTGTTACGTACCTGCCAGCAGGACGCACACGACATAAAGGCAGATAGCAGTCAGAACAAATGGCCACGTAGCTCAATTGGCAGAGTGACTTATTCCGGAATGAAGGGATCCGGGTTCGAATCCTGGCGTGGACAGAAATGACGGAGAAATTTACTTCGTTATAATGGCGCCCGAACTTTCCGGATGACCCAGCCGTCAAAAATCTCGCATTGGTGTGATGTTCTTTCCACACCGCGAGATAGGGAAAATCAGAGAATCCCTTCTCTAGCGCTTCAAAAAATTAAAAAATGTGTGATGTTGCATGCCACACACTAGATTGACTGGGAGTTCTCGAGGATGCAAGCGGATGGCTGCCTGCAACGATTCATGGTCACGGCTGACCCGTGGGCCATGCCCCCGGCCCTCTTTCGGGGGGAGATGTGAAGTACCTGCCAGCAGGACGCACACGACATAAAGGCAGATAGCAGTCAGAACAAAAGTCCGCGTAGCTCAATTGGTAGAGTGACTAATTCCGGAATGAGGGGATCCGGGTTTGAATCCTGGCGTGGACAGAAATGACGGAGAAATTTATTTCGTTACACATCTTCAATTGAAACATCTTCCAAAAAGTAATATCCTACAAAACATCTTCCAAATAGAAGATAGCTTACATTTCAAAAATCTTCCAAAAAGAAACATCTTGCATCTTCAATATCTTCCAAAAAGAAACATCTTACATCTTCAATATATTCCTACATTTTACATCTTCAATATCTTCCAAAAGGAAACAAAAACATCTTACATAAAATCTTCAAAAAAAAAAAAAAACATTTGATTTGAAATTTAAAATCTAAAAATTTCTAAACATCTTCAACATTTTAAATTTCTAAACATCTTCCAATGATGATTTCACATAACACATTAATGTTATATATTTTATTATTGCATTGATATTTTTATGATATTTTTATGATTTACATTGATATTTTTATTTTATGATATTTTTATGATTTACATTGATATTTTTATTTTATGATATTTTTATGATTTACATTGATATTTTTATTTTATGATATTTTTATGATTTACATTGATATTTTTATTTTATGATATTTTTATGATTTACATTGATGTCATATATTTTTTCATCTTTAACATTTTAAATTTCTGAACATCTTCTAAAAACAAACATCTTACGCCTTCAATAGAAACATCTTCCAAAAAGAAACATCGAAAACATAATATAAAACATCTTCAGTTGAAACATGTTCAATAGAAACATCTTACGAAAAGAAACATCTTACAATAGAAACATCTTCCAAAAAGAAACATCTTACAATAGAAACATCTCCCAAAAAGAAACATCTTACAATAGAAACATCTTCCAACATAATCTTGAAACATCAGTATTGTTGTTCCCATCCAGATTCGGAGTTACAGTTTAATAAAAGGGATAGTGGTAGGAAAAATGCACCGTTCATGCCTCATCCGGGACTTGAATCCGGGTCCATCTCAGAAGAATAATCAGAAACCAGCTCCTCAAACCACTCCTCCACCGAGGTTACCTACATTAAGACAACGAATTTCAAAGAGAACTTACATCACTTCACTGAAATTTGGAAAGATACACCATTTAGAAATATTACTTTTATCACTTCACTGCGATTTGGTTTCGGTGTAAACACACGATAAAAAACAACAAAAAAAACAGGCTCAGTTCTGTTTGAGCCGTCAGTTTGGAACGTAGGACTACGATCAGTTTGTTGAATTTTTGTATGGCGACGGCTGCTTTCAGGCGTTTTCGATACTCTGTAGTTTGTTGGGTTGCTGTCTTCTTGGGCTTCTTACATTCCTCATCACTTGCTCTTGCTTCTCGTTTTTATTTTCCCAACTTTTGCTTGCGTTCATTCTGTGGTATTGTCGAAAATGTTAACCCGTTTGCACGAAAACAATTTTTTTAATTATAGTTTAAACCACTACGATATGCTCTTTATATATTTGAATAGATCTCGTCAAGAGCTTTAAAACGATACAACACACAGTTGTTTTGTTCTCACGGTTGTCCAGACAAACCGCGATATTTTCAAAAGTATTCACCGGTTAACAAGAAAGCATTTTTTTGAAATGTTCAGTTCAAACCTCTGCGAAACGTTCTTCGTATATTTGAATAGATCTCGTCGAGAGCTTTAAAACGATACCACGCACAGTAGCGTTGCACTCACGGGTGCCGAGGTAGACTGAGTCAAACGCGACGGCACACCCAAAGATGTTACATCATCTCCCCCACGCACAGTGAGCGAGGAGAACGTCGCGCGCACGATGTATTGCGCAGCACGCGAATTGAACTCCATGATGTTTACGAATATGCTAAGACGATTAGTGCGCGGCACGTATTTTTAACGCTAAAAGGATTTCAATTGGGACCTATTTTTGTCACAGGCGGTCTGCCGTAAATCAACCCATACTATCAGCGGAGTTAGACGTAATCCTACATTAAAATATTGGGCTAGGAAATGAAGTTTACACTGCTTTAATTTCATCGCACTGTAGAGTAGCATAGTTGTAAAGAGTTAACAACTGTATGCGTTGAAAAGGCAATTCGCGCGACTTGCAGTTTGTCGCTCCGGTGGCGCGGTGGTCTAAGCACGGGCTTCTGACTATTCGTCCGAGATGGGTCAGGGTTTGAACTCCGGTGAGACGTGGATGTAGTGTTTGTCTTGCGGCAGTGTCTCTCTTCTTTCTTGGCATCAGAGGCCCTAAATTAGGGACGGGAGACTGCTCGTAGTCCACTGAGTTGCTCACGATGTTCGTTAACACCCCAATCCCCGAGAAAGCTATTTGAATACATTTTTTAATCAACTGCCATTGGTTTTCGAAAAGTTTCAAAGCTTATAATATCACAGATAACTTCAATTTCTTCAAATTCAAAAGAATTTGACTCTAATTACACTTGTAAGGGTGGAATGGTAGATAGACAGAAAAGGGGTAACACCTTCTTCAATAATGGGCTGAAATGCATTAAAGAAACAAACTACAGTAATCTTAAATAATAACACAAGGAACTTTACACCAACTATGCATAAGGTAGCATAACTATACTAGTGATCCGAATGCTAGTGATATGATACCTGGACTCTATTCCTTATGTACCAAATGTTTCCTATAAACTCAAGAACGCGCTCAGGAAGATGAACCTCGGTGTCAGCATAAGATCTCCGACATCTTTATATGCTATGCTTAAGCGAAATACTGACAAACACCCATTTTCCAACGAAGTAGATGTTTATGCCACCCCTCTACAATACCCGGACGGCTCCAAGCGATACTACATTGGGATGACCAAACGTTCATTTAGAATTAGAGTCAACGAGCATAAGAATGACATAAAGAACGGCAAATTAACCACGGTCCTATCCAGAGAAGTTCAGTTCAAGTCCGCTGATCCTATGTGGGATGACATAAAGAAATGGATCCTATGTGGGATGACATTACCAACAACGAGGCCTGCAATGATAGCGTCTCTCTATGTATCACGAATTTGGAACCAATGGATAGAATGCCTCTAAGGATTCCGGTTGCAAAACGAACATGATGCCTCGTGTCTTTAATTGAATACATGCATTTGCATCTCTTCCTTTATTGTCGAGTCAAGTCACCGCGTTCAAATTGTTGAAGCTTTCTATTATCCAGTTTGCTGTCTGTCTTCCTTGATAAAGCCATCTGGTTGATGTGCGAAAGCTTGGAAACTTTTATTTTTATCTACGCCAATAAATTCGGATCACTAGTATAGTTATACTATCTTACATATAGTAATCTTTCTATAAAAACTTTCATACATGAAACAAGAGAATCTAGAAACGCAGATAGAACTTTTAATGCGACTTTCAGAAGGGCAGTATTCAACAGATCGCCAACATTGTGTGGAAGTCTAGAAATCCATAGGGTGTTGTTTACATATGAGACGAATATTATTTAAAAAAAAATTTCTCAGACTAGGGAAACCGAACACATTTCAAAAACTGCGAAAAGACATCCGAGATGCAGCCCTAATAAAAACAGAAGTAAGAGGAGATAGAGTTGAACGACTCCTCTCTATGAAGAAGATGCCGTTGTTTCAATAGACGAGAAACTCAAGCATTTTATTTTTCATCAGAATGAGACAACATAGACAAGGACAAAGTTTTGACACCGACGCTTACCCGGAGGGAATAGTTTGATCGCTTTGTTTTGCTCTATCATCGTTTATATGGCCTACAGCAGGCCGAGAAGTCACGATAAATTACACTTTTTTTGCAAAGAGTCAACTTTCTGATACTGCGTTTTCAGATGAAGGTCTAACGGGAAGGGTCAACGGTCCACCGACCAGCAATTGCATTTCGAACCTTAGATTTGGGAGTATTTTGAAAACAAAGAAAGACTAATAGTATTTTTTCAGGGAGAAGAAAACTTCAATCGCTGTGTCAACCCATCTTTGGCAGATAAAAATTTTGTTTATCTGTGCGAGATCAAAAGTTCGAATGTTTTTAAAAGATTAAAACATCGATCTAAGAACGTTTGGACATAAAATTCTTCTCTAAGAATCTATAGAAGACTAAAAGGTATATTTATCCTTCTTTAACCCTTTAACCGGCTGGAACAAATTAACTCGGATTTGAATAATGAGCTGAAACTACTCTAAGAATTATTTTTCCTGTCTTAGAAGTGGGTAGAACGCGACTGGAAGGAGTAAACCGAATAATTAGAAAACGTTACTTTCCCCATAACTTTGTTATTCAAAGTGGTCATTTAGGGGAATTATTGACGCTAATTCTTTCTGAATGATTACCTGCTAAAAAGTATATATCAATGGCGACGAACCAAGAAAAGGAGAAAGAAGATATTTAAATAATTTGTTTCTCTGCGTAGTGGCATGATGACCGTGTCAGGAAATATTAGACATTGATATAGCCTTTTACCTGCTAAAAAAGCTATAGCAATGGCGACGAACAAAAGAAAGGAAAAAGAAGATATTTAAGTAACTTGTTTCTCTACGTAGTGACATGATGACCGTGTCAGGAGGGACTAGATATTGATATAGCCTTTTACCTGCTAAAAAGGCTATATCAATGGCGACGAACCAAGGAAAGGAGAAAGAAGATATTTAAATAATTTGTTTCTCTGCGTAGTGGCATGATGACCGTGTCAGGAAAGACTGGACATTGATATAGCCTTTTACCTGCTAAAAAGGCTATATAAATGGCGACGAACAAATGAAAGGAGAAAGAAGATATTTAAGTAACTTGTTTCTCTACGTAGTGACATGATGACCGTGTCAGGAGGGACTAGACATTGATATATACTTTTACCTGCTAAAAAGGCTATATCAATGGCGACGAACCGAGGATAGGAGAAAGAAGATATTTAAGTAACTTGTTTCTCTGCGTAGTGGCATGATGACCGTGTCAAGAAGGACTAGACATTCATATATACTTTTACCTGCTAAAAAGGCTATATGAATGGCGACGAACCAAGGAAAGGAGAAAGAAGATATTTAAGTAACTTGTTTCTCTGCGTAGTGGCATGATGACCGTGCCAGGAAGGACTAGACATTGATGTAGACTTTTACCTGCTAAAAAGGCTATATGAATGGCGACGAGCCAAGGAAAGGAGAAAGAAGATATTTAAGTAACTTGTTTCTCTGCGTAGTGGCATGATGACCGTGTCAGGAGGGACTAGACATTGATGTAGACTTTTACCTGCTAAAAAGGCTATATGAATGGCGACGAACCAAGGAAAGGAGAAAGAAGATATTTAAGTAACTTGTTTCTCTCCGTAGTGGCATGATGACCGTGTCAGGAGGGACTAGACATTGATATAGCCTTTTACCTGCTAAAAAGGCTATATCAATGGCGACGAACCAAGGAAACGAGAAAGAAGATATTTAAGTAACTTGTTTCTCTGCGTAGTGGCATGATGACCGTGTCAAGAAGGACTAGACATTGATATATACTTTTACCTGCTAAAAAGGCTATATGAATGGCGACGAACCAAGGAAAGGAGAAAGAAGATATTTAAGTAACTTGTTTCTCTGCGTAGTGGCATGATGACAGTGTCAGGAAGGACTAGACATTGATGTAGACTTTTAATTGCTAAAAAGGCTATATGAATGGCGACGAACCAAGGAAAGGAGAAAGAAGATATTTAAGTAACTTGTTTCCCTGCGTAGTGGCATGATGACCGTGCCAGGAAGGACTAGACATTGATGTAGACTTTTACCTGCTAAAAAGGCTATATAAATGGCGACGAACAAAAGAAAGGAGAAAGAAGATATTTAAGTAACTTGTTTCTCTACGTAGTGACATGATGACCGTGTCAGGAGGGACTAGACATTGATATAGCCTTTTACCTACTAAAAAGGCTATATCAATGGCGACGAACCAAGGATAGGAGAAAGAAGATATTTAAGTAACTTGTTTCTCTGCGTAGTGGCATGATGACCGTGTCAGGAAGGACTAGACATTGATGTAGACTTTTACCTGCTAAAAAGGCTATATGAATGGCGACGAACAAAAGAAAGGAAAAAGAAGATATTTAAGTAACTTGTTTCTCTACGTAGTGACATGATGACCGTGTCAGGAGGGACTAGATATTGATATAGCCTTTTACCTGCTAAAAAGGCTATATCAATGGCGACGAACCAAGGAAAGGAGAAAGAAGATATTTAAATAATTTGTTTCTCTGCGTAGTGGCATGATGACCGTGTCAGGAAAGACTGGACATTGATATAGCCTTTTACCTGCTAAAAAGGCTATATAAATGGCGACGAACCAAGGAAAGGAAAAAGAAGATATTTAAGTAACTTGTTGCTCTACGTAGTGACATGATGACCGTGTCCGGAGGGACTAGACTTTGATATAGCCTTTTACCTGCTAAAAAGGCTATATGAATGGCGACGAACCACGGAAAGGAGAAAGAAGATATTTAAGTAACTTGTTTCTCTGCTTAGTGGCATGATGACCGTGTCAGGAAGGACTAGACATTCATATAGCCTTCTTTTTTAAGTAACTTGTTTCTCTACGTAGTGGCATGATGTGAAGTATAACAGTGTAAAATATAACTGAGAACAAACTCAAAATTTACATAGGGAAACAAACTAAAAAGGAAAGTTAATTTAGAATATACGTTACAGTAGGTAGGTCGAGCAATCGCGCCCTGTCGGAAATCACGTGGTCAACGAGCCGCATCCACTTTTGATAGGGGTGAAATCCTACCGTTTCTCCATCACGCTCTGAATTCTGCAATCTACAACTCCACTCACACCTTATATATGGTGGGTCGGTCGATTAATCGCGCCCTCTCGGAAATCACGTGGTCAAAGGGCCGCATCTACTTTTAATAGGGGTGGTCATAATTCAGTTATCATCCAGTGCATTTCGATTTGTCTGCAGAATATTTATCTCCTATCTAACTGTGTGTCTACAAAAACGGGACATTAAAAATTCTGGTCACGGAACATCAAAACCTCTACGTGAAGTCTAAGGATTTTTTAATTTATCTGAAGATTTAAGTCTTCTACTCCTTTCTACGGAAATGGGATATTAAAAATTCTGCCTCTGAAACATTAAAAATTCTATCTACGTGAATTCGAAGTACCTATCGATTTATCTGCAGAAGATTGAAGTTTTATCTATCTCTATGCTTACGAAAATGAAACATTAAAAATTATGTCTCTGGAACTTTGAAAATTCCATCTACGAGAATTCCAAGTATTTGTCTGCATGAGATTTAATTCGTGGCACCCTACATATATGTCAATGAAAAATCCAAAGATTTATCTATCACTTTCGGAAAATTAATGATATTACATCTTTTCTTATTCATCTGCGGGATATTAGAAGTTATAACGTACAAGTTTGTCCGCGCCGGGCATCGAAATCCGGGTCCCCTCACTCCGGAGTAAGTCGCTCTTCCAACTGAGCTACACGAACATGTGCTCCCATTGCTATCTGCCTTTTATCTCATGTGCGTCCTGCGGGGTAGGCACATCACATCCCCCCCGAAAGAGGGCCGGGGCATGGCCTACGGGTCAGCCGGGACCATGAGTCGCTGTAGGCAGTCATCCCATAAAGAACGTGTATTTGAGAAATCCCAGACAATTTGGTGTGTGGAACGTAACATCGCACTGATTTATTTTTTCGAAGCACTGAAGAAGGGATTCTCCTTTTTCCTGTCTCGCCGTGTGGAAAGAACATCACATCATTGCGAGAAACTTAACAGCCGGGTCATCCTGGCAGTTCGGGTGCCAATATAACGTACAAGTTTTTCCACGCCGAGCATACAAACCGGGTCCCCCTCACTCTGGAGTAAGTCGCTCTCCCAATTGAGCTACGCGTACATGTGCTCTGACTGCTATCTACCTTTATCTCATGTGCGTCCTGCGGAGCAGGCACGTCACAAAGTTCTTTTAGTTTGTCGGTAGGATCAAAATTTCAGTCTACCAATGAAATCAAGAGGTTATACGGAGGTTTAAAAGCATTACAAGACAATAAGTTCAATCTATTTTTAGGACATAAAAAGTACTAAAAGACACAAAAACAGTTTGAAAAAATCTCATAAGGGAGCAACGGCGTCGGAATCGTGGGGGCAGATGCCTCCGCACGCAAATAAGTACGAGGGCAAAACATCACCTTTGCCCCCCCCCCACGCACACACACACACACTTTTCTTCCTTTTCAAATCATATCCGTGATTGGAAATCTCATAAACATTTGAATTTATTTTGCATTTGAAGTTGCTTTTGGTAAAATTAAATATTGTTTCGCATTTTTACCATGAAAGAAATCTGAATTCTTTTATTGCTGCTTCTGAGACGCGTGGTTAAACTCTTCTCGTTCTGTCATATAAAGGAAAAATAGTGGCACTAAACAGTCCAGAGGGTTTAATCCCGTTCGAAGGCCAGCAATGTTTTCTCTTTCATTAATTATAAAACAGTGGTCTCAAACTCTCGGCCCACGGGCCGCATGTGGCCCGTCGCCAACTGTTTTGCGGCTCGCATGAATGATTACAAAATAAAAATAAATCACCTTTTTTTCAAGTATTAAATATAATATGAACATGGTAATGCTTGGCAAAGCGATCCGCTTTATAAGTAAGTTTATTTATGAAGAATATAACTGTATGGCGGTCTCAATGTTTCAAAGACATGGAAAATATTTTGAATATGTTCAAATCTCCATTTTCCTTTAATGCTGACAACGCGCCTGAAGAACATTAGCGTGAATTAATAGACTTTCAGTGTGATTCTTTCCTAAAAAAAAATCAACAGCTGCAACCTAACATAGTTTCACGAGTTAGTTTCAAAGTACGTAAACATTCATAACCTAGCTGTACGGATTCTGTCTATGTTTGGAACAACATACTCGTATTTATGTGAACTGTTGTTTTCAAGAATGAACCAAGTAAAATGTCTTGAAAGGAATAGGTTAAGTTACAGTCACTTATGCTCACTTTTAAAAGTAGCATGTTCAAAGGACATTATTCCAAATATCGATAAGTTAGTGACAGCGAACCGAGCCCAAGTTTCTGGTCAGAGCATGCAATATTTTCTGTACCGTGTGCCGTGTTCAGTTGGTAAAATGTGATTGTTTTAAGATTTAAGTGAAAAATAATTGTTACGCAAAAGTGATTGTTTTCAGTGATTGACGAAGCATTTGTTTTTACTATTTGCCAATTATTAGAAATAATATTCCACTCTGGTGTCAAGCCATTGGTGTAGTTTTGTGAAGTTGATATTTATTTATAAGAAATTTATTAATATTCATGCGGCCTCCTGCATTACTCCAAAACTGGAAAGTGGCCCTTCCAAGGGTCAGAGTTTGAGACCACTGGTATAAATCATTCTGTCTTCATCTAAAAAAATAAGTAAATAAAAGGAAAAAGAAAAAGTAGAAAATTGAAGTAGGGTGAGGAATGAGATATGCCTTCCTCCATTCAGTTGGCGGACTGGCAATCCATAAACGGCCATGGAAATTGATTTTGAGCTGCCCACTTTTGGGGAAATTACCAAGATACCCTTTCCCCCCAAAGTCGACATCACCTTTTACTCTTTAAATATCTTTTGAACACAAGTCTACAAATCATTGAGGGTAACCCCCCCCCCTCCCCCCAGAAAAATGAGTAAAAAGTTATTAAATGTCATTCAATGTAGAAAATTAATTCCGTTTCTGAGAAGCAAGAGACGCTCTCTGAAAAACTGCAGAAAGTTCATGAATTTCATTGAATACCGCAATAAAATTCCCATTCTTATGAAGTTTATTACAAGGTAACAGAATTCGTCGGTTTCAGTGAGAACGGAAATCCAAATGGGCTAAAAAAATTTCTTTTTCAAAACTTACTAATCACTAACAAAAGTATTACAACAAAATATCTTGAAAATTTAAAATGTCCAGAACATCAGTGCAAATTTACGTACTGAGAGAATTTAAAGAGGGCAAATTTTTTTTTTTTTTTTACGATTTCTTTCAAATAGATTTTTTTTTCTGCTGTAGCTGAAATAGGCTTTCCAGAACGTCAGTTCAAGAATCGGTGTAACTAGGAGACCCAAAAAGTAGCAAATCTGATGCAGATCTCGTACAAAGAAGGAAAAAGAATGTACATATAAAAAGCAGCAACCCCAAAATTTTGCCGTAGGTGCGCCTCAATGGATTTCGAGTTTTTTTTTTCTTGATTGGAGGTTTAACAACCACCGTGAGCTACAAGCAGTCGCCCGTTCCTAATTTAGGGCCACTCATTTCAGGGAATGGAGAGAACCAGCGCCAATAGAGAAGCACAACATCCATGCCTCACCGGGATTCGAACCCGGACCCATCTCGGACGACTGATCAGAAGCCATCGCTTAGACCACTGCGGTTTTTTCGAGTTTCTAACCTAAACTATTGATAGCATATTTCACTAGAGTGTATTAAGACAACTGCTAGATATTTTTATTTTTTGTAGTAGGCAACTACTAGATTTTGAATTGATAGATTGTATTGATTATTGAACTTCAATTGGCAAAAGCTGTCTGAGATAGAGCATATTAGCCCAAAAGGACGGGGCATAAATTAGGAATTCGAGAAAGGGTAAGGGGTGTACCAAAACAGGGTCTACCTCAAAGGAAGATTTGCTAGGCACGTTTCTTTTTCTCGAAGCTATCAAAGTGGTAGACAAACTTTGCCATTTTAGTATTACTTGCTTTTCTTCTTCAAGAATATTGAAGTGCAAGTGTTCTTGAGTTAGCATAAGGCCTACTGGCCTAGAATACGGCTGCCCACCGGAAATTCTCCCGGTATTCCAGCGGCCCAGCCCGCGCCTATCAAGGGCGCCTGCAAGAAATTTTTCAAGGGGGTCAAGTGTAATAAATTAAGGTTTGGCTAATATGTAGAAAACAGTAATTAGTGAAAATGAAAGATTAATACTATTACTACTACTTACTTACTACACTAGAACACTACTACTACTAATATTGTTATTATTATTATTAATTGATGCTGCTCTGGAAGAAAGTGTATGTTAGTAATAGTCAAGTATTATCATGTACATTGGTAACTGTTTTCAAAATAACGAACAGTGTCGAGCAGAGCCACGCCAAGCCTTTTAAGTTCAGCACACATCACACTGAGCGGACCTTGTTTAGGGTTACGGTTTGCTAGGTTTTCTGTTTAGGGTTACGGTTTGCTAGGTTACCTTACGGTTTGCTAGGTTTTCTGCTTTCACGTTATCGTTTTCCAATTCCAAATTTCCAATAAAATTGGGATATTAAATTAAACGCCCCAAACACTCCATCTTTTCCTGTGGTCCAGTTCTGTGAGTGTAAAAAAAGTAATAAATAAAATAAAATAATATAAAATAAAGGGGGGAATAATTCTACAGGGGGAGGGGTCAACTGACCCCTATGACCCCTCCCCTGTGACCCCTCCTGTTGGCGCCCATGGCGCCTACCTCCATTGCTTGATTATAACGTCAACGTCTGGCTGCAGTTCTGGTGAAATTCCTACCAATGTGGAAGTATCAAAATCAGTGCAGTTTAACTCTGTTTATATCGATAAACTTTGCATCGATATGAAACAATAGTTTGTATAGATGAATGATTTATCAATATAAACGAGAAACATTCATCTATACATCAATGAAGGTAGAAATATCCTTCATAATACATGGAAAGTCGACAGAATATTCAAAGCAAACAGTTTGTTTGTACACTTACTAGTAATCCATGTAACACTTCTCAGAAAACTTGAAAATTTCATCGGACCTAGACGGGAATCGAACCCCGCATCTCCCGATTACCGATCGAGTATGCTAACCATTACACCACATAGGACAGTGAAGTTCCAAGCAACTGAGACACAGGAATATGAGGTAATGGTTAGCACACTCGACCGGTAATCGGGAGATGCGGGGTTCGATTCCCGCTCCAGGACGATCGAAGTTTTCTGAGAAGTGTTACATAGATGACCAGTAAGTGTACAAGCAAATTCAGTTTGCTTTGAATATTCTATTCATCAATACATTTATGTCAACGCCTCTTGGCTTACAACAGTACGATGAATTTTATGTTCTGATCAAAAATTTAGTATTCTGACATCTTGCCCCCACTGTGAAAAAATAATTCCGATGTCCCTGTAAGGGTCAAAAGAGCTGAGCAATTCTACCACAAAAAGGTTCCAGATTGAAATCTTTATCTGTCAACAAGATGTAAAATTTTATCGATGTATCAGATAGCTATTTCATGGGATTTCGTGGTGCAAGGAAAAAACAAGCAGCTAGATTTCTACATACCCTGTAGAGTTAACAAAAGCCTTACAAAATGTTAATCCAGTCTGGGCAGACAGTGGGAAGAATGCGTGACGCGAGGTTTTCTGCAAAGAACGGCAGTACAAACAAAAGGCAAAACTGTCCTCCCAGAGGAATTTTATTCATTTTTTCTGAAGAATTAATCAATTTTTTTATTATGATAATTTCTCGTTATTAGGTTGTTTTTCCTTACTTTCCTGTTTGCTGCTTTGTTGCTTAATATCAGCGAAACGCAAAAAAGGTTTTCATAGAATCTTATATGTAAAACGCAAAACGTCTGTTTGTCTGAAGCAGCAAAAACTCTCGAACGCCGAACTGTGGCCTCGTGAAATTTTGCATTGCTTATTAATACTGGAATTTCTAGGTCAACGCAACTATTTTAAGATCTCTACGTTGTTCCGTTCGCGAGTTATGAATTAATTAATAAGTTTATCAATAAAGTCAGCGTTGTTTGCTACATCACCGTTATCTGAAAGCACGTGACTGCATTCATTGCCGCGGCACATCCACCGGTGTTTCTATTCTTTGAGAACTGTGTATAAAAAATTGCAAAAACAAACTTTGCGAAATCCTAACGAAACGGGCTAAAAATTTTGTCCACACCATGAATTGGTAATAAGAGGAGTCCCTCAAAATTTCACCGGAATCCGGTCAAAACTTTTTAAAATAGGCATGGAATTTTTAATTCATCGGTAAACAGAAATATATACGCAGAAACGGTTAATAAAATTTTAACGCCTAATTTAAAAAGTTATTTACCGATTCTGGCGAAATTTGGAGGTCATGTTCCTATTAACGATTTATGGTGTTCATTAATATTTCAGCCAGTTTCATAAAATATTCGAAAAGATACGTTTTTAACTTTTTTATCTGAGAGATTCGTCCCTCAAAGACGTCTGAAACTGAAAGCACGTGATGCATTTGATGCTTCTCACATGAACAGCTGTATGTTGGAATGTCAAGAGCAAAGGATACAACAAAATTATATATTGTCGCCGATGAAGGAGGAACCAAAAATGTTGTGTACGGCCAAGTGCTGAAATAAAAACACTATGAATAAATAATTTGAAATGACCGCATTTGTGAAATCAGCTTTTTTATCACGTCTTTTGTAAAAAAAGATCGTGCTTATGTTACCGGTTTGTCTGTCCGTCTGTACACACAATATATCTCAGCAACTATTAGTCTGATTTGAAAAATTCTTTTTGCATTCGGAAGCTTGAAATATGCGAATGATGATCCTTTATTTAGTTTCTTTTTTTTTTTACGATGTACAATTTCGCTGCTAGAGGGCGTAAATGCAGATGATGTTGAATTCAAAAATACGTTTTATTCCACATATTTGCTTCTAAACATCCGATTGAAAAAATTCTTTTATCTTTCGATTCCATTTATGTCGAAGAGTATTTTAGATATAGTTACTTTTTCAAATTACGCATAGGTTTTCCGCTATGGGGCGTGAAAGTAAAAAATCTTTGCTTCAGCGGATGCACCTCGTGATGGAAAATCTTTTGCATATAATTTCAAATGTTTGGTACAGAATACTTCAGCTACCAGGGGACGTAAGTGTTAATTTTTGTTTCTCATGTATTTGCCATAAAATCTGATCTTCTAAAATATCGATTGAAAAAATTCTTTCGCGGACTGATGCCACTCACATCGATAAACCTTTTTGTAATATCTTTTTCTTAAAATATTCCACAGTTTCTCCGCCAGGGAGCGTAGATGTATATTTTATTTTTGTCAATATCTCTACATTTAGGAGTCCGATTTGAAAAATTCCTTCTTTGTGGGATAGTCTTTTCAGTGTGACACGTTTTTCATATAATTTCAAAATTTTCAAGTAATTCATAGACTTTTCGCTAGGGGGCGTAGAGGTAAATTGGGTTTCCTCCCTATATCTCTGCTTCTAAACCTCCGATTTGAAAAATTATTTCTGCACCGGATACAGCTCCTGATGGAAAATCGTTTGCACATAATTTCTAATTCTTGTAAAAGAAATAGTTTGGCCGCCAAGGACCGTAAATCTTAATTTCTGCTTCTGATGTATTTGCAGCAAAATATGAGCTTTTAAATTCTGGATTGAAAAAAAAAACCATCGTTTGTAGACCGATGGTACTCATGTCGAGAAACCTTTTAGAAGCACTTTCTTCTTAAAATAATGCATGGTTTCTCCCCCAGGGGGCGTAGATGTATATCTTATTTTTGTCAATATCTCTACTTCTAGGAGTCCGATTTCAAAAAGGCCTTCTTTGTTGGATAGTGTTTTCAGTGTGACATGTTTTTTATATAATTTCAAACTTTTCAAGTAATTCGCAGACTTTCCGCTAGGGGGCGTAAAGGTAAATTGCTTTCCCCCTACATCTCTGCTTTTAAATCTCCTATTTGAAAAATTCTTTCTGCACCGGATACAGCTCCTGATGGGAAATCCTTTGCACATGTTTTATAATTTTTGTAAAAAATGGTTTGGCCACCAGGTGGCGTAAGTCTTAATTTCCGCTTCTGATGTATTTGCAGCAAAATATGAGCTTCCAAAATCTCGATTGAAAAAAAACGTCGTTTATAGACCGATACTACTTATGTCGACAAAGGTTTTAGAAGCATTTTCTTCTTGAAATAATGCATGGTTTCTACGCCAGGGGGCGTAGATGTATATCTTATTTTTGTCAATATCTCTACTTCTAGGAGACCGATTTGAAAAATTTCTTCTTTGTTGGATAGTGTTTCCGATGCGAAATGTTTTTTCTATAAATTCAAAATTTTCAAGTATATCATAGACTTTCCGCTAGGGGGCACAAAGGTAAATAGCGTTTTCTGCGTTATTTCTGCTCCTAAAGCTCTGATTTGGAAAATTCTTCCTGTATCGCATACAAGACCTGATGGAAAATATTTTTCACATAATTTCTAATGTTTGGTAAAGAATGGTTTGGCCACCAGGGGGCATAAGTGTTAATTTCTGCTTATGATGTATTTGTAGCAAAATCTGGGCTCCTGAAAACTCGACTAATTTTTTTTCTTGGACCGATACTGTTCATACGGAAAAACCTTTTGGAATACTTTCTTCCTAAAATAATACATGGTTTTCCCACCAGGAGACGTAAAGTCACGTCTTATTTTTGTCGCACGTCTTATTTTTGTCGATATCTCTGTTTCTAAGAGTCCGACTTGAATTTTTTTTTTTTTTTTTTTTTTTTGTTGGAGTGCGTTTCCGGTGTGAAATGTTTCGCATATAAATTCATGTTTTTCTTAACGCACAAGTCTGCAACCACAGGGCGTAAGCTCACGATTCCGTTTACAGCAATATCTAAGGAATTAAAAACCCAATTGAAAAACTTCTTTCTTCCGGCAGATACTATTGTTTTCCATACCGGTTGCATTGAATTTGAATAGCTTTGACAAATACAATTTGCGTCAGAACGGATTCAAAAGACGTGCTTATTACACCCGAAAATTCGGTGTCATCTTTCTTGTTCTTTCTTGCAAGCATCAATTATTTCTCCGATTTTTTCAGTGACATATAAGGGAATATGAAATTAATAAGCCTAAATCCCGGGCAAAGCCGGGTAGTATAGCTAGTATTCTATAAATCAGCAACATAAATAATGAATGAAATACGGGATTGCACCATCTAATACAAATTTGAAGATGATAATCCGTTTTTTGGTGTAAATATGACAAGGATGGTAAGTCAGATAATATCCGAAAACTTGAAAATATCTTCGTCCTGGAGCGAGAATCGAACCCGCGTCTCCCAGATGGCGCCCAGGTATGCTAATCACTACACCACCCAGAACGACCAAGTCTCCTGTGATGGTTATATTCAAATTAATCTGAAACTGGGGACTTGGTCGTTCTGGGTGGTGTAGTATTTAGCATACCTGGGCGCTATCTGGAAGACGCGGATTCGGTTCCCGCTCCAGGACGACGATATTTTCAAGTTTTCGGATATTATCTGACTTACCATTCTTATCATATTTACACCAAAAAACGGATTATCATCTTCAAAATGTGTATTATATGGTGTAATCCCGTATTTCATTCATGATTTATCTGCTCCTCCGGGCAATCACGGGATAGCATTCTTAACCTCCAGATTCGCTAAACATGAATGCCGGTTGCTTCGACTAACGAATCCTGTGATGATTATATTCAAATTAATCGGAAATTTGAGACTTGCTCGTTTTGGGTGATATAGTGGTTAGCATACCCGGGCGGTATCTGGGAGACGCAGATTCGGTTCCCGGTCCAGGACGACGAAATTTTCAAGTTTTCGGATATTATCTGACTTACCACCCTTGTCATATTTACACCAAAAAACGGATTGTCATCTTCAAAATTTGTAGCAACATAAATGCTGGAAATAATCTAGGATATTTTGTGAAAACACAAATTTTGTTCATGACGGGATCGATCCCGCACCCTCTAACTCCGTAGTAAGTTGCTCTCCCAACTAAGCTACACGGACAGAACGTATCGCTGCAGATTTGTCGTCTTGACACGTGCTTTACCTCTGTAGTACATCACATCATGTCCCTCTTAATTTTTTATTATTTCTTTTTGAAGCAAAGAACAAATTTTCATTAAATCTAGACGATATGTGGAACAAACATCACACATTTTTCGAAGAACCCAACGACCAGTACAACCATTTATACGTTCGGGCGCCTTCACTCCGGAGTAAGTTACTCTCCCAACTAAGCTACACTGACAGAATGTATCACTGCAGATTTGTCGTCTTGGTACGTGCTGTACCTCTGAAGTACGTCACAATTTGCATAAAAGGAATATTACGTAAAACAATCAGTGCGGTTCGCATGGAAGGGACAACTTACAGTCTAGAGCAGCTGCACAAGATGTTAGCTACTAACAAAAGAAATAATATTTGTATCTAAATAAAGCAGGTATAAGATTGAAAATGAAAGGTGCATAATGATTTTAGTGCTTTGAAGTTGCTGTTAATTAACGTCCTTAGCTAAACCCAACTAAGTAACTAACTGTAATAACGGCCAGGCTCAAAAGAATCAACAGCTTATGTAACATTCCCGCTTGTTTATTCTCCTAACTGCAGTAAGGAGTGGATTTTTAAGGGCTAAACACACAAAAATATTTATTTTTATATGCTAATAATTTCAAAAATATTTGCTAAAAATAGAGAAATATTTGATAAGAAAAAGTTATTAATTTTTCTTTCAACGATAATGTAACTAAAGATTTTCTGTGATGAAAAGATAATGTTGGTACTCAACTTACAAATCACACAGCTACGCATTTGATGAAAAAAGTTATTTGGAGTTGAAGTGGACGTTTGCTTTGCGTTTGCTCCCGACTTATTTTCTTTGTGGACGATAATGCCACATGATGCCACACACATGATAGGTTTTTTTTTGTTTTTTTTATTGGTTGCTCATGCACTTTTGTTACTTTTCTTGGGCTTCGTATTCGAAGGATCCTTTTTAACAAACAAACTCGTAATGAAGAGGCAGAACACTCGTTGAAAGTCAACACAGAAATTTATTCGATACAATTGTGTAACTACTAGAAATAATTAACCTTGTGCACCTTTTTTTTAAAGGGTAGTTAAGGCTGTCAATCCACGATCAGATTCGTCTTAATATAGAGCACAAACACCACACCTCCCAATCACTATCTAAAAGCGTAGGTTAAAAAACGTCTTTATTTACAATTAAAAGGGTGAGATTAAAAGCTCTAGCGAGCACTTTCGCGAACCACTACGGTCGCATCAACAGGCTAAAGAGTGAAATCACTATGAAGAGGTACATGACTTAAATAGTAACAGAGATGAGCACAAGATTACCAATATGTAAATAAGATGAGTAAAAGATATTAAATGTCAATCACTACAAACTATTTACAAAATTACCTAAATTATTTTGAGGGTTCCTCGCTTGGATATTCCAACATGAGTTCTCTCCAGGCATTAGGAACATAAGCAGGTGTATCCTCATTGCAGCACTTAGGTCCCAGTTTTATAATGTGAAGGCTCTCAGTAAATAACATAGAACTTTTCGTCGAGGCTGTTGATAGCAAGTTTGCATTGTCCCATTGCGGTTTTGGTCTCCCTCAATGACAGTTCTTGACAAAGTCGAAGTAACTACTCCTTTACGAATTTCATATTATGTTCAGCCCATCTGATTCCCAAGCTTCTGTAGTCGAACCCACATAACAGAGATTTGCAGTTTATCCATTAATGTCCAAAAGTGGGATACTGTAAACACCAAAGTGGTATAGAGTTGGTATTGTGTCTCTATCATGCCTAATCATAGAAAAACGGTTTTGGGTCTTGACACCAAAACCCAAAGAATATTTTTTGCAGGTGTTTTTTAGCAAAGTAACAACTGGTTTCAAATAGGTTATACTTCCCACGTAGGTAGTTATGGATACACTTCTGGTGAGGGTTATAGAAGTCTTCCGTTTATATTGTTGTATAAGTTTTCTAACACAATCCGTGTGGTACCCATGTACTTGTGCAATCTCATTAATTTTCATCAATTCCTGATTACAATAATAGGGATTTGAAGAATGGGTAAAGGCTCTATTAACTAGGAATCTAAGTGCTGAATATTTATAGGGGGTTAGTGTACAAGAATTGAAAGGGATCAGAACAGGGATAGAGGTAGGCTTACGATATACAGAGAATTCAAAGTTTGTATGGTTAGGTAGTTAGGAGAGTGTGAAACCAAGAAGTCAAGGAAGGGTAGTGACCCTTCTTTTTCTATTTCTATAATAAACTTTATGCCAGTGGCATAAGTTTACTATACCCTTGTTTTTCTATTTCTATAGTAAACTTTATGCTAGTGGCATAAAGGGTCAATGCCCTTCCTCGACTTCTTGGTTTCACACTCCCTAACCATACAAACTTTGAGTTCTCTGTATATCGTAAGCCTACCTCTATCCCGGTTCTGATCCCTTTCAATTTTTGTACACCAACCCCTATAAATATTCAGCACTTAGATTCCTAGTTAATAGAGCCTTTACCCATTCTTCAAATCCCTATTATTGTAATCAGGAATTGATGAAAATTAATGAGATTGCACAAGTACATGGGTACCACACGGATTGTGTTAGAAAACTTATACAACAATATAAACGGAAGACTTCTATAACCCTCACCAGAAGTGTATCCATAACTACCTACGTGGGAAGTATAACCTATTTGAAACCAGTTGTTACTTTGCTAAAAAACACCTGCAAAAAATATTCTTTGGGTTTTGGTGTCAAGACCCAAAACCGTTTTTCTATGATTAGGCATGATAGAGACACAATACCAACTCTATACCACTTTGGTGTTTACAGTATCCCACTTTTGGACATTAATGGATAAACTGCAAATCTCTGTTATGTGGGTTCGACTACAGAAGCTTGGGAATCAGATGGGCTGAACATAATATGAAATTCGTAAAGGAGTAGTTACTTCGACTTTGTCAAGAACTGTCATTGAGGGAGACCAAAACCGCATTGGGACAATGCAAACTTGCTATCAACAGCCTCGACGAAAAGTTCTATGTTATTTACTGAGAGCCTTCACATTATAAAACTGGGACCTAAGTGCTGCAATGAGGATCATCATCATCATCATCATTGTCAACCATTATCAATCCACTGCTGGACGAAGGTCTCCCCAAGTTTCCTCCACAACGGTCTGTCTTGTGCCAGTCTCCTCCATGTCACTCCCGCATATTTACGAATTTCATCCACCCATCTCCCATGTGGTCTTTTTCTGGGTCTTTTCCTGTCCCTTGGAATCCAATCTAAAATTTCGGCTGTCCATCTATGGTCTGGCCTGGAGAGAACTCATGTTGGAATATCCAAGCGAGGAACCCTCAAAATAATTTAGGTAATTTTGTAAATAGTTTGTAGTGATTGACATTTAATACCTTTTACTCATCTTATTTACATATTGGTAATTTTGTGCTCATCTCTGTTACTATTTAAGTCATGTACCGCTTCATAGTGATTTCACTCTTTAGCCTGATGATGCTGCGACCATAGTGGTTCGCGAAAGTGCTCGCTAGAGCTTTTAAACTCACCCTTTTAATTGTAAATAAAGACTTTTTTAACCTACGTTTTTAGATGGTGATAGGGAGGTATGGTGTTTGTGCTCTATATTAAGACGAATCTGATCGTGCATTGACAGCCTTAAGTACCCTTTGACTTGTTGCACGAAAGTGTAACCTCTGGTTTTTAAACCTTTTTTTTTATTGGAGGTTTAACGACCACTGTGAGCAACTCAATGGGCTATAAGCAGTCGCCCGTCCCTAATGTACGGTCACTGGTTCCAGGGAAGGGAGAGAGACAGTGCCGTAAGAGAAACACAACACCCAGGCCTCACCGGGATTCGAACCCGGGCCCTTTTTGGACGAATGATCAGAGGACATCGCTTAGACCAGTGTTATGCAACCGGTGTGCCCTCACAAGGTGAAAGGTGTGAAGCGAACTTTTACCTATTATCCTATTGTAAGAAATTAATTGTCGAGTTTTATTTTTTAATTTTATCCCAGTTTCATATGCTTGTATTTCATTCTCTGCCGCTATACTGATTAAATAAGATGATGCTTGTTTATTCTTTATTACATGCCGCGAATTGTTTTGTATTCTAAGAAATTAAATGCAAATTATTTACTCACATTTGTTGTTATGTCGTAGTATTGCTTATTGATATATTTGTATTTCTCGCCTCTACCACTGCGCTATTCAGCTTTTTTGTTACACTTGCCGCATGTTCTGCGTACGCTTTTTCCCAAAATCGCGGGGATTAGCAAAACTATGCCTCTCATTTATTATTTTATTATGTTGTTTTGGTATTTGTCCCTGTTTGCTAGTGTTTCTTCAATTTTTTTACTTTTTTTCCTGTACCGATGCACCCACTCATAGTTAGACTTTATTTTAAATAAGTCGGTATATGTGTCATTTCTTCCCTTTGAAGAGTATAGATCCCGCGTCTTGCAATTATTTCAGTTCTATAACAGCTGTGCTCTGAAGTAGTCCGAAAATTGTTATTGCTACTTAGTCAGTCTTGTTTTTTTCTATTACTATTAAACTATTTTATTTTTCAAGATGGGCAAGTTCCTTGTACGGAGTGTTCCATCCTAATATTAATAGGTTGATTACATTACGTACACTGTGTAACGTACCAGGAGATGTGACGTACCTGCCAGAAGGACGCACACGACATAAAGGCAGATAGGAATCAGAATAAAACGTCCGCGTAGCTTAATTGGTAGAGCAACTTATTCCGGAATGAGGAGACCCGGGTTCGAATCCTGGCGCGGATAAAAGTGACGGAGAAATTTACTTCGTTATAATGGCGCCCGAACTATCCGGATGACCCGACCGTTCAAAATCTCGCAATGGTGTGATGTTATTTCCACACTGCGAGATAGGAAAAATAAGAGAATCCCTTCTACAGCACTTCGACAAAAAAAAAAAAAAATAAAATAAAATAAGGGGGAGATGATGTAACGTACCAGGAGATGTGACGTACCTGCCAGAAGGACGCACACGACATAAAGGCAGATAGGAATCAGAATAAAACGTCCGCGTAGCTTAATTGGTAGAGCAACTTATTCCGGAATGAGGGGACCCGGGTTCGAATCCTGGCGCGGATAAAAATGACGGAGAAATTTACTTCGTTATAACTGGCGGAAAGTGAAAAAAGAACTCCAAGAAGGAATTGGTGGACGATCATGAAATTTACATATGTTAATGGGGTCGAGTTTACGTAAGTGTGATGTTAATTTCGGGACCAACCGGTGAGCGCTTACGCCACAGCACGGCTTAGTATGCAAATTATCGTCGGTGGTATTTAAGGAGTACGGCGAAGTGAATGTAATCAGTCGTCGGCGTACGGACACGTGCGAAGACCCTGAAGAAGTTGCAATGCCTGGACATGGAAGACGTGTACGATTTCAGCAGTTATCGGACTTTGAGCGAGGTCGTCTAGTCGGACTCCGCGAGGCCGGGTGGTCGTATCGTCGTATTGCGGAGCGAATTGGACGGGAAGTATCGGTGGTGGTACGATGGTGGCGTAGATGGTACGAGGAACATTCCTACACGAGAAGACGTGGAACCGGGAGTCACAGACGGACTGATGAGCGGACCGATCGACGCATAAGAAGAGCGGCGTTGTCAAGCAGAACATCCACTGCGACGCAAATCCGAGCTGCCGTTGCACCTGGGGTGACTGTGCGAACAATCCGCAACCGTCTACTGGATGCAGGACTACGTGCACGTGTGCCTCTGGCATGTGTACCTCTGACTCCAGCCCACCGTCAGAAACGGCTGCAGTGGTGTCGCCAACGTCTGCACTGGAGAACGCAATGGCGATCTGTCGTGTTCAGCGATGAAAGCAGGTTGTGCTTGGGAGCCTCCGATGGCCGTATGCGTGTTCGCAGACGCACAGGGGAGCGTCTCCACTCTTCTTGCATCCGCCAGCGACACACAGGGCCTACACCTGGTGTCCTGGTGTGGGGAGCGATCAGCTATCACTCCCGTACACAAGTAGTGTGTGTACCGGGTACGTTAAACAGCTCCTTGTACATCAACAACATCATTCAGCCCGTTGTTGTGCCATTTGTAAGGTCGGTCCATCGTGGTGTTTTCCAGCAAGATAACGCACTCCCACACACGGCACGTGCAACGCAACATGCACTTCAGGGTGTGAGACAACTTCCATGACCTGCACGTTCTCCGGTTTGTCCCCCATTGAGCACGTGTGGGATTTTATGGGACAACGACTTATCCGGTCTCCACGGCCAACCACGACCAACCCCGATTTACACGTCCAGGTTGAGGATGCTTGGAACTCAATACCCCAAACTTACATCCAACATCTGTACGACAGAATCCATGCCAGAATTGCACTGTGTGACGCAGTTCATGGCGGTTCAACCTCGTACTAACCATGTTACATGGAAATGTTATTTTTCAGTTTACCAGCAAATACAGCTGTATTTTGCCATAATGTTTTGATCACGTTATCCTCTGTATTCCGTTATTATGCTGTATAAATTTTGTTGGTATCAGACGTCTCCTTCTTGGTGTTCTTTTTTCACTTTCCGCTAGTGTATTTATATTAATAGTGTCATATCATAGGTTTTTGAGGGGATTAACATTTCGGTGTGCCGTGCTGAGTCATGGATAATTTATGCTGTGCCAGGAGTAGAAAAAGGTTGCGCAACGCTTGCTTAGACCACTGCGCCACCGGGGCGGCCTTGAGCACTTTACAACTGCACTTTCGTACGCAATATAGGATCAGAATGATATCGCTGAAAGGAAATCATGCTAACCCAGAACGACATCAAAAACAACGACAATAATGCCAGCGGAGTACAAATACACTCCGAGTTGGACTTTCAGTGACCTTAGCTTTCGTGGGTACGGGGGAACGTCCGGTTCCGCTTCTCCGAGCGAGAAGAGAAGACGTCATTCGCCAACGCACTGGCGCCGATGAAACAACTCCTTGTGGAGAAGAGAGGGGCGTAAATTCCACACGCTCTTTACAATTCTGCTCCTTTTTTTTATTTTAATTTTTGTTTTTGTTTTGCGCTGAATTTTTACTTTGAATTTATTTACACAAAGTAAAAAAAAAATGGTTAAACAGAAGTCATCGCTCTTTCCACGTTTATAAGTGAGTCACGGAAAAATTCTCATCGGCCGCCACCGGGAATTGAACCCATGGTCTTCCACTTACGCACCGGACGTGCTACCACTGCACCACAGCGGCCTCGAATTCTCCAGACTCACATGCGACTAACTGCCAAACCACTTGGCAGGTTGCTTCTTGGAGCCCAGCACAATGTTGGGGTGCCTCGTGCAATGCTGCGCACAATCTTGGAGCCCCGCACAATGCTGTTTGATGTTCCTAATCCACGTCAATGGTGTGTATTAATTATTCAATTCGTCTCCTAGTTATTTGTTCAGTTGCTGCTTACCATCTTTGGTGAATTCACAGCATTGTGCGGGGCTCCAAGAAGCAATCTACCAAGTGGTTTGACAGTTAGTCGTATGTGAGTCTGGAGAATTCGAGGCAGCTGTGGTGCAGTGGTAGTAGGTCTGGAGAATTCGAGGCCGCTGTGGTGCAGTGGTAGTACGACCTGGGTTCGATTCCCGGTGGCGGCCGATGAGAATTTTTCCGTGACTCACTTATAAACGTGGAAAGAGCGATAACTTCTGTTTGATGTTCCTAATCCACGTCAATTGTGTGTATTAAAAAAATAGATGTAATATGCAAATTTATGTATTATAACGAAGTAAATTTCTCCGTCATTTCTGTCCATGCCAGGATTCGAACCCGGTTCCCCTCATTCCGGAATAAGTCACTCTACCAATTGAGCTACGCGGACGTTTGTTCTGACTGCTATCTGCCTTTATGTCGTGTGCGTCCTGCTGGCAGGTACGTCACATCTCCCCCCCCGAAAGAGGGCCGGGGCATGGCCCACGGGTCAGCCGTGGCCATGTGTCCTTGCAGGCAGCCATCCGCTGTAGAACGTACACTCGAGAACTCCCCGTCAATCTAGTGTGTGGAATGCAACATCACACATTTTTATTTTTCGAAGCGCTGGAGAAGGGATTCTTTGATTTTTCCTATCTCGCGGTGTGGAAAGAACATCACACCAATGCGAGATTTTGAACGGCCGGGTCATCCGGAAAGTTCGGGCGCCATTATAACGAAGTAAATTTCTCCGTCATTTCTGTCCACGCCAGGATTCGAACCCGGATCCCCTCATTCCGGAATAAGTCACTCTGCCAATTGAGCTACGCGGACGTTTGTTCTGACTGCTATCTGCCTTTATGTCGTTTGCGTCCTGCTGGCATGTACGTCACAGTATTTATTATGGAATTCTGGAAAATGTGCATTTACATACAAAAATTTCCAAAATATGTGTTTCTGTGTGAAAATATTTAGCTATCTAAAAATTAGTTTCTTAGTAATCACAAATGCGCTTTACCTTTGTGTAGTTCATAGCTGACAATCATAAATCATCTTTATCATTGAAACAGCAAGCTCTTATAAATGTTAACATTCATAGCAATCTCCGCTCTCTTCACGCTTTTCACCTCTCCACCTTTCAACGCTGTCAACGTAGCTCTTTGTTTTCATTTGACTACCTGTCAGCTTTGCCGAAACGTACAAATACGTACGTAGTTCGGAGAAACAATGTAGAAAAATCAAACGGAAATGACAAAATTTACATAAGGAAGAGAAACTCAAAAGCGAGGTTAAATTAAAGATATATGTCACAGGTGAGAAGACGAGTCAACAATGATGTAGTCTGTAAAAAGAAGTCTGTCTATTATTATAAATGAGCTGCTATATCAGGAGGGGGAGAGTTATCCAGGAATTTCCCATTGGTAGGGTGCTGACAAATTTTAGGAGGAGGCGTGTTTGAAAAAATTTAGTCGGGGGGCGGGGTTGGATGAAAAGAAAGTTTTCTGAGGCTGAGAATTATATAGTGAAATATTTAGGCTATTTAATTCTAGGATTAAGGATTAAAAATAAGAATAACTTCAAAAATGGAGAACTGCTGATTTTTTTTTTAATTAAGAATGGCTATAACCTTGGAGCTTTTTTGTTTTTGTTCTGTTTTTATTTTATTTTTCTCTCTTGTCTAAACGCTTCCCTGGACAGGGCTAGAGCAAAGAAGAATTAACATGGGTTGTGCAACAGTAACAGTAGATAACAGTAACGGTAGATCTTCAAGTTTTCGAAAATTATCTGACTTACCATCCTTGTCACATTTACGCCAAAAATCGGATTGTCATCTTCAAAAATTCGTATTTCTTTCAAGATATTGATATTTTCACAAATCATGTGCATGCTGAAATGATTCAGATGTACAACTGCAAAATTTGTAACAGACTAAGATGGAGAGATGCATACTGTACGAATGCTTTATGGTTGCAGTGACGGATTTTAAACATATGATTAAAAAAAAAAAAAAAGAACTGTATAAAAAGCTCATTCGATTGTTATTACATAGACCTAAAATTAAAAAAATATATATATTATGGTAAAAGATACTTCACGGTAAAACTGAATTACTCATGTGGATGCTAACTGCTGTTTACAACTGTGCTGTATGATAGGACTGATACAAAAAATATGACATGTACACCGATGAGCCATTAAATTATGACCACCCCAGCCTAAGGAAATGAGCGCACCTGGAGACCGAAAGGTGGCGCAGGTGAAGTTCACAGAGCAGTATATATACAACCGGAAGACCGGCTTTCGGTTAGTAGAGTGTTAGGAGTCAGAATGTGAAAAGCTGCCGATTTATCGGAGTTTGATAAAGGACAAATTGTGTTGGCACGGCGCCTTGGAACTACGATCTCGGACACTACGCGGCTTGTGGGTTGTTCACGAGCCGCTGTAGTGAGTACGTATCAAAAGTGGTGCACAGATGGCCAAACGACGAACAGTCGTCCAGCAGTGTGTCGTTCGCAGTTCATTGATACTAGAGGGGAGTGAAGACTGTCGCGCATTGTTCACAGCGACCGCAGGGCTACAGTGCGCGACAAATCACCCGCAGCTACAACAGTGGTGATCAGGGCAATGTGTCATAGCACGCAGTTCACCGCAGACTTCTGTGCATGGGCCTGCTTAGCCAAAGACCTAGCCGGATCCCCATAGCTCACTGCATGTCATGGCCAACAACGCATGAAATGGGCCCAAGATCGTCGACATTGGACGGTGGATGATTGCAAGAAAGTTCCCTGGTCTGACGAATCAAAATTCCTGGTGTATCACGTGGACGACCGAGCGCACATATACACAGTGTGGCAAAGAATTTTTAAGACTGGGTCTGTAAAATGAAATAGAAACAAGAAATTATAATTTACTTTGGTTTGTTATACAAAATAAGTCCCTCCGGCTTCAATACACTTGTTACAGCGATTTAATAATGATTCGAATGCCTGTTCCAGTTCACTTTTGTGGAATTGCCTCCAAAGCACGAGTCGAACCTGTTAGTATGGTCGAAATATCATCAACATAACACCCTTTTAACGCCATTTTAAGTTTTGGGAATAAGGAAAAGTCGCAGGGTGATAAATCAGGCGAATACGGTGGATGATGCAACACACAGACGTTATTTTTCGCCAAAAATCTACGAACAAGAAGTGAGGTGTTACTGGGTGCATTATCGTGCAACAAACACCAACTGTTTTCATCCCGATATTCTGGACGAACGCGACGAATTCTGCCCATCAAACGCCTCAAAACATTTAAATAAAACTCACCAGTAATTGTTTGTCCACTTGGAACAAATTCTTTGTGGATAATATACCCTTACTATCGAAGAATGTAATGAGCATTGTTTTGATTTTCGGTGGAACTTTTCTTGTTTTTTTGGCTTGTGGTGAGTTTTTTGACTTCCATTCCGCACTTTGTCGCTTTGTTTTAGGATCATATTGAAAACACCATGTTTCATCACCAGTAACAATCGATTTTAAGAAGTTTGGATCATTTTCAGCGGCTGCAATGATGTCTCTGCAATGTGCACTTCTCCTTGATTTTTGTTCATTGGTTAACGTGTGTGGAACAAATTTAGCGCAGACTTTTGTTTTTTCCAAATCGTCATGCAGGATAGTTCGAATCGTTTGCTTGCTGATGTTTAAAGACTCTTCCATCATTCTTAGTGACGCACAACGATTGTTTGCCACGAAATCACGCACTTTTTCAATAATCTCAGGTGTCCTAGATGAACTTGGTCTTCCGGTATGCTTATCATCTTCTAGCGTAAGTCTTCCGTCCAAAAATCGTTTGTGCCACAGGAAAACATTTGATCTACTTAAACAAAACTCGCCGTAAACTTGTTTCATCATTTGGTACGTTTCCGAGGAACTTTTACCAAGTTGTGCGTTAAATTTAATAACAGCCCTTTGTTCCATCTTAATAATTCAACATGAAAAAAATTTTACTTCTCTAATGAACGGCCGTTTCGTTTCAGTTACTTTAACAACTACGCAGTACTTTTGGCAGAAAGCAAGCAGATGGTCACGGTTTATAACGCATTCGCGATTACACTGGTGGCGCCACCGTAGGCTGAAATCTAGCGCCAGTCTTAAAAATTCTTTGACGCACTGTGTACGCTGATTACCAACGGAGACTATGGCACCTGGATGCATTGTTGGGTGGAAACAAGTCGGCGGTGGCGGCGGTGTCATGCTGTGAGCAATGGTTTTTTGGGACACTTTAGGCCTCATTATCCCAATAGTGCAATCCGTGACAGCTGTCAGGTATCTGAACATCATTGCGAACTAAGTTCACCCATTCATGGCAAGTGTGTTCCCCGTTGGTGATGGCCATTACCAACAGGATAATGCGCCATGTCACACTGCCAAAATCGTCAAGGAGTAGTTCGAGGAACATGCTGGTGACCTTCTATTAATGACCTGGCCTCCACATTCACCTGACATGAACCCAATCGAGCATTTGTGGCTTGACTTGGAAAAGCGGGTTTGCTCTAAATCACCACCACCCCGAAATGTACAGGAACTGGAGGACCTGCTGTTGACATTATGGTACCAGATACCCCAGGACACTTATCGCCACTTCATCAAATCAATGCCTAGCTGAGTGGCCGCTGTTTTGCGGGCTAAATGGAGTCTTACAGCTTATTAGGTAGGTGTTCATAAAGTAATGGTTCATTGGTGTATAAGAGATTAGTTCAGTTAATATTTCAAGTTGTATTTGACAAGTGGATCTGCATGCTTCGAGGAAACACCAAATAAAAAGTGCGAGTCGTTTGCTGAGCCTTTTGTGTACTCCGGTCACTATTGTTCTCTTCTAGACTATACAGAGTTCAGTGACTGCTTAATAGCATGCAAATAACAAAAAAATTAAAGCATTATAGGTTCTTCATCTGGACAATAGAAAAGCTAACGCCTTTAATTTCATATGACGTCGTGTAAGTGATGTGCACTTACGGAAATCAGAGAATTACCAACAGAAACTCCACGGTGTTAGGACTGACTTAGATGTTTCACGTACGGTATGCGAAATACGTGTATGAAGTTTTGAACCGCCATTTTCTTTAATAATGGTTTGTCGCCTTTGGACATGCGCCAGAGAGTTCCGTACAGCTGCTAACGCATAAATGTGAGAAAAGTCAAATGGAAATCCATCTCTATGCGTTATCACCTGATAATTCCAGTGCAACGTATACCTCTAATTTAACCTTTTTTTTTTTTAGTTCCTGTCTTCTTATGTAAATTTGGTTTCTTCTCGTTAAGCATTTCCTGACTTAACGCCACAGAGTTCCATGCGATAAATTTGAAGTTAGCAATCTTACAGCAAGCAGGTCGAAAGACCATCTACGCGGTGAAAGCCTAATGAGATGAGAACTGAGTGTGTAATCCTACACGGGTGATTGAGCGAGCAATTTTCTGTGAGCGTTTGGTAAACGAGGTATACTGATGTGGAGATAGAGCTTCACGAATATGTAGATGTTGAATGATCGTCGTATGAACAACTTACATTCGATAATATTCTTCTAGTGAGTGTACCGATTCAAACAGTGAATAGTGTCACTTATTCTGTACGAGGTTGTTGATTGAAGTTAGATGCCGTGTGTTGTTTCGCGCACAGTGATTGGTGTAGTTTGGTGATGTATATTTGAGAAAAAATTGAAACGCAGTAAAAAAATTTAAAAATTGTAACGTGTATATTGAAAAAAATTTAGAAAATTTCTAACTCCGGATACCATTCATTTGGCAAATACACCTGAATTTTGTATAGTGAACCGTTCTAATTCTATAAGGCGTTAGTGTGTATATTTAATCTGTCACCTGTATCTCTACTTCTAAACATTCTATTGAAAAACTTCTTTTTTTACTGTATGGCTACCGTACAAATTTTGCGAACACTATCTTCTTTAAATAATGCTGTTTTCCCGCAGGGAGGCTATATGATAAAAAAAAATTTCTGGCTACCTCTGCTTCCAGCTATAGCATCTGGAAAATTCTTTTTCCATTGCGTAGGTTCTGCTAGAAAGAATATTTTGCGTATATTTTCTACTTTTGAATATTTAATAGTTCTGACACCAGGGAGCGTTAGCTTACATTTCTATTTGAAACAGTATTTCCGATTGCAATTATGCTTAGGGAAAATTCTTTCTAAGTAGGGTTCCCTTACCCATGAAGAATATTTTGTTTCATTTGCGTCTTAAAATTACTCACAACTTTCCCGCTAGGGGACGTAAAGTTGTATAATGCTTTCCACCACATCTTTTCTTCTAATTGTTTGAGTTGAAAAACAAATGCAGTCTCAGATATCTTCCGCCATCAGGAACATTTTGTAAGACAGTACGTGACTTTTCATAACCACATTTCTGTAACTTGGTATTTCTGTTTCTGGACTTCTTATCGATTGCGTAACATCGGCTGAATTTCTTTTGTTGTTGTAAACTGCAGTGGCGCACTTAGTGAGGGTGACCCAGAGGCCCGGGCCGTCCCCACGAGGCATCATTTGGTCCTTCGTTCATTGTTATTTGCTTCTTATTTTTTAATATATTTGCATGTTTCTTAGTGTATGTTTTACGAATCATTACAAACTCACTTTAATATCGTGGAGATATTTTTATCGCTTCCCAATATTTTGGGAGATGTTTTCACTGGGGTATTTTAATTTGCATCTTCAATATTTTGGGCCACCCCCATAAAGAAATCTTGGGTGTGCCACTGTGTAACTGGTTCCATTCACTGTGAAGAGCACTGCTCACACAGTATATTTTATATAATGAGCAGTTTTTTACGCTTTTCAAACGTAGGTTGAAGAAGCTTATATGCCCCAGCTTTGTCCGTCCGTCTGTCGGCACGATAACTCGCATAAAAAAGGTTCGATTTCGATGAAATTTTATTATGGGGTAGGGGACCACCTGGGAACGAACCCTATTGAAAATGGACGAAATGGTATCAAAGGTCACGGCATAGGAGTGGGATCCATTCCATTGCCCTTGTACATCATAACTTGCGTAAATATGGTTCGATATCGATGAAATTTTAGTATATCGTAAGGGATCATCTGGGAATATACCCTATTGAAAATGGGTGAAGTGGGTTCAAAGCTCAGGACATAGGAGCGGGATGTATTCCATTGCCCTTATGCGTCATAACGTACGTAAAAATGGTTCGATGTCGATAAAATTTTAGTATGTGGTAGGGGACCACCTGGGGACGAACCCTATTGAAAATGGACGAAATGGGGTCAAAGGTCAGGACATAGGATCTGGATCCATTCCATCGCCCTTATCCCATACTATTAAGGTGGACGTCAAGTGATTTTGCTTCCTATATTTCCAATGGAAAAACTTGTACACATTTCCTTCACAATTATTGTGTTCCTAAGGATGAATATTTGAACATTGATTAAAATAACTCCGTATTATAACTTGGAATACTTAATATTTCCTAAAACATAACCATAATTATATAAAAAATCGATAGCTTTTCCTTTGGTGGTGTTGGAACCAGAAAAAAGATGGCGCGACCTGTACTTTGATGACGTCAGTAGACAAACAAATGTTGGATTTCATAATTATGGTTATGTTTTAGAAAATATTAAGTATTCCAAGTCATAAAATGAAGCTGTTTTAATCGATGTTCAAATTTTCATCCTTGGGAATGCATTAATTGTGAAGAAAATGTGTACAGACGCTTTTCCATTTGAAGTATAGGAAGCGAAATTACTTGACGTCTACCTTAAAGGAGAAATTCTTGTATGTATGTAAATTTTATTTTGAAAACGGCTGTAAGGATTTTGATAAAAGTCGTTAACCTACCGTTTTCTGGTACTAGAAATCGATTCAGCTTGATTTCGACTTTAGGAAAATTCGTTTAGTGCGTTAAATAACCACCCCGAATTTACACGTTTTTAGTGTCATGGCGTCGTCCCATTGATGTTATCCATGCTTAGAAATCTTTTGACGTCACAATCTCGCGGTAAATACGTTGGCGCGCGGTCACGCCATCTGTCTCATTACGTAACGCGTTGTGCACGTATGTCCGTCGCACGATAACTAGCGTAAAAATCCCTCGATTTCGATGAAATTTAGTATGTGGAAGGCTAACACCTGGGAAGGAACCCTATTGAAAGTGAACGAAATGGGGTCAAAGGTCAGGACATAGGAGCGGGATCCATTCCACTGCTCTTATGCGTCATAACTAACGTAAAAAAGGTTCGATTTCGATTTAGTATCTGGTAGGGAATCACCTGTAGACAAACCCTATTGAAAATGGGCGAAATGGGTTCAAAGGTCAGGACATAGGAGCGGAATCACTTCCACCGCCATTGTGCGTCATAACTTACGTAAAAATGCTTCGATTTGGATAAAATGTTAGTATGTTGCAGGGGCCTGCCTGTGGACGAATTCTATTTAAAATGGGCGAAATGGGGTCAAAGGTTAGGACACAGGAGCGGGATCTATTCCATAGCCCTTATGCATCATAACTTACGTAAAAATGCTTCGATTGCGATAAAACTTTATCATGCTATTTCGGAGGTATACTGAACCGGTTCTGTTGAATATCATCGAAATAGGATCAAAGGTCAGGGCACAGGACCGAGATTTATTCCACAGCCATTATCCTCATAACTTGCGTGATAACTTGAGTAATGATTTCTGGTATGTTGGAAAGCGTATTATAATCAATGCATTGCATGATTTTACTAACTTGTTCTTCTAGGGGACGTGAAATAGTTTTTTCTCGTTGAATTATCTCTTTTCCCAAAAATCTACCTTGAAAAATTATTTCGAGTCAAAAAATATTTGAAAGACAGCCTCATGACACCTGAAAATTCGATATCATCTTTCTTGTTTTCTTTATGGGAAAGGTAGAAGGAGAATGATAGGAATAGAAGCTTTTCGTGTGTTTTCTATTCAATATTATTTTCATGGGAATATGGGAGGAAGATAAAAACATATTAATATTTCCACTTTTAGGTAAGTGTTGGGTCTTTGGGATGAAGATTTCGGGCAAAATTATCAGCTGTCAGATTCTTCTATTTTTAGTCACGCATATGAGAGCTGCATGTGAATGCTGAGCCAAAATTGGCATTTTATGCAGGACAAAAAGAAAAAGTACAACTCGTGCTTGCGGTGTTTTTATCCTTAATGCCGTGGTTGTTAGCTTGTTCTCTAACGTCCACAGCACTTTTCAACGGGAGAGTAGCTCCTTTAATCGATGAACATAAGAGGTATTCCTGGATTTTCGCAGAACGTTTCTGAGGCACACGCAAAACACGAAATTTAATCAATGGAGTTCCTTCCTGTTGATTCACTTTCGTATTTTCACTTGCAAAGTGTTTTTGATTTCTATTGTCACTTGCAAAGTGTATTTGATTTCTAGATATTTTCTGAGCGAATTAGTATGAGCGAAAAAAAAGCACGAGATTTTAGACTCCATGCAGTGATGGATCCAGTGTGGGTCAATTAGGACGTCCCCTCTCCCGTTCGCATATAAACAGTGTATTGCTAAAACGATCGAGCGATTTCAGCCATTCACGCCGACGATATCGAATTGGTGACGATTTCCGGAGGATGGAGCTTGACATGCTGCTAGGGCTCGGATATTAACCCAGGGGCAGGGCAAGCTGGACCATAAGGGCAGCCGGGGTAATCGCCCAGGGCCCCGCAGTTTTGGAAAAAAATCTTTTTCTGCAGAATTTTTTACAATTATTTTTTTTTATATAAGTTCTGAGAATCGAGGCCCTTAAAAGGTAATTTTTTGTAAGTTTTTTTTTAGTTTCAACCCCCACCCCCATTTTTGAATAGGTTATCGCTCTTTGCCGTACAGATACTGATGTCTGCTGTATTGTAACCACCTGAATATTTTCCGTATTTATGAAATAACAAATTAAATTTCATCCCTTTGTGGCCCTTTCAACAGTATGTGTTGAAAACAGACACTAAAATTTAAAGAAATAAAAATATCAAATCAAAGTTGATTTAGGGCTACATGTGAAGCCCAATTGTTCAGTGACTTTAAAAACATTACAAGAAATAAAAAAAAAATTATATATGAGCGCGTATAAAAGTTTAAATCACTAATTTATCAGTTACACCCCTTTGCATTAAAAATTAGTCACTAAAACATGTAACAGGGGGAAAAATTATTTGTACGAAACTACGAATTTATTTTAGAGGGATCCTGATGTTACTTCCTACATAAAAATATTCGCTCGCAAGTATATTTTTATCAGTTTGTGAGGAATTTTTTGTAAGTCACACATAATACCTACCCCCCCCCCCCCTTCCTCTCCCCAGAAAGAAAATATTAGATTTCAACACTTTTTACTCTCTCTCTCTCTGTCTCTCGAAATTTCAGTCCATATTATGGTCTTTTTCTTAAGCTTAAAACAAATATTTCTTCGAGAAAATAATATTTCCTGTACGATAGTTTTCGTGCGTGTTCTTTGCAGACGATATGTTTCACGTAACGACTTTATTAAAATATAAGATTTATTTCCTAGTGCCAGCAATGAAATTTTGCTCCGGGCCCCGCAATGAAATTTCGCCCTGGGCCCCACAAAAATTTAATCCGGCCCTGTCCAGGGGATGTCCATCGTGATGTTTGGTGTCAATTGTTCCTAGTGTTTCAAGTCTGGAGTTAGCGAAAACTTTCCGGAGAGATTTCGCTATGCAGTTGCAATGAAGAGCTGGATTTGAAATAAATGGATGACATACCGTGGCGATGAATAAAAATATTAACTATATAAATATCGATGGAGTAGAAATTATTTACAAGGGGAAATTTATTTATACCACACTTACACACCACAAAAACATAAGATATCTTACTTCGAACAATACTCGCCGATGATTGCTCACAGACTTTATGATTCTTCCCATCAGTGCCCGCATCGGGGCGCCATCTCTCGATGCTGAGATAAGACGCAGTCAAATATGCCACAATATAAATAGTCAAGCAGCAGAATTTACTTTCTCGTTATAAACGAAAGTATTAATAAATTCGAGAAAAACGAGAATGTCAAACCCATCGGGGGTAAAGGTTTGTGTGCATGTAAGTAACGTTTTGAAATATGCTCAACTTCATCTAAATTTAATATATTTTACTGACTTAAAATTGCATTTAGTTTAAATCTCGTATGAAATTAATAGAAAAAACTCCCTATCATACACCTATATTATAGCCTTTGGAGTGAAAATGACTCCACGTCGCTATAGCGTATTTTTCAAACAATGAGCATGTAATATACAATATGAAAGTTTTCCTGAATGAAAAAGCTTACCGGTTTAAATTTTATAAAACAACTTGGTGAAAATTTGATAAAAAACAAAGTTAGAACAACAACTGTGTGGACTGCGCGTCAAAAAAAAACTAATGCCATTTTTACTTAAATGGCATATTGTGTTGGCAGGCATTTTTTTCTTTTTTTGATTGGAGGTTTAACGACCGCCGTGAGCAACTCAATGGGCTATAAGCAGTCGCCCGTCCCTAATTTTGGGTCACTGGTTCCAGGGAAGGGAGAGAGCCAGTGCCGTAAGACAAACACAACACCCTGGCCCCTTACGGACGAATGATCAGAGGCCATCGCTTAGACCACTGCGCCATCGGGGGCGGCATTGGCAGGCATGTAAAATATAAGTAAAGAAATATTTCTGTAGCATTTCAGGTTATAGATTTTTATTGATTACAGTATATTATTTTGTGGCCGCCCCGGTGGCGCAGTGGTCTAAGCGATGGCCTCTGATCATTCGTCCGAAAGGTGTCCGGGTTCGAATCCCGGTGAGGCATGGATGTTGTGTTTGTCTTACGGCACTGGCTCTCTTCCTTCTTTGGAACCAGTGACCCTAAATTAGGGACGGGCGACTGCTTATAGCCCATTGAGTTGCTCACGGTGGTCGTTAAACCTCCAATCAAAAAAAAAAAAAAAAAAAAAAAGATCCCACGTTGCTTATAGCGTTAGCATTTCTCACGTCAGCTAACGATGAAAACACGTCATCATCATCATCAGCATCACTAAGCTGTTATCTGTGACACGTTTATTGCCAAATTCGATCTAACTCGTACTTTGTGATCTGGCCCCGGACGCCACAAAGAGGCAGAAAAATGTTTTCGGTAATGAATATATACAATAATTTGGGTTTTGAATTATCTAACATGTCTAACACAAATTGGCGTTGGAGACCCATTCACGCAAATAAGCCTTGACAGATTCAGATCTTTTTCAGATCTTCAGTAGAGGAGTTTAGGAAGGGAGTGTCTGACCCCAGGTCTTTAACAACCCTTAGAAATAGGAGGCTAGGAGATTTGGGCTAGAGTGCCCGATAGGAAAGTGACACAGAGGCGAGGTAAAAAGGGAGACGAAGACGCTCTTATTTATTCCCGGGGAGGGGGGGGGGTGCAGTACCTGGGTCCCGACGTGCCCATCCGACGCACGGCGCATATTTAGTGGTTCAAGCGATCGTACTTTTCTGGGATCGAACCCGAGGTCTTCTCCGTGGCAGTCACGAACGTTGACCACTAGGCTACCCGCGGCCCAAGCATTGACAGATTTTATTGCCCAACTATTTAAATTGTAGCATATCTGACTGCGTCTTCTCTCAGCGTCGAGAGACGGCGCCACAATACAGGCACTGATGTGAAGAATTATAAAGACTGTGAGCAATCATCGGCAAGTGTTGTTCGAAGTAAGATTTCCTATGTTGTTGTGGTGTGTGAGTGTGGTATAACTAAATGTCCCCTTGTAAATATTTTCTGTCTCTTCGATAATCATGTTAATGATTTTATTCATCGCCACGCTATATCATCCATTTATTTCAAGTCCACTCTTCCTACTAGCTCTTCATTGATGCACTCAATTGCGTAGTGAAATCTCTCCGGAAAGTTTTCGCAATCTCCGTACTTGAAACACAAGGAAAATCCTAGGAACAATTGACACCAAACATCACGATGGACATCCCCTGGGTTAATATCCTAGCCCTAGCAGCAGGTGAAGCTCCACCCTCCGAAAATTTCACCAAATTCGCTATCGCAGTCGTGATTCGCTAAAATCGTTCTAGTAATACACAGAATGCCTATATGACTCTTGTTCAGAGGCTCATTCAGATGTTGACCGTAGGGGAAAGGGTGGTCTGGTCTGTAAAAAACTTAGGTGGGTATCGAGCCCTCTTGTGTGTGCGCATTGGCGTAACCGTGTTTCAAAATCAGGGGGTCCGATCACACATACACAGTGATCGGAACCCACCCACCACACACACACACACACACACAGTTATGTGTATACATACACTGACGGATAAAAAATCCCAACACCACGAAAAAATAGTTGTAGAGGAATGAAATGGCGGCAATACATTCGTATAGGTAACATATTTAATCGATTAAGGTTTCAAGATCCCAGCTTATTGTAAGCGCGAGAAGAGCCATTTTAAATGTGAAATGCTGGTACATTAATAACCGGTGTAACCGCCAGAATGTTGAATGCAAACACGCAAACGTTCATGCATTGTGTCGTACAGGTGCTGGATGTCAGTTTGTGGGATGGAGTTCCATGCCTGTTGCACTTGGTCGGTCAATACAGGGACGGTTAATGCTGGTTGGGGGTGACGCTGGAGTTGTCCAATGATGTCCCATACGTGCTCGATTGGTGAAAGATCTGGTGATCTAGCAGGCCACGGCAACATATCGACACTCTGTAGAGCATGTTGGGTTACAACAGCGGTATGCGGGCGAGCGTTATCCTGTTGGAAAACACCCCTGGAATGATGTTCATGAATGGCAGCACAACAGGTTGAATCACCAGACCGACGTACAACTGTGCCGTCAGGGTGCGTGGGATAACCACGAGAGTGCTCCTGCTGTCATAGGAAATTGCTCCCCAGACCATAACTCCAGGTGTAGGTCCAGTGTGTCTCTGTCGCAGACAGGTTGGTTGCAGGCGCTCACCTGGCCTCCTAACCAACACACGGCCATCACTGGCACCCAGGAAGAACCGGCTTTCATCAGAAAACACAACATATCTCCACTCCGTCCTCCAATGAGCTCTAGCTTGACACCACTGACGTCGCAGACGGCAGTGGTTTGGTTGGTTGGTTGGTTAATATATTTTAATGGCGCAAGGGCCATGGTTGGCCAAAGAGCGCCAAAACAAAAGACATCAAAACAAAACTAAAGCAATAAAAACGTACACAAGGTTAAACACAACATCCATGCCTGAGCGGGATTCGAACCCGGACCCCTTACGGACGAATGATCAGAGGCCAGCGCCTTAGACCACTGCGCCACCGGGGCGGCACAGTGGTTTGGAGTAAGTGGAATGCACGCTACAGGGCGTTCTGGCTCGGAGCTGTCCTTCAAGTAACCGATTTGTAACAGTTCGTTGTGTCACTGTTGTGGCAACTGCAGCTCGAATTGCTGCCGTAGACGCGGTACGATGCACCACGGCCATACGGTACGATGCGCCATGGCCATACGGTACACGGCGATCTTCCCTCTCAGTAGTGCCACGTGGACGGCCGGAACCCGGTCTTCTTGAGGCCGTACCTTCCCTTGACTACCACTGCCAACAATCATGCAGAGTGGCTACATTCCTGCCAAGTCGTTCTGCAATTTTGCGGAAAGAAAATCCACCTTCTCGTAGCCCTATTACACGACCTCGTTCAAACTCCGTGAGCTGTTGATAATGGCTTCTTCCTCTTCTTAAAGGCATTCTTGACTAACATCAACACCCTACGTCGAATCTCAACGATAACTAACGCTCACGAACGTTACAGCGCGTATTTACAGCAAACCTGCTTTGCATGTTCCGAAGGGCGCTACTAGCGCCACACATATGCGCCGAGCACGAAATTTGCATAGACATCATCTTACAGATGTACTCTTACCGCCTACCAACTGTCGTTTATCTAACACAACCCCTTCTTGGTGTTGGGATTTTTTTCCGTCAGTGTATATAGATGTATATATACACTGTGTGGCCACTTTATTATGGCCACCTGACAGTTTTGAGCAAATGAGCTATGGTTGCACGCTGTTGCCACCAGAAGGCGAGGCTAGTATAAAAAGGGAAAGCTTAGTGCTTGCGACAGTAGTAGAAGTGATTTTTGGGTGACGAGTTGAGTAAAAAATGCGATTTGACGGATTTTCAACGTGTGATTATTGCAGGAGCTCTGAGCCATAGAGCGAGTATCACCGAAACCGCTGCATTCGTGAAATGTTCCAGAGAAGCTGTTGTTAAAGTGTTTAGAGACTGGACTGTCAGCCAAAAAACTGTGTCTCTACGTGCAACGTGTGGTCGTTATCGACTAGTGACTGCTCAGGCGGAACGGAGAGTGTCCAGACTGGTAACAGACAACAGAGGAGCAAACGTGCAGCAACAGAGGGGCAAAGATTACAGATTACCTTTATCAAGAATCCCCTCAAATGATCTCTTCGTGAAATGTTCCAGAGAAGCTGTTGTTAAAGTGTTTAGAGACTGGACTGTCAGCCAAAAAACTGTGTCTCTACGTGCAACGTGTGGTCGTTATCGACTAGTGACTGCTCAGGCGGAACGGAGAGTGTCCAGACTGGTAACAGACAACAGAGGAGCAAACGTGCAGCAACAGAGGGGCAAAGATTACAGATTACCTTTATCAAGAATCCCCTCAAATGATCTCTGCACGCACTGTTCTCCGTACACTGCATCGGATGGGATATGGCAGCCGAAGGTCTGTTCGAACACCTTTGCTGTCTGCAGTTAAGAAAAGAAAACGTCTCCAAATCACACAGGAGCACAAGGATTGGACAGTCGATAATTGGAAACAAACTATGTGGCCCGATGAATCACGTTTTCAGTTGCACCATGCCGATGGCCGAGTGAGAATTTGACGGAAATAGCACGAAAGCATGGACCCCAAATGCATTGCCACAACCCTTCAAGCTGGTCGAGGCAACGTTATGGTTTTGGGAATGTTTTCCTGGCATGCTTTGGGTCCTTTAATTCGTGTTGATCAACGTCTGACTGGCACATCATATCTAAACATCGTTGCGGACCAAGTGCATCCTGCCATGTGGATAGTTTATCCGAATGTCGATGGCTACTTTCAACAAGATAGTGTGTCCTGCCATAGTGCTCGTATTGTACAGGATTGGTTTCAGGAACATGACGGCGAGTTTACTTTGCTTAGGGGCCCCCACAATCTCTAGATCTCAACCCCATTGAGAATTTGTTGGACGAAGTTGAACGAGCCATCAGACAGCTGGATCCACAACCCTCTACAATCTCACACTCCTGGAAAGTGCTATTCATCAAGCATTGTCTCAGATTCCACAAACCACTTATCAACATCTCGTAGAGTCCATACCACGAAGAATCGACGCAGTATTAAAGGCAAAAGGTGGCCCAACAGAGTGCTGAGGGGGTGGTCGTAATAAAGTGGCCACTCAGTGTACACTGTACATACTGTATAAAATAGTTTGGGAACCACCCCACTCCCCCGAAACACAAACATGCAGGAGCAAAGCAGTTGCTGAGGCGCGATCTAACGGGCACGACATAGGCGCCTCTGTTGGCGAATTGTGGAACTTGGCGAACACAACTGTAAAACTATGATGATAGGGCAGAAATGTAAATTACAAAGTTGTATAGCTGACTTTGCTTATTAGGAATCGATATCACTGTTTTATTAAGTACACATTGTACACGTGTTTGCATTCTACGAAAAATCACAATCTTATATTATTAAATTTAGTCGGTTCACATCATAAAAAAGTGTGCATTATATCCTTACATTCCCGAAAAATTTTGGGGGTCCTTTACATTGGGGATCCCGACTCTGAAAATCTGGAGGGGTCCTGATCCTACCCCCAGTGGTTACGCCTGTGTGCGTGTGTGTGTGTTCTGGGTGAAGAAAATTTTCTGTTCTGGTGGCCTTTCTTAAAGAATGAGCAAAGTGATAAAAAGAAGCCAACATCCGTACATCAAAATATATGGCGTACGTGTGGGAAAACGGGAAAATGTGGGAAAGAAATCCCCCAGAAAAATTCTCAAAACAAAACGGAAAGCAGTGCGTTTGGCAATTTATCTTGGAGTTTTCTTTACGACCCAATTGAAATCGGTACTTCGTTTTTATCACTCTCACCATCTTACACACGCCCCGAAACCCATCCCGTAATACGGTGACCTTCTCTGTTCCCAATTTAAGGATGAATTGCCGTATCGTTGAGCTCCGAGTAGCGAGATGTTCTTCTCGCCGTACTCCGAGCCATACTGGTCTTACGGACATCGCCATAGCACTCTGTTGGATGCACTGGATGGAACAACGCATGCAGCAGCGACAGGAAGGGTCTGGGTGACCTAGACGAGCCACGGAGAGAGAGGACCTACAGGTTGTTCGACATGAGCGGAGTGACCCAACTGCCAGGATTGCGGATGTTCAGGGAGCAGTGGTGGCCTCCATGCATCATCCGATTAGTGCCAGCACCATTGGCAGACGACTGCATGACGTAGGACTACAGACACGCTGACCGTTGCGACGACTGCCCTTAACACCATTGCATCGTCGCCAAATACTGCAATGGGGTCGTGCCAGACTGTCAGGAGCCATGCAGAATGTCAACGGGTGATTTTCAGCAACTAGTCCCGCTTTTGTCTTGGAGGAGACGACCAAGGAATCCATGTGTGGAGGCACCGTGGTTAGCGCCAAGATGAACGGTTTGTTGTTGACCATAACACGTCCGGAAGGTCTGGTGTCATGGTGCAATTGCCTACGATGCCGTATCACCATTGGTGTTCATTATAGGTACTTTGACAGTCCAACGTTACGTTAATGAGATCCTGCAACCAGTGGCTCTAACTTTTCTGAACGCTCACTCCGGTGCAATTTTCCAACAGGACAACGCTCGTTCGCATACTGTTGCTGTCTCGAAAGCTTGCTTTCAAGGCACTGACATTCTGCCCTGGCCATCTGATGAAGGTGTCACTGTGACACAGAAAGTGCTCATGTGTTTTTTAACCTGTACATAGATTTCGTTTTTTAGCTGAATAAATATCATCGTGCAACAAGACGGATGATGCATTTCTTTTAATACTAGTATTTTTGCACGCATTATAGTGTTTACCGTAATATTCACTGAAGTGCCAGAAAAACTGGTACAGACGAGCTTATGCAAAATACATAGCAACGTCACTTATGCGCGAACTCGGTTGCGTCCGCCAGTGCGTATATAAAGCGGTAGACATCCTTGCCAGCTGTCAGAGCTATTTTCGGCATGAGAATGACAAGTAATAACGATTTAAGCGATTTTCAAATGCAGTGTCATAGTTGGCGCTCGTGAGATGGGCCATAGTATGTCGGAGGTAAAAACGAAGTTCGGATTTTCACGGACGACCATTGCAAGGGTGTACCGTGACTACAAGAATTCCGGCAAAACCTCCAATCTACGATACTAGTGTGGCCGTAAAAAGACATTCGGTGAACGTGACCATCGTCGGCTGTCAAGAATCGTTTCACGCGATAGGCGTGTAACACTTTTGCAGGTATCATCGGGACTCAATGCTGGAGCCTCAACAAGCATCAGCGTCCGGACTGTGCAACGTACTCTGCACGACATGGGCTTTGCGAGCCGACACCCAACTCGAGTTCCCATGATGGGTACACGACACAGAGCTATGCGCTTCGCTTGGGTACGGCAACACTGTCACTGGACACTTGATGGCTGGAAACAAGTAGCCTGGTCTGACGAGTCGTGTTTCCAACTGTATCGGGCAGATGGAAGGATTCGTGTGAGGCGCAAACCCCATGAAGCCATGGATCCCACCTGTCAACAGGGAACTGTACCGGCTGGTGGGTGGTCCGTAATGGTATGGGGTGTGTTTAGCTGGACTTCACTGGGACCCCTAGCTGGTATGCTTACAAACGTCTGTGACCGGCCAACGATATGTGCGCATCCTTTCTGACGAGGTACACCCGTTCATGTCCTGCATTCATGCTGATGGGTTGGGCCTGTTCCGACAGGCCAATGCACCCCTACACAATTGTCGGAACGCTACATTATGGTTAGAGGAGCATTCATCTGGGTTTGGGGTGTTACCATTCCCACCCAAGTCCCCAGATCTGAACGTGATAGAACACATATGGGATGCCATGCAACGCGATATCGCACACAAGAATCCGAGTCCCCGGAATACACCCGAATTGTAGAACGCTCTGCAGGAAGTATGGTGTGCATTGCCTACAGCATATTTTCAGAAGCTAGTGGAGTCCATGCCCCGTCGTATTTCTGCAGTCCTGAGCTCCCGTGGGGGACCTACCAAGTATTAGACTGGTGTACCAGTTTTTCTGGAACTTCAGTGTATATATACATATATATATATAAATAATTAGTAATAATATCAGGGTTCAATACAGGAAGAAATGGAATCTACAGCGACTTGTTTATTCGCTTCCTGGTTGTTGTGTGGTAGTTTGTAATAACAATTCACTTTCAAGAACTCACAGTGAGTGGTTTGTAGACTTATCACAATATAAATTTCATAGATAACAGTCATTCAACATATCGTTCATCAAGGTAACTTGGGTCAAAATATAATTCGTAAATCCTCTTTCGTCACAGCATCACAACCATGGAGGTTAGAATTAGATGTCTGGAGATTCCCTCGTCAACGGAGCAGTACCACTTTACGTGAAGCCTATAACCGCGAGCGGCGGCCATTAAAGTGTGGGAAAGTTGGTAGTTTTTAAGGCTATTGCATTGCATTTTTCTTTTTTGGCCTTTTATCGCAAATGTTTCTAATTTTGCATCATAACTTGCTGTCGATGTGTAAGAAAATGCTCGATTTATAAAATTCGTAATTATTTTCAGGCACCTCCTCATTTCTATAATATTTTAAATTTAAATTCATGAAATGTTAGTGCAAGTTCAAAACAAAATATAATGATAAAATTGAATACTTCTTTAATCTATGAAGTACTCTGAAGAGCAATTGAATTAGATATACCTGTCTAGTAACATGTAGCACCACCTTTCGTCCTGATGACGGCGGCGATTCGTCTCGGCATGGAATCGACAAGACACCAGAAGCGTTGAGAAGCCATACGGATCCACGACCCCTGGACAAGCTCCCACAGTTCACGAAGATTTGATGGAGGGGGTCAGAGCCTAGAAAATCTCTCTCGATGGCATCCCAAATATGCTCGATGGGATTGAGTTCAGGTGACCTAGCTGGCCTAGGAAGCGAAGTCACGTCGGTGGAGTGTTCATCCAACCATTCGGATAAAATTCGGGAGCGATGGCACGGTGCTTTGTCTTGTTGCAGGATGAGGTCCCCAGTGGGATGTTGAAAACGCACGAATGGGAGCAAACGGTCGTCCAGGATATCCCGGTAACGTTGACCTGTGAGGGACGATGTCACACGTATCAATGGTCTCGTTTCAGTCCACGTAAACAGTCCTCAGACGAGAATGCCACCCCCACCAGCTTGAAGAGCTCCCTGCTGGCAAGAAGGATCCATCGCTTCATGTGGTTTGCGCCGTACTCGTATCCTGCCATTGGCATATACCAACGTGAATCTCGACTCATCAGTCCAGGTAATATTTTCCCACATGTCTAGGGTCCAGTGGCAATGTTTCCGCGCCCATGCTAATCTTTGCATCCAGTAATGTGTGGTCAACAGCGGTACCCTCGTGGGACGATGGCTTCTGTACCCCATAGCGAGGAGATGGTTCTAGATGGTGTGGCTGCTTACACGTTTTTGTGCACCAGCGTTAAATTGCTGAGTGACTTCTTGCACTGTGGCCCTTCTATCCGCTGTAACAATTCAAGCTAGCCGACGATGACCCCACTCATCCACACGCTGTTGTTCATGGCAGTTGGCCCTTGCAGGGATGGTTTTACCGGATTCGATGTAGTCACGGTGCACCAGTGACACAGTGGCTCGTGAAAATCCCAGTGCCTGCACGACTTCCGAGATGGAGTGACCCATTCGTCATGCCCGACAATTTGGCCACGATCAAATGCGGTTAGATCCTTCGTCTTACCCATACTGCGTCCGACTCCTACTGATTCCCGTCGCATCACTCCTTATATTGTCGGATCGCTGCATGCATCATGTCGTTTCCGTTTGCAGGGCAGCCCACAGTGCCACATTTAATAACGCCAGCTGTCTCTAATTCCATTTCTCTTCAGTGTATAATTCATTCCCGTTTGATGTTAAAACGATTTCTACGACCAAAAACCGCGCAATGCAAAAGTACACACAGCTGAAACTGCGTGGGTATCATGTGAGCCGCATCCAAATGCCCACACTTCGTAGCTTCACTGTTAAGAAACCAAGGGCATCTCCAGAAGCTTAATTCTAACCTCTTTGATTGCAATAGTTTTGAAAACTGCCAGCTTTCGCGCACTTTAATGGCCGCCGCTCGCGGTTATAGTTTCACGCAAGATGATAGTGCTGCTCCATTGATGAGAGAGGACATCTGCTGATGTTTTATTTTGACCTCCTTGGACAGATTTTTTTGTTGTTTGGGCGTTTAACGACCACCGCTGTAAGCAATTGCCCGGTGTTAATTTAGGGCCACTAGTTCGAAGGAAGGGAGAAAGACACTGCCGGAAGACTGGCACACCACCCTTTCCTGATTCCAGACTTAATTATGACCATTGTTGTTTGTAACTTGTGACCTACCACTGAGGTCACTGAGGTAATTTTTGACCTACCACTGAGGTGACGCAAGAGTCAAAACTGCAACTTGCAGCGATAAGCCAAGGATGGTGTAGTTTAGTCGTGAGAATAACTGTTAAACGCCAGAGCCCAATCTTCAAACGATCAATGGCCAGCTCGTAGTAAGCTCGATGCGTGGAACACTGTAATCAGGGTGTCGGACAGCTTTTAAAACCGTATCCGCGTGGTGAAATGTGGCTGATTTTTGCATGTCCTAACTCCTAATCCTAACCGCACCGATCAATTGAGGCAAATTCGAATCTCGAAAGGAATATGTGTTTGAGTTTACGTTTCTTTAAAATCAATTGAAAGTTGTAATACTAGAATTCATTTGGCATGGGCAATACGATAATTTTTACTAGTGGTTCGAAAGACCGGGAGACAGTATTCACCCGCAATCTAAGACGACATTTTTGGGGTTTGTTTTCTTTAATTTTCAAGATAAAATTATATTTCGCCAAGGAAAAGGTTCAGACTGTTTTGGTGAAAGATAAAATGCTGAATGATAATGGGTAAATGATCTTAGACTCCATGAAGTTGGGATGAAAACGTATAACAAGAAGTACGTGTTCCTTTTTTTTTTTTTTTACCATTTTTGTCTATGAAAGTGTAATTGACCCTACTCTGATTTATTGCAGTGAAACCTGTTTACTGCAGAGATAGGAGTCACTTGTGTGCTGAAGATGTGTTGTAGTTGTGTAATGCCAGGCAAAATGTCAGTAAGGTGGAGACTAATTAGGTGGTTTGGCCATGCTGAAAGAATGAGTGATGAGATGTTTAGTAAATTCTTTCAGGCCAAATGGAGAAGAGTGGTAGAGGAAGGCCAAGGAAATCATGGGAGGACAGATTCGGGAATGTCTGCATGAGAAAAAGATTATGAGTATGAAGTGCAGAAGGTCATGTGTGTGATGTGTGATGGATGTCAGTGAAGCCTGAGATGTGTGCCAAGATTGCTGTAAATGGAGATGTTTGATATGGCAACAGTAAGTAAATAATCAGTTAAACATTTATCTGGCAGATTGTCTCTTTGCGGAGCAAACCTCTGAATCTCGGAGAACAGCTTAGTGACATGCATGTATTTCTGTGTGTGTGTATTAAACAGCCCATTCCTTTAGTGTCATGCTAGGCAAATCATCATATCAGGGTTGCTCACTGAGAGCTTGAATGGATTTTCATACTGTCTTGCATAGCTCTTTTTATTGCATTTTAGAAGTTACATTTTTTTTTTCATTTGTCCCCGTCTCCCTTTTCTTTTGCATCAGCATTTTTGTTCTTCCTGATTCTTCCTGATTTTTTCTTCATATGCAACTTTTTCTTAGTACCACCTATTTTTGTTGTAGTTTCCATAAGTTTAGTTAGTTTTCTGTTTCCATAAGCCTTGGTTAGTTTTCTGTTAACTTCAGAGATGTTCACTTCTTCCGATGTTAGATCTAGAGCAGAGAATCAGTTCCTCAGTTCAATTTGAAGGTATTATGATGATTTTTAAGGTTGGCCATAATGCATTTTGTTATATCATAATCATCATCATATATATAACAAAATGTATTATGACCAACCTTAAAAACATCCTTAATACTTTCAGATTTTCTTAGACCTGTACTTCCTGTTTATTATGTACACGTATGAGGACAACTAAAGGAGATGTGACTTCCAAAGTGGAATATATAAAGCTATGCAAGACAGTATGAAAAAGTATCACTGAAGACGTAAGGAAATTCAAGTGCGAACTAGAGAGGAAAGCAATTGAAAACAACCAAAGCCTAAAGATAGCAAAGGGACATCTCAGTAAGGGAAGAAAACAGATTATGGCACTGAGAAAACAAGATGGTTCTGTAACAAGAAATAGCGGCAAAATTTTGACAAGACTGAAAGATTTCTACTCCAAATTATATGAAAGGGATGATACATGTACTCCAGACATCATGAAAGGTACCAGTACCAGAGTTCTTCCAGTCCTTCCAGCAGAAGTTGCACATGCAATCAAGAACATGAAGCTGGGGAAAAGCTCCAGGAGAAGATGGAATTACTGTAGACATCATACAAGAAGCAAGTGGAGAAATCGAAACAGTACTCGCCCAAGTTTTCACTCGATGTCTTAATGAAGGGAAGATTCCCGAGGATTGGAACAACGCTGCAATGATTCTGCTACATAAAAAAAGTTACATTGAGGATCTCAGGAACTACAGACCTATCAGCCTCCTATCGGTGGTTTATAAAATCTTCACTAAAGTTCTTTCACACCGCTTGATGTTAACACTGGACATGGCTCAACTGAGAGAACAAGCTGGATTCAGGAGTGGCTACAGCACTATAGATCACATCCACGTACTGAGAGAACTAATTGAAAGAGCGAGGGAATATGAACTTCCATTGTGCATGGCTTTTATTGATTATGAAAAGGCCTTTGATTCAGTGAAACCATCAGCAGTTACAATGGCTTTGAAATCCTGCGATATTGAAGATGCATACATTAATATTATTAATAACATCTATGAAAATGCAAGTGTAAAGATTCAGCTGTTTGAGAATACAGCACACAAACAGTTGGAAAGGGAGTGAGACAAGGTGACACCATATCTCCCAAACTCTTTAATGTCACACTGGAAAATATATTTCAATCACTGAACTGGGAAAACAAAGGAATAAATATTAATGGAGGTTATCTAACTCACCTTCATTTTGCTGATGACGTAGTCATTTTTGCAACTATCCCATCAGAGCTGCAGAGTATGATCCAGGAACTTGCTGACAAGAATGAAGAAGTGGGATTAAAAATGAACTTTCAGAAGACAAAAGTGATGTTCAATGCTTTTACAAGAAATGAAGATTTATCGATTGATGGAGAAAAGCTGGAGATCACAGATGCGTACGTTTATCTTGGACAGCAGATATCAAGAGAGGGTCACATTGATGAAGAAATTAATTGCCGTATAAAACTTGTCTGGAGAGCTTTTGGAAGAAACAGCATAATTTTCAAGAGCAATATGCCATTATGTCTTTAAAAAAAAGTGTTTGTTCAAAGCATCCTTCCAGTGCTTACGTTGGTGCAGAGACGTGGACCTTAACTAAAAGAGACTTACAAAGGCTGCAGACAACTCAAGAAAGCATGGAGAGGTGTATGCTTGGTGTAACCAGGAGAGATAAGAAGAGGAACTCGTGAATCAGAAAAATGACAAGAGTGGAAGACATCGTGATCAGAGTAAAATCCTTGAAATGGCAATGTGCTGGACATACTGCTGGAAGAACAGACCATCGATGGACAGTCGAAATTTTAGATTGGATTCCAAGGGACAGGAAAAGATCCAGAAGAAGACCACAAGGGAGATGGGTGGATGAAATTCGAAAGTATGTGGGAGTAACATGGAGGGGACTGGCACAAGACTGACCGTTGTGGAAGAGGCTTGGAGAGACCTTTGTCCAGCAGTGGATTGATAACGGTTGACAATGATGATGATATATTTATATATGGTGCTTCACAAGGCAGAGCCCCCAAAGAACCAACTATTGTTTATTCCCCACTCTACGTAGAAGCAAGACGTGGCTATTCTTTCACAGACGGGCGCATGGCTCATTTCTCACAGCTAAGACAGCGGAACGGTAGCACAGCTTTGCGAAAACATGCACCTAAAGCATTAAGCTTCTGTTTTCGATGTGGCAATGGATCTGTTGTTGTTTGCATTCGAACGCAAACAGCATATTTTTGGGGACATTTAAAAAGTAGCATAATGAAACAAGGTGAACATAAAGACAATCTAGGTGATCGATTGATGGAATTCATATTCTGAAGGGAAAGGAGTGCCAGGAGCACCTACGTCTTCGAAGAAATGTTTCAAATAAGAAATTGCAAATGGCAATGAACACCGATGCTTTTGTTTTAAAATTGTCTTTTTCTATATATATTTGTAATATGAATTAAAATACTACTTGCAAATACAAAAGTAAATATTTTTTTTATCAGTATTCGAACGTATATAGTGACAAGGTTAAGTGGTAAGTTCAATACTTTTTTTTTAATACTTTTTCAGTATCTCAATTATTGTTTTTCATGTGGTCCATGAAATAGTTTCTTTGATGAAAGCAATGTCAGTCATTATGATGAAATAAAAAAAGTAAGCACAGAATGCAAAGATAACCACTTTGCTACTTCCCATGTTTGCGTTCGAATGTAAACAACAACAGATCCATTGCCACATTGAAAACAGTAGCTTGATGCTTCCGCAGCTGTGCTAGCGTTCCACTGTCTTAGCTGTGAGGAATAAGCCTTGCTCCCGTCTGCGGAAGAATAGCCGCAAGACGTTTGGGCTTCAGGTGACCACGATCCTTGAGAAATGCGCAGGAGTGATTTTCCTGATAAGGGGATGACTCATTGTGATGTCATCCCACCATAAGGTCGGGCATGCTAATTCTGTCCAGGGGGAAACCTGTGTTTTTTTGCTGTGTCTATGAATGTCATTCAGGATGGCTGTGTATACCGTTCAGAGAGGGTGTTTATTGTGAAAAGTTATTGGATAACAAAGTCTAAAAATAACACAGTAAATTCCTGGAGAAGTTTGGGGGAAGAAAAGTACCGGACAAACGTTACGTTGCCAGGTTAGTGAAGAAATTAGAATCCATGGGCAGGGTTTTGAACCAATACTGTGGCAAATGTCCTCCTTTAGCGGAAGACAAATTGAAGAGGTGATGCACAGGCTGCTGGCATCAACAAACAGGTCACTACAATGTTTGTCACAAGAAACTGGTTAGAAGACAGAAAGCAACATCAGTGCAGCAATCCAGAGTATTGATGAGGACATGCTGCGGATAACTAATAATATGCAGTGTAGAGTGTGTTTGGATGTTTGTGGAGAATATTTTCAGCATTTATTGTGAATGGCGCTAAGCACCGATCTAAGCTTTATTTTTGACCGTTCATCCAAGTATGCGCAGGTTCTAGTCCTGAATGAGGAATGGGTGATGCGTTTGTCTTACAGCACTGGCTTTTTCTCTTCCCTGAACCAGTGTGCCACTGCTTTTAGGACTTGGAGTTTCTCACAGTGATAGTTAAACCCAGAAACAGTAAGAAAACTGAACTTGCCATAATTCATGTACGAAGCCAACAAAAAGTAAAAATTAAATTGCTAGAATGTGGCAGCTGAGACTTTTTAAATCTAGTTTTTCCACTGGTAAAGATTTTTCTTCTGATTTAATAACACAAAAATCAGGCATCTCTGAATTGCCTGTATTTAATGTTCAACATGTAACATTAATCACATCAGAAAACTTGAAAATCACATCTCCCTGGAGCAGGAATCCAACCCACTTCTCCCAATATACGTTCGAGTATGCTATCTGTTATACCACCCGGGACGATGAAGTCCCAGGTATCTGAGTGTTAGGAATATGAACATTCTCTGATATTCATCAGCCAGAGCAAATTCTGCTTCCTCATAGTACAGTTAAGTAAATCACCAGTCTCAAGAAAATTCTGTGGAAGAAATATTCTTCTCATAATTCAAGGAAATATGTCAGAATTATTAACACAGCAATCAGGCGCATCTCTGAATTGCCTGTACTTACTGTTTATTAGGTGTGCAACTTAATTCTCAGCCAAAGGCACAACACATTGACAGCAAATTATAGCAAATCAAATACGTACCTAATCGGGGAAATAATCCCCGTCATGTTGGATACATTTGAGCCCTCGATCAGGGAGCTGCAGAAAATAGAGGGCTATTTCGAGTTGATAAAGTCATCAATACTTGTGTGGACCTCCTCAACAGAAGTGAAGTGTGTATCACTCAGGTGATGTTGCAGGGAGCAAAAGAGGTGATAATACGACGGGACAAAATCTCTCATCCCATCCCAGGTCGGTAATCGTGTTTAAAGTCGTTTTTGCGGTGTGAGGACGCACGTTATCCTTAAGCAACAGGACAGACCTTCTGCCCTTGCAGGTGTATGGCCTTCTCACCTTCACTGTGTCACTCACACGAATGAGTTGCAGACAATAACGCTCAGCATTGACCGTTTCACCAGATTTGAGCAACTCGTAGTGTACAACACCACGCTGATCCCACCATACACACAGCAACAACTTCCTGGCATGGATATTCGGGGTGACGGTACTGGTGGTAGGCTGACCTGGATAAACCCAGCCGCTTAGGATTATTGTAGGGGATTTACTTCTCATCACAGGTCAAAATCTTGTGGAGGAAATCCTTCTTGAATCTGGAGAGCAAGGACACAGCAACATCGTAGCGCCTAGACTTGTTCACAGCTGTGAGTTGGTGGGGCACCCAATGGCCCTCCTTGTGAATCTGTCCAAGCTTGTGCAGCCACTTTGCAATGGCTTGCCGTGTTACTCCGAGCTCGTGGGCGAGCTCTGACTGTGTGCGACAGGGATCTGCGTCCAACAGTTGTTCCAGTTCCTCATCGTCAACTTTCTGTGGCTGTTCAGGACTTTCTGCATCACGGAGATCGAAATTTCCATGCTTAAACCGCTGGAACCACTTCTTACACATACTGTAGGACACAGCAGCCTCACCCAAAGCAGCACAGATCATTTGCTGCGCTTCCGCAGCACTTTTTTTCAGCTGAAACGTGAACAGGAGGCAGTGCCTCAAATGTTGCTTCTTGAACGACATTGCATTCACCGTCAATTTTTGTCCCTTCTGTCACTACAGCTGTGAGCGATTATGGTTTCCTGGAAAGCTGTTGGAAGGCGCTGCAGTCAGCCATTATTGCACACAGCTATTTGCATTTGCCGACCTTCTATGATCGCTTGCGGTTAAGGGCTGAGAATTAAGTTGCACACCTAATATTATGTAATATCAATCACAGAAAATTATATCACCATGGAGTAGGAATCGTACCTGCATCTGATTTCCGTTCGATTGTGCGTGCTATTTATTACACCACCCAAGACGATATATAGTGTCTCTGATGACACATGTACATGGCCGAATCAAAAATAATATAACCACCTGTGGAATCGCAATGTACCCACCCAGACGCGTCCCAGAATGCATGTGACCAGGTCGACCACACGAAGATATAAGCCGCCGGCCAGGACAGATAAGCCATAGTGTGTGACTTGAGCACAATGGGCAGAGGTAGTGATTTGACGGACATTCAGAAAGGAATGATCATTGGCTACTTTACCAAGGGTGGAAGCATCTCACAAACAGCAGACTTCATGGGCTGTTCATGAGGTGCTGTAGTAAGAATGGATCGCTGGCACACCGAGTATTTCCCAATGTCATAAGTCATAACTGTAGAGCGCCAAAGGCCATTGACCCCAGAGGAGAATGTTGATTGGTAAAGGGCAATTGACCACGCAAATGAACAGTGGGGCACCCAGGTACATGTCCTCGATAACAGTAAAGCGAACCATGTTACACTTGGGTCTCTGGAGTCAACGCTGCGTCAAGGTGCCCGTGTTAACCCAGGTCCATCTGCAGCGATGACTGCAGTTTGCATGGGAGTACCATCATTGGACAGTGGAAACATGGAAAAAGGTTGTCTTCTCCGACGAATCAAGGTTCTTACTCCAAAGAAGTGACAGGCGGATGCGGTGTCGGACACACACAAGAACCAACACCTAGGCACACCTGTCGGTCAAGTACAGGCCGGCATTGGCAGTTGCATGTCTGGGGGATGTTTGACCTGTGACCGCTGGTACCACTAGATGGGTCCCTGAACACCAATGGCTACCTATTCATCCATGCTGACCACATGCATCCCTTCTTGTTAGATGTTTACCTTGGTGGCGGTGGAGTGATTCCGTATCAACTCAACAAAATTTGAAGACATTTTTACCTCACCATCTCAGATTTTAATGAAATTTGGTACATAAGTGGCCTCTATATAGATTAAGAAAAATACCAAATTTCATCATCATATATCCACCGGTTTTGAAAATACAGCTATATAAAATGTCCAAAAACACCCCAAAATCAGAAGATTGATATGTTTTTAAATTGTGATTGCAGCTCCCCTAATTAAGATAGATAGATGGGAAAGGTATCTTTTTGTAGTATTTTTTATGCCCTTTTATTTGATGTACAACACCATAGGGGTTAAGATTAAAAAAAAATTTAAATAAAAATTTAAATTTTGAATTTTTCAAAATGCAACGCTCCAAAAAATTTGAAACATTTTTAAAATAATCTTTATATGTTTAGTATTTGATTGTGTGAGTTGTAACTTGGGATGATAATGGGCTTACTTAAAAAGCTATATTCAAATTTAGCCTACACAAGAGTTTAATGAAAAAAAACCAAAAAAACAACATGTAAACTGAAAATAAATTTGGGCTAAATCTTAAAAAAAGTTTCATTAATAACAATAGATATAGTATTTTTGTTATTTAAAACCATTTATTTAAACAATGTTTTATTTTTAATTGATTTGTTTAAAATCTGAGACTACATGGGTTTAAAAAGTTTATTAATTTCATTATTCAGAATTTGTAATAATTCACAATACAATATAAAAAAATAAAAAGACTTTAAAAAGTAATTTCAATTACTGCTCAAGAAATACATCAAAATAATAATAACATATGGCATTAAATTGCTTACATTTATGTAAATTATATTCCTAATCTTAAACTTAGATCGTCACTTAAAGCAGAATCTCCTAAAATTTAAAAAAAAGTTGTATCATTGTTTTGAAGTGAAATCACTCCTGTAGATCCTTGATATAGTCTTTAAAAGCTTCAGTAGTTTGGTGTATTTCTGTTTCAGAGAGATTGTAGAGTCTTCCTGTCGGAGTCGCAGGATTTACTTTACACAAGACGTAACTTACAGGAAGCCATAATACATCTTGTGGGCTAGGGTAGGAAAAGGATGTAAATGGACCAGCTGGATGTAAAAACCTTAACTTCATTCTCACTCTCTTCTTTTGCTAGAACATACGCTACCCACCAGTTGTTTTCATAGATTATGGTTATGTAACCTCTAATTTCTGTTATTTGCAGTCTGTCTTGTAATGCTGATACTTTTTCAGTAGCTGACTCGTTTGATTCTGAGAACATCTTCACTTTTATTTTTGAATTACTCAATGGGATAGGAATAAAAGCATGAAGTTTCTGATTACCTTGTATTGTTAGAGACTTGCTTAGGCGATTTTCCAAAAATTGGTCTGTTTCTATGTATTCTTCTTGACTTACATATGCAAAGTTTGCCACAAGAATGTTCTGAATTGCCCATTCGTACAACTGAAATGGTGTTTGAATTTGATTCTCCTAAGGGCATTATAACTGGCTCGAGCAGCTAACCTTTTCACCGTTCCACCAACGCCATCACATGGCCCCTTCCCGTGTGCTGTTGCTGAAAAAGGCTATTCAGCATCAATGTGGAAGTCATCTTGATGGAAACATAAGGTTGTGAATTTTTTCCGATTTTTGTACTAGGCTGCAGACCCGTCAGAGAAATAGTAAATTTTTGATGCTGTTGTCACCAAACTTACTTTTCAAGAAGTTAATAAGTTTTTTTAAAGCAGTACAGTGCAATTGTGTTGTGCTCTAAACATTCAGAAATTACTACAAAACTTACATGTTCAGTCTTTTCTGTTTTGTAACAGATGACAAATGGGTGGACTGCAGCTTGCCCACTGGTCCAGTGATAGCTCTGGGCTTCATCTTGAAGAAGAAAACTAAAATTTTCGGCAAAATCACAAATGACGAGAAATTCTGAGTCCTTGAGGTTTTCCTTAGTACTATCCATAAAAGAGCTTTGCTGCTTAGCAATGAAGTCATGTCTGACCAAAGGAGACAGTTTTTCACAAAACAAATCAATAAAATCTGAAGTTGATTTTTCTAATGTCTCCAAGTTGCATCTATCAACTGTAATCCATTGGCAAAAAGTTAGTTTTTCAACCAAGTTCTCCTCAAAACCGTGTTCCATTACATTTCTTACTTCCTCATTCCCAGGACAGGCGGGACACTTCCCCAAATGACAATCTATGGAAGCAGGGTTGCACAATACTCTTGAAAGACAATGTTTGTAGGAAGATAATTGTCCATTTGTTAGTGAACCAATTCTTGCATTTTCCATCACCAGTTTTACATTTTGGTGTGTGGTGCATACACATACTGTATGAGTACCACTAGACCCTGCCAGGACACAGTTTTTTGGTCTGAGCTCTGCGAATTTGGAAAGACTGACTTTCGTGCCTGCAAATTTATCTTTGAATAACTTATAAGCTTCTGTCAAATTACATAAAATCAGCCTCTTTGACAATTTAACTTTATCTCTGTTTTCAGTCCTAACAGAAACACAATCTTTCATTCTAGGTAAAACCTGACTAATTTCATCACTTTGGTAAAACAATTCTAATTTCTTCACTTTGGTGATTCACCCAAAGCGAAGTATTCAGTGTTTCAATTACGTCTGATGTAGATGCAAAATTTTCGTCCATTTTCTCATCAGCACAGGTTTCATTTGCTTCATGACTAATTTTTAAAGTTTTCAGCTGCTTTCTGCAAAAATCACAAATTTTAGTCTCTTTTGATAAGTCGTCAAAATTTTCCAACATGTCTGTCACATTTCTTAGCTTTTTTTATCCCTTACTCTATGGTCACTTTTTTTAAATGGACTGAAACATTGTATTACTGCATGTTTTGTACTTTCCATTGTTGATTATTTGTGCATAAAATGTAAAATTCAAATAGTAAAATAACTGCCTCCTATTACTTGTTCTTTTTATTTTTCCTAAAAAAATCCTGCACAGCTTCAATTTATAAAAGTCTAGTTTCAAAACTGAAAAGGATATACTTTATTCAATTTAAAGTTTTTAACCACAAAAGTTTTCAAACACATACGATCACCATCAAAACCTAAAGCTGACTGAGGTCTGTAAGGTAGGAATGTAAGTTTCTGCTTGTTGGGTCTTGTTACCAATAATCGAAACAACAGAATCAGTTTTTCAAGTCAGAACATGCAGAGTTTTGTCCAAAACAAAATGTAGCCTACAGTACAACTGTACAGTGTTTTATTTTTTTAAATTGTATTATGAATTATTACAAATTCTGAATAATGAAATTAATAAAAATTTTATACCCATGTAGTCTCAGATTTTAAACAAATCAATTAAAAATAAAACATTGTTTAAATAAATGGTTTTAAGTAACAAAAATACTATATCTATTGTTATTAATGAAACTTTTTTAAGATTTAGCCCAAATTTATTTTCAGTTTACATGGTTTTTTTTTCATTAAACTCTTGTGTTAGGCTAAATTTTAATATAGCTTTTTAAGTAAGCCCATTATCATCCTAAGTTACAACTCACACAATCAAATACCAAACATATAAAGATTGTTTTAAAAATGTTTCAAATTTTTTGGAGCGTCGCATTTTGAAAAATTCAAAATTTTAATTTTAAAGTTTTTTAACCTTAACTCCTATGGTGTTGTACATCAAATAAAAGAGCATAAAAATACTACAAAAAGATACCTTTCCCATCTCTTTATCTTAATTAGGGGAGCTACAATCACAATTTAAAACATATCAATCTTCTGATTTTGGGGTGTTTTTAAACAAATCAATTAAAAATAAAACATTGTTTAAATAAATGGATTTAAATAACAAAAATACTATATCTATTGTTATTAATGAAACTTTTTTAAGATTTAGCCCAAATTTATTTTCAGTTTACATGTTGTTTTTTTTCATTAAACTCTTGTGTTAGGCTAAATTTAAATCATCATCATCATCATCATTGTCAACCATTATCAATCTACTGCTGGACGAAGGTCTCCCCAAGTTTCCTCCACAACGGTCTGTCTTGTGCCAGTCTCCTCCATGTCACCCCTGCATACTTTCGAATTTCATCCACCCATCTCCCATGTGGTCTTCTTCTGGGTCTTTTCCTGTCCCTTGGAATCCAATCTAAAATTTCGGCTGTCCATCGATGATCTGTCCTTCTGGCAGTATGTCCAGCCCATTGCCATTTCAGGGATTTAACTCTGATCATGATGTCTTCCACTCTTGTCATTTTTCGGATCCACGAGTTCCTCTTCTTATCTCTCCTGGTTACACCAAGTATGCACCTCTCCATGCTGCTTTGAGTTGTCTGCAGCCTTTGTATGTCTCTTTTAGTTAAGGTCCCCGTCTCTGCACCATACGTAAGCACTGGAAGGATGCATTGATCAAACACTTTTCTTTTAAGACATAATGGCATATTGCTCTTGAAAATTATGCTGTTTCTTCCAAAAGCTCTCCAGGCAAGTTTTGTACGCCGATTAATTTCTTCATCAATGTGACCCTCACTTGATATCTGCTGTCCAAGATAAACGTACGTGTCTGTTATCTCCAGCTTTTCTCCATCAATCGATAAATCTTCATTTCTTGTAAAAGCATTGAACATCACTTTTGTCTTCTGAAAGTTCATTTTTAATCCCACTTCTTCATTCTTGTCAGCAAGTTCCTGGATCATACTCTGCAGCTCTGATGGGGTAGTTGCAAAAATGACTATGTCATCAGCAAAACGAAGGTGGGTTAGATAATCTCCATTAATCTTTATCCCCTTGTTTTCCCAGCTCAGCGACTGAAAAACACCCTCCAATGTGGCATTAAAGAGCTTCGGAGATATGGTGTCACCTTGTCTCACTCCCTTTCCAATTTTTACGTGTGTTGTATTTTCAAACAGCCTAATCTTTGCACTTGCATTTTCATAGATGTTATTAATAATAATAATGTATGCATCTTCAATACCGCAGGTTTTCAGAGCCATTGTAACTGCTGTTGGTTTCACCGAATCAAAGGCTTTTTCATAATCGATAAAAGCCATGCACAATGGAAGTTCATATTCCCTCGCTCTTTCAATTAGTTCTCTCAGCACGTGGATATGATCTATTGTGCTGTAGCCACTTCTGAATCCAGCTTGTTCTCTCGGTTGAGCCATGTCCAGTGTTACCTTCAAACGGTGTGAAAGAACTTTAGTGAAGATTTTATAAACTACTGATAGGAGGCTGATAGGTCTGTAGTTCCTGAGATCCTCAATGTCACCTTTCTTATGTAGCAGGATCATTGTAGCGGTGTTCCAATCCTCAGGAATCTTTCCTTCATTAAGGCATCGAGTGAAAATTTGGGCGAGTACTGTTTCGATTTCTCCACTTGCTTCTTGTATGATGTCTACAGTAATTCCATCTTCTCCTGGAGCTTTTCCTCGCTTCATGTTCTTGATTGCATGTGCAACTTCTGCTGGAAGGACTGGAGGAACTCTGGTACTGGTATCTTTCATGATGTCTGGAGTGCATATATCATCCCTTTCATATAATTTAGAGTAGAAATCTTTCACTCTTGTCAAAATTTCGCCTCTATTTCTTGTTACAGAACCATCTTCTTTTCTCAGTGCCATAATCTGTTTTCTTCCCTTACTGAGATGTCCCTTTGCTATCTTTAGGCTTTGGTTGTTTTCAATTGCTTTCCTCACTAGTTCACAGTTGAATTTCCTTACGTCTTCAGTGATACTTTTTCTTACTGTCTTGCATAGCTCTATATATTCCACTTTGGAAGTCACATCTTCTTTAGTTGTCCTCATCTCTCTTCTTTTTTGCATCAACATTTTGGTTTTTCCTGATAATTTGTTCACATGCAACTTGTTCTTAGACCCAGCTAATTTTGTTGCTGTTTCCATAAGAGCTTTGGTTACTTTTCTGTTAACTTCAGAGATGTCCACTTCTTCCGATGTTAGGCCTTCTAAAGCAGAGAACCTGTTCTTCAGTTCTAACTTGAAGGTATTATGGTGTTTTTTAAGGTTGGTTATGTCAATAGATTTTGTTTGTCTTATGAGCTTGCCACGTTCAAGTTTAGTGTTGAGGTGCATCTTACATCTCACCAATCTATGGTCACTACCTGTGTTGAACTTGTTTAGCACACTGCAGTCTTCTATGACGAATTTTTTGTTACACATAATAAAATCAATTTCACTTGTCGTCCCATTTGGATGTCTCCATGTCCATTTCCTGTGTGGCTTTTTCTTGAAGAAGGAGTTGAAGATGAAAAACCCTTCTGCCTCTGCAAACTCAACGAGAGTATTTCCACGCTGGTTTCTGTTGCCGTGACCGAATTTACCTACTGAAGTTTCATTCTGTTGCCGTTGCCCTATTTTTGCATTGAAATCTCCCATAATTATTTTCAAGTGCTGCTTACCTTTATTATTTAGATGACAAATTTCCTCATAAAATTCTTCAATTTCTTCTTCAGGATGACTTGTGGTGGGTGCATAAGTTTGAATAATCTGAGCCTGGTATCTTTTTGAGAGTTGGATAACAAGTCGTGCAGCTCTGTCAGAGGAACTTTCAACTTCTACAACTTTATCCTTCAGTTTCTTGTTTATTATAAATCCAACACCACTAGTTCTGCCAGTATCTGTCCCACGATAGTAGAAGAGATGTCCACTTTTCAGTTCGATGAGATCTTCTCCTTTTCTCCTTACCTCACTTAGCCCCACGATGTCCCACTTGATCCTTTGTAGTTCCTCTTCCAATTCAAGAAGCCTTGAATCAGAAGATAGGGAGCGTCCATTGTAAGTAGCCAAGGTCAGCATCAGATGGCAGCCTAGTCCGGTCCTCCGGGGATTCTTAGCACCCTCTGCCTTCATGTCGCGCTGGCCGCTGCCGTGGCCAGGTACATTCTAGCTGCCGGAGACTGAGGGCCAAGATTTAAGTTGTGGAATCATTTTGGAGGGGTTTGGCCATAACTCACCACGCTGGCCAAGCGGGTTGGTGAGTGTGGGATAGAATTTCCTCTAATCCCGATGGTATAGTTATACCGCTATTGGCGGTCGTCAGAGCCCCTTTAGTGGGAACAGGATGCACCACGAGAAGGCGGGGTTGACATTTGTCAAGGAGAGGCTGTGATGTTACGCATCACCTGACCTTACATCCCTAAATTTAAATATAGCTTTTTAAGTAAGCCCATTATCATCCCAAGTTACAACTCACACAATCAAATACCAAACATATAAAGATTGTTTTAAAAATGTTTCAAATTTTTTGGAGCGTTGCATTTTGAAAAATTCAAAATTTAAATTTAAAGTTTTTTAACCTTAACTCCTATGGTGTTGTACATCAAATAAAAGAGCATAAAAAATACTATAAAAAGATACCTTTCCCATCTCTCTATCTTAATTAGGGGAGCTGCAGTCACAATTTAAAAACACATCAATCTTCTGATTTTGGGGTGTTTTTGGACATTTTATATAGCTGTATTTTCAAAACCTGTCGATATATGAGGATGAAATTTGGTATTTTTTTTAATCTATATAGAGGCCACCTATGTACCAAATTTCATTAAAATCTGAGATGGTCAAGTCAAGTCGCTGTGTTGAGTTGATCGGAATATGACGGTGGTGTCTACCAACAGCACAATGTGCCGTGCCATGTCGCTAAGGGGATGCATGACTGATTCCAGGAATACAACGGCAATGTCTCCATTCTCCCTTGGCCGGCAAAATTGCCCGACCTCAATATCATAGAGCACTTGTGGGATTATTTAGATCGACTGGTTTGATGTGCTGATCCACAACCACGTCATCTCTGGGACCTCTGTGCTCTACTGCAGTACAAATGGACATGTGTGCCTTGGGCAACCTTCCAGGGTCTCAATGCAGCCATGCTGCACCATCTCACCACTGTCATCCAGGCCAAGGGTGGTTATTCCCAAGTAGGTGGTCATATTATTCTGATATGACTGTGTATGCTTTGCTTCTGGGTTAAAACTTCAAAAGAATGTTGTCCACCCACACATGTGTTAAACTCATCCAGACAAGCCTTTCCCTGTCTTTTTCAAAGTGTATTCAAATTTAAGAACAGAATCAGGGAACTTATAGGATATTTAAATTCACATACGCAGAAAATGCATTAAATTAGTCATGATAAACTTGGGCATTTTACTTACGTTTTGTCTGGTTCAACATTTCTTGACCACAATTTAACTGGCTTTTCAATTATAGCACCACATGTTGTTGCTCCTATTCATAGGCATAATTTATACTGTACAAAGTAGTACCTAATAAAGTGACCACTCAGTATGTACTCTTTTGTATCTGTGCAGTGGTGGGGTGACAACACACTATAATGAGATGTTACAAATTTCCACAGTAATTTTTGTGCAGTTGGGCTTGGGTTCTTTTTTGTTGTTTCAGGATTTAATGGCCACTGTGATCAACTCGGATACTCTCTTCTTCATGTATCAGTCGACGAGAACTTCCTCCTTTTTCATCAAGCAAAATTAAAAGTTCAAACTTGGTACTTATCCTGTCCTACACCTTCTTGTATGCCCATAAAATTTTGTTGGCAGAAACACCAAATTCATTATTGTTTTAACAAGAAAAGACTACAAGGAACTGAAAAACGTGAATTTTAAGTGAGATTGAAGTTCCAAAATCAGTACTCTGCCACTGCCATCTTAGCTCTGAAAACAGCTTTTTGGATCACATAAGACAGCATCAGATTTAATGTGGACAGAGTATATGAATATTTAAAACTTTCTTTTAAAAGCAAAGGTGAAATGCTTCCTCTGTTCATTTATATTGAAAGTAAGTTAGACCTAAATCTGTGCATTAGAATAGGAAAAACATATTTCGTTAAGTAATTGAAGACTCACTTCTACATTATTATCATGGCAATAATTGTCATGTTTTCTAAACTCATGAGTCCTAATTTTTTGTTGCTGAACTATGGGAGTTGGCTTATACTGAATATACATTGGCTTATGCATGAATATTTGTGGTATACCTAGAACATTTTTTCAATTCACTTCAAAGAATTCCAACTGAACATACAGATACCCAAAAAATGTTGCAGATACTTCTTATCTCTCTGTGGGCTCTGTCTTTTATTGCTTATCTCAATGTGTTGTTGATTGTGTTGTTTATAATAAACTGAGAAACACATAGTTAAATCCCTGAAAAACACTGATATTTTTAATAATATGCTGCAATTGATTTCACTCTTGAAATACACTTCAGTTGCCTATAGTTTTAAGAAAGGACATTGTAGTGGGATGGTTTAGTTACCCTTTATATTTCCATTCTTTTCATTCTAGTGTAATTTGTAATTGCTATATTTGTCCATTTCTGTCAACTTGCCTTTCTTTTAGAAGCAAGCTGCATTGATACAGCAGCTTGAAGAGGAATTGCGTCTTGCACATATGAGGAATCCAGATGCAGAACTTCAGCACCTTGAAGCTTTGTATGCTGAAAAAGAGCACATGACCAAAGAAATTTATCTTCTCAGGGAGACTATTAAAGTGAGTATTTACACCTTAATTCTTCAGGATTTGAATAACTAAAAGTTTTTGTGATTATCCATGTTTATCACTCAACATGCTAGTACATTTGTAATAGTAAGTCAAGAAATCTTTGGCAGTCTTCTTTACATGTTATACTTTACTTTTTATAATTATATCGAAATATTAGTGAATGATTCTTTAATATATTTTTCATGTTTTGTTCCTTTTCAAGCGTAAAGACTCCTTCCTGCCCAGGGAACTGTAAAGTTGAAGTGTTTTAGTGCTGCATGATTTTTTTGTGTGTGTGATTTATATTTGGTTCAAATAGGCTAAACTACTGAAGATCATCTATTTATATTTGCATTCCAGTAGACTAAACTAGTGAAGAGCACCTATTTATATTTGCGTTCCAGTAGGTCAAACTAATGAAGAGCATCAGTAGAAAGGCCATTTCACGTAATATGAAGAACCAATAATGAAGCAAAAATTTTCATGCATGATTTATTATGTATTAAACTTTAGGAATAGTAAGAGCTTTCGGCTGAAACATCAGCCTTGTTTAAAAGACTTGCACAATCTCGCCTCTTCTAAATCTTGAGAAAATTCCCCACCATTAATTTCACTTTCAATCCTGAAAACTATAACTGTATTAATTTCTTGGCTGTGCAAATGAGTAGAATCAATAACAATCTCCATACATCTGTCTACAGAAAACCCACCACCATCACAAACATCATCCCATTTTATTCTAATACTGCTCTTTCCTATAAGCTTGCAGCTCTAAAATCACTCATTCACTGTGCCAATGTCCTTTTCAGTGAACCCCACTCATTACAAAAAGAATATGCAATCATCAAAGAAATTACCACAAACCACCAGTTTCCCCTCAGAATTGTCACAAAACTTTTCAAAAAGTTTGAAGCCAATCAATTTGTCTGTCACCTATCTCCTCTGCAGAAACTGTCACTTTTTTTATTTGTTCAGTCCCCTACCATCATTCTTGTACTTACAAACTTGTCAAAAGTTTTGGTTACAGGCTTGCAATCAATCCTGCTCCCACTACCATCTAATCAATATCTAAAGATAGATCCTTTAGACCGTCCTGGGGTATACCTCATCCCTGTGTCTACTGTCTATTTCCTCTGGCGAAAAATGTTATATTGGTAGTATCTTTTGTACAATCAATTGCAGAATTTTGGAACATAAAAGGGATGTCAGAAAAAGCCTTCCCACTTCTGCACTTTCTCTTCTGACTATTGTAGATACCTCTGCCTCTCCAATCTGGAAAAGTATCAAAAGGATTGCACCCTTTTCAAAAAAAAATTTCGTTACACTACAGAGAAAGCATTGAAATTCTCTTCAATAGAAACTCTTGCAATTCGGATACACCCATCAATATTTCAATAATTTGAAATCTCTACTGGCAACAGCTAAAGAAACTATGTCAACCATGTGAATGCTTGCTTCTAGTGTGAACAAGGCTGATGTTTCAGCAGAAAGATCTTATTATTCATTACTATTCCTAAACTTTAATATACAATAAATCATACATGAAAATTTTTGCTTCAATTATTAGCACTCCACCCCTCACATCCCCACCCTCCCAAGCAGATTAAAAGTGTAGCAACTTCCATGGACTTCAGTGGAAGTACTACACCTTTCACTTGCACAGGCTGTTGAAATCAAATGTGTGGAAGCCACAATAATCCTACTGCATTTTATTATTTGTCTGGTATAGACATGCTGTATTTGAAGTACTACAATAACAAGTGCAGTATTGCTGTCTATTGTAAAACTTAAACATTGGTTTAGCAGAGCTGAATTTGGATTTGAGTCCCAGATGAGGCATGTATGGTGTGCTTGCTTTATGGTGCTGGCTCTTTCCCTTCCCTGGAACCAATGGCCCCAAATTAGGAATAGGCAACTGCTCATTGTGGCTGTTAAATTCCAGAAACACACAAAAAAACCTTTTAAGTTTTTATTTTTTATTAGATGTTCTGAATTATTTATAACAGTGCAGTATGCCAAACAAAATGCTGTCAAGGACTCATTGAATTTCTTTCTGATATTTTAAGTTTCCTATGTGACTTTCCCTTATGACTTTTTTTAATTTCGATTTTGTTTTTATACTAAGCAGATTTGTTTACAGTTGTTCTATTTAAATAGGCAAAGCCCCTAAATTACACTGAATGAAATTTTCATACTGCACTCATCAGGGCCTGAAAAATACCATGCCCGCCCGAGATGCCCGGGGCATGTAAATTATTGGCCTGGGCAAGTAAAAATGAAATCTAGTTTGTCCGGTTGGGCAACTAGATTTAAAAAAAAAAAAAAAGTTTGGAATGAAAAATTTTCTACTCTAGGAAAAAAGACAGTCGTCACATGTTTTTCATTTTGCTGCAAATCACCAGAAGTTTTATTATTGTTACAGAATGAGTGCCAAGGCCAGAAGAATAGCGCATCTTCAATTATATTGTGCTCTATGCCCAGAAATTGAGGCCATACGTAGTTTTGCTCCAGATGTTGTTTACAGTTAACAGCAGGATGCATGCCTCAGATGAAACTAGCCTACAGTGTTTAGTGACAAAATGCGTAAACTGCCATGAAACAGGAGGATGCAGACTGATGGGCAAAAAAGCCATGCTTTGTGGGGAGAGGGAGCGACAACAGAATATTTATGGCGCAGCCCCAGGTGGGATTAGATCTCTGATATAACTTGCGCGAGTGAAGGAGGGAAAAGTGGAAGCACACACACACACGCGCGTGCGTACTGACAGCGGTACTACTGAAACAAAAGCTAAGTTTCATTTAAGAATGAGCCTGCGCTATGCGTTCCACTTAACCGCGAGAAGGGCGAAAGTTACTGACGATAACTTAATTTATCTAAGAGAACACTAGTTTGTGTTAACTGCGAATATAAGTTGTATTTAGTAATGGATATATGGTGTTTTTATGCAAAAAAAAAAAATCCAGCAACGAGAGTATATCTCATGGTAAGCAATTATGTGAAATTCCCGATCTGTCAGTGGTAGTTACAAATTCGTCTTTTGCATTGTTGAGTGACGTAATTTCAGAATCAGAGTCTACATCGTTGGCAAAACGGAAACTTAATCGGACTATGATAAAGCGTACAAAAAAAAAAAAAAAAACTGTTTCACAGTTGAGGAATCTTGGATAAAAACATTTAATTGGCTAAAGTCAAATGACAAGACTATTATGTGGTGCACTGCTTGCGAAAACCATCCTAAAATTGTCGATACCACTAACAATTTTTTTAAGGAATGTGAGGTGTTAGGCGATGATATACGTTTAATAACTACATTTATCTAAGAGAATTTTCTACTCTAGGAAAACTTATCAAAGAGAATTTTCTTAAACTGCTATACAGTTAACTATGATTATTTAATTGTTTTTGCAAAACACAGACATGTATTAAAAATTCTTGAACATGGCATCATCACTAAATTTCTCAAATGCCATTCATTACCTTTCTTAAAACTTGAGATATATGGTTTTGTGCATTTTGAATAGACACTTTAAATTGGTGATGCAAAAGATGTATAAAAAGTTAATCATAATTTTTAACTTTAAAAAAATGAGGCTTTTGTTTTGTTATCTTAAAATATAGATTTTTCTGGGCATGTAGATTTTACTTCTGGGCATGTAGATTTTACTTCTGGGCAAATAAATATTTTCTGCATATGCCCAGCTGGGCATATAATTGCACATGCCCAGCTGGGCATATAACTTTTCAGATATTTTTCAAGCCCTGACTCATGTTATACATAATCAGGAACACATTCCTGAGTTGCAATTTTGCTGCTAATTATTTCTAGTTTCTGGGAAAATAACATAACCCCATGTACTTTAATTTTTGTATCATCCACACCAGCATATAACCCGCAGACTGTGACATTCAGAAAAAAAAATTGCAATATACAAGGTCTGTCCGGAAAGTAATGAGACTCATTCCATAACAGACATTTATACTTGTACATAACATTAAAATTCCTCGAAATAACATCCTTGAACATCAATAGACCGCTGCCAGCGTTTCTGACATGCCGCATACATAGATGCCAACTAGTACGGATTTTCCGTAATTTTACGGATTTTTGGTTGCTGTTACGGAAGTACGGAAACACCGCTGAAATTACGGAAAATCGCCATTTGATTTAATTTTCTAAGATAGAAAGCAAATTTTCATCAACTTAAAAAATTTTGTTGGTTCTTCAAGTTTTTCTGGGGGAAAAAAATTAAATGCTACATTCAGGGCTGCCAGACCTGCGCCAAAACGTTGTTCTTGCGCCATTCTGCTAAAAAATCGCCATTTCGACGAAATCTGCGCCAATTTTGCGCCAAAAGTTAAAAGTTACCGGTCATCGATATTTTAGCGTTATCTTACGACATTCGAAATCGATTCAGCGGTGAATTCGTACGTGAGATTCTTCCGCGGATTCGCGGAGTCCCCTCCGTTTTTTTTTTTTTTTTTTTTGTTTTTTTCCGAGATCGATGCAAAAGTGAAGAAATTTTCGGGATATTAGTTGCGGGGGGGGTCGTATTCCGTCTGGGGACGTTGTTTTGTCTTTTTAATCGTTCGGAAACGGAAGTTAAACGAAGTGCAGATTTTTTCCGTAATCGTATTTTTTTTTCTCTCGCGATGTTGCTTCTGTTCAGTACTGTTAAATATAATTTCATTGCATAATTTCAGCTTGAAATTGTAGGCAACGATTTCCGAAAACGGAAGTTAGGCCGCCCGAAAATTTCCCCGTAATTTTCGGCGACGAGATTCTCACGCTGATTCGAGGAATTCCGTCTTTTTTTGTTATCATTTGGGAGGATTGGGGGGGGGTATCGTTTTCTCCGTTGGAGGACGGAATTTCATCCTTCGAAAACGGAAAGCAGACTGAGATAAGATTTCTCTGGTAATCGTAATTTTTTTTCTCGCGATGTTTCCTCTACCCAGTATTGTTAGGTATCATTTTATTCCATAAATATTTGTATTTCAGCTTGAAAATGTTGGATAAAGTTCCGAAAACTGAAGGCTTGAAAAACCGTTATTTCAAGCCATGTTTCCCGATTCAGCGATCGCAAAAAAATATTCGTGTGGAAGAACCAAGGCTACTGCACTAATTCGGCACATGGCCAGTGTTTCTACAAGTAACATCATATCTGAAGTTAAAAAAAAATCTTTTTCTCTCTATCTACGGACGGAAGTAATGATGCTCAAGCAAATAAACTGTATCCCATTACAATAACATATTTTGACGAAAAAATAGGGAAAAATTCAACTGTTTTGTTATCATTGGTTGAATCAAGTAATAATACAAGTGAAGGAATATTCAACGTTTTGAACAATGAGTTTGTTAAAAAAAATATCTCATGGAGCAACTGTGTGTCATTTTCCTGTGACAATGCTAACACTATCATAGGCCAAGTAAAAGGTGTTTCTCACATAAAGAAGGTTCAGCCTGCAATCATAGTGCAGCGATGTTCATGCCATTTAGTAAATTTAGCTGCACAGAAATCTGCTACTCAACTGAAAGGATTTAATGTTGAGCAGTTTCTGATACAGTTGTTTTTTTTTTTTTTTTTTTTTTTTTTGGAAAAAAGTTCAAAGAGGAAACACAATCTAAAACTGAGTCAAGCTGTTTGTGGTACTAAACCACACAAAATTCTAAAGCATGTCAATACTCGCTGGTTATCACTTTTGGAATCCATTGACAGAATTTTAGAACAGTGAGAGGCTCTAGAACATTATTTTAGTGACAATGAAGAAGCTAATTCACAGTATAAGAACCTTGCAAGTATGATTGGAAATCCTTCATCTAAACTTTGTCTTTTTTTATCTGCTACTCTTCCTTTGTTTACATCTGTTAACGTGTTCTTGCAGCAGCAAGCTCCGCTTGTGCATGTATTAAAAAGAAAACTTCATAGTCTGTTATCTGAATTGCTTGTACGATTTATCAAGCCATCGGCATTTGATGTGACAGCAACATCTCTTGCAGATGGAAATTTTGAAAGAAGGAGAAATCAAAAAGAAAACTGTGATCTCGTAATTGGGTCAAAAGCGAGATCCTATATAGGCACAACTGCAGATCTGAGTGAAGACACAGTGGCTACTTTTTATTCTGAGGTAAGGGAATTTTACAAGGCAGGCTGCAATTACATTTTAAGAAAATTTCCACTTAATGATGAATTTCTGAGTCATGCTGAAATTGCAGATGTAGCATTAAGGCAAAGTGTTTCTTTTGCATCAGTCCAATATATGTGTTCCCTGTTTCCAGTTTTGAAACCAGAAGAATCTGACAAGGTGGAATCTGAATTTACTCACTACCAGTTTGAAAATTTTAACTGTGCTGTTACTTCTGGGAGAATGGATGAAGTGTGGCACAGAATTTCTTTAATGAAAAATGAAAGTGGCCAGTTAAAGTATGAATCATTAAGCAAAATTATGAAAATGATTTTAATAGTCCCTCATAGCAATGCAAGTACAGAAATAATTTTCAGTATTGTGAAAAAAACCCATGAATGATTCAGACCTAATTTAAGCAGTCATGTGCTGTCTTCTTTATTAGTAGAAAAAAATAAACAGCATTGCACACAGTGAACTATGCTATCAGAAGTTTTTGCAAATTGAACTAAGGAAGGTCAAAATGGCAACTACAGCCAGTTTATCATAATAATTTGGCAACATTCCAAGGAATAATTTTTCTTCATGTCTGGAGGTAATTTATTATATTTTCCTGGTAGACAGTATTTTAAATTTTCTTTCTAGCAAATTATTTTTTATTGTATTATTATTATTATTATTATTATTTTGTTAATAGTTCTGACAGATTAAAATTTTTTGCAGTGTTAAATACCCAAATTTGCTGCTGTAGACTGGATTACTGAAAATTACTGAAAAAAAAAATTGTTACTGAAAATTACTGAAAAATGAGCATGTTGCTTACTGAAAACTACTTTTAGAGGTTGGCATCTATGCGCATAGTTTGCCTGAAAGTTGGAAACAGGGATCGCTTTCAAAGCACTCGTCGCGGCAGTTTGCACATTTGTAACAGTCCCAAAATGGTGTCCTTTCAGGCTGGATTTGAGCTGGGGAAATAAAAAGAAGTCAGCCGGGGCCAAGTCCGGGCTGTAGGGAGGTTGGGGCAGCGTTGCCATGTTGTATTTCGCCAGAAACTCTCTCTCTCTCAGCTGCGCATGGTTCGGCGCATTATCGTGATGAAGAACCCAAGTGTTGGTGATCTCTGGGCGGATGCGCGTAACTCTGTTCTTCAGCCGTTGAAGCACTTCCACGTAAACAGCAGCGTTAACTGTTTGTGTGGGTGGTACGAACTCCTTATGGACAACACCTTTACAGTCAAAGAAGACAATGAGCCTCGATTTCATCTTCGATTTGCACATTCGAGCCTTCTTTGGTCAAAGAGACTCAGGAGTGTGCCACTCTGAGCTCTGTCTTTTCGTCTCCGGATCGTACTCAAAGACCCCACGTTTCATCACCTGTTATCACTTTTTCCAAAAACCAGGTTCACTCCTCACACAGTCCACAAGCTCACGAGAAATCAACACATGGTTGTTCCTCTGTTAATCGATCAAAACCTTAGGAACCAATTTGGCGCAAACTGTCCGCATTTGAAATTCTTGCGTGCTGATTTCATGCACAATGGATTTTGCGAGTCCCACGTGCTGTGCTACCAATCTAACACTCAGACATCGGTTAGAGTCCAAACCGCTTTCACCTTTTCCACATTGTCCGAAGTGTGAGACGTTGAAGGGCGCCCTGGGCATGGCTCAACCTCGACGCTCTCTCTTCCCTCTGTGAACGTTTTGTGTCACCGAAACACTTGTGCTTTTGATAAAGCATCCTTCCCACAGGCTTTCTGTATCATAGGAAGTGTCTCGGTCACGGATTTTTCAAGTTTAACGCAAAACTTTACCACGAATTGCTGTTCGACACTCTTCTGCATTTTGACCGTTACTTGGCGCTCACACAGCTGTCCACTTTGCAAGTGATCCTCACTCTGTAAAAGCTCAGAGCCAACTGACAAGACATCGATCGTTTACCTAACATACCCCGCCACCCGTCACGCTCAAAGACTCCGCCCTCCGGCTCTTCTGATTTGCCCAGGAAAACTGGTCTCATTACTTTCCGGACAAACCTTGTAATCTGCACATCATAGATTTTGAACCGGAAGTAGAATTTTTGACAGAAAAGTCGGTCACATAATGACCCAGGAGTCCGAAGAAGTAAGAAAAAAACTGTTTTATTAAATGAAGAAATTCATTTTTAAAGTTACTTTTTCAGATTTTTATCTCAGGACAGATAAAGCTCAGTGGCATGGCATCCATAGATCACGCCAATGCAGCTCCAGAGTATTGCATTATTACACCTTGCCAATGATGAAAAGCTGATACAGAACAAGTCATAGAAATACCTTATGCACTCGCATATAAGTCGAAAGTTTCTGGAGGAAATCCTGCTTTCAGAGTTGCGGGGATCAGCTTTATACATGGACCAACAAAATTAGGGCTAGACTTCCATGAATTCTCCCACATAATTTACCAACGGATTTGTTTACATTTTAGACCGTGGCACAGCAACTTTCTGCACGTTACTGCGCAATTGTTTTCTGACCTAAAAACTACTGCACAGTGACATGATCGTATCCTCAACTGTTTCCACCACTTTAAGTTTAAATTCGGCAGTTAACTGAAACATTTCCTTTTCAAAGTCATCATGAATAGCAATGAAGGAAAATATCAACAGCAAAGACATTGGTCAGAATGGTGAAGGATGAACTAAACACAAGGTATAGCGCACACGAGATCCGAAAGGAGGAACGCTTAGGTTCGTGCAGCAACCGCTGTGCATATGTTTTCATTGGCTTCTTGACAAAAATGGAGACAGCATAACAGTCAGAGTTGTCCTTCTCAACAATACAAAATGACTCCTGCCATCTCTTCCAACTTTCCCGATCTTTCATTATGACATCCCTCCTCTCCTCTCTCCACTTCGTACAAACACCTGAACTGAGGAAATTTTTTTTGAGAAAGTTCCTTTTCTGATTATACCCCCTGTCTTGCACAATTACCCTGCGAATTTTTAAAAAATATCAAAGAGCCATATAAACTTTTTTAAATCGGCGTATTATCTGCAGAACCTATATTTTAATTTTTTTAGCAGATAATCCAAGTATTGTACGACGAAAATTACGGTGTATGAAAATTTCTGCTTTGCACAACAGTTCAACATCAGTTCATCTGGTGTCTCTTAATATATAGTTTTGTTAGGTATATGCATATGATAAATGTTTATTATATTGAAAATGTGCATTAAAAATATCCCTTCATATTATATAATCTAATTGTAAAGTCAATTCATCCAAGAATTGCTTATTAAAATTGCCAATGCATGTGAACTTGTGATGTCAAACAAAACGTACATACAATGAGAGAGTGACACAGTTGCGTAGATTGTCAAGCGCATTTGTTAAATGGCACCTGCATACAACGTGTGACTCAACAATGTACTTGCTGGAAAATGTTAGGCTGTCTTTGTTTGTTCAAGTCTTCTAAATGATTTCAGGAAATGTTCCGACAGAAACATCTGTCCTTAGGTCAGAGCTGGAAAATTATTGGGCGCCAAGTCGCCCTAGCACCTAGAAATCAGGCATTGATTCCTGTTTTTTTTTTTTAATTTTATAATTTGCAGTAATTGCTGTAATTTCCATCAGATCATCAAACAGAAATTATGGTATTTTTACTGTTAAAAGTTTAGGTTCTGCAGATTACACTGCGAGAAAAACAAAGGTTTTGCAACACTTTAATTTTTTTAAATCCGCGTGATGTCAGCAGAGGTGGTGGTATTGGAGAAATATTGAAAGTGCATTAACAGTAGAAAGTATGTAATGTAATATGAGTAGCAAAAAGGCAGAAATAGTTTTGTTTTTTACTTATGCACAGTTTGACACAAAATGTGATATAACAAAGGTGATATTATTTCCACGCATGGAAGGCTATGTGGTGTGGGAAGCCTGCTTAGCAGTTCCACACAACATAATCGTTGCCATCTTGGTAATGTTTGCAAATCTCATTCATTAGTTTTGCTGTGCTAATTGCATTAATTGAGACTTTTGTTCACTCTTCAGTTTTACAGAATTTATTTTCAGGTCTTTAGAAATAATAAATACTGTCTAAAAATGCTAATACAGGCCTTTAGAAGTGCTAATGATTGTTAGCAATTTCTATGGATTTTTAGGTCTAACTAAAGTAAACAACAGTAATGCTGAAGAAAGCAAAACTAGGAATTTTTGTCCTTTATATTCACTTAAAGATAGCACAAAAGTATTTAAAAAATGACAGTTACTGTTTATTAATATTTTTTTATTCTTTGAAATTTTGGGTCATTCTGCAAATCATTACTTTTCTATCAGAAATTATGGTTTGGGATCAACATGACAAGTGTGGATTATACAATGATAGCTTTTTTCTTAATTTCATGGTCTGCAGGTATGTCACCACGGATATACAAAGCAATTTTTTCACCTATTTTTTTAAATTTCATAATCTACAGATTATACACCACTGCAAATTATGCATAATTTGTTTGTTTTGTTTTGTTTCTGAATTTCATGGTCTATTATATGTATGAAAAAAAAATCCTGTGCTTCATGTTCTGCAGATTATACAAAGGAAAATATGATATTTTGAGTTTATATTGGCAAAGTTTAACTTCAACGAATTGCATTTTAATCAAATCAAAATCTGAAATTTAAAATTTTTGAAAGCACCAACTGTAAGAATGGAAAAAGAAAATAATGGACAAAATTGGAGTTTTATTTAGCTGTAAGTAGTTTGGATAAAAAAAAAATATGGCAGCAAATACTCTAGCCTACATTACTTTTCATTCCAGCATCTTCACCACCCATTATGATTATGTGTTATTCTTGAAATCTGAATTTGTTTATCTTGGCTCATAAATTTTATAGTTGGCTCCTAGATCTGGAACATATTTTCCTAGGCCTGCCTTCGGTAGTGCACAAAGGTACATAGCAGCTTTATTAGTGAATATTCATACAGTGCATTTTGAGTTCTGACCTACTTAATCATGTTTCCAAACTCTGTTACTGTCATTTTGCAGAAAGATCATTGCTCACAAAAATAATCAAGTATCATAGAAAACTATAAACTGATCAAATGTGGTTTTTAAAATGAATTTAGAGAACTTTCATGCCTATCATGTATTAGGGCTTGAAAAATACTATACCCGAGATGTCCAGGGCATGTAAATTATAGCCTGGGCAGGTAAAAAAAGAAAAGAAAAATCTAGTTTCCCCAGATCAGCCAATTAAATTTAAAAATAAAGTTTGGAAAAGAATTTCCCATATACACTTGCTGGCCACCCAAAATGCAACACCAAGAAGGAAGCATCCGATTGGCCTGAAATTCGTAGCATGCGTAGCCCGTGAGAGGACATGCAAACGATTAGCATTGCAGGGCATAGGTAAATCATGTGCGCCCGGCAAGCCATCCAGCCACAGTGAGGCGAGTATGAATTTGGTGGGTGCAGGAGGGACGGACGGACCGACATGAGCGATTGCCGCAGCTGCGGCACATGGCTGACGCCCAACTCGAGTCCCCTTGATGGGTGCACGACACAGAGCTATGCGCCTCACTTGGGCATGGTAACACCACCACTGGACACTTGATGACTGGAAACAAGTAGCCTGGTCGCATTTCCAACTGTATCGGGCAGATGGAGGGATTTGTGTGTGGCCCCATGAAGACATGGATCCCGCCTGTCAACAGAGAACTGTACCGGCTGGCGGGGGGTCCGTAATGATATGAGGTGTGTTTAGCTGGACTTCACTGGGACCCCTGGTACTTCTACAAACGTCTGTGACCGAGCAACGCTATGTGTGCATCCTTTCTGATGAGATACACCCATTCATGTCCTGCATTCATGCTGTTGGGTTGGGCCTGTTCCAACAGGACAATGCGTCTCCACACAAGTGTCGGGATGCCACATTATGGTTAGAGGAGCATTCATCTGAGTTTGGGGTGTTGCCATTCCTACCCAAGTCCCCAGATCTGAACGTGGTAGAACACATTTGGGATGCCATGCAACGCGCTATCGAACAGAGGAATCCGAGACCTCGGAATACACCCGAATTGTGAAACGCTCTGCAGGAAGTATGGTGTGCATTGCCTACAGCATATTTCCAGAAGCTAGTGGAGTCCATGCCCCGTCGTATTTCTGCAGTCCTGTGCTCCCATGGGGGACCTACCAAGAATTAGACTGGTGTACCAGTTTTTCTGGTACTTCAGTGTACATTTCTGCAGCTGATTACGATCAGTAAGAGCCTTGGATTTATTTTACTTTAGAAGGCAAGCGAGCCCTGGTGGGTTCCCTTCGACAGGAGAAATTCATTGCGGTGCCATCTGCAGGAAAACTAGCTAATGGCCCTCTATTCATGGATGCAAATAAGGTACTCCTGGTTGATTTTCTTTTGCATGGGGAACAAATTTGAATGCACAGTATTATGCTACCCTCGTAAAAAAAGAAGCTTTGACCAGCCAGGAAAATTGTCGAAATTGGACATCCTATTGCATGACAATGCTAAGCCTCGCATGACAAAACCAGCTGTGGTATCAATGAGCTAGGAAGTACTCAGCCGCCACCTCTACAGTTGACTTGGCTCCAATGATTTCCACCTGTTTGGTTCACTTACAGGACATGTAGGAGGGAAGAAATTCACTACAGATCAACAACTACAATAGTGTGTCCTACAGTGGCTGTGTAAGACAGCAACCCAAATCTTTCTGCATGGCTGGAATACAAAGTCTTCCATAGAGATAGGACAGGTGTGTTAATGTTAAGGAAAAGTACTTAGTGAAGAACCCATAGTTTGTTTGGTAAGTGTTTTCCTATTTGTTTCTTTTGTACAAAAATAAGTCCAGGTTAACCGTGAACCACCTAAGTATATTGATATGTTTTATTTTGTTATTTTTTGTGACCATTGTGAAAAATATTGTTTCTTTTTGTGTGCTAATTAATTTTTCAGAACATTACACAGCTAAGCTTATGTTTGTAGTAATATTACTTATGTTGTGTGAAATATCTTATAGGAACTAGAAATGAGAATAGAAACACAAAAACAAACCCTCGCATCAAGAGAGGAAAGCATCAAGAAATTGATGGAGATGTTACAGAGCAAAGGGCTTGGTATGTTATAAATTTGTGGTATAATTTTATCTCTGACATTTTTAATTTTACATTGCAAAAGCAAATACTGTATTTCTTTTTAGAACTTTCATTTTTAACATGTACTTGGTCTGCTTAAATAAAAGAATAATTATTTACCCTAGTATTAAGAATTATATTTAAAAGATTGCTAAGAACATGTAGCTCTTTTCCCATAAAAAGAGAGAGATTGAGAGAGATTGTTAGGAGTGATTAGAATTGTGGGTATATTATAAACTCCCACACCAGTAAACTCCCACCCTTTCTTATGCTGGGAAGAAAACTGCTACATGGTGGAAAACTTCCACACTGGTAGACTCTTACACCTTCTCATATAAGGAGACTAGATTTACCACCCGGCTTTGCCTGGGATTTAGGCTTATTAATTTCATATTCCTTACCCTTATATGTCTCTGAAAAAATCAGGAAAAAAATTGATGCTTGCAAGAAAGAAGAAAGCGGATTTCACAAATTCGGTCATTACAAATTATTTATTCATAGTGTGATTATTTCAGCACTTGGCCGTACATTGCTGTCACAAATATTTGTCGAGAATTAATGTTGATAAAAATTTCAGCCCGTTTTGTTAAGATTTCGCAAAGTTCGTTTTTGCATTTTTTTAATACACAGTTCTCAAAGAATAGAAACACCTGTGGATGTGCCGCGGCGATGAATGCAGTCACGTGCTTTCAGATTTGGACCAGATAGCGATGGCATAGCAAATGATGCTGACTTTATTGATTATCTTATTAATTAATCCATACCTCTCGAACGGAACGACTTAGAGATCTTAAAATAGTTGCGTTGATCTAGAAATTCCTGTATTAATAAGCTATGCAAATTTCACGATGCCACTGTTCAGCGTTCGAGAGTTTTTGCTGCTTCAGACAAACAGACGTTTCGTGTTTTATATATAAGATGTATGTACGCAAATTGCATTTCGCCGCCCCAGTGGCGCAGTGGTCTAAGCGATGGCTTCTGATCATTCGTCCGAAAGGGGACCGGGCTTGAATCCCAGTGAGGCATAGATGTTGTGTTTGTCTTACGGCACTGGCTCTCTCCTTTCCCTGGAACCAGTAGCCCTAATTTAGGGACGGACGACTGCTTATAGCCTATTGAGTTGCTCACGGTGGTCATTAAATCTCCAATAAAAAAAAATTCATTCAGAGATCTTGTCAAAGTGTGGGAGTTTTTCTAGTGGAATAAAACGAAATGTATGAGTTTTCCTAGTGGAACAAAGTGAAATGTATGAGTTTTCTTTGGGATACAAATGCATACGTAAGATCATAATGACACAAGGTTTACGTTGAAGATTTCAGACTTGTTAAATCTTGTAACATGCAATATAAGCTAATCAAAAGAGGCTCAATGAATCGGTCTTCAGGTGCTGACAAGGCACCTCAGCTGCAGGGCTTTCTGGAAGATCTTAAGTTGAAACCTAAATATTTTATATTTATAAACATTTTATTAACTCTAATAAAAGTCACTCAATGTATCATTTCTCAGCTGTTTACAGGGTCATGGGCCTTTTTAAATGATCTTAAGTTAAAAACCTTGTGTCATTATGATCTTACGTATGCATTCATATCACTGAAAGGACTTGTACATTTCATTTCGGCCAGCTAGGAAAACTCCCACACTTTAACAAGATCTCTGACTGAAACACAATTTGTATGCATTCCCTTATAGTATGAGAAGTTGTAGGAGTTTACTTGGATTCCAGAATTGTATACCAAATTGCTTGTAGTTCACTGTGCAACATCTTTTCAGAAAACGTGAAAAGTACATCTTCCTGGAGTAGGAATTGAACACACATCTCCCGATCTTTGTTCAAGCATGCTATCTATTACACCATCCAGAACAATGATTTTTCAAGTAACTGGAGCTGAGCAATTATAGCTTAGAAATCAGAACAACCTCTAATTTTTATAGTAAAAAAAATCCTATTCTTCCTTATAGCGTCAGCGACTCATTTCAAATCTAAGAACAGATACATACATAAGTACATATCACTAATCTGTTCTCTGAGATTCAGAGGTTAGCTCCACAAAGAAAAACAATCCATCAGATAAATTTTTAACTGATTATTTACTTACTGTTGCCATATCAAATATCTCCATTTGCTGCGATCTTGGCACACAGCTTGAGCTTCACTGGCATCAATCTCACGTTGTACACAAGACCTCCTGTACTTCATACTCATAATCTTTTTCTCATGCAGACACTCTTGAATCTGGTCCTCCCATAATTTCCTTGGTCTTCCCAGAGATGGAAAGTTTGTGCCAATTGCGCTGAACTGCTACAAGTTACGAAAAAATTAAAATATTTGCGCCCAACTGTCCTGAAACGGCAATCCACAGCCAAAACTGCCGAGCGAAAACAACAACATTTTCACTGCAAAAAATGTTGTTTTAAACGGCGAATCGAATGACGCTTTTCTAAGGTCTACGTCATATAACGACACTTAATTAACACGTACCGCTAATCCCAACATTTTGGAATGTTTTTCACCTACCTTTGAATTCGTTGTTTTTTTGTCCTAAGTGATGAATAGGTTTTGTGATGTGAATTTTGTTGTAATCACGTGGTATGCAGGAGAAGTGATGCTGCATGTTATGAAATCCTGACGAAGATTGTTTACAGATAATTTGGTAGTCTTTCGAAGTGATGTGCAATTAAGATTGTTTATATGTCGTTCCCCGCTCTTTGGGATGGCGTAGTTATTTTGTTCCGGGCGAAGAGGTGTGCGATTACATAATACAATGTAAGGTTGACGCTGAAGATGACTGAAAATGGCTCTCCCATCTCAGGATACGATCGTTCTGTTTCTAAAGGATTCATAGGTATTCAGATATGCCAACTTTTATGGATTCTCCGTAGCTTGTACGGATTTTCATTCCATCTGACGATTTTACAGAAGTTCACCCAAAAAACAACGAAAATCCACGCAAGATCCCTGCATGCAATTTTCTGGGGTTTTTTTACCGTCTTTTGGTAAAAAAACCGCACTTTATAGATAGGCCCTATACTCTTTTGATGTTCTGACTTCCCCCTCCAACAAAGATGGAGTTTTGTCACGTGATTCCCCGTACATCCATTTGAGGGTGCCGTGCCCAAAAACCGAGAGGAAGCTCAGCTCAGCGCCTTTTGTGAACGTTGCATTGGTTACGTGTGGTTTTGTGCTTGTGAAAATTTCGGTGCAAACATTTTAACCCTTTCCACTCAACTGTCGGGTGACACCCGACATTATGAAATCGCCGAATAGCTCGCATGGCGGATGTCACCCACCACGCTGATGACGCCTCTATAGCTTGCATGTTGGCGCTTGCGAGACATTTCTTTTTCGTCGAATAGGTCGGGGTGTCACTCGCCACGCCCCTGTAGCTCGCATGCTGGGGCTCGCAAGACATTTCTTTTTCACCGAATAGAGAAAAAAAACGTCATCGGCGTGTCTGGTGTCTCCGGCCAGGATGATGACACCTCTATAGCTCGCATGTCGGCGTTCGCGGGGAATTTCTTTTTCACCGAATAGCTCTCATGTCGGTGTCATCCGTCACGCCTATGACGCCTCTACAGCTCGTATGTCGGGACTTGCGAGACATTTTTTTTTCGCCGAATAGCTCGCGTGTCGTGTCATCCGCCACGCCTATGATGCCCTAACAGCTCGTTTGTTGGGACTCGCGAGACATTTCTTTTTCGCCGAATATTTCGGATGTCACCCTCTATGCCGATGACGCCTCTATAGCTCACATGTCGGCTCTCGCGAGACATTTCTTTTTCGCCAAATAGGTCGAGTGTCACCCGCCACACCGATGATGCCTCTATATAGCTCGTATGTCGGGGCTGGCGAACCAAAGCTGAGCTTTTACTGATAAGTTGTGGCCTCTACTGCAGGGGGGGGGGGGATAATAAGAGTGCTGGGTGAGTATAGGTAAAAAATTATTCGAATGGAAAGGGTTAATTTAGATTAAAACAAAATGAAATGTAGCAGTGAAACAGCTATGACAACAAAAAGAATGAAGTAAAATAAAACTTATTGTCAAGTGTATTGCAATATATGTAGGAAAAGAATGGCCTTTTTATGAAGCATCTAAAGTTTTGCCAAATCACGTTTTGTAAGCCATGTGGCTGCGATTTTAGCCTACCACACAGCGGCTGTGATGATTGTAGGCATCATGCGGAGAGCAGGAAGCACAAAGATCATGTCAAGAGACTAAATGGAGACGTGAGTAAAATTAATGTAACAAAAAAACCTCTGACAGCTTATAAAGAATCCTGGAAAAAAAATTTCAAGACCAGATTAATGCTGGAAAAATGCAGCGAAATAAGCGAAACAGAGAAGAAGAAATTGAATGTTCACAAGGTGATTTGAAACAGGAAGAAGCTGAACTTTTGCAGCAGTTGGATTCCTCTCATAAAATGTTAAACAATGCTGAGATAAACATTGAATGTGGCATAAAAAAAAAGAGGCATGAGTGCAATAAGAGTTTGTTCTATCTACTAATATTTTACCTGCTCTGAAAAAATATTTTCTTACACAAAAATCTATTTTATCTGCTCCAAAAATGCATTTTGTTGCTCCAAAAACACATTTTGTTGCTCCAAAAATGTATTTTTACCTGCTCCAAAAATGCATTTTGCAATTTTCCATCACTGTCTTCCCCTACCTCTCTTTCCTGCCACTTGGGCTGAAAAAAATTTCTTAGTAAGCATCTCATCACTCATTCTTTCAACATGGCTAAACCACCTGAGAATATTAGTCTCCACCTTACTGACAACATTTTGCTTCACATTATACAACTGCAACACATTCTCATTCCTCACATGATCAGAGAGTGAAACCCACATAAGTAATGCAGCTCTGCAGCACACAAACAACTCCTCTTCTGCAGTACCCAGGTGTTACTGCCATACGTCAAAGTAAGAACATTTACACTTTCATATCCAGCCATTTGGGACTTTCTTGAGAACCCATCATTCCTGTGAAATCCTCCTAAAGCAGCTATGACTTTCAATGAACAATTCAATTGCCTACTAATTTTGCTATCTAATTTGTTCTCTCTGTCAAACATGCTTCCTAAATAAACAAACTTGTTCACCTGGTCAATCGCTGTGCCATTTAGACTTATCTTGCATTCAGTGCTACAGTTCCTCACTCAATAACCATAGCTTTGGTTTTTCCCTTATTTATACTCAATATAGATTTCATACAGACTTTTTACATCCAGGACAACATACTCTGCAACTCACTTTTGCTCTCTTCCAACAGGTCTGTGTCATCAGCATACAGCAATCTGCACACACAAACAGATATAGGTCATAAATAACTTGTACCTCAGATATAAAAATTCAGAAAAAAGCATAGGATTGCTTCTGCTAGCAAAACCTGAGGTACTGTTGTTCAGATTCCTGAGCTATAATTTCTTAGCTTCAGTACTTGAAGCTTCATTGCCCTGAGTAGTGTAATGGATATCGTGCTCGAACAGAAATCAGGAGATGCAGGTTTGATTCCCATTCCAGGAAGATTTAATTTTCAAGTTTTCTGATGAGATATTATATGGTGATCAAGTAAACTACCAGCAATTCAGTATATATGCAATTCTGATTAATGTGAATAATCTAGTGAATTTTCATGTATTTATGAGAAACACTTCCTTAATTTCTGATATGCATATATACATAGCTTGCCGCAAAACAACTGATAATTTTTCTAATTTTTCGTAAAAAATGTGCAGTACTGCGTTCTACCTTGGCATGAGCTTCGAAAAAGCGATAATCGTTGTAGTAACCATAGCAACTGAGCACACCTGTTTAGCATGCATGTGTCATCAGTACTGTGCAGTTTAATACGTGTTGTTTCATGCACTCCTAACAAGTGTTTTTGCGCTGCGATTCAAAAAATAGATGTGACAGAGAAGCAAAATTGCACCATTGAATTTTGCTGTTGACTGAAGAAGTCTATTCGAGAGACTTTCCGTCTTATGCAAGAGGCTTATAAAGGTGAATGTGTAGAAAAATCAACAATTTACCAATGGCATAAAGAATTTATGGATGGTCGTGAGTTGGCGGTTTTAATCGCGCATGGAGGAAGCTCTTTGATGAGTGTTATAGAAGTTAACATCAATACAATAGGCGTTACTATATGGGAAGACAGACACCTATCAATTAGAGACATCGAAGATGTGGTTCACATTTCAAAGTGATCAATTCACAGAATTTTAACCTCGCATTTGGGCATGAAACGAGTTTTTTCAGCATGGGTTCCCCATTTCTTATTTGGAGTAAATGAATATTAAGTTGATGCCCCAACCTGCGTATAGTCCAGACTTGTCACCATGTGACTTCTGGCTGTTCCCTTTTAAAAAAGACATTAGGGGGACAGTAATTTGAGACTGATCAACAACTTATTACAGCTTCTCAGAGGTGCTTCAACAGCATTCCAGAAGACATTAAAACAGTGGGAGACCTGTGTTTGATGCAATGGACAGCATTTTGGAAAAATTTACCACTTCCTTGATAATTAAGGTGCGCCTTTTTTTTCTCTTTTTTCTTTTTTTCATAAAAGTATTCTCAATTATTTTGGGACAACCCTTGAATATTAACAAAATTATAAAACTCTGTGTTCCATCATACATAAGTGGGAAACAAATTTCCCTGAAGAAATAATTCTTCACAAATACATGGAAGGTAATACAAATGTAATCATTGGCATATTTGTGCCAATGATTACACTTCTGTATCCCAGTGATTCAAAAGATTTTCATGAGCAAATGTAAAAGTTAGATCTGTGGTCATTATTTCAGCAAATATATTTCATTTGCTTGAACTTTTAGAACATGTTGTAACTTGGTAAATAGAACGAAACTGAAAATAATAATAATAATAATAGCACAGTGTTGTGTTAGGAAGTTTCATGAGCTTTTTATCCAAATGTCTCTTCGTGAGGAAGTGCATCTTACGTTTGTTCCCAGTGAAAGAAATGGGTTTAAATCAGACATGCACAACCCACGGCCCTCGGTCTTATTGTATGTGGCCCGCACGCACCAATTAGCACGAAACAGGAATGAATTAGTCAAACATTTATAGGAAAATTATAGGGATATGAAAATTTTATGGGGCACTAGGGGTACACACAAGTATATGCAGGGTTCTTAGGAAAGTCCGTTTACCCCACTCTAGTTTTTAAACCGCATATTGTACCGCCACGGAAGTATAATGTCTACCTATAGAAAAGTGACTATGCTCAATCGATTGGATGTGCTTGTAGCGCTCATAGTGGCGAAATGCGGAACTAAGCAAAACTAACTCAGAAACCAAGAGAGCTACGCAAAAAAGTTCAATTACAAAATGAAAGAGTGGTGTTTAATTAGTACAAAATGGCACTTGGTTCAACAGAAACACTTACAGAAAAGACAAGACATGTTAAAGTAGTAAACTTTAAATTACACACAAAACAACACAGACGCAACACACAGTTTGTGTAGTACAGGTGCAACTAACCTGGCAAGTACTCTACTGTACACGTTGTTCGAAGTGTACACCATCAGCAGCAATGCACATCTGGACTTGGGACAGAAATGCATCTCGAACAGCATGCAACATCAGAGGGGTTACAGAATTACAGGCCCTAACGATGCGTTCCTTTAAATTTGCCACGCAGGAAGGTTCCATAGAGTACACTTGATCTTTCAGGTATCCCCAAAAGAAGTCCATCGGTGTTTGGTCAAGTGACCGTGGCGGCCATTCCGTACAACCACCATGCCCAATAATATTGTTGCCGAACGTGCAAGATTAGAACGAGCAAAGTGGAAAGGTTTTGTGGGAAGAACAGCTGTCATGTTGAAACCATATGCATGGTAATGTATTCAAAGGAACATCATCCAACCAATCGCTTAATGGACCACATAACAGCTGCAAGTAATGCTGACCTGTTAAATTTCCCTCAATGAACACAGGTCCAATTATAGATGTTTGCCACATTCCACACCACACATTAAGTGACCAGCGTACTTGATGGTGTGCTTGCCTCGTCATGTGTAGATTTCTCACATCCCAGTAGTGGGAGTTCTGGTGATTGATGATCCTGCCTCTTGTAAATGTTGACTCGTCAGTCCATAGGATGTTGTCCACAAACCATGGCTTTTCCTGTAAAATGTTCACGACAAAGTTACAAAAGTCATACTGCCTTTGAAGGTCTCCAGGCATCAGGTTTTGCACGACAACATCACGGTAGGAATGCGCACCATGTTCGTTCAAGATTTGCCACACTCGTGATGCCGATAATCCACACGCATGGCTCACCGCCATCGTACTACTTTGGGGATTTGCAAGAACATAGCCCGAAACATCCGCAGGATGTACTCGCACACCAGCACCAATAGGACGACTGGAATGATAACGCTCAGTAACACTTCCTGTTTCTCGCAGCCGCCAGGCAACTTTGGCAATTGTCTTTGCAGCTGGATGCTGATGAGTGGGAAACCATACTCTATACAACCTCGCAACCTTTTTTGCATTCTGCTGACATTTGCTGTACAGCAAGACCATATCACAGTACTCTTCATTCATGAAGATAGCCATCTACCTGCCGACTTCGTACTCTGATTCACTCTCAATTCTCACCCATCGTTTATAGCCCTTCGGCTGTCTGATGTCATTTGACGTCAAACCTGAAATTAGCATAACTACGTGTTATATCACATAACCACCTTTCTGTTGCTGTCGCGTACTAGCAGCAGGACATCTGATGTTCGCATTTTCTTGTCTTTTCTGTAAGTGTTTCTGTTGAACTAAGTGTTGTTTTGTACTGATTAAACACCACTCTTTCATTTTGTAATTGGACTTTTTGCGTACCTCTCTTGGTTTCTGAGTTAGTTTTGCTAAGTTCCGTATTTTTGCCACTACTGGCACTACAAGCATGACCAATCAATTGAGCATGGTCACTTTCTTATAGGTACATGTTACTTCCGTGGCGGTACAATACGTGGTTTAAAAGTTAGAGGGGAAACGGACTTTCCTAAGATCACTGTATATATAATGGTATGAAAATTTTATGAGGGTACAGAAGCAGTGTTTACAATACCATTTGTAACTAATATTGAAACTGCACCTGTTGATTTTTAGATGGAACTTGCTGAACTTCAATATAACTCCGAATTGAAGGTTAAATTTGCAAAAGTTTATTTACTGTAATATCATGTAAACTACTTGCCTTTTGAAATGAAGAGATTGAAAATCCACTTTCTAAAAACGGGGAAATTATTCGGAAGCACTTATGCAAACCAATCACTTTCAGCAATGAAACAAGTAAATCAAGAAGTTGTTCTGGTCTAACTGATGAATACCCAGAGGGAAACCTGCAGGCCTGTGTGTGTGTCCAACATTGAACTAGATATTGAAAGACTGATAAAAAACAAACAATATCAAATTTCTTACTAGAGACCTACAAAAAATAAAATAGGTTTTGGTGATGCTTTCATATTTTTTAAGCAAGTAAATTGTGTGTTTATTTAATTTCTGTACATGACTTTAAAATTTTTTTCAATATTTTGGTTTGGGGATCTTTTTTGAATCTTTTGTTTGGGATACCCGCTGCGGCCCGCCGTTGTTTAGTCAATCTGAAATTGGCCCGTAAGTGCTAAAAGGTTGTGCACATTTAAATTATATTCATGATAATCCACAGACCATTGTTTTTAAGCATACATATTATTTCAATAACTCATTCATATGTAGAATTCTTATGGAAAAACTGAAATTCTATTGTTTTGAAACAGAAATGATGTTTTCCATTCCTGCTGTACAATGATGCAATTTTCCATTTTTTCTTTTAGCACATCTTTTGTAAAAAAAAAATCGTGCTTATGTTACCGGTTTGTCCGTCCGTCCGTCTGTGGACACCACATATCTTCAACTATTTGTCCGATTTAAAAAATTCTTTTTGTGTTGGGAAGCTTGAAATGTGCAAATGATGATCCTTCATTTCACTTTTTTTTTACAATGCGCAATTTCGCCGCTAGAGGGCGTAAATGCATATGATATTGAATTCAAATTACATTTTATTCTATATGTTTGCTTCTAAACATCCGATTTAAAAAATTCTTTTACCTTTCAATTCCATTTATATCAAAGACTATTTTAGGTATATATAGTCACTTTTTCAAGTTACACATAGATTTTCTGCTAAAGGACGCAAAAGTGAACTGCGTTTCCCCCAATATCTCTGCTTCTAAGACATAGATTTGAATTTTTTTTTCTGCACCGGATACAGCTCCTCCTGATGGGAAATGTTTTGCATATGATTTCTAACATTTGGTAAAAAATGGTTTGGCCACCAGTGGTGTGTTAATTTCTGCTTCTGATGTATTTGCAGCAAAATCTGAGCTTCTAAAATCTCAATTGAAAAAATTATTTCGTGGACCGATACCACTCACGTTGATAAACCTTTTCAGAATATTTTCTTCTTAAAATAATGCATGGTTTCTCTGCCAGGGGTGTAGACATATATCTTATTTTTATCAATATCTCTGCTTCTCATAGTTCAATTTGAAAAATTCCTTCTTTGTTGGATAGCGTTTCTAGTGCAAAATGTTTTTCATATAATTTCAAAATTTTCTATTAATTCATAGACTTTCTGCTAGGGGCGTGAAGGTAAATTGCATTTTCCCGATATCTCTGCTGCTAAAAACTCCAATTTGAAAAATTCTTTCTGTATCACATACTAATCCTTTATATGCAAAGTTTTCATGGGAAATACTTTGCATATAATTTCTAATATTTGGCAAAGAATAATTTGGCCACTAGAGGACGCAAGTGTTAATTTCTGCTTCTGATGTGTTTGCAGCAAAATCTGAGCTTCTAGAATCTCGACTGAAAAAATCTTTCGTGGACGGATACCGATCACATCGAAAAACCTTTTGAGAATATTTTCTTCTTAAAATAATGCATGTTTTTTCCACCAGGGAGTATAGATACATATCTTATTTTTGTCGATATCTCTGCTTCTAAGACTTCGATTTGAAAAATTATTTCTTTGTTGGAGTGTTTCCACTGCAAAATGTTTCTTATATAATTAAAAAATTTTCTTAACGTACAAGTCTGCCACCAGATTGCATAAGTTTGTGTTGCTATTTACAGCAATATCTGCAGGACTAAAATCCCGATTGAAAAACTTCTTTCTTCAGTCAGATACTACTACCTGTGCAAACTCTGTGTGCGTATCTTCTTCCCAAAATAATGCACAATTTCACTGTTAGGGGACGCAAATGCTTAATCTGTTTTTCTCAATATTTCTGCTTCTACATGTGCGATTTAAAAAATTATTTCAACACCGGATGCCATTTACCTTGTAGGACACTTTAGGCTAGTATATGAGGAATTTCATAGTTCACAGTTCTGTCGGTAGGTGGTGTTTGTGTACTTCACTTTGTAGCTGTATCTCCGCTTCTAGACACACTACCAAAAAATTCCTTACTGTATGACATTCGCTACAACAGAGATGTGGAGCATTATCCTCTTTAGATAATGCAAAGATTTCCCACTGAAGGTTGAATTTTTTTTTTTTTTTTTTTTTTTTTTGCCATCTCTGTTTCCACAAGACGTATGTGAAAAGTTTTTTCACCATAGCATAGCTTTTTCCATGAGGAATATTTTTTGCCTATTTTCAACTTTTCCATTATGCAAACTTCTTCTGTTAGCAGACGTAGTTATTTCATGTTTTCTTCTATATTTCTTCTTTTAACTGTTTGATTTGAAAATCTCTTTGTCTCTGATACCTTCTTTGTGCCGTGAGAAACTTTTTGGATGCCATTTGTTAATTTTTGTCACATGCTTTTTTGCCATTAGTAGAACTAAGTAGATGTTTCTATTTCTGGATGTTTTATCGATTGTAGAAACCGGTTGATTATTTTCCTAACTGGTTGCATTGACTTTGAATCGCTTTGAATTGATAAATTTAATTCGCACCAGAACGGATTCAAAAGATGTGCTCATTACAACCGAAAATTCGGTGTCATCTTTCTTGTTTTTTTTTCTGAGGAATTATTCACATGGATCCAGAATTTTATAAAAGGGTGGAGCTCAGCACTTTACACAAAAATTAAAGATTAGAAAGAACAACTACAATCTCTCTCTCTCCTTTGCACAAATGTGTTGGAAAGGGCGTGCCTATATACCAAGCATTCCCTCAAGCTATGAACATGGCAACATAGTCTAGTGGATCAAACTAGATCAGCCACAAATACATATGGAGAAGGCCCAGCCCCCTACCCTGTCACTTTTACAGTGTGTGTAAACAACTATGGCTGATTTAGTTTGGACTATGTTGTTATGTTCATAGCTTGTGGAAATATGGTGCTTGTTATATAGGCTGGCCCTTCCCAATACATTTATGCAAAGTTCAGAGAGAGAGATAGTAAGATTTTAGTTATTCTTTCTAATCCTTGTTTTTTGTTTAAAGTGCTCACCTCCACCCCTTTTATAAAATTCTGGATCCATGTGAAGAGCTCAGAAAAAAAAAAAAAAGACGCAGAATTGCGTCATTGTAGAGCAGAAATTGAAACATCATATAATTATATAATATGTCTTTAAACAACAGAATTTCAGTTTTTATTATTTCTAAGCAGAAAAAACATTATGTAAAAGAAATTAAATATTGAAGTTTTTATTCAGATTTTCACTATGCTTGTACATATTTTCTTATAACTTCAAGTGGTTACTCAGTTCATAATTGGAAACATAGTATGACAGCAGGTATAAAGTTTAAATTTTACATGGATTTCATACAAAAAATCTTGTTATTAGCTCAATACCTTTCTACTTCAAATATGAATAAAATTTGTTTGTGCTGTTCTAAACAAGAGATTCAGAATGTGGCTTTCCTTTTTCCAATACCTATAAAAAAAAAAAGCATTTTCCATCATGCAGAAAAATATTGTTTACTTAGAAATTATATAATATTCATTAAAGGAACAGTAAACTAATTTTGGGCATGTTTTCCTGAATCTAATGAACAGTATTCGGGTTTTGTTTGTTGCCTTGGAAATGATCTAGACTATTTCGATTAACTTCAACTGTCACTAAAGATTTTTTAGCTGCTGTCTATATACGAGTATATAAAGGTATTTCTCGTTGAACTAACTGCATATTGTATTGGGTCTTTTTTAGTTTATTTTGTTGTCATGGGAGAAATAACTTTAACAGTATTTCTCGTAGCCCAAGTGCAAGGCCATTAATGACCCCCCCCTCTCACACACACACGAAAATAAGAATACCTCAATAGTTGAACATGATCTAGGAATAACAGTTAGATAAAAAGGCATTTTACCTAACTGTTATTTCTACTGTTATTATGTTATTACTGTATGGCAGGTCAGTCAGTGATAGAAATTTTTCTACCAGCAGTTCAACATCTCCATTACATGTTTGAGCTGACCACCATAAATGGTTGGTTATACTGGACTGCCGTGCTTCTAGTAAAGGAGCTTTCTCTTCAGCAGCTTTTAGATTTTTGGTCAAACTTTTGGCCATGTGCCACACATCAAACTGATGATCAATTTGGGAATATTTTTTCTTCATGAGGGCACGAATGCTTCTATGTCTATCTGATAAAAAACATTTCTTTATTTCTTCATAGAGGCCTGAGAGTAATAAATCGCAACCATTATTTTCAAAGTCCCCATCAAAAACACCTTTTTGGGCGACAATAAAATCTAAAACATTTCCCTTGTGAATATCCATGATGGAATATGTACAGTATTTGGCACAAAAACCTAGCGAATCAAACGGTCCATCTCCGCTCACACAAAATTCGGAATCGCATAATTTTAAATCAGTAATTCGTTTTTTCATACTGTGCCACGTAAACTTGATTATTGGCCCAACTAAAAATTTCCCCACTTTGTAAAAAGTAGTTACTGAGTGCTTGTAAACCAAGGGTTTCAGCAAAATCCGTAAACTGCTTAAAATTTATTCCAGTTGTGTAAATTGTAGCAGAAAGTTTGATGACTAACGAACAGGACACGTGCAACACAAGGAGAGAATAAATACCTCATACTTTCCCTCACAACCCCTACAGCGCCGAGTATACAGATGCCGCTGGTGGCAGAAGTGGTCTGACTGACTGTAGCCTCGGCTTGTCTCGTGTGACGTCATCACCAGAAACTTTGTCACCTGTTTACTCAGCTCCCAATTGCCACAGGGAAACAAATTTCAGCTCTATGAGCATTGATCCATCACCCGCATAATATGACAGCAAAAATTTGTATTTTTGAGGACCTTTTTTTAAAGTTTACTGTTCCTTTAAGTACATTGGGGGGGGGGGGGGGGTAAACGTGGTGAGCGCAACATGTAGTGTACCATTCACTCACAGGCTAATTTTTTTTCATATGCAGAATTTTTCAAATAAAAAAAATGCCTTACTGAAATAACTGAAGAAAAACAATATCTTCCAAAAGAAAAAAAAAGTCTTGTTTCATATAGATACAGAATGTGTTGAAATGATGAAAGACATCAGGACTTTGGATCCTTTCATTTTGGCTGTCATGTGCAATGTCATAAGTTTTCCATGGACTTGGAGCCAGGAAAGAGCCCTCAAACTTGATAAAAGTTCAACATAAAATTAAAATGTCCCTTTATCATTGAGATGTGATTATCACAAAATTTGCTTTCAAAGAACATTTTCTTTTCACTAATCCAGTATTCTAATTTGAAATGATATCACAAAAAGTGCATCTATTATCTGGATTATTTTCCTGCATAGAGATTTTTCTGAAAGATCTGCCAACAACCTTTATTTACAAACAGAATGTGCACATTAATTAAAATGTAACAGGAAAGTTAGGCATTGGAGCACAGTAAATGTTTGATTATCTCACCCATATGGGGTGAAGGGCACTGGATTATCAAAACTGTGAAACCACATAATTTTTTTTCTCTCACCTTATGTTTGTACATTGTGTAATGATTCCACAAATTGGAGACTACAATCTTTATGGTGATTATATATATTAAGGAAATACCTACAACATTACTCACAAATATTTTATTTTTCGAGTCGACCAAGGTTTCTGCGCTCTGGCTCAGCTTCATCAGGATGAATGGCACATAAAATAGCACCTACTATTCATCTTGATAAAGCTGATCTAAAGCCCAGAAAAACCTTGGTTGATTTGAAAAATTTGTGAGTAACCTTTAATATACACTTAAGTGCCAGAAAAACTGGTACAGATGAGTTTATGCAAAGTACATAGCAACATCACCTATGCACGTACTTAGTTGCGTCTGCCAGTGCGTATATAAAGCGATAGACATCCTTGCCAGCTGTCAGAGCTGTTTTTGGCATGAGAATGACAAGTAATAACGATTTAAGCGACACAGTGTCATAGTTGGCGCTTGTGAGATGGGCCATAGTATTTCAGAGGTAGAAACGAAGTTCGGATTTTCACAGACGACCATTGCAAGGGTGTACCATGACTATAAGAATTCCAGCAAAACCTCCAACCTACGATACCAATGTGGGCGTAAAAAGACATTGGGTGAACGTGACCATCGTCGACTGTCAAGAATCGTCTCGTGCGATAGGCGTGCAACACGTGCAACAGGTATCATCAGAATTCAATGCTAGAGCCTCAACAAGCATCAGCGTCCGGACTGTGCAACGTACCCTGCACGATATGGGCTTTGGAAGCCAACGCCAAACTTGAGTCCCCTTGATGGGTGCATGACACAGAGCTATGCGCCTCACTTGGGCACGGCAACACTGCCACTGGACACTTGATGACTGGAAACAAGTAGCCTGGTCTGACGAGTCGCATTTCCAACTGTATCGGGCAGATGGAAGAATTCATGTGTGGCCCAAACCCCATGAAGCCATGGATCCCACCTGTCAGCAGAGAACTGTACCGGCTGGTGTGGAGTCCATAATGATATGTGGTGTGTTTAGCTGGACTTCACTGGGACCCCTGGTACGTCTACAAACGTCTGTGACCAGCCAACGCTATGTGCGCATCCTTTCTGATGAGGTACACCCGTTTATGTCCTGCATTCATGCTGAGGGGTTGGGCCTGTTCCAACAGGACAATGCACCTCCACACAAGTGTCAGGACGCCACATTATGGTTAGAGGAGCATTAATCTGAGTTTGGGGTGTTGCCATTCGCACCCAAGTCCCGAGATCTGAACGTGATCACATTTGGGATGCCATGCAACGCGCTATCGAACACAGGAATCTGAGACCTCGGAATACACCCGAATTGTGGAAAGCTTTGCAGGAAGTATGGTGTGCATTGCCTACAGCATATTTCCAGAAGCTAGTGGAGTCCATGCCCGTCGTATTTCTGCAGTCCTGTGCTCCCGTGTGGTACCTACCAAGTATTAGACTGGTGTACCAGTTTTTCTGGCACTTCAGTGTATCTTGTGTAATGATGTTTTTAGGTGCCATTCATATTGTCTTTTAATGCTTTAAATTAGTGAACTATATAAAAGTGCCCTGAGTAAACTTATGAATAATCAGAAATAAATATGCCACTGTAAGTATTACTTTACTTACTGTGCTTACCACTCTGGCTGTGAAAACTCTACATGAGGTGTAGAAGATTATTTTGTATCTGAATCTGAATTCATCAACTGTGATAGGCCACCCCTGTAGCTGAGGGGTTAAAGATGTGGATTCTTGAAACAGGTGAAGTCGTTTAGAAGTGAAATAAAAAGCAAGTGAGGAAACAGGTGTTTGGAATTTCTTGTGATTTTGTGTAAAATTAGCCAATGAAAGAATTCATGCCTTAAAACTGGAAGTCAGGAGAAAACAAAAGTTTCAGAATCAAATGAAGACAATGGAGAAACAGGCACATATCCAAATGTTTGTTGGGAAGCTGTTCTGCCTACTTTTGATGATGAGGCTGCAGAAGTCAAGCCAACATTAGCAACTAAATCAAGACATCAAACAAATGCAAAATTTTAAAGTTCATTTTGGAAGTACAATGTTTTGTATTTAAAATTTTGATTCATCTTTACTGGTAGTGAAGATAATCCCTTGCCTATGCACATGATTTACAATGAAAGTTTGGCTAATTAAAGTATGAAACCATAAAAACTAAAAAACACATTTAACAACCAACCAAACACAATGAATTTGCCAAATAAGCCTGTTGAATTTTGCAAAACTAAACTGGCTGTGTTAAAATTGACAGAAAATGCAGTGGAGATGTCTGCCCATGGGACTTCCAACAGAAACTCTGCCCTTGCCTTGTATGCTGTATCACTAATAATCGCACAAAAGGAACTCCTCGCAGGAATGATGAAGGTTTGATTCTCTCTGCAGAGAAGAAGGTGGTTCAGAGTGCAGGTAGGTGAAAAAGTTGCAAAGGATATCTTGAATTCCTCTGTCAAACAAAGAACTGATGACACAATTGAATAGAAAACATAAAGGAAATTCTTATTCATAGAAGAAGAAAGCATATCCCCCCCCCTCCCTGCAGTTTGATGAGAGCACTGATTTAACTGATTCTGCCAATCTTCTCACATTTGTTAGGTATGATTGAAAAGGGTCTTTTGAAGAAGGTTTACTTTTTTGTGCATCTTTCTACCAAACAAACAAAACAACTGCAGAAAAAATTTTAATGCCCTTAATAACTTTGTTGCAACACATAACATTGGCTGGGAAAATTGTGTTTGTCTTACAACAAATGAGACTCAAGCTGTATCAGTGGTATTCTTGATTAATCACAAGAGTGGCAGCTGTTTTTCTTTTATCTGACTGGACACATTGCAGCCTCCACAGAGCAGCACTTGCAACAAAGGAAATGAGCAATCTTTTGAAGAAAAACTTGATTAGGCCATAAAAATAGTGAACTTCATTGAGTATCACCCCAAAACTGCAAGAATATTCTTTCTGTTGTGTGAACACATAGGCAAGGAGCACGCAGACACCTCTTGCTACACACTGATGTACAATGGCTGTCCAGGGATAAAATTCCGGACAGGCCGTCTGAGCTCCTAGGTGAAACCAAACTCTTCTTAGTGAATGATGAGATTCACACTGATGTAGTAACTCGGGAATTTTTCTGTGAATTTGATTGACTGACTAAGGTTGCCTATATGGCTGATATTTTTGGTTCACTAAATAAGCTGTGATTAGAGATATATGGAAAGAAGGACCCTAACGAATTCACCATACAGGACAAATTTTATGTAACAATTAAGGAACTACAAAAGTGGTCAAAGCAAGTAAGGAAACTTTGAATATCATTCCTACTGTTAAACAACTTTCTTGAATCCTTTCTGGATGGCTGATGACTTTTCTGGATTGAAGCAATCAATCCAGAAGTGTCATCAGCCATCCAAGAACATTGCTTGTCATTGGCCTGCAGGATAAGAGAGCACTTTCCCAAGGAAGGCAAAAAAGTGCAGCAGATAAGAAATCTGTTCACAGAATAATACTTTCAAGAGAAGAAGATATGTTGAGATTGAACTAACATGTGACTCAGCTGTGAAATTGGCATTAGCCCTTTGACAGGTTTTTGGTTAAAAAATAGATCAGAATACCCAGAACTGTCCAGCAGAGCAGTGGAAAATATTTGCTGCCATTTACCACTAGCCACTTAGGCATTTTCACTTTTAGTGTTTTTAAAAACCAAGTACAGGAATAGACTTGGTGTTGAAAATTATTTGAGACCGAAATTCAATCAATCCAGATATTGAAAGTTTGGTTAATGAAAAAAAAACCCATCCCCTCAGCCATTAGAACTTTTATAAAATATCTTTGATTTTCTTTGATGATGTTGACAAAAATTTTAAATGTTTTTCATGCAAAGAAATACTTGAAAACTATTTTAATGACTGATGTGATATTTTTAATTATCAATTTTGATAAATAAATAAATAATTAAGATTGAAAACTTTTAGAATTTCTCACTGACTTTTTATGTGCAAAAATTGTTTTCCGAGGCAGGCGTATGTGAGTTGCTGAATCATTTTATTGGTGGGTTGCGAATCACCAAAATTTGGGAAACCCTACTCAGAAGTTATTAAATCATTTGCAGAGTGTTGCAAGTGACATAGTGCTAGTTTCAATAGAACTCTTTCATATGGTGTGTTTAGTGAGCACTAGACACAGCACTGTGTCCTCGGCAAAGCAGAATGCAAATGTCATCACTACATCGGTTGGTATGTGAGCATCCTTAAACATTGTTTCCATGCTGGAAGCAGACTCATCATCCTTCCCTGACCTGCATTTTCTTACACTTGAAGCATTTTTCTTCATGGCTAGGAGTCAGTTTCATGTCGAGTCTTGCACTAGATTTTGTCAGAAGAAGTAATCCATGTTACTCACACCACCTAATATATGGTACTTTCGTCAGCACAAAACCCCCTTTTGATAAAATCTTTTAAAATTCCCCATGATACACACACACACACTTGAACAGATAGCAGGATGACCTAAAATGAAAAGACATCAGCCAAATAACAATATTGCCTTATGAGCCAAACAACCACTCAAAGTGATAAAAAAAGTGAATGCGGAAGCTCATGAGATTAAACACCCGCTGTGCAAACCTGCAACATCTACTGTTGTCTCTGGCAGATTCAAACTCTGTGATCAGAACTATAATTCAACCTAAACAAATACTACTGTTTCTCATATTAAAAAAAAAACATTTTCTGTAAAATATTTTGCATTTGGGTGATTATGCATTTGTTTAAAAAACAAAGCACTTTTTTTTGCATGGTTGACTTTAACTGTTGGTGTTATCTGACATGACAGTCATCAATTATTTGGATATAGAACTTAATTGTTCAACATTTCACATTTGTATAAATCATGCATTCTTTGAAGGTAATAAAATTATGGAGGAAGAAAGAAAAGATATGGAAAGGCTGAAAGCAAAACTTATTGAATCTGAAACTACTAAGAAGCATTTAGAAAATATATTAGAAGCAAAAGACAGAGATTTAGGAAAATTAAGAGAGGTAAGTTTTGTTATAATGTAAAGTGTTTGAACTCTGTATTTCCATTGCTAAAACCCCATTTGGGTTTTAGCAATGGAAATAGGGAGTTTCTTAAAGAGGTAAACTTTAATGTTTTATGTATATATAAGCACTAAAACATGTGCTTATACAGTATATACATAAAAGTATGAATTAATATATTAAAAAATAAATTAATACAGCTATATTGAATGAAATTTTGGAAACCCAGCCTTTCCTGGTGCATCTTTGACATCCTTAAGTAAAATTTAGTTGTCCACTTGTTGAAATAATACCCTAACTTCCAGATTAATTACATGAGTTATATGAGCATAACTCACCTTATTGATATATTCTTTTACCACATTTATCACACGTTATTTCCTCTGAATGTCCTTCATCTGTTTGTTATGTTATCGGGAAAGGGGCAGGCTTTCAAACATTTAGTAATACATAAAATGATTTAGACTATTTCTTCCAACCCTTTTTATAGCCAATTGAGGTTTCCCTTATCTCTTTCCAAATGTTCCTGTCTTGGGCTTGTCTATTCCGCAGCTTTCCTACAGTTTTGTTTATATCATCCATCCATCTTCCCTCTGGTCTTCCTACTCCTTTCTTTTCTTTATATGGTCTCCATTCTGTTATTATTTTAGTCCATCTATTATTTTCCATTCTTGCTATATGGCCAGCCCATTTCCATTTTAAATTGAGTATTTTTGCACTCATGTCTAAAAATTTTGTTCTGGATCTTATGTGTGTATTCTTTACTTTATCTTGAAGTTTTATATTTAGTAAGGAACTTTCCTTTTTTGTTGTGTTTTTTGCAATTTGTCCAAGATGTTTTTTTGATAGGCCAGATTTCAGTGCCATATGTCATAATGGGTATTATACATTGATTGAAAAGTTTTGCTCTGTTTTCTGGCTTGATTTTATTACATAAAATCTTCTTTAACTTCCCAAAAGCTGCCCATTCCAATTTTATTCTTCTGTCAATTTCTATTAGTTTTATTATTATATACTAAATAGTTTATTATAATTTTTTTTATTATAATCTTGCATCACTTTAACGATCTTACTATGCTTTTGAAACTCACTTTAATTTTTAACCTATTTCTAGCTACGATCTAATCATTGACTTTTATTATTATGTGCTTTATGAAACCATAAATATAAAAAAATGAAAACATACAAATTATATTGTCCCTCTTTCAATCTGCGTTCGTGGGTTGAAGGCAGTCAGCTTAACACTTGGTTGAGCCTTTTTTATATTTATGGTTTAATAAAGCAAATAATATACTAATTACAGGTGCAAATTAGCACTCGCCAGATGGCGAAAAACTGGCAACTTTGGCGATAAAATTTATTTTAGTGGTCGCCAGTTTGGCCATTTGTTATTTTTAGTGCCAATTTACAAAAGTATAATAATTCAGAAGTAAAGGTAAAAGGAAGTGAAACCAGTCCTAACTAGGGATGGTGAAAAACGTCAATGCTTTTGAACATCAAAGTTTTGCCACCGATAATCGATGTTTAAACCTCGATGTTGCAGAACCCTTTTAGTGCGATGCTGTCGATTCGGACTGTGCATGTTGTGCTAAAAGCACGGTGGGCTGAATGATCAGCCCTCAATTTTGACCTAAGTACTTCCCAAATCAGACAGCAGATATCGGCGTGTATGATCATATCATTTATTAATCATACTGTTTTGAAATGAAATCTTCACGAATCATACCGTCAAACAGAAATATTAGTGAAAAAATCATGAGAATATATGATAAGAATCTTATCGTAAGTTCGCGTTCTCGGCTGCCCACGCACGCACTTTCGCCGCATGACGGGAGGAAGGCTAATTTTAGCCAAAATGTTCACAAGGGATTGTGGGTGAATAATAGAATGTTACATTGTCAGAAATCACTTTTTCAAGCCCTATTCAAAGTCAATAGCATGCAACTTGTGGTTCAGTGACAACAGCGTGTTTATTTTTTTTTCCGGACTTTGCCGCACAGGAGAATGAAATGTGTTTTATTACTGGAAACTCTTCTCATTATTCATTTCTTTTTTCCCCAAACAAACCGACACAATCGTAAAACTCAGCGAATCACGAATCCACACCCCTACGGGAAGGATGCTTTGTCAAAAGCACAAGTGTTTCAGTGGCACAAAACGTTCACAGAGGGAAGAGAGAGCGTCGAGGATGAGCCACGCCCAGGGCGCCCTTCAATGTCTCACACTTCGGACAATGTGGAAAAGGTGAAAGCGGTTTTGGACTCTGACCGACGTCTGAGTGTTAGATTGGTAGCAGAGTACGTGGGACTCTGCAAAATCCATTGTGCATGAAATCATCACGGAAGAATTGCAGATGCAGAAAGTTTGCGCCAAATTGGTTCCTAAGGTTTTGACCAATGAACAGAGGAACAAAACAACCGTGTGTTGATTTCTCGTGCACTTGTGGACCGTGTGAGGAATGAACCTGGTTTTTGGAGAAAGTGATAACAGGTGATGAAACATGGATCTTTGAGTACAATCTGGAGGCGAAAAGACAAAGCTCAGAGTGGCACACTCCCGAGTCTCTTCGAACAAAGAAGGCTGAAATGTGCAAATCGAAGATGAAATCAATACTCATTGTCTTCTTTGACTGTAAAGGTGTTGTCCATAAGAAGTTCATACCACCTGGACAAACGGTCAACGCTGCAATTTATGTGGAAGTGCTTCAACGGCTGAAGAACAGAGTTGCGCACATCCGCCCGGAGATCACCAACACTTGGGTTCTTCACCACGATAATGCACCAAGCCATGCGTCGCTGAGAGTGAGATAGTTTCTAGTGAAACACAACGTGGCAATGCTGCCCCAACCTCCCTACAGCCCGGACTTGGCCCCGGCTGACTTCTTTTTGTTTCCCCGGCTCAAATCCAGCCTGAAAGGACACCATTTTGGGACTGTTATAAACGTGCAAACTGCCACAACGAGTGCTTTGAAGGCGATCCCTGTTCCCGACTTACAGGCAAGCTACACGGGGTGGCAGAACCGCTGGCAGCGGTGTATTGATGTTCAAGGATGTTATTTCGAGGAATTTTAATGTTACGTACTTAAGTATAACTTTAATTCAACGTCTGTTATTGAATGAGTCTCATTCAAATTTTGAAGATGACAATCCCATTTTTGGCGTAAATGTGACAAGGATTCTGGACAGACCTTGTATATTACATTTATAGAAATGTTAAGAAAATCTTATAAAGTTCAGGGGAAAATTTCGACCTAAAATATTAAAACTTATGGAAAGTACTGCGTTCTATTCTTGAAGCTTGCAATTTCTAAGAAAATGGCTTGGCATTTCTGGCATATACACACACACATTACATGTAGCACTAAAAGGGCTTAAACCTCAATGTTTCAGAAGCTGATACATCGAAAAGACATCGAGGTTTCATTACCGATGTTTGAAACTGGTAAAGAATATTCTCTGTGTAAACATGATGATGATGGGCAAAACACGTAACAATATTAACAAATGAAGGTAACTTGATCACACTAATTACGTTAAATGAAAAAAACAACTTACGAACTTTCTTGTAAAAGTTTTTTTCATTTAACGTAACTAGCGTGATTAAGTTACCTTTATTTGTTCTGTGTAAAGTAAATGAATTTCTTTTTGTTGCATTCTAGTAAAGAGGAAAGTAATATCGAATTTTTAAGTCATGAATTGACATTTTTGGTCGATGTTTCATCGGCGAAATCGAGTTCTTTTCCTCGATGCTTCAGGAACCGATACCTAAAAAAACCATGGAGGTTTCTACCGATACATCGAGCGTTTTAACAGATATTATTGGTTACTCGATTTGAATTGGTGAGTAATCATCATTATATTGAGCAGCGATTTTACCCACCAATGTGACCATTTACTGCTGCTGATGGAAAATTACAAATTCATCAGCTTATTAGCAAAAACATCAAAACATCGAGGTTTTCACTGACAAATGGTAAATTTCTACCGATATTATTGATGTTTTGGGATTGAGTAAACCCAGAGGAAAAAAAAGATTTACAAAATGGTTTTTATTTTGTGCAGTGAGTGGCTTCAGATAAAGCCACCCATGTAAATAATAGCAGTTACATTAAAGCTCCTATTAATCCTCCCGCCTTTTTTATGCTGAAGACTTCTTTTTGGCCACTAAGATTTGTTAACTTATCAGCCAGTTTTTTTGGGGGGGGAGGGGGGCACTAACTGTTTTGAATTTACCGGCCACTGGCCACTTAGCTGAAATTCCAGTTTGCACCTATAATACTAATATAATAATATTAATTAAAGTTAGCTATTAGATCTTAGCTAAAAATAGGTTAAAAATTAAAATGAGTTTTAGAAGATCATTGAAGCTATGCAAGATTGTTATATAAAATAATTATCATAAACTAAAATAGTTTAAATATTTGTATGTATTACTAAATGTTTGAAATCTTGTCCCTCCCCTGATAACATACAAAATGGATGAAGGACAGTCAGAGGAAATAACGTGTGATAAATGTGATAAAAGAATAGATCAACAAGAAAGTAAGTTATGCTCATATTCTTATTAGAAATATTTGTGTGACTTTTGTTCAACACATTTTTAGATTAAAAACCTGTTACGAGTATTTTTTAACATACTTTAATAGGTATTTGTGGTAACTTCCAGTTGTCTTGGAAAAACTATTTTGTATTGAAGAGACACAAGTGCAACGAAGATTTTCCACTATTTTTAATGCACAGTTTCCTTGCTAATACTGCATATACGGATGTGTATACAGTGGAATATCTATTATAGTTTAGACATCATGCTTCTATTTTTATTATATGCTGAATGCACAATTTACTACACACAACATGAATTCATAAACCTGCCTCAATAAATTTGCTAGTGAAAACTTCCTCAGGTTATCAATAAGTCTAATATCTACCTGCTGTGTAGTGTACCAGCTACTGTGATGATGGGTAAACAAGGTGGCCTGAATGGGTTTGATCGGGGATAGATAGTCAGTGTGAGAAAGATGGGGTGCTCCATATATATGACTGCATAATGTCTGGAGTTTCTGCATGTGACTGTTGCATATGTGTACCAGAACTACATCACAAAACTGGGAGCTTTGGGGAGAAATGTGGCCATAAACAGGCTGTTGTGTTCAAAGTGAGCCAAATCACTTCCTTACCATAATATTGAAACAGTGGGCCAGGGTAGAGATGATAACATGAGCATTCAATGACAGGGCACCTGTTAAGTTTGTGCAAAGACCAATATACAATGGCATGAATAGGCTATGACAGCTAATGCCTATATTGAGTACTTTTGTTAACTGCACATTACTGGGTTATGACACTGCAGTGGGCATCACCACTAGACCATGGAATACTGGAAATAAGCAGTTTGGTCTGACAAATTGAGGTTCCAGCTGCTAAAAACTGCGGGCAGTGTTCATGTGTGGTGTAGACCTTGAGGCCATGGTGTTATAGGCAGGGGCATGTTTACGTTGGCCACCTTGAAGCTGTTGTGCCTATTCAGACCACCAAGACTATGAGGACATAATCACTGACTACCTACACCCATTCTTGGCTATCCATTTCCCACATCATGGTGTTTTCTTTCAACAACATAATGCCCTATTTTGTTGCTCCCATTCAGTGAAGGACTGATTGGAGGAGCATTCCAGTGAGTTAGTTCACAACCCTCAAATGCGCCTCTCACCCTCCAGATTTGTACCCTATTGAGCAGAGGATGCCTTCTTCCAACATGACAGGACCTCATCTCATTGCTCTCATGTGGCGAAGGACTGGTTGGAGGAGCATTCCACCGAGTTTGCACCTCTCAAATGGTTCTCTCACTCTCCAGATTTGAATCCAATTAAGTATCCGTGGCAAGAAGGTGAGTGATGGATTCTAACCCCAAACCCACTGTCACCATCTCTTGGTGCTTTACAAACAGCTGTTCCCGAATTGAGGGTCCCAATACCACCTGAATGTTTCCAACACGTTATAGAGTCCATGCCATGCCATGTCGTGTTGCAGCTGTCGGGAAGGCAAAAGGTGAGTTTACTCATTATCAGGTGGGTGGGTGTATAATATATTGTGCTTTTAGTGTGCAAAAGAAATGCATTCTCATTCTGTTTGAAGAAATATGAATGATGTGACTAATCGAAGATATGTTTCAAAATTCAAGACTAATTTATCTCATGTCATACATCACTTCAGTTTCGTTTCAAAAAGTAGAATTTCTGCACAGAATCAGCTGGTTCATTGGTTAATTGTATGTTAACATTCCTATGGCCAAGCTTTCTGATTTTGTATGCACCCTTTAAATAAATTACAAACTAAGCTCTGTGCACATTAAGAAGTGACAGTAGTGTGGCACTTAATCACTCATGGCAGAATTTTTCTCTCGAGCTTGTTAACATCTTTTGTATTACCATGGAAATTCTACTTACCTTTTGAATCTGATCTGACTGATGATTGTTGTCATACACTCCACTGATATTCAGTATTTTGGCTTCCGTTTCAATTTTCCAAGACAAAAGGCTTTGCCTGTTCCATAGCTTAAATGTTGGTGCACTTTTTTTACATTTCTCTAAATTTGGTTCATTCAACTCAAATCAGATAATCATATTAGACCATTTGATAATTTGTTTTGATTCAGTAGGTACCTTGCAAATGTAAAATTTAACAAGACTTCTTAGGATGAGTTAGTGCCCATATATTTGTTCGGTTGTTATTGTATGGGACTCTGTTGAGACACTGTCTCTCCACCACCCATCCTCACTGGATCAAGAGCTGGCCCATTGTCCCAGCAGTGTGCGAATTAAAGTACTACTCTGTTACACAATTTTGATATTATTTCCTGCCATTGTGTGTTGTACAAGAATTGGATACATGAGTTTTATTTTTGGTATTATTTCAACAAAACAGCTCAGTTTGTGTTATTGCCAAAAGTCACAAACAGAATTCATTTAAATAAAAGATGTGGAAAATTAGCAAACTATTAAAAACAAATAGTTAGATAAATAGAGAGCTTAGTAACAAATTAAATGCCATTTTCATTGTTGAAAATTGCATATTTTCTCATTCCTGTGTTTCCTTATAAATCGCTGTCATTTAGCTTTACAGTATATTAAGTCAGGTGGGTAACATTTCTTACACAGAAGGAAATAGGGGTGAGAGTTCAAACACAGTGAGTTTCAAACAAAAACTGAGGATGCAGATTTTAAATGTTTTTTCTATACTTTTATTCAAAATGATATGGCACTTATAGTTCATTTGCTTGAAGCACCTTAGAATCATTTCCTCGTGACATTCTAGATAGATTACATGCAAAAATTTGCATCGCTTTATTGATTTTTCCAGATCTGAAATGTTTTATAGAGCTTTTATAATGATTTATAATAAATTTAATATATGGACTAGTAATAAAAATGGTACAAGTCTTAAGAGTTTTCAGAACAACTATTACATTGTTGAGAGGGAGTGTTAAGTTATTTGAATAGCAAAGAACTGAACTGAACTTTGTAAATCAAATTCAAAATTGATAGGTGAGGAATTTTTTTTTTAGTGAGATGAGGTTTCATTTACTTAAAATTTTTATCATGAAAGTAAAAAAAATATAATATATTACCTTAAAAAATACGTTGAAAATAGCTGCTCAAAGTTAATTATGTAGAATTCAAATAGTAATAGTGCTAACTATTTAATTAAAACAGAAAATGAAACGTGTCTGTGACAGGATGAGTCAAGAACATCTTTGCTGCTCAGTGACATGTAGTGTAATTCACACTGTTACTGACTGTAGTTTGATATCCAAATAACTGTAAGAATTTGCTCATTTCATTTCTTGCATGCAGGATGAAATGTGCCAACTTTGGTCAATATTAGAATCAGTTTAAAGACATCTTATAAAAATAAATAGATGAAGCGATTGAACTTCTGCTAACCTTTCTTTCAACCTAATTTTCAGACTGAAATTTGAAAGTAATTTTAAATAGTTCAATAAATTAATGCCATTGTTTTATTGAATGTTTGGCATTAGATTTTAGTCTACTTAAATGACATAATTTTGCCAGTAATTTTTCATAAATGCACAGATTAAAGACATTATTATGCTTTCTCATGTCTGGATTCCAGTTTTAGTTATGATCAGCATTTTGCTCCTGAACAGGGCTGAATTAACTCCCTATGCACCCAGAGGCAAACTAAGTTTGAGTTCCCTACTTTTTCTGGATCCTTGAAATGAAATAAACCTATTGCACAAATTTTGATAAAACTGCACTTTTAATTATTAAATAACTGCAGAAGCCTGGATGCACACCAATAATCATCATTGATTTATCAGCTTAGTTACAATTTACAAATTACTAATGCCAAATCCTGCTAGACAAAGACACTTAGACATGTAAAAATAGCTTTTTCTAGTTTTAGCTGCTGCAAAGTCAGCTACAACATCGTCAATGAATAATTGGTCTAAAATGGCATTCTCTATTGAAAGTAAAGTCAAAGCTGACAATCGAAAATCACTCATGTTTAAATGCAACTCATTCTTCATCCTTTTAAGTTTAGAAAATGACCGTTCTCCCATGCAGTTGGTTGCAAAATTTGATAGGAAAATATGCAGCACAATACCAGTGTTGGGATAGGTGGACTGCAAACTATCACTTCTTATTATCAAAAGCATGTTCAGGCGACTATGGTCATCATAAGTTTTCATGAACTCTCCAAAATGAACCAGTTCGTCTTCAAATGAACCTGTGATCTCATTAGGATATTCTCTCATAAGATTATTATATTTGCACTTTTAAGGTATTAACCTCTTGCAAAGTGCGCATAGTTTACGTGCAATTCATAAATGAAAAAACCATGAGGAATAACCACTCACCATAAAGATCATGGTAACCTCCAATGGACCAAACACTTCCAACACGTCAATTCATCGTGATGTAACTGGGCTTCCACAGGTTTACAGACCTCTTGCTTACGCTTCTTATTTTCGGGTGTGAAACATCGTTTTTTTCCTTTGCCTTATAGTATGTTACTATAATGCTTGTCAATTCGATAAAAATCATAAATACAACTCATTCATACAATTCAAGTAAAAACTATGTACATAAACCTTACATTCACAGGTGATTAAACCTTAGTCAACTCTAATTATGGAACTCCTCCTTCTGTTTCACAACCTCTGCTACTCCCACTGCAATTGTCACACCCATTCAGCCCCGCACATCCAATCCTCTAGTACTTTCGACAGATCCCTGTCATCTTCAGGAGGCAGGTGTGTCTCATCCGCCCACCGCAGCTCAAGTGAGCAGAGCCATCGAGGCCTGGGCTCCAGTCGCTATCTCTGAATCGTTGTGTCTCTGGCGCCATCTATTGTCCCTGCTGCTCTTTTTTCTCTCTTTCTTTTTACGCTGCTGTTCAATTTTTATTAGGGCTTTCCATTGTTCGTTTAAGTTATTTGGCTCATTAATGTTGCATAATCTTGATCTGTTTTTTTCAATTAACACTGATTCTGCAATTCTTAACTGCTTTTCGTTTTTACAGCTCTTAATAATTTTAATCTCTTCAAACCTTGGACATTTTTGATTTTCCATACAGTATTGGGTCAATGCTGTCTTAGCCTCTTTTTTATTCCAATTATTAATATGCTGATTCAATCTATACTTTAATTTATTCTTGGTGCTGCCTATATATGACACAGGTGGTTGCTGGTTTATTGGGATTTCATAAATTCCTGCTCTATCTAATTGGCTAATTTTTTCATTTTTAATCACTAAATTTTTTACAGTAAGTACCTGATTTCCTACCTGTATGCCATACTTGCCACAAACTTTATTAATTTCTGCTGAAACATTTTCTATATATGGTATTGCTCCCACATATTTTACAAGTTTTTTATCACTCTTGACCTTATTGTAACCCTGAGTTACTTCATAAATCCATTTTTTTAATACCTGTTTAGGGTATCCAAAAGCATATGCAATTTTTTCAATATATTCAATTTCTTCCTTTCTATACTGTTCAATTGATGAATGTGTTAAACTTCTTTTAATTAGTGTTTTAATACTATTTCTTTTATGTGTTAATGGATGTGATGACTGAAATGGTATAAGTACTGGGATATATGAAGATTTTCTATGCACTCTGAATTGTAAACTCTCCTCTGTTTTAATAATCAAAACGTCCAAAAATGCCAAAGTATTGTCATGTTCTTGTTCTACTGTCAGTTCTATAGATGGATAAATTTCACTATATTTTTTTGTCAAGTCCTCAAGTTCATCATTTTTTAGCCTTTATAACAGAAAAATGTCGTCAACATATCTGCAGTATATCAGTGGTGGATCCTCGAGTTTACTTATTATTTTTTCCTCAATGTCACTCATTATAATTTCAGCAAATAAAGTTGACAGTGGTGACCCCATAGGTCCACCATGATTTTGTTTGTACATCTTGTTGTTAAACTTAAAAATGTTATTTTCATATATGTACAATAACATTTCTCTTAACTCCTCTATTTGTATTGCATTCATTGTCTGTAGCACATACAATTTTTCAATAATTATTTCTATTGCCTGAGGTACTGGTGTGCTAGGAAAAAGAGCTCTCACATCCATACTAGCCATATGATATTCACTTAAATCTTGTTTAATTACTTTAATTTTCTCAATAAATTCGTATGTATTCTTCACAGTGAACCTTGTCTTCATGAACACAGGTGCCAAAAATTTGTAGATATTCTTTTCTAGTTTTATTAGTGGGGAATTCCTTTTTGATACAATCACTCTCATAGGTGTATCAGGCTTATGAGTTTTTATTTTTGCAATCATTTTTGGTATTCCAGTACCCATTGGTGGGTATGCTTTCTTTATTTCATCAGGCAAGGTGCTGTGATTTCTTATTCTAGCTAAGTACCTTACTTGAGATTCTGTTGGGTCTTTTGTCAGAATGCTGCAATTTAGTTCTTCTATAGCTCTATTCATCTTTAGATCATATTCAGTTGTGTTTAATATTACAATTTGCCCTGTTTTATCAGCTTCACAGAATTTAATTGTTGGGTCATCTCTTAATTTAATCAGTTGTTCTTTCTCATACTGAATTTTATCTATATGATATTTCTTTTTCTTACTTTTTTCATTAAATTCTTTCAAAACAATTCTATACAGTTTACTTCGAAAATTTTCACGTTCTTCTGCTGGTACACTGCGTGCCATTTCTTCTAAGTTGGGTATTAATTCCTCCGTCCTCGGCAGGTTCCGTGGAAACGCAAATTTTTTACCTCTCTGCAAAATAGCTCTTTGCGTGAAGCTCAAGGTCAAGTTGGAGTTATTCTGATATACCTCATACATATTCTCCCGTTGTTCTTGTACACGTTGTCTGTCAATCATCACGTGCAACTTTTTTCCATGACTGCTCTTGAGCATTTTTTTCGTATTCCACGATGTCAAAAATTTCTCTGAAGGTTACATCCAAAATCTCATCTCTCCAATTACCGTCGAACTTTCTATACTTTTTATAACATATCAAATCGATTAAATGTAAACATTTCATATTCAAGTTAAAAATCAGTTTCCTTTTATTGACAATTTCAGCTCTTAATCTCTTTTTTTGGCACTCCTGGATTATTCTATTATCCTTAGCAGTGACTGGGCAATTCCGTATTTTTAAATACTTTGGCGTTATTTCTAGGTCACGGCACGTCGACCTAGAAAAAGGATAATAGAATAATCCAGGAGTGCCAAAAAAAGAGATTAAGAGCTGAAATTGTCAATAAAAGGAAACTGATTTTTAACTTGAATATGAAATGTTTACATTTAATCGATTTGATATGTTATAAAAAGTATAGAAAGTTCGACGGTAATTGGAGAGATGAGATTTTGGATGTAACCTTCAGAGAAATTTTTGACATCGTGGAATACGAAAAAAAAATGCTCAAGAGCAGTCATGGAAAAAAGTTGCACGTGATGATTGACAGACAACGTGTACAAGAACAACGGGAGAATATGTATGAGGTATATCAAAATAACTCCAACTTGACCTTGAGCTTCACGCAAAGAGCTATTTTGCAGAGAGGTAAAAAATTTGCGTTTCCACGGAACCTGCCGAGGACGGAGGAATTAATACCCAACTTAGAAGAAATGGCACGCAGTGTACCAGCAGAAGAACGTGAAAATTTTCGAAGTAAACTGTATAGAATTGTTTTGAAAGAATTTAATGAAAAAAGTAAGAAAAAGAAATATCATATAGATAAAATTCAGTAAGAGAAAGAACAACTGATTAAATTAAGAGATGACCCAACAATTAAATTCTGTGAAGCTGATAAAACAGGGCAAATTGTAATATTAAACACAACTGAATATGATCTAAAGATGAATAGAGCTATAGAAGAACTAAATTGCAGCATTCTGACAAAAGACCCAACAGAATCTCAAGTAATACTTAGCTAGAATAAGAAATCACAGCACCTTGCCTGATGAAATAAAGAAAACATACCCACCAATGGGTACTGGAATACCAAAAATGATTGCAAAAATAAAAACTCATAAGCCTGATACACCTATGAGAGTGATTGTATCAAAAAGGAATTCCCCACTAATAAAACTAGAAAAGAATATCTACAAATTTTTGGCACCTGTGTTCATGAAGACAAGGTTCACTGTGAAGAATGCATACGAATTTATTGAGAAAATTAAAGTAATTAAACAAGATTTAAGTGAATATCATATGGCTAGTATGGATGTGAGAGCTCTTTTTCCTAGCACACCAGTACCTCAGGCAATAGAAATAATTATTGAAAAATTGTATGTGCTACAGACAATGAATGCAATACAAATAGAGGAGTTAAGAGAAATTTTATTGTACATATATGAAAATAACATTTTTAAGTTTAACAACAAGATGTACAAACAAAATCATGGTGGACCTATGGGGTCACCACTGTCAACTTTATTTGCTGAAATTATAATGAGTGACATTGAGGAAAAAATAATAAGTAAACTCGAGGATCCACCACTGATATACTGCAGATATGTTGATGACATTTTTCTGTTATCCAGGCTAAAAAATGATGAACTTGAGGACTTGACAAAAAAATATAGTGAAATTTATCCATCTATAGAACTGACAGTAGAACAAGAACATGACAATACTTTGGCATTTTTGGACGTTTTGATTATTAAAACAGAGGAGAGTTTACAATTCAGAGTGCATAGAAAATCTTCATATATCCCAGTACTTATACCATTTCAGTCATCACATCCATTAACACATAAAAGAAATAGTATTAAAACACTAATTAAAAGAAGTTTAACACATTCATCAATTGAACAGTATAGAAAGGAAGAAATTGAATATATTGAAAAAATTGCATATGCTTTTGGATACCCTAAACAGGTATTAAAAAATGGATTTATGAAGTAACTCAGGGTTACAATAAGGTCAAGAGTGATAAAAAACTTGTAAAATATGTGGGAGCAATACCATATATAGAAAATGTTTCAGCAGAAATTAATAAAGTTTGTGGCAAGTATGGCATACAGGTAGGAAATCAGGTACTTACTGTAAAAAATTTAGTGATTAAAAATGAAAAAATTAGCCAATTAGATAGAGCAGGAATTTATGAAATCCCAATAAACCAGCAACCACCTGTGTCATATATAGGCAGCACCAAGAATAAATTAAAGTATAGATTGAATCAGCATATTAATAATTGGAATAAAAAGAGGCTAAGACAGCATTGACCCAATACTGTATGGAAAATCAAAAATGTCCAAGGTTTGAAGAGATTAAAATTATTAAGAGCTGTAAAAACGAAAAGCAGTTAAGAATTGCAGAATCAGTGTTAATTGAAAAAAACAGATCAAGATTATGCAACATTAATGAGCCAAATAACTTAAACGAACAATGGAAAGCCCTAATAAAAATTGAACAGCAGCGTAAAAAGAAAGAGAGAAAAAGAGCAGCAGGGACAATAGATGGCGCCAGAGACACAACGATTCAGAGATAGCGACTGGAGCCCAGGCCTCGATGGCTCTGCTCACTTGAGCTGCGGTGGGCGGATGAGACACACCTGCCTCCTGAAGATGACAGGGATCTGTCGAAAGTACTAGAGGATTGGATGTGCGGGGCTGAATGGGTGTGACAATTGCAGTGGGAGTAGCAGAGGTTGTGAAACAGAAGGAGGAGTTCCATAATTAGAGTTGACTAAGGTTTAATCACCTGTGAATGTAAGGTTTATGTACATAGTTTTTACTTGAATTGTATGAATGAGTTGTATGTATGATTTTTATCGAATTGACAAGCATTATAGTAACATACTATAAGGCAAAGGAAAAAAACGATGTTTCACACCCGAAAATAAGAAGCGTAAGCAAGAGGTCTGTAAACCTGTGGAAGCCCAGTTACATCACGATGAATTGACGTGTTGGAAGTGTTTGGTCCATTGGAGGTTACCATGATCTTTATGGTGAGTGGTTATTCCTCATGGTTTTTTCATTCTCTCATAAGATGCTTAGCACCCTCATGAATCTGATCTGCCAAAAGTGTAGTTAAGTTGTTAAAAAACCCAAAGTTGTCATTAAACTCTTTATAAGCTGTAGACTGCATTGCCAATGCTGACTTAAGATTATCTAGAATCATGCAATAGCTTTTAACACAGAATTCGGCTGAAGGATCTTGGTTATGATCTTCTTTGGGATTTTCATCAAAATGCTTTTTCCTTATTTTCTTCCGTGATGTGGATGTTTTATAGCTTTTGCAAGCTGCATGGCTTTTTCCTCTATGTCAGCGAAGACATTTTCATCACGAAGGGTGTCAATGTAATCTACAAGCGAGTCATAGAGCTTCACTACTGTCCCAATGTCGATTTCAGCTGTCTGAAGTGATTAGTTAGCTCTGTTTATACATTGTAGTATTTTATCCCACAATATTGCCAAAAGTGCAACTTCAAGCACTTCAAATTTTGATGCTAGCTTTCAGCTTCTATGTGTGTTTCTGATTTCTGATCAGTATCATTTGCGAGTTCCATGAGAGCCTGCTGAATTTCATGATAACTTGTCATAAATGATTGAGCTGCATCTGCACGTGCAGACCAACGAGTTACTGAGAGATTTTTAAGAACTGTACCTCCATCTTTTAAAGATTTTAGAAAACAGTTCCACCGATGAGTTGTGGCTGAGAAGAAATTGTATAGCTTCTGAGCAAAATCAAAGTACTTCACAGCCCAAAGTTCACTTTCAGCTGCACTAACCCCAACTAAATTTAAGGAATGTGCTGCACAGGGGATGAAATCGGCAAACTAGTTGACATTCTTTATTTGCTGCTGTTAACCAGAATATTTCCCTGCCATATTGCTTGCATTGTCACATGTCTGGCCTCTACAGTAATCTATTGAAATGTCTAATTGTTTTAATTCCTCCATAACAACTGTAAATAGATCTTATGCTTTGTGACTTTCAATCCGAATGAACATTACAAAGCACTTCACTACTTTGCCACACTTTTTAACATTGTAATGTAAACATCAATTGACCCGTATGTGAAATGTCTGCCGTAGAGTTGACGCTAATAGCATAATACTTAGATGCTTTCACTTTATCCACTATAGCCTGAGAAACCCTTGCAGTGAGCAGTTGAATGTGTTCTTCATACACAGTTGATGATTAATATGATGGGTTTCCTCGGCCCTTATTGCCATATCATTCAAGGTACTCTTCCATGAATGGATCAAACTTTGCCAGCAATTAAATTATTCTTAGAATATTTCCATTTTGCGGTGATCCAATGGGCTCATTGTTTCCTCTGAAAGGCAGACTTCGCTAACATAAGAATTTTGTCACTTTAGTGACTCGCTTCAGAACTTCTCTTCAATACTGATACTCCTTTTCACACTAACTTTGCAAATGTGCTTACACTACTGATTTTTGAGAACATCTCATAGACCAAGTAACAGCACAATTTTGATGTTGCATGCTGTTTTCATGCATTTCCACACCACAAGTGGCATTTTTCCAGTCGCTGAAACCATTCACAAATGGTGACTCTTCGATTGAGAAAAGCTTGCATAGAAAGCAATACACGTTTCCTGTAGATTTGGAATAAATTAGCCAGTCTCGTTCAATCTTTTTTCCATTTGGCATCATGAAAGAGAACAAATCTTTGGAAAGGTAGTGGTGTTGATTTTGGTATACTCTCATGGATTCAGGAAACTTACCAGGTGTGTTTCTATCTGGAAACTTTACTGCTGCAAGATGATCAATTAATTTTAATTTTTGCTTATCATTGTATTTCCAGTTAGCTAGATCTTTATCAAATTTGAAGAATGCTGGTGCTGGTGCATCCTTAGATGTTGATGGTTGGTCTTCAGTTTCAGTAACGTGCGCAGAGGAATGAGACTGCGCCTGTGCACCAGACTCCACTGATTCCACCCCAGTAGCTGTGTTGTCATAATTTCTTTCTGGTTTGTAAAACTTGGCCATCTTGGGAACAGAGGCACACTCACGGGTGGTGGCCGATGGGGCTTGGGCCACCCCCTCGGGCTGATAGAGCAGAAAATTATTATGTTGAAGTTTGAAACAAAAGTCACGATACACGATCTACATATACTTCTTAATCATGTACCATATAATTATAACATATAATAATTATAAGGGAGTAGTTCTGTTAAATAAATTTAGAAAAATCTAACCAGGAAAAGAATTTTATCTACTGCTTCTTCTAATCATTTAACTTTCTTGTACTGTAACATTACTAGTAACTGGATAAGAATAAATGTACAAAAGTCAACCTCCTTGATTGTTATAGTACCTAACTATTTTCCCTGGAAAATTTAGGGGGAGTACACCCCTACCTTGAAAAAATTCTGTGTGCAACGGTGCACGGGCTCCTCCCTTGGGAAATTTCTGGGTGATCTGCTTGGGAACCTTGCCAAGCAGTTTGGCATAAGCAGCCTCACTTTCAGCTCTACGTTTTTGACCCTGGTGACCACTTTCCTTTCGTTGTATTTCGGTCTTCGGACACTGTTATGTCTACTTCGGGATTCTTTCTTTTTTCCGCAAATGAACACACAATGATCACTGGACAGTGGAAGACACAAACAAAAATCTTATCAGATATAATAAAGAGACAGATCTGCCTGGAACGCGTGATGTCACAGTCAGTAATGCCTGCATTGTTGCACAATCATACATGGCCAGTTTTAGACATCAAGGTGATCGCATCTGTGGGGGGCAAATCTCTGGCAGATGGTGATTTCCATTGCACTTGGATAAAAAAGTTAAAAACGTATCTTTGCGAATATTTTATGAAAACTGGCTGAAATTTTAATAAACACCATAAATCACTAATTATAAACATGACCTCCAAATTCCGCCTGAATTGGTAAAAAACTTTTAATTAGCCATCAAAATTTTATTAACCATTTCTGCTTATATGTTTCTGTTTACCGATAAATTAAAAATTCCATGCCTGCTTTAAAATGTTTTTAAACAATTCCGGTGAAATTTTGAGGGACTCTTCTTATTACCACCAATTCATGGTGTTTATCAAAATTCAAGCCTGTTTCACAAAGTTCTGATTCAGTAAAACCAAAGTGAGCAAAATTGCATCTAAAAACAGGTGTCACCCCAACAGAACATTGTCGATAATTTAGGCCTGGGTGAACTGTCAAAAGCCAGTGTTTAGACCACAGTACCTCTATGGTGGCCCATCAAACTTTCAATCTTCAAAAATATGTCAGGATTTTTATGTTTGTAAAAGTCTTACCATTATTTTTACAATTGTTATTTTTAGTTTTTTCTATAACAATCGATTCAGCATATCGGATAGTTTTTTCGGTAGGTTGTTCTCAATACAATATTGTATTAATGCAGTTTTTCTTCTTTTCGGTTCCAGTTTGTAATACGCTGCTGTAAACTGGAACCGAAAAGAAGAAAACTGCATTAATACAATATTGTATTGAGAATAAGACAGTTCCCCTCTTTGAAGAAATAAAGATCATCTCTAAACAACCTACCGAAAAAACTATCCGATATGCTGAATCGATTGTTATAGAAAAAACTAAACATAACAATTGTAATATTAGCAGTGGTGTGGATCTTCCAATACCGTGCAAAATCTTGATTAAGGAAAACAGGTGGTCAATAAACCTCCAACAAAAAAAAAAAAAAAAAAGGAAGACAGGCAACAAAAAGAAAGCCCCACACCAAGAGTACATCATTCCTCTGAAAACACCTCAGTATACCCACTACAATGGAACAGTTTTTTGGTGGTGGCAACCACAAACTTAAGTGACATCAAAAGTCTACATAAGCAGGCTGACAGCAGCCCCAATGGGTGTGGCAGTGTGTAAAAGACGATGAAAAGGATGGTGAGTTGGACTTCGTACGCTCCCTAAGGATGGTGAACGGATTATTCACCGAAATGTGTAGGAGGACATTGATAATTTTCTGAGTTCTATGAAATTTCTGCTATTCCTGTGCCCTCGTTGGATATTGTTTTTGGTGCATAAATATCATATATTCATTCCTATTTTAGTAGGCCATTCCATTCGTTTAACATTCATGTTTTTTTTATGCTTCATTACAGTAAGGACTTCCATTGTTCATAGTGGATATAATTTCATTCCTAATATTCTTCCTTTGAGAGCCTCGTTACAGTGAGGTATAATTTTACTGAACTTTGCCACATTTTAAGTGGTGTAATGTGCATCTTTACATCGTGCCATAGCCTTTCACCGTCTTTTATTTGTGTTCTTAACTTTGAACTATCAGTCCAGATGAGATTCATAGTGCCTGTCAGCCAATTTTTATTAAATGGAAAATGACTGAAATTGAGACAGGTAAACATACTTTTTGTACAGTTTATTCAAATTACAATAAGTTCGTAATACAAACATTAGGGTGGTCCTTCAAATACTATGATTTTTTTTTTCAACAATTTATATGCTCTGACCCCCAAAAGTGTTCCTCAATGTAAAAAAATAATGTGTCTAAAATTTCTACCATTTTAATTAACATTTAGTGGTACAAAAATCTAGCGGATAATGCTTACCTTGGCATTCCTTTCTAGCGATGGGAACATTTCACGCACGTGTTTTCAGGTCTTTGTTGATGTTATTGTCCTAAAGTCTGTTGTATGCGATGACTGGCTTTACTTCTCACACTTTTCGCTGGGTATACTCATTGGATCTTTGCCTTAGGATTCAAACATCAATTTTTACCGTTCTTTATACTCGAAATTTTCGCCCATACTCTGGGCATCTTCAGGAGCGTGGCGACTTTACCACCGATGTTCGTGGTTAACTTTGCGCTAATGGAGTCCGATACTCCTTGTTGCCATTCGTCGGAAAAACTTTCCTGGATATATTTCGTTATCAAGCCCGGCTGGCGCCATCTATGTTTCGTTAAGAACACTTTTTTTTTTTAATTTTTTTTAATTTTCTTCTCCTATCCTGGTTTTCTTGTCTTTTTTTGCCTGCTTTTCTTTTGTTGTTGTTTTTCTTGTCTTATTAGTTCCTTCCACAGGCCCGATAATGTGCTAGGGTCGTTCTGGTTACATACCCTTGCTTTATTTTTGTAGATTAATATTGCTTCTTCCCTCCTCATTTGCCTTTCCGATTTTTTATTCTTTTTTAGCATTTTAATTTCATCGAACTTTGGGAATGTCCGGTTTTCCAAGCAGAATTTCACTAAAGCAGTTTTGGCTTCTTTTTTTTGCCAGTTAGATATGTGTTGTTTAAGTCTTTTTTTAATCTGTTTTTCGTACTTCCAGTGTACGATATTGGGGGTATGTGTGCTATTGGAATTTCGTAGGTTCCTGATTCTTCTAGCATTTTTTCCTCTGTTTTTTTGTTGACAGTCATACTTTTCATGGTGTGCACTGAGCTTCCTAGTTGTAAGTCATATTTAGCACAGTGCCTATTGATTTCTTTACTCACTCCTTCCAGGTATGGGAAAGCTCCAATGTATTTCAATTTTTTATTTCTCATCTTCCTTTGGTTGTGCACTTCTTGGCCTTCTTTACTCTGAGTCATATGCTTTTTACTCTCATGTATCCATTTATTAATTAGCTTGCTCGGGTACCCATACTCTTGTGATATTTTCGAGATAAACTCTAGCTCTTGATTTTTTAGCCTTTTGTTAGATGTGTGTGTGTACACTCGCCGTATCAAGTTTACTATGCTGTTTTTTTTTATGTAACACTGGATGGTGCGACGAGTATGGTATCAGTACAGGTATGTAAGTTGCTTTTCTGAACACAGAGTATTCAAAACTATTTTTGTTTTTCTTTAGTTGAATGTCCAGGAAGGATAGGCAATTATCCTCTTCAAACTCAATAGTTAGCTCTATGGTGTTACAGATTTTGCTAAACTGCTGTGCTAGATCTTGTAGCTCGTCTTTGTTAAGTTTACACATTATAATAATGTTGTCTACATATCGAGCATAAAGAATTGGTTTTTCAGGTAAATTTTGAATAATTTCTCTTTCGAGGTATGCCATAATCACTTCTGCGTATAATGCCGATAATGGGGATCCCATAGGGCCACCTTGCGTTTGTTTAAATATATTTCCTTCAAAATGGAAGATGTTGTTTTCCTTGATGAAATATAAGGTATTCTTTAGCTCTTTCAGTTGTGACAAGTTTAGTTCTTTGTTGATGCTTAATTGTTGCATAATCAATTCGATGGCTAGCTCGACAGGAGTGTTTGGGTATAACGCCTTAACATCCATGGAGGCCATAGTTATTTGCTCTAGGTCTTGATTAATTAATTTGATTTTTTCTATAAACTCATAGCTATTCTTTAATGTATATTGATTCCTCATGAATATTGGGGATAGATATTATTATGTCTAAACTTAACAAAGACGAGCTACAAGATCTAGCACAGCAGTTTAGCAAAATCTGTAACACCATAGAGCTAACTATTGAGTTTGAAGAGGATAATTGCCTATCCTTCCTGGACATTCAACTAAAGAAAAACAAAAATAGTTTTGAATACTCTGTGTTCAGAAAAGCAACTTACACACCTGTACTGATACCATACTCGTCGCACCATCCAGTGTTACATAAAAAAAACAGCATAGTAAACTTGATACGGCGAGTGTACACACACACATCTAACAAAAGGCTAAAAAATCAAGAGCTAGAGTTTATCTCGAAAATATCACAAGAGTATGGGTACCCGAGCAAGCTAATTAATAAATGGATGCATGAGAGTAAAAAGCATATGACTCAGAGTAAATAAGGCCAAGAAGTGCACAACCAAAGGAAGATGAGAAATAAAAAATTGAAATACATTGGAGCTTTCCCATACCTGGAAGGAGTGAGTAAAGAAATCAATAGGCACTGTGCTAAATATGACTTACAACTAGGAAGCTCAGTGCACACCATGAAAAGTATGACTGTCAACAAAAAAACAGAGGAAAAAATGCTAGAAGAATCAGGAACCTACGAAATTCCAATAGCACACATACCCCCAATATCGTACATTGGAAGTACGAAAAACAGATTAAAAAAAAGACTTAAACAACACATATCTAACTGGCAAAAAAAGAAGCCAAAACTGCTTTAGTGCAATTCTGCTTGGAAAACTGGATATTCCCAAAGTTTGAAGAAATTAAAATGCTAAAAAGGAATAAAAAATCGGAAAGGCAAATGAGGAGGGAAGAAGCAATATTAATCTACAAAAATAAAGCAAGGGTATGTAACCAGAACGACCCTAGCACATTATCGGGCCTGTGGAAGGAACTAATAAGACAAGAAAAACAACAACAAAAGAAAAACAGGCAAAAAAAGACAAGAAAACCAGGATAGGAGAAGAAAATTAAAAAAAATTAAAAAAAAAATACGGTGAAAAAAAAGTGTTCTTAACGAAACATAGATGGCGCCAGCTGGGCTTGATAACGAAATATATCCAGGAAAGTTTTTCCGACGAATGGCAACAAGGAGTATCGGACTCCATTAGCGCAAAGTTAACCACAAACATCGGTGGTAAAGTCGCCACGCTCCTGAAGATGCCCAGAGTATGGGCGAAAATTTCGAGTATAAAGAATGGTAAAAATTGATGTTTGAATCCTAAGGCAAAGATCCAATGAGTATACCCAGCGAAAAGTGTGAGAAGTAAAGCCAGTCATCGCATACAACGGACTTTAGGACAATAACATCAACAAAGACCTGAAAACACGTGCGTGAAATGTTCCCATCGCTAGAAAGGAATGCCAAGGTAAGCATTATCCGCTAGATTTTTGTACAAGTTACTTTGAAATATCGCACGTAAAAGAGAATAGTACAATAATTAGAGCTATATAATAGTCAGAATTAGAACTACTAAGTGGAATTGATTTAGTGGTAGCTCAATATGCTCAAAGTTTTATTTGTGGTTGCATATATTGTACATCATAAAATTACACATCAATTAGTGCAGAAATACTGATTTATTAATTACTCTGAAAAATTCCAGACACAAATCCTTATGTAAATTAATTATGCCTATCAAAGACAACAGGACATTATTTCCACTTGAAGTAATATTCATTGTTAACACTGAGAAAATCAGTAAATCACTTAAATCAGAGTTCCTTGTAACTTGACTCATCTAAGATTAAGTTTTTTTCTCCTGCAGTCGGAATAATGACACCTATGTTGTTCTGCAACTTGTAATAAATATTGTTTTAATGCTTCATTCTCTGTTTTTTTTTTTGTTGTTGTTGTTGGAGGTTTAACGACTACCATGAGCAACTCAATGGGCTATAATCAGTCACCTGTCTCTAATTTAGGGCCACTGGTTCCAGGGAAGGGAGAGAGAAAATGCTGCAAGAAAAACGCACCATCCGTGTCTCACCGGGATTCGAACCCGGACCCATCTCGGACAAATGATCAGAAGCCATGCCTTAGACCACTGCATCACCAAGCTGGCCATTTCAGGATCAAAATCTAAATACTTTCTTGGGATATTAAGGCAACTAAAGAAATTCATAGTGTTTTCTGTCACAAATCTTCAATCTTCATATCACGAGAATCTTGCCACTCAGCTTGATGCATTTAAGAGGTTCGTCGACCCCGTCCTTTTCATTAAGGGACCAAAGCATAGCTTTTTTTGGACTTGTAGGCATGTTTTGTACACTTGTAGACACGTTTTGATTTCCTTTTGCAATTTTTTTTCATGAATTGTCTTCTTTGAGGTTTATATAGGCAAGCTTGTTTCTCGAACTGTACAGAATTTTCCAACTATATGAAATAAAAATAAAAATAGGCATTACTTTATCTATGTGGAGTATTTGATTGACACTTAAGTCAAATAAGACAAGAGAAGGTGAATGTAGAAGTCAGGTGACGGTGATAGTACGGTAAGTGAATATTTCGACTGACTTGAGCGATCTCTAAATATAGTCAGATCTGCCTGAAATTTTACAAAAAATAATTTTTTATATGGTAGAACAATATAGGAGGGTCAGACGACAACATTTCAAAACTTCAAAAATAAGGACCACCCTAATGTACATACATTCTTCTACTTAACTTGTCAAATTTATTGCGTGTTCTTTTCCCTGCCTTATTAATATAAGATCAATTCAGTGCCCACTGAGTTGCTCACGATGGTCATTAAACTTCCAAAAACAAAAAAATATTTTTGGGAAACTAGTGATTGTTTTATGAACAGATATCTGTCAAATATGTGATATTATTTTTAAAACATTAAGAGCAAGTATGCTGCACTCGTGCACAATTTTGCTGGTGTCATAAACAAAACTGATTCTGTAAGTTATGAACATGTTGCATTTTTTAGAAAACCAGTGATTGTTTTATGAATGGATGTCTTTCGAACATGTGATATTGTTTTTGTGTCATTGAGGTTATTTCTTTTAGCTGGAGCAGTTATGAGTGTGTAAAATGTCTCATTCTGTGAAATGTCATTTGTATAGAATTCAGGATGTTGGCAAAATGGTGATGCAAAAGTTTGTAAGAAATTGGTAAAACCCAGAGATATTGCAGATTCTGAGGTGAGTGTACAGAGAAATTTATTTGAGAAGGATTCAGAGTTGCGTGTGTGACACAAAAGATTCGCCGAAGGCCAAGAAGATGCAAAAGACGTTACGCACTCTGGAGAATACCGGATAAAATTGAATAAATGCGATAATGCATTAATGCTGTTGGCCATCAGCGCATTTCAAAAATGTTTAATCTGTCAGCATCTTTCTTGGGTTGTGACACACCATTGTGCTACATGATTTAAAAATGCACCATGTTTGTGAACACATCCTTCTTCATGGCTTAATAAGGTGACCTCATTTCAGTAGCAGTACCAATCTCATGTATCTTAACAGAATTTTTTGTGGGGATTAAACTTTGTGTTTTAATATGTATTCCAGAAAAAACAAGTCTTCTGTATGGGAAAATAAGTCATGTTGGAAAAAAAGAAATAGATTAAAGGGCAGATCTAAAGATAAGCACATGCTGGAAATTTTCTGCAAAACTCAAAGAATTACATATCACAAATTCTTTCCTGTGTGGCCAAACATCAGCAAGAAGTCATGCAAGGTTATTTGACATTACCTGTGAGGTGCTATTTACCAAAATCAGCCAGAAAGGTGGAATGAGAAGAGTTGGGTATTTGTGCTCAACAGTGCTTTTGCTTTCAAGCAGCAAGTGTGCTAAGTGGGATGAAATACCTGACAGATGTTAAAGTAAATTTGCTGCCATGCCTTCATAATTTCTTGATTCATCACACAAATTTTCTCAGATCCTAAAAGCTTACATCAAAAGACAGCATTTTTATTGCTTGAGTAGAATAAAATCGAGAACAATAGCATCTGCTGTGATTGATATCAAGACAGATCTCTGGTGTTCCTCCCAAGATTTCTTCAGCCATTATTTGAAAAAAATTGTGATGGTTGAAGTATTTCTAAGGTGGTGAGTTCTAATATGGGATTTGCTGTACTAGTTTTGCATGATCAATTCATTATTTGAACTTTTTGAGTCAGCCTTTTAGAAGTTTTTTTATCTTGATGTAAAACTTATGTTTTTTTAGCAATCACAAATCTCTGAATTGCCAGTTTCACGGATCCTAAAAACGTAACATCTTATCACATCAGAAAACTTTAAAATTACATCGCCCTGGTACTAAAATCCATTTGAGCATGCTATCCGTTACACCACCCAGGGCTATGAACTTTCAAACATTTGTGGAGGAAGAATCTGAACCACTTCAGATATCCATCAGTCAAAGCCAATTCTGCTTTCTCCTAGTGTAATTAAGTAAAACACACAGTATTTCAGATATGGAAGTTATGGAAGAAATGTTCTTCTTAAATGCATGGAACAACTACAGGATTCTTAAACTAGCAATGAGGAATGCCAGTTTTGCTATTCTGCAGGTAATATCTATCACATAAGAAAACTTGAAAATTACATCACCCTGGAGCGGGAATCAAACTTGCATCTCCCGATTCCGTTTCAGCATGCTAAACGTTATACTACCAAGGGTGGTGTAATGGATAAACAGGAAAACTGGCATTTTTTATTGCTGGGTTAAGAGACCTGTAGTTGCCCCATGTATTTGTGAGGAATATTTCTTCCATATTAAGTTGTTTTTTTATTAGTTATCACATACTCAGCCATGTAAACCAATAGAAGCACAATAAGATTTAAGGTACCCATCCCAATCAAGCTGAGTGGAAATAAATATATTGGACTTTTAAAAAGCTTCTCTTACTATAGAAAAATTCAGCTCCTTTCTTGAAGACCCACTGAACACAGCATGAATGATGACAAAACTACCATGTCGTGCTGGCTTCATAAATTGTATCACTGTATAGATATAGGATAATCCATCCTTTCAACCTATATTATAATAGAACTAATGTTGAAAAATTCACTATTGCAAGTAAATGATATCTCAAGCAGGTTTTATCACTTAACTGGTTTCATAAGCTTGTATGGCTATTTTTTTGACTGATAAAACCTTATTCAGTTATTGCTTTACATTGAATTCCCCTTGGGTTTTTATATAGGGCTTTTGAAAGATTAATTATTTTTGTAGTTATGTTTATTCTCATTATGTTCTTCGGTGTGTTTTCTAAACACAAATTTAGATTGTTTCTCTAGTATGTAATTCTGTTGGGTTTTTTATTTTATTTTGTATTTTTTTTAATAACAAACACTTTGTGTAATATGTTGTCCCACATCTTCAGACAGTGATATCTGTTGGTAAAATGTTTTGTGTTTTTCATTAGTTGGATGAACTGCGAATGGAACTAAATAAAAGGGACCAAGAAATGCTTGCCATGGGAGCTAAGATGAAAACCTTAGAAGAACAGCATCAGGATTACCAACGTCATATAGCTGTCCTAAAAGAGTCTCTTTGTGCAAAAGAAGAACATTACAGCATGTTACAAGCTGATGTGAGTTTCATTTTAATGAAAACAGTGTCATATATCGAAGTCTGAACAAGTCTTAAGGGCAAAGATTTCCTGAATGTTTATAACTGTTAGCAGAGTCTCCTAATCAGGGATGCCATATTTTACAGGTGTATGAATTGAATGAATTCCCAGTTTTATTTAGTAAATATCTAGACATTTGTAGGTATACTTTTTATTTAGTAAATACTTAGACATTTGTAAACATCTGTTTTTGTTTAGTAAGTATCTAGACATTTGCAAACATCCTTTTAATTGAGTTACACATTTTCTTATCTGTTTATTAGTTCCAGGTTGCTACTGTGGTGAACCAGCCTATCCCATGCTTGAGGCTTTCATTATCTTTCTGTGAGTCTTGGATATCATACAGAGTCACACCAGGCAAATGATTCTGTGTATTTGAGAAGCATGTTTGACAAAGAAAAAAATTAAATGGTGAAATTAAAAGTTGTAGCTGGCTTTGGAGGATTTCATAGGTCTGATGGATTCTCCAAAAGGTCCCGCATGGCTGTGTATGAAAGTGTAATTGTTCCTACTCTGATGTATGGCAGTGAAACCTGGGTACTACAGAAGAGACATAGGAGTCATTTGTGTGCTGGAGAGATGCATTATTAATAGATGATTTGTAGCAAGTCCCTTTCTGATCATGAGTGGAATGAAACTGTGTTGCAGATGTGTAATGTAAAGAAAATGTTGCTGGTAGGGTGAAGACAAATATTTTGAGGTGGCTTGGTCATATTGAAAGAATGAGTGATTAGAAGCTAACTTAGAAAATTTATTTAACCCAAATGGCAGGAAAGAAAGGTAGAGGAAGGCCAAGGAAATCATGGGACAACCAAATTCAGGAATGCCTGCAAGAGAAAAAAGGTAATGAATATAAAATGCAAACTTGCCAACTCTCCAGAATTTCAGGCCTTCCTCCCGCCCAACGTATGAATGTGAAATTCTCCCAATTTTCTCCAATAATTAGCTGTTACAATAATCGAAATTCTATCGAACTTCGCCTTGGATTGACGCAGAAAAAAAAAAAATTTGAATCGCCTGTGAAATTTTTTTTTTTCTGCGTCAATGCAAGACGACATTACAGTAATCAATTTCCTACTTTTTCTCTCCTATCTGCAAAAAAAAAAAAAAAAAAAAAGCAGCCCCCTGTGGAGCGCCGGTCTACATACAGGGGGCTGCTCGGACGGTTGGTTGGAAGCCCTGGCTTCCAACCAACCGTCCGAGATGTGGTCCGGGTTTGAATCCCAGTGAGGCATGGATGCTGTATTTCTCTTACAGCACTGGCTCTCTCTTTCCTGGAATCAGTGGCCCTAAATTAGGGATGGGCGACTGTCTATATAGCCCACTGAGTAAAAAAAAAAAAAAAACTTGATACTTCCACATTCATTTTGACAGATACTGCTGTCTTCGTTGATTCTGTTTCATGGTAATGATGTGGAAATGAGGTAAAAAGTGTGTCAATGACAAAAGCTATATGCAGGGTGTACCATATAAAAGAGGCCCGAGTATAATGAACGACAACAGGCAGGCAATGTTACTATACATGGTAACAAATAGTTGAAATGGCAGAAAACAGAAGTAATTTACCTGCGTTTGCAACAATTGCTGAAAGTGCTGTCCTCCGACATCAAGACACAGCTGTACACAATGGAACATGTTGTTCGCAATGTGCCACAACTCATCGGCCGTAATTTGGGCTGTGGCATCCGTAATGTTCACTTTTAATTCATCAAGGGTGTGCAGATTAGTTGCGTACACTTTCCCTTTCAATGCTTCCCACAGAGAAAAGTCACAGGTGGAGAGATCGGGTGATCTGGGTGGCCATAGTCCCTTCGATACAGTTCTGTCCTCCCCAAACACTTCATGCCCAGCACGTAGACTGTTCAATGCAGTATGCGCCGTTGCACCATCGTGCTGAAAGAAAGCATATGTCCGCTCTTCTTCTGTAAGTGCGGCAACAAATGGGTTGAACAGTTGCTGAACATAGTGCTCCGAGTTGATGGTGTCAGTGAAAAAGAATGGGCCGACTATCCTCTTTGCAGACACAGTACACCAAATGCCTGTCTTTTGGTCATACAGGGGAGTCTCCATTGTCCGTCTGGGATTCGTGTCGGTCCAAATCCTGCTGTTTTACACATTGACATACCCGGGAACGATGAAACCATGCTTCATCTGTCATGTAATAAAGTGTTGGGTCCATTTCACCGCTGACAATGGTCTCTTGAAACCACTTACAATATTGCATGCGTTTTGCATAATCAGAAGTTTTAAGTTCTTGGAGCGCCATAACTTTGTACTGCCGAAAATGCAAATCCACCTTAAATATGCATCAGAATGACGAGGCAGATATTCCCGTTGTAGATGATATTCGGCGAATCGACTTCCGAGGGCTTTGTAACATCATTGTGCACACATCCTTGATATTGTCTTCAGTACGAATTGTCTTGGGTTTGTTTCTTTTCCTGTTGCATTTCGTGCCGGTTTTACAAAATTTCCGCACTAACTTCTGTACCACTGATTTTGCCGGTGCTGCACATTGTGGAAATCTTTCTGTAAAGAACTCATTTAACACCTTGTATGAGTTATTTCTGAAATACTGTCCCACAATAAAAATCCGTTGTTCCGTACTTAAAACCATTTTCGTTGCCTTTGTTCTCTCTTCACTTACACTTATGACTACGTACCTACACTGCTCTGGCTGTGAGTGCTACAACAAATGGGTTGAACAGTTGCTGAACATATTAAAGCAGTTGCTGAACACTCCAGAGAATTCTTTGCAGCTGTACACGCAGAAACCGGTTAAAAGTGGAAACAAAGCGGTTTTAACTGGAAACCCACCAAACAACTTTAACCCGCCTAACAACGTCTGGCCACTGGGTCTCTTTTATATAGTGCACCCTATATATATATATGGGATGTAAGGTCAGGTGATGCGTAACATCACAGCCTCTCCTTGACAAATGTCAACCCCGCCTTCTCGTGGTACATCCTGTTCCCACTAAAGGGGCTCTGACAACCGCCAATAGCGGTATAACTATACCATCGGGATTAGAGGAAATGCTATACCACACTCACCAACCCGCTTGGCCAGCGTGGTGAGTTATGGCCAAACCCCTCCAAAATGACTCCACAACTTAAATCTTGGCCCTCAGTCTCCGGCAGCTGGAATGTACCTGGCCAAGGCAGCGGCCAGTGCGACATGAAGGCAGAGGGTGCTAAGAATCCCCGGAGGACCGGACTAGGCTGCCATCTGATGCTGACCTTGGCTACGTACAATGGGCGCTCCCTATCTTCTGATTCAAGGCTTCTTGAATTGGAAGAGGAACTACAAAGCATCAAGTGGGACATCGTCGGGCTAAGTGAGGTAAGGAGAAAAGGAGAAGATCTCATTGAACTGAAAAATGAACATCTCTTCTACTATCGTGGGACAGATACTGGCAGAACTAGTGGTGTTGGATTTATAATAAACAAGAAACTGAAGGATAAAGTTGTAGAAGTTGAAAGTTCCTCTGACAGAGCTGCACGACTCTTTATTCAACTCTCGAGAAGATACCAGGCTCAGATTATTCAAACTTATGCACCCACCACAAGTCATGCTGAAGAAGAAATTGAAGAGTTTTATGAGGAAATTCGTGATCTAAATAATAAAGGTAAGCAGCACTTGAAAATATTTATGGGAGATTTCAATGCAAAAATAGGGCAACGGCAACAGAATGAAACTTCAGTAGGTAAATTCGGTCACGGCAACAGAAACCAGCGTGGAAATACTCTTGTAGAGTTTGCAGAGGCAGAAGGGTTTTTCATCTTAAACTCCTTTTTCAAGAAAAAGCCACACAGGAAATGGACATGGAGACATCCAAATGGGACAACAAGTGAAATTGATTTTATTATGTGTAACAAAAAATTAGTCATAGAAGACTGCAGTGTGCTAAACAAGTTCAACACAGGCAGTGACCATAGATTGGTGAGATGTAAGATGCACCTCAACACTAAACTCGAACGTAGCAAGCTCATAAGACAAACAAAATGTATTGACATAACCAACCTTAAAAAACACCATAATACCTTCAAATTGGAACTGAAGAACAGATTCTCTGCTTTAGAAGGCCTAACATCGGAAGAAGTGGATATTTCTGAAGTTAACAGAAAAGTAACCAAAGCTCTTATGGAAACAGCAACAAAATTAGCTGGGTCTAAGAACAAATTGCATGTGAACAAATTATCAGGAAAAACCAAAATGTTGATGCAAAAAAGAAGAGTGATGAGGACAACTAAAGAAGATGTGACTTCCAAAGTGGAATATATAGAGCTATGCAAGACAGTACGAAAAAGTATCACTGAAGACGTAAGGAAATTCAACTGTGAACTAGTAAGGAAAGCAATTGAAAACAAACAAAGCCTAAAGATAGCAAAGGGACATCTCAGTAAGGGGAAAAAACAGATTATGGCACTGAGAAAAGAAGATGGTTCTGTAACAAGAAATAGAGGCGAAATTTTGACAAGAGTGAAAGATTTCTACTCCAAATTATATGAAAGGGATGATACATGTACTCCAGACATCATGAAAGGTACCAGTACCAGAGTTCTTCCAGTCCTTCCAGCAGAAGTTGCACATGCAATCAAGAACATGAAGCGGGGAAAAGCTCCAGGAGAAGATGGAATTACTGTAGACATCATACAAGAAGCAAGTGGAGAAATCGAAACAGTACTCGCCCAAATTTTCACTCGATGCCTTAATGAAGGGAAAATTCCTGAGGATTGGAACAACGCTACAATGATCTTGCTACATAAAAAAGGTGACATTGAGGATCTCAGGAACTACAGACCTATCAGCCTCCTATCAGTGGTTTATAAAATCTTCACTAAAGTTCTTTCACACCGCTTGAAGGTGACACTGGACATGGCTCAACCGAGAGAACAAGCTGGATTCAGGAGTGGCTACAGCACAATAGATCATATCCACGTACTGAGAGAACTAATTGAAAGAGCGAGGGAATATGAACTTCCATTGTGCATGGCTTTTATCGATTATGAAAAAGCCTTTGATTCGGTGAAACCATCAGCAGTTGCAATGGCTCTGAAATCCTGCGGTATTGAAGATGCATACATTAATATTATTAATAACATCTATGAAAATGCAAGTGCAAACATTCGGCTGTTTGAAAATACAACACACATAAAAATTGGAAAAGGAGTGAGACAAGGTGACACCATATCTCCGAAGCTCCTTAATGCCACATTGGAAAATGTCTTTCAATCACTGAACTGGGAAAACAAAGGGATAAAGATTAATGGAGATTATCTAACCCACCTTCGTTTTGCTGATGACATAGTCATTTTTGCAACTACCCAATCAGAGCTACAGAGTATGATCCAGGAACTTGCTGACAAGAGTAAAGAAGTGGGATTAAAAATGAACTTTCAGAAGACAAAAGTGATGTACAATGCTTTTACAAGAAATGAAGATTTATCGATTGATGGAGAAAAGCTGGAGATAACAGACACGTACGTTTATCTTGGACAGCAGATATCAAGTGAGGGTTACATTGGTGAAGAAATTAATCGGCGTACAAAACTTGCCTGGAGAGCTTTTGGAAGAAACAGCATAATTTTCAAGAGCAATATGCCATTATGTCTTAAAAGAAAAGTGTTTGATCAATGCATCCTTCCAGTGCTTACGTATGGTGCAGAGACATGGACCTTAGCTAAAAGAGACATACAAAGGCTGCAGACAACTCAAAGCAGCATGGAGAGGTGCATGCTTGGTGTAACCAGGAGAGATAAGAAGAGGAACACGTGGATCCGAAAAATGACAAGAGTGGAAGACATCATGATCAGAGTTAAATCCCTGAAATGGCAATGGGCTGGACATACTGCCAGAAGAACAGACCATCGATGGACAGCCGAAATTTTAGATTGGATTCCAAGGGACAGGAAAAGACCCAGAAGAAGACCACATGGAAGATGGGTGGATGAAATTCGAAAGTATGCGGGAGTGACATGGAAGAGACTGGCACAAGACAGACCGTTGTGGAGGAAACTTGGGGAGACCTTCGTCCAGCAGTGGATTGATAATGGTTGACAATGATGATGATGATGATGATATATATATATATATATATTTATTCTTTCTGAAGTTAAAACAATAATAATGAACTCCATATTTCTCCAAAATAGTAAATAAACACTTTTTCAAACTTTGGTTTAGAAAACAAGAAAAGCTTTAAAGGAAAAAACTGCAGAGTTATATTTAAAAAAAAAAAAATAATAGTAGTTAAAGGTAATGGATGCGTAGCAATAAAAATTGAAATTAATGCATAACTTCTAAAGTTTTCAATGGATTCTGGCAAAACTAAAACTGAACTTTATGCTGTAACATCTCATTCACTGCAAAAATTTCACTCACTTATATTAAAAATCGGAAAAGATTTGCTTTAAAAAAAATTCTCCCAGTCTGATTGTCATACAACGCCTTTAGCAAGGAGCTCACTCGCTCTGGCACTAGAATGCCAGGGGAGGTCAGTAATTAATTGACAGATGGGAACTGCTCTGCCTTCTCCTTGCAGTTCTTTTTTCAACCCCTGACTTCAACAAAGCCACATGCATTCTAAGTGATGATAAACAGTTGAATTGCACCAAATTCACTTAACGACAAAAGGAAGTAGTTACAGTTGGCTTTGCCTTGTAATGAAAGGCGGTGTTAGTACAATACTTTTTTTTTTTTTTTTTTTTGTCTTCATGCACAACCTAAAAAAGAAACGAAAAACAGTTGGCTGCTGTTTTATTCATAAAAATAACAACATGCAAGCAATTTTACGTTTTCATTATCTTGCAGAATCGACGTACCTTAGAACAAATTTCAGTAGAGTTAGGGGGTGTTGATTTTTGTGCTTTTTTTTCCTCCAGAACTTTTAGTGGACCAATAATACTACTGGAAAATTGTTCCTATGTCTGGAAAACGTTGATACAAAATAGCACTCGTGTGGTTTTATGAGCTGTAAAAATCTCCCAATTTTCAGTTTTTGAAGGTTTTGTGTAAGGCATGTGATAGATGTCAGTGAAATTTGTGTGCCAAGATTTTTGTGAAGGGATGCATTTGATACATTGACAGTAAGTAAAATCTGATGCTATATGTAACTTTAACATGGCAGTTGAAACTTCTAAATCTCAGAGAACAGCTTACTGTTATGTATGTGTATATGTATCTTCTTGTCTATTATCCATAATCTGTACATTCAAAAAATAAAATTTCTTTTAATGAATATTACACTTTAAACCCAGTTTTTATTTGATTTGTTGTGCACAATATTCAGAATATCCATACTCTGTTACAAGTAAATTCATCATCAAAATTGTCATAATCTCAGGTGTGTGGTTTACGATGGTGTTTGGACACATACCACTAAAAAACAAGGAGAAGTTATGCTTTGCAAGAAACTTTCTCCATATTTTTCTGTTCATTGCAAGATTTTCTGTACCTAAGATGTTTTGCTTAATCGTTAATGGCTGATTTCACACTGACTGCTCAGAAAAAGTTGCTCAGTATGTTGTATGGAATGAAAGTCATACTATTGAAGTTTGTCATGAACATGTTCACCAGAAACCTTGAAACAATCAGAATGAAGCAAGTACTGGTTTGAGACTAACTAAGACAGGGATGCAGACTGTCCCTGTTTTTGTTTGTGATCTATATGAATAAGTGGTATAAAGAAAGTAATTTTGCTTTCTAAAAAAATAATTTTGTTTAAGAAATTACTGGGTGTGATTATTGATGACACTCTACAATCTTTATAAGGAATCAGATGATCAGCAAAGAATCAAAATGACTTCATCAACTGTTTAAAAATATTTCATAAAGAAAATGGTTGATCAGAGAACTAAACTCTGTGCAATGCAGTATTTAAACATGCTTTCTTTTATAGCAGCAAGATTTGGGAGTGAAGAAATTGGCACTTTTTTTTGAGGAGATTACAAGTTGCTGCTATGAGAATGCTAAGAGTAATATCAAGTAAAGTGGATTAATTTAGTGGCAAAACAGAATCAGTATTGCAGTAATTAGAACTAAGCTGGGTGCATCAACAGAAGCAAATGTTAATGAGAACATGTTGTATTTCAGACATGTGTTACAAGGTGCTTCATGCGGTGTTGTATTTGATTCATTGCTTATGTATATGTTTTAAATAGGCAACATTTTTCTAATCTACACTACTGTTTGTGAAAATTGCAACACCATGAAGGACTGCTGGTGTTAGCTTGAAACTTACAGGATAAGCACAACATGTTGGGACATGCAAATAGTTAAATGTCAGTGAAAATATGCATGTGGTTTCAGAGCAGCACCCTCTAAACTGTCTGGTATTGGGTATAAAGAGTTGGCTCAAACAAGATGTTGCAGTCAGTGAAGTGCCGACATTGAGTCGAAAGAGTGTTTCTTGTGTATCACTGTGTTTTGTCGCCGAAGAAGGTTGCATTATGAACACCCGAAGGACTTTGAGCAAGGAAGGATTGTTGGGATGAGAAAATCTAGATTTTCCTACCGTGAAATTGCCACTTGTGTGGGACAAAGCACCAGTACAGTGATGCAAACATAGTGTCAGTGGACAGATGAGGCTCGGATGCTCAGGTATTTGGGAAATGTACGGCAAAGTCACAAAACTGCATGGACTACAGACACCTCAACCGCATGCAGTGACTGATTACACAATGACACCCACAGTGTTAGCGCAGTAGTGGAGTACTGTCAGAGATCAGGCATTGTCCTGCTGCACAGTTCAGCATCATCTGCTTAACAGAGGACTGGTCACTAGCAACCCATTGCTGCACATTTGCTTAACCCTCAACCACAGACACCTCAGGCCGTAATGGGATCTCAAGCACAGACATTGGCACTCTGATTGACAACAGGTCATGTTTTCTGATGAGTCATAATTCAACTTGATGCACTATAATGATCGCATATGTGTTTGAAAGCATTGTGGTGAATGGTACCTTCGCAGCGTCATACCGGTCGAATGCCAAGCATCATGGGTTCAATTTGCGATCTCGCCTGATATGAATTGAGGGAACCCTCAACAGCCAGCGATACATCAGGGATGTTTTAGAGGCAGAGGTGATACCCTTCCTTCAGAGTTGTCCTAGTGCTATATTCCAGCAGCACAGTGCTTGGCCACATGTGGCCCAGAATGTCCAAGACCTCTTCCATGCCCGGCAGATACCACTTCTTCCCTGGCCTGCACATTCGATGGATGTGTCCACAATCGAACATGTCTGGGACATGGTAGCTAAGTGACTGGCCCATCAAGCGCCTCCACCAGTCACCACAAATGTACTCTGGTCTCATATAGAAGCAGCCTGGCAGGCTATTACCCGGGATGGTATCAAAAACCTCACCCATTCAATGCCATGCCATGTGGAGACTGTTATTGCTGCTCGAGGTGGCTCTACGCAATACTGAGCTTTGAAGTGAAAATATCTTGTTTAGCTCTACAAATGTAATCAGTTATCTCCTGTAATATGAAGAATCTGTGATATAAATTTCATTTGAATAACACAATTCTTTCTTGGTGTTGCAATTTTCACAAACAGTAGTGTATGAGTGAGAAGTGGCAGGATACCTTTAAATAATTATTTTCCTTTTTGATATTATAACAAATTTTTGTCGAAAGTGAGATTGTGAATATAGATTGAAAATTATCAGTGTCCCTGTTTCCATTCTTTCAGATTCTAGAAAACAGAATGCACACAATCAAATTTAATAGTTAACGTGCTATATGTCTTATTTTCTGTTTTTAAGTTTTGGTGTTCCAGGTTATGTCACTTCTTTATTTCTTCTATTTTTTTATTTATTTATTTTATTATTATTATTTTTTTTTTTTTTGAGAATGCTGTAATAAAGTCCATGATTTTTATAATTCTTTCTCCAGGTTGAAGAGCTAAGGCAAAGGCTTGAAGAAAAGAATAAAATGATTGAAAAGAAAACCCAGCAAACCATGACCTGCACTCAGGAAAGGAATAGGCTCTCTCAGGAAGTCCAAGAGTTAAGGGACCATATGGACATCAAAGATCGAAAAATTAATGTTCTGCAGCGGAAGGTGGGACAGTCTTCTTGTGAGAGTGATGTGGTATCGGTGTCCCTGTCTCCATTCTTTCAGATTCTCATTTTCCTTCTTATTTGCTCTTCAACATTTCATTTTTGCCTTAAGTCACATTTCTTTTTTTTTCTCTTTTCTTTTTGACTTTTTTAGATTCCCTACTTCTAAATAATTTTCGTAATCTTTATGAGCATGCAGTATTGTGTAAAGCATGTGAGCATGCATTTAATGTATTTATTCATTTTGTATTATGGAATCTGATTAAAATTACTTTCATGAATTAATGAAATATTTTGCTGAACTTTAAAAATATAATAAATGTGTAAGCAAGAATGTTTAAAATGTCAGCTCTCCAACTCAAAATTTTGCTGATGAATTCCATTCAGTATTTATTTCTTAGTAACAAAACTTCTGTATTTAATGCCTGTCTGAATCTTTTTCTGCATGGAATTGATCATAAAATTTCTCTGTATGCCCTGGTGAATAGGGTTTTACAAAGAAGTATCTAATATTTTTTATTTGCAGAATGAAGTCATAATTGTGCCAGGTGTTTGGACAATAATCGTACACTTATTTTTATTTAAAGAAATATACCAGAAAACACAAAAGTACATTTAAGTTTCAAAGCTTCATAACAAAAGAAGAAATGTGTGTATTACAATGTGGTTTGTGTGAAAAGCATCAGCTAGTAATGGGACTTTGTTTGGCAATGGAAAAACTTTTTGTTTCAATAGTCTCTGACAGAGGGCGATGACAGCAAAAAATGTGTAAATACAGTGAAAATCAATGCAAATGCATATGTTGCATTAATTTGGGGGCACTATGATAGTGATAGTGTCACCAAATTAATACAATGTATGTGTTATACATATAAACAGCCAGATCTCTGTGTCATTCTTTCTGTGTGTCTGGAACAATTGACATCACAGAGACATCTACATTGTGGCACTATCTCTTGATGCTGAGAGAAAACACAGTCAAATATGCCACATTATCGTGCATTTTGCAAAATACTTTGCAACAGGCTTACTTACAAGTTGAAGTTGAAATCACTCATGGAAGATCAGATAGTGTTTTGAGAAAATCGACAGCTCATATCTATGCGATTGAGTTTCAAAAGCGAGGACCACCACATGCTCACATTTTAATTGTTCTGCGAGCGAAAAACAAGTTTTTAACTACTGAACATATCAATCAATTTGTGTGTGCTCTCGAGATGTCAAAGTGATTGCATGCTATTACATAACACGCGATCACTTTGAGATGTCAAGGTGATCTCATGCTAATTTAAAAACATTGACTCAAATTCTACGTCATATTTATCCAATGTACAAAATTCAAACTGAATTCTTAATATCACTACAAGTTTGATTTTTGTATTAATTTAATTTAGCACGATTTGAATAATAATTTGTTTTGCTTTAATTAATTATTTTCTACTTAATCAAACTTTCTGAGTTTAGCGTTGATTACTTATACATTTTGCAAAATATTTCAAACACGCCACAATATCATACATTTTGCAAAATATTTTGCTACAGGCTTTCTATTATAAATATAAATACCCAGATCTGTTTAAAATGCTCTAACCTACAAAAAAAACTGAAATTTTGAGATGTCAAAATAAGCAAAATTGCACCTAAAAACATTTTCAGCTCTTACATAAATGAGTTTTTACTATATTTCCTTACAGAAATATGGCATCTATTCGATTTGTTTTCAATCTGCTTCAATTAAAAATTTCACCCTGTCCTAGGTTGGGCAACATCCTCTATATATGCATATTTATTTAAAGCTTAAAAGCAGCCATCCTAGGACAGGTTGCAGGCTAGTTTTTATATGTTTTCACTGTATTTACAAACCTTTTGGCTGTTATTGCCTTCTGGTGAGTATTGGAACTGGAAGTTTTTCTGTTGCCAAACAAAATTCCCATACTGTCTGATGCTTTTGTGCAAACCACGCTGTAATACACACATTTTTTTTTTTTGTCGTAAAGTTTTGAAATTTAAAGAGACTTTTGAGCCACCCAGTATTATTTTTTTATATTTGTTTGTTTTCGACCATTTTTACTTACATAATTAGCCATTACAGTAGATGTTGAAAGCAGAGTAGCAGAATGAAGACGCACGTGCGTACACTGTACGCTGATAGTTTCCAAATTATTAGCAGATTCTGCAGATAGTTTTTGCTTGTAAATTTAAAAAAAAAATATTTACTATAATTAAAACACTTACTCAAGGCTTTACTCAGATTAATATCCTTAATTCTATTTTGACTTGAAGAACGTTCAATTATTTTTTTACATCTTCTGGGTTCTTTTGCTTTTACAGATGTTTCCGGCCTCTAGATTTTATCAAGGCCTGTTCTCAATGAATAGGAACTCTATCAGAAGTTTCAGTTTACACAGAAAGAATTTAAATTTTATTGCCAGGTCCTTCTTGCCATTGCCAGTTATTAAATTAAAATCTTTTCCTTATGTACTTTGTAAGTCTACTATTTTTGAATTAAGTTGTTGAAAATGCTATTTATAATTCTTGAAGGTTCATTAATGGAACTGTTTTTCTGGATATAAAAATTTTCTTTAATTAGTCTTTTGCTTTTATGAGGTTCATAGTCCAATATTTTAATATTTTGCCATAAAGATCCATTTCATACACATTGCTGCACATTCAATTGTAATGTACTTGTTTTGTGCTCACTGGAATCTGCAATGTTCTAATAATTATTTATTGTTTTATTAATTTTTCTTTAAATTATCTTATTCTATTTTTATCATGGCTCGCACTTCGCGGGTTTGCAGCAAGTTTTCTGTTTTAATGGTTTTGTATGCAGATACTTTTTATTTTTATACAACTCTGGTTGAAAGTGACTTCTATGGACATCCAAACAAACCTGTAAGAAAGCAATGTGTAAAACCTTCATGACAACAGGAGAGAAAGTGACTGTAGGGAAGGCTCAAGGTAAAACAGTAGTATGGAAGCAGGGTGAAGTGAGGAGAGGAGGGATTGCAGGGAAGACTAAAGTTCAACCAGTGGGGTATGTGTGCAGTTCGGTTATCCAAGTTGTTGCACGCATTAACCATGGTTTTGTTGATTGCAACGCATGTCTTTTGGGTTGTATGTTTTACACAAGTGTTGTGAGTATACTCCAAGTGTCGAGAAAGATTTTTGAATGAATTTCCAAATATATGAGTACCACATTGCTATTCAATGCACGCATTAAAAGACAAATTTTTAAAGATTTGTTCAGTACATGCTGTGGAGCACAGTTTGAAGGCCATCAAAACTGACTGAAGAGAAACTCCTGGATATATTTCTGAATCAGTTATTCAAAGTCCTTCAAAAATGCAATGCAGAGGTTGTCGAGACAGCAATATAGACTCACAGACAATGAAATTTGCATGGACAAAAAGATTGACACTACACCGTCATCGACGGTGTAGTGTCAATACACCGTCGACGACGTAATTGTCAATACACCGTCGACGACTTAATTGAAGAATCTTTTATTCTTTCAATTACAGGTTTTTACTTTGGTAAGCGTTTTTTAGTGTCAAAGTTAGTTTGCTTTCATTGTGTTCAAATAATTCCATTTCGTTAATGCCCTATCAACAGTGCAAATATTCCATATATCTTTCATCACTTTCAAATATCTATCACTTAATTTTCATCCCATTGATTTTACAAATGACGACGGAACTTAGCATGTACCGATATTCCTGTACAACAGGCCTAACCACATAAGCCTAACCCTGTTTTGTGAATGACAAAGAACCGGACGAACCGAGGTTTCTACTGACAAGACAAAGGAAGACGAGGTAAACTTGAAGTGGTAAGCATAAATACGTTTAATATGTATTTTTAACTATAGAGGTCAATTGACACATAAATAATTTTCACCGTCAGATTTTACATATCTGCTGGTCGAACTTTCATAGAACCTAACGTGCGAAACAGAAACATTAAGAAATATCAAACGATTATTTCAAATACTGAGCTGGAGAATGTTTTTAAAAATAAAATGAGAAGAGTTCAGGCTTGTCTCTGTTCATGGAGATCACTTTTAATATCTATTGTAATGGACTGAATATGTAAATAAAAATGGTCAGTAACAAATGAATTCTGACATTAAAATAATGCATTTCCTTGCTTTGAAATAAGTATATATTTACTTTCTGAACACCCTGTATATTAACACACATTACGTTTTGGATATCCTCAGAAAATAATTGATCCATGACAATTCATCTGATTTCATTATGTAGATAGATGAAAGAATGCTACATTTGTGCAAACTAGTTAAAATCCATTCTTCTCATCATCAAAAGCAAATGGACAGTACATTTGTGTTGAGCCCACCAATCTACGGAAAATGATAACCATAGAATCATAAGACATGAAAGTGGTATTGTGCAGGTTTTTTGCTTTTAAATGTAAGCACAGGGAAGCTATACAGGCAGGAAAAATTTCATTTACCAAACAATGTGTTATCCTTCGTATCATATGAATTCCCTGTTCAGCTCATCTTTCTGTACCCAAATGTGCACATTTTACTTGCATTTAAAATATGAATAAGAAGGTGCATTTTATGCTTTAAAAATATTCTTCCTAGAGAAGACACGGTGAAAGGGAATGTAAACTCTGACTTCATGCATCGTTATTACATCATGACATGATGATAAGTAAGACTTTCCAAGGAAAACAAAACTGTGGGCTAAGCATAGGAATTTTGTTTTTTTAATATTCTGATACGGTACATACAGTATATAAGTACAATTATGATGTCTTCTATAAGCACATTCATATATCCAATTAAAACTAGGATGGTACAGCACAGCGGGTCTCTTTAAAAGTGTGTGTATGTGTAGATAAAGTGTGCTTTTAAAGAGAATTCAAGTATGTTCTTAAAGTAAATTTTAAGTTTCTGAAATTCGGCATTTTTCAATGAAGATTTTTCATGCAAATGTATCAGCAACATCTTGTAAATTCTAGATTCATATACATAACAAAAAAGTTTGATTTTTCCAAATGCGAAAAAATTTTACTTGCAGGATTCTAAAAAAAAAAAAAAATGTGCAAAAGTGTGGCAGATCTGCAGAAATACAAATAATATGGTTCTCTGTGCTTCCTAACTCATTGTATAGTCCTGACATGACTCTTCAATGGTAGCATTTTACCAACCATGCTGAAACAGAACCGAAAATCATTTTCATCATAGACTACATATTTTTTGCTATTCAGAATACAGCAAATTAGATGTGAATACAAATTAACGAGGAGCATACATTGTATTGGGTCATAATTCAAGTTTGTTAAAACATGCAATGTATGAATACTAAAATTGTAAAAATATTACTTTTGGAATAACTAATGTGTTGACCAATACAAACCAACACGTTTGTAACACAATGTTTTAAAGAAGTAAAAACCCAAGTTCTTGTGAACATTCTCAATAAACACATAGTGCAGGGCTATTACAAATGAAATAGACAGTTTCAGCATTTTAAAAAACCAAAACTATGTAAGATATTGACATGATGCAGCATTCTATCACTAATAGTAATGATTTTATTATACACTCATCATCAAAAATAGTTGCACCCAGAAGGAAGCAACTGACAGGAATGAAACTTGGTGGGTAGGTTTGACATCATGAGACAGGCAAATGATTCAAATGTCACGCTCGACGGCTCATGTGACGCAAGCAAGGAGGTGACCCAGCTATATAAGGTCGTCCTGTTGTGCGTGCTTGCCATTCTGATTCATACTGTTGTGTTGGTTGCATCCTTTGCAAGTGAAGTATGCCTTGGAGAAAAGTTCAGAAGTAATTCAAGCAGTCGGAGGAGTTCAAGAGAGGCCACATCGTCAGGCTCTGGGAAGCGGGATGGTTTTATCGCTGTATTGCGCGCCATACCGGTCGTGTGGATATCACCGTAGCATGTTGTTGGTGGCAGTGGATAGAACAAGGCACGCAGCAGCGACAGGAAGGGTCTGGGAGACCTAGACGAACCACGGAGATAGAGGATCGACGGGTTGTCCGACATGTGTGGAGTGGCCCAACTGCCACGATTGCGGATATTCAGCGAGCAGTGGTTCCCTCAATGCATTGTCTGATTAGTACCAGCACCATTGGCAGACGGCTGCACAACGTAGGACTACACTCACGCAGACTGTTACAACGACTGCCCTTAACACCATTGCATCATCGCCAAAGACTGCAATGGTGTCATGCCAGACTGTCATGGAGCCACTCAGAATGGCAGTGGGTGATCTTCAGTGATGAGTCCTGCTTTTGTCTTGGAGGAGACGACCAATGAATAGGTGTGTGGAGGCACTGTAGTCAGCGCCAAGATGAACCATTTGTTGTCGAGTGTCACATGTCCAGAAGGCCTGGTGTCATGGTGTGGGGTGCAATTGCCTATGATGCCAGATCACTTTTGGTGTTCATTACAGGCACTTTTACAGCCAACGTTACGTTAATGAGGTCCTGCAACCAGTGGCCCTACCTTTTCTGAATGCTGACTCTTGTGCGATTTTCCAAGAAGACAACGGTCGTCCTCCTGCTGCTGTTTCGAGAGCTTGCCTTCAAGGCACTGACACGCTGTCATGGCCAGACCTATTGCCAATCGAAAATGTGTGGGATGCTATTGTACGCACTATCCATACTCCACCCCTACCGCACCATCTGCAGGTACTGTGTGAGAAGATTCAAGCTGCATGGGATGGATTATTGCAGGATACCATTTGGAACTTGTACAAATCCATGCCAAGATGTCTGGTATGCTGTGTGAGCAAATATGGCAGCCTGATGCCATTCTGAGAGACACTACTTATTGGCATGTAGCTCAATAAATATTGCCCATATCAGTCTCAATTTTTAATAATTTATTGTTCTTGGTCACCTTTACCTTCCTTCCAAATAGCATTAACACCCTGACACATCCTTCTGGGTGCAACTATTTTTCTGACAATGAGTGTATATAGATGGCATCACTAAAAGATTGTACATTTTCACCATCACATGACCAGGCACGCAAGATGGCCACAAATGCTGCGGAGAAGGTATTCTCTGTACTTGAATTAATTAAAACGAATTCTGTTACTGTTGTGCAACTGCGTTTTAGAACATGTTTCAAGAAATCACCACTGAATAGGCAATCCATCTACGACTGGCACAAGATATTTGAAACAACAGGATGTTTGTGTAAAGGTAAAAGTACAGGGAGTCCACATGTATCTGATGAACAAGTTGAGCATGTTAATGCCATTTACCAACGCAGCCCAAGGAAATTCACAGTGATAACGAGTTGGGAGTTACGAATTCCACTACTAACTATTTGGAAAATTTTAAGGAAGGGGCTGAAAATGACTCCCTACAAACTGTAGTTATTGCAAAATCTAAGTGACAATGACAGGACCGCATGTCATGATTTCTGTACAGAAATGCGGGAGCATTTTGAAGATGGTTTTAGTGTGCATTTAATTTTCAGTGACAAACCGACTTTCAGCATAAGTGGAAAAGTTAACAAACATAATATTCGCATATGGCGAGACTGAAAATCCTAGCACAACAGTGAAGCATGTGTGTGATTCCACAAAGATGCATGTGTTCTGTGCTACATCCAGTAAACAAGTATGTGTGGCCCTTTCTGTTTCCAAGAAAACACTGTAACGGGACATTCTTATCTCAACATGTAATTATTTAGTTGATGCCTCAACTGCATGAAGACAACTTCATTTCCAACAGGATGGAGCAACACCTCACTGGCATCGGGAAATTTGAAATTACTTTGATAAAAATCTTCCACAGCGCTGGATTGGCCATGCAACAGGCAACAACATGTCACTCACATGTTGGCCACCACAAAGTCCGGATCTAACACCCTGTAACTTTTTTTATGGGGCTATGTCAAAGACCAGGTCATCAGCTCAATGTTTCTCAAATGTTGGTCCCTCATGGACCACTTTCAGCATTTCTTTACTTATCACAGACCACCAAGAGAGAAGGGGGAGTCTGGGTAACTTCCCTGGAAGAAATTTGAAATTGAAAAATATATTGCCGGAAACTAAGGTTGCCAACCCTGGTGAATAATATTAGGACCTACCGGACACCCTCATCAGCCAGTGAGTGCCCCCCCCCGCTACAAGGAAGGACCCAACCAAAGTATCTCCCAATTTATGTGATTTATAGGCGGGCTTATAGATATGAGCTCCGACTCAATTTTACCCCTCTCTCCCTTGAAATGTGATTTTTAGTTAATTTTAGAGCTTCTTCTCGTAAATTTTGAGCTTTTTTCAGCAAATCAACTGTTTTTTTACTTGAAAATAATACCGTCCCTAAAAGGCCGGTAAGCAGTTGACACCGGCCTTAGGCAAAAAATAGATATGAGCTCCGACTCAATTTTACCCCCTCTCTCCCTTGAAATGTGATTTTTAGTTAATTTTAGAGCTTCTTCTGGTAAATTTTGAGCTTTTTTCAGCAAATCAACTGTTTTTTACTTGAAAATAATACCGTCCCTAAAAGGCCGGTAAGCAGTTGACACCGGCCTTAGGCAAAAAATCGCCAAAAATTCCGACCAGGTTCTTAAAATACAAGTCAGTTGCCAACCCTATCTGAAACAAAGTAATTTTTATAGTACCTGTATTTGATAAAGAAAGAGTTTGGTGAGTTATGATTTTATTTTGTAAACCAAAGTTATGGTTTTTGAGAGAGGAACTGGTAGTACTGAATATAATATATGTCTAAATGGCACAGTGACTGACCAGGTGAATGAGTTTGTGTATTTAGGAAGCATGTTTGACAGAGAGAACAAATTAGATGGTGAAATTAGTAGGCGAGTGAATTCATTGAAAGTCACAGCTGCTTTGGGAGGTTTTCACAGGAATGATGTGTTCTCAAGAGACTGCCGCATGGCTGTGTGTGAAAGTGTAATTGTTCCTACTCTGATGTATGGCAGTGAAACCTGGGTGCTACAGAAGAAACATAGGAGTCGTTTGTGTGCTGGAGAAATGCTGGGGGTTTGTGGCAAGACACGTTCTGATTGTGTGAGGAATGAAGATGGGTTGCAGTTGTGTAATGTGAAGCAAAATGTTGTTAGCAAGGTGGAGACTAATATGCTTCAGTGGTTTGGCCATGTTGGAAGAATGAAAGATGAGATGCTTACTAAGAAAATCTTTTTAGCCCAAGTGACAGGAAGGAAAGGTGGAGGAAGGCCAAGGAAGTCATGGGAGGATCAGATTCAGGAGTGTCTGTATGAGAAAAAGATTTTTAGTATGAAGTATAGAAGATCTTGTGTACGGCGTGTGATGGATGTGAGTGAAGCCCGAGTTGTATGTCAAGTTCGCTGTAAATGGAGAAGTTTGATATGGCAACAGTAAGTAAAAATTATCTGGTAATTTGTATTTCTTTGTGGAGCTAACCTCGGAATATTAGAGAACAGCTTAGTGATGTGTGTGTATGTATATATGATTTTATTTTGTCAGTTGTATAACGAAAAGGAGAGCATTCGCTTAATTAAATAATTGGCAGTGAAGTCACAGCATGGGCATAGTAAATGGAGGAGGTTTGGGGCGTTCAAACCCTCCTCGAAACGACAAAAAAAGTAAAATTTATAACAGGTAATATTTATGGGAAATTACTTAAACCTTCTCCGAAAATCGCAACTCCCCGACTTAAATTCTAGCTACACCCATGAGCCACAATAAAAATTTTATCCATACAATTCCAGTTATATCATATGCTATAACTGGAATTGTATGGATAAATATTGTTACGTGTTTTGCCCATCATCGTCATGTTTCAAAGCTACGCAACTTCCGGGCATTTTATTTTGGACTGGACGAAAGATTGGATTTCCTTCTGGAAACTTCGGACCCAAGTTACTAATTCTCTTTGCAGTCTTCGTTTTCTTGTTTCCTGCAAGACTTCTGGCATTCTTCCCCAAGCTTTTCAGATCTGCAAACCCATCTTCAATGGACGGTGCCGTGCGTTACTACAGCAGACCAGCCATAACCTCCTATCTGCCGCTATCCGTGACCTGCGTTCCTCCATTGCTAAAACTGAACTTTCCTGCTACATTAGCTACCAATCACTGGCTGCTACCACTCATCCTGCTTTGCTTGATATTTTCATGGTTCGTATCAACCAAACCCTCTCAACAATTGAAGTAAATGAATATTCTTGCCATACAAAGAAATTCAATTTTCTACTCTCCAAGCAAAAAAGTCAAGCAACATCTCCGTCTTCAGCCTCTACTGACAAGCCAAAGTATGTAAATCTTTCTTCTGTCACTATTCCTCCTAGCTTGGATAAATTCTTATCATTAGGCCCAAAATTTTCACCTGCTCTTCCTATCAATCTTCCACAAACTGTTTCTGTTATAGAATCAGCCATCCACAGAACTGAGACTGTTCACCAGCCTATCCTTGGTGCCAACACTGCTGTTATCTTATCCAAGCAAAATTCTGTGCCAATCAAGTACTCTTCTTCTTGTTTAAAAGAATTCAGGTCATTTATTCAGGAAAATGACCTAGCCGTATGCAAAGCAGATAAAGTTGGTTGCCCAGTCATCATTGGTAAAGAAACACTAAACCAAAAAGTGCATTCATTTCTTACATCTGCTAACTGCATTCCTTTGCAGTCAGACACCAACTCACTCAAAAACTCAGTTGACAGATTAGCTAAGAAAGAAACTCTTCAATCCTTCCTTGGTGATATATCACCCCTCCTTACTTTAGAACTCCCAGACTTTTCCTGCAAGTGAAACTGCATAAAGCTGGTAACCCCATCAGGCCTTTAGTGGAATATTCTTTTTCTCCAGCAGTAAACCTTGAAAAGAGATTGGTCCTCAAATGCAAATCCCTGGCAGCCAACCATCCTCATACTGTTGTCTCTACTTCAAACTTCATCCACAAACTTCCTAATTCCTTTTCTCCTAGTGTTAATCTGTATACTCTTGATGTAGAATCTTTGTTTCCCTCTGTACCATATTTTGATTCCTACATGCTCCTCTTGAAGAAATTGATTCTTCATTTTGAACCCCCGGTACTCTTATCAAAGATCTTTATGATTGTTTCCACACTATTCATCAACACAGTTGTTTTGTTTTCAACAAAATTGTGTATAGGCAACAATCTGGTCTCCCCATGGGCTCACCTCTTTCCCCTCTGCTTGCAGAAATCTATATGCAACATATTGAAGTTTCCATCATTCCTCAACACCCTTTTCAACCTTCCCTATGGTTAAGATATGTAGACGACATTTTCATTAGCTGGCCACATTCCGAGTCTGAACTACAGACACTGGTCAACTCCATTACGGAAAAATTTCCTTCCATTAATCTCACTATATCTAAGGAAGTAAACCACAAAATTGAGTTCCTGGATGTATCTATCTGCAGAAATGCTGATCTCCCCATTACTCGTTCCGTCTATCGTAAACTTTCTGCGGCCACTAACATCATTCCCTACAAATCTTTCACCCTGCATCTCTACAAGCTTGCAGCATTGAAGTCCTACATCCACAGGGCTCATATCATTTGCAACAACCAACTCTCTCTTCAAGAAGAACTCTCCAAAATTTCTACGATAGCCCTCTCCCATGGTTTCCCTGCTGTTACAGTCAACTCCCTCATAAAGAAATATGAAAACCATTCGAAAATCGAATGCCTCCTCCTTCATAAGAAAGAAGACCTGAAATTCTGTGGTTCTGTTCCTTACCATCCTTCCTATGTTTATAAGTTACAGATTCTCTTTAGAAATTTTGGTTACCATCTTGCCATTAAATCTACCCCAAACATCTTGAAACTTCTACAAAGGGATAGGGACAAAGTTGAAAGCCTGAACCTCCCAGGAGTTTACTGCATTCCTATCTCTTCTTCTACTGGGGATAACTTACACATTGAAAGCACATACAGGAGCATTAACCATAGAATTTTAGAACATAAAAAAGATGTTTCGAAAGCCAATCCTAATACTTCCTTGTCTATTTTGACAATGGAAGACACTTCTGCAGTTCCCCACTGGAACGAAGCAAAACGAATTGCTTCTTTTGACAATCGTTTTGCCTTCCGTTACCGTGAAAGCCTGGAAATTATCTTCAACTCAATGACTTGCAATTCCGAATCTCCTCTGTACATTCCGATGATCTGGAGATCAATTCTAAGTTTTGGCAACAAAAATAGGAAAAATTCAAATGTAGAATCTGGCAACAATCTTAGTCCTCCATTGGCGTGATGAAGACCTAAGATAAGGTCGAAAGCTTCCAACTGACGAACTTTTTTGTAAAAGTTTTCATTTAACGTAACTAGCGTGATCAAGTTACCTTTATTTGTTAATATTGTTACGTGTTTTGGCCATCATTGTCATGTTATATGGACAATTATACTTTGATTTTCTCTTTTGATTTTAATACTTTTCTGAAAGTCCATGTATAAAGATTCAGTAATTAATAACAAAAATAATAACTACAATAATAATCATAGCATTTATGAAAGGGATGCTGCTGCTTGCCATCTTTTATCAAGCTATCTATAACTGGTTGGATGACCGATAGTTTGAGTAGTAGAATAGCTACCACATCAAATCTACATATCTCTTTTCTTGCTCTTAATTTCACCTAAATTTGAAAATCCAAATTCACAGCTGTAAGTCTGCTGGAATGGAAGATGTTTGATGGCTCTATCTGGTAGTTCTGGATATTCGTGCTGAGCATGCACTCAAAATTTAAGAGGAGGGATTCTCACATTCTTCACTAATTTTTCTTCTGAAATTCCCTGCGGACCACACTTTGAGAAACACTGATTTAGCTGATCTGAAACAATTTATCATAACAGCTATAGCTGGAGTTGATGTAGATAGGTTAACAAGTGTTTGGCAGTAATTCGATTACTGTGTTGACATATGCCATGTGACTAAGAGTGCACACATCAAACATCTGTAAGTCGCTGTAACAAACTTAGTTTCCCTACTAAATGGTGCAACATGAATGTCAGTATCTTAAATAGTTTTAGTTTTGTAAACTGTTGGAACTGTCTATTTCACGTGTAATAACCTTGTAAATTATCTCAAATCATAATTTCAATTCACTTTTAGGTGATTCTATGCCATATCAACCAGTCACTCAACCTAACCATTTCAGATTTCAATAAAACCTTCAGGGATCATTCTCCCTAGTGATATAAATGAGAATATATTTTTAAAATGTTTTATCTCATTGGGTTTTCGTGTAATTAATTTTCAAAATTTTGAAAAATCGTCATTTTTTGGCTTGCATAAACTTTTTCAATCTTGAATTTCTCAAGCTCTGTAAGGCCTAGAGAGTTGTTTGACCCCTCATTTTAAAGAGAATTTAATAAGTTTTATTTTGATATGCAACTTGACTATGCTTGGTGAAAAAAAACAATTTTGAATTTTAAAAAAAAATTAAGATAGTGTTTTTTAAACATTTTGGAAAAAAATATATGTTTTTTGTAATATATATGCTTTAAATCCTGAAACTTTTAGAGTGGGATCTCAATGGAATCAAAAGTTATGGTACCAGTGGTATTGTTTTAAATACCAGTTAGGGCTACATTGCTACCTTTAACTTTTGTAAGGTAAAAAAAAAAAAATCAAAATCAAATACATTGGCTATAAGGTAACCAATTTACATTAGGGTCTATTACAGATAATGATTTACTAAACCTACAGACAAATTAGGGATAGCATGTGAGTAAATAGTCTGCTAATCACAGGTGTTCTGGCACAAGCCTGTACAAACTTGTCTGATTCATGTTCTTGCAGGAGTGTGACTCATGCCCACTCTAGCTCAACTAAAGTGTTATGTGTTTGTTAAGTAATAAGTTTAACCATTTTTGACATCTTTGTTTGGAACAACTAGGCCTCTCCCCAGTTCAAAAGTACAGTCAGTTCTATTTAGTCTTAAAGGCCTATTATTATATAAGATATTTTTTTTATTGTTTCAGACAATTTGACTTGTACTATTATTTATAATTTTAACTCTACTCTATTATTAGGACTCTGTGACAATATGGGTGAACCCAGTACATCAAAGCATTTTTTGGTATATTGTCGTAACCCATTTAAGAAACCTGGTCATAATTATTATAAGAAACAATTTAGATCTGCAAATGAAAATATTTTGAGACATAATGCCAATTTACATGAAGGGGACAAGACATGTGATCGGTGTCGTAAAGCTTTATACTAAAGCTTCCAGTGATTTTAACTGAGCAAGAAGGATTGCATTCAGACAGCTCAGAATCACAGGACCATTTGAATGTTCCTGAAGTACCAGTTCAAAATACATTGTCAACTCCAGAGAAAAAAAGAGGCAATTGAAGCTTTGAACAAAAGTCTGACTGCTATCGAAGAAACACCTATTAAAAGAAAACGTTTGATCGAAAAAAATACCCAGAAGCAAAGATTAAAAAAGTGACGGAAACTTTTCGAACGAAAGTACTTAATTTAAATCCAGGTGCCACTGGATCTGACGCTGCAAAAAATTATGACAATGAAATTATTAATCAATTGAAAGAAAAGTTCAATGCTACTACAGACAAAAGTGTTAAAATGCAGGTTCTAACTACACTTCCCAAAAGCTGGACTACATTGCAACCTTTAAACTTAATTTGGAGTGTCTAATTTTACTGCTAGAAAGGCAAAAACAGTGTTAAATGAAAAAGGTATAATGTCATCCCCTGACCCAAAGCCTGGAAGAACATTGGACCCTGCAACGGTAGCCCTAGTCAAAGAATTCTATCAAAATGATGAGGTTAGTCGTAAAATGCCTGGTAAAAAGACTTTGTTTCAGTTAAAAAAGATGGCAAACATGTACATGTTCAAAAGTATTTAATTCATAGTACATTAAAAGAATCATATGTGCTATTTAAGGAGCATTACCCTGAATCAAAGAATTGGAATTTCTAAATTTTGTGAGCTTTGTTCCAAGCATTGTGTTCTTCCTGGGTCCAGTGGGACACATTCTGTGTGCGTTTGTACAATGCATCAGAATTGCAAATTAATGATGGCTCAGTGTAAAATACCTGAATTGACAAATGGTGAACTCCCGATTAAAACATACAAAGATGTAACAAGCAATATAATTTGCAAAACGCTAACATCTAAATGTTACTTCGCAATTGTGTGTTAGAAATAGAAGGAGATGAAGTAAAAATAAGTTTTTTGGAACCACATGGCCCTTCTCCATCTTTCAAATACCCACAATTTACTGACATACTAGTTGTGCATAAAAGTGAGGTTTTAACAAAAGGTGATCGTACAACAGCTACAGGAAGAGTTTATCAACTTACAGACTCAGGAACCAAAAATGCAAACAAGAAATGATTTGTTAAATTAAAGAAGAACTAAGAGGTTACTATTTTGGCCTGTTGGGACTATCCTTGTTTTATGTTTGACTATGTATTAGTATGATGTATTATGTAGATTTTAAAACTCAGTGTCTGTTATCATGTAAACACACTAAAACGAGAATTATAATCCATTATTACTTGTACAGTAACTTTAATTTTTTTGCCATAGCGCCGGATCCCATTAGACCCCACTCTAAAATTTTCAGGATTTAAAGCTTATAATATTACAAAAAACATATATTTTTTAGTTGTAAATGCATTTATGGCACCTCTATTCATAGTGATTGTGGAATAACTTTTTACGGGTCTTGTAGAGGTTATTTTTCATGAAAGTTGGTTGTCAAATTTTCGAACTAAAGCCTAGTTCGTCATCAGGACTATGTCACTGGAGTAGTTGCTGCCACTCAATTGGAAGAGTCCATCCGCAATTATCGTTAATTGTGGTACTTCTTCTTCTTGCTATTTCGATCCCTTCTTCTATTTTCCTCTTTACTAAGTTTGACTGGTGGGCGATTATTTTCACTGAGTCCCAATTTATGGAGTGTCCACTTGCTTGTATATGTCTGTCTAGCCCTGTTTTGTTCCCAATGTTCCTAATAGCTGCTTGGTGTTCTTTCATTCGGACCTTAATACTTCTCCCTGTTTCTTCTATATAGCTGAGTCCGCAGTTACAGTCGATGCAGTAAATTACTCCTTCCTGCAAATTGGATGTCCAATTCTTTCTGCTTTAAAGCTGGCAGGAATTTCTTTATTTTGTTATTAAGATCTGGAGCTAGCTTGATATTATATTTTGCTCCGATCCTTTTCAGTTTCTCGAAAAGTCCCTTGTTGTACGTAATTTTGCTGGTGAATTTGAAGTTGGTTTTTTCCTGCTTCTTTTTTGGCACTTGTTTAAATATTTTCTCAACATATGGGGAGGGGTAATTGTTTTCTGCCAATATTTCCTTTAATTCTTTTTTGTGAAGATCTTATTGAGTAGCTGAAGAGACCAGGATTTCAATTTTTTCCAAAAATTGTCTCGCCGTATTCGATTTAATATAATCAGGGTGGAATGAGCAGAAGTCTAACATCTTCCTTGTGTTGGTGGGTTTTCTAAAAAGCTGAGTGAATACTTTCCCCTCTCTTGAGGTCAAGGTTAAATCTAGGTAATTGATGCTATGGTCTTTTTCCTGTTCCAGGGTGTACTGCAAGGTATTCTCTAGTAAGTTAAATTCTGCCAGAATCTGAGAGGGTAGAGATTGGTCCACAGTATCTACTATAATTAGGACATCATCCATGTACTTTACATAGAGAGCAAACAAGGAGGGTTGTATAAGGATTTTTGCCTCTAGTTTACTTATATAATAATTTGCTAGCAGAGGTGCTAGTGGAGAACCCATTGCAAGTCCTGAAGTTTGCCTGTAATATTTCTTTCCAAACTGGAAGAAATTATTCTTGAAGGAAAATAGGAGCAGTTCATATATGCCAAGTAGTATTTCTCTATTGTGATTATGGAATACTATTTTTTCCGCTAGGTCATCTGCAATGAATTCCAGTAGGAGGTCCAGGTTAATGTTGGTATACATAGAGACTATATCCAGGCTTGCCATTACTGGATGAATTAATTCTGGCAAGTTGTCCAGTTTTCCTTTTAGCTGCATGGAATTTTTTAGTAGGTAGGGAGGAGAAGGGAAAATATATCTGAGGTGACCAAGTAAATAATAATTAATGTTGGAGAGTGGCGAATTTCTAGTGTCTATTATAGGTCTTACTGGATGGCCTTCTTTGTGAACTTTTATCGTACCATAGATCTGTGGAATTCTTGACTGGATTTTGGAGAAGTTTTTGAAGAGCTCATTAAGCTGTTTTTTATTTCTTAAAGAGCTGATTAATTTTTTAAGATTTTTGACAGTTTGATCTATAGGGTTACCATTGAGTTCTTTATAATAAGGCTTGCTCAATTCAGCTTCCATTTTATTGTAATACTTCTCTTTTTCTACCAATACCAAAACTTTGCTCTTATCTGCTCTCAGTGCTACAACTTTATCATTGGCTTTGAATTTTTTAAGGTCAGCAATGGCATTTCTATTAAAATTGTTATCAACTTTTACTGGCTTTTTTACAAATTTTGAGACGCACTCTGAGAATTCTTTCCTTAAAGTAACTGCTGTATTTTCATCTTCTCTTTCTACCTTACTGCAGATGCTTGATGCTTTCTAAATCAATCAGCATACGTTTTTTATCAAGTGTTGCGGAGGAAAGGTTGTAATTATATCCCTTATTGAGGAGATTAATCAGGTTTTCATCTACTCCTTCTTCCGTCAGATCTATGACATGTTTGTTAGTGGGGGATGGTATTAACTGTGGGTCAGATGCTGTAGACATTAACTCTGGATTCAACCACTTATTCTCTTTAATCTTCAATTTTTCCTTAAACTTTTTCCATAATATATATTTTTTTTTCAAAATTAAAAAAAAAAAAACACTATCTTATTTTTTTTTCTTACAAAGCATAGTCAAGTTGCATATCAAATTAAAACTTGTGAAGTTCTCTTTAAAATGAGGGGTCAAACAACTCTCTAGGCCTTATAGAACTTGAGAAATTCAAGATTGAAAAAGTTTATGCAAGGCAAAAAGCGACGATTTTACAAAATTTTAAAAATTAATTTCATGAAAACCCAATGAGATAAAAAAATAATTTTAAATATCATCATCATCATCATCATTGTCAACCATTATCAATCCACTGCTGGACGAAGGTCTCCCCAAGTTTCCTCCACAACGGTCTGTCTTGTGCCAGTCTCCTCCATGTCACTCCCGCATACTTTCGAATTTCATCCACCCATCTTCCATGTGGTCTTCTTCTGGGTCTTTTCCTGTCCCTTGGAATCCAATCTAAAATTTCGGCTGTCCATCGATGGTCTGTTCTTCTGGCAGTATGTCCAGCCCATTGCCATTTCAGGGATTTAACTCTGATCATGATGTCTTCCACTCTTGTCATTTTTCGGATCCACGTGTTCCTCCTCTTATCTCTCCTGGTTACACCAAGCATCCAAGCATGCACCTCTCCATGCTGCTTTGAGTTGTCTGCAGCCTTTGTATGTCTCTTTTAGCTAAGGTCCACGTCTCTGCACCATACGTAAGCACTGGAAGGATGCATTGATCAAACACTTTTCTTTTAAGACATAATGGCATATTGCTCTTGAAAATTATGCTGTTTCTTCCAAAAGCTCTCCAGGCAAGTTTTGTACGCCGATTAATTTCTTCACCAATGTGACCCTCACTTGATATCTGCTGTCCAAGATAAACGTACGTGTCTGTTATCTCCAGCTTTTCTCCATCAATCGATAAATCTTCATTTCTTGTAAAAGCATTGTACATCACTTTTGTCTTCTGAAAGTTCATTTTTAATCCCACTTCTTTACTCTTGTCAGCAAGTTCCTGGATCATACTCTGTAGCTCTGATGAGGTAGTTGCAAAAATGACTATGTCATCAGCAAAACGAAGGTGGGTTAGATAATCTCCATTAATCTTTATCCCTTTGTTTTCCCAGTTCAGTGATTGAAAGACATTTTCCAATGTGGCATTAAAGAGCTTCGGAGATATGGTGTCACCTTGTCTCACTCCTTTTCCAATTTTTATGTGTGTTGTATTTTCAAACAGCCGAATGTTTGCACTTGCATTTTCATAGATGTTATTAATAATATTAATGTATGCATCTTCAATACCGCAGGATTTCAGAGCCATTGCAACTGCTGATGGTTTCACCGAATCAAAAGCTTTTTCATAATCGATAAAAGCCATGCACAATGGAAGCTCATATTCCCTCGCTCTTTCAATTAGTTCTCTCAGTACGTGGATATGATCTATTGTGCTGTAGCCACTCCTGAATCCAGCTTGTTCTCTCGGTTGAGCCATGTCCAGTGTCACCTTCAAGCGGTGTGAAAGAACTTTAGTGAAGATTTTATAAACCACTGATAGGAGGCTGATAGGTCTGTAGTTCCTGAGATCCTCAATGTCACCTTTTTTATGTAGCAAGATCATTGTAGCGTTGTTCCAATCCTCAGGAATTTTCCCTTCATTAAGGCATCGAGTGAAAATTTGGGCGAGTACTGTTTTGATTTCTCCACTTGCTTCTTGTATGATGTCTACAGTAATTCCATCTTCTCCTGGAGCTTTTCCCCGCTTCATGTTCTTGATTGCATGTGCAACTTCTGCTGGAAGGACTGGAAGAACTCTGGTACTGGTACCTTTCATGATGTCTGGAGTACATGTATCATCCCTTTCATATAATTTGGAGTAGAAATCTTTCACTCTTGTCAAAATTTCGCCTCTATTTCTTGTTACAGAACCATCTTCTTTTCTCAGTGCCATAATCTGTTTTTTCCCCTTACTGAGATGTCCCTTTGCTATCTTTAGGCTTTGGTTGTTTTCAATTGCTTTTCTTACTAGTTCACACAGTTGAATTTCCTTACGTCTTCAGTGATACTTTTTCGTACTGTCTTGCATAGCTCTATATATTCCACTTTGGAAGTCACATCTTCTTTAGTTGTCCTCATCACTCTTCTTTTTTGCATCAACATTTTGGTTTTTCCTGATAATTTGTTCACATGAAATTTGTTCTTAGACCCAGCTAATTTTGTTGCTGTTTCCATAAGAGCTTTGGTTACTTTTCTGTTAACTTCAGAAATATCCACTTCTTCCGATGTTAGGCCTTCTAAAGCAGAGAATCTGTTCTTCAGTTCCAATTTGAAGGTATTATGGTGTTTTTTAAGGTTGGTTATGTCAATACATTTTGTTTGTCTTATGAGCTTTCTACGTTCGAGTTTAGTGTTGAGGTGCATCTTACATCTCACCAATCTATGGTCACTGCCTGTGTTGAACTTGTTTAGCACACTGCAGTCTTCTATGACGAATTTTTTGTTACACATAATAAAATTAATTTCACTTGTCGTCCCATTTGGATGTCTCCATGTCCATTTCCTGTGTGGCTTTTTCTTGAAAAAGGAGTTCAAGATGAAAAACCCTTCTGCCTCTGCAAACTCTACGAGAGTATTTCCACGCTGGTTTCTGTTACCGTGACCGAATTTACCTACTGAAGTTTCATTCTGTTGCCGTTGCCCTATTTTTGCATTGAAATCTCCCATAATTATCTTCAAGTGCTGCTTACCTTTATTATTTAGATCACGAATTTCCTCATAAAATTCTTCAATTTCTTCTTCAGCATGACTTGTGGTAGGTGCATAAGTTTGAATAATCTGAGCCTGGTATCTTCTCGAGAGTTGGATAACGAGTCGTGCAGCTCTGTCAGAGGAACTTTTAACTTCTACAACTTTATCCTTCAGTTTCTTGTTTATTATAAATCCAACACCACTAGTTCTGCCAGTAGCTGTCCCACGATAGCAGAAGAGATTTCCACTTTTCAGTTCGATGAGATCTTCTCCTTTTCTCCTTACCTCACTTAGCGCGACGATGTCCCACTTGATCCTTTGTAGTTCCTCTTCCAATTCAAGAAGCCTTGAATCAGAAGATAGGGAGCGTCCGTTGTACGTAGCCAAGGTCAGCATCAGATGGCAGCCTAGTCCGGTCCTCCGGGGATTCTTAGCACCCTCTGCCTTCATGTCGCACTGGCCGCTGCCTTGGCCAGGTACATTCCAGCTGCCGGAGACTGAGGGCCAAGATTTAAGTTGTGGAGTCATTTTGGGGGGTTTGGCCATAACTCACCACGCTGGCCAAGCGGGTTGGTGAGTGTGGGATAGCATTTCCTCTAATCCCGATGGTATAGTTATACCGCTATTGGCGGTCGTCAGAGCCCCTTTAGTGGGAACAGGATGTACCACGAGAAGGCGGGGTTGACATTTGTCAAGGAGAGGCTGTGATGTTACGCATCACCTGACCTTACATCCCATTTTAAATATATTCTCATTTATATCATTAGGGAGAATGATCCCTGAAGGTTTCATTGAAATCTGAGATGGTCAGGTTGAATATTGAAATTTTTTGGTTGATTTGGCATGGAATTGATCCTTTTTCAGCAATAATTAGTACTCCAATTGTGTGGAGAAAAAAATTCAGAATGTTCTGGAAAAATCTTTAAAGTTTCACTAAGACAAGAAATTGAAGCTACTAGCTGTCCAAAGTGTACCAAACTTGCTAATTTTATTTTAAGTGAAACTGATGGGAGTCCAGTCTATGTAAAATGAGTAATGTTTATGGATGAAGTACCTGTTGCATCATTGGCTATAACAATCACTCTGATTACAGAATTCAAAGATCAGAACAGCCAAATAACTATTCTAAATATGTAAAATATGGAAGTGATACCGAAAGGCAAATTTATGGTGTGGACTGCTGCATAAATGTGTGATAGAGCCACTCTGTTTTTGTTTTTGTTTTTTTTTCAAATTGTTGCTTGGGACTGGTAGTTAAACAGTTAGCCAAGTCTGTTAAAATACTAAATACACTAGGTACAAACAGTAGCTTATTTTCCGCCAGCCACATGAAACACAATTGCAACACATGTTTTAACATTGACTTCGACCCACGTGGAACAAAAATGCATTTCAGATGTGTAACATGAAACAAAATGTTGTTGTTAGGCTGAAGACAAATATTCTGGGGTGATTTGGATATGTTAAAAGTATAAATGATGAGATGCTAACTATAGGATTTTTCAACCTAACACAAGGAAAGTTAAGGGAAGATTGAGGAGCTCGTGGGAAAAACAAATTCAGGAATGTGTGAAAGACAAAATAATAATGAATGTGAAGTATGAAAGGTTCAGTGTGAGACATCCAATAATGTATGTGAAGCTCAAGTTGTGTACTAAGATTGCTGTAATTGATGGCATTTGATACATCAAATAGGAACTGAAATTTAAAATCAGTAATTTTAATTTGTTAGGCTGTCTTTTTTTGAGAAGTTAACCTCTGAATTTCAGAGAATTTCTGAGTGATATGTATGTACAAGGGTTGTTCTAAATGCAATCCCTTTTTGCTATTAACTCCTGTAATTTTGGAAATATTTTTCACATGAAAGTTCGTATAAATCTAGATTGACCTTTTGAGTAAATGTACATCTTTTTCTATTTTGTTTCTGACTCAATGATACGATGACTGTAACTTTGACCATTTTGTCTCAGTTGTCAAAGACATGCTTGTAGATACTAAGTATCAACCTAAACTTTTAGAAAAAGCAGGTACTTATGAAATATCCACAAAACTATCAAACCCTCCCATCTTGTACACAGGCAGCACCAAAAACAGATTAAAGCAAAGACTGAATCAACAAAAATAAAAAAAAAAAAAAAAAAAATTGGAACCAAAAAGGTGAAAAAACAGCCTTGATTCAATATTGTATTAAAAATAAAAAGTTTCCAAAATTTGATAAAGTAAAATTGATTTCTTCCCATTAATCTGAAAAAAGAATTAAGATTTTCTAAATCTGTACCATTGAAAAACTAAAATATAAATTTTGCAATATTCAAGACCCAACAACCCTTCCTGAAGTTTGGAAAAGGATAATTAAAAGAGAGAAAAACTTTGCAAAACAAAAAACGAAAAGAAAATTCTTTACCAAAAATGAACAACAACAACAAAATATAAAAAAAAATGTGTGGGATAAAAAAAGGGGAAAAGAATCATAACATTGAAAAAGAAACTCATACTAATCCATTAAGTTTAAAATTAAATAAGTTTCAATCATTATCGAGTAATAATAATCCATTAAATTTAAAGTAAAATCAATTTCCGATCAGTATCAAACAATAACAAACCATTAAATTTAAGTTTAAATCGATTTTCTGATTGTTATTGAGCCAATAGAAGGCGCTCAATGTAAGAATCTCTATTTCAGATGAACTAATTACAGTGCATGCGTACCTGCACATCAATATTGACGCTAAAAATTGATATGAGGACAAATACTCACCAGTTGCAAATCCTTGGTATGTGTGTGAACACGTAACGTAGGAACAATGATGACGATGGTGCCACATGATGCACCGTAAACCTAGGTTCCGTGTCATTAAGTCACATTAGCGATATAATCTACTGTACCTCTTATACTGGTATTTTAGATTTAAAATTTAGTAAAAGTAAAGAAAAACAAAGTATTAGGTGTGCAACTTATTTCTCGACCCCTAACCGCAAGTGATCATAGAACATCGGCAAATGCAAATAGCTGTGTGCGATAATGGCTGATTGCAGCGCCATCCACCAGCTTTCCAGGCAACCATAACCGCTCACCACTTTAGTGACAGAAGGGACGGAAGTTGACGGTGAAAGCAATGTCGTTCGAGAAGCAACATTTGAGGCACTGCCTCCTGTTCGCGTTTCAGCTGTAAAAAAGTACCGCGGAAGCCCAACAAATGATCTGTGCTGCTTTGGGTGAGGCTGCTGTGTCCTACAGTATGTGTAAAAAGTGGTTCCAGCGGTTTAAGCAGTAAAATTTTGATCTCCGTGATGCAGAACGTTCGGGACAGCCACAGAAAGTTGGCGATGAGGAACTGGAACAACTGTTGGATGCAGATCCCTGTCGCACGCAGTCGGAGCTCGCCCAGTAACTCGGAGTAACACAGCAAGCCATTGCAAAGTGCCTGCACAAGCTTGGATGGATTCACCAAGAGGGCCGTTGGGTGCCCCACCAACTCACAGCTGTGAACAAGTCTAGGCGCTACAATGTTACTGTGTCTGTGCTCTCCAGATTTAAGAAGAAGGATTTCCTCCACAATATTTATACCTGTGATGAGAAGTGGATCCTCTACGATAATCTTAAGCAGCGCAAATCATGGGTTTATCTAGGTCAGCCTACCACCTGTACCGCCAAACTGAATATCCATACCAGGAAGTTGTTGTTGTGCATATGGTGGGATCAGAGCGGTGTCGTACATTATGAGTTGCTCAAACCTGGTGAAACAGTCAATGCTGAGCGTTATTGTCAGCAACTCATTGGGTTAGCGATGCAATGGAGGCGAAAAGGCCATACTCCGGCAAAGGCAGAAGGGCGGTCCTGTTGCTTCAGGATAACGTGCGTCCTCGCACCGCAAAAACGACTTTAAACACGATCACTGATCTGGGATGGGAGATTTTGTGCCACCCGGCGTATTCTCCAGACTTCGCTCCATCGGATTGTCACCTCTTTTGCTCCGTGCAACATCTCCTGAGTGATACGCACTTCACTTCTGTCGAGGAGGTCCACACAAGTATTGATGACTTTGTCAACTCAAAACAGCCATCTTTTTTTCCGCAGTGGCATTCCGCAGCTCCGTGACCGATGGCTCAAATGTATCCAACACGACTGGGATTATTTCCCTGATTAGGTACATTTTCGATTTGCTATAATTTGCTGTCAACGTGTCGTGCCTGTGGCCGAGAATTAAATTGCACACCTAATATATATGTGTAAAAAGTCTTAGAGTAACAGTAGTTACAACTGAAGAAGTAAATAGTCTCAAACCACGTGTTTTTTTAAGGTAAGTTAAATTTTATCAATAGAAACAGTATTTCCGTAAGTATTATTTTGATTACAATGTAATAAATTATTAAATATTCAATCCTTTTAAGTATATTTATGTATAATATCAAAAATCAAGGTGCACGTGGTCCATATTGCAAATTGACAGAAATCATAAGTCCTACAATGGATGTAGTAGGGTGAGTAAATATGTATTTCTCACATTATTTGCTCACAAAGTTAACATATTTTTCTGTTCAGATTGGTTAATGCAAAGGGTGGATATTGACCAAAAGCACAGATGTTGTAGAGTTTTGTGAAGTGGAAGTTTGCAAGGTGACAGAGATCTGTGTAAAACTGGAAAAGGTTTATGGGAATGTGAAAATTGACATGAGGATTGTTGGAAGATGGATGAAGAGGTTTCAAGCAGGAGATACCTCAATGGCCAACAAACAATGGAGCAAAAGACCTTCAGTTGCAATCATTGACAAGAACTAATGGCAAGTTGATGAACTCATTCAGAATCATCGACTCCTGACCATTTGGGAGATCTGTGATTCACTGCATTGTGGTCATAATGTTGTAGAACAATGGTTCATGACATGGAATAGTGGAAAGTGTGCAAAGTAGAGGTGGGCTTCACAGTGATTTTCCTGTCTCAGTGACAATGATGACAGTTTCGTGGAAGTAACAGTGATTTTAAATGGCAACAAATAAGTAGCGCTTGAACAGTATAGTACATAGTAGTGGTGGGCTTAACAGTGATTTTCCTGTCTCAGTGACAATGGTGACAGTTACATAGAAGTAACGGTGACTGTAAATGGTGACAAATAAAGTAGTATTTCAACAGCATAGTACATAGTAGTGGCAGGCTTAACAGTGATTTTCCTGTCACAGTGACAGTTCCACAGAAGTAACGGTGACTTTAAATGGTAACAAATGATGTAGCTCTTCAACAGTATAGTACATAGTAAAAGTGGGCTTAACAGTGATTTTCCTGTCACAGTGATAATGGTGACAGTTCCACAAAAATAACAGTAACTTTAAATGGTGACAAATAAAGTAGCGTTTCAACAGTACATAGTAGAGGTGGGCTTCACAGTGATTTTTCTGTCTCAGTGAAAATAGTGACAGTTCTGTAGAAGTAATGGTGACTTTAAATGGAAACAAATGAAGTAGCGCTTGAACGGTATAGTACATAGTAAAAGCGGGCTTAACAGTGATTTTCCTGTCACAGTGACAGTTCCACTGAAGTAACAGTGACTTTAAATGGTGACAAATAAAGTAGCGTTTCAACAGTATAGTACATAGTAAAAGTGGGCTTAACAGTGATTTTCCTGTTACAGTGATAAAGGTGACAGTTCCACAGAAGTAACGGTGACTTTAAATGGTGACCAATAAAATAGCGTTTCAACAGTATAGTACATAGTAGAGTTGGACTTCACAGTGATTTTTCTGTCACAGTGACAATGGTGACAGTTCCACAGAAGTAACAGTGACTGTAAATGGTGACAAAATCCCTGTTTACAGCAGCTGTGATGGAGCTAAAATATAAAAAATCTGGAGCTGCAAGTCACTCTCTTACTTGTAACAGTGATAAAATCACTGTTTGACAGGGCTGATGGAGCAGTAATGGGACAGCGGCTCACTAAGTCACTTGTAACAGTGACAAAATTACTTACAATCGGACCACTTTGAATTCATTGTTTACGAGTGAACGCACAGCGAAAGTCAAAACAAAAACTGTATTAAGCATTAAATAAAGGGGAGACAGAAGGAAAGCTCATTCACTGGCGACCTCTATGATGTTTCAACAGAAATGGAAACAAATTATTTAGACATGGTAACCGAATCTGTGGCATAGTAACAGTGATTTTGAACCCTAAGCATTGCTTGAACACAGCTAACGGTGACATTCTTATTAGTGAATTTGGAACTGTTATAGTTTGTCACTGGTCATAATGGTGACAGTGATATTTTAGTAATGGTGACAAAGTCACGGTGATGTGATTTTCAACCTATATCTGGTGCAAAGTGGGTTCCATGCCAATTTATCCAGGATCCAAGGGGTCAAAATGTGCAGGATATTTGAGGTGAACCAGGACACATATCTTTCAAATATGGTTACTGGAGATGAAACCTGGGCATGACCAAGAAACAAAAGCTCAGTCTATGGAGTGGCAGCACCAAGACCTCGCCTAGACCTAAGAAGTTCAAAATACAGTGTTCAACAAAAAAGTGAGGGTGACAATTTTCTGGGGGAGAGGCATCATTCTTTTTTATTTTATTGAACAAGATATTGAGGCACTTAAAAATACTCAGGGAAACATCTGTCCTTCAGTCCCATGACAACTCCTGTTTTCACACCTCACTCGAAACATCTCATACCATTGCCAAAATGGGCTGGACAGTAATCCTGCATCCACCATATAGGCCTGATTTATCACCTTCTGTCTCTCACCTGTTAGGTCCTATGAAGCAAAGTCTCTATTGTCGGTGTTTTTAGGATGCAGAGGAAACTGCTGTGAGATCCTGGGTGAAACAATGGTCTGCAGGAATTTTCAAAACTTGATATACATGTTGGGTTGAATGATGATGTAAGTGCTTGATTTCAGAGAGGGACTGTTTTGAGTAGCACCATTCAACAGATATCCATGTATTTTTATACCATATTTTATCAAAATATCTGAACTGACAGAGTAGATATTTGCAAAGAGGCAGGGTTTTTTTTTTTAGGACGACCCTCGTGTGTATGTATGAAGATGCCCTTACCATGGTTCTATTGCCAGTTTAAGTGATGAAAGAATATCCTAATACAAAGTGGTTAGGTTCTTTCCTCAAACAATTTGCTATATGCCTTTGTATATGTTGCTGGCTTTCAGATAAAGTCAAGATATGTTGTTGAAAATAGTGAGGTAGCTTAGTGTCATGTTGGTATCACATTTTGCTCAATTCTGCTGGATTGTTGCCGTGCTGTAAATTCTGAATTCTGAAAAATATCATAAGTGAATCATGAATGAAATACGGGATTACACCATACAATAAAAAATTTTGAAGATGACAATCCGTTTTTTGGTGTAAATGTGACAAGGATGGTTAGTCAGATAATATCCGAAAACTTGAAAATTTCGTCGTTCTGGAGCGAGAATCTAACCTGCGTCTCCCAGATAGCACCCAGGCATGCTAACCACTACAACACCCAGAACGACCAAGTCTCAAGTTTCTGATTAATTTGAATACAACCATCATAGGATTCATTAGTTGAAGCAACCGGCATTCATGTTATATGTATTGATATATCATATATTATCTGACTTACCATCCTTGTCACATTTACACCAAAAAACAGATTGTCATCTTCAAAAATCATAAGTGAATTCTCATATAATGGTAATTAAATGCACAGTATCTTACTCGTAAAAACTTGTGATTCATTCCTGCGGTCCTGAAAATTATCTGATACAGCAAATTTTTCATACCATGGTGGAATTCAAGTATTAGAAAATAACATCCTGTGAATTTATAACACTTACACTGTAATTTATTCATGACCAGGGAAATAGGTGAAGTGCTACATAAACAAAATCTGTGAAAAAAAGGAATGTTAATTCTACTCTTCCTTGTAAATAAGATACATTGTGTTTTCTTCTTTTAAGCAGTCTTCCTAAGTAGTCTTTTACAGAAAAGCTATTTTACCATAATTTTACAAACAAGTTCTTTATGTTCTGCAGTGTTAGCTAAAGATGGCAGTTTTTGATATGAAATAGTGTTTCTTAAGTAATACTCAGGAGAAACATTTTTCTACCTGCACACTGGTTGTGGATAATGTAAGAACTGAAGGAAACAGTTTGTACACTTCTTGAAAGAAAATCTTATGCATGCTACTTTCATGTAGAATCTCGACTGTTTGCTGAATATCAACACTGTGGTAGTTTTCATCTCAGTACAAAAGATCTAGCTCATATTTTTAAGAGCTGTGTATAATTATTATGCTTTATTATTATTATTATTATTATTATTATTATTGTGAAAGTAATAATTTATGGGAAGTTTTGATGCATCCTCTTATTGGGGGTCATCTAACTATTGGCATTCAGCAGTATAGAACTTACACCTTACTTCAAGATCACAATCAGTTTTGCTTCAGAATTTATTGCAAATTCTAAGATTATTGAAAATTATTATTACAAATTCATAGGTTATTAATGAAATTCTATGATTTCTCAATTATTACACAATCAAATTGGCTATATAGGAGGAAATATGAATATATACAGTATATATCAGTAGCGTTGTGTGCCCGTTTAGATTGGGTGTGAGCTGTTATGGGAAAAAACACGCTAAAATTTTATTACATATCACGAGCTGCAAAATTTGTGCATTGATTTTGAATATACAAAAGCATTTCTTTTATTTAGCTGTCATCTAATAACTTACAGTAAAGATCTTTACATACACAACATTGTAAGAAAAATCTGAATTTCCTGTGCAAATACTCGAGTAACGAACGAATTTTCGGTATTTATTTTGATATAAGTTTTAAATACAGCACGAGGCTTACTTTCTTTAACCCGCCTTTACACAATCTGCAAAACCTCTGGCAGAAAATGGGGTGCTTAGTACATCGGCTACCTGAATGGATGTCAAAATTCAAATTGTATATTTAAATCTGTGCTCATAAACACACCGATTCATACAGCGACGAAAAGACAGAAAAAGAGTAACTCGTAGCAGAACGTCCAAATGTGTTTATGACTCCACGCTATTCCAAACGCAGACAAGTAGGACCAGTGATGCTTTTTTAAGCGTGCACACTCTGGGAATTTAAATCACTGCATTGAAACCACAAGGAAATAAAAACATGACCTGTACGCCATCTGGAGAGCTTTGAATTACAGTTAACGACTTGGGGGTATCCGCTGGTAAAATAACACTGCTGCAGCTACAAATATTACTTACTACATTTTGTTTACTGCACAAAGCAACAAACTTTCTCCTCTTCACAAAAATATTGCACAAGGAAATATAAGTTTAGCGGACGAACTTCAGAAAGTCTTATTGGAAATACATAAAATATATATATATATATATATATATATATATATAGGCTTTGGATGTGGGCTTGGGGTATGTTGGTCCAGGCTGCTTCCACACGTTGCCACAGTTCATCAGGCGTAGCCGCGGGTGGTGCTTGCCAGGCCACTCGGTTGCCAATCAGCAATCAGACGTGTTCGATGGGCAACATATCGAGAGAACAGGCAGGCCACGGCAGCAGTGACGCCTGGTGGGCCACGTGCGGGCGCACATTGTCCTGTTGAAACGGGGCCGCTGGCAGGTCCTGCAGGTAAGGGAGAACTACAGGTTCCAAAACGTCGGAGATGTAGCAGTGGCTGTTGAGTGTACCGGCAATTGGTACCAGAGGGGTGCTGGTGTCATACCCATTGCGCCCCAAACCATAACGCCAGGCGACGGACCGGTATGGCGATGCATAATGCAGATGTCATACAGTCTCTTGCCACAGTGCCGCCTCACGCGGATCTGACCATTCTGGTGTTGCAGGCAGAAGCGGGATTCGTCGGAGAAGACAATGACATGCCATTCCGTAGTCCAAGTGCGGCGTTCAACGGCCCACTGCAGCCGCACTCGCAGGTAGTGTAACATCAATGGTAATCGGAGCAATGGGCGCCATGCGACACATCCCCGCTCCTGCAGATGACGTCGAATGGTACATGCTGACACAGGTTGTTGCGCAACACACCTTAATTCCTGCACTAACGTTCGTGATGTGGCGGTGCGAGCTGTCAATGCCAGCCACACAACATGCTGGTCCTCTCGTTCGGTGGTGTGCCGCGGCTGCGGCAATCGCTCACATCGGTCTGTCCGTCCCTCCTGCACACACCGAATACATACTCGCCTCACTGTGCCTGGATGTCGTCCCACACGGGCGTCGACGTCTCAGTATGATAAACCGCTGTCGCGATAAGCCACTATTCGTCCCCTGTGGAACTCCGAAATGTGCTGGAATGACTGCCCACGCACAGGTCCAGCAGCACAACACACTTCCACTACTTACACCCTGCCTTCTGTGCACCCTACTTATAGTGCTTCTCGGTGGCGCACATGATTTGCATATGCCCTGCAATGCTAATCGTTTGCATGTCCTCTCGCGGGCGACGCATGCCGCAAATTTCAGGCCAATCGGATGCTTCCTTCTTGGTGTTGCATTTTGGATGGCCAGCAGTGTATATAACAGCAACTTGTACCAAATCGTTGAATTGCATTGCTCTGTGGAACTCAAGTGGTGCTAATTTTGGGTAGCACACCCTGAGAGTTCCACTGTTACATTTGAAACCACAGGAAAATAAGAACGTTACCTGCAGCGCCATCTGCGGAGCGCTTGTACCACAGCTGCTTTAAGGTTGCTGAATGTGCGCGTGTGAAACAGCACATCCCATGATTCCAGCGCGAATGCGATATGCTTACTGAACGAACCTTTTCTTCTTAATGAAAACATGTGGGGAAATTAATTTTAATCACCACTCGAAGCCTTAGGACGAACTCTGGCAAATTTTATTAGAAATAAATCCGAAGGAATAATATCGATAATATAGGTTAAATTGCAACTCTGTGTGGGTGTGCACCGCACACCTAGCACACCCTGAATATTCACCCCTGAGATAGATATATATCTTGTCATGTGTATCACATGACATCTCCAGTGCAAAATAGCAGAATACAAGATGAAAATGAACGCCTTGGAAAGTGAAATGGAAAAGCTACAAGTACATTAGTGGAAGTTTTTGTTTCGTTGTGGGCCTCATCACGTTTTTGGCCCTACTCTCCTGGCTGCCTTGGTTGGGCCCTGATTATAGGACCGAAAAAAGTTATGTCTTTGGAGACTGATTGTATAAAGCATTCTTTTTTTCTATATGACTTGCTTGTGTTATAACATTTTGTCCGTGAAAGCAAGGAATATATTTTGAAAATCTTATGCATGAGTTTTACCTGATGCACCGATTTCTTTTGTTTTAGATCGAAAACTTGGAAGACTTGCTGAAGGAGAAAGACAACCAGGTTGATATGGCACGTGCAAGACTTACTGCCATGCAGGCTCACCATTCCTCTTCTGAGGGTGCTCTTTCTAGCTTGGAGGAAGCCATCACTGATAAAGACAAACAAATACAACAGTTGCGTGAACAACGAGATCGTGCTGAACAGGAGCGAAATGAAGAGCGTGAACTTCACGAGAGAGAAATAGCAGAATACAAGATGAAAATGCATGCCTTGGAAAGTGAAATGGAAAAGTTACAAGTGCGTCTTGAAAAAGCAGCAGCCGAGAAAGATCGTGTTGAAGTGAAACTAGAAAACTCACAGTCAGAATTAGGTCAAGCACGGGCTGAACTTGAAAAAATTCAGACTGAAATAGTTAAATTACAGGGAGAATCTGACAAAGCCAGAAGTGAAAATTCATGGCATGCCATGGAAGCTGATCGGTTACGGGAACAAATGGAAAGGATGAAAGTTGAGTTAGAAAGATCTCAAAGTTCCTTGGGGAAAACACAGTACTTTAACTCTGGAGAAGTAGAAAGACTTACTGAAAGGCTTGAGAAAGTTCAGTCTGAATTAAGAAGAGCCCAAGCGGAGCTGCGAATGAACCAAGCGGAGCAAGATAGGTCTCGCGGAGAGTTGGAACAGCTTCAGGAAAAAGTAGAGCGATCCCAAGGAGAGATATATCGTTTAAAAGCAAAGTTGGAAAATTCCCAAGTAGAAAAAGAAAGCTTACAAGAAGAATATGATAGAGTTCAAGCTGCTATTGGCCGTTCGCATGCTGAACGTGATGCTGCCCTTACAGAGGCAGAGAAATTAAGGACAGAGTTAGAGAGAGTGCAAGCCAATTTCAGCAAAGCCCAGTTACAACACGAGAAAACTCAAGCTGTTCTAGATAAGGCACAAATGGATGCAGATCGTATTCAGGAAAAGTTAGATAAGTCCAACGCAGAAGTTCGTCGTCTCCAGTCGGAAAGAGAGCGAGCTCAGTGTGAAATCGAAGGACTCCAAATGCAACTTAATCAGGTTCAGAATCAGATTCAGCGTATTCAAAAAGACAAGGACTCCTCGCATCAAGAGATGGAAAAAGCGAGGGAGAAATATGACCGTGCTCAAACTCAGCTGCAACGCCTTCAAAAAGAAAAAGATGTCTTCCATAATGAAGTTGAAAAACTTCAGGAGAAAATCGACCATCTACAAACGCAGCTGAATAAAGCCACAAAAGAAAAGGAAAATGCTGTAGCAGAATTTGAAGTTGTTCGGGAAAGATTAGAAAAGACGCAAGGCCAATTAGAAAAGTATCATGTTGATTATGACACTTCTCAAGCTGAACTCAGAGTTCTACGAGAAAAGCAAGAAAAACTTCAATTGCAGCTTCAGAAAGCATCTGAGGACCGAGAAATTTCACGTATAGAGTACGAAAAACTTTTAGAAAAATTAGAAAGATCACAAAGTGAATCATATAAATTTCAATCTAAATTAGATCAAGCTGTAGCAGAAGTTGATCGTGTTACTTTGGAAGTAGAAAAAGCACATGCAATAGCTAACAAAACTAAAGAAGATTCCAGAAAATCGTTAGATGAATTTGACACTTTAAAAGATATGTACGCTAGGAATTTTTCACAACTTGGAAAAACAAAAGAATCTGAAGAGAAACTTAAAGTAGATTTAGATCGATGTCAAATGGAATTAGAAGTTATGCGAGATCGGCATGAAAAATCACAAATAGAACTGCGAAGAATACAGTCTGAACGTGACAAACTGCAAGCTGATGTAGATCACATGTCAATTGAATTAGAGAGAGTTCAAAGCCTAGTTGGTAAGAGTCAGACTAGCCATGAAAAGTCCCAGGAAGAATTAGCTAGACTTCAAGTTGAGTTAGAGAAAGTTTATGAGAAAATAGATAGGTCACAAGGAGAACTGCGTAGAACTCAAACTGAGAAAGACAGAATTCAGTCAGAAAAAGAAAACGTGCAGTCAGAGTTGGAGCGATATCAGCTTCAAATGTCCAAATATCATTCATCTCAGGAAAAATCTCAAGTCGAATTTGAAAGGTTAAGAATCGATCTTGAGAAAGTAAAAGATAAATATGAGAAGGCAATGCTTGATATGGAGAAGTCCAATCACCAGAAGGAAATACTTACAACTGATTTACAAAAATTGCAATCTGAACTCGATAAGTTGCGGTTAGACAAGGGAGTCACCATTACTGAGAGAGAAAAGCATAAAAGTGAAGTTGAAAGATTGCACATTGAAATTGAAAAAGTAAAGGACAAATATGAAACAACAATTGAAGAATTAAAGAGACTTCAAGAGCTAAAGTTGAAACAACAAGGAGATGTTGACTTAATACGTAAAGATGCAAATACAGTTCATGCTAAAATTGAAAAATCTAGCTCTGTAGATGAGAGATCTAAGCAAGAAATAGAAAGAGAAATGAAAGACATTGAAAGAATGCGAGATAGGTTGGAACGTGTTCAGGTAGAGTTACTGAAAACACGTGATGAGCGAGATGCATTACAAGCTGAACTTAAAATTTTACGTGAAGAAGTGGGCAAAGCTCACTATGATTTAGATGCCCAAAAGTTATCCCAGAAAGAAATTGAATATGCTCAGAGCGAAACAGTTCGTTTGAAACAGTTACTTAGCAAATCAGAGGCTGAAGTTCAGCGAACATTGTCAGAAAACAGTCGACTGCAGATGGAAGTTGATAGGTTAAAACAGGATATGGAAGATGCTGAATCCTATGTGTCTAAATTTCGTGACGGTCAGGAAAAAATACAGGGTGAGTATGACAAGATGCGGTCCGAGATTACGAAGGCTCAGGAAAAACTGCATGCTTCACAGAATGAACTTCGCAAAACTATCGAGGAGCGTGACAATATACAACGTCAATTGCAGAGCTGCCAGGAGGAATTAGAACGCACAAAATCCACAGTTGGCCAGACTCACGAAATCCAGGAAATTTCACGCTCTGAAATTGACAGAACTAAAAAAGAAATGCATCACTTGCAATGTGAACTTCAGAGAATAGAGGGCCAGCTTCAGGAAACTGTGAATGAAAACCAAGATCTACGCACAGAATTAGAGCGCTCGCTTGATGCTCTAGCAACAATACACAAACAGTTGGAGGATACTAATGTCGAATTAGCCCGTGCACGAGAACAAAATAAATTTCTTAAAACAGAGCAGTCCAAGTCGCTAAAGCTTTCAGGTAAGGCTACTCAGAGTGAAAAAGAACTTGAAGTACTCAGAGGAGAATTGGAAAGACAGAAATCCGAGACACACAAAATGGCACAAGAGACTCAGCAGCTGCGAAAGCAGCTGGAAAAATCCCAAGAAGAAGTGAAAGGGTTTGCAGTTGAAAGGGAAAGATTTCAGGCCCAACTTGAGATGCTTGTCCAAGAACTTGAGAAAAGAGAGGTATTAATTAATCTTATTTTCTGTATATGATGTTCTACAATGCTGCTGCTGAAAATTAATAACCATGTTACTTATTGTTATTGATACTTATACCTAGTTTTTTATGACTTGCTTTTTTTTTCAGGAATTATTTTGACCAGATATTCATGTTTCATAATAAACAGTCAATACTAGCATTGAAAGCACCCGGCCAACATTATTTAAAAATGAGTTTTTCAAAGCACTTTTCATAGAGTTTCAAAAGAAGGGAATTTTCATTTTATAGTTTAGTTAAAATGTTTAATACATTCTAACTTTTCTGTATTGGTGTCATTCTCTTAAAATTGATGTTTAGGAAAATCTTAATTATAAAAACGTACAGCAATCTTTTTTTAAAAAGGGTCGCCCACATTTTCATAAATTCTAAGTAACCAAGTGCATCTATTTTTAGAACTTAATTTTGTTTTATTGCTTAAATGAACATTCCCAATGGCGGAAATACCATTTCCCACGTGGCCTGCGAAATATACTCACGTTTAAATGTTAAGAAACAAACTGAAAAACAGAAATAAAAGGAACACATAGACCAGGATGTAAATGATGTAGCCTACACATAGGCAAACAAAAAGAATGTGCTTAAAACCTTGATGCCAAGAGGGAATAAACTGCAAAGCAGTGATGCCCCGTGAAATGCTCACCCACTGATGAGGCTGGTTTATTCGGATAAACACGTATGCCAGTGAAAGTTGAGATAGCTACTCTTCAGGGAAAGATGCCGTTTGCGTGACCATTATGGTAGGAAACCATTGGATGAATTGAGGCTGAACAAATAGCAACAGCGGTGGTATGGTGACTAAGTGTGCAACAGAATGTCATCATCCCGCCATGGAATTAACACCGATTCACAGAAGCAGTCACTGATCAACCTCTCCTAGACCATCCCAGGTTCATAATGGCATGAAATAAGCGTTGCTTTCTGTAAGTCCTAGCAGCACAAAATGAGCATTGCTGCCATAGGTCCTAAACTGCACACCAAATGGCTTCAGAGTTGAATGCAGCCATGGGGCTGATGGTATCCTGCCAGACAGTGTTGCAGTGCCTTTATGACCATTGGCATCATGCCCAACGGCCAAGGTATCACTGGCACCCAATCACAGGAGGAAACATTTGAGGTGGTACAGACATCATGTGGACTGGAACCTGGAACAGTAGAGGACTGTGCTGTTCACAGACAAATCCCATTACTGCCTTTTAAAATGATCTACATCGGGCATAGATCCAGAGGGAATGGGGAGCCCAGAAACATTGAAAGGAACAGATATAGAGGACAAGGTTGACAGGTGTGGGGAGGCATAGTGCTCTACCGCTGCATGGACCTGAACATCTTTGCAAGGGGAACAGTGTGAGCCATGTGTTATCGAGATGAGATTCTTGCACTGTATATTGTCTTTTTTGCAGCTGTAGCGGAGCCTAACTTCATTGTAACGAATGGCAACACCACTAAGTGAATGAGTTCTTGGAACAAGATACTGCTGTGCTTGGCTAGCACTTTTCACTGGATCTGAATCCTGTAGAGCACATGTGGAATGCTCTGAGAGACATATCGTCAGTCACAACCCTTCTCTGTGTAACCTTTGGCAGTTCTTTTCAGCAGGGATGGGTATCTGTATCCCAGAATTACCCCATATCATCTCATTTGTGTTGTGGAGCAATGCTGCCAATACTTCATTGCTACAGGAGGTAATCAAATGCCCTTTTGAGTGTGTGTTGTCATTTAACTTTTGTAACACCCATTTTCAGCACTTTTTGTTTGTGTGCATCTTTGCACACTTCTCAAGGAGAATTACTTTGTTGTGCTTCTCATCAGTGTCTCACATTATAGATTACATAACCCTGTAAACTTATTCAAATTGAATAAAAATGTATTTGTTTTTTCACATTATTTTATCTTGTTCCTTAACTTTTGGACATTACAGCTGTCCAAATGAAATTGTTCTATATAAAGCTCAGGAGAAATTCTAACGTCACTAAGTACATGTGTAAAATAAGAAGCTATGGGGGAGGGGCAAAGTAGAACATTTGTTCCCCATAGCTTTTTATTTTACACATTTTTACACATTCATTTGTCAGTGGGAAAGTAACCAAAGACTCAAAAAAGACCATTCACTGATCTGTACTGAGAAAAAATGGATGGCTTAACATCAGAGTGCAGCATTCTTGTTTAGGCCCTGATGTCTTTTTCCATCTAGGTCTTAATCTTCCTGTGAACAACAAATTGCAGCTTCACAATTATCTTGGACAGCTGGCTTTTGAAGTTATGAGTGGTATCTCTGAAGAGATGATGCAAATCTTTATTGATGAGGGCAAGTTAAAAATGGCAATACTTGGCATTTGGTATATTTATTAAATCTGCAGGTAACTACTGAAAATCAGAAGAAGGAATCAAAACAATTGCTCCGTGTTTCAATCTGAACTCTTGGTCATTTATGTAACTTTGTATTACATAGAATCAATGAACAAATGCAGTAATATTTGACTGATAGCCCAAGCTCAATGTAACACCTGAGCAACTTATAGAATTTTATTGAGAAAACTAGTATTATTGAGAAGTTAATGCATTTGTATCATCTTTGCAAAATGCACTTTCAGTGGATTACCTCATGTTGGTCTCAAGGTCAGTGACATAGCTAACTTTCTGAGGAGGGTTGTCGAGAGGTACCATCACCGTCTGACAGTTAATCTATCACAGAAATTTTCTCAATAAAAACTACCAACAATTTGGTTTGGATGAAGTCACTGCACACTAGTAAGTATTCTGCACTCCAATCTGGAGCAGTCCTTGAGTTCATCAGCAATAAGAAAGACCAAACTGCCCTACCAAGACTAAAAAGTGGCCCTTTGAGACCAATGAAGACTGATTAGGGCTGTAAGACCTTGACACAATTGCAATATGGCTTTTGCATCACCTTGTCAGTTCCTTTCTGCATCGGCTCAACCAGAGAAACTATTTTATACCAGTCAGATTTCATCCTCAATTGACACAAGATACATGATCGTATAGATTTGATCTAACTTTAATAGTTCGAGTAGATTTAGTAGTAACAACATATTTCACGTTGTTGTTTTTTATTCGTATAACTTCAACAAAAATATGTTGAGTATGCTCAGCAAGAAAGCCAGCATCAGGTCTGTTTAGATTTAGTAGTAACAACATATTTCACGTTGTTGTTTTTTATTTGTATAACTTCAACAAAAATATGTTGAGTATGCTCAGCAAGAAAGCCAGCATCAGGTCTGTTTATGTCGTATCTCATAGGTGTCAGTTATTATCCATTTCTGTTGCACCTTAAACATAACTGATACAAATGGGGGAAGATGAGAAAACTAACACATAATTTTCTGAACAAAACCTGGGAATTGTCTATATTTGCTACAAAACAGATTATCATGGCTTGTTGAGCCTAACATGACTACCAATGAAATAGTAAGCAATGGAATGAGTCTAAATCAAATAAAAAGAAATTTATATGATAGTTTTATGACCATTTGCCAATTATATCACATAATAATAACTATCACCTATGATAGACACTGATAAGTATTAAAACTTTAAAGCATGCTTAAGTTATGTAAAAAAAAATTAATGTAAGGAAGCTTTCAACTGATAACTTCAGCCTTCATCAGCTTTGTGATGGATGAACAATGACATTGGTAAGTTCTAGTAATTAATGACTTCATGGCTTCCTGTTGTTACTGTCAGTGTCATACTACTTCCGCACACAAGGTGGCAACATCAACGACCTTGCTGAATGACAAAATCAATCAGGCTTGATTTGCTGGTCATGTTTTATCACAGTCCATTGTTTTTATCATGGTTTTATACTTTTGCTGTTGTTGTTTTTTCAATTAAAATGACTCTTCCAAACAAATTTTGCTATCAAATGTACTTTTGCAGTGTAGTTTTCTTTCTACAAAGATGGAATTTTTGTTTTTCTTTACAAAATTGTATTGAATATTGAACCAGTTCTTTCTGTTTTATTTTTTTCAAATTTCATATCATGTTTTTAGCTCACATTTCCTATATGAATTTGTAATTCAAATATTATTGAGTTTACTTGTAGAATTAAATATATATATTTAATTCTACAAGTAAACTCAATAATATTTGAATACAATTTAAAATATTTTCTACAAACATGGAATTTTTGTTTTTCTTTACAAAATTGTATTGAATATTAAACCTGTTCTTTCTGTTTTATTTTTTCAAATTTCATATCATGTTTTTAGCACACATCCTATATGAAATTGTAATTCAAATATCATTGAGTTTACTTGTAGAATTAAATATATATATATATATATAATATATTTGTATTATATGCATACAAATTGCAGAACCAAAACATGTTTTGAAAATAAAAACAAATAACTAACCTACTTTGAAATTCTAAAGCGTCAATGGCTGCGTAAAAGAAAATTCAAAACCAAATAAAGACAAACAAGAAGAAATCAAAAATTAAAAATAATAAAAATGGAAAACATGGATTCGTACGAACTGAAAAATCAGAATTTCAACCAGGAAAAAAAGACAAGGGTTGCAGAACATATGGCAGCTGTCATCCATGGCTTTATCAGGGGCAAGCACAGATGACATCTCTTGCGTTTCTAGACCAGAAAGTGTGGGTTTCTGCATTATTCAATTTGCATGTAAATAAAAAATTAAAACAGAACCTCTTCCTGCTGCACCCAAAACCACCCACTGAGTTAACACCCACCTTTAGAAAAACAGCCCAAATCCCACAAAATAATAACACAAATAAATAACACTTAATTAGTGAGTTAAAAACTAATGAACAAGATAAAAAAAAAACCCAGCAGCAAACTGAATAACCATTTGACCGACTCACACTGCTCCAGGGACCTCAGCATAATACCTGCGGAAATCATTACTACACAATTAAAAACACAGAAAAACTTCTTAAATATCCTTAGCAACAACCCAAGTATGTGATCTTCACCTACATGATATTTTAAGTTTCCAATAACATGCTGAAATGTCATTTTTGACAAAAAACATGAGTTCTTCACAAGAAAGTTCTCTGTTTGTGATAAAACTTTCTGCTTGTTGTTTCCAGGTCTGTGTATGGCATAAGGAGGAAACTCATGAAAATCTCAATATATAAAAAACATTGAGGATCTCCGGAACTGCAGACCTATCAGCCTCCTATCAGTGGTTTATAAAATCGTCAGTAAAGTTCTTTCACACCGCTTGAAGGTGACACTTGACATGGCTCAACTGAGAGAACAAGCTGGATTCAGGAGTGGCTATAGCACTATAGATCATATCTACGTAATGAGAGAACTAACTGAAAGAGCGAGGGAATATGAACTTGCATTATGCATGGCTTTTATCAATTATGAAAAAGCCTTTAATTCGGTGAAACCATCAGCGGTTACAATGGCTTTGAAATCCTGCGGTATTGAAGATGCATACATTAATATTATTAATAACATCTATGAAAATGCAAGTGCAAATATTTGGCTATTTGAGAATACAGCACCCATAAAAATTGGAAAGGGAGTGAGACAAGGTGACGCTATATCTCCCAAACTCTTTAATGCCACATTGGAAAATGTCTTTCAATCACTGAACTGGGAAAACAAAGGGATAAAGATTAATGGAGATTATCTAACCCACCTTCGTTTTGCTGATGACATAGTCATTTTTGCAACTAGCCCATCAGAGCTGCAGAGTATGATCCAGGAACTTACTGACAAGAGTAAAGAAGTGGGATTAAAAATGAACTTTCAGAAGACAAAAGTGATGTACAATGCTCTTACAAGAAATGAAAATTTATCGATTGATAAGGAAAAGCTGGAGACAACCAATACCTACATTTATCTTGGACAGCGGATATCAAGTGAAGGTCACATTGATGAAGAAATTAGTTGGCATATAAAACTTGCCTGGAGCACTTTTTGAAGAAACAGTATAATTTTCAAGAGCAATATGCCATTATGTCTTAAAAGAAAAGTGTTTGATCAATGCATCCTTCCAGTACTTATGTATGGTGCAGAGATGTGGACCTTAACTAAAAGAGACATACAAAGACTGCAAACAATTCAAAGAAGCATGGAGAGATGCTTGCTTGGTGTAACCAGAAGAGATAAGAAGAGGAACTCGTGGATCAGAAAAATGGCAAGAGTGGAAGACATCATGATCAGAGTAAAATCCCTGAAATGGCAATGGCTGGACATGCTGCCAGAAGGACAGACCATCGATGGACAGCTGAAATTTTAGACTGGATTCCAAGAGACAGGAAAAGACCTAGAAGAAGAAGACCACATGTGAGATGGGTGGATGAAATTCGAAAGTATGTGGGAGTAACATGGAGGAGACTTGCACGAGACAGACCGTTGTGGAAGAAACTTTGGGAGACCTTCGTCCAGCAGTGGATTGATAACACAGGTCAGCGATGAAATTTTTTTCTTCAAAGTAAATGGTGTTTCTTATGTATTTTTTGATGCAGAGTTCGGGGAAAATACTAAAAAATTCTATCACGTACAGCTTCGACAGAAATAGAGAATTTCTGTCTGGAATTATTGTCACCAGAATATTGTTGTAATATTTTCTTATACATATGTAAACATGGTGTTGAAGGCAAACGTGGGCCTGAAAGGGATAAGCTGTGTGCATTTACGACTGTCATGGCTTCAAGAGGTTGTGTCAATTCTCATGACAGCTTTTGCTATGACATATCAATAAAAAAAGCCAACCACTTACCTAAAAGCTCTTAACCACTTTCTTGCTATACACTTTGTGCACGTCAATTAGAACAACCTGTTATGTAGCTGGCCTTCAAAGGTTGAAAACTTCTTGCTCATAGGGCACTGTTTTATATTCGTTCTTCCTGTCATGAAACATCGTATTTTTATTCACAGGACAAAATCGCTGACTTCTGTCTGCCGTCTGAGATGTAACATAGCTCATCATCACTAGGTTTATACTCACTATTACGTGAGTGTTGTCAACTTTCATTACGCCTATTTTTTATTTATTGTATTCCTCTTTCACTCCCCCATATGCAACATGGCCTTAAAATTCACAATTCAAAAAATGGTGCTCACTTCGAAAACACTTATTCACCCATCCAATAAATACTCATATATAGTACTCTCAACAATTTACACTCCCCATAAAAACCACTCTAAGGTACACTACATACAACACATTCATACACTCAATTAAAACCACTATGTACATAATTACACTATTTACATTCGTTGGCAGTCAACTGTGACTAATGTAGTGCTCCATCTGCCTCATATACTGCACGAACCCTACAGTAAACACCAACCTCATTCAGCCTGTCATACACAATCCTCTAGCGCTTTCAACAGAATCCCTGTCCTGTGAATAAAACTACGTTTCATGACCGGAAGAACGAATATAAAACAGTGCCCTATGAGCAAGAAGTTTTCAACCTTTGAAGGCCAGCTACATAACAGGATGTTCTAATATGTCATTAATGACTTGCATGTGCACTTTGTTGGTATTTAATGCCTTTAAAGATGCAAATAATATGATAGCTTTTGCTATATCCGTGGCAAACTTGTAGTGAAAAAGCAACAGCGGAAGATCACGGACTTTGTTGGAAATGTGTATTTAGCATACTTTGGTGTAAGGGTTTGAGACCAAGACAAGTCATGGGCCCCGCATGGAGTGCGTTCAAGTTGCGTGGAAGGACTCCGCATGCATGTGGTCTGAGGGTAAGGTGACATCTTTTCGTTTTGGAGTGCGTATGATATGGAGGGAGCCACAAAACTACAGCGATGACTGCTACTTTTGTTCGTGCAACACGCAGGGGTACAGCTTAAAAAACAAAAAAGAAATCTACCCGAACCTTGAATCTGCACTGCTCCCTGTGCCTCACGGACCTGACATTCCCATACCTTTGCCTCCAGAAAGGCTAGATGATGTGCCTGCATCCTCAGAGAGTGAGTCAGATGACAATGCTGATGACTATTTTCACATCGACGACTGCAGTGAGCCCCAGCTGTTTTCACAATCAGAATTGAATGACTTGATCCGAGATCTGGCCCTTCCAAAAATTCTGCTCAGTTTCTAGGCTCTAGACTCCAGGAGAAGAACTTGTTAACCCCTGGAACTTCTTTCTATTGGTTTTGAAACTGAGAGAAAGACTAGGTGCCTTACTTTTCTCGAGACAGTGAACTTGTTCACTGCTCTGATGTCCCCAGTTTGCTGCAAATGTTTAAAATTCAGCATGAGGCAGAAGATTGGAGACTCTTTATTGACTCATCACAAAGAAGTCTGAAAGCTGTACTTCTTCACAATGGCAACCGTGTGATTGATTGCGAATCAAATCGACTGTTGTTCCAATAGACTCTGTTAGCAGAGCGAGGGGAGTGAATTGCTCCCCTCAAAAATTTTTTTTAATTCGATCCCTGAATATACAATAGGGTTTTCGAGGCAGTGGGTTTGGACTTAGTTAAAACTGCCCTTGTAAGGGCAAAGTCCAAACCTCGGTCAAAGCAAGGTGCGCAACTCTGACAAACGAGCGGGTACGTCGTCGCCGTGCTGGTCCCACTGATCTACGGATCAGTCCAAATCCCGCACTCAACCAGGGTCAGGTGCAGGTTACAGCGGAAGAACCCCGGGGTACCGCTGAGCACCTGACTTTCGAACGACGTAAGTCTGACCGACCAGGGACACAGGTCCCAGGGGCTTACACTCGGTTAGCAACCCGAGTAGAGAGATGGCAGAGGATGCGGGGGCTTCAACCCCCGGTCCAAGTGAGCCCGTTGAGGCAGACTGCGGCTTAGAAATTCCGTCGGAATTCGCAAGCGCAGTCAACTCCTTCTTTCAAGAGTTGGAGAGGATTCTAGAGAATCCATCAAATAAGGTTCTGGTTAACACCAGAACCAAGATAAGAAAGGTAGCGAACTCGCTACAGGCAGCTTGCACCAAGCAAGTGATAGAAATGAGTCTCATCCAAGGGAGACTACAGGAAAGAAGTGAGCAGCGCTAGCGCGGCTCCAAAAACATATGCCGAAGCGGCTCGAGCGAAGCCCGGCAAGGGGAACACGGCCCCTAAGCAAAAAACGGCTAAGAAGGAAGTAGCCAAGAAGGTGGTAGCCAAGAGGGTCGAGAAGAGGCACGTGCTTCTCGTTTACCCCGCAACAGACAAGGGTACTCCCACGTCAGAAGACGTTAAGGCGGTTCTGCAAACTCAGATTTGCCCCGCCAAACTCCAGATTGGGGTTAAGGGAGTTAGAAAGGTCAATGGGGGAGGAGTAATGGTGGAATGCTCCTCCGCCAAAGAAATAGAGAAACTGGATTCGGAGCTAAAGAGCAAATGCAGTGACGAAGGAGAACCTTCGGTCCAGATTGCCAGCTAAAGGAATCCAAGGTTTATCGTCTACGGGATAGACGGGAAACCTGTCAAGGGAAGAGGTCGAGCAATGTCTCGCGGAACAGAACCCAGAGTTCGAGGAGAGCAGCCTCCAGCTCAAGTTCTCATTGAAGGTGAAGGGTGGGAAACGCCACTGGGTAGCAGAGGCGGACCCACTGACCTTCAAAAAAGTAATGAAGCGAGGCAAGCTCGGAGTGGGATGGACCGTCCACTCAGTAAGGGAATATCTGAGGGAGGTCCGTTGCTACAGGTGTAACGGGTTCGGCACTTTAGGTCAAGGTGCACCAAAGAGCAGGATAGGTGTGCCCGGTGTGGGGAAACCGGGCACAAGCGCCAGGAGTGCAGCAATAGCCCGGTCTGCACTAACTGCTTGGCAAACAACAAGAGATTCAGGCGTCGAGTGGATGTAGGCCACTCGAGTCTAGACAAGGAATGCCCAAGCCTTGTCAGAGAACTGGCTCTGCTAAAAGAACGCACTCATTATGGATAATAAACCAAAGAGAGGCGTTAAGGTGCTTCAAATCAATCTGCACCACGCACGGGCAGCAACAACACAGGCCCTGGTGACAGCCACTGAGCAAAAAGCTCATATTCTGCTATTGCAGGAACCATTCGAACAGGGGGAAGAGTGGTGGGCTTCCCTAACTCCTACCGGATCTACCACCCTAGGTGGCAAAGCCCAGGGTGGCCACGGTCGTGAAAGACCCGTCTCAGCGGTTCTCGAGATAAAATGCTCCGAGAACGTGGTCACCCTGGGCGTGGAATGTGGTGATGCGAAATTTTTAGTGGTGAACGTATACAGTTCTCCAGCAGGCAATTTGAGAGAAACGCTGAATGAGCTAATGGCTCTATTAGGGGAATTCCCCAGTCATGAGATAATAATAGCAGGCGACTTCAACGCGAAGAGTCCTCTCTGGGGCAATCAGAACGAGGACGAACGCGGCCAGCTACTAGTGGACTTTGCCAACGCGGCAGACCTGAGTTTCTTGAACGATCCAGAGAGCACCCCGACCTTCCAAGGGGCGAGGGCTCCTCTTGGATCGACGTGACTCTCGTCAGAGTCTCTAAGCGCAGCCTTGTCCAGGATTGGCAAGTACTGGGACGACGAGAGCTGCAGTGACCACCTAGCGCTATCTTTCGTTTTGGGATCGGAAAAGCCCATCCGACCCAAGCGCAAAAGGTTCTTAATGAAGAATCTAGACTGGTGGGCTTTTAAAGCCAAGTTAACTACCTTGTTGGGGGGTAGGAGGGAAGAAGAGGCCGCAGAAGTGTCGGACCCTCAACTCCTCTTTGAAGAACTTACCAGTCAAATAACAACGCTATGCGAGAGTAGTAGGGGAAATAAAAGGGGAGCCAAGGACCCCCGCCCCTGGTGGTCGGAGAAACTAAAAGCTCTAAGGGCGAGAGCTAGGCGGAGTAGGAAAGCTCTGCAAAGAGCAAAAGCTACTCCGCAAGACAGGGAGTGCACAGAAGTGCATAAAAAGGCTCGTTCAGCATACAGGAGAGAACTGAATCTCTCGAAAATCTCCTACTGGAGAAAACTGTGTGAGTTTCAAACTCCGGCTGACCCTTTCGGAATCCCCTATAAGATCTCAAGTGGATCCATAACCGAACCGCTAAAACTGGCAGCGGTAGAAAGGGCAGACGGTAGCCTATCAAAGACTCTTGATAGTACCGTAGAAAGTCTCTTGGATTACCACTTCCAAGGAGACGAGGGAGAAGGGGACTCCCTCAACAAAAAGAAATAAGGGAAGAAAGTCTGATCCCGCCGGACACTGGTGAGGACCCCCTTCACGAGAGACGAAGTGGAGAATGCCTTCTCCAGTCTAAACACGGGCAAAGCACCAGGCAAGGATGGGTTCGACCTCAGCATAGTCAGAGAAATCTACTATGCAAATCCCGGGTATTTTGTGGCGCTCCTAAACGAATGCCTCGAGGGGGAATCTTCCCAGACTTGTGGAAAACAGCGGTGCTAGTTCTTTTCAACAAGACCGGAGAAGAACAAAAAATGATCCCGCAGCCTATAGGCCCATCTGCCTCCTCTCGGCGTGGAGCAAGGTGCTGGATAAGCTCATAACGAACAGAGCGCTTGGCTTTCTCATGGAACAGGGAAAGCTAAACAGGAACCAATTTGGTTTCTTCCGGGGCGTTGCGCAATGCAGGCAATACTCGCAGCCTCCGAGAGAGGGCAGAGAGGAACAAAGCGGAGGGGCTCCGTACCTGCTTCATCTCACTAGACGTGAGGGGGGCATTCAACAGTGTCTGGTGGCCAATGGTTTTAACCAGACTTAAAGAACTTGGCTGTCCAAGGAACCTGTTCAAACTGATCAGCAGCTACCTGTCTGATAGAAGAGTCGAGTTCGAAGCGGGGAATGGGCAATCCTCGCGTTCGTACATAGAGGGTGTCCGCAAGGATCCAACTCCGGGCCGCTCTGGTGGAATATAGTTGCTGATTCAGCACTGAACCTAGACCTGGGGCCCGCAGTGGAGATTCAAGCCTATGCGGACGATTTCGTTCTCGTGGTCTCCGCCTCAGGGACACGTGATCGAAAGAGAAGCACATAGGGCCTTGGATGTGCTAGAAAATTGGAGCAGAGAAAGCAAACTGTGCTCGCTCCTGAGAAGACCACTCTGCTAGCAATAGCTAAGAGAGGAGTAATGAAAACACCACCCCAGTGCAGATTCCAAGGGTGCACTATCAAGGCGGTGCGTGAAATGAAATACTTGGGTGTGGTCCTGGATCAGAGTCTATCAGGGCTGCCACACCTGAGGCACCTTAGAACAAGGTGCACGGTGATTCTCAATAGATTGAATGGCATGAGGTTAACGGGCAAAACCAAGAAGGCCATCTATCAGAGAGGAATTGAAAGAATTCTGACGTATGCAAGTGGAGCATGGTGGACTCCCACAGTCAGAATGAAGAAGGGGATAAACCAAATCCAAAGGTTGGCCCTACTAGGGATAACCGGTTGTTTTCGCACAACGTCGACCCTAGCACTCCAAGTGCTGGCGGGGTGCGAGCCGGCAGACCTAGTAGTGGAAAGGGAGGCAGCAATGCACTGCCTAAGGTCAGGCGAGGACGCCTACCTTCTCGGTGCGCCGCATCGAGCCTCCGACATGGAGATGGAAAGCGTGGACTGGCAGATCCACCCTGCCGAGGAAATTTGCCCACCGTGGGACAAGGAGAAACCCACGGGAGTTGGGCATGAGCTGTTCACGGACGACTCAAAGATGAAGGGGACAAGTGGGGGCAGGCTTCTGTGCGTTCTTGGACGGGAACGAAGCCACTGCAGGAAGCGTGAAATTATCGCAGAACGCTTCTGTCTTCCAGGCAGAACTTCTGGCGATAGAGATGGCACTCACCTGGGCACTCTCAGGCGTAGTGAAGAAAGAATAAAACTCTACTCGGACAGTGAGGCAGCACTGCAGGCTCTGAGTAGATTCAGGGGAAGAAACCCCATCGTCCAGAGGATCAAAACCCTCTTGAGGGCAGAGGGAGATGGGGGCAGTTAGTTTCCACTGGGTACGAAGCCATGTCGGAACCCTAGGGAAACGAAAGGGCAGATCAGCTGGCGAAGGCAGCCACGCTGAAAGAGACGGTCGACATGCAATGCAGAACGCCGCGAAGGTGTACTCGCGCAGCATTAGCACGTCGGACCATGACCGAATGGCAGGTCAGATGGGACACGGGAGAGACAGGGCGGAAGACACACAGAGTGTTTCCGAAGGTCTCGACCAAACGAGCACAGACAAATAAGTTCCTGAATCAAGTACTCAGTGGCCATGGCATCAGCCCTGAATACCTAGGCAGATTTGCCATCAGGAACTGCACTTGTCCCTGTGGAAAGAGAACGGCAAGCATAGAACACTGCGTACTTGAATGCAGTGGCTTCGCCGAATGGAGAAACACACTGATCCCAGGTGTGCAAAGAACGCGAAGATTGGATCTGCTCATCCAATCTTCCGTTAACAGGGAGGGGGATAATAGCCTTGGTTGAAAGGCTAACCCTCCAGCAACATACCATCTTCCCCAATCAAACGGGGACCGAAACGCAGGAGGTGAACGTGCACACCGAAAGCGATTCGGAAGATGAATGAGGGTAGAAGTCTGTGGGAAAGCAGACGAAGAGACCACCAATGTAAATATTCTGTAAATAAATTTTTTTGCTATCTCTTGATGTTGTAAGTCCTAAGCATGAGGACAGTGCATACATGTGTGTAGATGTTTTGAAAAAGAAAATAAAGGGAAATTATTCCCCAAAAAAAGTTCGAGGGCAAGGAATCTTCCAGTCAACGATAAAGTAAGAAACGACCTATCCCGCCAGACGGAGCGGGAACCCAGACAAGGTATTCTAGGTCGCCTGCCAGCACGTCACCACGGGCTGGTCTCTGGGCCATTGGGGTGGCCAGGGTCCGAACCGCGTCTCAAGGCAGGATAATTGTCGCAACATATCAAAATAACATCCAAGGTGCTCAATAAGTCCCCGTGGAGCCAAGACAGATTGGCGGAACGGGACAATGAAATCAGTATATATTCTGTTCATTTGAAAGAGAGGTATGAGAATTTAGCCTTGATCCTGACCAAGCTTAACTACAAGGAATACAAATGGACCATCTGTGACGATCTGAAAGTGATCTCTATGATCCTTGGTCAACAGGGTGGCTACACCAAGTACCCCTGTTTCCTCTGCAAATGGGACAGTGGTACTAAAGCCAAGCACTGGACTCGGAAGGTGTGGCCAAGCAGGACGCTAAAAGTAGGGGAAAAGAACTTGCACTTCGAATCTTTGGTGGACCTAAAAAAAGTACTCCTGCCTCCACTTCACATCAAACTTGGCATCATGAAACAGTTTATGAAAGCCCTACCAAAAGATGGTGATACTTTCAAGTACCTGGCAAGTAAGTTTCCACGGCTGTCAGAAGCGAAGCTGAATAAGGGGTTTCCGTTGGTCCTATAATTCGAAAGCTCGTGAAAGACGAAATCTTTGAAACCAAAATGAATGACATTGAGAGATCGGCTTGGACATCCTTTAAAGAAGTTGTAAAGAAGTATCTTGGCAACCAGAAAGACCCTGACTTCAAGAACATTGTAGGAAACATGCTGGAGAACTTCAAAGCCTTGGGCTGCTCAATGAGCTTGAAGCTCCACTTTTTGAAGGCTATTTCTCAGAAAATCTAGGCGCTGTGAGTGAAGAGCAAGGAAAAAGATTCCACCAGGACATGAAGGAAATGGAACGGAGGTGTCAGGGCTGGTGGAATGTGAACATGGTAGCAGACTACTGCTGGATGCTGAATAGGGAGGAGCCACAAGCAGTGCACAAGAGAAAAAGTTCTAAACAGAGCTTCAAGGGGAAGAAGAAGAGACATTATAAAGACTTTTGACTTTGTGGTAGCTAAAACAAACATAACAAATTAATAAAATTTCAATTTACTTCCGATATTGGAGGTTATATTTTTAACGTGCATTAATGCATTTGCATTTTTGAACTTCACTTTTAGTTGGTAAAGTTCGATGAACACTTACCGCACGTGGGGCTTGGCTTTCAATTCTTATTTCCCTTATGTGGATGTGGCATGGGCGTTTTTCATTTGGTCACGGGTCCACTTCTTTTTTTTTTCCCCGTTGGTATTTATTTGGCCTCGTCACTAAATGAGTTTTTTTCCTTTGCTGAATCCTCATTTACTTTCATAATTTTTTATAACCCTAGTATTTTTGGTAATACTCCATTACCGTCATCGAAGGGACGTTTCGCTCCGACTAGCACGGACCGTGTCAGCTGGGCATTTCGGTGGTTCTCGCGGGCTGCTTCTGTCATCGGCTATCGCTTCTTCTTGGGCGTTGTGGCGCCATCTCTTGTTGGTCACTGATCTCATTTTTCGAACTTTTTCATTTTTTTGCTCAATTTTAATTAAATTTCTCCAGCTGTTTCTCAAAATATTAGGGCCTAAATTCGAAAATATAAAAATCATTAAAAGCTGTAAATCCGAAAAACACCTCAGAATAGCAGAGTCGATAATGATTGAAAAAAATAGGGCAAAAGTTTGCAACCATAATGACCCTAATATTTTGAGAAACAGCTGGAGAAATTTAATTAAAATTGAGCAAAAAAATGAAAAAGTTCGAAAAATGAGATCAGTGACCAACAAGAGATGGCGCCACAACGCCCAAGAAGAAGCGATAGCCGATGACAGAAGCAGCCCGCGAGAACCACCAAATTGCCCAGCTGACACGGTCCGTGCTAGTCGGAGCAAAACGTCCCCTCGGTGACGGTAATGGAGTATTACCGAAAGTACTAGGGTTATAAAAAATTATGAAAGTAAATGAGGATGCAGCAAAGGAAAAAAACTCATTTAGTGAAGAGGCCAAATAAATACCAACGGGGAAAAAAAAAGAAGTGGACCCGTGACCAAATGAAAAACCCCCATGCCGCATCCACATAACGGAAATAAGAATTGAAAGCCAAGCCCCACGTGCGGTAAGTGTTCATCGAACTTTACCAACTAAAAGTGAAGTTCAAAAATGCAAAATTAATAAAATGTAAAATAAAGCTTATTTTTAAGTTTTTTGACTCTGCTAGATCTTCTGTGTGATTTACCTGGATCTTCATCCTCACTTTGTGGAAAAACCTTACTTGATAGAGGGAAAAGCTCAGCATTTCTGAACTCAGCGTATCAAAAAACAATAGAAACACCTAAAACGGTGCAGAAAAAAAAAAAAATTATTTCGCAGACGTGTAATGGTTGACAATGATGATGATAAAAACTTTCCTCTAGAATCCTTAAAAATACTGTAGTTCTTACAAAAATGAAGTATGATACAACAAAAATGAAGTGGGAGAACATACAAACGAATTAGGAAAAAAAATTAAACGAATTGGAACGAATTTAAACGAATTGGGAAAAAATAAAATATAATACCTCAGAAACGAATTGGAAGAACATACCTTTCACTGTAGCGCCATTCGTTGAGCGATTACATTGTTACCCACACTTTGTTCCAACCACTTCTTCAATATGACGTGTTTCCTTCAAGGTGTACACCACACTGAAATTTTATTCTCAACCCAGTATGTCACCAAACTTCTCGAAAAAAAATATGAAATGTTGGTGCTTTTGTGGGTTATTTCATATTCTTTTCGAAAAGTTTGGTGACACACTGGGTTGAGAACAGAATTTCAGTGTGGTGTACACCTTGAAGAAATCCTGCCATATCGAAGAAGTGGTTGGAACAACATGCGGGTAACAATGTAATCGCTCAAGGAATGGCACTACGGTGAAAGGTATGTTCTTCCAATTCGTTTTTGATTTATTATATTTTATTTTTTCCCAATTCGTTTGAATTCGGTCCAATTTGTTTAAACTTGTTTGTATGTTCTCCCACTTCATTTTTGCTGTATCATATTTCACTTTTGTAGGAACTACAGTATTTTTAAGGATTCTAAAGTAAAGTTTTTATATATTGAGATTTTAAAGATATCGATGAGTTTCCTCCTTATGCCATACACAGAGACCTGGAGACAACATGCAGAAAGTTTTATCACAAACAGAGAACTTTCTTGTGAAGGACTCATGTTTTTTGTCAAAAATTAAAAACATTCATTACATCACATAACCACTTAATGAAAAAAAACAAGTGTACTACTTGAAAAAGTTTTCTTATTTACAAATTATTGCTCAAATAAGTTTTAATGTTGAAAAACAAGACTAAACCTAAAATGCACGTGTGCAACTTCATACTAAAAAGTGGTTACTTAAACAAAGACGCACATTCGGAGGCATCCAAAGGAACAGAAATCTGCAAAAACCGCTGCTCTAAATTCCAAACCTCAAAAGTAGAAAGGGAATACTCCAAAACCTAAAAAAAAAAAAAAAAAAATTAAAAACGTACAGACTTACCCATACAAAAAAGAAAATTGGAGCCAGCAAACCAAGCTGCTCACGTTAGAAACGCTCAAGAGAATGACATCTGCAGCACCACCTAGCAGACGAAATAGCCAACTACCTAGAAAGGATATGTGATGGAGGCTATCGCAGGAAGAGTCCAATATTCCAATCCAGAAGACAATTTAGTACAGAAACAGATTTAAGGTTGCAACAACAAAGCAGAATACTAAAAAATTATCTTTGGGATCAGAATTTTCTGCTTCCAAAAGGCTTAAGAAGTATTAAAACACCTGAATAACAGTATCCTTCCCGGACCTTTAATTATTAAAATATTACTATTTTTATTTACTTTCTTTTAAAATTTCTTTTGTAGAAATTTTTATGCTGTATAATCTTTTTTTTTTTTTTTATATTTTTAATTGCTAATTTTAAATTTTTTTGAATCAAAGGAGAGGGAATAAATAAGGTATTTTAGGTTCCTATTTAAGTGATGGTGACCAAATAGGAACCAAAATTACATTATTATTCCCTCCCCTTTGATTAAAAAAGTTTAAAATTAGCAATTAAAAATATAACAAAAAAAGATCATATAGCATAAAAATATCTCTCCAAAAAAAGTTACAAACAAAAAATTAATAAAAGTAGTAATATTTTAATAATTAAAGGTTTGGGAAGGATTCTGTTATTCAGGCGTTTTAAAACTTTTAAGCATTTTTTTGGAAGCAAAAAAATTCTTATCCCGAAGAGAATTTTTTAGTATTCTGGTTTGTTGCAACCTTAAATCTGTTTCTGTACTAAATCGTCTTTTGGATTGGAATATTGGACTTTTCCTGCGATGGCCTCCATCACATATCCTTTCTAGGTAGTTGGCCATTTCGTCTGCTAGGTGGCGCTGCAGATGTCATTTCTCTTGAGTGTTTCTAATGTGAGCAGCTCTGTTTGCTGGCTCTAATTTTCTCACTTGTATGGGTAAGTCCGTACATTTATTTTTATTTCATTTTTTTAGGTTTTGGAGTACTCCCTTTCTACTTCTGAGTTTTGGAATTTGGAGCAGTGGTTTTTACATATTTCTGTTCCTTTGGAGGTCTCTGAACGTGCTTCTTTGTTTAAGTAACCACTTTTTTAGTATAAAGTTGCACACATGCATTTTAGGTTTAGTCTTGCTTTTCAACATTAAGACTTATTTGAGCAATAATTTGTAAATAAGTAAACTTTTTCAAGCTGTAGTTTTTTTGTTTTTTTTTCATTAAGTGGTTATGTGATGTAATGCAATGATTTCTGCAGGTATTATGCTGAGCTGAGGTCCCTGGAGCAGTGTGAGTCAGTCAAATGTTTTTTTTTTTTTTTTTTTTTTTTATCTTGATGTCCCAGAGTTGGTCAAACGTTTTTTTGTTTTTTTTTTTTTGTTTGTTTTTTATCTTGATCATTAGTTTTTAACTAGCTGATTAAGTCTAATTAAGTGTTATTTATTTGTATTAATATTTTGTGGGGTTTGCTTTTGTTTGTTTTTTTAACTCGTTGGGTGGTTTGGGGTGCAGCAGGAAGAGGTTCTGTTTTAATTTTTTATTTACTTGCAAACTGAGTAATGCAGAAATCCACACTTTCTGGTTTTTGTAGAAATGTGAGAGATGTTATCTGTGCTTCCATATATTCTACAATCCTTGTCTTTTCCTCCTGGTGGAAATTCTGTTTTTTCAGTTTGTACGAATCCATGTTTCCCATTTTTATTATTTTTATTTTTGATTTCTTGTTTGTCCTTATATATATATATATATATATATATATATATATATACTTAAGAGCAAAACTGAAGACTAAGGAAAAACTTTAGAATTTAAAACGAAGGTTGCAAAATAGCCTGAAAATCAAAACGCGCAACGCAGCAGTTTTGAAAATTCAGAATTCACATTCTATAAAGAAGATACCTAAGCAAAAACATACATATATAATTTTGACTCACACCTAGTACAACATAGAAAAGGTTATGTATCTACCTGTGTGAGTAAAAGGAGAAAAGATAAAAAAATAAAATAAAACAACTGAATGTAGAAGGTGTCGAGAATACTGAGCCTTGGCTTTATCAAGGACCGGCAAAAACTCTGCATTTTCTCACTTCCACAAAGACCTAGTTGGAAATGGGTTTCTGCAAGGCCATAGATGCAAGTAACATTCCCACCTAAAATAGTTTAACAAATATATATATGTCATCTCCTCCGTAGAGTTGCATGACCTAGCACTAGTTAACAATTTCGCTTGCATCCATTAACCTTCCTGGCCCGACCCATGCTCTTCATCTGTTACTATTAAACAGAGAGAAGAAGATTAAAGAGAACTCAAGCTGTGAGAGTGACATAATAATTAGAAATGATTTTCAGCCATAACGAAATTCCAAGTTCGTTTGAGAGAGAATTTAAACCTGAAAATCGATGCAAAAGAAATCCAAATTTTTAAATTGCAATTAAAAAAGGAAATATTAATTTTTAACGAACAGATTTTTGAAAGAAAACTTGAGTCTAAAACCCCCTACTCTACAACTTATGACAGCACGAAAACGAGAATAAGTTAAAGATAATAATTAACTAAAGAAAACTATGTGAAAGTTATATACCTTAAACAGTTAGTTGCAATATGTACAAAGTATTTCAGCAGTGCTTTAAGTGCATAATTAATTAGTTATTAAGAACTTAACTACTTTGAAAAAACAGCGCATAGACAGCGCATAGAAAAGGAACAAGCTTAGCCATCTTCTGTTCCTAGGTACCCCAAAAGACGCTCAAAGTTACAGAGAAAAGAAAGAGTTAAAACCCGCAAAAAATGTTAACAGACAAACCAATGCCTAAAAGCTGAAAAGCTAAAAAACGACAGAGAAAAAGTACATGAAGTACAAACATTGAACTTATAAAACCTAGAACCCAAAAACAGGGAAGAGAGCTTACCTCTTGTGAGACAAAAACATTTCTCCTCACAAGAGAAGAACATGGCTGACCTCTTCCGCCACTCCCTAGACGCTGGGGGCAGTGAGGGTGGGGCTGATGGCCTCCTCATGCAGCAAGAAACCAACGCGCGGAGATTTTAACCAGAGAAAAAAAATATATAAACTTAAGACTGTGGATCTGTATGATCAGAAAGAGCAGAATTAACTCTCCAGAATACATGAGAAATATTATAAAATACCACGAGCAGTGTATTTAATAATCTTTGCATGTATTAAATCACCTTAGTGAGCTTCTATAGATTAATCAGAATCTTATTAATTTTAAAGTTGGTTTTACTATTTTTAGTATAGCTATCCTAGTGATGAATAACTAGTTTTCTTTTTTATTTGTTTTTATTTTCTTTTATAAACAGATTTTTAAGCTTTTTTTGTGATTTTGTTTATATTATTTAATTTTTTGTTTTAATAGGACCGTCATATCCATAGCACTAAGGTTCCTTTAGGTAGTTAATAGGCATCCTCTAGCCAACTTCCTTACGGCTTTGATTGGTCAGAATCATATTATTAACTGTGTAGAAAATTAAAGCAGATCTGCCAACCTTACTCTATTATTCAGAATAATTTTTCTTAAAGTTCTTTTGATGAAAGAAGAAGGAATTTCGTTCTCTAGAAAACTTTCTAATAGTATATTAATGTGGTAATTGAAGTCCAAATTGTTGCTGCAAATTCTTGAAATTCTTAGGACCTGAGAAATTAGTACATTCTCAATTACTTTGGTTGAAATGTTATTATTCCAGTGTAGATATTTAATTACTTTGAAAGGAAAATTAACTCTTTTATCAAAGAGGCTAATAGATGGGTAACCTCTGTTGAGCTTAATGCTTAAGTCTAGGAACTCAAGTTCCTGATTACTGTGGTTGGTTTTACATAAATTAAGAGAGCTAGGATAGATATTATCAAAATCACTCTCTATAACTTCTGAATTATTGATACACAGCAGATCATCAATATATCTAAAAGTGTAAAGGTAGTTATCTGAGCAGGTGGGGTGATTTTTAATGAATTTATATTCCTTAAAGAACAGGAATAGATTAGCGATATTCGTGGACGTTGATGTTCCCATGGGAATACCGTTCACTTGCTTATAGAGAGTATTATTATATAAGATATGGTTATTTTTTATGCAGCAATTGAGATAAGAGTTCCAAGTTCCTACATCAACAAATTGGTTAAGTTTAAATTCTGCATACAGCTCTTTAAAGGTAGTGATTATATCTGATAGAGGCAGATTAGTATATAGGTTTTCAAAATCATAACTATTAATATCTAGGGGACAAACTTTGAGTATAGTAGAAATTACTTCTGCATTATTATTAATAATCCAAAAATCTCTGTACATCAAGTTAGAACAGTTTCTAATGTGTTTCAAAACCTTCTTTAAGACATCTTCAAAAGCAAGATCTATTTTCTTTTTATGACTCCTTACTCCACTAGCTATGAACCTGAACTTCACAGGATCCCTATGAAACTTAACCGTTGCAAAAAGAAATGGAAATTCAGGCTCATATCTTCTAGTTTGTGGGATTTTAAGTTTCTTGAAGAATGCCTTAAACCGATTTTCTAACTGCTTGGTAGAATAACTTACGGGCTCGTATGTTACTCTATTATTGAGTTCCATAGTTAACAATTCAAAATAGAACTTCTTACAGATAATTGCAAAATTATTGCTAGCTTTATCCGTAGTGGTAAAAATAAATTGGTCTTGTAGTTTGGAGAGTGACCTTTTAGCTTCTCCAGAGAAAAGAGATTTCTGTCGAAACAAAAGTCCAAACCTGCCAACTCACCGGTGAAGCTATTGATTATATTATATTTCCATTCTGCGAAGGCCTCAATAGGCTGATTGTACGTTAAACTGGTTTTTACGACGTACCTATTAACATCTTGAGTGAAGCTCTCAAGAATCCTTTCTTTGGAAATTGTGAAGGAAGGTCTGAATTTAGAGCCATACTCTAATAAATTCCTAAGCTTTTCATTTTCAACAAAACTCAAGTTTCCGGTGATAATATGGTTGTAATTCTTATCATAGTGAACTGTTTCTTTATGTTCATCACAAGAACATGTAGTAATTACAGGAATGTAGCTCGAAGAGTTAAGTTTGTAGTTTTTAACTATTGACCCTAAGGTCTTAACATATTTAAAACTTACAATAGACTGGTGCCTGTGGATGGGAAAAAAATTGCATTATTGTAGAACAGCTTCCTAACATTGAGATTATCGTAGGCTTTATTTAGGAACCTGATGGTAACAAAATTACTGGAAAATTCTTTAAGAGAAATTTTATCTTTAAGAATATGTTTAAGAATGTCCAGAACCAAAGCAAAAACATGCTTATCAACATGGTCAGCAGTTTCATTCCAGAATTTGAAAAAACTTTTAAGGACAGAGTGCTTGAAGGACTTGAGAATTTTGTAAGTATTTTTAACAAAATTAGTGCCAGTTTTAAAGCTTTCCAGAGTTTTTAGCAGGTTAGCAAAATCAACTTTGCTTGATGTGCGAAATAACCTCTGTCCTCTATTGCCTCTAGAGCAGCTCTTATTATTAACAAGAAAGAAGAGTTCACGAATTGAAAATTTATGCTGATTATGCTTATTGTCAGATAGAGTGGAATTAAGGCCATAGGGATAAAGAGACTGATGCTGCAAAATTTCAAGGGATTCAGTTTCTAGCCGAGCATAGAGGTCAGGGATAATATGTAGTACCTCTATTTTCACTTTGTCAAAACCATGAGTATGGAAATGCTCTAATTCAAAGGTAGAGTACTGGCTGGCGTTTGTGGAGGGGTTCACTCCTGAATTAGAGAACTTGTTTACTAGAGATCTGTGACCATTAATCCTAAGATGAAGAGGATTTTTACTTTGGCCAATATAGCTAAGGTTGCAGACAGTACAGGTGAGCTTATAGATGGTATTGTAGGCTTTGCAAAACTTGTTGGAGCAATTATCCTCAACAGAAGAATACAGGTTAGGATCTGCAGATTTACATGTCAAACAACGTTTGTCATTTCATAACTTTAGATTACCTTTGCCAGCGAGTTCATACACTATGGGAAAGGGTGCTAGCCTAACCGAGCGGGAGGACTTAAAATATCTGAGCTGACCTCCAATCCTTTCATCGTCCTTAGAACTCCACTTGGGCCAAAACATACAAATTCTGAGCAAACCAACTAGGAAAAACTTTTTAGAAATAAGCAGTCCAAGAAAAGACCAAACTCGAGTATAAACTACACTCCAAAAAGCTGCATCCAAAACATACTAAAAATAAAAATTAGAAAATGAAAAAAACCTCAAAGAAAAAATAGTAATAAAAATAATAATAAAACATTTCAACTAGAATTTGCGCATGAGCTGCTAAATAATAAATTGAAATTAGTTACTTAAGAGCAAAACTGAAGACTAAGGAAAAACTTTAGAATTTAAAACGAAGGTTGCAAAATAGCCTGAAAATCAAAACGCGCAACGCAGCAGTTTTGAAAATTCAGAATTCACATTCTATAAAGAAGATACCTAAGCAAAAACATACATATATAATTTTGACTCACACCTAGTACAACATAGAAAAGGTTATGTATCTACCTGTGTGAGTAAAAGGAGAAAAGATAAAAAAATAAAATAAAACAACTGAATGTAGAAGGTGTCGAGAATACTGAGCCTTGGCTTTATCAAGGACCGGCAAAAACTCTGCATTTTCTCACTTCCACAAAGACCTAGTTGGAAATGGGTTTCTGCAAGGCCATAGATGCAAGTAACATTCCCACCTAAAATAGTTTAACAAATATATATATGTCATCTCCTCCGTAGAGTTGCATGACCTAGCACTAGTTAACAATTTCGCTTGCATCCATTAACCTTCCTGGCCCGACCCATGCTCTTCATCTGTTACTATTAAACAGAGAGAAGAAGATTAAAGAGAACTCAAGCTGTGAGAGTGACATAATAATTAGAAATGATTTTCAGCCATAACGAAATTCCAAGTTCGTTTGAGAGAGAATTTAAACCTGAAAATCGATGCAAAAGAAATCCAAATTTTTAAATTGCAATTAAAAAAGGAAATATTAATTTTTAACGAACAGATTTTTGAAAGAAAACTTGAGTCTAAAACCCCTACTCTACAACTTATGACAGCACGAAAACGAGAATAAGTTAAAGATAATAATTAACTAAAGAAAACTATGTGAAAGTTATATACCTTAAACAGTTAGTTGCAATATGTACAAAGTATTTCAGCAGTGCTTTAAGTGCATAATTAATTAGTTATTAAGAACTTAACTACTTTGAAAAAACAGCGCATAGACAGCGCATAGAAAAGGAACAAGCTTAGCCATCTTCTGTTCCTAGGTACCCCAAAAGACGCTCAAAGTTACAGAGAAAAGAAAGAGTTAAAACCCGCAAAAATGTTAACAGACAAACCAATGCCTAAAAGCTGAAAAGCTAAAAAACGACAGAGAAAAAGTACATGAAGTACAAACATTGAACTTATAAAACCTAGAACCCAAAAACAGGGAAGAGAGCTTACCTCTTGTGTGACAAAAACATTTCTCCTCACAAGAGAAGAACATGGCTGACCTCTTCCGCCACTCCCTAGACGCTGGGGGGCAGTGAGGGTGGGGCTGATGGCCTCCTCATGCAGCAAGAAACCAACGCGCGGAGATTTTAACCAGAGAAAAAAATATATAAACTTAAGACTGTGGATCTGTATGATCAGAAAGAGCAGAATTAACTCTCCAGAATACATGAGAAATATTATAAAATACACGAGCAGTGTATTTAATAATCTTTGCATGTATTAAATCACCTTAGTGAGCTTCTATAGATTAATCAGAATCTTATTAATTTTAAAGTTGGTTTTACTATTTTTAGTATAGCTATCCTAGTGATGAATAACTAGTTTTCTTTTTTATTTGTTTTTATTTTCTTTTATAAACAGATTTTTAAGCTTTTTTTGTGATTTTGTTTATATTATTTAATTTTTTGTTTTAATAGGACCGTCATATCCATAGCACTAAGGTTCCTTTAGGTAGTTAATAGGCATCCTCTAGCCAACTTCCTTACGGCTTTGATTGGTCAGAATCATATTATTAACTGTGTAGAAAATTAAAGCAGATCTGCCAACCTTACTCTATTATTCAGAATAATTTTTCTTAAAGTTCTTTTGATGAAAGAAGAAGGAATTTCGTTCTCTAGAAAACTTTCTAATAGTATATTAATGTGGTAATTGAAGTCCAAATTGTTGCTGCAAATTCTTGAAATTCTTAGGACCTGAGAAATTAGTACATTCTCAATTACTTTGGTTGAAATGTTATTATTCCAGTGTAGATATTTAATTACTTTGAAAGGAAAATTAACTCTTTTATCAAAGAGGCTAATAGATGGGTAACCTCTGTTGAGCTTAATGCTTAAGTCTAGGAACTCAAGTTCCTGATTACTGTGGTTGGTTTTACATAAATTAAGAGAGCTAGGATAGATATTATCAAAATCACTCTCTATAACTTCTGAATTATTGATACACAGCAGATCATCAATATATCTAAAAGTGTAAAGGTAGTTATCTGAGCAGGTGGGGTGATTTTTAATGAATTTATATTCCTTAAAGAACAGGAATAGATTAGCGATATTCGTGGACGTTGATGTTCCCATGGGAATACCGTTCACTTGCTTATAGAGAGTATTATTATATAAGATATGGTTATTTTTTATGCAGCAATTGAGATAAGAGTTCCAAGTTCCTACATCAACAAATTGGTTAAGTTTAAATTCTGCATACAGCTCTTTAAAGGTAGTGATTATATCTGATAGAGGCAGATTAGTATATAGGTTTTCAAAATCATAACTATTAATATCTAGGGGACAAACTTTGAGTATAGTAGAAATTACTTCTGCATTATTATTAATAATCCAAAAATCTCTGTACATCAAGTTAGAACAGTTTCTAATGTGTTTCAAAACCTTCTTTAAGACATCTTCAAAAGCAAGATCTATTTTCTTTTTATGACTCCTTACTCCACTAGCTATGAACCTGAACTTCACAGGATCCCTATGAAACTTAACCGTTGCAAAAAGAAATGGAAATTCAGGCTCATATCTTCTAGTTTGTGGGATTTTAAGTTTCTTGAAGAATGCCTTAAACCGATTTTCTAACTGCTTGGTAGAATAACTTACGGGCTCGTATGTTACTCTATTATTGAGTTCCATAGTTAACAATTCAAAATAGAACTTCTTACAGATAATTGCAAAATTATTGCTAGCTTTATCCGTAGTGGTAAAAATAAATTGGTCTTGTAGTTTGGAGAGTGACCTTTTAGCTTCTCCAGAGAAAAAGAGATTTCTGTCGAAACAAAAGTCCAAACCTGCCAACTCACCGGTGAAGCTATTGATTATATTATATTTCCATTCTGCGAAGGCCTCAATAGGCTGATTGTACGTTAAACTGGTTTTACGACGTACCTATTAACATCTTGAGTGAAGCTCTCAAGAATCCTTTCTTTGGAAATTGTGAAGGAAGGTCTGAATTTAGAGCCATACTCTAATAAATTCCTAAGCTTTTCATTTTCAACAAAACTCAAGTTTCCGGTGATAATATGGTTGTAATTCTTATCATAGTGAACTGTTTCTTTATGTTCATCACAAGAACATGTAGTAATTACAGGAATGTAGCTCGAAGAGTTAAGTTTGTAGTTTTTAACTATTGACCCTAAGGTCTTAACATATTTAAAACTTACAATAGACTGGTGCCTGTGGATGGGAAAAAAATTGCATTATTGTAGAACAGCTTCCTAACATTGAGATTATCGTAGGCTTTATTTAGGAACCTGATGGTAACAAAATTACTGGAAAATTCTTTAAGAGAAATTTTATCTTTAAGAATATGTTTAAGAATGTCCAGAACCAAAGCAAAAACATGCTTATCAACATGGTCAGCAGTTTCATTCCAGAATTTGAAAAAACTTTTAAGGACAGAGTGCTTGAAGGACTTGAGAATTTTGTAAGTATTTTTAACAAAATTAGTGCCAGTTTTAAAGCTTTCCAGAGTTTTTAGCAGGTTAGCAAAATCAACTTTGCTTGATGTGCGAAATAACCTCTGTCCTCTATTGCCTCTAGAGCAGCTCTTATTATTAACAAGAAAGAAGAGTTCACGAATTGAAAATTTATGCTGATTATGCTTATTGTCAGATAGAGTGGAATTAAGGCCATAGGGATAAAGAGACTGATGCTGCAAAATTTCAAGGGATTCAGTTTCTAGCCGAGCATAGAGGTCAGGGATAATATGTAGTACCTCTATTTTCACTTTGTCAAAACCATGAGTATGGAAATGCTCTAATTCAAAGGTAGAGTACTGGCTGGCGTTTGTGGAGGGGTTCACTCCTGAATTAGAGAACTTGTTTACTAGAGATCTGTGACCATTAATCCTAAGATGAAGAGGATTTTTACTTTGGCCAATATAGCTAAGGTTGCAGACAGTACAGGTGAGCTTATAGATGGTATTGTAGGCTTTGCAAAACTTGTTGGAGCAATTATCCTCAACAGAAGAATACAGGTTAGGATCTGCAGATTTACATGTCAAACAACGTTTGTCATTTCATAACTTTAGATTACCTTTGCCAGCGAGTTCATACACTATGGGAAAGGGTGCTAGCCTAACCGAGCGGGAGGACTTAAAATATCTGAGCTGACCTCCAATCCTTTCATCGTCCTTAGAACTCCACTTGGGCCAAAACATACAAATTCTGAGCAAACCAACTAGGAAAAACTTTTTAGAAATAAGCAGTCCAAGAAAAGACCAAACTCGAGTATAAACTACACTCCAAAAAGCTGCATCCAAAACATACTAAAAATAAAAATTAGAAAATGAAAAAAACCTCAAAGAAAAAATAGTAATAAAAAAATAATAATAAAACATTTCAACTAGAATTTGCGCATGAGCTGCTAAATAATAAATTGAAATTAGTTACTTAAGAGCAAAACTGAAGACTAAGGAAAAACTTTAGAATTTAAAACGAAGGTTGCAAAATAGCCTGAAAATCAAAACGCGCAACGCAGCAGTTTTGAAAATTCAGAATTCACATTCTATAAAGAAGATACCTAAGCAAAAACATACATATATAATTTTGACTCACACCTAGTACAACATAGAAAAGGTTATGTATCTACCTGTGTGAGTAAAAGGAGAAAAGATAAAAAAATAAAATAAAACAACTGAATGTAGAAGGTGTCGAGAATACTGAGCCTTGGCTTTATCAAGGACCGGCAAAAACTCTGCATTTTCTCACTTCCACAAAGACCTAGTTGGAAATGGGTTTCTGCAAGGCCATAGATGCAAGTAACATTCCCACCTAAAATAGTTTAACAAATATATATATGTCATCTCCTCCGTAGAGTTGCATGACCTAGCACTAGTTAACAATTTCGCTTGCATCCATTAACCTTCCTGGCCCGACCCATGCTCTTCATCTGTTACTATTAAACAGAGAGAAGAAGATTAAAGAGAACTCAAGCTGTGAGAGTGACATAATAATTAGAAATGATTTTCAGCCATAACGAAATTCCAAGTTCGTTTGAGAGAGAATTTAAACCTGAAAATCGATGCAAAAGAAATCCAAATTTTTAAATTGCAATTAAAAAAGGAAATATTAATTTTTAACGAACAGATTTTTGAAAGAAAACTTGAGTCTAAAACCCCCTACTCTACAACTTATGACAGCACGAAAACGAGAATAAGTTAAAGATAATAATTAACTAAAGAAAACTATGTGAAAGTTATATACCTTAAACAGTTAGTTGCAATATGTACAAAGTATTTCAGCAGTGCTTTAAGTGCATAATTAATTAGTTATTAAGAACTTAACTACTTTGAAAAAACAGCGCATAGACAGCGCATAGAAAAAGAACAAGCTTAGCCATCTTCTGTTCCTAGGTACCCCAAAAGACGCTCAAAGTTACAGAGAAAAGAAAGAGTTAAAACCCGCAAAAATGTTAACAGACAAACCAATGCCTAAAAGCTGAAAAGCTAAAAAACGACAGAGAAAAAGTACATGAAGTACAAACATTGAACTTATAAAACCTAGAACCCAAAAACAGGGAAGAGAGCTTACCTCTTGTGAGACAAAAACATTTCTCCTCACAAGAGAAGAACATGGCTGACCTCTTCCGCCACTCCCTAGACGCTGGGGGGCAGTGAGGGTGGGGCTGATGGCCTCCTCATGCAGCAAGAAACCAACGCGCGGAGATTTTAACCAGAGAAAAAAATATATAAACTTAAGACTGTGGATCTGTATGATCAGAAAGAGCAGAATTAACTCTCCAGAATACATGAGAAATATTATAAAATACACGAGCAGTGTATTTAATAATCTTTGCATGTATTAAATCACCTTAGTGAGCTTCTATAGATTAATCAGAATCTTATTAATTTTAAAGTTGGTTTTACTATTTTTAGTATAGCTATCCTAGTGATGAATAACTAGTTTTCTTTTTTATTTGTTTTTATTTTCTTTTATAAACAGATTTTTAAGCTTTTTTGTGATTTTGTTTATATTATTTAATTTTTTGTTTTAATAGGACCGTCATATCCATAGCACTAAGGTTCCTTTAGGTAGTTAATAGGCATCCTCTAGCCAACTTCCTTACGGCTTTGATTGGTCAGAATCATATTATTAACTGTGTAGAAAATTAAAGCAGATCTGCCAACCTTACTCTATTATTCAGAATAATTTTTCTTAAAGTTCTTTTGATGAAAGAAGAAGGAATTTCGTTCTCTAGAAAACTTTCTAATAGTATATTAATGTGGTAATTGAAGTCCAAATTGTTGCTGCAAATTCTTGAAATTCTTAGGACCTGAGAAATTAGTACATTCTCAATTACTTTGGTTGAAATGTTATTATTCCAGTGTAGATATTTAATTACTTTGAAAGGAAAATTAACTCTTTTATCAAAGAGGCTAATAGATGGGTAACCTCTGTTGAGCTTAATGCTTAAGTCTAGGAACTCAAGTTCCTGATTACTGTGGTTGGTTTTACATAAATTAAGAGAGCTAGGATAGATATTATCAAAATCACTCTCTATAACTTCTGAATTATTGATACACAGCAGATCATCAATATATCTAAAAGTGTAAAGGTAGTTATCTGAGCAGGTGGGGTGATTTTTAATGAATTTATATTCCTTAAAGAACAGGAATAGATTAGCGATATTCGTGGACGTTGATGTTCCCATGGGAATACCGTTCACTTGCTTATAGAGAGTATTATTATATAAGATATGGTTATTTTTTATGCAGCAATTGAGATAAGAGTTCCAAGTTCCTACATCAACAAATTGGTTAAGTTTAAATTCTGCATACAGCTCTTTAAAGGTAGTGATTATATCTGATAGAGGCAGATTAGTATATAGGTTTTCAAAATCATAACTATTAATATCTAGGGGACAAACTTTGAGTATAGTAGAAATTACTTCTGCATTATTATTAATAATCCAAAAATCTCTGTACATCAAGTTAGAACAGTTTCTAATGTGTTTCAAAACCTTCTTTAAGACATCTTCAAAAGCAAGATCTATTTTCTTTTTATGACTCCTTACTCCACTAGCTATGAACCTGAACTTCACAGGATCCCTATGAAACTTAACCGTTGCAAAAAGAAATGGAAATTCAGGCTCATATCTTCTAGTTTGTGGGATTTTAAGTTTCTTGAAGAATGCCTTAAACCGATTTTCTAACTGCTTGGTAGAATAACTTACGGGCTCGTATGTTACTCTATTATTGAGTTCCATAGTTAACAATTCAAAATAGAACTTCTTACAGATAATTGCAAAATTATTGCTAGCTTTATCCGTAGTGGTAAAAATAAATTGGTCTTGTAGTTTGGAGAGTGACCTTTTAGCTTCTCCAGAGAAAAAGAGATTTCTGTCGAAACAAAAGTCCAAACCTGCCAACTCACCGGTGAAGCTATTGATTATATTATATTTCCATTCTGCGAAGGCCTCAATAGGCTGATTGTACGTTAAACTGGTTTTTACGACGTACCTATTAACATCTTGAGTGAAGCTCTCAAGAATCCTTTCTTTGGAAATTGTGAAGGAAGGTCTGAATTTAGAGCCATACTCTAATAAATTCCTAAGCTTTTCATTTTCAACAAAACTCAAGTTTCCGGTGATAATATGGTTGTAATTCTTATCATAGTGAACTGTTTCTTTATGTTCATCACAAGAACATGTAGTAATTACAGGAATGTAGCTCGAAGAGTTAAGTTTGTAGTTTTTAACTATTGACCCTAAGGTCTTAACATATTTAAAACTTACAATAGACTGGTGCCTGTGGATGGGAAAAAAAATTGCATTATTGTAGAACAGCTTCCTAACATTGAGATTATCGTAGGCTTTATTTAGGAACCTGATGGTAACAAAATTACTGGAAAATTCTTTAAGAGAAATTTTATCTTTAAGAATATGTTTAAGAATGTCCAGAACCAAAGCAAAAACATGCTTATCAACATGGTCAGCAGTTTCATTCCAGAATTTGAAAAAACTTTTAAGGACAGAGTGCTTGAAGGACTTGAGAATTTTGTAAGTATTTTTAACAAAATTAGTGCCAGTTTTAAAGCTTTCCAGAGTTTTTAGCAGGTTAGCAAAATCAACTTTGCTTGATGTGCGAAATAACCTCTGTCCTCTATTGCCTCTAGAGCAGCTCTTATTATTAACAAGAAAGAAGAGTTCACGAATTGAAAATTTATGCTGATTATGCTTATTGTCAGATAGAGTGGAATTAAGGCCATAGGGATAAAGAGACTGATGCTGCAAAATTTCAAGGGATTCAGTTTCTAGCCGAGCATAGAGGTCAGGGATAATATGTAGTACCTCTATTTTCACTTTGTCAAAACCATGAGTATGGAAATGCTCTAATTCAAAGGTAGAGTACTGGCTGGCGTTTGTGGAGGGGTTCACTCCTGAATTAGAGAACTTGTTTACTAGAGATCTGTGACCATTAATCCTAAGATGAAGAGGATTTTTACTTTGGCCAATATAGCTAAGGTTGCAGACAGTACAGGTGAGCTTATAGATGGTATTGTAGGCTTTGCAAAACTTGTTGGAGCAATTATCCTCAACAGAAGAATACAGGTTAGGATCTGCAGATTTACATGTCAAACAACGTTTGTCATTTCATAACTTTAGATTACCTTTGCCAGCGAGTTCATACACTATGGGAAAGGGTGCTAGCCTAACCGAGCGGGAGGACTTAAAATATCTGAGCTGACCTCCAATCCTTTCATCGTCCTTAGAACTCCACTTGGGCCAAAACATACAAATTCTGAGCAAACCAACTAGGAAAAACTTTTTAGAAATAAGCAGTCCAAGAAAAGACCAAACTCGAGTATAAACTACACTCCAAAAAGCTGCATCCAAAACATACTAAAAATAAAAATTAGAAAATGAAAAAAACCTCAAAGAAAAAATAGTAATAAAAAAATAATAATAAAACATTTCAACTAGAATTTGCGCATGAGCTGCTAAATAATAAATTGAAATTAGTTACTTAAGAGCAAAACTGAAGACTAAGGAAAAACTTTAGAATTTAAAACGAAGGTTGCAAAATAGCCTGAAAATCAAAACGCGCAACGCAGCAGTTTTGAAAATTCAGAATTCACATTCTATAAAGAAGATACCTAAGCAAAAACATACATATATAATTTTGACTCACACCTAGTACAACATAGAAAAGGTTATGTATCTACCTGTGTGAGTAAAAGGAGAAAAGATAAAAAAATAAAATAAAACAACTGAATGTAGAAGGTGTCGAGAATACTGAGCCTTGGCTTTATCAAGGACCGGCAAAAACTCTGCATTTTCTCACTTCCACAAAGACCTAGTTGGAAATGGGTTTCTGCAAGGCCATAGATGCAAGTAACATTCCCACCTAAAATAGTTTAACAAATATATATATGTCATCTCCTCCGTAGAGTTGCATGACCTAGCACTAGTTAACAATTTCGCTTGCATCCATTAACCTTCCTGGCCCGACCCATGCTCTTCATCTGTTACTATTAAACAGAGAGAAGAAGATTAAAGAGAACTCAAGCTGTGAGAGTGACATAATAATTAGAAATGATTTTCAGCCATAACGAAATTCCAAGTTCGTTTGAGAGAGAATTTAAACCTGAAAATCGATGCAAAAGAAATCCAAATTTTTAAATTGCAATTAAAAAAGGAAATATTAATTTTTAACGAACAGATTTTTGAAAGAAAACTTGAGTCTAAAACCCCCTACTCTACAACTTATGACAGCACGAAAACGAGAATAAGTTAAAGATAATAATTAACTAAAGAAAACTATGTGAAAGTTATATACCTTAAACAGTTAGTTGCAATATGTACAAAGTATTTCAGCAGTGCTTTAAGTGCATAATTAATTAGTTATTAAGAACTTAACTACTTTGAAAAAACAGCGCATAGACAGCGCATAGAAAAGGAACAAGCTTAGCCATCTTCTGTTCCTAGGTACCCCAAAAGACGCTCAAAGTTACAGAGAAAAGAAAGAGTTAAAACCCGCAAAAATGTTAACAGACAAACCAATGCCTAAAAGCTGAAAAGCTAAAAAACGACAGAGAAAAAGTACATGAAGTACAAACATTGAACTTATAAAACCTAGAACCCAAAAACAGGGAAGAGAGCTTACCTCTTGTGTGACAAAAACATTTCTCCTCACAAGAGAAGAACATGGCTGACCTCTTCCGCCACTCCCTAGACGCTGGGGGGCAGTGAGGGTGGGGCTGATGGCCTCCTCATGCAGCAAGAAACCAACGCGCGGAGATTTTAACCAGAGAAAAAAATATATAAACTTAAGACTGTGGATCTGTATGATCAGAAAGAGCAGAATTAACTCTCCAGAATACATGAGAAATATTATAAAATACACGAGCAGTGTATTTAATAATCTTTGCATGTATTAAATCACCTTAGTGAGCTTCTATAGATTAATCAGAATCTTATTAATTTTAAAGTTGGTTTTACTATTTTTAGTATAGCTATCCTAGTGATGAATAACTAGTTTTCTTTTTTATTTGTTTTTATTTTCTTTTATAAACAGATTTTTAAGCTTTTTGTGATTTTGTTTATATTATTTAATTTTTTGTTTTAATAGGACCGTCATATCCATAGCACTAAGGTTCCTTTAGGTAGTTAATAGGCATCCTCTAGCCAACTTCCTTACGGCTTTGATTGGTCAGAATCATATTATTAACTGTGTAGAAAATTAAAGCAGATCTGCCAACCTTACTCTATTATTCAGAATAATTTTTCTTAAAGTTCTTTTGATGAAAGAAGAAGGAATTTCGTTCTCTAGAAAACTTTCTAATAGTATATTAATGTGGTAATTGAAGTCCAAATTGTTGCTGCAAATTCTTGAAATTCTTAGGACCTGAGAAATTAGTACATTCTCAATTACTTTGGTTGAAATGTTATTATTCCAGTGTAGATATTTAATTACTTTGAAAGGAAAATTAACTCTTTTATCAAAGAGGCTAATAGATGGGTAACCTCTGTTGAGCTTAATGCTTAAGTCTAGGAACTCAAGTTCCTGATTACTGTGGTTGGTTTTACATAAATTAAGAGAGCTAGGATAGATATTATCAAAATCACTCTCTATAACTTCTGAATTATTGATACACAGCAGATCATCAATATATCTAAAAGTGTAAAGGTAGTTATCTGAGCAGGTGGGGTGATTTTTAATGAATTTATATTCCTTAAAGAACAGGAATAGATTAGCGATATTCGTGGATGTTGATGTTCCCATGGGAATACCGTTCACTTGCTTATAGAGAGTATTATTATATAAGATATGGTTATTTTTTATGCAGCAATTGAGATAAGAGTTCCAAGTTCCTACATCAACAAATTGGTTAAGTTTAAATTCTGCATACAGCTCTTTAAAGGTAGTGATTATATCTGATAGAGGCAGATTAGTATATAGGTTTTCAAAATCATAACTATTAATATCTAGGGGACAAACTTTGAGTATAGTAGAAATTACTTCTGCATTATTATTAATAATCCAAAAATCTCTGTACATCAAGTTAGAACAGTTTCTAATGTGTTTCAAAACCTTCTTTAAGACATCTTCAAAAGCAAGATCTATTTTCTTTTTATGACTCCTTACTCCACTAGCTATGAACCTGAACTTCACAGGATCCCTATGAAACTTAACCGTTGCAAAAAGAAATGGAAATTCAGGCTCATATCTTCTAGTTTGTGGGATTTTAAGTTTCTTGAAGAATGCCTTAAACCGATTTTCTAACTGCTTGGTAGAATAACTTACGGGCTCGTATGTTACTCTATTATTGAGTTCCATAGTTAACAATTCAAAATAGAACTTCTTACAGATAATTGCAAAATTATTGCTAGCTTTATCCGTAGTGGTAAAAATAAATTGGTCTTGTAGTTTGGAGAGTGACCTTTTAGCTTCTCCAGAGAAAAAGAGATTTCTGTCGAAACAAAAGTCCAAACCTGCCAACTCACCGGTGAAGCTATTGATTATATTATATTTCCATTCTGCGAAGGCCTCAATAGGCTGATTGTACGTTAAACTGGTTTTTACGACGTACCTATTAACATCTTGAGTGAAGCTCTCAAGAATCCTTTCTTTGGAAATTGTGAAGGAAGGTCTGAATTTAGAGCCATACTCTAATAAATTCCTAAGCTTTTCATTTTCAACAAAACTCAAGTTTCCGGTGATAATATGGTTGTAATTCTTATCATAGTGAACTGTTTCTTTATGTTCATCACAAGAACATGTAGTAATTACAGGAATGTAGCTCGAAGAGTTAAGTTTGTAGTTTTTAACTATTGACCCTAAGGTCTTAACATATTTAAAACTTACAATAGACTGGTGCCTGTGGATGGGAAAAAAAATTGCATTATTGTAGAACAGCTTCCTAACATTGAGATTATCGTAGGCTTTATTTAGGAACCTGATGGTAACAAAATTACTGGAAAATTCTTTAAGAGAAATTTTATCTTTAAGAATATGTTTAAGAATGTCCAGAACCAAAGCAAAAACATGCTTATCAACATGGTCAGCAGTTTCATTCCAGAATTTGAAAAAACTTTTAAGGACAGAGTGCTTGAAGGACTTGAGAATTTTGTAAGTATTTTTAACAAAATTAGTGCCAGTTTTAAAGCTTTCCAGAGTTTTTAGCAGGTTAGCAAAATCAACTTTGCTTGATGTGCGAAATAACCTCTGTCCTCTATTGCCTCTAGAGCAGCTCTTATTATTAACAAGAAAGAAGAGTTCACGAATTGAAAATTTATGCTGATTATGCTTATTGTCAGATAGAGTGGAATTAAGGCCATAGGGATAAAGAGACTGATGCTGCAAAATTTCAAGGGATTCAGTTTCTAGCCGAGCATAGAGGTCAGGGATAATATGTAGTACCTCTATTTTCACTTTGTCAAAACCATGAGTATGGAAATGCTCTAATTCAAAGGTAGAGTACTGGTTGGCGTTTGTGGAGGGGTTCACTCCTGAATTAGAGAACTTGTTTACTAGAGATCTGTGACCATTAATCCTAAGATGAAGAGGATTTTTACTTTGGCCAATATAGCTAAGGTTGCAGACAGTACAGGTGAGCTTATAGATGGTATTGTAGGCTTTGCAAAACTTGTTGGAGCAATTATCCTCAACAGAAGAATACAGGTTAGGATCTGCAGATTTACATGTCAAACAACGTTTGTCATTTCATAACTTTAGATTACCTTTGCCAGCGAGTTCATACACTATGGGAAAGGGTGCTAGCCTAACCGAGCGGGAGGACTTAAAATATCTGAGCTGACCTCCAATCCTTTCATCGTCCTTAGAACTCCACTTGGGCCAAAACATACAAATTCTGAGCAAACCAACTAGGAAAAACTTTTTAGAAATAAGCAGTCCAAGAAAAGACCAAACTCAGTATAAACTACACTCCAAAAAGCTGCATCCAAAACATACTAAAAATAAAAATTAGAAAATGAAAAAAACCTCAAAGAAAAAATAGTAATAAAAATAATAATAAAACATTTCAACTAGAATTTGCGCATGAGCTGCTAAATAATAAATTGAAATTAGTTACTTAAGAGCAAAACTGAAGACTAAGGAAAAACTTTAGAATTTAAAACGAAGGTTGCAAAATAGCCTGAAAATCAAAACGCGCAACGCAGCAGTTTTGAAAATTCAGAATTCACATTCTATAAAGAAGATACCTAAGCAAAAACATACATATATAATTTTGACTCACACCTAGTACAACATAGAAAAGGTTATGTATCTACCTGTGTGAGTAAAAGGAGAAAAGATAAAAAAATAAAATAAAACAACTGAATGTAGAAGGTGTCGAGAATACTGAGCCTTGGCTTTATCAAGGACCGGCAAAAACTCTGCATTTTCTCACTTCCACAAAGACCTAGTTGGAAATGGGTTTCTGCAAGGCCATAGATGCAAGTAACATTCCCACCTAAAATAGTTTAACAAATATATATATGTCATCTCCTCCGTAGAGTTGCATGACCTAGCACTAGTTAACAATTTCGCTTGCATCCATTAACCTTCCTGGCCCGACCCATGCTCTTCATCTGTTACTATTAAACAGAGAGAAGAAGATTAAAGAGAACTCAAGCTGTGAGAGTGACATAATAATTAGAAATGATTTTCAGCCATAACGAAATTCCAAGTTCGTTTGAGAGAGAATTTAAACCTGAAAATCGATGCAAAAGAAATCCAAATTTTTAAATTGCAATTAAAAAAGGAAATATTAATTTTTAACGAACAGATTTTTGAAAGAAAACTTGAGTCTAAAACCCCCTACTCTACAACTTATGACAGCACGAAAACGAGAATAAGTTAAAGATAATAATTAACTAAAGAAAACTATGTGAAAGTTATATACCTTAAACAGTTAGTTGCAATATACCAAGGGTTTCATTTCAGTCCACATAAACAGTCCCCAGACGAGAATGCCACCCCCACCAGCTTGAAGAGTACCCTGCTGGCAAGAAGGATCCATCGCTTCTTGTGGTTTGCACTGTACTCGTATCCTGCCACGTACATGTACCAACGTGAATCTTGACTCATCAGTCCATGCAACATTTTCCCACATGTCTAGGGTCCAGTGGCGATGTTCCCACGCCCATGCTAATCTTTGCACCCTGTGATGTGCGGTCAGCAGCAGTACCCTCGTGGGACGATGGATTCTGTACCCCATAGCGAGGAGATGGTTCTGGATGGTGTGGCTGCTTACACGTTTTTGTGCACCAGCGTTAAATTGCTGAGTGATTTCTTGCACTGTGGCCTGTCTATCCGCTGTTACAATGCGAGCTAACTGACGATGACCCCGCTCATCCACACGCTGTTGTCCAAGGTAGTTGGCCCTTGCAGGAATGGTTTTACCGGATTTGATGTACTCACGGTGCACCCGTGACGCAGTGGCTCGTGAAAATCCCAGTGCCTGCACGACTTCCAAGATAGAGTGACCCGTTCGTCGGGCCCCTGCAATTTGCCCACGATCAAATGTGCTTAGATCCTTCATCTTACCCATACTGTGCCCGACTCTTACTGATTCCCGTCGCATCACTCCTTATATTGTCATATCACTGCATATGTCATGTCGTTTCTGTTTACAGGGCCGCCCACAGCGCCACATTTGCATAATGCCAGCTGTCTCTAATTCAATTGCTCTTCAGTGTATATATATATACACTGGCAGAAAGTGAAAAAAGAACACCAAGAAGGAATTGGTGGACGATCATGAAATTTACATATGTTAATGAGGTCGAGTTTACGTAAGTGTGATGCTAATTTCAGGACCAACCGGCGAGCGCTTGCGCCACAGATCGGCATAATATGCAAATTATCGTCGGTGGTATTTAAGGAGTACGGCGAAGTGAATGTATTCAGTCGTCGGCGTAGGGACACATGCGAAGACCCTGAAGAAGCTGCAATGCCTGAACGTGGAAGACGTACGATTTCAGCAGTTATCGGACTTTGAGCGAGGTCGTCTAGTCGGATTCCGCGAGGTCTGGTGGTCATATCGTCGTATTGCGGAACAAATTGGACGGGAAGTATCGGTGGTGGTACGATGGTGGCGTAGATGGTCCGAGGAACATTCCCACACGAGAAGACGTGGAACCGGAAGTCACAGACGGGCTGATGAGCGGACCGATCGACGCATAAGAAGAGCGGCTTTGTCAAGCAGAACATCGACTGCGATGCAAATTCGAGCTGCCGTTGCACCTGAGGTGACTGTGCGAACAATCTGCAACCGTCTACTGGATGCAGGACTACGTGCACGTGTGCCTCTGGCATGTGTACCTCTGACTCCAGACCACCGTCAGGAATGGGTGCAGTGGTGTCGCCAACGTCTGCACTGGAGAACGCAATGGCGATCTGTCGTGTTCAGCGATGAAAGCAGATTCTGCTTGGGAGCCTCCAATGGCCGTATGAGTGTTCGCAGACGCACAGGGGAGCATCTCCACCCTTCTTGCATCTGCCAGGGACACACAGGGCCTACAGCTGGTCTCCTGGTGTGGGGAGCGATCAGCTGTCACTCCCGTACACAACTAGTGTTTGTACCGGGTACATTAAACAGCACCTCATACATCAACATCTTCATTCAGCCCGTTGTTGTGCCATTTGTAAGGTCATTCCATTGTGGTGTTTTCCAGCAAGATAATGCACGCCCACACACGGCACGTGCATTGCAACATGCACTTCAGGGTGTGAAACAACTTCCATGGCCTGCATGTTCACCGAATTTGTCCCCTATTGAGCACGTGTGGGATTTTATTGGCCAACGATTTATTCGGTCTCTATGGCCAGCCACGACCATCCCTGATTTATGCGTCCAGGTTGAGATACTTGGAACTCAATACCCCAGACTTACATCCAACATCTGTACGACAGACTCCATGCCAGAATTGCGCAGTGTGACGCAGTTCATGGTGGTTCAACCTCGTACTAACCATGTTACATGGAAATGTTATTTTTCAGTTTACCAGCAAATACAGCTGTATTTTGCCATAATGTTTTGATCATGTTATCCTCTGTATTCCGTTATTATGCTGTATAAATTTCGTTGGTATCAGACGTCTCCTTCTTGGTGTTCTTTTTTCACTTTCCGCCAGTGTATTTATATTTCAGTCAGACATTTTTGACAACCAATTAACAGGTCATGTAAATATGGTAAGACACTCCCTGACAAAAACAAAGGTTGTAACAGAGATTTAAAAAATATCAAACTAGGTCGTATATGAAAGTTTTATGATATGTATAAGTTGTGAAATAAGTCGTAAAAAATTTTGTAATTGCTAACATTTCCGAATGGAATGGAGTTATGGTGCCACTTTCTTTTATTTTTTCCATAAGTATGCACTTTGGCAATTTCTTCTGCACAACACCCCTAGGAATCACTTTTATTGGCAGTTTTTGAACTCCATTGTGATGCCTATCAATATTATTGTGCTGAAACCTAATCCCATAGATATGTACATGCATACTTTTTTTTTCTTAAATATTCGTAATTAACATTTGAAACATGAGCCACGTGAAATGTTCCAAAAGGAAGGTTGTTATGGGCAGGTTGAATTTGACACTCACCTCTCCAAATAGTGTTTTAATTTTATTAGACTAAAATCAAGCATTTATTGCTAATTTGTGCAAGGCTAAACAAATTGCAGCATACTTTCTTTCAGTTGAGCTTGATGTGCAAATAACTCAGGGGAATCTTTGAAAGAGTTTGGAGAAACATTTTAAAGAGTTATGCAGTAAATGTGTCAAAGCATGGCTTGGACAGAGAAATCATTCAGCTAGTGACAGCTGTGTCAAGCAAAAAATCACTCCAACCATTTCTTAAAACGAAAAATTAATTTGAAAATTATGCTATCCAACATGATTTTTATTTACCTCCATTAGTATTTTGGCCATTTTCAGTTAATTTTATGTATAGATTTTGACAATAATAATAAAAAGTTTGCATCATGTCACAATTTCTGAATATATAAGTTTTTGTGTTTACATGTAATACATACATCTTACTACAATTTCATAAAGGAAATATGGCATTGATCTGTGTGTGTTATATGACCTACAATATAATTGTATGCAAACATAATAATTAGTATGCTTGTATAACACAAATAATCTTCTACATAATAAAATACTGTTCATATTTGCTCATAGATAGCAGCAGTGTCTTGGAAAGTATCATTGTTGAAATGCACACATGCTCATACAACAGCTATTTAAGTTATGGAGAGACATCTCTTATGTGAGCATGTGTGCATTTGGTCGGAGTTAATTGGGACAGTGTTTTTATCTTCTGTGTTTCGTCTATCGCTGTACTGTGATAATGCCAAAGTAAAGAAGTGTTTCAATTACCCTAACAGTTTCTGCTATGTGTTTCATAGGTTTGAAACAATAACTAAGAAGAAAAAAATATACAGCTTTACTAAATGAGCATATTCTTTGTACTTTGGTAGCAAGGTTGGTGATGAGGATTAGAATGACAGCAAAACTCAAAAGTGTGCCTTTTGTGACACCTATGGTGTGGTGGGAGCCACGTAACCATGTTGATAATTGCTATTTCTATGTGACAGAAATGTCAAATAATAAAAAAGCAAACACAGTATCAGGTATCCAAACGTACTATCAGCACTGAGGCCTGTTCCACATAGTGAAGGCTTGTTGTTACCAATTCCTCCAAAATCATGAGATGAAGGAACCGGTGATGAAGATAGTGCAGATGATTGTTGTGAATACTGCTGAGTATTCCATTTCTAAGGATTTGGACTATCAACCGAAAACAATAACGTGCCACACTTAATGAAGTAAAAATATTTTAATGACCGACCTAAAGTTAACCAAAGAGCAAGCTGAACTGCTTGGTTCCAGGTTGCAACAGTGGAAATTGCTTAAAGGTTGAACTGAAATAGCAGTATATTGACAATTTAGTGAAATGCATTTCATTATGGAGGAGTGTACGTGTTTCTGTAAAGATATTAATGGATTAGTAATAAAAATGGGCATAAACACAATCCTAATGAATGGACATACTTATTGATGAATCAAAATTAATTTTGAAGCAGTTCTACTGCATAATAGAAATAAATATCCATTACTTCCTCTAGTTCATTCTACTGGCTTGAAAGAAGCATATAAAAGTATGTCAGAAATCGTGAATGCAGTAAAGAAATATGATTATGCTTGGCATGTCTGTGGTGATCTTGAGCTAATTGGAATACTTGCATGTCTACAGGGACGTTTCACAAAATACTGTTTTTCTATGTTTGTTGGAATATTAGGTGACAGAAAATCTTTACTTTGTGCAGCACTGGGAAGAGAGGAGTGAATATTTACCTGAAAGAAGTACTGTACAGTATTTTCAACTGGTTGTGAACCAGAAAAGTTTCTTATTCCACCTTTACAAATAAAGCTTAGTTTAATGAAGAATTTCGTTAAGGCCTTAGATAAAAAAGGAAGTGGATCTACCTACCACATAGATGGTTTTCTTGATATAACAGATGCAAAACTAAAAGAAGCAGTTTTAATTGGTCCCCAAATAAGGAAATTTCTGAAAGATTATGTATTTGAGATGAAACTATGGAGTACTGAACTGGCGTCTTGGTGTTCTTTTCTTAGAGACAAGAAAGAAGGCCATTACCAATCTCTGGTGTCAATTTTACTACAAAGATATTGAATGTTGAATATGTCTTTGAAAAAAAAAATTCTACATTCACATCTGAGCTTTTTTTGTTTGTTTGTTTTGGGTTTTTTTTTCTGAAAATTTGGGAGCTGTGAGTGATGAGCAAAGAAAATGCTTTCATCAGGACATATCCACTATGGAAAAGTGTTATCAAGGTTGCTGGAATATTGCCAAGATGGGAAATTACTGTTAATTTCTTAAGAGGGAGTGCATAATGGACTATAAGAAAACAATTTAGTAAAATCATGCAATGCATTGATTATGATACGCTTTCCAGCATACCAGAAATCATTACTCAAGTTATGAGGATAATGGCTGTGGAACAAATCTCGCTCCTTTTCCCTGACCTTTGACCCCATTTCGATGATATTAAACAAAATTGGTTCAGTATACCTCTGGAACAAGATACTAAAGTTTTGTCGCAATAGAAGCATTTTTATTCATGTTATGAGGATAATGGTTGTGGAATAAATCTCGCTCCTGTACCCTGACCTTTGACCCCATTTTGATTATATTCAACAGAACTAGTTCAGTATACCTCTGGAACAATATGATAAAGTTTTGTTGCAATCGAAGCATTTTTACATAAGTTATGACACATGAGGGCGATGGAATGGATCCCGCTCGTATGTCCTGCCCTTTGATCCCATTTCGTCCGTTTTCAATGTGGTTCGTCCCCGGGTGGTTCCCTACCACATACTAAAATTTCATGGAAATCGAACCATTTTTACATGATTTATCGTGCAGACAGACAAAGCTGAAGCATACAGGCCTACGCTTCTTCAACCTACGGTTGGAATGCATATGAAACTACATTGCAGCAAGTCTTCCTAAGAACGTAGGAGGTGCATGGTACCTTGTGTGATATGTAAATTAGCAGAATCATTGCACTTTAATATGAAAAAACTTCATGGTGAAGAGTTCCCATTATACATACAGTACAATTGAATGATACTGGAAATTGGTCATCTGTCATGCTATTAAAATTTGAGTACATCTTTCTAGATATGACAGATGCAAATTAATGGCATTTTTGGAATCATCACATCAATTTCCTTTAAATTCTTCAACTTATGTTCCAGAAGTATGAGAAGAAAAATTTTGCTGGCTAGTGCACTACAACTTATGTCAGTTGGTAAGTAGTTATGTGATTACGTGACTAGTGAGCACTGTATTCAGCCACTTCACCTGTCAGGCTCAGTAATTAGTGGTTTAAGATGCATGAGTGATCTTACTGAAATTTCCTCAGAATTGAATCAGTACAACTTCTGGAACTTTAATCAACAAAATTATGAACATATATAGTACATTTTTACTTTTTTAATGCTTATGGGTTATCACCCATAGAACGTGAAGCTGTGTCCTTCTCTCTCTGCCTCCAGTCTGTTCTGTATATATCTTCACTCTTCCCCCACATTTGCAGGCTTCTTATCTTCATATGCCACTGAACACAAATTCAATTTCCAGATGAAATGTGAATGTTATCACCATATGGTGCAGTTGGCTAATCACTGTCCTCATGTCTGTGTGGTTGGCAACAGTTTGGGGGTTTGATTTCCTGCTGCTGCATACTCAATTCAGAAGTTCACCTGGTTTTCCTCTGATTGTAATAAGAATCGGCCTCTCAGAGTCTCCATCTGAAAGATATTACATTCCTACCTGTACCTCTTAGCTTATCTCTTCATAACACTCAAACTCATAAAAACTACCCTCTCACATCTTTATCAAGGAACACAATTTTGTCTTTGCAATAATAGAGCAATGGATGGCTTAGTGGTTAGTGAGTCAGACTATCAATGCAAGGTCCTCAGGTTCGAACCTGGGCTGATCTTTCAGAGATGGTGTGATTTACTAACAATCGCTGAATATCCGCAGTGCATCGGACGAGCACGTTAAGTTACGGCCCCCAGGCTGGACCCACTGGTTAAATGGGTATGCTTTCCTATGCTCCCCCTGAAATTCTCTCACCCCTCTGTGTGCAACATCGTACTTGTATGGTGGCACCATCTACTGTACTCTAATCTCACTACAAACTGTTCTGTCAAAGTCGCTAGACTTGCTCTCATTCCTTCCGTTTCTGTGTCCTGCCCCAAAGGCGATCTCGCTGTAGGTGGCTGGGACCTAAACTCTACTCGCTGTGGACAGAAGTCCTACAAGAAAATGACACATACTGTGTCTTTGCAATAATGAAATTAACGAATTTTTAAAGCAAAATATAAAGTTGTCCCATATTAGCACAATAATAAAACATCATTGCAATTTACACTTCCAGGCTGACATCCATACCCTTCGTAACCAGAAAGGGAAAATGGAAGCCCAACAAGATGCTGAGTTGGCATCCATTCGTAAACAGCTTGACGAGAAACAAAAGTCCCTTGAAGATTTGGAGAGGAAGTTAAAAAAGAGAAAAGAGCGTCTGGATCAAATGGAAGCCCACATGAAGCAGGTATTAATGTTTTAAAGTTGTTTTAATCAGGATAGTAACACAAAGATAAATGGATTTTTTGTGATAAAGCCATTCTGTATCATTTGATGAGAATGGGGAACTTAATGCTGTCTGTGAGAAATGTATGTGTGCAAAATTTCAGAAGTACAGATAAACTATTTTTGGATTTATCAACATTAAAACTTTTAAAACTGCAAATATATTACACAGACTGTCATAAATTTGGTTTTATCACTTTCATAAATTATTCTGATAGCAGTCTTGCATGAAAGTCATTGAAAAAAGCTTTAAAACAGTGTATCATATAAGTGTGCAGCCTAGGATTTGTCATGATTTTTCAATGTAAACTCTGCCCTTTAATTCTTCAAAAGACTAAGCTTTTAAAATTCTGGTAAAAAAAAAAAAAAGAAGAAAATTTCTATGCATGTGTACACTATATTGACAAAAGTCACCAGACACCCCTTCAAAAGCAAATGAATAGATCCGCTGCGTTGTTAAGATGCGTGGTACAGCTGCAAACGGTATAAAAACAAGCCTGCAGCTGACTACGATCATATCGCACTGTGAGGTTGAGTGAAAATGTTGCAGCAGGATAGAACTGACTTTGAGAAAGAATAGATTGTTTGGTGTTATATTAGTGGGTTGTCCATAAGAGGAACCGAGAGGCGTTTAAACATACCCAAGTAAACTGTTTTGGATGTACTGAATAAGTGGAAGACACCTGGCATGTCTGAAGCAGCAAAACGTAATGGCAGACCAAAGAAAATCAGTGATGGAGGACGTTGAAGCCTCAGGAGAGTCGTTACAGCTAATCAACGGAGTACTGCAGAAGACCTCTAGTGTTCTCCCTAGAGCCTTTTTGCTGGGCGGCTCACCCAGCTAAAAGTCCTGTAATTAATGTTTTCACGATGCACATAATTGTAAGAGTGGAAAACTTATTCCCACGTACACCATAAATATTGATGAAAACTGGCTGAAATTTGCGTTAGATATGATTTATTAGTAAATACTCTTTTTTTTTTTATCATTTATGTACAGTTTTCTAATGTTTATCATGTTATGTTACATTAAGGCGTACACACCACTAAAGATGTTTAATAACTATAATCTTAAGCAAAACATTTTTTTTTCTCAATTGGAGGAGTCTTTAAAAGTACCATCCAGCTAAAATTTCTTGCCACTCAGCTGTAAAAAATTCTAGGGAGAACACTAACCTCAGTGTACAGGTGAGTAAAAATGCTGGAACCTCGGTATGTACACATACCATTCGCAGAGAACTTCATTCCATAGGTTACCATGGTCGTGCAGCTGCTCATACGCCTTTCATCTCCACTCGGAAAGCTACTTGTCATTTAGCATGGTATAACGGACATTTATTGTGGACTGTACATCAATGGAAACAGGTCCTATGGATGGATGAATCCGGATAAATGACCCATCAGTCTGATGGCAGTGTATGGGTATGGTGGCAGTGGAGGGAATGCTATTTACCACAGTGTACTGTTCCTACAGTCAAGTTTGGTGCTGGCAGTGTACTCATGTAGGGGTGTTTTTTGTGGTATGGTCCCGGCCCATTGGGTATCGTGGACAAACCTGTTAACCAGCACGTCTACCTCAATATTCTGGGCAGTTATGCCCTACCAACTCTGTGGTAATAGTATGGAACCGAGCTTTGTTGGTACCAGCCGGATAATGTACCTAGCCATAAAGCAAGGACTGTTACAGCGTGGTTTGACAATAATTCCGTATCATGTGTGGACTGGCCAGCACAGAGCCCTGATCTTAATCCCATACAGCACCTGTGGGATGAATTAGACCACTGCATAAGAAGTTTGGAACCAAGGCCTATTACTAAGCAACAGTTAGTGGCAGCATTACGTACTGAATGGAAGCGCATACATATCGCTGTGTTCCAAAACCTTGTCAAAAGCATGTCTCGAAGGGTCAGTGCATGCATTAAGGCCAAAGATGGATCGACACCGTACTAATGTATGTGTGTCTGGTAACTTTTGTCAATACAGTGTATTATCAGTACGGTGTATTGACAAAAGTCACTGGACATCTAAAAGAGAAACACAACATAACATTTATTGACATACATTAGTACAGTGTCGGTCCACCTTTGGCCTTAATGCATGCACTGACCCTTTGAGACATGCCTTCGACAAGGTTTCGTAACACAGCGATAGGTATGCGCTTCGATTCAGTACATAATGTTGCCACTAACTGTTGCTTAGTAGTAGGCCTTGGTTCCAAACTTCTTATGTGGTGCTCTAATTCATCCCATGGGTGCTGTATGGGATTAAGATCAGGGCTCTGTGCTGGCCAGTCCACACACGATACGGAATTATTCTCAAACCATGCCATAACAGTTCTTGCTTCATGGCCCGGTGCATTATACTGCTGGTACCAACAAGGCTCGGTTCCATAGTATTGCCACAGAGTTGGCAGGGCATAATTGTCCAGAATATCAAGGTAGATGTGCTGGTTAACAGGTTTGTCCACGGTAGCCAATGGGCTGGAGCCATACCATGAAAAATACCCCCACATGAGTACACTGCCAGCTCCAAACTTGACTGTAGGAACAGCACACTGTGGTAAATGGCGTTCCCCAGGATGCTGCCATACTCACACACGGCCATCAGACTGATGGATAAAACAAAGAAAGAAACTTACTTCATATTATGGCAAAATATACTTCAAGGTAAAGTTGAGGGAATCATGTAAATGCTGACTTCTATTGATAACTTTGCTATATGATACCCAGCTGGGTATGTACAGAAATTTTTTTATCTTTTCATGCAAAAAATCAGAAGTCTCATTTTTTTAGGTTAAACAGTACAATAAACTTTTTTAGCAACTCAGTACTTCCATCGCCAACTGCAAGCAACATCTGGAGCAAAACGTCACATTACCCCAGTGTCTATACCTACATCACAAGATAGTTACAGAAGTGATATACCCCTGACAGTAACAGTAATACAGAATAGTTGCTTTGCAGTGAAATAAAAAACAACAGGCAAAAAGACTTTTTTTTCTTGTTATGGTTGTAAGATCAGCATTCCAATAACTTTTTTCTTTTTCCAAATCTAGCTGCCTAGCCGAGCAAGTTCCTTTTTTGCGCATTCAGGTTTCCCCAATGTCGTTTTTTTTTTTTCGCTCTTCTTTTTTTGTCTGTCTTCCTCCTTTCTTTCTCCTTCATATGTTTCTCTTTCGAGTGAATATATATATATACAGTTGAGTCTCTATTTAACGAAATCCCATCATTCCACTTAAAAACTTCATTGTAAAGAAAATTTGTTTAATAGAAATGAACTTAAATTGTAAAAATGCAATAAAATAAAATGAAAAATTACTGTGAAATGTAGTTGAATTTGGACAGTAAGTTGAACTTTTAAGTAGAAACTTTTCGTAAATGAATTTAAATCTTTTTTTATGCATATATTCGTAGAAGTGGAATACATTGTCTGGATAAACAAATTAATGAAGAGAAAAAAGCAAAGACTAAAGCTTGCCTCTCCTTTTCATTGTCCTAATATTATTATGTACTTATTTTAAACTGTAAAAAAATTCTGTAATTCTGCTCTGGACAAATTTTCTGTAAAACAGAAAAGTTAACAATTTTTTCTCCCGATGTTTACAGAAAATTTTCATATCAATGTTAACAACACTTTTTGAAACTATAATCCTTGTCAAATTGTATCTAATGCTTTTAGCATTTCTCCATGTAAAGGTATTTTGATAGCCTCTTCATCATCATCACCATTTACTGTAGTTCCTTCACTACATTTTATAGCACTTTCCAAGATGCCATCTGCTGAAGGATAATCCAGCAACCACATTTTCATCAATGTTGAGAAAATCAGAGAGCTCTGTACCTTTTTCAACACTTCCTTTGTCTTTCACCTGCTGCCATTTTAATGCTGTATAACCATACTTTTCTTCTTTTTCCTTAATCAACATCATGTAAAAGTTTCACTTTATCACAGGAGACAGGCATTTTCTTTTGGACATATTGAGCATACAACACAGGCAAGTCAACCATGTACTGATTGAATGAGAATGAATGTGTAACTTCTACAGAGTCAGACCTACACCACTTACAACTGGTTTTCCCCTGTGAAATGCAGTTTCTACAATGGACTTCCTATCCAGATTTGGAAAAGCAGCTGCTTCATAAAATTTCTATCTCTGCATGGCATCCCTCTTCCAACAAGTTTCTGTATGCCTCACAGAACCAAAAGTTTCAAGATACGGATTAAGGATGATTTGCTCCTGTGCTAAAAATTTTAAAGCAAAATTTTTGAAACAGAAAATGGTAATTTTTAGTCGAAAAAACTTTGTTATATAGAAATTGATTTTCGTAATATGGAGATTAATTTATATGTAAATGTCGTTCAAAGTCAAGGTTCCATGGAAAATTTTGCTAAATAAAAGATTTCATAAATGGATGTTTGTTATGTAGAGACTCTACTATATATATGTATATACACACTACTAAGTAGAGACAGTAATAAAAAAATTATTTAACAAATACTAAAACAACAAAGAAAACCTCAAAGCCCAACGGGCATGAGTAAAAAAGAAAATAAAGTAATAGCAAACCTGAATGTAGAAAGTGTCGAGAATGCCAGGCCTTGGCTTTATCAAGGACCAGCAAAACTCTGCATTTTCTCACTTCCACAAAGACCTAGTTGAAAATGGGTTTCTGCAAAGCCATAGATGCAAGTTTAAAGCCCACTAAAATTTATAATTAGCAAACCTCCTCAGAGTTGCATGAAGAATAATTCAGTTAAAAGTTTTTGCATGCATCCATAACTTTCCTGGCCCAACCCACACTCGTCATCTGCCACAAAAAACAGAAAAATGATTACAAAATCACAAGTTGTGAGAGGGTCTGAACAAATCACAGAATTATTCAGCTAAAACATGTTGCTGAGCAACCAAGCCACCTGAGAGTGAATTTAAACATTAATAACAGTACTAAAAGTACTACAAAGTCTTATTCTTTGTGGTGAAAAAAAGCTTTGCCTAAAAAGCCATAAAAAAAAAAAAAAGGAATAAGAATTTTCAACTGAGTCCTGAGAGTAAACAGGATTTTTGTACCCACAACTTCCGCAAAAACGGACATCACAAGAACGAGAAAATAATAAAAAAAATTAAAATGATGCTTTGGAAAAATTACAGGAAGTTAGCAATTAGTTGCAATATTTACAAAATATTCCAGGAGTGCTTTTTAAGTGTGTAATAATGTAGTTTTTTTGTTCCTACCAACTATGAAAAAACATCGTTGACAACAAGTACCATAAAATGGCTAACTACTCTAACTAAGTGCTCAAAAAACCGCATAATTTCCAAATTAAGTGAAAGAGAAAACTCATAAAGTTAGTAAAACTGCTTGCTCCAAATGCTTAATGAGAAAAAATAGAAAATTTCTGCTTTGAATGTTCACTAGTAATCCTAGAAAAAAAAAGTACATGAACAAAGATTAGAGCTTACCTACTATGCCACTTCCCTTGCTCCAGTGACCCAAGAAAATGGCCGACCACCCTCCTCGCCACTTCCTTAGAAGCAGGGAGGTGGTATATATTAGGGTGGTCCTTAAAATACTGTGAATTTTTTTTTCAACAATTTATATGCTCTGAGCCCCCAAAAGTGTTCCTCGATGTAAAAAAATGATGTGTGTAAAATTTCTACCATTTTAATTAACATTTAGTGGTAGCTCAATATGCTCAAAGTTTTACTTGTGGTTGCACATATGCTACATCATAAAATTAAACATCAATTAGTACAGAAATACTGATTTATTAATTACTCTGAAAAATACCAAACACAAATCCTTACCTAAATTCATTATACCTATCAAAGACAACAGAATATTATTTCCACTTGAAGTAATATTCATTGTTAACACAGAGAAAATCGGTAATCACTGAAATCAGAGTTCCTTGTAACTAGACTCATCTAAGATTAAGTTTTTTTCTCCTACAGTTGGGATAAAGACACCTATGTTGTTCTACAACTTGTAATAAATATTGTTTTTGGTCTTCATTCTCTGTTGTTGTTGTTTTTTTATTGGAGGTTTAACGGCCATTGTGAGCAACACAATGGGCTATAAGCAGTCGCCTGTCCTTAATTTAGGGCCACTGGTTCCAGGGAAGGGAGACAGTAAATGCTGTAAGAAAAACACAGCATTCATGCCTCACCGGGATTCGAACCTGACCCATCTTGTACGAATGATCAGGAGCCATGTCTTAGACCACTGCGCCACCGGGCTGGCCATTTCAAGATCAAAATTTAAATAATCTCTTGGAATATTAAGGCAATTAAAGAAATGCATAGTGTTTTTTGTCACAAAATCTTCATATCACGAGAATCTTGCCACTCAGCTTAATGCATTTAAGAGATTCGTTGACCCCGTCCTTTTCATTAACAGACCGAAGCATAGCTTTTTTTGAACTTGTAGGCACGTTTTGTACACTTGTAGACACATTTTGTTTTCCTTTCGAGATTTTTTTTCAGCTTGAGCCACTTTTCATGAAGTTTCTCCAATTTCTTGATACAATCCCATTCATAGCGAAGGGGAATACAGGCCTTTTCCCAAAACACAGCAGTTTCCTTAACAACAGCCCTACAGCTCTCATGAATTGTCTTCTTCAAGGTTTATATAAGTAAGCTTGTTTCTGGAACTGTACAGAATTTTCCAACTATATGAAATAAAAATAAAAATAGACATTACCTTATTTATGTGGAGTATTTGGTCGACACTTAAGTCAAATAAGACAAGAGAAGGTGAATGGAGAAGTCAGTGATGGGGATACTATGATAAGTGAATATTTCAACTGATTTGAGCGACCTCTAAATATAGTCAGATCTGCCTTAAACTTTGCAAAAAATATTTTTTTGTATGGTGGAACAACATAGAAGGGTCAGATAACTATATTTCACAACTTCAAAAATAAGGACCACCCTAATACACTGAAGAGCAATTGAATTAGAGATACCTGTTTAGTAACGTGTAGCACCACCTTTCGCCCTGATGATGGCGGCGGTTAGTCTCGGCATGGACTCGACAAGACACCGGAAGCGTCGGAAAGCCATACGGATCCACAACCCCGGAACAAGTTCCCACAGTTCACGAAGATTTGATGGAGGGGGTCAGAGCCTCAAACATCTCTCTCAATGGCATCTCAGATGTGCTCGATGGGATTGAGGTCAGGTGACCTAGCTGGGCAAGGAAGTGAGGTCACGTCCGTGGAGTGTTTATCCAACCATTCAGATACAATTCGGGAGCGATGGCACGGTGCATTGTCTTGTTGCAGGATGAGGTCCCCAGTGGGATGTTGAAGATGCCCAAACGGGAGCAAATGGTCGTCCAGGATATCCCGGTAACGTTGACCTGTGAGGGACGATGTCACACGTACCAGGGGTCCCATTTCAGTCCACGTAAACAGTCCCCAGATGATAATGTCGCCCCCACCAGCTTGAAGTGTTCCCTGCTGGGAAGAAAGATTCATCGCTTCATGTGGTTTGCGCCGTACTCGTATCCTGCCATCTGCATGTACCAACGTGAATCTCGACTCATCAGTCCATGCAACATTTTCCCACATGTCTAGGGTCCAGTGGCGATGTTCCCGCGCCCATGCTAATCTTTGTACCCTGTGATGTGCGGTCAGCAGCGGTACCCTCGTAGGACAATGGCTTCTGTACCCCATAGCGAGGAGATAGTTCTGGATGGTGTGGCTGCTTACACGTTTTTGTGCACCAGCGTTAAATTGCAGAGGGATTTGTTGCACTGTGGCCCGTCTATCTGCTGTTACAATGCGAGCTAGCCGACGATGACCCTGTTCATCCACACACTGTTGTCCACAGTAGTTGGCCCTTGCAGGGATGGTTTTACCAGATTCGATGTACTCACTGTGCACCCGTGACACAGTGGCTAGTGAAAATCCCAGTGCCTGCACGACTTCCGAGATGGAGTGACCCATTCGTCGAGCCCCAAAATTTGCCCACGATCAAATGTGCTTAGATCCTTCGTCTTACCCATACTACGTTCGACTCTTACTGATTCCCGTCGCATCACTCCTTATATTGTCAAATCACTGCATATGTCATGTTGTTTCCGTTTACAGGGCCGCCCACAGCGCCACATTTGCATAACGCCAGCTGTCTCTAATTCAATTGCTCTTCAGTGTATTTATGTATGTAAATCTGTATGTGTAATATATGTGTTCAAATAGAGTAGTGTTGAGATTTTTTATCTCGGTATTTGGATGGGGAGTGAAGGTTTAAAAATTCCTGTCTAGGTCTGGTCTTTACGTGGAAGTCCACATTTGTAATATTTGCTTGTTGAATCATTCTGGAAAAAGCTACTTTTATTACTTATATCAAAATTTTTAACTCAAAATTATGTGACTACATAATAGTTGTATAACTGAAAATCACATGATTGTTTTAAGACGGCCTGTGTGGTTATTCATTTTACTTTACCTGTTACTTTTTCATGTGTAAGCCTTTTTTTCATAGGAAATCGCATGAAAATGTCATACATTACGAATACTGTAGTCAACTCATATGAAGTTTACTCACGAAGTAAACACAAAAACTTGATTGCTCCAGTTTTTGTGCTGCGAATCTGAATTGTCTAAAGTGTAGTATTTATAATTTAATTTAATATGAAGCATTTCTCATCATAAATTATATTAGATATCATTCATAAAAATGGGCAGCTAGCTATTGTATCATGAGAAACAGTCCCAATTTATGACATAGCTTCTAGTGTTTGAAATTCTCTATATTCTTAATATATGTCACAAATGGATTTAGTGAGCATTTAATTGCATTACAAATGTGCAACCCATGCAGCACAGTGATTAGTACTGGACTCTGGACAGTTTTCAGCATAACCAACTTTTAGTGCCTTCAAAGCAACAAGGTCATTTTGATGACTTGTCACATCTTATTCTCTGAAAACTGGTTAACACTAATGCAGTTGTCACAAATTTGCTGTATTTTCACTGCTTCCATGTAGAAACCCCTTCAGAAAAATTGCATTTGTTTTTGCCTTCCATGTATTTTCAAAGAATTATTTCTTCGAGGTGATACATTTCCCAATTTTATATTTTAAAAAAATATAGATATATAGATTGGATTTTTATATATATATTTTTTTAATTTGTTCAAGTTCGATTCCCACTCCTGTTATCCGAAGCACTGCAACTTGTGACCTCTATCTGACCCTGGATGTGAGAAATGGTTGTGGTGACGTTACGAGGGAGCATGGAGTAGCTTTGGCTAGCACAAAATCTGAATAGTTCTCAGATTTCTAAGCTACATCTGCTTAGCTTTAGTTGCTTGTAACTTCCTCGTCCTGGATGGTGTAATGGATAGCATGCTCGAACGGAAATCAGGAGATGCAGGTTCGATTACATACATACATACATACATACATACATACATACATACATATCACTAAGCTCTGATATTCAGAGGTTAGCTCCACAAAGAAATAGGTTTGATTCCCACTCCAGGGAAATGTAATTTTTGAGTTTTCTGAAGGAGTTGCTACATGGAAATGGCAAAAATTTGGCATATTTGTGACAACAATTACACCTGTATTGTGTTCCATGTATTTGTGAAGAATTATTTCTTCAGGGTGATTCGTTTCCCAATTTTATGTATTGGGTTGATGCATAAGTTCATGTCGTTTTATTTAACAAGTGTTTCCCAGGTCAGTAGTGACGGTGCAGATGGTCAGTTGTATATCAAAATGTAGCAAGTAATATTGTGTATCTAAATCACATTGCGTTGTGTGATTGTGGCTAATGGTTTTTTTTGGTTTTCGGGTCTGGAAGTGTATGGAGTTTCAAGTACAGAGGAACGGACATTTCCGACATCTGCTCCTCTACGAGTTCAACAAGGGATCCACAGCCACCTAGGCTACTCGACAACTTTGTGCTGTGTATAGGGAGGATGTTATTGCTCCGAGGACAGCCCGTAAATGGTTTGAGCAGTTCCGAGGTGCCAATTTTGACCTCAACGACTCTCCACACTCAGGTCGTCCATCTCGCTTTGATCAAGATTGTTTGAACCATCTCAACCACTTGGATCCGCGTCAAACCACACACGAATTGGCCATTGAGATGGGCTGTGATCAGGCCACAGTGGTGCGACACCAGGAACATATGGGGAAGGCCCAGAAATTGGGGTCTTGGGTGTCTCCCACTCTCACTGAGGACAACAAGAATCAGCATGCTGTCATATGTGGTTCCTTGCTCACCCGTTATCGCGAATGTTCTCAGCAACACAAACCCTTTCTGTTGTGTATTGTTGCTGGAGATGTAAAGTGGTGCCTGTACGTGAATTTCAGGCATTGGAGGGAATGGTTAATCCCAAACAAGATGCCCACACCACGTCTAAAACATGACCTTCATCCTGCGAAGATCATGTTGTGTGTCTGGTGGGACATGTAAGGCATTATTCACTAGGAAATGCTGCCGAGGAATCAGACCATCAATGCTGCACTCTATTGTGAGCAACTCCACTGAGATCCATCCACATCTGGCCTATTCCCCACATGTCGCTCCTTCAGACTATTGCCTGTTCCGATCTCTGTTGAATGTACTCCGTGGCAGAGTATTCAACAATGATGTCGTTTTCCAGAATTTCCTTGAGGATTTCTTCGCAGCAAAACCAGCACGTTTTTTCAAGAATGGCATTGCAGACCTATCCAGACATTGGGACACCATAGTAAACAATGAGGGGGAATACATAGTTGATTGATTCCGTTTTCCCTTCTGATGTAATACATTCCTGTAGTGCGGTGAAAAAAAATGGCATGACCTTATGCATCAACTACATATGATTAGCATTATTGTTATCGTCTGTTGAGCATGATTCCAAACTGAGTTTTACATTCATATGTATGGATGCTCCTCAATTTAAAACTTTGTCAGCATATTTTCAATCTAAGAACTGCTGCTCTTATGGTAACAAAAGTGTGTGGTTTGCCCTCCCTGCTGCTCTTATGCCAATGCAGCACATACCCCCTCCCCCTCCCAATTTTTTTTTTTTCCCTAAACAACTGCTCAGCAAACAGGAGTTGTAAGTTTGTGTGTAAAGTCACTCTCACAGTAAATAATAATTAATTATCTCAGTATTTTAACCACAAATTTATCCCTGCAAAGTTATTAAGAATGAGAGGCAGATCCATCTCTGCCATTTTTCCCCAGTGACTTGTCTTTTCCATGTTTCTTACTAAACTACACTGAGCAAAAGTTTTAGAACACAATGAAATATGGAGAGATGCATTACATACTAGAATGTGGGGAGTGGCAAGACACATTCTGATTATGTGAGGAATGAAGACATACTGCTGATTTGTAGTGTGAAGTAAAATGTTGTTAGTAAGGTGGAGACAAACATTGCAAAGTAACCATGCCAAAAGAATGAGTTGCAAGATGCTAACTAAGAGAATTTATTTAGCCCACATGGCAAAAAAGAAAGGTAGAGGGAGAGCCAGATTCAGGAATGTCTGCATGGGAAAAAGATGAGTATGAAGTATAAAAGGCCTTGTGTGAGACATGCGTTGGACGTCAGTGAAGCTCGAGTTGTGTGCCAAGATCACTGTAAATGGAGTCGCTTGGTACATCAGCAGTAATTAAAACCTAGCACCATCAGTGATAAACTTTTATTTGGTAGATGAGCTTTTTTTTTTTTTTGCTTTTTTTTGTTTTGAAGAGCTAAACTTCGAAATCTTTAAATCTCAGAGAACAGCTTGGTGATGTGTATGTATGTATGTATATTATACAGAAAAAGAAATCAGTCTAGAATCAGCTGTTATATTGAAAAAAAACCTGTAACTACAATTTTCACATGATAATATAGCCTTATCAGGAGCCTAGAAAAGCCTTACTAATAAAGATAAAATGGAAAAATTAACTAAAAATGCAACAAATAGGTACCTCTATATCACTGGTGATCACTTAAAGAATGGCACATCTGGAAACCAAAGAGAATGGAAAGATGAGATACCTTCTAAAAAGAGTAGCATTCCACTTTGCAATGCTTTCAAGTAAGCATGAGGTTTGGCAATGCCCATAGTATAGGTGAAACATGTTGTTTCAATGAAATACCTTCAATATACAACATGAATGGGAGATTTGTTTGTGTTTAACTCCACCATGTAAAGGATATTTTTTATCCAAGAAATTTTAATGTGTTTATAAATGCTTTTAATTTTCAAATTTAGGTCATTCCATGTTTAAATCAACCAGTCACATGATTGTCACCAATTTGGTAAAACCTACTGAATTTGTTGAATGTACTGAGAAAATAAGCTGCTGTAAAAATGAGATTACTTGAACAAAACATTTCTGAGCTAAGGGGGTAAACATTTGCAAAAAAAAAAAAAAAAATGTAAACATGCAATGTCAGACTACATTAAAATTAAGTTCTGTAGATCTGGAATTTCCAGTTCTACAGAATTTAATTTTAGTGGTATTTTAACACTTTTAAAATAACTTTTCATTTGATGTGTAACATTAGTTAGTTTTGCTGGAAAAAAAAATAATATTAAGATCAAATACTAAACTTTAATCTGTAATTCTGGAAAAAATCTTCCATTCCCTCCCATCTTTTTCGTAGATTTTTTATGGTATTTCCTCAAATGTTGCTCAGTGTTTAAATTAGATGAGAACATGTCACATGTGAGATATGACATTTGTTTTTCAGTGTTAGCTCTTTCTCTTCTTTAGTGCCAGTGGCATTAAATTAGGGATAAGAAATTCCACCCTGTCTAGCATTTGGTGTTCAAGACATTTATTAAACTTTTGAAAAAAAATTTTCCTCAAGTTAAATAACAAGAAATTTATGTAATCATGACATTAATCATGGTATTTCAATGCTTCACTTTTTTCTCTCATTCCAAGATAAAGAAGTGAAAATGCTAAATCACATTTTGTTTGTGAACATAGTTCTTCATAGTTGCTTGCTTTCCCAGTTCGCTGTCTAACACTGTAATGATATGTTGTTCTTCTTCTCACTCATTATTTGTGTGTTCCAGAGACTTCATATAAATGTTGAATAATATTGTGGCTTTTTAACAATATATTGTGACATGTTATTTAGCACAACTGCTACAGTGTGACCTTTTCCACTATTATTAGTAAAATATGTGAGAATATTTTACAAATTTTTTAAATGTTACAGGCTGAAGGTGCTCAAGGACAAACTTCATCTCGCCAGATGTCTGAATTACAGCACAAGACAGCTGATTTAGAAAAGGAATTGTCAAGAGCTAGGGAAGAGTCCAATAGGTCTCAATCAGAAGTAGCCCGTTTGCTCCAAATTATGTCCAGTTCAGAGGAAGAAAAGTTTGCCTTGAACAAACAGATAAGCAATTTACAGCAGTAAGTTAAAAAAAAAATTCTTAAAAAGATTTGAGGTTTGAAGTATTTGCATACTTTCTTAAAAGATGTTTTTGCACACCTTACAGAGGTTATTTATGTATATTTATGTATATCAATCTATGAAACTATTCAACTTCAGTTAGAAATACTATGATATAGATATTTTTAAACTGGTTAAAGCAATTTCAATAATTAAGTAAATTTGCCTTTTAGGGGGCAGTTTTGTTCAACCCAAAAATGACTGGATTTTAAAGCAATTAAAGAAATTTCCTACAAAAACACACCAGAATGTACTAAATTATTGAATTATACCAAATACATGAGATTCAATGAAAAAATTGACAAAAAAAAAAAAAACCACTTGGTAACATTTTTCAAGGTAAAATGGAAATGCATGAACTACCAAGCTTTTTAAGGGAAACACTCACAAGACCCCACCTTCCAATGAAGCAGGTGTTTATGCCATTCCTCTACTATATCCTGACAGCTCCAAGTGATGCTACATTGAAATGACTAAAGGTTCGAATTAGAGTCAACAAACATAAAAGGGACATAAAGAACGACAAAGAAACCACGGCCCTATCCAGAGGTCAAGTTCAAGTCCGCTGCTCCTATGTGGGATGGCGTAAAGAAATTAGCTTCCTACTCCACCCCTAATCTACTGCCATTCGCGAAACTTTGGAGATCATAACAAACAGCGAGTCATGCAATGATAGCATCTCACTGGAGTTGCCACCAATTTGAAACCATTTCTTCAAACAGTGATTACCTCTTTATTTTCCTTTCATGATTCCACATGCTAAACGAACATAACGCCTCATGTCTTTGAATACCTGATTACGTTATCATCTCTTCGTTATTGTCGAGTCAAGTCACTGCGTTCAAATTCTTGAAGCGTTCTATTATTCAGTTTGCTGTCTACCTTCCTTGAAAAAGCCATCTGGTTGATGGGTGGAAGCTTGGAAATTTTGATTTCTGTTCTACACCAAGAAATTTCAGATATCTAGTATAGTTATACTATTTAAGTACCAAGCTTTTCTACAACATACATCTGGTGTAGTTACAGGTACAAGGTAAGAAGAACAGGAAAAACGAAAATGATTAATACTAAACAGTCCTCTTCGCATAGTACAGTGAATGAGAAATATGTGTATGAACAGATGCAGCATTTATGTTCTCAATACTTAAAGCTACCAGGGGCAAAGTGTTCTAGTATCCAGTGATACCTATGGAGACAGTTTTAAATGAATAAAACTAATTTATTCAAATATGAAACAGAAATGTAATGCAAATTACCTACAAAGTCATTCATGCCATATTGGCCATCAGAAAGTATCACACTGTGGTCTGTCTTTATGAATGTGCAGTTAGTGGTGCTAGGTCAGGTGTGTGTGTTTCTACTTCCAGTAGTGGTTACAAAACATTACAAGCTCTGTTAACTGTGCTTGTGTGCAAAAGGCAAAGAAAACACATGAGGTCACATGTATTCTTTAACCCACAGAGAGCATAATTTTGCTGTCATGATTCCAGGATTTGGTTACATGGTGTCTTTTGGGTTGTGAATCATTTTATGTTTTATTTTTATTTCAGTGCTTTTTCATGCTCTTGCTTTATCAGCTACTTACTGCCGGTGGACAGCTGTTTTGTTTTTATTTAGTGGGTTAGTTTTATTTGTCCGTTTGGAACAATCAGAATTAATGGTAGAGCTTCATTTGTGTCAGAACCTTCAAATGTTAACATGGTGAGTTAAACTGCTTATGTAGTTGTGCTTTATACTTTTCTAGAGGCAAAGATTTTGAAATGAATTTATGGAGTTTTGGGCTTAGAACTGTCGCAAAAAATTATGCAGATGAAGGAGAAGGAAACTATCAGTTTTATTAATTAAAAAGAACTGAACATGATAATAAACTAATATTTTAATAGTGTTTTACTATCATACATTACTTCTGACTCCCTACTGTAGGATTCTGGTGACAATACTGAAAATGTTATGCCTTGCTACTGATAGCTACTCATCCAACAAAATGAATATTTTATATATATATATTTTTTTATATTTTGTCTGTGTATGTGGGAGTATCAAAAGGGTTTTACCAATGAACTCTTTGCTCCATGCTTGCAGAAGTTCTATCGGTTTGTTTGAGCAAATGGATCTACAGTCTTTGTTTGTATAATTTCTGTTTAATCCCTCTTTGAGCAGTCACTATCTATTGAAAGAATTTATGAATACTTAACTGATAACATGGGGGGGGGGGTTTCTAGCCTGCCATAGAAGGAATGTTGTGAAACACCCATTTATTTTTCAACATGGTTTTCTCCAAAGTCAACATGCTTTCTGAAACAATTGACTAGCCTTCATAACCAGCTTGAAAAACTTTCAAAAGATTCTGACTCAAACCACTTGTTCACTTCATCTATCACAGCATCGTCACTGTTGAATATCTGCCATTTAAAGTCCTTTTTGAGATTTGGAGACAGAAAATAGTTGGATGGAGCAAATTCCATTGAGCAGGGCAGATGATGTAATAGTTTGAGCTCACAGGCATACATTTTTGCCTGAGTCACACAACTCTTGTGCACTAGTGTTTATCTTGATAGAAGATAACATCTTTGGCCAATTTCCTGCTCCTCTTGAGCTTCAGGTCTTTATAGTAGGATAGAATAATACTCTGCATTGATAGCAGTACCTCATTCCAGTTTCCTACTTATTAATGGATACCATGATTTTCTCAGATGACATCTGCTTTCAAAGCTCTACTTTCACTGTTTCAGTTGTTCTTTTTTTGTTTCAAACTCGAAGTAGTGCCCCTATGTTTCATTCATAGTGCCCTACCACCCCAGAAACTGAGCTTGATTAACTTCAAATATCATGATAACATTTCATTCTTTCTAGCTTCTGATCTGTATTCAGTGCTTTAGGGATCCACTTCAAAGAAACTTCCTTCATTCCTTCCTAAAACATTCAATACAATATTGTGAGCTCATTCATGGGAGATGTTGAATGTTATTTCAGCATGTTTCAATGTTCTTTTGTGGTCTTGCATGATCAGGTCCTGAATGCCATCAACATTTGCAGTTGTTAATACAGTAAAAGGCCTCCCACTGCTGGGTGCATCTGAAACATTGTGTCTTCCACTCTTAAAGTCTGCACCCCAGTTTTCTTACAATGGCGTATACATGAAGGACAGATCCTATTAATGTTTGCTGCATTTCTTTATGAATTAATGATGTTCATTTTTGATTATTTTATTTAAATAGCAGTATTTAGTGACTGCACAGTGCTTAATTTTTTCAACAGTCTTCATCTTGCTCACTTCAGACAGGAAGAGCCACAACACAGACTGGCAATATCGTCTTTCATAAAATCCTTCACAGTCTATATTTGGCCTAAAAAAATTTCAACCACCCTTAGTATCCAAGACATAACCAACTTCAGGATAAAATAAGAGCATTTTAAAAATAGAAATAATGAAATACATTAGCAAATATTTGAATCAAAATGACTGAGATTTGCAAGGTTTACATGGTCATTATGATTTCATTCTCCCCACAGTGATGATTCTGTTACTATATAAAGTTCTGTTTAACATGTTATTGTCTCCAAGTCATAGGGAAACTCTCGGAGTGGCCACAGGATTGCAATTGATAATCAAAGTACCCTATGTTGTTATTTATTAATCTTATTCAATAGACAATTGCTTACCTTGTTTCGAGTTGTTGACCATTATTATTCTGTATTGTTCGATGAAGCTATATTTCTTTCATTTCACCTTCTGAAGCCTGCCACATTACTCTTATGGTTGTATGTCATCGTGATTGGTCTCGGAAATTGGCTCTTCGAATGTTACTGAAAGTTTTTGATTTGGGATTTTATCTATGCAGTTCTCTGAATTGGGACTTTTATTCGCAGGAATCCTGAGGCGATATGTGAATACTATGACATCTTATGTAGGTGAGTGGCAGGCTTCAGAAGGTGAAGTGAAAGAAATATAGCTTCACTAAACAATACAGAATAAAAATGGTCAACAACCCGAAACAAGGTAAGCAACTGTCAATTGAATAAGATTAATAAATAACAACATATTCTCGATTATCAATTGCAATCCTGTGGCCACTCCGAGAGTTTCCCTATGACTTGGAGACAATAACATGTTGAACACAACTTTATATAGTAACAGACTTGTTACTGTGGTAATAATAGAAATAATGTAATGCAACATAACAGATAGATGTAAGTTAGAGTAATCACCATAGAAATAAGTGAGAACACATAGAATTATATATAAAATTCTTTTAAGCAGAAGCTTTCAACTGTGTGTGGTCTTGATCACCCACGATCAACTGAATGAGAACTTGTTGCCGGAACTACAATGCGAATTGGAGGTGCAGGAACTGTTGCCAGATTTTAGTAGAGAGAGCCAAATAAATGGGATTTGATGAGGTCACTGTCAAACATAATCTTCCTGCAATAAAGTGCCTGCTAAAAGACAGAGATCCTGTCCTACCCCTGGAGTTTATGCCATTCCTATTTCAACCTCCTCTGAACTCTCAGTATGTGTTAAAAGTTTTGCTGTTCAAAAAACAGAAAAAGCTGTTTACTGTGACTGTCATCACTGACTGTTAACCTTAACTGCAACAAACAGCAAAAACAAGGCCTTGGGAAAAGTGGTATAGCCTTTGAAATTTTGCTTTAAAATTAGGAAAACTATTGTAAGATTCATATTAAAACTTTGTCTAGCCATTAATAAAAAGATGTTTTGCAACCTCATGAATGAGCACATGCATGGTGCTTGAAACTTGAAGAATTCTACAACCTTAGCTTGTCCCATTTAATTGAAATGAAATACCTATGTGGAATATTATGAAGCATTTTTAATAATGGAATGAATGCTCAAACTGTGAAACATCACCAAATTCAGTAAGTAAAATGCAAATAACCTGAAGGATTTTAAAGTGCAAATTACAAGTGGAAGCAGGTGAAGATATTAGCTGTATATTGCTTTAACTTTTGTAATAATAACTTTGATTTAATTGTAATTTAACTCCAAATTTATATGTACATCTGTTGGAAACTGAATATCTACTTCTAATTACAGCTCTTTTGTGTTAACTTGCTCATAAAATATTTTTCATTTTATTTAGATCTCTAAAGGAGAAAGAAACTCAACTAAATAATTTTCGGAAAAGCCAGCAGGCTGGTGGATCTCAGACTCTACCAATGCCACTTCGTAGAGAAGCTCCTGATGCTAGCAAAGATCAAGCTAAAGCTCAAGTAAAATACTTCATTGCCTCTATTTTAATTGCACATTTTTTTTAACTGATGGAAAACATTTACTCCTACCTTCCCCACCACTTCTGATAAAAATAATCTCAATCATCAAAATTCTGTTGTTGTTGTTGTTGTTGTTTTTTTTTTTTTTTTTTTGCTTGATGCATTTAAATTTCTAAAGTGATTCCTTCAACTATGAAAAATACAAACACTTACAGATTTTACTCAGAATAAGATAATTAAATTCTATTGATAATGAGGAACAGTACACCAATTAAGTAGTAAATAGTAACACTATACTAGTGATTCGATTTATTGCCGTAGGAAATATACACATAAGTGTTTCCAAGCTTTTGCACATCAACCAGATGGCTTTTTCAAGGAAGTTAGACAGAAACTGCTTCTGTCTAACTTCCTTGAAAAAGCCATCTGGTTGATGTGCAAAAGCTTGGAAACATTTATGTGTATATTTCCTATGCCAATAAATCAGACCACTAGTATGGTGTTACTATTTACTAATTAAATTCTATTTTAACTTGAAGAGCTTTCAAAAACTCTTCATATCTTCTTAGTTCTTTTGTATTTTCAGAACTTACAGACCTCTAGATCTTTATCAAGGTTTGTTCGCAATTAATAGAAACTGTATCAAAGGCTTCATTTACACAGAAAGAATTTAGATTTATATACTTCCCTTCCCAAACAAGTTCAGGAGTTCTACTTCTTTGCAGACACTTCCCACATATATTCTCCAATTCTGTGTTCAGTCTCCGGCTTGAGGATACAACTTTCATTTGACAATAGCTTTACAATAACCATTTTTTATTTAAAAAACAAAACATAAAGATTGTAGCAACATTCTGCCTATACATCGGTACTTTTTCACACTGGCTTCGATAATTCCCGAATTCATGTATTTCCTTGCTTTTTAGTACCCATTCTTGCTAAAAAAAATTTACATTAAATAACTCACAAGTGCCAAAGAAACACCCTACACTTTAGAAAAACCATAATAACATTAATTCTCTACATATATACAATCTTTCCTCATTTACACTATAAACATATATTGATTTGAACCAACAAACAACACAACATTAAAAATTCTGAACTGAAAATCTTATCTCCTCTCCCCATGAGCCGGTCACACCCTCTTCTAGTACTTTTGCCCTTCAGGAGGAAGCCCCATAGCTCCGAGCGAGGAAATGCATGAATTCGGGAATTATTGAAGCAAGTGTGTAAAAGTACTGGTGTATTATAGGCAGAATATTGCTACAATGTTGTTGTTGTTTTTTTAATAAAAAATGGTTATTGTGAAGCTATTGTGAAATGAAAGTTGTCTTTGAACTGGAGATGGAACACAGTATTGAAGAATACTTGTGGGAAATATCTGCAAAGAAGTAGAACTCTTGAACCCATTTGGGAAAGGTGAGTAACCTATGGAAAGTATGTAATACTGATACACACATTAATTAGAGTAAAGTAGGATGAATATGTTTATCCAAATGACTGTAATTTATATATTGAATTTAAATTTTGTTATCTGGTTCCTTATATACAGGGTTATTACAAAAGAAATAGTTTCAACATTTTATAAACTCCAAACTATATGTAAGATATTGGCACTTATGATGCATCATTCTATCACCAATAGTAACGATTTAATTATGTACATGACATCACTAAAAGATTGTACGTTTTCACCGTCACATGACAAGTCTGGCAAGATGGCTGCAAATGTTGTGGAGAAGGTGTTTTCTGTGCTTGAATTAATTCTGTTACTGTCGTGCAACAGCATTTTAGAACACATTTCAAAAAATCATTGCTGAATGGACAAATCCGTCTATGACTGGGACTAGAAATTTGAAACAACAGGATATTTGCGTAAAGATAAAAGTCCAAGAAGACCATATGTATCTGATGAACAAGTTGAGCATGTTCGTGCCATTTACCAATGCAGCCCAAGGAAATCTGTGACAATGGCAGATCAGGAGGTATAAATTCCACAACCTATTGTTTTGAGGAAGTGGCTGAAAATGACTCCCTACAAACTAGTTATTGCGAAGTTTAAGTGACAACGACAGAATCGATTGTTGTGATTTCTGTACAGAAATGCAGGAGAAGCATTTTAAAGAATTGCATTTTTGGACTTACCATTGAAGTTCCAAGTTGAACACTTCCAGCACGTGGATCTTGGTTTATTTCCCGTATTTCCGTTATGTAGATGCGGTATGGGGGTTTTCCATTCAGTTGCTGGTCCTCTTCAGTTTTTTCCCATTGGTTTTTAATTGGCCTCGTTACTAAATGAATTTTTTCCTTTGCTGCTTTCACATATACTTCTATACGTTTTTTTATCCGAGTACTTTCAGTAACACTCCATTACCGTCATCTAGGGGACGTTTGCTCCGACCAGCACGGACCGTGTCAGTAGAGCTTTTGGGTGGTTCTCGCAGGCTGCATCTGTTAACGGCTATCGCTTCCTCTTGGGCGTTGTGGCGCCATCTCTTGTTGGTCACCAATCTCATTTTTCGAACTTTTCCATTTTTTTGCTCAATTTTAATTAAATTCCTCCAACTTTTTCTTAAAATATTAGGGTCATTATGGTTGCAAACTTTAGCTCTACTTTTTTTTTTTTCATCACCGACTCTACTATTCTGAGGTGTTTTTTGGATTTACAGCTTTTTATGATTTTTATATTTTCAAATTTAGGATATTTTTGGTTAGCCAGACAATATTGAATAAGTGCAGTTTTTCTTCTTTTTTCTGCCAATTTTTTACATGTTGTTTTAACCTGTGTTTAAGCTTATTTTTGGTACTTCCTATATATGCTATTGGAGGATTTTCTGTAATAGGAATTGAGTAAATACCTGCCTTTTCTAACATTTTTATTTTTTCATTATTTTTGATAGTATTTACTTTTCCTCCAATTTGAATGTTATGCTTTTTACAAATATTATTAATTTCATTAGTACAACAAGTTCACCATCGAGAACACTTATGAATCTATTGAGAAAATTAAAAATGTCAAAACTGACCTAAAGGACTTACATATGGCAAGCATGGACGTTAAAGCATTATATCCAAGCACTCCTGTTCCAGAAGCTATTGAAATTGTCATTAAGAAATTGCATAATCTTAAAGTATTAAATGACACACAAACTCAAGAATTCAAAAATGTTTTATTCTGTTTATATGAAAATAATGTATTTACATACAAGAACAAAATATACAAGCAAAATTCAGGAGGCCCAATGGGCTCACCATTATCAACTTTATATGCTGAGGTTGTGATGAACAAGATTGAAGAAAATGTCCTGTATTGTATGGAAGAAAAACCAGAAATGCACTGTCGATACGTAGATGATATTTTCATTCTATCAAAACTGAACGAAGAAGAGTTAAGAAAATTAACCAAATGTTACAGCTCTTTATACCCAACAATAGAACTCACGGTAGAAATGGAAAAAAGATAATGCAATAGACTTTTTGGATGTACAAGTTATGAAATCCACTAATAAATTGCAATACAGAGTGTATCAAAAAAGCTCATTTGTTCCTGTTCTAATCCCGTACAATTCGGCACATCCTTATCCACAAAAACGCAACAGTCTGAAAACCTTAATTAAAAGAGCATAAATGCACTCAGAAAATATTCAGTTCACTAATGAAGAAATTAAATTCATAAAAAAAATTGCAGGTAGTTTTGGTTATCCAAACCATTTAATAAAAAAGTGGAACACAGAAGTACTAAAGAAAATAAAAAATAATGCTGTAGTAAGTAAAAATCAAATCAAATATCTGAATGGTTTTCCTTACATTAAAGGTACTACTAATGAAATTAATAATATTTGTAAAAAGCATAACATTAAAATTGAAGGAAAAGTAAATACTATCAAAAATATAGTAATCAAAAATAATGAAAAAATAAAAATGCTAGAAAAGGCAGGTATTTACTCAATTCCTATTACAGAAAATCCTCCAATGGCATATATAGGAAGTACCAAAAACAAGCTTAAACACAGGTTAAAACAACATGTAAAAAATTGGCAGAAAAAAGAAGAAAAAACTGCACTTATTCAATATTGTCTGGCTAACCAAAAATATCCTAAATTTGAAAATATAAAAATCATAAAAAGCTGTAAATCCAAAAAACACTTCAGAATAGTAGAGTCGGTAATGATACAAAAAAAATAGAGCTAAAGTTTGCAACCATAATGACCCTAATATTTTAAGAAACAGTTGGAGGAATTTAATCAAAATTGAGCAAAAAAATGGAAAAGTTCGAAAAATGAGATCGGTGACCAACAAGAGATGGCGCCACAACGCACAAGAGGAAGCGATAGCCGTTAACAGATGCAGCCCGCGAGAACCACCCAAAAGCTCTACTGACACGGTCCGTGCTGGTCGGAGCAAACGTCCCATAGATGACGGTAACGGAGTGTTACCAAAAGTACTCGGGTAAAAAAACGTATAGAAGTATGTGGAAGCAGCAAAGGAAAAAATTAATTTAGTAACGAGGTCAATTAAAAACCAATGGGAAAAACTGAAGAGGACCAGTAACTGAATGGAAAACCCCCCATGCTGCATCTACATAACGGAAATACAGGAAATAAACCAAGATCCACGTGCTGGAAGTGTTCAACTTGGAACTTCAATGGTAAGTCCAAAAATGCAATTGCATTAATGCACGTCAAAAAAAAAAAAAAAATTACCTTCAATAGCGGACTTTTACTAAAGAAATCCAATATTAGAAGTACTTGAAACATTTTAAAGAAGATTATTTTAGCGAGCGTCTAATTTTCAGCAACGAATCAACATCCACACAAGTGAGAAAGTTAACAAGCACTACATTGGCATATTGGTGACTGAAAATCCTAGAGCAGCAATGTAGCATGTGCAGGATTACCAACAATTCAATGTGTTCTGTGCTGTAAAGAAGTGAATGGCCCCTTCTTTTTCCAAGAAAGCATTGTAATGGGAAGTTCTTACCTCACTATGTTAATTATTTGGTTGATGCCTCAACTGCATGAAGACACTGACAAAGACTAGATGGAGCACCACCCCACTGGCATTGGGAAGCTAGAAATTATCTTAATGAAAATCTTCCATATCACTGGATAGGTGACAACATGTTGGCCACAACGAAATCTGGATCTGTGACTTTTTTTAATGGGGCTATATCAAAGACAAGATCTTCGTCCCTTCCCTTCCTGTTAATTTAGCTGATCTGAAACAATGGATCACAACAGCTGTGTTGAAGCTGATGAAGATATGTTAAATCATGTTTGGCAAAAATTTGACTACAGCATTGATATATGTTGTGTGATTAAAGATGCCCGCATTTAACATCTCTAAGTTGCTGTAACAAACTTCAAGAGTTTCACTACAAAACGGTGCAACCTAAACGTCAATTTCTTAAATAGTTTTGGTTTTATAAAATCTTTGTCTGCTTCATTTTTAATAACCATGCATTATGGCCAGTTTTTAAATTAAATTTTATTATGTATTTTGTAAGTCTGTTCTGTTTGAATAAAGTTGTTGAAAATGCTATTTTTAGGTTTTGTAGGTTCATTAATGAGGCCTAGTTATTGACATTCATGTGATGAGAGGTGCAGATGTTGGCTCTGAACATTACTTGGTAGTGTCACGAGTGAAACTGATTGTTGGTTGGAGGAAAAGGAATAGGAAGAGGCCCAGGATGGAAAGAATAAAGGCTGAATGGCTCCCTGAAAAACATCAGTGTTACTCTAGCTTACTCAGAGAGCAACTGAAGGAGCTGAAGTCATGTGAGAGGGATGTAGAAAAGAAGTGGGAATCTTTTAAGAATTGTGTTGTCACTGCTGCTTGAGAAGTCTGTGGCACCACAATAGTGGGTAACAATAAAGGTGATGCTTGGTGGAATAGTGAGATTGAAGAGACAGTAAAGAGAAAGAAGGAAGCCTATTTGGGGATGTTTCAAAGATGTTGCCTATTTTTGGATGTTGGTTTCTGTGGATGAATATCGCTGTAAGAGCGTGAGGCAGCTAAGTTGGTTCGCCAAAGTAAGGCGAAAGATAGGAAGGAAAAGGTGGAAAGGCATGAAATTAGGTTTTTGAAAAGACAGAAAAACTTTCTCGAAGTACATGAGATTTGGGGAAAATAGGGGAAACTGATGGTGTAAGTTAAGTTTTATGTATTTTGAGTTCCAATAATGAGTACTGTGTGTACTGAAGAGTTACATAATAGTACTATGTGTACTATTTCCTTTGTTTTAACATATCTACCATACGTTAAAACTAAGAAATGATTTGCAACGGTAACTTTGTTCATAATTGACAGGCCTGAAATAATTTATCGTTGTTTATTCTTGAATAATCACACTACAACTAAAACGCTAATGTAAGTTCACTGATAATACTAAACATAGAGTGAATGAATTATTAATCAACAACGACTCCGCACTTTAAGTTATTGCATATTTTTGCTTTCTATTTAGTCTGTTTTAAACAGTCTTACCTTGAATTAATATCCATTTGGCACTTAACACGAAACAGGTTATATTCCAGCAAGAATTCTTTCAGGAGATCATAATACTCTTTTAGAGCTCTTTTTATAAGAATAACAAAAAGAGAGTTCCCACACATCACAGTGACGCCATCACAACTAATCCAGGGTCGTGATCCCATAAAAAAAATCCTCTGCAACAAGCTGTTGGCCGGTCAGCATCCACGCAAGCACGAACCAAAATTCACAAATGTAAACTTGCAGTAGGTGTTCAACGAAAATAAAAGAAACAAGCAAAGGACGCCATTATCCAACAAACCCCTCCTCCGTCCACACTAGTTAATTCCAAGTTCTTTTCTGAATCTTGTAAATTCTGGATGTGGAAGTGGTTTTGCCATGAGGTCTGAAATGTTGTCTTGTGATGCACAGTATTCCAGGTCCAAAAACCCTTTGTTACACAAGTCTTTAATGTAATGGTGCTTTATATATATGTGTTTAATTTTGAGTGGCTCTTATCAGATTGCACGAGTTTAATTACAGACTGATTGTCTTGCAACACTTTAATTGATGACTGTTTCTTTAAACCTAAATTTTTCAGCAACTCCAACATCCATGTCAGTTCTTGAGTTGATTTTGCTAATGACGCATATTTTGTTTCTATGGACAATAATGCTATGCAATTCTGCTTCTGTGACTTCCAGTTTAAGCAATTGCTTCCTAAGAAAAAAGTGTCCTGAAGTTGACTTTCTGTCTTGCTTGTCTGTACCCCAATCAGCATCAGTATATACTTTCATTACTAGAGGATGTTCTGCAGAAATTTTAATTTGCGATCCTATAGATATCTTATTAGCTTTTTAACAGCTGCCCAGTCTCTTTGCCTTGGGTTTTGACACCTTCTACTCAAAATATGTACAGCAGTAGAGATATCAGGTCTTGTGATAGTAGAGATGTATAACAGAGATTCTATAGCTTGTGTGTATTTGTGGTTGTTTGGTAATGCATCTTCTTCTCCTTCAAGCTTATAGTATCCAGTTTCCATGGGAAACTGGATATTATAAGCTTGTTACTTGGTTTTACTTCCTTTAATCTATAAGCTTGTTACTTAAAGCAGATTAAAGAAAACTTATAGATTACTTTCTTTTATCTATAAGCTTGTTACTTGGTTTTGCTTCCTTTAATCCAAAATTCTCAATCATTTCTTGAATTTTGTTCCTTTGGCTTAAATGAAAACTCGGTCTTCGTTTTTCTTCATTTCAATTCCTAAGTAATACTGTACTTCACCTAACTTTGTCACTTCATACCTTTTCTGCAATACTTCTATTACACCTTTTATTTGTGCAACATTTTTAGCGCTGATCAAAATGTCGTCTGCATACAGAACAAAATACACAGGATTTTCTTTTTCTGTCATGGAAAACAGACAAGAATCAGCCTTGCTTTTACCAAATCCAAGATTTCCCAACATTTGTTCTATTGAGTTATTCCACGCTTTTGCTACTTGCTTTAAACCATATATAGATTTGTCCAATTTGCAAACTTCGTGTTCTTTGCCTTTCACTTCAAAACCTTCTGGTTGCTTCATATATATTTCCTCATTTAATTTTGCATTCAAATACTCAGATTTAATATCAATATGGTGTACATGCATTTGTTTATATGCCGCTGCAGTAAGAAAAGATCTTATTGTGGTGTGCTTGACAACTGATGCAAAAGTTTCATCGTAGTCTGACCCATATTTTTTGGTCATATCCTTTCGCTAGTAATCTGGCCTTATACTTTGTTATTTGACGTTTTTCATTACATTTTGTCTTGAAGATCCATTTGCTTCCTATAGCTTTCTTTCCATTTGGTAACTTTGTTAGTGACCAAGTATTATTTGCTTTTAAGGACTTTATTTCTTCTTTCATTGCATTTTGCCATTTTGTTCTCTCTCTTTTTGGAAGATTGCATATGTCACTTAGAGATTTTGGATCTGAGTTGGAAGTTTGGTTTGTTTTTGCTTTGCTTGTAAACTCTTTTCCAATTTTTCCATTTCTTCTTGCTTTAAATCCATGTCATTCTGGTGGAACTCCCTTTATTTATTTGAATGCTCAGAATCTCTAACTGAATTAATGCTTATGCCTGGTTCAGTTTCTTGCTCTTCTGAAATTTCTTCGGTGCTTTCTTCTTGTTGAGTCTTCTGCATTTCATTTTCAATATCTGCACTTTCTGGATAATTCTGACTTCCTAATTGTATGAAATTAAAATCTCCTTGTTCTTCAGTTTCTTCTTTTTCCTTGCTAAATTGATTTTCAAAGAATTTTACCGATCTTGGCACGACTACGTTTCTTCCTCCAACGTAAACTCGATATCCCTTTGATCTAAAATCATAACCGATGAATGTACCTTCAACTGATTTGTCATCTAATTTCCTTCTTTACTGTTTATGGATACAGTAGTAGACTTTGCATCCAAACCTTTTAAATGATTGATATTTGGTCTGACTCCATTCCACAACTCATACAGAGTTTTGTTACTTGCTTTAGTAACTAATCTATTTTGAAAATATGTTACTGTTAGCACTGCTTCTACCCAATGTGCTTTTGGTAAATTTGCATTAATTAGCATTGCTTTGCACATTTCAACTAACAATCGATTTTTTTTTTTTTTTCGGCTACAATACTTCATCTTTTCTACTTATTGCATATACTGTTGCATATCTACTGAAGTCATCTATAAAAGACAGGAAATATCTTTTTCTTTCCAAGCTTTCAACTTCAAAAGGTCCACATGCATCTGAGTGTCTTAGCTCTAATAGTTTTTCGTCTGTAAGATGTCTGTTTCGGGTATGGTTTCTTTGTAAGTTTCACTCTAATGCATGAATCGCAATAAAAACTATGCTTACAATTATTTATTTTCATACCTTTAGCTAAATTTTGATTTGCCATTTTTTTAATTGCTTCAATACTTCTGTGTCCTAGTCTGAGATGCCATTTATAAATGCAGTTTTCATTTTTACACATATTATTCTCCAATTGTGTTACGCAGTTTGTAACTTGTTTATCTATATCTTTAACAATGATGAGTTTAAATAAACCATATGTGGCAATGGCATTTGCAACTATGGTTTGGCCTTTGTTTATAGTGCAAGTATTTTCTTCAAATAGTACTGTAAAGCCTTTACTAGCGAGCAATTTTACTGACAAGAGATTTCCAACTAGGTCTGGGACATACAAAACATTTGATTGACTAAGGGTGTGAACATTTCCCTCTAGAGTTTTCACTAGTACCTCACCTTCTCCAAAACCTTTTGACTTCAACATATGACCATTTGCAATGGTTACATTTTCATTTGATTTTTCTGTAATTCTATAAAATAAATTTATGTCTCTACACATATGGCTAGTTGCTCCTGAATCTACAATCCAAGACATTGAATTGTTTTGTGATACCAATGCTCTTTGTGCGTCATTCTTTGTTACATCAAGTTTTGCATTTTTGCTTGTAACGCTAGCACAAAATTCATCCTTCACATTTTCATTTTTGCTACATATGTTCAACATTTTCATTTTTGCTACATATGTTCAACTTATGTGACAGGTTATTATTACTTTGTACTTTGTTGTTATAAATTGGCTGCTTAGGAGTAAACTTTGTTTTACCTTTGTTAATATTACTATGCTTATTATTAGCATTCAGATGCCAACACTCATTTCTAAAATGATTTGTCTTGTGACAATAAGTACAATATCTTTTGGCTTTAAAATTAGGGACAGCAAAAGTGTTACTTGTTTTACAAACTGAAAATTGTGTTTCAGAGTGTGTAACTGACCCTTCCTTAACATGCATTCTTCTCTCATACTCATCAATTAATTTAGATTTCACATAATCCAGTGAGAGTTCCTCTTTTCCAGAACAGTTATCAATGTACTATAACTTTATGTCACTACACATATGGCTAGTTGCTCCTGAATCTACAATCCAAGACATTGAATTGTTTTGTGATACCAATGCTCTTTGTGCGTCATTCTTTGTTACATCAAGTTTTGCATTTTTGCTTGTAACGCTAGCACAAAATTCATCCTTCACATTTTCATTTTTGCTACATACGTTCAACATTTTCATTTTTGCTACATATGTTCAACTTATGTGACAGGTTATTATTACTTTGTACTTTATTGTTATAAATTGGCTGCTTAGGAGTAAACTTTGTTTTACCTTTGTTAATATTACTATGCTTATTATTAGCATTCAGATGCCAACACTCATTTCTAAAATGATTTGTCTTTTGACAATAAGTACAATATCTTTTGGCTTTAAAATTAGGGACAGCAAAAGTGTTACTTGTTTTACAAACTGAAAATTGTGTTTCAGAGTGTGTAACTGACCCTTCCTTAACATGCATTCTTCTCTCATACTCATCAATTAATTTAGATTTCACATAATCCAGTGAGAGTTCCTCTTTTCCAGAACAGTTATCAATGTACTATAACTTTGTGGCATACTACACAACAAAATTGCTACCATACGGGTTTCTTTTATTTGTTCCCCAATATTGTTTAATTTCCATCCCAGTTCCTTACTTCTTTAATGTGCAATTGCATTGGAATCGATTCAGTGTATTTTATACTGTACAATTTCTTAACAAATACAGTTTACTGGATAGATTGGTTCTTTCATGTACTCATTTGAGTTTGTTCCAGGCATCCTTTGCACTGGTCTCGTGTAACATGTGATACAATTGTGAATCACCAATATACAAACAAATTAATGCTCTGCATTGCCTATCCCTTTTAACCCATATTTCATCTACAGTTTGTGGTTTGGGTTCAAATACTATATCACTTAGGTTTTCTCTGATTAGCAACATTTCCATCCTAAATTTCCACGTTGCATAGTTAGTTTCTGTCAGCTTTTCTATGTGAATATATTCTTTCGACATCGCCATTTTGCTGACTCTTTTGCTCTGTACTTAGTACTTATGCCTTTTCTTTTCACTTATTTCCTAAGCTGCAATATGAAACTAGTTTTCAGTCTCATAATCAAATAATTGATGGTGTAAGTTGAGTTTTGTGTACTTCGAGTTCCAAAAATGAGTACTATGTATACTACTGTATATAAGAACTACCATACGTTAAAACTAAGAAATGATTTGCAACGGTAACTTTGTTAATAATCGACAGACTCTTGAAATAATTTATCGTTATTTATTCTTGAATAATCACACGACAACTAAAATGCTCATGTAAGTTCACTGATAATACTAAACATAGAATGAATGAGTTACTAATGAACAAGGACTGCAGACTCTAAGTTATTGCATATTTTTGCTTTCTATTTAGTCTGTTTTAAACAATCTTACCATGAATTAATATCCGTCTGGCACTTAACACAAAACAGTTTATATTCCAGCGAGAATCCTTTTAGAAGATCATAATACTCTTTTAGAGTTATTTTTGTAAGAACAACAAACAGTGAGTTCCCACACATCACAGCAACACCATCACAACTAATCTAGGGTTGTGATCCCATAATCCTCTGCAATAAGCTTCTGGTTTGTCGGCATCCACACAACCATGAACCCAAACTCACAAATATAAACTTTCAGCAGGTGTTCAATGAAAATAAAAGGAACAAGCAAAGGATGCCATTATCCGACAGAAACAAAGTTGCAAGTTTTGTGAAGAATAAGATCAGGGAAATGACAGTAAATGAAAGATGAGATGAATACTTCTGTGAGTTGTTAGATCAAGAAAGCAAAGGGGATTCTGAGGCTGAAGCAGATGTCACAGTAAAAGATGGAAACACAGGAGAGATCTCTAGAGAAGAGGTGTGTAATGCTCTAAAATCTGTTCAGAATGGTAAGGCTCTGGGAGTTGATGGCGTAACTGCTGAAATGTTGAAATATGGTGGGGACTCTGTAATTGATTGGTTAACTGAAATTTGCCAGTAATGCTGGGAGTTAGGAATGGTCCCTCTGGATTGGAAGGTTGCTATCATTGTGCCTTTGTATAAGGGAAAAGGTGATCAGACTGACTGCAAGAAATATCATGGTATTAGCTTACTGAGTGTGTCAGGGAAAGTGTTTGGTAAGGTCATTATTGAAAAAGTACGGGGATGTTCAGAGTGGTTTTATGCCTGGTAAAGGCTGCACTAAGCAAATTTTTGCTGTACGCATGATGATTGAAAAGTATCTGGCTGTTGGTAAGAAAGTTTTTGCTGCCTTCATAGATTAAGAGAAAGCTTATGACTGAGTAAATAGGATACTTTTGTGGAAAGTATTGTATAAATATGGTGTTACTGGGAATCTACTTAATAGTGTAAAAGCCATGTATGCTGGCAGTAGAGCTTGTGTATGAGTGAATGGTGTTTTATCAAAATGGTTCTCTATTGGTGCAGGAGTCAGACAAGGATGTGTCATGTCACCATGACTGTTTGATATATTTATTGGTGCATGCATGCATGATGCCAAGATGGACAATACTGGTTTATGTATGGGTAATATCTGTGTGTACAGATTGCTGTATGCTGATCAGATTGTCCTGTTTGCAGAGAGCAATTTAAGTGAGGATGTAGGAAGTTTGCATGAAATTCAAACTGAGTATAAATAAAGGAAAAACCAAAGTTATGGTTTTTGAGTGAGGAACTGTTAGCACTGAATGAAATACAAGTCTAAATGGCACAGTGATTGACCAGGTGAATGAGTTTGTGTATTTAGGAAGCATTATTTGACAGAGAGAACAAATTAGATGGTGAAATTAGTAGGCAAGTGAATTCTACATTGAAAGTCATAGCTGCTTTAGGAGGTTTTCACAGGAATGATGGGTTCTCAAGAGAGTCCTGCATGGCTGTGTATGAAAGTATAATTGTTCCTACTCTGATGTATGGCAGTGAAACCTGGGTACTGCAAAAGAGACATAGGAGTCGTTTGTGTGCTGGAGAAATGCATTACTTACACGGGTTTTGTGGCAAGACATATTCTGATCATGTAAGGAATGAAGATGTGTTGCAGTTGTGTAATGTGAAGCAAAATGTTGTTAGCAAGGTGGTGACTAATATTTTTTGGTGGTTTGGCCTTGTTGCGAGAATGAGTGATGAGATGCTTACTAAGAAAGTTTTTTAGTCCAAGTGGCAGGAAAGAAAGGAAGAGGAAAGCCGAGGAAGTCATGGAAAGATCATATTCAGGAGTTTCTGCATGAGAAAAAGATTTTTAGTATGAAGTATAGAAGGTCTTGTGTACGTTGGGTGATGGATGCCAGTGAAGGCCGTGCTTTATATCAAGATCGCTGTAAATGGAGAAGTTTGATACGGCAACCAGTAAGTAAGTAAATAATCAGTTCAAAATTTATCTGGTAATTCGTTTTTCTTTGTGAAACTAACCTGAATCTCAGAGAACAGCTTAGTGATATGTATGTACACTATATTGATAAAAAAAAAAGGCACTGGACACCCCTTCAAAAGCAAATGAACGGATCCGCTGCATTGTTTGGATGCGCGGTACAGCTGCAAATGGTATTAAAACAAACCTGCAGCTGACCGCGATTATATCACACTGTGAGGTCAAGTGAAAATGTCACGACTGGAGAGAACAGACTTTGAGGAAGGAAAGATTGTTGGGTGTTATATTAGTGGATTGTCCATAAGAGAAATCGAGAGGCGTTTAAACATACCCAAGGCAACTGTTTTGGATGTACTGCATAAGTGGAAGACACATGGCGTGCCTGAAACAGCAAACTGTACCGGCAGACCAAAGAAAATCAGCGATAGAGGACGTCGAAGCCTCAAGAGAGTCGTTACAGCTAATCGACAGAGTACTGCACAAGACCTCAGTGTACAGGTGAGTAAAAATGCTGGAACCTCGGTATGTACACGTACCATTCGCAGAGAACTTCATTTCATGGGTTACCGTGGTCGTGTGGCTGCTCATAAGCCTTTCATCTCCACTCAGAATGCTACTAGTCGTTTAGCATGGTGTAAAGAACATTTGTTGTGGACTGTAGATAAATGGAAACAGGTCCTATGGACTGGTGAATCCAGATACACGATCCATCAGTCTGATGGCCGTGTGTGGGTATGGTGGCAGCCGGGGAAATGCTATTTACCACAGTGTACTGTTCCTACGGTCAAGTTTAGAGCTGGCAGTGTACTCACATGGGGGTGTTTTTCATGTTATGGTCCCGGCCCATTGGTTATCGTGCACAAACCTGTTAACCAGCACGTCTACCTCGATATTCTGGACAATTATGCCCTACCAACTCTGTGGCAATACTATGAACCGAGCCTTGTTGGTACCAGCAGGATAATGCAGGATAATCCATAAAGCAAGGACTGTTATGGCATGATTTGACGATAATTCCATATCGTGTGTGAAATGGCCAACACAGAGCACTGGTTTAATCCTATAGAGCACCTATGGGGTGAATTAGAGTGCTGCATAAGAAGTTTGGAACGAAGGCCTACTACTAAGCAACAGTTAGTGGCAGCATTATGTACTGAATGGAAGCACATACCTGTCGTTGTGTTCCAAAACTTTGTTGAAAGCATGTTTTGAAGGGTCAGTGCATGCATTAAGGCCAAAGGTGGACCGACACCATACGAATGTATGTCAATAAATGCTATGTTGTGTTTCTCTTCTAGGTGTCCAGTGAGTTTTGTCAATATAATGTATGCATTAACGAGGCAGTTTTTCTGGTTGTAGAAGCTTTCTTTAATTGGTATCTTATTTTTATGAAGTTCATAGTCCAATAGTTTAATTTTATGCCACAAAGGCTCTTATTAGCTATTAATAATAGAATTCAAGATACTGTGTTTGCAAAACTTGTACAATTATGTGAATGTGAATCTTTGTGGCATGCAATTAAAATATTGGGCTATGCAGCTCGTAAAAATAAGAGACTAATTAAAGTAGGTTTCTCCATCTAGAAAAACTGTTCCATTAATGAGTCTACAAAACCTATAACATTTTCAACAATTTAAAAATAATAGACTTACAAGTCCATAAAAGATTTTAATTTAAGAACTGGCCATAATATATGAGAAACCACATTACAAAATTTAAATTCTTTCTTGTGTAATCAACACTTTTGATGCAGTCTCTAATCATTGAGAGTATTTCTAGATAAAGATCTAGAGACTGACTTCTAAAAATGCAAAACTCAGAAGATATGAAGAATTTTTGAAGCTCCAAGTTAAAATAAAATTTAATAAAATACAAGAATGATTTTGTATGTGTGAAGACAAACTCAACATGAGGCAATGATATGCAGTTAAGACCTACCCAAACTGAACTGTGCATGAAATAGAAACATTTTCAAAGGGATAGTATTATTGGTCCTCAAAAACTGATGTAAAGGTACATGTTATATATCCCCTTCATAAGATGGAAACTGTGTAACACAGAAAAGAACTCACCTGTTGCAACAGGAAGTTCGTATCTACTATTTTAAAACTTATCAGTCCTTTTGAAATACATGCTCTCAACATTCATCAGACATAACATGAGAAGAATGATTGTACACCATCGCAAATAATACAGAGTGTACCACTTGCTACCGAACCCGGCATTTCTTTAATAATATTAACACCAATGAAGAACCAATGAAGATATTGCAATGAAATTTGAAGTAGACTTGGCTCATTTCATGCAAAATGTGATGACATCACAACATGTGCTGGAATTGTTCACCATTTGCGTCCATACAGTATTAAACCCGGCACTGTCCTCCAGCCAGACTGAGTGCTCCTTAGTGGCAGACACATTCGTAAGTGTGGCGCCACTGAGGAACAGCGCCAGCAGGACATGCCTCTCTGCTGCTTTGTTATGCCATTTTTCTGAGCGTGTCTACACAGTGCGGTTGTTGATAGTGAGTGCTTGTTCTTGTGGCTGTTCGCATACGTGTGAAAATGTATCGGTATACTCTGGAAGAGCAAGTGTTTATTGTTCGCACTTATTGGAAAACAGAATCGGTAAAGTCTTGTGAAGAGCTATTCCTGGAAAGATTTGCAGGCAGACATCTACCGAGCAAGTCCACCATTTTGGCATTGTCGAAGAAATTGGAAACCAAGGGGATTTTATTAGATGACCATGCAGGAGGTCGTGCACAAATGTCCAAGGAAACGATCCGGAATGTAAAGGGCCGACTACTTGCGTCTCCCAGGAAGTCCCTTGTCACAAGAAACAGGGTTGTCCAAAAGCACTTGTCAACGTGCTGTGAAAAATATGAAGCTTCATGCATACCATATCTCTGTGGTCAACGAACTGAAAGAGCCTGACCACGTGAAACGAGTAACATACTGTCAATGGTTTCTGACATTTCATCAGGAAAATCTGGGCATTCTGGACTACACATGGTTCTTGGACAAGGCATGGTTTCACCTGTCCGGATACGTCTATTCTCAAAATACCCATATTTCGGCCAGTGAAAATCCCAACATGATACATGAAGAACCCCTTCATTCACAGAAAATTAGTGTTTGGTGTGGAATGACCCTGCGCGGCATAATTGTTCCCATCTTCTTCGATACAACCATCACAACAGCTGCATATATGGAAATCTTCAACACCTTTGTAAATCAATTAGACGATGAAGAACTGTTCATTGGATATTACCAGCATGATGGAGCCACATCACACACCAGTATGGCTAAAATTCAGTCCTTTTTTAGTGGCCGCGTCGTTTTGAAGGGTCTATGGCCACCGCGCTCGCCCGATCTGATGCCTCCTGATTACTTTTTATGGGGATATCTAAGAGAGAGAGTTTACCAAAAGAAACTGCAAACCATAGATGCCTTGAAAGCAAACATTACTGAAGAAATTCAGGCAGTGACGGTGGACATACTGGAAAAGACTTTCCACAATATGGTGTGCTGAATTCAACACTGTCTGGACGCAAATGGTGGCCACTTCCAGCACATATTTGTAATGTCATCACATTTCGCATGAAATGAGGTAAGTCCACTTCAAATTTTGTTACAATATGTTCATTGGTGTTAATATTGTTAAAGAAATGCCGGGTTTGGTAGCGAGTGGGACACCCTTTATAATATCCTTTGTCTGAGTTTGAATGTTTGTCCCACTCTGGTGGCACAGTGAAAAGAGCACTTTCTATTTTAATTGTCGAATCCCTGCCTTAACCAATGTACTTTTTTTTTATTGTTGTTCATTGTTGAAATGTTTTACACTTGGACATCACAAAAAGAAAATACCTGGTTATTAAAAAATTATTCTACATATCTTATTTTTCCTCGTCATTATCGATGGGCTTTCACCTAGTTTATTAATTAAAGCTCATGTTGGTTCTTAGGTTTTCCCTCATGATGACACAAACCAATCGCAAAAATATCAAGGATTTTTTTTTCTTTAATTGTACTTACATTTCGTTTCTTGTTAGGAAATTCATGCCTTTTCATTGTTTTTCTTTCTCAGTATATCTCAGAATTTCAAATATGACTTGTCAATAATCAAGTTTTTTTCAAAAAGTTATGATTTTTATTGGAGGAAATATGTATCATTTTCTTTTACTTTCCTTAAAAGGTCAGAAAAACAGAAGACACGGTGGATTGAAAACATAAATATTAAATGGGTTTAAGGTTTAAAAAAAAAAAAAAAAAAAAAAAAAAAAAAGGAAATTTTAAAAGTTGGAAATTCACTATTCACAAGTTCTAGGTGCTTTGTTCTGCTTCTGCATTTTAGATGTTTTTCATCCTTTCTCATCTTCAGAGTACTATTCTTTCCCTGCTTAAAAAGAACAAGCAAAAACTCTTTATGGAGAGTTAGGTGAACTACATGCTTGTGATTGTGAGCAAGTGCAGTTTGTGGGAACGAATGCGAATTTTCTCCACTTTTATTTTTAATTTGTGTAGGTAAGCTCATTAAAGAAAGTGATTTTATGATTTGTTTGGAAATAGTTGGTTCTGCACTGGTTTCTGAAAATTAAGGGAAAGAACATAACTAAAAAAATACATGATGAAATGTTACAAAATTTGGCAAAAATCTGTATCATTCACTATACATTAGAGACAGACCCCCAAAATGTTTTGCAAAAAATACTTCATTCCAACAAAAATGACCACATACAGAGCCATGTAAAAAATTTAGATGTCAAAATGAAATAATCCAGTTACCTCAGTAAGAAGTGAGGTTACCCCCTCACAACAATGTTTCATGCTGTTGATAATGGCACCAAGAACTTCTGTAGACAGCAGCAACCATTGTTTGTACAAAGCTTATCTAAGCCCCTCTAGGTCTTGATGAGGGGATTGATGGCAACAACATGCCTCCCTAGAGCATTCCAGACATGCTTGATTGGCTAACCTGGTTGACCAATTCCTATGCACAGTGGTCTCTTTTTGAACATATTGTTCTACCAGCTTCACTTGATGAAGACGAGCATTATAGTTTTGTAGGAGAAACATATCTCCTATGGCATCTGCATAAGAGCAAACACAGGGGTCCAGGACATCATCCCTATAGTGTTGACCATTCATGCTTCCTCTTGGAAGCACGTAGATGTTTGAGTATTCACCTAACGAGATGGCACCTCAAACCAGTATGCTACCACCACCATAAGTGTCCCTTTTGGGGGTTATAGAGGGATGATAACATGTCCCTCATTCTCTCCAGATCAAAGAGCACCTGGGATCGCTCTGCAAAGCAAATCTGGTCTCATCTGTGAAAAGTACCGACCTCAATTAGTTTTTCAGTCCAGTTGTCTTGCCCAATTCAAACATTCCGCCTTGTGACAGTGGGTTAGGGGCATGTAGAGTGCTGGTTGTCTACAATAAAGGCATCGTTTGTGAAGTCTTCTGCACAAAGTGGAAGCAGGTGCTACAGTTCCTGTAGCCATGAGAAGGGCAGATCACAGCTGTATCAGGGTAGCACTGTTCCTGTGCACATTTAATCAGAGATGTTGGGCATCCATGGATTTCCTAGCACTAGACCTTCCTTTGTTGTACCTTCAGGAAGCCGGTTGCATATTTTAAAATTGTTCTACAGTTGTAGACAACAGACGGACTTGCATGCAGCCATCTTTCAACTTCCAACTGGTGTTGGCCTACCTCTAGTCTTCTAATACCTCTCAGTACATCTGTTAAATAATGTGTAGCAGCCATTTCAACAAATTTGCTATTTCAAAATCCTTTCTTTACAGTCCGCAAATGATGTGATGCACACTTCTGCAATACCTCTTTTATGCTGCGACTCATTTGCATGAATTGGTGTCATCGCCAGTCATTTTATATATGATACTGTTACTCTGTTACTCCGCATTCCATTCTAGGTCATATACTCAAGTTTCATGTATTTCCAACTTTTTCTTTCACAAATAATCTCGATTTTTCTGCCCCCACCTAATTTATAGAAACCAGTGTAGTTTCAGCAGTTTATGCTGATATTTTAGCAAAAATTTATAAGTTTTATTGGGCTACACTTTAGTTTTAATCAGCTGAGTAAGACTTGTGAATATATTTATGATAGGTTTCCTGAAAGAATTACCTGTTGGGTGAGATTTTGCATACGTGTAGCAGTATCAAACAAATATAATACAATCCGTATTTATTGGTGTAGGAAAAATATCTTCCTGCAAGCTTTCCCATCAACGGGCAGTTTCTTCAGGCAGTTGCAATGGAAAACAGAATCAAACTAATATAGATGAATATGCATATACATAAATAAATAAATATGATATGTAGAACACCACGCTCGCGCATGCCAAGCATGCGGGTAACAACTGAAATGCTACAGTGTATGATATATGATCAAAACGTAATTCGTTAATGTATGCAGAATTATTGCATCCTACTTATTATGCCAAGCAAATGGCTCCAGGCCACAGGGAGCTCAGTTGAGACTTCTGTGTTGCACACATCATGATGTGTTAATATCTCAATAGTTTCTCTAATTGCTGCCGTTCTGGCATCTCTGTATGGAGCAATCTTCCGGATGTTCTGCCATTGCGGTTGCGCTATTTTGTTTCATGTCCCTTTTGTGTTCTACCATTCTCACACTAAAGGATCTTTTAGTGCGTCCCACATAATGTTTAATGGACGAGTCTGGGTGCTGTAGTGGAAGGCTATAGATACCTGCGTCCGTAAGTCTTGTGGAGTCACTTCTTTTGGTGCTGAGTATGGACGCCATTGATTTAGATGATTTCAAACCTACACCCAAACCTCTCGTTCGAAAAAGGTTCTTGATGAAATATGAAATTCTGGGCATGTAAGGAATAGCTCCAACAAATTTTAGCTCACAATATTTCAGTTTCAAATTTACTCAGGACTTTCTTAAGCTGTGTTGCAGTATGTTATGTGCCTTGCACTGAATGTACGTTATATAATCTTGCTTCTCTCCCCTTTTTTTTTTCCAAATGAGTTGTTATGGATGATAGATATTAAACATAAACAAAGAGAACTACCACTGAAAACAAAGGAGGGTTGTGTGGTGCTACCCAAATCAATACCAATCTAAGAAATGTGCACAACATGGAGGCAATTCATGCCAATGATATTTGAACATGAGTGAATAAATTTAGAGAGAAGGGAACAAACATTGATGAGAGATTAATTGCACAAGTTGTTTCGTAAGAATATGAGTATAACTCACCTTCTTGTTGGTCCATTGATTTATTATATTTATTACACATTACTTGCCCAGACTCTGTTCATTTTTATGTCAACAAGGAGGGACAGGCTTTCAAACATTTAGCAGTGTATAAAGACTTGAACTATTTAGTTCATGATGCTTTATTTTTCTGTTTTTATTTTTTTATTTAAAAAAAATAAAAATGTTAGGTGGAGCCAATACTCTTAGATGGTTTGGCCATGTTGAAAGGATGAGTGATGAGATGCTTACTAAGAAAAAACTTTTCAACCCAAGTGGCAGGAAAGGACGGCCAAGTAAGTCATGGAAAGATCAGATTCAGGAGTGTCTGCATGAGAAAAAGATTATGAGTATGAAGTATAGAAGGTCTTGTGTACATCGTGTGATGGATGTCATAAAAGTCCAAGTTGAGTTTTATGATCGCAAATTTGATGCGGCAGCAGTAAGTTAATAATCAGTTAAAAATTTATTTGGTGGTTTGTATTTCTTTGTGGAGCTAATCTCTGAATCTCAGAAAACAGCACTGTGATATGTATGTATGTATTTTTTTTTAATTTTATAAGCCATTTTTAGCAAAGAACTAATTGTTAACCTATTTTATCAAAGAACTGAAATAGGTTAACAACTTCAACACGTTTTAGATTAAAAACCTATTAAGAGTGTTTTTTGACATACTTGTAGGTAGATATGATTGATGAGTTGATTCTCATAAACAAATGCATAACCATCTGAGAGTTCACTTCATCTGTGGTCATAATGCTGTAGATGGGGTATTAAAAGTATTAAACTATTAAAAACTATGTGATGCTAATATCTGATTTGAAAGAAACGGAGGTGGAGGTACACATGCTGTACATGTTGGAAAACTAGGTGATAAAAATTTTTTCCTGATATGAAGGGGACAAAATGTGAGCATGCATTTACTATCCAGAACTTGTGCATAGAATGGAAATGCCCTTCTTCTCCCAGGCTGAAAGAATTCACATCTCAGTAATCAATACAGAAGATATTGGTCACTGGCTTTTGGGGTAACAGTGGTGTCATACACATGACTATGTGAGCATGCATTTACTATCCAGAACTTGTGCATAGAATTGAAACGCCCTTCTTCTCCCAGGCTGAAAGAATTCACATCTCAGTAATCAATACAGAAGATATTGGTCACTGGCTTTTGGGGTGACACTGGTGTCATACACAGGACTTTCTTAAGCTGGTACAGCTTTGAAAAGTAATTTGCTTGTTTTGATCCTGAAAAATCTAGGAGAGGGCCTCTGTAAGAGGCTACAGAAGAAATGTAATATTTACTCAGCAGCACCATGGCAAAGCAAGGTCACACATTCCATGAAAAAAACTTAGGCTATTGCCAAAATGAGTTGGTCAGTGATTCTGCATCCCCTCTACAGTCCTGATCTAAAACCATCGGATCTTATTCTCTTTGGCTCAGTGAATGAGTGTTGCAGTGTATGAAGGTTTTATAACACAGATATCATCAGAGCTTCTTTAAAGAGTTGGGTCATATAGTGCTGTTTTTAAACAAGATTTCAGACTTGGGTTCAGAGATGACACAAGTGTAATAGCCTGTGGATGAAATTATTTTGAACAGTAACTTTTCATGAAGAAATGTTTTGTACATCAGCTGAGTCAACATATCAGTGAGCTATTTGTGTCATGGAGATAGGGAAAACAAATCATTTGGGGAATTTCACTCTTGAGTCATTTCGCATAAATTATGTGAGTTAGTTACTCAGGGGAAAAAATCACATCTGAAAACAATTCAGCCAAGGCACTGAGTGATTCACATGTTTCTTAAAAAGATAGGTATACAATATACATGTTATGTTCATTCTCCACAGAAACAAAGCATTGTGGCTCTTAAAAACACTAGACAAATTTCACGTGACTGTGACTCAAAATTCTTTTCAATTTGCATCCAGTTCCACTCAGTGAATCATTTGCTTCCAATGTCCTAATTTGACAGTTTTATGTTGCTGCATCTTATTACTTGAGCCACTCAGTCATTTTAGTGAATCAGATCTCTTGAACTGAAAATCTGCTTCCATCTTTGGTTTGCAGTGGTGAATTATGAAGTATAAGTATTGTATGTACAGCGTTCGAATTACCCAGTGGTCCATTGGTCAGTATAACTTCTGTCGGACCTCTAAACTATTGATTTTACTGGCCCGGATGGTTAGTAAGTTTTTTTTTTTTTTTTTTTTTTTCTTTTTTCTAATTTGTCACAAGTTAGAAAATGAATTTCTATTTATTTTACCTTGCTGTATGTTTTTCTTTTTAGGCTGCAAACTAATGATAGGTTTAAAAACAAATATTTCAGGTAATTCCATTGAAATGATACCTTATTTTCTGCATATATTGTAAATGTCTGTTCTTCTAATTATAATTTTTTATGGGCAAGTGGGCATTTTGGTGGACCAGTAATTTGCAAATTCTAGTGGTCTGCTGGGCCAGTAGAAGATTTATTTTTAATTTTAGCACTGATGTATATACTTGCATGCAAGCCAACCTTCCCCCCCCATCCCCCACCCAAGTTCAACAGCTAAAAACTGGTAAAATACTGGAACCCAAATATAAACAACTGTAAATTTAAAGATTTTTGGAAAGATGATATTTTTTTAAATAAAATTGTGCAAGTTTCTTAAGAACCTTCCAAGTCCTTAACTTCCGTATTGCTGCCCCAAGTCAAATATCACCGTTGACGACTTTCTCTGCCACTAGATGGTGACAGATCATCACTAATTGGCATGCAATGTGTTTCTCTCTGCAACACAGAACATTTTAACATTTTCCGATTGACCAAGTTTTATTCTTTCAAAAGGATATTCTTTTGAAAAGATCAAAAATATTATAATTACTTTGATTCTATTACAATCATAATGTAATTCTCATGTATAATATAATTATATATCATCATCATCATCAACCATTATCAATCCACTGCCGGACGAAGGTCTCCCCAAGTTTCCTCCACAATGGTCTGTCTTGTGCCAGTCTCCTCCATGTCACTCCTGCATACTTTCGAATTTCATCCACCCATCTCCCATGTGGTTTTCTTCTGGGTCTTTTCCTCTCCCTTGAAATCCAATCTAAAATTTCGGCTGTCCATCGATGGTCTGTCCTTCTGGCAGTATGTCCAGCCCATTGCCATTTCAGGGATTTAACTCTGATCATGATGTCTTCCACTCTTGTCATTTTTCGGATCCATGAGTTCCTCTTCTTATCTCTCCTGGTTACACCAAGCATGCACCTCTCCATGCTTTTTTGAGTTGTCTACAGCCTTTGTATGTCTCTTTTAGTTAAGGTCCACGTCTCTGCACCATACGTAAGCACTGGAAGGATGCATTGATCAAACACTTTTCTTTTAAGACATAATGATATATTGCTCTTGAAAATTATGCTGTTTCTTCCAAAAGCTCTCCAGGCAAGTTTTGTACGCCGATTAATTTCTTCATCAATGTGACCCTCACTTGATATCTGCTGTCCAAGATAAACGTACGTGTCTGTTATCTCCAGCTTTTCTCCATCAATCGATAAATCTTCATTTCTTGTAAAAGCATTGAACATCACTTTTGTCTTCTGAAAGTTCATTTTTAATCCCACTTCTTTACTCTTGTCAGCAAGTTCCTGGATCATACTCTGCAGCTCTGATGGGGTAGTTGCAAAAATGACTACGTCATAAGCAAAACGAAGGTGGGTTAGATAATCTCCATTAATCTTTATCCCTTTGTTTTCCCAGTTCAGTGATTGAAAGACATTTTCCAATGTGGCATTAAAGAGCTTCGGAGATATGGTGTCACCTTGTCTCACTCCCTTTCCTACTTTTATGTGTGCTGTATTCTCAAACAGCCGAATCTTTGCACTTGCATTTTCATAGATGTTATTAATAATATTAATGTATGCATCTTCAATACTGCAGGATTCCAGAGCCATTGTAACTGCTGATGGTTTCACCGAATCAAAGGCTTTTTCATAATCGATAAAAAAAAATTATGTATAATATATAATTAATATATAATTATATATAATACATAATTGTATATAATTTATATTTATATATAATACATAATTGTATATAATATATAATTATTATACATAATATAATTATCATATGTAATGTAATTATCATAATTATATCATAATTATTATATTATCATAATATAATTATCATATAGAATATAATTATCTACTTGTCATGAAATGTGTTTCTCTTTGGAACAGGGAACATTTTTCGATTCGAATAACAGGTATTATTCATAAATGAGTGGTAGGCAATGCACGTAACTAACAAACAAATTAAGAAGAAGGTGTTGTAGAACGCGCTAAGTTATGTATAAAAGATATGCGTAACTTAGCGTGTTCTACAATACCTTCTTCTTAATTTGGTATCATTCATAAGTACCATTATATATTATTAAAAGTATCATTCATATTCCAAACATGTGGTAAATATTCCACATGTTTCAAATATGCGAGCTATAAAAACAAACTTCCCGCTGAAAAATCACCACAAGAACTGCGCAGACGGGCACGAAAAATTGTGATCTAGACTGACGATCTATCGCCATCTAGTGGAAGAGAAAGTCATCAACGGTGATATTTGACTTGGGGGCAGAATACGGAAGTTGAGCCCGATTCACTATGGGAGCAGGGGCGTACTGATGGCCCCCACGCAACCCCCGCATTGGAGAGGGGGGGGGGTCATGGCTAAGAGGGCCTTTGACCTCAGCAGAAAGATTTTACAAAAAATTTGCGGAAACTTCATGCAAAACTGGTTAAATAAATAGCCAAGAATTCAGGTATCTTTGAATGACGTATTAAAGAGAAAAGCAAGTTTTGCTTCTTTTTTCAGTAAATAAGTGAAATTTTAAAAACTATTTTTGTTGCTATAGTTCATAAAAACTGGATGACGGGAAAGCAGCTGTTCCAGAGGACTTGAGCTGGGACTGATTTACGGGCGAATGTTGGGGGCATGTGCCCTGTGCCCCGATCTTTGAGGCCCCCCATTATATAGTTACATACACTGCTGGCCACCCAAAATGCAACACCAAGAAGGAAGCATCCGAATGGCCTGAAATTCGCAGCATGCGTCACCCGCAAGAGGAAATGCAACCGATTAGCATTGCAGGGCATATGCAAATCATGTGCGCCCGGCACACCACCGAGAAGCACTATAAGAAGGGTGCACAGAAGGCGGGATGTAAGTAGTGGAAGTGTGTTGTGCTGCCAGACCTGTGTAGTGCCTCGTCGCAGAATACGGCAGTCATTCCAGCACGTTTCGGAGTTCGACAGAGGACGAATAGTGGCTTATCGCAACAGCGGTTTATCGTACCGAGACATCGCCATCCGTGTGGGACGACATCCAGCCACAGTGAGGCAAGTATGGATTCGGTAGGTGCAGGAGGGACGGACGGACGGACGGACCGACCGACGTGAGCGATTGCCACAGCCGCAGCACACCACCGAACGAGAGGACCGGCATGTTGTGCATCGGGCATTGACAGCTCGCACCGCCGCATCACGAACGTTACGTTAACGCGGGAATTAGGGTGCGTTGCGCAACAACCTGTGTCAGCACGTACCGTTCGACGTCATCTGCAGGAGCGGGGACTTGTCTCATAGTGCCCATTGCTCCGATTACCATTGACGTTACACCACCGGCGAGTGTGGCGGTAGTGGGCCGTTGAATGCCGCACCTGGACTATGGAATGGCACGACTTTGTCTTCTCCGATGAATCCCGCTTCTGCCTGCAACACCACGATGGTTGGATCCCCGTGTGGTGGCACCACGGCGAGAGACTGCAAGACACCTGCATTATGCATCGCCATACTGGTCCGTTGCCTGGCGTTATGGTTTGGGGCGCAATTGGATATGACACCCGCACTCCTCTGGTATGCATCGCCAGTACACTCAACAGCCACTGCTACATCTCCGACGTTTTGGAGCCTGTAGTCCTCCCTTAGCTGCAGGATCTGCCAACGGCCACGTTTCAACAGGACAATGCACGCCCGCACGTGGCACGCATCGAGCAACAATTCTTCACGGCCCACCAGGTGTCACTGCTGCCGTGGCCCGCCTGTTCTCCCGATATGTCACCCATCGAACACGTCTGGTCACTGATCGGCAACCGAGTGGCCTGGCAAGCACCACCTGCTGCTATGCCGGATGAACTGTGGCAACGTGTGGAAGCAGCCTGGACCGACATACCCCAAGCCCACATCGAAAGCCTCTTTCGTTCGATGCCGCGGCATGTAGCAACCGTTATTGCCTGCCATGGGGGGCCTCGCAAACTATTGATGTCTGCGTGTTCTGCAAGTCGCACGGGCCTGTAAGCTCAATCGTTTCATCTTCGTATCTGTTGTTATGTGTCCAGTAAATCTGGCTTTGCTATCTCGTGTCCATCTTGGTATTGCATTTTGGGTTGCCAGCAGGTTACATTACTTGCTTTCAGTCTATCTGATTCACGCTGTTCATCCACTGAAAAAAAGTTAAAATGGTAATTTCAGAACTGTATGTTGAAACACTTGGGAATGACAATTATAGTTTCTACAGTGCAAATAAATAGAACACCATATTATTGGCAAATTAATGTCTTAATCTGCCAATAATAACTATGTAACCAATCCCAGCATAAGAATGTAGGGTGCAACCAATCATTGTCACTTTGTAATGGAAGGAGGCATGGCCTAACACGTTTTGCAGGGGATGGGGGCTGAAAGCCTCTTGCCCAGGGCTCCAAACTGTCTAAGTCGGTCCCTGAAATTGAGGCCGTTTTCATCAAAAGTTCCTTTGCATGTTTATTAGGAACAGAAACGTGTGCAAGAAATACGCGTATAAGTTCAGTGAGCGGAATTTTTATACCAATGACAATAAAGTGCATATATTTGCCCATAACTATGCATTCTTCAGAATATAATGAACTGAAAGATGTTCTTTGCTGGAACAAAGAAGCACAGTCATGTTTTTTATGATGGTCAAGAAAAATTTTTTTACTCTGTGCAAAACATTGTGATATTAGATTAAATGTGTTTTTTATATTCAAGAGTAAAGAATTTAGGTAGTTTTACGTGTTTTATGCCACAATTCTTAATTATTATGTATTTATTTGCTTCTGTTCTATATTTTCATATAAACAGGAAAAGGTCATCAAACACTGTCACAACACAGTTATATATTGTCTGTATGTGATCATGAGGCATTTGTAAGAGGCTGGCCTTTTATATAGTTCTCTAAAACAATAAAATTTCCATGATATCATTAACTTTGGTGTAAGTGTTTTGGAGTACTTTGTATCAGTATGAAAGTAGGGAAAACATTTTAATTGCAAAGTGCACATTTGTATTTCACGCAATAAAATAATAATTTTGGTTTTATGAAAAATTCTTGCAGGTTCCAAAGAATTTGAAACCTGCAAGTAAGCTAGGGTGGCATGCATTAAGTCTAGCAAATAATATGGAAGTTAAAAATGTTCAGTAATTGAAAGCTAATAAATTTTCGCAAAAGGGCATCAAATTATTTTTCATGCGGGTGAGAGAGAGAGGGGGGGAGCTCGAGTGTTTTCGGTACACCACTGTATGGGAGTTTCCAAATATTTCCTGTAAGCCCATTTCCATTCAAGTTGCATCATGAATGTAAACATAACCATCAAAATCGTCATGTCTGTTTTTCCTTCATCAAAATAATAAACCAAATCATCATCTTTACCATGTATGGCATTAGTACTTAAGATGAAGTTTTTGAAAAAAGTATGACTTTGCACTCCTGTACCACCACCACAGGAGGATGTAAGAGGAGACACCCATGTTTTCTGTGAAAATACCAAAGACAGCTGATACATTGTGTCCCTCCCCTGACAGTGAAGTGATGTATCTGGTGCCTGACTGACTCACTCTTTCCCCTAACAAAGCTGGGGTGGCATGCTGAGATTCTTACAGGGGAAGTAACAAAGGGATAACTTCTTAATCGATAGCAAGAAATCCCCTGGTCTCACTATGAATCAGGATGGTTTGTTTCTTGGAATTGTACACTGGGGGCAAAAATTTTTCATTGTTTATTTATATTTTTAACAGACATGCATATCAGCTGACCCTTTCACCCTTAAAAACAAATTTTTTCTAAAAACTTTTGGCTTGTATGCAAGTATGTATGTATGGTAATTCTGAAATCATAAAATTGAAAAACATACTTGCTATGTATGTAAATCTTGTGTGATAATATGGTGATACTTTTATTTTCTTAATATTTGCAATTTTATTTTTCCTTCCCTACCTCTTCCTCCCACCTTCTGTTCCCATCCCTTGTGTATGTGTGTGTGCGCATCCTTCACACCATCATATTTCAGGCTGCTGGGCCTGCCAGTTTCTTCTCCAGCTTCTTCTGATTTCCTTTGAGTTCCTGTCCATGCTGTTGTGTTCTGGTGAACATTTATTTTGTTAAAGTTGCAGCTGCCTGAGAGCAGTAACGTCACAGAAGCAAAATCTCGTCGATACTGCTCCAGCCTCCAGTCTGTACTCCTCTGTTCCCCAACTGCCACAAACAAACCAGCATGCTGATCGTTAAATCTTCGGTGCCTTCTGTGCTCATCAATGGGCAATGTAGTTTGCATTGCACTACGTCACTATATTTTCCAGAGAAATTTTGCAATTAGCACTTTGAGTTATGTCTTTTAATTACTAAGCATTCTGTTTTCTTGGCTCTTAACCACTTGATACAAACGTAATTCTCTCAATGTTCACTGCTGCTGGCCTGTTGTCAATTCTTGGTGGTGCCTCCTTTTGTCCTCTACCCCTTTTCCTTCTTCCCTCCATATCTCTTGTGTAGGATCCAGTGCTATAATATGCCACAAGGAACTGTTGGTTGTTGTCTTATATACTGTGTGCACACTCAACAAGTGAAGAATGTACAATGATTCCAAAGTGAGAGTTCAACTATGCCAAGATATCAAACTACTGAATTCAAATTTGGTAAGTTGCCTTTCTAACTGAAAATTTATGCTAATGAATTTTCAAAGTTTCAGTTCAATCTGTATTGTATAACATTTCTTAAACTCTCATATCATTCAGTGGAAGAACTGATTTCGACACTTTTCAGGAAGAGTCCATCATAGATGCATCATGCATGCATGTCACTGCAGACAAATTTTCACTGCATACAGCCAAAATTTTTGAGTGATGAATTAATATCTCTGCTTGAGTTGCACACTTCATCTCATTAAAAAATAATGAGAATGTTCCACAATATTTTAGTAACTTATAGAAAATCCCTAAGCAACAAAAATGCCGTGCCCTTGGATAGATAATGCTATTTGTTTTTGACTTAGTAATTCTAAATTTTTGCAGCACCATAGAAAAATAATATTTGTTCTAAAAAAATTAGTAAATCTCAGTCATGATCACTTTCACCTGTAACCAAGAAAAACAATTTCTAAACTTTCTTCAAGAAATAGAGATAACTTGGCAAAGTTAGGTATGTGCTTTTTCTGTTGAATAATGAAACTGTACCTAGAAAAATACATTAAAACACTGGTATGTTTTTGTCTATCTGAGGTGAAAAAAATTTTCTAGTGCAACTTCCTGATGCAAAGGTATTGTACATATCAACATAGCTGATTTTGGCTTGTCACTTTCTGACTTATATTTGGCACATCAAAAGATTCTCAAAAAATGCACTTTGTTGTTTTGAATCTAAACTCAACATATTTTCTGTCAGAGTTTTAACACTTCAGGAGTTAACATCATATATAATAACCAGGGCCTGGATGTTGATGACCTAAAAAATCCCCTTAAAAAGATGAAAAAATGGCCTTAAAAATTGAAGGAAAAATTCCCTAAAACAGTTTGTATTATTTTTTTTTTCAAAATTATAAATTAAATAACTTCGATCTTAGGCAATTCATAAACTAGAATTTTGGCTTTTCTTTATAAAATGCACTATGAAACCTCAGAAGAGAAGAAAAAGCAAGTAAATACCTGTTACACATGAATTGCAATGATCTGTACACTAGTCACTTGCAAGTACATCAGAATTATACTGAACAATTAGATGGTTTTTAACATCATCAAAAGTTAAGGACTGTATATTGTTTGAAAGCAGGTTCTTATACATTGAGGAGCTCTTCTCTGTTCTGGGGGTATTAGCAAGTTCTTATGGGGTTCGGACAATTGGCCACCTGGACAACAGTTTTTGGCTACAAAAGTTTAAGGGGTCATACATGTGTATAAAAATTGCCATTGGTTGGCCCTCTAATGGGAATTGAATGGAGAACATGTTCTGTGTAAGCGAAGCAAGAATGTACTTTAATGCTTGAAAATAAAAGTGTACATTCATGAAAACAAAATAAATTACTTAGTACAATTTTTAAAACTACTATGTTCAACAAAACAAAGATTCGGAAAAGGATGATAAGGTGGAATTTTTTTAATAACCCTGTGCTTTTACTTAGGAACTAAATGTTTACATAACATGGCAAGTAATTAATATTGCTCTTTTACTAGCTCTTTTACTTATGCATAAAAATGCTAATTACTAAGCCTTATGCCTAAACCCTTTTAACAGTTTTTATTCTACCAATGTCATATTCATAATGTTTATCTATCAAGTCAAGTTAATAATATTGCACTTTTACTTAGGCACTAAATATTAATCCATAGGCCCTTTTAACAGTTTTTGTTCTAAGAATATCATATGCATAATGTTTATGTGTCAAGTTAATAATATTGCCCTTTTACTTTGGCACTAAATATTATTTAATAGGCCATATGAATTGATATTTGGTGCCTAAGTAAAAGCACAATATTATTGACTTGAGTTGATATGTAAATGTTATGAATATGACATTGGTAGAATAAAAACTGTTGAAAAGTCCTAAGCCTAGCTAGGGCATATGAATCGATATTTAGTGACTAAGTAAAAGCATAATATTATGAACTTGATTTGATGCATAAACATAATGAATATGACATTGGTAGAATAAAAACTGTTAATAGGGCCTAGTAATTAATATTTTTATGCATAAGTAAAAGAGCAGTATTAATAACTTCACGTGTTATGTAAATATTTTATTCCTAAGTAAAAGCACAGCAAAAATCCCATGATTTTGTTGAACACTGTAGTTTTAAAAATATACTAAGTCATTTATCTTGTATTCATGAATGAAGTTTTATTTCTCCAAATTAAAGTACAATTCTTGCTTGGCTTGCATAAAATGTTTTTTTGATTAGTTCTCATTATAAGGCCAAGAAATGGCAAATTTTTGCATGGCTCCTTAAACTTTTTGTGGCTAGTTGTCCGCCGTCTTTCAGCTGGAAAATCATAAATATTTCTTAATGATAATGAGGTATGAGAAAAAAAAATTGTACACATCAATTACTCAAGTAGGGAGAAATATAGGAACACTATAATTTTTAATGGAGAGCAATTTCATGTCTCTAAAACTGCCAGTTGACCATGGCCAGTTGTCCATGTAGCCACTTGTCCTAAACTCAGTTCTTATACCTCTACAATGTGTCTCGGTAAATCTCTTCTGTGCTGCAACTTTAACGTCACACACTTTGCAAAAGAAAATTACTCCATCTAAAGAAAAAATGTCCTCCAAATTTTGTAACTAGTTTTTATAAATGGCAAAATTTGGCAGGTTTGCACTTAGGCATCGTTTAAAATGAAAAACCACTCCCTTTCCAAATTGAAAGTGATATTTTCCCACAAAAAATTGAACCGTAAAATCTAGTAAGAACCAGTTACACTAACCTGTTCTGCCAGATGGTACATAAAAGGTTTGGAATGTCAGCAACAGTACAAGATAAGAAGCTCTGAATTTGAATTATTTTGTTCACTGCCCTCTTTCTCAGTCCCTTTCAAAAGTGGGCAATGGAAAATCTTTTCCCCAAAAACTGGATAGCACTATAAACAATGTCTTGAACAGAGTTACCAGAATGAAAGTTTTTTGCTTTTGTCATCTGGCAATCTTGATATTGAGTACTGCAATTTGAAAGCGTAATCCTTATGAAATTTTGAATTTTTATTAAAAATGACAAAAAAAAATGCAAATAAATAACCTAAAACAAAAAAATGCTCTGAAAATTTTTTTTAAATGCCCCAAAACCTCAAAACTGCCATAAAAACTCTAAAAAAATGCCTTAAAAGAGAAAAAAAAAAGGCCCAAAAGGGGGGAAAATGCAAATGCCATCCAAGCCCAGGCCCTGGTAATAACATATGTACTACCAACATGAAATGCTGTCTTTTCTGCATTGCTGTCTTTTGTGAATGTCTCATACTTTTATAACATTTTTGTTGCATTTATCTATTTCATTGTTGTATAATGCAGACATTTTGGTCAGAAAATTTACTAACCTTAGGTGTATTAATGATGTGAAAGGTCATTAATACACCTGAGGTTAGTTAGTAAATATAAATGAAAAATATAGATGAAAAAAATATAGATGAAAGTATATAGATGAAAAATATAGATGAAAATATAGGCAAATATACAGGGTGTGCTATATAAAAGAGGCCCAAGTATAATGAACGACAACAGTCAAGCAATGTTACTATACATGGTAAAGAATAGTGGAAATGACAGAAAACAGGAGTAATTTACCTGCGTTTACAACAATTGCTGAAAGTGCTGTCCTCCGACATCAAGACACAGCTGTACATGACGGAGCATGTTATTTGTAACAGACACTGCACACCAAACGCCTATCTTTTGGTCGTACAGAGGAGTCTCCATTGTCCGTCTGAGATTTGTGTTGGTCCAAATCCTGCTGTTTTGCACATTGACATACCCGGACAGATGAAACCATGCTTCATCTGTCATGTAATAAAGCCTTGGGTCCATTTCACAACTGACAATGGTCTCTTGAAACCACTTACAATATTGCATCCATTTTGCATAATCAGGAGTTTTAAGTTCTTGGAGCGTCATAACTTTGTACAGCCGAAAATGCAATTCTACCTTCAGTATGCCTCGGCATGACGTGGCAGATATTCCCATTGCAGGCGATAATCGGCGAATCAACTTCCGAGGGCTTTGTAACATCATTGTGCACACATCCTTGATATTGTCTTCAGTACAAATTGCCTTGGGTTTGTTCCTTTTCCTGTTGCACACCGTGCCCAGTTTCATGAAATTTCCACGCTAACTTCCTGTACCACTGATTTTTCCGATGCTGCACAATGTGGAAATTTTTCTGTAAATAACTCATTTAAAACCTTGTATGAGTTACTTCTGAAATACTGTTCCGCAGTAAAAATCCGCTGTTCCGTAATTAAAATCATTTCCGTTGTCTTTGTTCTCTCTTCACTTACCCTTATGACAGCGTACCTACACTGCTCTGGCTGTGACTAACCACTCTGGAGAATTCTTTTGCAGCTGTACACGCAGAACCCGGTTAGAAGTGGAACAAAGCGGTTTTAACTGGAAACCCGCCTAACAAAGTCTGGCCATGGGGCCTCTTTCATATGGCACACCCTGTAGATGAAAATATTTTTCAAGAGGACATGTGCTCTAGAAATAATCATGTGCATTGTTGAAATAAATAAATAAATAAATAAATTGTAGAATTCACATAAAGGATAATTAATAACAAAATAAAATTTTAAAATTTGCTATGTTTTTTGAGCAGTGATTTATTTGCCTTTTTAATGTTCAGCTGAATATCTACCACAACCAGTTATTGTGAATGACTCTGTACAAGATGTGTTGCCACCTAGATTATCTCTGCAAGAGAAGTGGTGATTTGCCTTTGCCTTTCTTTCGTATAGTTATAATGAATAATTACCAACTATGGATTAACAAAGTTGTTCTGAACCTAGAGTCACCTTATAGCTAATGTGCCATGCATATGATTATTATGACTAACTGCTAACTCTGAATTCTGTAAGTTCTTTAGAAGCTAGGGTGCCTTGTGGTCGATGAAGATGTCTCACCACTGTACAAGCTGTGTTACCACCTACATTATCTCTGGGAAAGAAGTGGAGAATAACTTTTGGTACTCACCCCCTCCCAACGTGCATACTCCAGAAAACCTGGGGTGACTTAATGGCTGTTTCACCACCTTATAAGCTGTGTGCTTCGACCTAGAAGATTTCTGAAATTCTCTCTCTCTCTCTCTCTCTCTCTCTCTCTCTCTCTCTCTCTCTCTCTCTCTCTCTCTCTCTCTCTCTCTCTCTCTCTCTCTCTCTCTCTCTCTCTCTCTCTCTCTCTCTCTCTCTCTCTCTCTCTCTCTCTCTCTCTCTCTCTCTCTCTCTCTCTCTCTCTCTCTCTCTCTCTCTCTCTCTCTCTCTCTCTCTCTCTCTCTCTCTCTCTCTCTCTCTCTCTCTCTCTCTCTCTCTCTCTCTCTCTCTCTCTCTCTCTCTCTCTCTCTCTCTCTCTCTCTCTCTCTCTCTCTCTCTCTCTCTCTCTCTCTCTCTCTCTCTCTCTCTCTCTCTCTCTCTCTCGCACATACACACACACACAAAATCTGACCGCCAATAGTGGTATAACTATACCATCGGGATTAGAGGAAATGCTATCCCACACTCACCAACCCACTTGGCCAGCGTGGTGAGTTATGGCCAAACCCCTCCAAAATGACTCCACAACTTAATTCTTGGCCCTCAATCTCCGGCGGCTGGAATGTACCTGGCCAAGGCGGCGTCCAGTGCGACATGAAGGCACGTATAATGGACGCTCCCTGTCTTCTGATTCAAGGCTTCTTGAATTGGAAGAGGAACTACAAAGGATCAAGTGGGACATCGTCAGGCTAAGTGAGGTAAGGAGAAAAGGAGAAGATCTCATTGAACTGAAAAGTGGACATCTCTTCTACTATCACGGGACAGATACTGGCAGAACTAGTGGTGTTGGATTTATAATAAACAAGAAACTGAAGGATAAAGTTGTAGAAGTTGAAAGTTCCTCTGACAGAGCTGCACGACTCGTTATCCAACTCTCGAGAAGATACAAGGCTCAGATTATTCAAACTTATGCACCCACCACAAGTCATCCTGAAGAAGAAATTGAAGAATTTTATGAGGAAATTCGTGATCTAAATAATAAAGGTAAGCAGCACTTAAACATAATTATGGGAGATTTCAATGCAAAAATAGGGCAACGGCAACAGAATGAAACTTCAGTAGGTAAATTCGGTCACAGCAACAGAAACCAACGTGGAAATACTCTCGTTGAGTTTGCAGAGGCAGAAGGGTTTTTCATCTTGAACTCCTTTTTCAAGAAAAAGCCACACAGGAAATGGACATGGAGACATCCAAATGGGATGGCAAGTGAAATTGATTTTATTATGTGTAACAAAAAATTCGTCATAGAAGACTGCAGTGTACTAAACAAGTTCAACACAGGTAGTAACCATAGATTGGTGAGATGTAAGATGCACCTCAACACTAAACTCGAACGTAACAAACTCATAAGACAAACAAAATGTATTGACATAACCAACCTTAAAAAACATCGTAATACCTTCAAGTTGGAACTGAAGAACAGATTCTCTGCTATAGAAGGCCTAATATTGGAAGAAGTGGATATTTCTGAGATTAACAGAAAAGTAACCAAAGCTCTTATGGAAACAGCAACAAAATTAGCTGGGTCTAAGAACAAGTTGCATGTGAACAAATTATCAGGAAAAACCAAAATGTTGATGCAAAAAAGAAGAGAGATGAGGACAACTAAAGAAGATGTGACTTTCAAAGTGGAATATATAGAGCTATGCAAGACAGTACGAAAAAGTATCACTGAAGACTTAAGGAAATTCAACTGTGAACTAGTGAGGAAAGCAACTGAAAACAACCAAAGCCTAAAGATAGCAAAGGGACATCTCAGTAAGGGAAGAAAACAAATTATGGCTCTGAAAAAAGAAGATGGTTCTGTAACAAGAAATAGAGGCGAAATCTTGACAAAAGTGAAAGATTTCTACTCCAAATTATATGAAAGGGATGATACATGTACTCCAGACATCATGGAAGGTACCAGTACCAGAGTTCTTCTAGTCCTCCCAGCAGAAGTTGCACATGCAATCAAGAACAGGAAGCGGGGGAAAGCTCCAGGAGAAGATGGAATTACTGTAGACATCATACAAGAAGCAAGTGAAGAAATCGAAACAGTACTCGCCCAAATTTTCACTCGATGCCTTAATGAAGGGAAGATTCCCGAGGATTTGAACATTGCTACAATGATCCTGCTACATAAAAAAGGTGACATTGAGTATCTCAGGAACTACAGACCTATCAGCCTCCTATCAGTAGTTTATAAAATATTCACTAAAGTTCTTTCACACCGCTTGAAGGTAACACTGGACATTACTCAACCGAGAGAACAAGCTGGATTCAGGAGTGGCTACAGCACAATAGATTATATCCACGTACTGAGAGAACTAATTGAAAGAGCGAGGGAATATGAACTTCCATTGTGCATGGCTTTTATCGATTATGAAAAAGCCTTTGATTTGGTGAAACCATCAGCAGTTACAATGGCTCTGAAATCCTGCGGTACTGAAGATGCATACATTAATATTATTAATAACATCTATGAAAATGCAAGTGCAAAGATTCGGCTGTTTGAAAATACAACACACATAAAAATTGAAAAGGGAGTGAGACAAGGTGACACCATATCTCCGAAGCTCTTTAATGCTACATTGGAAAATGTCTTTCAATCACTGAACTGGGAAAACAAAGGGATAAAGATTAATGGAGATTATCTAACCCACCTTCGTTTTGCTGATGACGTAGTCATTTTTGCAATTACCCCATCAGAGCTGCAGAGTATGATCCAGGAACTTGCTGACAAGAGTAAAGAAGTGGGATTAAAAATGAACTTTCAGAAGACAAAAGTGATGTTCAATGCTTTTACAAGAAATGAAGATTTATCGATTGATGCAGAAAAGCTAAAGATAACAGACACGTACGTTTATCTTGGACAGCAGATATCAAGTGAGGGTCACATTAATGAAGAAATTAATCGGCGTACAAAACTTGCTTGGAGAGCTTTTGGATGAAACAGCATAATTTTGAAGAGCAATATGCCATTATGTCTTAAAAGAAAAGTGTTTGATCAATGTATCCTTCCAGTGCTTACGTATGGTGCAGAGACTTGGACCTTAACTAAAAGATACATACAAAGGCTGCAGACAACTCAAAGCAGCATGGAGAGGTGCGTGCTTGGTGTAACCAGGAGAGATAAGAAGAGGAACTCGTGGATCTGAAAAATGACAAGAGTTGAAGACATCATGATCAGAGTTAAATCCCTGAAATGGCAATGGTCTGGACATACTGCCAGAAGGACAGACCATCGATGGACAGTCGAAATTTTAGATTGGATTCCAAGGGACAGGAAAAGACCCAGAAATAGACCACATGGGAGATGGGTGGATGAAATTCGAAAGTATGCAGGAGTGACATGGAGGCGACTGGCACAAGACAGAACGTTGTAGAGGAAACTTGGGGAGGCCTTCATTCAGCAGTGGATTGATAATGGTTGACAATGATGATGATGATGACACACTATCTACCAACAAGTAATTGGACACCTGTGATAGCAAAGGAAATCGAAATTTATTCACCTTCAATAGTTGGTGGAGCCTCCACGAGCAGCGATTACAGCTGCGACCCTCCGGGGCATACTCTCAACCAGGCATGTACGACGCCTAGCGGTATTTTTTTCCACTCGGCTTGGAGAAGACAGGTCAGTTCCTTCACCGATTTTGGACGGTGGGGCCACCCCTTAAGTTGACGCTCCAACTCGTCCCAGAGGTGCTCGTTAGGGTTAAGGTCCAAGCTCTGCGCAGGCCAGTCCATTCGATTTACCCCATTGTCACCATACCAAGCCATGGTGGACCTCGCAACATGACAGGTGGCATTGTCATCCTGAAAGTAGCCTGGGTCCACCCCGTAAAACTGCCACAACGTAGGAAGCGCATGGTCATCCAAAATGGTGCAGTAGGTCTCGGCGTTGAGTCTACCAGGAATTGCGACCAAGGGTCCTGTGCCATACCAGGAGAAACACCCCCATAGCATAATTCCACCGCCGCCGAACTTCACAGTTGGCCCAATACATTCTGGCAGGAGGCGTTCTCCAGGCAGACGCCAAACCCAGACCCTGCCATCCGAACGGTAGAGGGTGAACCTTGATTCGTCGCTCCAGAGAACCTGTTTCCACTGTTCAATGGTCCACTGTCGACGTTCTTTGCACCACGTTAGCCGAGCAGCACTATTGGACTTGGTGATCAGAGGCTTGTGGGCGGCAGCATGTCCATGATAACTGATAACTGAGCAGATGGGCTTCCTTACAGATGGTATTCATCGAAAGAACACTCCCAGATGCCTGTTGAAACTCCTCACGGATGGGGCCCATCGATTTGGTGCGGTTCTTCCGAATTTCTCTGGCCAGCACCCGTCGGTCTCTAACTCCCAGTTTTGTGGGTCTGCCGGGTTGGGGCACATTCCGACGGTCACCTCTCATCTTCCACTTGCCAATCACGTAGGCCACTATCGATTTTGGGGACTTCAACTTACTGGATATATCACGTATGGATCGGCCATTTCTGTGATACCCGACGATTACACCCTTCTCGAAATCGGAGAGCTCCGAACTGCATGGCATCTTGCATGCGACTGGTTGCGTTGTTGTTTCCCACACGATATTTAACAGCGGCGGCCATGACTTGTATCAGGACCGCAGATATCGTCGATTGCAAGGGTGTCCAATTACTTGTTGGTAGATAGTGTATATATATATATTCAGACTAATTACTAACTCTGTATTTGCCAAGTTCTTCAGAAGCTAGGGTACCTTGTAGCCACTGAATGTTTTTCACAATTGTATAAGCTGTGCTCCCACCTAAATGATCTTTAGAGAAATGAAGATTCATTTATGGCTTTCCATTTGATCATTTTTACTAATGACCAACTGTGGAGTTGCCAAGTTCTTCAAATGCTATGGTAACCTTGTAGCAGATGTAGCCATTTCACTACCGTGATAGTTGTTATAAATGACAGTGTATAAGCTGATCTTTCACCTAGGTGATATTCACAAAGGCATGTCACTTTTGTTTCTTTTTTATGGTTGTTATAACAAATGACCAACTCTAGATTTATCAAGAACTTCAAAACGTAGAGGGACCTTATAGCTGATGCAACTGTAGTTGTTTCACTATTGTGCAAGACGATTTCTGGAAGAGAAGTGAGATTCACTTTTTTGCCTTTTCCCCAATACACATGTTGTTATGATTAATGACAAACTCTGGATTACCAAATTCTTCACAAGCTGATGTAACATTGTAGCATATATGTCACTACTGTGATAGGTATTATGAATTACTCTGTACACGATGTTCTTCCATCTTGTTGATCTCCACAAAAGGCATTTCACTTTTCCATTTTCCATGTATATATGATTGTTATAACTCATGACCAACTCAAGATCTGTCAACAAACCATGCTGAATTGAATATTTTATGTTTCAGCATGAAATAATGAGTTCTATTCTTTTTAAAAATCAAATTATACATTGCTTCAGACCTATTCGTGTGTGTGTGGGGATGGGGCTGAAAATTAATTGATTTCATGTGAAACAAGGGATTTTGACTTGGAATTAAAAGGATTTTTTTTTCTTTTTCAGGTCCAATTATATTTTTATGTATAATATTCTTCAACTGCAGAGTTAATAGCGTCCTTATCAGAGAACTTGTCTCACATAGCAGTTCATTCGTTGATGAAGTTTTAAGGCTAGTACTTGATCTTTAACTTATATTTTCATAAAATATCTATTTTTGAACTTGGATATCCACTGAAGTAGGAAATTATTAAGAACACCCAATAACAATCAGACACGGGCCATCCTCACTTACGTACGCAACTATGATGTTGAGACGACTTCATAAACTGCTTGCTGCAAAGGATTCAGACATATACAAAGTATAGATAGAAGAAATATGGGGAATACTTGTGAATTAAGTGACTTTGAAAGAGGCATGGAAGAGGGTTCTAGAAGGGCAGGGGCAAACGTCTTGGAAGCAGAAAACCTTCTCAGCTATACAACAGCTTTATCACGGGTCATAAAATAAGGTTGCCGTCTTATGCACGATTAGAATAACTAAAAGTTAAAAGAACTGATGCTCCTGTACACACTAAATGTGGTGAAGGTGATATGAATGACAGGTTAAAACAAACATGAGATCTTTCAATCCCTCTTGGGATCATCGTCACATGTGCTCTCAAATTAGTGATTCCGACCCTTAAATAACAGAAGGGGGAAGTGTCATGAATCAAACTGTGTGTTCACTGCGCATGTCTGGTATTGTTCAGGCGAAATTCCGAATCGCTGAATGGGTGATTGTGTCATCTGGTGTTAAGGCATTCAAAGTGTTGTCTATTTGAACATTATTTGAGTCCCTTGGCAAGAAATTTTTCCAAGAATTGGGGATGTACATAGGTATATAGTCGTTACAACATTGATTGCCCTTGATGAAAATTAGCGAGCTCTCTGCAAAGAGTAACAAGGTTTTGTTCCATGGTGGTGTAACGATGGAAGCCTCCTGCCAAGCTGGGAAATATGAACCCTTGTTGGTAAGGCGTGATAACGCAGTTTTTTGGTTTCGAGTCTTAATGTCATAAAGGTGCTCCTTCATTCTGATGTCCAACGTCCTCTGAGTAGATCCTATGTAAGTGAGAGAGGTGGGTCATCTGGCTCAGTACTGTAAAGAGGTATGTTATATACTCCATGACGGGATCCCTGTTTGATTTGATCGCGGTTGTTGCGAATGATGGAGTAAGTATTTGATGTTTTGAGGCCAAAATCGATTTTGTGACGATGACACATGTTTTTCATAATGCGAGTGACGTGTGGGTTATAGCACATAGACCCAACAAATTTCTTATCTCTTGTTTCCCTCACAAGTGTGGACCTGGTTGAGTTTCGAGTCTCTTGTAAATCGAATCCACCAAATGATTTCCATAGCCATGGTTTTGGGCGATTTCTTTAATTTTTGCAATTTCTTGTTTCTTCAGCCGGTTGCTGGAGGAGTGTGTAATGGCTCGTTGTATCATAAAACGAATGGCTGCAAGTTTATGACATAGAGGGTGCATAGAGTTGTAAGGGATGATACTAGGGGCAGACATAGGCTTCCTGAGAACTGAGGTTTGAATAGTGTGATTTGTAATATTTCTGGTTAGCAAGATATCCAAAAACGGTAAGCACAAACAACAAAACAAGTAGTCAGCGGACTTTCTGTAAATGGGAACGACTGGTTGATGTAGAGAGCTTGGGTGATTGGACAGGGCTGTTATAACACCAAACATTCTCGGCTAAGCAACAACAACTGTATCGAGGGTGTACATTGAGTGGTGCACAAGCAACAAAACATACAGTCAGTCTTCCTGTGGGCAGAAACAGCTGGTTGATATTAGAGAGTACTGTTGGCAAGAGAGGGTTGTACCACTATGTCAAGTAACAACACAGTACAACAGCAGTATCAAGAGGAGAATTTCAGCATACCCAGCCTGCCATACATTGGTATGAATGGCCTACAGCAGCAAGTGCCCCCCGCTCTCCTTCGTTGTACCACTTGTCACTGCTAAAAACTGACAAAATCATCTACAGTGGACATGAGAACCTGGTCCAATGAATCACATATTCACTTAATACACTTAAATGGATGAGCTAGAATATGGCATCAACATAAGAAATCATTGGATCCTAATCATTGTAAATGCTAAGATCATTACATCACATAAAACACATAAGCAGATTCTATATGCTGAGGCTTTAGCAATTGAAAATTTTAAAACAAAATGCTGTAACAATAATACACCAACAGAAATACCATATGCATGGAAACATCTACTTGAAAAAGAAAAAATGAAGACGTTAAAAAATAAAAATAAGAAGAGAAAGACGAAAGAAAATGAATAATCTATAGGAACAATTAGAAGATAAGGACTACAATAGATGGCATTACAAGTCGACGCAGGAATAACAGAACAAATAGATTCTGCGAATATGATGCAGGCCATGGCTGATAGTGAATCTGCACAATCCTTTTGAGCTGTAAAGATCACATATTTCGAACGCCAAAGTACTCCATTGAAGAAAACATAGCCTAATGTCGAAACATGTTTGGATTGAGGAGGATTTCGTTTGTTGATTTCTTTTAAGATTCAGGTTTTAATTTGGTTTTATCCTTAATTGATTTTATGTATCTTTCATTGTAAATTTCATTCCTTTTAACAAAACTTTGAGTGTTGTTAACCTTATATTGCATTCCCGGCAGTCAATACGTTCCAAGCCTAAATGCTTTATTGTACATAATTTCGTTTACTACAAGGTATTTTTAAAAAGAAGATTTAAATAGTGAAGTCAGAACAATGATTCAAACGCTATTCATAACCTACCCAAGAAATATCGAGCTTCCAAGGCCGTATGGGGTAAGTCCGAATTTCTTATCAAATACAACAATAACGTATTCCTAAATGCGTCCTCGTCTAGCAACCACTACGTATGTAATAAAAACGTGCGTAACAGTAATTTCCTGCTACACATTATATGTAGTAAATACAATAAGCTTAGCATTAAGCTGGAGGAGGCAGAGTAGTAGTATGAGGTTAGTTTTTATGTGAGCATTGGGTTCTCTAACACCTCTGGAGTGGCATTTGTTCGCTATAAGGTACCTTAACCAGACCACACGCACCCATACATGTTGATAGTGTTTCCTGGTGGAAAGGGCTACTTCCAGCAGGATAGTGTGCCATGCTACAAGGCTTAGATCGTCACACAGTATCTCCAGAATCATGGTGGTGACTTTCAAAGGGTTAAAATGGCTCCCCAGATCGTAACCCAATTGAACACCTGTCATATGATATTGTGAAAATCATTTGTAACAGATATCTTCCTCCAGCAAACATTCAGCAAATAACAGATGCCATCACATCTGCTTGGCTTGAAGATACCTGTATAAGGATAATCAGCACCTCTTTGAATCCATACCACATCAAATCCAGGTTGTTCTGATGGCCAAGGGTGTCCAACACATTATTTGGTAGGTGTTCTTAATAATTTGCTACTTCAATGATATGATATTTATCACTGAAGTATATATATTTGCTACTGAGTATTATAAGTTATTTTTTACATGAAGTATGTTAATGTTCAATCTTAATTGCCTTCTACATAATGTGTTGTACGTGCCCTAAGGAAGCAACCTTTTCATTTATAATTCCTTCCTATTGAAGTTATTGCTTGTGTAACATGGTAGTGTAATGAAATATTATGCATACTGAAATTTAATATCTCCTTATACAGGTAGAAAATTTAAGTACAAATCTTTTTTTTTTTTTTGTAAGATAAAAAATATAAAACCCTAATACACACAAAGTTGTTTTGAACATTTAAGTACTGTACAAATTAATTCTATAAAGTAATTAATATAAGGTCTGATTTATTCAGAAATTAAATTTAATTCTCTTTCTAATGATTTTTTACCACTTGCATATGTTTTTAGCCTTCTAATGATCCTTAGGGTAGGTTCTCCATGATTTCACAGATTTTTTTTTTTTTTTTTTTATGTTTGGGTCTGATCTTAATACTTTTCATCATCATCATCAGGAATTTCCACTACTAAGTGGATTTCCTAGACCATATAGTTCAGCCAGAGTCTTCCCCCACTTTTCTCTATCCAAGGCCATCACTTCATCCAGTCCGTTATTTTTTAAACTTGATTTAATCTCGTCCATCCACTTTCTTCTTGGCCTTCCTCTTTCCCTCTTTCCTGGAGCCTCCCACTCCATCAGAATTTTAGGAAGTCTCTCTGATAACATTCTCCTTACATGGCCGAACCATCGCAATCTTTGCATCTCAATAGTTTGAAGAATGTTTACTTTAACACCCATAATATCTCAAATTTTTGTATTATGCACTTTTTCACATCTGGATTTTCTTGCAGAACGCCCCCAGAAGTCCTCTGTAGCCAATAATCTTTGTTGATGTCTTTTATTCAGTGTCCACATCTCTGCACCATATAAAATGATACTGTGTACAATTGCAGAAAAATGTGTCTTTTTCTTCTTGGAAAGACATTGCTGCTCCAAAGGACAGGATTCAAAACAGAAATAGCTTTCCTGCCCTCCACAATTCTCCGATAAATGTCATGATGACATGTACCATCCTGATGTATTATGGTTCCGAGGCATTTAAATTCCTCAAATGTTCTCAATGTAATATTATTGATTATTTCAATGAAGTCTCTGGAATCATAGGACAAGTGCTCAGTTTTATTTTCGTTAATTTTAAGTCCCAACGGTCATATTCAGAGATCAGTTTACGAAACATATAAGCAACGTCATCCTTATTTTGTACCAAGACTACTTGATCATCTGCAAAGAGCAAATGGTACACGAAATCATTCTGGAACTGTAATCTCAAATTTCTGTACTTCGCCAACCATTCTCTGAAACAAACCTCAATATAGATCTTAAATAATGTAGGGGACGTACAGCATCCCTGTAAAAGACCTTTACCACTCACAAAAACCTCTGATAGTTGTTGTCCATACTTGATAATACACTTATTGTTGCTAATTCAGCTATGAGCTGCATCTTAACAATTAAATACAATTTTTTCATTAATTCATAGTATTAAGTTGAATCTGCCTAACTTGGGAAGAAATAACTCTTCTGTTTCACAACAGAAAATTATTCTCTGATAATCTTTTCCTAGGAATTCCATAAACTTTCAACCATTTTATTTTAAACATATACCTTACGTTAGATGGCACTGTTAATGACATATTCTTCTTCCTTTCTTTAAACCTATTTACTTACGCTTGTTCTTTTAGAACAGAAAGAAACGTGTCTTATTGCCTGAGAGATGAAATATGTTACTGTACCTCAGTAAACAAAAGAGAACAGTTTAAAATTTGCCAAATGCATTCCACCCCGATATTTTTTTTTTTTTTTTTACTGTCAGCTAACTTTGCCCGAATTTTCTTTTAAGTTTGTGTCAGTATAATGGCTTAGTATGTTACTTTTCTTAGGTGGAAAAAAACTAGATGAAAAATGCTAAATTTTTTCATTCATACTAATTCAGTTTGAATGTAGCGCTGTTACTCAATATGAAGCAAAAATATTGTGCTTCACAAGGAAAGTTAGTAAATTTAAGTTGGAAAACAGTTTAATCATTCCACAGAGGCATTATTTATGACACTGTCAAAACAAATATTACGTAATGGAAGAAAAAAATGATGAAAAGGATTTGTCTGATGGAAAAAATGAAGGTAAAAAGAGTTGTGTTTTATTAAGACCTGTTCTCAGTGGTGATGGCTGAGAATTATTCTTAGCAGCCATAGGATATGTACATGATATTAGCACTCAAAGTCTCAACCCTAAATACACTTAATAATTGTACTCATACTCCACCAGAGAAAAATGTTTGACAATGCATAGCATTGATGCTTTTATCTCTTGGAAGTAGTGTTGAATGATTTCATAAAAAATACTGCTTACCAGTGAATGTTGAAAGGATTTAAGTCAAGGTTCATGGAAACTTATGAAAGGAATGAAATCATCTCTTTTAAAACAAGTATGCACTAGATACAACTGTTTATGAAGCTTTGAAGTTCTTAATGTCACTGATACATTTCAACCACATGAACTGCCATGCAATTATGGGAAAAAAATACATGCATACATACGTACCACTAAGCTGTTCTCCGAGATTCAGAGTTTAGCTCCACAAAGAAATACGAACTACCAGATAATTTTTACTTACTATTTCTGTATCAAACTTCTCCATTTACAGCGATCTTGACATACAACTCGCGCTTCACTGACATCCGTCAAGCGCCTCAATATGAAGCAAAAATATTTTGCTTTATATAAGGCCTTCTATACTTCATACTCATAATATTTTTCTCATGCAGACACTCCTGAATCTGATCCTCCCATGACTTCCTTGGCCTTCCTCTGCCTTTCCTTCTTGCCACTTGGGCTAAAAAGATTTTCTTAGTAAGCATCTCATCACTCATTCTTTGAACATGGCCAAACCACCAAAGCATATTATTAGTCTCCATTGCTACCAACATTTTGCTTCACATTACACAAGTGCAAAAAGGCCGCCCCTGTGGCGCAGTGGTCTAAGCGATGGCCTCTGATCATTCGTCCGAACGGGGCCCGGGTTCGAATCCCGGTGAGGCATGGATGTTGTGTTTGTCTTACGGCACTGGCTCTCTCCCTTCCCTGGAACCAGTGACCCTAAATTAGGGACGGGCAACTGCTTATAGCCCATTGAGTTGCTCACAGTGGTCGTTAAACCTCCAATAAAAACACACACACACACACACACACAAGTGCAACACATATTCATTCCTCACACAATCAGAACATGTCTTGCCACAATCCCCCCCCTCCCCGTAAGTAATGCATTTCTCCAGCACACAAACAACTCCTATTTTCTTCTGCAGTACCCAGGTTTCACTGCCATACATCAGAGTAGGAACAACTACACTCTCATACACAGCCATGTGGGACTATCTTGAGAACCCATCATTCCTGTGAAAACCTCCCAAAGCAGCTATTACTTTCAATGAAGAATTCACTTGCCTACTAATTTCACCATCCAATTTGTTATATCTGTCAAACATGCTTCCTAAATACACAAACTCATTCACCTGGTCAATCACTGTGCCATTTAGATTTATATTACATTCAATACTACCAGTTCCTTTCTCAAAATCCACAACTTTGGTTTTTCACTTATTTATACTCAGTTTGAATTTCATGCAAACTTTGTACATCCGGGACAACATACTCTGCAACTTACTTTTGCTCTCTGCCAACAGGACAGCGTAATCAGGAAAAAAAAAAATTTAATAATGGAATTTCAGCATTTCATAATTTGGCTAAAAAGTGGAACAAAAAAAATTATTATTGGCCAGATAGGAAATGCTGAACCAAATGACAATATATTTTGATATTGTGGTGAACAATAAAATTTCTAAGGCTCCTAGTGAAGATCAAAAAATTTTGTTTGCAGGGTGAGAAAGATAATGCATAACTGCTTTGTTGTTATATACATCTGATAAACATAAAATCCCATTGTGTACATGATATTTAGTGCAAGACACTGGCAAAAGGAAAAGCATTCATGAAAAATAAAAGGGCTAGATGTCTGGTGACATACAAATACAAAATGTAAATCTTGTCTTTGCAGTAATGTCACTCTGGAACTTGGTTTCATCTGCCTCATTTGCTTGTGTTGTTCTCCTACATGGGCACTGAACAAAGAAGAAAGATCAAAGTTTGGATGAGGGGGAAAGGGAGGGGGAAATTTGTCTATCATACCAGGAATGATTGCAGCTTTGCGTATACTTTGACTTTGAGCAACAGAGCATATAATTTATTTTTGTGCAAGATGCTCAACTGTGAATGCATTTTATAATACAGAGGAGGGGCTTTATGAACTGTCCATCATAAGAAATGATGATGAATTGGTATCATATGATGATGACCTTGGTCGGCCAGTAACTAGTGATAGATAATAGACATAACAAACAAAATAGCATTTATAATATATCAATAGAGCATTGCTAATGTCAATATTCACTTAGCTGTTTCTAATATTAGTATGCTATTTAGAATTCAAATAAACTCTGAGGTTACTCACCTTTCCACCTAAAATCTTTCAGGAGGTTTTCATCTCGTTAACGAACATTTCAAACACGTCAATTCGTTTGTTACAGCATGGTTCGAGGCTTTAATGCATTCTTTAAAACTTGTGAAAACTCTTATTTTCTCATGTAAGAATGTGTCAAACCATATATACACAAAGATTTTTTGAAAACATGAGCACAGATACCCAATTAAAATGCAACTGGTTTAAGAACCTATAGTACACAATTCCTTAAAAAGAAATTTCCTTTAAAAAACTCAAACATCCTGTTAAAAATCCTTTGCCACAACAATTTACATATCAAACCATTGATTAACGAAGAAATCCTAAAAGAACCAACTCTTCTGAAAAAATGAACAAAAATACGATCCGCCAGCAAATTTAACCCTCGCCTCACAAGGCAACAACATTCTCTCCGAGTACTTTCTACCTCCTCCGAGGCCATTCTCAAGGAGTGTCTGCAACAACCCACTGCTCTCATCGCCCTCCAATGCAGTGAATGTTCTAGTCCTCGCATTGTATCATCTCATCTTGTTCTTCACAGATCTGCCTTGGTGGCACCATCTATTGGATGATTCAGCTGCTACTTTTTCCATTTTGTTTCAGCAATCTGCATTCTAGGGCAAACTATTATTATTTTTATATTATCTTCCTTTAATTTGTCATACTAATTTCATTTCATTTCCTCCCCCCCCCCGCGTCCTTCTGGTTTTCTGTTTTAATTAATTCTTTCCAGCAGGATTAAGCTACGATCACTATTTTGGCAAAAGGCGATGAATTAATCTAAAACGCGCGAGAAAATTAGCGTCCTGTCGCAAAATGGCGCCAGACATTTAAATATCATAAAGGTGATTGTGTTCCGAAATTTCCGAAAATTTGGACTCCCGTATTCCAGGGGAAAAATTAAAATTCCGCCGCTAATTTGTGGGTAAAAGTATTCCATCATACAACGGAAACTCCGTCATGCATTGTTCGGTCTGATGGTGTCGTGTCAGTTCGTTGACAACAACGATTCGTCAACCATTCGTCGTGCATTAGTTCGTCCACTACGACGATTCGTCACGCGTCAGTTCGTCGACAAAAGAGGCTAATTTTTTTAGCATTTTTGCTACAGCATTTTTTGAGCCAGCTTAAACTCTGCTTTCCAGTATATGTTTAAACTGTTGGGGTCGTTGAAATTACATAGCCTGTGCCTGTTTTTTTCAATCAATGCAGTTTCCGCTAATCTTAAATGCCTTTCGGTATGACAATTATCAAAAATTGTCATACCGAAAGAGAGAGAGAGTGAAAGCATATTGTTTGAATCCTTTCCAACACAAAAGAGTTTTTCAAAGCAGAATTTTAGAAACAGAGAAAAACAGTGAAATGTGAAATAGAGAATGCATTTACAGCACCTAGTGGAAAATTTTTACATACATACATATAACTAAGCTGTTCTCTGAAATTCAGAGGTTAGCTCCAAAAAGAAATACAAAATACCAGATAGTTTTTACTTATTGTTGCTGTATCAAACTTCTCCATTTACAGCGATCTTGAGCATTATTAAAAATACAATGTGCACAGAGTTCTTTGTAGCTGTATGCAAACATCTACAAAAAGATTTTTTTCAACTGAAGTTCTAGAATCAGTCGAGCATCCATAATGCAGAAACAGCTGCTAACGCCCACTGGTGGCAGAAATATGCATTGCAAAAATTTGCAAATTTTATGCAAAATGCTCCTCATCGTGGATGATATCCAAGGTTGAAATAATTTCTGTTTTGACTTTATTTTTTTTTATTTTAATTTTATTTTAAAAACTAGGTTAAGAAATTCTGTATGATTTCATGTTTTTAATATATATAAAAAAAAAACCTTACCTTTGAAGCACTAGGTAGTGAATCTGAATATGTTTTTGTTTAAATATTCAGTACCTTTATTGCACATTCTTTAAGAATTGCTCTTTTCAAAGTAGTTTGGCCAGTAGTAGATTTTGCATTAGTGCCAAGTGAACACTAATCTTTGCTTGTTACAAATTTCTTGAATTCACAGAAAATTGTGAACATTATTAGTAAATTTTTAGTTGCATCATCTATTTCATGGCTTCAAAAAAAAAAAAATGCTGTCTCAATTCTCTCAAAGTTGTAACATACTGGGTTACGTATAAAAAGAATCGAAGAACTGTGTATTTTTGATAATCTAAAATTCAAAATTTATCATATAATTGAAAAAAGTGTATAAATAAATTACATATAACCAAATTGAAAAAGCAATACTACTACATTCAAAAAGTTCCGGAACTTTTTGAATATTTGCCAAATGTCAGTGAATTAGTCATTCCCCGCTGAGCAAGCAAAGAGCATGATGTGACCGACCAGCAAGAACCGGTTTGATCCAGCTCCAACATGTACAGCGTATGTGCATAGTTAATGATTACCGGCATTGGAGTCTCTTTATCGCGAAGACAACGTTGTTGAATTTTGAACAGCGTTCAAGTGTAAAAGTTTGTCTTCTGCTCGGAAAATCTTTCGCTGAGGCTTTTCAAATGATTAAGTCAGTGTACACTGTACAATAAGAGTGCAATAAATCAAACTAAAGTTTATGAGTGGCATCGACGATTCAAAACCGGGCGACAGTATCTAGGATGATGAGAGGTTAGGACGACCTTCAACATCCACAACGGATGAACAAATCGCCATTGTCAAAGAAATTGTGAAAAATGACCATCGAAAAACTGTTGCAGTGATTGCAGAAGTTGCCAGCATCTCGGTTGGAAGTTGCCATGCCATTTTAACAGAGAAACTGGTCATGCATCACGTGTGCCAACAAATTGTTCCCAAAAACCTGACAAGAAAAAATGGATGAACGCATGCAAGTTTGCGGGGATAACATCAATGCAGTGGATTTAGATCCTGATCTCTTGAATCGATTGATCACTGGCGATGAGAATTGGTGCTTTCTGTACAACCCTCATTCCAACCAACAGTCAAAAGTTTGGAAATCGCCATCGTCACCACAACCAAAAAAGTTCAAGGCAGACCGCTCCAAAGGAAAGGTCTTGTTAACAGGTTTCTTCAATTGCAAGGGGGTCATACACAAGGATTCCTTCAGCATGGTCGTACAGTCACTAAAGAAGAGTATGTCAACATCCTGAAATGTTTCCGAGAATCAGTAAGATGCAAGCGACCCGATCTTTGGAAGACCAACTCGTGGGTGCTCCATCACGATAATTCGCCGGCTCACAGATCCTTCCTGATGTCCTATTACCTGTCTAAACATCACATTCCTGTTCTTCCACAACCAGCTTATTCCCCTGATCTCACCCCATGTGACTTTTTCCTTTTTCCCCAGATGAAGAATTCGCTTAAGGGGCGACACTTCTCAAGCTCCGAAGAGCTGCGATGGAGGCACTGGAGGATGTGGCAAAATAAGGCTTGCAATCTGCATTTAAATCTTTGTATGAGCGCTGGCAAAAATGCATAATTGCACAGGGTAACTTCTTTGAAAGAAACACCACATAAACAGGTATTAACTATACTCATTCTTTTTTAATATAAAAAGTTCTGGATTTTTTTAAGTACTGGTATATTGGGACTACTACAGAATCACGTATAAAAGCAATAAACATATAACCAGAAAACATATAACATTGTATTGACTTCACTAATTGTAGATCAAGCAGTGAAATTAATTACTTCATTGTTTCTGTTACAGATAACTGATTCACATTTGCTGAAGGTCACTTATCCACAGCCTTTTGTCGCACCCCTCTCTACTGCCAACATAATCGGATTTCTTAACATCAGCTTCACCCTGCATGATTCTGCTTGCCACTGTGTCCCTCCATATCAGTCGACTTCAACCATATGTTTCTGTTGGAATGAAATGGCTGTGGACTTGTGTTGTGAAAAAGTTACCCATGACTGTTTGTGCTTGTGTGTATGATAAAATTTTCATTTTTTTTTACTTCACATCACATAGAATATTAAGTTTTGGTGCATTTTAACTCTTTCATGTAATTTATCTTGCATTAGAAACTTCATATGAGGCAAAAAATAATTAGGAAATATTCTTCTCTTAGTCATAGTTACACATATATACATAATTGCCATTATTATTCATTGCCTGTTAGCAAGAGATGCTTATTTTTCATGTTGAACATCAGGTCAAGTTATCTGGAAATTATTTTATTTACAACTCTGTCTTTTAATAGCTCTAGAATGAAGGTTTAATTTTAAACAAAATGAGATTGTAAGAAAAAAACAGGAAAACATTTACAATGATTTTATTTTCACAAAGAAAAAAATAGTAGAATGTATTTTGCTATTAGTTATAATAGCCATTGATGTCATATTTAGATAGAGTAATGCAGTCATACTTGAGTTTAACCTGAAGCATGTTTACTGGCTTTGCTGACTTCAGTATTTTTTTTTCATCTCTGTTATTGTAATATTGAAATTGATAAAAAGGGGGAGGGGTCTTGCTCTGCGGGTAACTTGCATTTTATGCCATAATAATTCATGTACTGCTAAACTATATAACAGGTTAAATCCAAGTAAAAATGAAGATCTGTCTGATGACATGTGTTTTATACATTTTAAGTTTCATGGTTGACAAAAGTAGTAACTGGGAGTTTGTTTAATTGCACATCCTTTTTGTATTATGAGGAAAGAAATGTGAATTTTGTTAGTGTAGTTTATTATTTTATTTTTATTTTTCCCAGAACTGTCCAACTTAAAGAAAAATTGTGATAAAATTTTTGATCAAGGAAGATTTTTGTTTAATCATAATTTAACTTTCTGAAATATGCATCATGACAAATATTTTAGTAATGATTCCTATTATGTTTTATGCGTTGGTTGATAGTTTTGATAAAAGTCAGTTTGTATTAAATGGTGTTTAGTTCAACACTGCAGTATACTGAAATGTAATGTACTGCACTTTTCTTATGGAATTCGATATGTCTTTATTTATATATGTTATTTCATTTTTTTATGTTTTACTTTTGTAAAAGTTATTAATAGCAGAATACCAATCTCCATGCAAAAATAATTTTTATTCAATTCCTGACTGTAAGAAGAAATTCTTTCTAAATGCCCCTTTTTAAATTTAACCACACTTTTTTGTACTTTTGATTTATTTATTTTAAGAAGCAATAACAAAAAAACTGCTGTATGTGATGAGGAGGTCTCATGCATGTTCTGTGAGCTATTGTTTATAATTCCTGAAATCCATAAGAAGACATCCTATATCAAGAAGAAAAAAAAAAGGCCTTTGAAGCAAATTTTTATGTGTGTCAGTGCAGTACATAATAATTTTCTTGTCATAGTTAAAAATTTGTGTAGTGCCCAGAAATAAATTGAAGTATTTTGTTTTACCTTTTTACACATTTGTATTTATACAGTTGTTTTATGATAGCATTATCTCCAAAGTAGTTGCATACATAATCTGGTTTATTGTTATTATACCAATCAAAGAAATTATATTCTGTTCAGTGACAAAAGAACAGCAGTGAGTGATACAGTTTTATTCTAGTTATATTATAGGTTACTTGAGTTTAAGTGGGGCAGGCTATGATTGAGTCATCTCCATCATGCTCAGTAAATATATGATAATACAAGTAGGATTAAATTTTAAGGGAAAGTAAATTTGGTTGAAGTGGTATGAAAGCTGTATGTGAAAATCCCTTTTCTCTGATTTCAATCAACTGCCAAGTTATCTCTTTCCACAAGTGCACGTGAATGACTTGAAACCAAATTAGTGACTTCAAAGTTATTAATTAGATTGTTTGTCTTTCCTTTGCGGCATCAAGAATCGTGTGGCACTTGTACCCTCAGGTAGGGTGAACTTATTGAGTTAGAAATTGTTAAAAATTAAATACTACAAACTTCTTTTAGGTACAGCACTATGTTCTTTTCGTGGATAAAATGTGGATTTGTGTAGTTAAATTAAACATTTTGGTAGAACAAGTAAGGAATCACATGCACACACAGATTTTATCAAAGGGTCATTTATCACAAAAACAGGATCAAAATTTAGTTCACTTTTGAAACCTTACTAACTGACTGTTGAAAATTATTAGTCAAATAAATGCAGCATTCAGTTGAAGAATTCAATATATTTCCTTTATTTTCCAAGTTATTCACAGTACCTTTGCTATTCGGAAATTTCAGTGGCTGTCAAAGCTTGTTTTCTGTGTTTTCACTTTCCATTTTGAGGTTTGTAGGGAGTAAAATGTGCATTTCAACATTGTTACCAGAATCTTAATTCAAATATTGTGTTTATATGCTGAATTTCATGGGCTGTTATTAAACATCATATTGAAGACAGGGCTTAGATGTTTTGCAGGCTCATTGACTGGTCCTTTTTCTTTCTTTCTTTGTGTGTTTACTTTCTGTAATAAATCTATTGATATGAAATTCTTAACCTTAGGCTTGAACTGAACCTAAACAATAACTTAAATTGCATGTTTCAACACAATTTGTATTGCTCTCAATCTTTTCTTGTTGTTGTGTTTAATTTTCAGTAACTATTAAACATTCATTAAATGTCCATGCTAAGTTTTACATGTATCTTTTTCATCATAGTAGTTGCTATTCTTGCACTGTAGTTGATACATAACATTTCCTCCCCCATCTCATATTATTATTCATGGCTTTTGAATCATATTTATTTTCTTCTGGTTTGAGTTTTAATGCCTTTGTATGTGTATGTCTTTCTTAAATGCTTATGCATGCTGCTGTCTTATTTTTTCATAAGGTGAGTATAAATATATACTTTCTTTTTTTTGTTATTCACCATAAAGGTAGCTCTGTTCTGCAAATTGTTTTGAGGAAATAAGTATTTTTCTAATGCCTTAATTGTTTTTTGTTTTTTTTGGGGGTTTTTTTTTTCAGAAATTTGTGTGAACTGTTTTGATGGTAGTGATTTAACTCTTCTCACCTAGTCATTATCTTAGGTTTTTCTTTCTTGAAATTGACATAACCTTGGCAATCCATCTATCTTAATGCAGTCCTTGTTACTTTTGTGATGTTTTTTTTTATTTTTATTTTTTTTACTTAAAATGAATATTTTGCCTTGATGACTTGTCTTTCTTATGATTTTCACATTACTTCAAAAGAAGAGTTATGGATGTTGTTTAGCTGGTGGGTGCATTTATTTATTTATGGTTGATGACACTAGATTACACTATATCCATTCCATTGCTCAGAGTCACTTTCCAAAGCTTTGCTTGCATTCTTTGATTTTCTCTCATGGCCTTCACCAGCACTTTGCCAAGGTTAGCCCCTTCATTTCTTCAACAAGATCTTTTTTTATACTAGGAATGAGAAAGTAATGAACCCTTAAGACAATATATTTATTTTTTCCCTAACAGCTCACTACAGTGTGGTGAAGGTGGGGTTGTAAATTCTGAAACATTTTTATATTCAATCTGGCTTGTTTGTTGGTATTAGTAAGGTGCTGATATTATTTTCTGTTTCCCAAATTGCTTCATGTAAATGTATGGTGGCAGAATGACTTTATATAGTTTTGTATTTCTCCATGTAATGGTGTAATGAAGGAGGAACATATATCTTCTGATGCTGGTAGTGGATCCAGTTTATGTATTGGTACTAGTAATGGGATTGATATTATATTCTGTATTTCCCATATTGTTCCACATTAATGAATCGTAGGGGATGATCTTTATCACTTATTATTTCTTCTGTATTTAGTTATGGATTACTTAGTAGTAATACTTAGTAGTGATGATGGTCGCACGAGAAATTTTCTGCAAAACAGAATGTTAGAATCACAGGACCATAACCAGGGAAGGGCCCTGGCAGGACAGTGCCCAACCTCTTTTATATCCTTTTCCTACCGTCAATCATTAACCATTCCTCCCAGCTTCTCTGTCTGGCCATTGCTGTATTGATGGGAATATCAGCTTTCTTAAACCATATTCCCCACACTTTGGGTAGACTGAGCAATTTTCCCCTTTTGCTCGAGTCTTTTTACATATGAATTGTTCAAATCCTCTGTCAGGCTCTCTCCCTCTAATTTTGTTTCATAACCTGCTAAACATTTCCTGTTAGCAAGAAATAATCCCATTTATTTATTCTATGTGATTAAAATAACTTCATCACTAAAATCTTCCTTGTGTAAACACTTGAAAACACATTTTATACAAATCACACCCCAGTTTAAAAGTGGGGGCTGATAATACGTCAACATTTCAGAAGACTGAAGAGACAATGGAAACACAGCATCTACTACTGTTATCTGTTGAAGCTGTGCCTGTTCAGGTCTATGTCTTTTTAGCACCCTGTATGCATTTGTTGTCTTTATTATTTTTTTCCAACACAAATTCCGTACTCAGTAGAACTTCCTCTTTCATTCTGATTTATAGCAATTCAATAAGCAACTTCTAAGTTCACCCCTTGATGTACTTCGATCCTGTAAAATATGTGGATTCATCATTGCTTTGTGAAAACATTATTAAGAAATAGACAAAAAATTATAAGGAACAAAGTCAGGATATTGTTAGGTAAGAACTTAATAGAAATTTGGAATTTTTCATAAAAACTTTGTTGCAAAGCCAAGCATTTTTTATGTATTTTTGAAATATACTTGTAGGATATGACATATGGCGAGTTAAAATATCTTATTTGCGGTTTTTCTTCGACGTATATTATCACAGTTGATATTATTTCTTATTTTTTTAATGTGAAAGAAAGGGGCATTTCCAAGTTTTTCTAGCTAGGAACAAGTACTAGGAACTTATTTTTAACACACATGTGCACACACACTAAAAAAAAAGCACTTCTCGTAACCATGCAAATAATTCAAATCACTAGAAACAAGTTCTGCCTTAGTAAAATCTGAGATTGTTAAGTACTATTATAAGGTGATACCTAAATGGCAGAAACAGAGTGAGTAGTAAAACCACAGCACAAGATAGTTCCATATTAATGGGAAAAAATTTAGTACTTTACAATTATAGGTTATGAGAAGAATCTATAAAAAGTAGTGTTGATTCCACTTAGCTGAAGATTTTTATTACGCTAAACTTCAATGGCAAAACATTATCTAATATCTAAAACCATTGAAATATTAAGAGCCACAATTAAAGGTATATTTAACTTTTTCCTTTATATTACAAATATGAGTAAGTTTGGATCAAGGCTGACTTCTACTTTGATTACTAACTAGCTTTGTATTTTATGGATAAAAGCAATTGTTAGATCTGTGCACTTCATTTACAGAAAGGTCGAATTTTATAGAAAGGTTGCTTTTTTTTTTATAAATAGATAATAACTGTAATTTAAGTTAACCTTTCCTTTTTCAATTCTAATTTAGAGTATACATACTCAAGTTGCTAACACAAGGAAAACATGGTAGTTGGAAATGATAGCTCAAATAATGACGTCAAACACTTGATATATATTGCAATGAATTTCGTCTCAGTTTCTTTTTCTCTCACTGTATTACAACTAGTCCAAAATTATGGGTTTTTTCTAAGGAATAAAAGAGATTTTTAAGTCAGATTTTTTTATAGTACCCATACCCTTCCTCAGGACTACAACTATCGTAGGTGTTGCCATTCATGAGTTAATTCCAACCTTTCAAATCATTTAATGTTTTACCTCTTCCTCTCTCTATTTCCAGTCCTTCTGACAATTTTGGGACACTGTAGAAGTTCTGACACATCAACAGCACTTTTTCAAAACAAAATTGTCAGAAGGACTTGAAATAGAGAGAAGAGGCACAGCATTAAATGATTTGAAAGGTTGGAATTTGCCTCATGAATGGCAACACCAGCAGTAACTGTAGTCATGAAGAAGATTAAGGATGCTACCAAAAATTTGACTTAAAAACAGGGTGTCCACATTCTGGAAAGTCAGGGGAAATCAGGGAAAGTCAGGAAAATGCCTGAAATGTTGGTAAAAGTCAGGGGAAATCAGTGATATTAAAAAAAAAGTAAGGGAAATTTCAATCACAGCTAGACTGCAACTAGTTTTAACCCAGCGTCAGGGTGTGATTCCCTCATCGCCCAACACACTTGCACTTGGTGTAGCAGACAGTCACTAACTTCCCCTTCCTACTAATGTAACCTTATATTTCCTACCTATTATTGTAAGTTGTATTACATTACTTGTTAACATTTCTCTTTTTGTTTTAGGTCAAAGGAGTAGGAGAAAATTTGTGATATAAGTTATACCTTGTTAAAAGGCAATTAAGACTGCAGCAATGTCAAAGCGTTGTATGTTTAATGAACAATGGTTGGACGAACAATTAAATCCTGAGTTTTCTGGTTGGATAGCTGCTGTGAATGGCAACAATGAATCATCATTTTGTAAAGTGTGCTCTAAAACTTTCAATCTTAGCAACATGGGGCGTCGGGCGGTCTCCAGCCACGGAAATGGCCCTAATCATTTGAAAAACATCCGTGCTAAAATGTCTCAGCCCAGTCTTGCTTCTTTCACTTCCTCTGTGAAAAAGAACTCTCTTCAAATGTAATAACAAACTCTTGCCATCAATAGCTCAGGAAATGTGGAATCAGTACTTCTAGAAAATATTAAGTCTAATGACTCAAATACTTATGTTGTGAAAGATGATGTGAAGCCCAGTGACCTTAATGCTTATGTAGTAAAAGATGATGTAACAAAGTCGGAAATAATATGGGCCATGGAAGTGTTGTCCAAGCGAATGTCTCTAAACTCTTGTACACAGATTAACAAAACATTTCAGTTAATGTTTCCTGACAGTGTGATAGCTTCAAAATTTACTTTAGGCAAAAGCAAAGTATCTTATGTGTTAAACCATGGATTGGCACCACATTTCAAAGAGTGTTTAATGGATGATCTGAAGCAGTGCACTGACTTTGTAATTTGTTTTGATGAATCACTGAACAAAATTGCTCAGCGTGGGCAAATGGATCAGTTTGTTCGTTATTGGGACGTCAATCAGCAAAAAGTTTCCACTATATACTAAGTAGTGTGTTTTTAGAGAAATGCATTAAAGGTGCACTTCTTCCCTTGGATAACATGCTACAAGTGTCAATGGATGAACCTAATGTCAATCTCAGCTTTCTTCAAAAGCTGAAAGATAAATTTAGAACTGAAAATCCAGATGGTAAATTATTAGTTGACATTGGAGTATGTGGTCTTCACGTGGTCAATGGAGCTATGAAAACTGGACTTGAAGCAGTGAAATGGGATATGCATCGCTTTCTGCGTAACTTGTACTACCTTTTAAAAGATAGCCCTGCTCGCCGTGCAAATTATACTATGATTACTGGATGTAAAGATGTCCCTTTGAAATTTTGCACTATAAGGTGGTTGGAAAATGTTAATTGTTTGACTAGGGCATTGCATGTCTATGATCATATCAAGAAATATGTTCAAGAATCATCGGTTTCCAGCAAACAGCACATGCTTCTTGCAGAATTCATGGAAAATCCACTGTTGAAATGCAAATTGACTGCATTTAGGACTATAGCTTCAGAGTGTGAATCTTTTTTGAGAAGGTTCCAGAGCCCAAAGCCTTTAATTCCTTTCTTACACACTGATTAGCTGGATCTGATGAAAAATTTGATGGCACGAAGCTTGAAGCCTGACAAATTAAGTGAAGCTGATAGTGTCTCAAAACTGTTAACTTTAGATGTATCAAAAAGTGAAAATCTTCTCTCAATTGAGAAAGTTGATATTGGATTTAGTGCTAACCTCAGTTGTTGTACATTTCTGACCCTTGTATGATGTTATCTTCTGTTTCACAATGAAGCCAGTTTTGATTATTCCTCTGACTTCAATTTGTGTTAATTGTGAGGATTTATGGAGTGAAAGAATTTTGTGATGAAACCTGGGAACTTGTTAAAAATAAAAAAAGTAAAAAAATGCATGCCATAATATATTTTTAAGTGATACACTGTATGAAAAGGCCATTAAGAATACAAGATGTTCATCTACCATCTGTTTGTTGTAAATACATTTTTTTAAATTTATTATAGTATTCACAGGTGTCAAGATTTTGTTTGCCCTCCTGTACTCATTGGAATATGATCTTACCTATCACACACATACCAGAAACTACCATTTCATTGTGTTTTCCCATCGAAATTCTTGTTACTTACTCAGGTGAAATAGGTTGAGTGCTTATGTCAACTTCATAGGACATTAAAAGAATTCTTGAAATCGTCATCACATGCGTAAGTTACGTTGAAAATTATAAGCGGGACATTTCGGTAACGACTTCTACCTTCATCAGCCATTGAATGAGACACATGGTAAAAGAGTCAGCTGTTGCCAGATTTCAAAATCGCTTTCTAAATAATAGGGATGTTAAAAGGTGCAAAAGGGGTAAGGTAGATTTCAATGCTTTTGCAGTACCTGAGGGCATGCCGATTGCTGAATGGGGCGATCCGCTTAACATTGTGCCAATCGGGAACCGCGGACGTATCACTGATGGTTAAAATTGAAAGGGAGGTGTAAGGGCTGCCTTTCTTAACATCAGCGATGCGCTCCATCAATCGCCGGTTTATGCTGTGGTAACAACTACCAATATAGTGGGTAACGCCTGTCGAAGTGTTGATAGGGATAGAGTAGACACCTTGTAACTCTAGGGGTTTATTGAGATCTCTGTCATTAAGGATGTGGTTGAGAAGATGTGGAGGTGGTTTGACTGCAATCCTGTAGCCCAAAGACTTGAAAATAGAGCAAACTTGATGAGTGTCTTCTGAAGCAGTAGATGTGTCTTCATGCCTCTTGCTTGAAGACATATGCACTGAAAAAAGACATATGCACTGTCTTCATGCCTCTTGCTTGAAGACATATGCACTGAAAAAAAGACATATGCACTGTCTTCATGTCTCCTGCAGGAAGACATATGCACTGTAAAGAGAGTCATCACATGTGAGTACTGAACCATAAATACTTTCTTAAACCTGTACTTCCTTCACTTACCATACAATAGCTTCATAAATTATATTTTACTTAACTACATGCACATCTTTCAAATTGAAGTCCTTTACTGTATAAAAGAATAATTTATTTGTGGGTTATAACAAATACAGATGTGTTTTTAGCACAGTAAACTAAAATTAATAGTTACTTTTATTGATACTTTTTTTAGTATTGTACAGCTACCAAAATGCTAAAAATTTAGTAAGCACTCAATTCCCATTAAGTGGGATACCAATGAAGAACTTTTCACAACTAATATCCAGAAAATGTTCATTGTTTGCCTTTTAATATACTACTGCATTATTAATAACAGGTAAAATTACTTTACTTTGCTCCAAACATGAGCATCTTTAAAAGAAAAACTAGAAAATGTAATGTACCAAACTTGTACAGCATCAGTCATGGGTGAGATATGGATGTTGTATTTTTCCTTCCTTATGCCCACAGCAAGGACAGCCCTGAAGTTCCATGTGTTCTTGTGATTTAATATGTGAGTTTGTCCTCCACCCTTAATTTCTATCACTCTTTCTCCATGTGCTCATCTTGGAGCTGATAATTGATGAAACCTTGGGGAAAAGATTACTCCTGTCCAAAAGAAATGAGTGACAACAGAACAAACTAAAAGAAGGCTAGAAAAGTTCCAAAAGTTGACTCTGAATGAATTGTATAGATTTTCCTTTTAGCCTCAGCCTGAAACTGTAGACCCCAAACACTGTGCACTGTATCTCAGAATATAAAGCTATCTGCATGCCCTCTGAATGATCCCCATGAAAACTTAGCAAGTGCCAACTTAGGCATTCAGAGAGCAAAATTCACTGGCTATGGAATGTAGTTCTAAATGTCCCCACATGAAACCCAACTGGCACCTGCTGTCTTGTGGAACTTTATGTTAACGATGCCTGAATAATTGTATGTTGTAATGTATGAGAAGCACCATTATATCAGAGCATCAGGTGATATGTCAAGAGACTTTTAGAATAAGCACAGCCATTTCATTCGAAGGTTTTCAATATTGCTATAACTTATAAATTTAAAAGCACTATAGTACGGAGATACTGCACAACTTTTGAAGTGGTGTTGATGGATATTCATCAACATGTTTTTGCTGTAAACGGTATATCAAGGTAACAAAGTGCAAGAATGAATACTTCTAAAAGGATGAAAGACAGCACAACACACAAGCAGTCACAAAAATGATCAGAATTTGAGTGGCAGTTGCTGCTGTTTTCGCCATCCATCTGGGCCTATCATCCTATAATTTCAATATTTGTTGCAAACTATTAATCAATTGTGTTTATAAATTGAAGAATTCAATATATTTTTCTCATTCCCCGTCATTAACTAGAGTTAATAATAAAAAAGTTACTAAAGACAAACAGGATCAGTTAGTGAACCTCAAGACATCTAAGCCCTGTCTTCAATGTGATGTTTAATGTTAACCAATGAAAATTAGACTTAAATTTTTCATATAAAGATATGGCATCAACATGTGAAAAATACATTCTTGTTTATAAGCAAACTTTATTGTGGTCAGTGGGAGCTTTGGAAACAGGTTCTGACAGTTATCCCAAGACTAATGTCAAAGAATTACTAAATATTCTGTAAAAAAGAAGAATTTATTGGATTCTTCAATTGATGAATGTATATTTTTCCACTGATGAATTCTCAGTGAAGCAAAATGTAAATATTTTCAGTGCTGTCAAAATTAAGTTCTATGAAAAGTGGGGAAAACCTATTTTGAGTGAAAAGGTATCGGAGACTGTTCAGCAATGCTTCTGTTACAGTTGCACTCATTTGTCAGCGTGCCCTTGATGCATAGTATAGCATATATAGGTATAATATTTTCAGCTAAGTTTTACTTGATTGCCCTAAATATTACATGCAGTAAATTTCTTCCTTGTTGAAATCACAGTTGGTTCTTTTACCAAAAATGTTCATTTGGATATGTTACAATTTCTTTCTGTGTGACTGTGTCACAATATGCCAGTTTTGCAGTCTTCTTTTGCTTAGTATTATGATGTTGACTAAAATTTCTGTAATCTCAGTGAAAAACAATGATATCATCTTTATGTATCAGGTGGAAATATTAAGGCAGTAATGAATGAAAATGTATGAAATTTTGTGTTTCAAAGCGAGATTGTATTGAGTCCATTACACTTTCAAAAGAAACTGGACAAATCGCATTAGGTATTTAAAAGGAATTAAAACAAAACTCTGATCAAATTTTATCCCTGATCATGACAGTAATAAAAATTGGTCAGTTTTGTTTTAAAATTCTTAATTACAGAAGTTATTTAAATTATGCAAATTGTAGCATTTGGATTTTATGTGACCCAGTTTTTTCCCTGCTTCTACTGGTTGAGTTCAGACAACATATCAAGAACTGTTGCTGCTCTAAATTTTGTGGTACATATGTCAAGAATAACATTACATGTTGAGAAATTTTAAATTAGCATTCAGAACATTTTGCAACTATGCAAGCACCTATCTGAAGTGGCAGTGCATTGTTGTTGTTGTTTGTAGTTGTAGTCTGATATGTTGTAAGTTAACACATTTGTAAATGACTAAAAGATTCACATCTAGAATAACTAATTCCTGTTCACTGTATTTTGGTGCAACTCTTCCTCTGGAAATTGTTTTCTGTAAGTTCAGTTCCTCTTTGTTAAAAAAGATTCTTGTTGTTGCTGTTATTCAAGATTTATTGTTTGTGAACTACCTGGAAAATGTCAGAACTAACAAATCGGTCATGAGTTGCCTTTATATTAAAGGCAGTAGAGTTTAAAATATATATATGACACTCTAAAACGTGTTTTTGTGTATGTGTGTTTTTCATTATGAGGTTGTGTGCCTGTTTTTATGGCATGTAGTAATTGCTAATAGGTAGATTATAAATGTTTATAAAATGAAGTATTGAAATAGGAATAAAAACTGCATGATTAAGTTTTCTTCACTTTCATTCAAACTGATTTAAATTAAGATTCTTTCTTAATTAAGTTTCTGATTTTTATGGTGATTTGTTAAAAAAAATTTCCCCTTATATAATTTTGTTTTTCATTTTGTGATAAGACACATGGTGAATGTATCACTGTATGTAACACTGTGCAAAAGCTTTCAATCATTTCGTGCATTAATCTGTGGATGAGTGGATACTGTTTGCATTTGATATTTATTTCAAACTTGCTTTTGTTGAAATACTAAATATCAAACAGAAAGAACCCTGGAGATATGGAAATTGTAAAATTGCATCATTTTGAAATTATATTCTTTTGATGATTGCAACATGCTTTTGTCAAAGTCAAAATTAGTACATGGATATAACACAAAGAAATTGTGCATTTAACTATAACTGCTTTTTTATTCAAAAATCAGTAACATTTCATTTTTAAGGCAAAGATATCATATTTGAAAACTTAACACATTACTGGTGCTTCTCTTGGTATTGTAAGTATTCTACTGACACATGTTTTAAATTTTAGACCACTATCTTCAAAATATATCCTAAACTGCACAGTCAGTAAGGCAACCTAAAGGAGGGATCATTGGCATATTCTGTGTGTCTTTTTGATTAGATTTGTGAAAAGATGTGAGGAAGGGGGCAAATACATTTGCTTAAATGACACATTTCATATTTCAGATTAAACATCAAATCCATGAACATTAAAAACTCTTGATCATTTGGCTTTTCAGGTTGATTACTTTTTCACAATTGATGCAGTACTTTTTGCCTCTTGGCTTAAAAGTATAATGTTTTTGTTGTTTGGTGAAACATTCTCATCATCCCTCTCTCTTTTATTTTATTTTCTTTTTTTTAAGTACCACTACTCATTATTCATGGGCTCTCATCGCTCAGATTTTAGGGAAAGGGCAAACAGAAATTTAATAGGAAATGGTGAATAGGAACAATTACACAAACTCCATATGTAATTTTTTGCTGTGCCTTCTATGTTGTTTAACCATTTCTTCAAAACACACACACACACACACACACACACACACACACACACACACACACACACACACACCAGATAAATTTAATTGAAAACCAGAAGTCCTAAAAACCTAAAACCTCATAAAAAAAAAATGGATAAATTAAATTAGACAATATGGGAATTTCTTTGTTGCTGTTTTAAAGCTTGTGCCTTTTGGCCCCTCATATCCCTTGTGCCCCAAAGTTCCAGTGATCACTCAGTTGATCACCAAGAAGACAAAAACCACTCTCAAGATAAAGCTCTGAAAAAAAAAGTTTTGGATGTTTTTTTTTTTTTTTTTTTTTTTTTTTTTTGCAATGAATGGCTGCTGCAGATGATTTTTTTTATCATTTCTTTGCCTTTTCATACTTTTCCATACTGTGTGTGTACACTGTGCTGCAACATGCAATGGAAATTTTCAGTATTATCTCTTTGTACTGTGAATTTCCACATTTTTTTATTGTTTTCACTGCGCACACACACACACACACACACACATCCAGAAGTTCAACAGAAAAATTAGCGGTAAGAACTAGTGTTATCATGTAAAACTTTGTGGTACCTCTGAAGAATTGAAAGGACATAGTGAGATTTCCAGGTAAAGGCAAGTGCCCCCCTCTCCATTTTGTACCCTTCTCTCCATAGGTGCATCTGCATTCCCGTTATCAGGACAGCCTGATCAAAGTGAATATTACTTAAACTTCTAATATGAGGTTTTTCTTTTAGGAAGTATTTATTTTAATGCACAAATTTTCAGAGAAAACTGTTCTCCTTCATCAGGCTGTCTTTTGTTTTCACTTTTTCTCCGTCACTATTGCGGTTATGGTTAACCTTGATGGTTTCAGTTATTTTTCACCAAATCTTGCCAGATGTTAGGCAGGGACAAACCTCTGCAGTCCTTGATTGTAGGATTCTGATTTTTCTCAATTTCTATTTCTTCTTTTAGTTTTCTTTTTTAAAAGTTACCCTGGAAACTGAAACTTTAAGGAAATCCCAGTCCATGTTACGAATTAAAAGAAATATTTCCTAGAAGAAAAAACCCATATTACAAGTTTCATTATGCATATAATTTAAGAAACTAGGAAGCTAGTTTTCAACGTGAGCTATATTCAGTGAATATTACTTTGTACTTCATTTTGAAGTTGATGGTACTGTACTAACTCCTTTTTTTCCTCCCAAACATATTTATGTGGAAATTAGATGACACAGTTACATCTATAAAGTATGTTTTATGGAATTTCAGGTTGTATTCATAATCACATTTACTTTGGAGGTAGCCAGAGAAAAATAATTGCTTCATTTTCAGTTACTGGATTATCCTGTAATATACACTTCCACTGATATCCAAGGATTGGTAGGCCCTGATGCAAGGCAGTTACAACTACCCTTCAGTGAGTGAAGTGAATCTGCTAGAAAATTTGGCTGAAATGCATACAACTGTGGGTCTTTTCCTTCATTGCGATGGGAGGAAAGTACAAACACAACTTGCCTAAAATTTGAATGTAGTCACAAATTCAGCATTTTCTTCTGGCAGCTATATGATGAAGGGTTGAGTTCCTATTACAAAGGTTTTCGAACATCCTATATTTTACTGAATGTTTTAAATTCATATAAAATCTCTGATGAAATGCATAATTATTCTGTATTTGGAAAGCATGTCTGCCAAGCATGAAAGGTCCTAACTATTCCAACCACTGTGTCAGTACATGTCAGATATCTTGAAAAACATCTTAATTATGATATTTCAACTTGTTTCGTCACTAAAATATTAATATATATTTAATTCAGACTATCAACATTGTATACAACAAATTTCTGTTAATGAAATTGTCCACAAAGCGATATCAGTTAATAGTGATACATGTTCAATGAGAAGATGCCATGCTGGATTACTTATAAAATAATTGGGTACTCAGTTCACAGTGAAGGACCAATAGACACTGTTTTAAGAAGGTTTACTGTCTTAAATAATAATACTATTACACACTTGGTGCACCACGTGATCTGTGATGGAAGACGTCTTGGAGCCAATACATATTGATAACTGTGAAATATATATATTGCAAAACTCAGATATTTACAATAACTCAGTTTAGTCTGCTTATATCCTTTAGTAAAGTGAATTCAAGAAACAGTTCTATGAATTATTAATTAGGTTCATGTTCTTTTATATATATGAATTAGGAACTTAAAGCTACTAGGAATAAAGAACAGCAAAAACTGGAAAGGACAGAAGTGAGGATAATTAGGTAGATGAAATGAATGCCAAAGAACAGTGACACATCCAGGATTTCTTTATGGGGGGTGGCCCCCCAGAATATTGAGGTGCAAATAAAATTACTCTGGAGAAAAGATCTCCCAAAATACTGGAAAGTGATAAAAATATCTCTGTCACATTAAAATGTATTTCCAATTATTCATAAAATATATATTTAAAAACATATACACATATATTTAAAAATAAGCAGACAGTAACAAAGGACCTAGTGATACCTCACAAGGAAAATGAAGACATACAGTAAGAGTTTGATGTTAGGAAAAATAGTGAAAAATTAAGAAAAATTCTTTTACCAAAAATAAATAATAAAAAATCTGCAGTGGGCCAAATGTGTAGAAAAGAGAGGAAGAAAACCTAACTCCACAAGAGCATTTACTACAAAGGTGCCAGTAAATGGGGGAGTAGGAAGGCCAAGAAAATGATGGTAGGAAAAAATAGTGGAATACATGTCAAAGCAAAAAAAGAGGATACATAGGAAGAATAAAAATGAAATGTTCTAATGGCAGATCCTAGAAATATTTGGGACTTAGGTCATGTTTTTGAATTATAAAAATTATATTTATTTAAATGCCAGTAAAAGAAACTAAAACAGAACCATAGTTTCAGCTGCCAGGGCTCTCGTCAGCTATCAAATTGCATACATTGTTTCGTTCTTGATCAGTTTTTGAAATTCTCATGGAGGTAAGAAATAAGAGGAGGCGCTATCCCCAACTCCTCCCATACTAGCAAAGTTCTGTTCTACTTTGTCATATGATCTGTGTCTTAAATTCCCAAAAAAAGACGAAGTTCAGTTTGTCCTCAGAATGATGCTCAAGCTGTGCCATTTTGGTTCTTTTACCAAAAATAAATAATAAAAAATCAGCTTTTTGCTTCAGTATCCAAATTTCTGCAGTTTGGTTGCCATTCCATTATTTTCCATAAAACATGTGCACATCAAGACTAGATGCTGATAAATGTGAAAAGAGAAAGAAAAATAAGCCACAAGCTAATCCTTTATCATAGAATGTGCCAACTTATGCATTGAAGGAAAACCCAATCCTCAGGTACAAACCTCCCAATAGTGCATCACTGTTTCTATACATTTTCATATGCTTAGGTTCTTGCCATTTACACGATTTTCTGATATTTCTGTCAGTCTTGGAGATTTTATACAAAGCATTGAGAAAATAAAGAAGCACAAATGCTGCCACTTGTGAAAAAGGTATTGTTGTAACCCTGTGGTTAAACTCCACTCATGCATTCTAGACCACACTCTTTCCAAAAATATGGTTTCCAGTTTGTTTTTTTATTTATGGTACTGATTATTCAACACTAATTGAACTTTATGATTTTTTTTAGTTTGTCTGCAAGTGGTATTTGCATTTACATTATTTCCAAGTGCTTTTCAATATCATTATTTACAATTAACTTTTAAAAGAGGTGGAGAGTACTGTTATTTTACACTGTGCCCATGTGAGGGATTTAGTCTTTGTATTATGGCAGTATAAAGTAAAATTACTTTATGTACTATTTGCAGTACATATGATATGTGTTATTAAACTAAAAAGAAACATTAAGACCAAAATATTCATTACAAGTCATTAGATACATATACACCTTATAGTTTGCACAATTTTGCGTTACTCCATTTGTTTTTCTTATTAAATTTGTTTTTATGATTTGAAAATTCATGGAGAAATAGGGGAATTGTATTATCACACAAAACAAGAGTACTGAGCAAACAAATTGGTAAATGTGTAATTTAGCATCCTAAATTATTTGGCTAAAAATTTCCAAAAATTTCAAAAAACTGAGATGTACAGATTTTAAAGTAAGCAATTTGATAGGAAATGGTGGGAAAGTTTCATCTTTATACTGCATTTTAATAACTTTTACTGTAAAACTTACCTCCAAGAACGACGATGTGACCACACGTGAGGCAATGATGTCAAGCTTGGCTCCTTTGAAACAAAGGTTCACTCCAGCAGCCAATTCACGGGTGGAAGACTACAAGAGAAACCGGTTACATTCCTGCCAGGAAAGTGTTCCATTTTGTAGTGCTATGCTACAAAAAATAGCTCCTCATTTCTGTCTCAGTTTTTCACATCACATACTGATAATTTCTTGGTTTTTCCGTGTACGATTCTTTGATGTGGGATACCAAAATAAACCGTAAACCATGCCATCAATACCAAATACAAAACTTTCACTTTTCAACTTGCCATTTAACTTCCATTGAAGAGAACATGACATGTACTTTAATGCTTTTTTGCAATCAATAATGGCACCTGCGTACTTTATATTTTGTATCGGGGAATTATGTACAAAAGAACGAAGAAATTCTCAGCCTGTGTTTTAAAAAAGTGAGACAGAAATGAAGAACTATTTTCTGTAGCGTAGCACGTATGTAACTCTTTCCTGAAAAGAACGTACCTGGTTCTTCTTGTCTTTCGTCCATGAATTGGCCGCTAGATCATGCCTTTGTTTCAACGGAGCAAAGCTTGACGACATCGCCACAGCTTGTGTTGACACGTCGTACATAGGGGTAAGTTTTACGGTAAAAGTCATTAAAATGCAGTGTAACGATTAAAAAAATTCACCATTTCCTATTAAATTGCATAATTTAAAATCTGTACATCTCAGTTTTTGAAAATTTTGGAAATTTTTAGCCAAATAATTTACAATGCTAAAGTACACATTTACCAACAAATTTTTAAAAACTGAAATGTAAAAATGCAAGAGAGCTAGCCAATTAGTTAATACATTTAAATAAATGTCCATGTTTGTGGAAATAATTAAATTTATTAGCTCTGGCAAAGAAAAAAACTTCAATAGTTTTGTAAAAATGTTTTACCAAAGTAGATATCTATAGCAGATTCTTAAAAAGTTACAGGTAAGTGTCACTTTTTTATTATCTTTAAGACCTTGGTTAATCATTTGCTCTTTATTGAAGTAATAAATTTTCATAGACCAGAGATAATCTTTCTTTTCTTCACTAATAGGACTGTTCCTAATTATTGAAGACATTATTTGCAGCTGTACTAAATGGTTTAAACTGTTTCCTGCAGTGTCCTTAGTGATTTAGCATGTGCTGTTTTGTATGTGCAGTAAGTGCTGGTATCTTCTTTATTTTTGTACCATGATTTCATGACTGTCGAATAGATGTTTAAATGGAAAAGGTGAAATTCTGAACTGTACTCTAGATCATTGTGCTTTGTACGTACTGAATGCTAACGTGTAACTTGCTGTCATAGAAAAAAATGTCTGAAGTAAAGCTCCTTGTTGTTTTATGATGGACTTTATGTTGGGACCAATTAATGGGCTTCCTGATATCTTTTGTTTTTGTAGACTATTCATTGCCATGTTATTTTATCACGTATATGATCATACTCTGATGAAAAAGCTCCAAATTTTAAGTAAAATGTATGAAGTTCTAATTGTTCCAAAAAATGTGTGTTCTATTAAATCAGTGTATAAATCTCAATGTTCAGAGATGCACCTGATGTTTCTGTGTAATTAAATCATATATGTCTGTTTTCATTCAAAGAAGGAAAATGATTTGACATTTCCTATAATCTCTGTGTAAATGTATAGACAGGTCAAGAATTCTTGTAATATAACTAATTCCTTTATCATTATATTTATTTTTTGTTGAAGCACCCCAGAAAAGTAAATTTTGTTAAAGTAAATAAAGTCAAATGAAAAGGCATAGCTCTTTTAAGGATGTTAAATACATGCATTAGGATTTCCTGCTGTCATAAATCACCTAGAGAATAAAAAGATGAAAGTTCCTTCCCTCCTACACCTCTCTTTATAGACTTGTTATTACCTGGACTTCTTTTTCTGTTATAATTTATCATATAATCTCTTCAATTTTCTTTCAACCAACAGTCTTTTGTACTAAATCCAGATACTGGAAGGATATTTTACACATAGCTGTGTTCAGCATTTTTGTTTAAAAATTAGTATCTAAATGCTCCATTTTTATCCATATCTACAAAACAGCATTTATAATTTTATTAAGACAACAATAAACAACAACTAATGCCAGTCTCATCCTGCAATTGTCAGTTTAAGTGCTTTGAATGATAGAATATAGTTTTTGAGAAAATAAAAGCAAACTGTTTACCTTGAGTGAAAAGTTGCATTTGTTTTTCTAACAGAAACATCGTAAGGGGAGCTACCCATCATAAATCAAAGATCAGGTTAAACTGATGCATTTGAAGTCTACTTGCTTCCAATAACTTGCTCTCTCTATCTCTTTCTCCCTCCCTCTGTCTCTCTCCATTTATCTGTTCAGTGTGTTCTTTCATTTATTTACATTTCTAATTTTTTTTTTACTCCTGTCCAGTCTGTTGATTCCCATATTAATCCAGTCAATATTATAGTGAAACTAGGCACTATTGAATATTTATGTTCTACACGTGGGTATTACACATTAAAAAAATTATTAGCATCAATATTGATCTAACACAATTTCAAAAAAACAAATATTAAATTAAAAAACAAATGGATTTAAAAGTGACATTGCATATTCAGTTTAAAATTGATTGCACTCACCATCTTCTTGTAGTGTTGCAATAAGTCTTGATTGCATAATCAACCCAGTTAGGTCTCCTTTTTCAATCACAGCAGTAGCCTCATTGTTATTCATAAAAATTGTTGTACCTTCACTAACCCAGTTTGATCCTATAAAATATCTGATTGTTGTTCCTCTGAGGACACCATTCAGCAGTGGATGAGAATGGTATAAGTATCACAAGAGTTGAATAAAATTTGTACTGTATTTTAGAAGAAAATGCACTTTCCAACTATTCCTCAGTGAAATGTAATCTTTGTTTACATTTAACTCTCATTTACATAGTAGTGTCGAAATTAAATATGACAGAGATTTTAATTTCGACACTTGTATTATGAAATTGTTATAGAATGGCATTTTTAATCTAATAATTTAATATAATTTGAGTTTGTAAATTATGTTTTTGTATCATGCAACAATATAAGTGCTTAAAAAACAGTGTTCAAGATTGAGCTGATTTTTGTTAGGTCCACCCCCTTTACAACAATTTATGTTTAAGAGTTCCAGTACCTCTATCTCCAGAAAACAAAAGCACTGTATTTATATGTATTAAAAGCACATTAAGGATTCTTCTTTCATTTGTATATCTTGAAATGTCCATAATAGTACAATAATGCAACATAAAACCCTGGGAGAGGAGAACATTTTGATTTGCCCTTGCATAATTAAATGCATGTTTGCTGGGTAAGTGTTACAAACTCTGTATTAAAGTTCGAGATTGTTGACTCTGACCATGCATTGAGTGAGGTGTGGCAACTTTGAATATTATTGCTGCATGTTCTGTGAATTTTTTGTTTCCTTCACAAGAATTAACAAAGAGACAGTACTGAGGTTCTTGGTCCTACTAGCTCAACTAATATCTATATACATATAACACCTAGCGCAACTGAAATGTAATGATTATGCAACAGCTCAAAATCTGGAGATTTCAGTAAAAGTTCAAATTATAACTAAAAGTTATAATGTGGCACAGTATTAAATAAAGTTCAGAAGAATAAAAAAACAAGCTCAAGATTTATAATACATACATACATATCACTAAGATGTTCTCTGAGATTCAGAGGTTAGCTCCTCAAAAAAGGTCATTAGCCAGATTAAAGTTTAAAACTGATGGAACTGCATTTTACTTACTGTTGATGTATCAAACTCCTCCATTTATAGTGATCTTGGCACACAACTCGAATTTCACTGTCGTCCATCACACAGCTCACACAAGACCTCTTACTCATTGTCTTTTGCATGCAGATATACCTGAATCTAGTCATTCCATGATTCCTTGGCCTTTCTCTACCTTTCTATCCTGCCACTTGGGCTGAAAAAATTCTCTTAGTAAGCATCTCACCATTTGTTCTATCAACATTGGTCAAACCACTTAAGAATATTTGTCTCCACCTTACTAATATCATTTTGCTTCACATGATTACAATGTATCTTGCCACAGCTTCACATAAGTAACTCATCTCTGCAGTGCACAAACGACTACTGTGTCTCTTCTGCAATACCCAAGTTTCGCTGACATACATCAGAGTAGGAACAATTACACTTCCATATGCAGCTATTCAGGGCTTTCTTGAGAATCCTCCTAAAGCAGCACTATGACTTTTAAGGATAAATTCATTTCCCTCTAAATTTCACCATCTAATTTGTTTTCTCTGTCAAACATGCTTCCTAAACATGTAAATTCATTTACCTGGTCTATCTCTGTACCGTTTAAACTGATCTTGAATTCAGTACTTAACAGTTCCTTGCTCAAAAACCATAACTTTGGTTTTTTTCTTATTTGTACTTGGTTTGAATTCCACACAAACTGTGCATCCAAAACAACATACTCTGCTATTCTCTTTTGCCAAAAGTATGGTGTTATCAGCAATCTGCATGCACAGATATTACCAAGTCATAAAACAGTCTTGTTCAATAGTAAAACCATCTTACTATCACATCTTCTGTTATACACGTTCTTTTATATCTTTGGATTCAAAGTCGAGCACCCCGTAAGGAAGAATTGTATGATATATAATGTGCCCTTATTGGGTCTTAATATGATATCTTACAAGAAGCAATTGATAATGCACTGTTTAATCTATTATATAAGTACTTACTATTGTTATAGCTGGTTATTTACTTCATCTGTTCTTCATGACCTCTTCCTATTCATTCTTGCTTCAACCTGCAAGCAAGAATGAATAGGAAGAGGTCATGAAGAACAGATGAAGTAAATAACCAGCTATAACAATAGTAAGTACTTATATAATAGATTAAACAGTGCATTATCAATTGCTTCTTGTAAGATATCATATTAAGACCCAATAAGGGCACATTATATATCATACAATTCTTCCTTACGGGGTGCTCGGCTTTGAATCCGAAGATATAAAAGAACGTGTATAACAGAAGATGTGATAGTAAGATGGTTTTACTATTGGACAAGACACACAAAACACGTAATTTAGTATATTCAGCATGATGTTATGAATGAGTGAACTCAAATCATAAAACAGTGTTGTCTATTTGGTATCACAGATGCACACATCCATAAATATACTAAGCAGCCATGATCACACAACACAACCTTATCTGACTCCTGCACCAATAGAAAATCATTTTGATCTCACAGTTTCCCAAGTAATTTAATTTCTAATAGAATAAAGCTCATGTTGAGAATTGGCTTCCTAGTTTCTGAATTCAATTACTAATCAAAAACAACTAGTATGGGAATTTTACTAGGAATTTTTTTTTATTTAAATTGCAAATTTTCAGATAAAACTCTTCTCTTTCTTCAGGCTGTCTTTTTGTTGTCACTTATTCCCGTCACTATAACTGATGAAAAATAACCGTAACCTTCAAGTTTAACCATAACCGCGATAGTGACAAGAATAAGTGACAACAAGAAGACAACCTGAAGAAGGGGAAGAGTTTTCTCCGAAAATTTGCAATTTAAATAAAAAATTCTTAGTAAAATTCCCACAATAGTTGTTTTTGATTAGTAATTCTAATAGAAGTTTCTGACCTTTGGATGACTTTCAATGAATAATCATTATTGTACAGTTTATTGCAAAAAAAAAAAATGAAACTTGTAAGTTTTACACATGGATACAATTGTATTCTTTCTTAGGAAGTATATTGTTGAAAATAATGGCCTCTTCAGTAAGATAATAACAGTTTTAAGTAGAAATCTGGTAATAAGTTTCAGATCTGTTCTTTGTTAGCAAACTGTATAGGAGTGAGTAAAAACATTGAACACTGATCTCAAAAATTATTTGAAGACCAGAAATGTCTACCAAATACTGAATAATTCACCAAATAAGGAGAATATATAGAGTTCTTCATCTTCAACATACAACTGACTAATAAAGCCAGATGTGTTTTAGTTGTGAAAGAGAAAACTGAACATGTTTTGATCAAACTACATAGGTCACTCATAAATGAATTGCCCTCTGATCTCTTCAGCTTTGCACTACAGCACTCAAAGAAGTGGAAATACAGGTAGGCCCCATTTTTGGAAATTTCATTTTACACCCCTTTGTTTTTATGAAAGACCTACCTACATTATTACCCATTTTTGCTAACCGAAAGAAATCCGAAGAGAATTTTCGCTTTTGTGAAAACAAGCGAAAACAGCATTCAGCATTTGTGTGGCTGCAAGCTGTTATAGAAGCAGTGCGCAGTGAGAGTGGCACTGCCAAGTTTTTTCCCAGGAACTACACTCAGCATCATGCCACCATAGCTTTGAACTGTGTCTGTGAGCATCTGCGCTTCATGGCGATTTATTTTGTGCATCCTTCCGCATGATGTGTCCTAAGGTATCAGAAAATACTCGGTTTTCTAAGAGAGCTCTCAACGCTGTTATGCTCAGCATAAAACTGGACGTAATTAAGTGTTTTGATCGTGGTGAATGAAATAGAGACACTGTGCATGCTTTGAACTTGCCCGTCCACCATTTGTACTATTTACACGCGGAGAGAAAGAATCTTGAAAGCTGCTGTAGTTACTAATGGTTCTGTTAGTAGCAAAGTGGTCTCTTAGTCAGCATCCAGTAATGCATAAAAATGTGTATTTGTCATATCATTCTTGTTTTTACTATGTGTTAGTGGTATCATAGGCTTTGTGTGTCATTTGTTTTGGTAGGTTATATTTTGGGTCCGGGAAAGCTCAAAAAAAATTTCCATATAAATTAATGGTAACTGCTTCTTCGCTTTACACCATTTGGGCTTAAGAAAGTTTTAATAGGAATGATCCACTTCAGATAGCTAGGGAAACCTGTATCCCAGAATGTTTTTAAAGTACTCTCTCTGTGTGTACAGTGAAACTTGTTTCCCCACTTAAAACTAGCTTGCCACATTCAATCGTGCGCACCACGCACACATCCAAATTGTCAGTCAAATAGTTGCATCCCACACCCTTAGGAAAGCTATAGAAACAGCTTACATTTCTTCTATTCAATCTAGTATTACTATGTAGAACAACAACAAAAAGCTAAGAATTTCGAAATTCTTGTTTTAAAAACTAAATCAGCTGCCAAATTTTACAACATTATTGCAATGATTTGTCTCTAAAAAAAAATCCTTAAACTTTCATTGAAGTTCCACAGCTGAAATTTTGAAGATTTTTGAACTTGTTTTTAAGTATGTTTTGTCACAAAATGACATCACCACACTCTTTAAATCAATTCTAAAGCCTTTCCACTGTCATCTGCTAAAACAATGTCCACTTTCTGGTCTTTATGCATTCCAAAGCAGTTTTTGCTTTGGATATAGAGATTCAGCTGTAATTTGAAGCACATTGAGCAAGTTTTCAGCGTAATTTGATACTGCATACAAATGAGAAAAAGTCCTAGCAAAGTCTTTACTTAATTTTTAAGGTGCTTATAATTGTGAAACATGTTTCACAGAGATGCCTGATAACTATTAAGTGTTTTAATAGCTGATTATTTAGTGTTGTACTTACCCTCATTCTTTTTTAAGTTTAAAAAATTTTCATTAGAATGTGTATTAACTAGTTATGTAGGTTTTAATGTACTATTCATTACATTCCTGTTCTCTCTATTATTTATTTTGATTATATGCATAGCTAATGTATCTGTTTTAATTTCTCTAATCTGCATAAAATATAGTTGTTCTTGTGATATAAGTGAATTTGTATGAGTTATACATATATTATGTTCCACATTTAGTTTTCTTACATAACCTTTTCCTTTTCCCAAGCAGTTTTATTAACCTAAAATAATTATGATGAAGTTGCTTTTGAATCTGAGCCTTTTTGATGTGGCTATTCAAAATCATACTCATTTTTGCTTGAGATGTAGCATACACATGCTCACACAAAATGAAAATAGACATATATATATATATAAATATTGTACAGTATCTGTCGTCATGTTTGTCTAATAACGTATAACTGGTAATTATGCATACAGTCAAGTGTCATAATGAAATTCATATAATTCGATATAAATATTTTCGTTTTTGAGAAGAAATTTTTTTAGATCTGTAGTTCACCTAGTAAATAAGGTCTGTAACTTTATAGAGGTAGATGAAAGTGTGAAAGAAATTTAAAAATCATAAACTTGAAATTTAGATGTTGAAATGTTGATTAATATTTTGTTGACATTCAGTGTGTAAATTTGTATAGTTTAGTTGAATAAGAAAAGTGTTTGCATGAACATGTTAATGGTTATAAATTTTGGGGAGGGGAAAAGAAATGTAGTACTTCTCTGAAACATTTTTTATGACTTTTCATCTTGTAAACAAGAAGTCTGCCTTGGCTTGGGGATAGTTAGCAGAAACTGTGTACACTGAATAATGAGTAATTCAGATCAGCAACTTTTGGAAGAAATAATTGTGGCCGCCCCGGTGGCGTAGTGGTCTCAGCGATGGCTTTATCACTCGTCCGAGATGGGTCCGAGTTCAAATCCTGGTGAGGCATGGATGTTGTGTTTGTCTTACGGCACTGGCTCTCTCCCTTCCCTGGAACCAGTGGCCCTAAATTAGGGACGTGCGGCTGCTTATAGCCCACTGAGTTGCTCACAGTGGTCGTTAAACCCCCAATAAAAAAAATAATAATAATAATTGTGAAAGACCAACATCTCTTTCTTTTGGAGTGAGGGAAAGAGGGAGAGGGTGTTGCCATTTTATTAATTAACGCATTGAAAAAATGGTGAGGTAATAATGAAAACTGTTTCAACAACTGTTGCCCATTTATTAGCATCTTTTTCTGTTTTGAGAGTGATACCATAATTCTTCACGTGAGTGGCACAGATTTTAAACCAGGTGGACTTCCGAATCTCAACACTATCACCAGGGCCTGATTGTCTTACAGGATTCCCTCCTAAAAATTGTTTCTGGGAATAACTTAATCAGTATTGAATTTCTTTTTATTAATATCATTTTACATGCTAACTTTTACAGCTTAGAAAGTGAGAAAGAGATGTATTGAATATAATTGTGCTCTAATCAGGGTTAAGGTTGGTCTACCTTACTGTGTGCCCCCAAAAATCCTGGGTGGGGTTGTTTTTTTTTAAAGAACTTTATAAAAATCCATGACAAAATGGTTGTTTTCTTCAAATACTAAGTATATAATTATTTTGCTTTTTTTTTTTTTTTTTTTTTTTTTTTTTTGTTACTATCTTCACAATTTTAGGTCATCCACTGAATCCAAAATGCTTTCATTTATGGAGCAGTTTCAATTTTCGCAAAGCCTTTGTTACTTTTCTCTGAAAAAATTGCATCCTCACTTCAAGATAATTTTCCATGTAAAAATAATTACAAATTTGTAAGATTATTAAAAGTTATTATCACAAATTGTAGATTATTAATCAAATTCTAAGACTCCTCAACTATTACACAATCAAATTTTCTATATAGAATGAAATATGAAACTGCTCCTTCATTTGATGCAAAAGTTAAATAGGAGATATTAGTAATATGTGCCTACATATATATTGATGCATATGTAAATACATATGCCATCACATGACATCTCCAGTACTATACATTGGTGAAAGATTATGTTTTGATGGAGGCCTCACCAATTTTCTGACCTTGAGCCCTGGGTGTATTAGTCAGTCCCTGGCTATCATGTAGTTCCCAACTTCGCATGTATTGCTCTGCTGTGTTGACATAAGCCTGCACACATCCACCATTGCGGAGCAAAGAAACTAGCTCAATGTATATTCAGTGCAGAGTATTTGTCAAAATAATAATAACTTTGGCACTCTAATAACACAGAATTTTCTTACCAAGAAATGCAAATGCTTTTATATGAAGAAAATGTATAATAACAATAGAATGGACTTATTTTATTATGTTTTGTGCATGCATGTGTGTGTGCATGAAGCTTTATTTTTATTTTTATGCATCTTGAATTGCTTTAAATTGTTGGTTAGTGTGCTTGTGAATGGCTGTATATATTCAGTCCACAGAATGAAAGAAATTATGATGAAATATAATAATTAGCTATTTGCATACGTATTATTGAACACCTGTACAATAAGTTTGTTCTGTTTGTCTTTCGTTAAAGCATTGCTGCAAAGAATTTTGTTTCATTCATCTTTTGGTAACACACTAATTTTCAATTCATTCATTGATTTGTTCTCTATTTCATGCATTTTAGGTTTTAAATATCTTCCGTACATAAAAGAAAAATGGTCCACATGATATAGTTTCATGACCTGTCAGTTATGTCTTCAGCTGTACCTCCTATCCTCACTACCATGGTTTGGAGGAAGCATAGCTATGAATAAAACTGGCACATATGATTAATGCTTGAAATAAAATGATGAGTGAATTATATAGTTCAATTACATTTTTTTAAAATGTGCTCCGTATGGCAGAAGTTGTTGTGCCCATGGACCAGTGAAGATAAGTGCAAACTGGCAGATCACTAAAATTTAACTGGAAAAAAAAATGAAAACCTGTCTCGTCTATTATTATTATGTTTTTCCTTCATATGAAAGAAACCACATTTTGGGGTTGACAAAAAATTTGTGTTATTAGAGCATTGAAATAATTTTTCTATAAATACTCTTCATGAAATTTATGCAGTTAGTTTCTGTCCCCACAATGATGGGTGTGAGCAAGCTGCATGTAAACAGTATGGAGCAAAACACCCAAAGTTGAGATCTATTTGAAAGCATCTAATTTCAGAAGTCCACTTTAACCTTATTTATGTTTGATAAAGTAGGGTTTAAGCATTAAGTGAACACTAAATTGAGAGGTGAAATTAAAAGAACTGAATTCCTTAAAAAAATCACTTATTCTTCAAATGTGTGTTTAGTAGTTTAGTAAATATCTTATTTCACATAAATTCTACATATTCTCATGTGGAACAGATTATTATTGATATGTACTGTTATTGTTTGCATTATAAATCTTATATTCACAAAAATCTAGTACAGTATTGTGAAGTACACAGATTTATCAAATTTCATCTTTTGTATTTGTGAATTCATGGCAAACCTTAGTGTTGTTATTATTGCTTAAAGTTAACTCAAATATTACTGGAATGAATTTTTGTCCCATAAAATTAGTCTTTTGCATCTGAAGATTCCGCCACTTTCACTGTTGTCGATGTTTGACACTCCGTCCTCACCTCCACTCATATCATATATTTACTCGGTCTGTTTGAAACTTTCCTGTTTTAAGACCTTGAAAAGTTTGTGTTCTTTAGCTTTTAGCTTCTGCCAGTCTCACGTCAACATTTTACCCGCACCTCTGTTTCCATGATGCTTAGCAAATGAGATCATTTTCTTTCATCTTGATTGCCCGCAGAATAGTTTTTATATTTACCCATTATCAGAGAGTTAGAAATGCTTCGCAACTCACTGGATTACAAATTTGCAGGAATGAGGAAGGACAGTGAGCAACTGGGAATAGTTTATCTCATGCTGCACTGCAGCCAGTGGTCAAGGTCATGATGTCTACATACATCCCCCACCACACGAGGAAGGTCAAGATGCAGCATATTGTTCCGCCATCTGAATTGACATGATGAACAGGAATCTACCATGTGTCACGCAATGATGTAAGGAAATTTTATAAACCAATTTCTCAGCTGCAGACACAGGGTGAAACCATCACGTAGTGAAATGTGGTGTATTGTTGTCATCCATCTAATTAATGAATTTTTTAACTTTGTAAACTATGTTTGGTTTGTTGAATTTTACTAAAACTTAGAATTACTGCCTCACCCCTCTCGTGTTAATTTGGAATCATTTGAGTGTGTGTCAGATTTTTTGGAGATGTAAGTGAAATGTGTTCTTCCAGATGTTAATGGATCATAATGTTCCTAATCGAAAACAAAAAAATTTAAGTAGAGTTGAACTTGTTTATAATCTGCAAGAGTATATAATCAACCCATGGCTGTAAAAAAATTAATAAAATTTTCTTCGTGAACATTTATGTGCATTGGCGCACCCACGGAGGGGGCTTTGGGGGCTTAAGCCCCTTCCAAGGAAATTAAGAGCTATGTACATCACAAATTAAACATTCAAAAATATTTTACATGTACAAAACATTACATAGTGTCTTCTTCTCAAAGCCCCAAAGAAATTAAGTAAGAGCAATGTACGTCACAAGTTAAACATTCAAAAATATAATTTTAAGTGTTCAAAATTACATAGTGTCTGACATAGTGTTTTCTATTACGTGGTATCTTCTTCCCAAAGAGATTAGGAGAGAGATGTATGTCACAACCGTATATAAACTATATGCGTACGCCGTAAACTATCTATATCTGTATACTATGTATATATATATAGCCCCCTCCAACAGGAATTCCTGCGTGCGCCACTGTTTGTGTGCAAAACATTTCACAGTAGAATTAGTTTTTATCAAAAAAGAATAAATAGTGAATGAATGAAAGAAAGAAAGAAGTGAGTACTTGGTTCAAACCTTCAAAATGATTACATATCTTACTTGTCTGTAGTTGTCCCTTCTCTAACATCTTGGAACTTCTCCAATTGTTGAATGGTGACGGATCACCTTTTCTTTGTTTATTTGGTCCAATTAATTTCATCCACTGTTCACTTTGTCCGCTGTTCACTTTGTCTGCTGTTCATTTAGTCCACTGTTCATTTCATCCACTGTTCACTTTGTTTGCCATTCACCTCATCCACATTCATTTCATTCTGAGAATGGATAAAATACCGTAGAAATTTTCTGTTTTGATGGAATTTTTGTTACTAGGCAGAATAAAATGGTCAGTGGACATTGCTTACATGCAATTTCTTCTCCTGTTGAAAGTTTTTCAATTAAATTATAACTATTTTAAATTTTATTTAAAGTAAAATGAGGCACTGAACTTTAAAGAGCGTTTTTTTAATTCTTTCCTATGGTACGATGTCAGTCACCATGACATAAATCAAAGTTTAACGAAAATCTTTCAATGTTTTGAAATATATCTTGTACATTGTTTTCATTTAGTTCTTAGCTTTCATGGATTTTTTTCTCATCTTAAATAGCTGTGACACATATAGAGAGCATTATAGTTCATTCGTATGAAAATTAGTGATAGGGAAAAAGAAAAAGTAAATATACTGAAAAGCTAAGAACTGAGTGAAAGCAATAATACGGGGTTGTCCAAAATAATGGAAACACCTTGAAACAATAGGTGTTATGCACCTAATATGGTGTGGGAGCACCATTGGCATTTAAAACTGCTTGAATCCTCCTTGGAATGGATGCATACAAGTCCTGGATGGTGGTAAGTGGTATGTTGTACCATTCTTCCTGCAGAAACTGCTCCAATTCCTTGAGAGATGCCTTAGAAGGATAACGGGATTGCACTCTGTTTTCCAACGCAGACCACAGGGGCTCAATGATGTTTAAGTCTGGTGATTATGCAGGACAGAGAAGGTGTGCAACTTCATCCACATGTTTCTCAAACCATGATTGAACAGTTCGACTTCTTTGAATCAGGGCATTATCATTTTGAAAGATGCAATCCTCTGACAGAAATAATGTCTGCACCGTTGAATGCACATGGTTGGCCAAAAGGGTGACATAGTCACCACTAGAGATCCGTCTGTGTAAGGTGATAATGGGACCTGCTGCAAACCACGAGATCATGGCCCAAACCATTACAGAACCGCCCCCATGCTTCACTGTAGGAAGGAGACAGTCTGGGTCGTAAGCTTCTGCTGATGTTCACACGTAAACCCGTCCTGTGGTGGGAAATAGTGAGAAATTTGATTCATCAAAAAACAAGACATGTTTCCATTGATCTGCAGTCCACGTTTTATGTTTATGGCACCACTAGTTTCCGTTTCATATTCACCTATGATACCAGCGATTTTGCAATCCCAGCTCTGCCGTAAATATTGTGCTTATGCAATTCCCTTCACAAGGTATGGGTCGACACTGTGTTCTGGAGATGTGCATTAAGCTGAGCAGTCACATTCGTCGCCGTGGTCTTCCTCCTTGCTGTCACAATCCTCTTTAATGTTCTCCTGTCTCTTGCAGTGAGTTTGGTTTTCCTTCCGCAGTTGTGTCTTGCAGATGATGTTGTGCCATGAACATTGTATGCTGTCATGACCTTCGGCACGGTACCTCTCAATACCCCCAATACCTGTGCCACTGTGGCTACCGGTGCACCAACCAGACGGGCTCCTACAATCTGCCCTCTTTGGAACTCAGATAGGCCATTCATTGTGCCTTCACCTGGAACGAATTTATGCAAACACCAATTTATAATGCAATCAGACAGACCCTTGAGACTATAAGCAACACTTTTTTACAAAAAAAAAAAAAAAAAAAATTGTAGCTACATGTTCGTTTTACTCAAAAAGCAGCACATACCAAAGTCTGTTTTCAGCGAGGTGTTTCCATTATTTTGGGCAACCCCTGATTTTGATTTATGTCATAGTGATTAAACATCATACCACACAAAAGAAATAAAAAGCTCATCAAAGTTCAGTTCCTCGTTTTACTTTAAATAACATTTAAGATCATTATATTTTAATCAAAAAACTTGAACAGAAAAAAAAATCACATGCAAGACATGTCTGCTGCCTTTTTTTTCTGCCTAGTAACAAAAATTCCATCAAAAACAGAAAATTTCCATGGTCCATTCTGAGGACAAAATGAATGTGGACAAAGTGAACAATAGATGAAATGAACATTAGACAAAGTGAACGGTGAACAAAGTGAATCATGGACAAAATGAACACAGGCAGAGTGACAGGAAACCTTGTTGAATACCATCAGTTTTGATCTGATTCTTATATTGTTAGGAATGCAGTGTTGAATGCATTGAAGGCATCCTTAGCTGAAAAGACAGTTTTTATAAAAACCAAGCTATCTGATTTGAAACCTTGTGTTGCAGTTGAAACCTTAATCAATTTTCACTAAATAGTGCTAACATCAATTAATACTTTTAACATCATGAATATAAGTTGAGATGTGAGGACTCACAATAACATTGTTTTTATGATACTGCAATCTTTTCCACGAGGGGCGTTTTTCTTTTTAACCAATCTACACCCACAATAGCATAGACAACTTTGCTGCACCGTGCATAGTACTTATTACTTTAGAGCATCTCAAATTTTATTTATTTTCCAGAATTGGTATATGGAGGTGGGGATGAAAATGGAAGTTGGGCTCATGGTAATGAAGGAAGGACAGCTCGTTTTTCCCAAAGATGTACATGCCTCTGATACATCTAGCTCATTCACAGGAAACACCAATATTATCTTCTTCCATTACCATGATTGCAATTTTTATCTCTGCATCATGCTGCCAACCCATTTAAAAAAATATATATTCCATCATTGAAAATTCGAATTTCACCACTATAGCCAATACTTTACTTTTCCTCATCATAACAAGCAGCTACTTCAGTATGATAATTTTTTATTCTTTATTTAAATTTCGTATCATATATTTATCTTTATAAGCTTGTATTTAAGTTAAACCATCTGTTCCTCACACATCCCACATACAGTCCTAAACACATTCAAGCAGGGACAGTGGCTGCTCTTCACCAAAACATTTTTTTTTGTTTTCACAAATTACGAAGAATGCTATCAACAGCGTGACCCCTGGGCTGGTAACTCAAGGCACTGCATGTTGTGGGGCTCCAAAATTTTGGGAATGCATGTGACAAGAGCCATTAGGGAAACAAAAACAAAATAGCATTTTGCATTTGTACAAGTAAAACTGAGTAGTGCTTATACAAATAATGCCTAATATTGTATTAGTGCTCCTTCAATTTATTTAATTATTAAAAATGTTGATTCAGTTTAAAACAAAACGACTGACTGGGCAACAAGATTCACCGGATAAGGTGAGTTTAGTAGCCCAGCAAACTTCTTCCTGAAAACATCAAATTCAGAACTCAAATGGAAAGATGGGAAAGGGACATTTCTTTGACAGAGCTTACTGACTGCTAGGGGTGCATTAAGTGCTGGAGGCTGGGGAGGATAGCTTTTACAAGGCACACATTCACACATTTTAACATATATGAGGGTGACAGTGGGGAGCCCAAAATCAGATTAGATTAGTCTATGATGATTTCTAGATTTCTACAGTACTGGAAAAACTTTAAGACCATTCGCAAAAACACCACCCCACCTCCCTTCTGGTGGAGCAGTGGTATAAGCATTGGCTTATGAGCATTTGTCCGAGATGGGTCCAGGTTCTAATCCTGGTGAGGCATGGATGTCGTGTTTGTCTTAAAGCACTGGCTTTCTCCTGCCCTTGGTACCAGTGGTCCTAGATTAGGGATGCACGACTGCTTATAGCCCATTGAGTTGCTCACGGTGGTCATTAAACCCTCAATCCAAAAAAAAAAAAAAAAAAAAAAAATGCAAAATTTAGAACAACTGCGAACAGCACATTATGCAAATGACATGACATTGACGTGATGAAGAAAGGATATTTCTCGCCAGTGTTTGTTTTAAAACACATAAAATTGTTTTAAATACAGCATTTTAAAATTTGGGCATGCTGTACAGCTCAAACAAATATAAGGCCAGTTGTATTTTCTGACATCACAGCCTAAATCGTCATACTTTATTGTGTTGGGATCCTAGTGCCACATGTGGTGAAGCATTGTTTGTAGTTGGTTGTGCACTACTTATACGCTTTACAATGAAGAATGTCCCCCCCTTCCCTGGAACCAGTGGCCCTAAATTAGGGATGGGCGACTGCTTATAGCCCATTAAGTTGCTCACAGTGGTCGTTAAACCACCAGAAAGAAAAACAATTGTCGCAGGTTGAGCAAGGCAAAATCCTTGCTTCCAAAAAGGCATGTGGAATGAGTGGATGCAAAATTGCATGACAAATAAATAGATCCAAGTCTGCTGTTAATACTTTTCTGCAAGATCTTGGAATTTATGACAAACAAAGATGCACAGGTAGGACACCATCCCTTTCCTCTCGTCAAAAGAGAGCCATTTTCTATCAGGCTTGTCATGAAAACCGATCATCATCCCAATTTAGAAGTGCTTGTTCCAGCTGAACAGTGTCTGATGTGTTACTGAGAAATCTGAATAGCCAATATTAAAAAAAAAAACACCTCTCGCAGAAAAAACATAAGGAGTGTCGAGTTGTGTTTGCTAAAAAAGCATCTGACTCTTGGTATTAAGTGGGAGAATGTGTTTTCCGATGAGAAAAGTTTATTTTTCAAAGCGACAATTTAGTCGTGGTTCTGTGATTGTGTGGAGTGGTTTTTCAGCTAAAGGAACTACCACTCCTGCTTTTCTGCTGCCAAGAAAAAAATTTGAAATCTATAGGAGTATATTGGCCAAACATTTGTTAACAAAGGAATCTCTCATCGCATCCGGGACTACATCTTCCAACAGGATAATGCTTCCATTCATGTGTCTGCTTCCAAAAAATCATGGTTGTTTGAGGCCAATGACATAAAGCTACTTCACTGGCCAGCCAGAAGTCTTGATTTGTACCCCATGGAAAATCTGTGGAGCATATTGGCTTGCAAAGTATTCAAAAATGGTCAGTAGTGTCAGAATAAAAAGGAGCTAATTACAGCCATCAAACGAGCCTGATAAAATATTCCCAAAAATATTTTAATGAGACTTATGGGATCTGTGATTACACAAATGATCCAAATCATTGAGAAACGAGACAATATTCTTCATTATTGGTTTATTGTTGGCCAAAATCTTTACTGGTCGTATAGTTTTTTCTAAGATGCATTTATGGAAGTTATGTGAACAACAATATGTCTCATACAATTTTGCATTTCAGCATTAACATACTTTAGTTTGATTTCTTGTTATACATTTTGCTTTCTCAACTCATTTGTCTACACATCATTAATAATGCCGCGCAATGTTATGCATTCTTCCTGTGGCCTTAAAAATTTTTTCCAGAACTGTACGAGGTCCCCATGGTAGTGTGGGTGACAAGGGAGGGAGTGCAAACTGGTTACACAATAAATTCGACTATGTGCAGCCCTAGTTGGATTATTTATCTGAATTTAAACAAGAATGCCTGCATTTTCAAAAAAATTGACATAATTTAGATAGGCTAGTGGCAGATTATTCCTGTTACAGACACATTGCAATATTATTAGAAAAAAAAGAATCTATTCCATTTTTTTTAACATTTATGTTTTCCTAAGGAATTCACTTATGCATACCCAACAGTAACCCCTCTGGAGAATGAATTTTTTCTCTTTTGAAAACCATCCATAATTATTTGAGAACATCTAATACTCAGAAAAGAACAAGGGCATTGTCATTTAATTTAAGCATTGTAGAAAGATATTCATTTGATGCTGGAGTAGAAGGTTTTGCCACAAAAAAATGGAGAAAAAAATATTTTAGTTATAATAATTTTATTAATTTATGTTTATTAATTTCCTCTTTCTCTGAGTCATTCAATCAATTTATGATAAACACTGATAGTCAAAAAACTAATTTCAAAAAAACTAAAGATAGTATTATTTACGTTAAAAATTTGAATGCAAAATTTTCAGGCAAATTTCATAAGCATGTAAAAATTGAGTAGTTTTATCTGTAAATGTAAAAACTGATGGTGAAATGGGAGGAATTTCAAAATTGTACAAATTAAACTTGTAAGATATTTAAAATTTTTGTTTCAATGCCCAGTTTGAAATAATTCTTTTTTGTGATAAAAAATGTGTAATTTAAAGGAAATTCGAATTGGAAGTAAACTTTTTACATTAAAATGCATTTTCTTGGAGCTGTTTTATTTTCCTTGGCCCACAGTGCTGTGATGTTTAAACTGCCCTCTGGACAGGGTTTATCCAGGAATTTCAAGTTGAGGAGGAGAGGGGTTTTAAAAAATTTAGGCGGATATTGGATGAAAGCAAATTTTTGAAGACTGAAAATTTTTATAGTGAAATATTGAGTCTTTCTTACCTAAGATTAAAAATCAGAAAAACTTAAAAAAATAGAGAACTCTTAAACTTTTTATAGTTAAGAATAGTTAAAAACGAGAATCCTTTATCCCAAACTAGACACAGTTAGATTTGTGTGTGTATGTGTGTGTGTTTTAATCTCATGTCTAAATGGTTCTCTAAACAAGGCAAAAGCAATGAAATATTAATATGGATTGCTGAAACAGCAGATATTGATATTTTCACAAATAATGTGCATACTGAAATCATTCAGCAGTATATAAAATTTATTGCAGATAAAAATGAAAGGATAGTTCATATATTTTGTAGTTGCAATGACCAGTGGCGGGTTGGCGATCCATAAACAGTTCTGGAAGCTAATTTTGGGAGGTCCACTTTGGGTGAAAATTATGAAGGTTCCTTCATCTCTAAAAAAATGGTATGTTACCATCACTGTTTACTGTTGAAATATCTTTTCAATGCAAGTCTACGGATCATCGCAGTTTTTTTAATTGAGGCAATAATTAAGAACATTTTACCCATTTTCGTGGATAGTTAGTAAAATCTAGTGTAAGAACAAAATTACTTTCCTTACTGTGAAGCAATAGACAAGGTAGAACAAAGTCTTTGACAGTCTTTCTGATAGAGACTGTTGAAGACTTTGTTTCATACTTATGAATTTTACTGTGACAGCTAAATTCAGAATTTGTAACCGTTTCTTCACTTTTAACAAGAACGGAAATCCAAATGTGCCAAAAATTAATAGCTTTTCATGGCTTACCTATCATTAATTAATTAGTAAAAAATATCCAGAATTGCAAGAAATTCAGTGCAATTAATTTCAGTACAATTTTGAGAGAAATTAAAGAATGCAAAAATTAATTTTAATTCAATTACTTTCAAATAGAATTTTTTTGGTTGTAGCTGAAACAGACTTCCCAGAAGTGCAGTTGAAAAATTCATGTAGCTATAAGGCCCAAAAAGTAGTAACTCAGATGCAGATCCCGTTCAAATAAAAACAAAAAGGAAAGAAAGAAAGCATATACATATAAAAAGCAACAACCCAAAAGATTTACCGTAGGAGAACCTCAATGCGTTATGTACACAGGAAATTTTAGTTCGCGAGGGACAATGCAGCAGCTCCTATAGACCTTGTTGAGGTCCTCAAGGTGACGAACCACGGTGTTCTGTGATATGTCCAGCTCGCCTGATAATCTCTGAGTGCTGGTTGTCAGATTTGTCTCTATGGCCTCCGAATCCACGGTTCATGGCCTACCTGACCTTAGCTTATTGTCAAGGTTTCTGTCACCTGAGTGAAATTTCTTGAACCATTTGGTTGTGGTGCTGTGGTCCATGGAACCTTCCCCTTTCGCATGACAAATATTTCGTGTTTCCAAACACGGAACATTTGTCATGCAAAAGGTTACAGCTGAATTCAAGCTTGTAAAGCAAAAGTTCCCAAATTAGCAGATTGTGGCTGTTCATCTTTTAGGCTTCCCAACCACAGAGAGAACGACGACATGCAATGCTGTTCACAGCAACGACTACCACTTTATATCCCTTTCGACTGACTGCAGTGCATGACTTGAACTAGTTTAAACATGCAACATAGCCGTCGCGGCACATGCGTTTATGCAAATATTGCAAAACTTTCAAGCCACCCTCTGTAGTTTTAGTTAGCAGAAATTAAAAAGAAGATTATGAGGACAGAAATGTTTTTCCAGACTTCAGTATGTGTATAAAATTATTTAATATAAATAAATTTCGTTATATATATATATCATCATCATCATCCATTATCAATCCACTGCTGGACGAAGGTCTCCCCAAGTTTCCTCCACGACGGTCTGTCTTGCGCCAGTCTCTTCCATGTCACTCCTGCATACTTTCGAATTTCATCCACCCATCTTCCATGTGGTCTTCTTCTGGGTCTTTTCCTGTCCCTTGGAATCCAATCTAAAATTTCGGCTGTCCATCGATGGTCTGTCCTTCTGGCAGTATGTCCAGCCCATTGCCATTTCAGGGATTTAACTCTGATCATGATCTCTTCCACTCCTGTCATTTTTCAGATCCATGAGTTCCTCTTGTTATCTCTCCTGGTTACACCAAGCATGCACCTCTCCATGCTGCTTTGAGTTGTCTGCAGCCTTTGTATATCCCTTTTAGTTAAGGTCCACGTCTCTGCACCATACGTATATATATATATCATCATCATCATCATCAATGTCAACCATTATCAATCCACTGCTGGACGAAGGTCTCCCCAAGTTTCCTCCACAACGGTCTGTCTTGTGCCAGTCTCCTCCATGTCACTCCCGCATATTTACGAATTTCATCCATATATATATATATATATATATTTGAGAATCCACACTAAATGATTTCAGTTCTCTTTAGATGATGAAGCACAGATTCAAAGTTCATGAAATTTGGGATGGACAACTCCTCATGGTGGCAATCAAGCACCACTCCTCCGTTAAAAGAAAGAGCTCACAAATACAGGGTGTCCAAGAATTATTGGACACATTACAAAATTATATAAAACAAAACATTAAACAGATAGAAAGAAACTGACTGTTCTAACTTACAATGTAACTACACAAGTTAATAAATTTTGATGTGAGATCCCTTGGTTGCTCGTAGTACGTCCAAGCGATACTCGATTTCATGCCATGTATTGGCAAGCATCTGAGGAGTTATGGAATTAATAGCAGCTGTGATACGCTGCTTCAGTTCCTGCAAATCAGTACAAGGCGTCTGATAGACACAATCCTTCACATAACCCCACATGAAATGATCCAATGGAGTTAGATCCGGAGAGCGAGGAGGCCACCGAATGGGACCACCATGCCCAATCCATCTGTTGGGGAAATGCTCATTTAGGCACTTATGTACACACGTTGACCAATGCGGAGGCACGCCGTCTTGTTGGAAAATGACGTCATATCTTTGGATCTGGTGTATAGCGAATTTTTCCAGTATATCCAAGTAAATGTCACCATTTATGGTGACGCTAGGCCTACCGGATCCTCCACGATGTTCCACATTGCCAGTTTCTTTAAACTGTTTCATCCACCGCTTAATTGAATTCGTTGACGGAGGATTAACTTTAATGACAGACTTTAATTTTGCAAGCCATAACACAAACATCGCCTTCTGCTGTATGGATGACATGACTACTGATTGCGCATTTCTCATACATTCCTCATCGGGCCACACCTAGCGCCATCTATCGGATTCTGGGAATAACAATTCTGCAAAACAAAAATATAGAAACCGTGTTAGTAATACATGACACAGAAAAATAGACAATGCTCATAGTTTTTTTTGTACATAGTTTTGTAATGTGTCCAATAATTCTCGGACACCCTGTATTGCCATTTTACCTTAGATGAATTAATATTTTGTTACTCAGGTATTGGTTTTGGGGCCATGTTTGTGCAACACTAGGAAAGCTGTTATGTGCTAATGACAGCACTATTGTTGTTAAGATAATTTTTTATAATCTTTCAAAGGGTCAGCAAGTTTTCTTTACCATTCAGGATCACAACATTATTATGTTTTCCAGCTGTTTGTTTTCACAGTCTTTTTCATCAAATTATGTATATCATTACGGTCATCAATCATTCTCAATCCACTATTGGATGGTCTCCCCAAACAGGGCCAGATTAATGCTTTAGTGGGCCCCTAGTCTAAGACATCTGAGTGGGCTACCAAGGCTGAATAGGCCCCCAAAGAACTTATGGCGCAGAATCATTATTGAAGTCCGTTAAAACATGAAACTGTAGCAATATGTTTGTAATAATTAATATCTAGTGAATTCTTCAAACTAATAAATTATCTGCAGAGTTTTCATAAAAAGTCACTATATTTTCCACTGTTCTCATTAGAACATGAGTTAAAAACTTAAGATTCTTAGATTTTGTCTTGGAATTTTTAATAATTTATCATTGTTTACTTTTCTAGACACATCTTTTTCGTTATGCAATGAGAGGTCACAGTGGATTTTGGCTGTTAACGGTTCCAAGTGCAAACAGGGTGGTAGTGAAAAAGCTGAAACTGTCTCGCCGACTTTGCTGTACACATCAACATGAAACGTTTACCCCTTAGTGAGTCACTGCCTTAAACTCTGTTCATCTTCTAACCACTGTTTGTGACCGAGTGGAAATCATATGAGATAAAACAAAAACTATTTTACTTCTTCTATATATAAATACTAAGCTGTGTATTATTCATGGTGTAGTGTCATGCTTCCTGGGCCCTTTGTAATAGTGGACCCCTATGCTATAGCCCTGTTAGTCCTCCCTTCCTTAATCTGGCCCTGTCTCCAAGTTTGTTCCACAATTCTCCATTATAAGCTATTTCTTTCCATGTTATTCCTCCATGCTTTGGAATTTCATTCAGCCTTCTCCCACATGGTCTTCTGGGTCTTTTCCTGTCCCTTAATATTCGGTCTAGTATTTCAATTGTCCAACTGTGGTTAATTCTCCTTGCCACCTGAGGGACTTTATAACATCTCGAGTTCTTTTTCCTATCTTTCCTGGTGACATCAAGCATGCACCTCTCTATACTTTTTTATTTTTTATTTTTTTTATTTGTCCACAGCCTCTGAATTTTTTATAGTTGAAATCCATGTCTCTGATCTATAGGTAAAAACAGGCAGGATGCACTGATTTAGCACTTTTCTTTTAAGACATAATGGTTGATTGTTCTTGAAAGTTGTAATGCTTCTTCCTAATGCACTCCAGCCAAGTTTTATGCCACTGTTTATTTTTTCTGTGATGCGTATATTCTTCCAAATAACTTAGTTTTTGCAGTTTTATAAGCATCTTCTAAAGTAACTTTTAATTCTTAAAAAAATTTCTGTAAAAGGTTTTATTTTCCTAGAAATTTTTCGTACCATTTCTTTATTTTACTTATAATGGATTTGTATTTCATATGTTCCTTTGTAATTTCTATATGTCCTACTACCTACCATGCTTTGAAATGGCTTGATGCCCATTGAATTTTTCTTGCTCTGTGAACATGATGAAGTGGTTTGCAATTATTTTAAGGAAATCGTTTTCTGTGTAAAAAGATTTGTTTCGATATTTCATTCCTTCCACACTCTTGATAAACAGTTTTTTTTACAGTGAAAATATTGAAACATGAGTTTTATAGAGGTCATTTGTTAATATTTGGTTGTCAAATTTTTGGACTAGAACCTAGTTCATCATTGGGACTATGTCACTGGAGTATTAGTTACCATTCAGTTAGGGGTGTCCATCTGCAATTATCGTTAGCATGGTACTTCTCGCTATTTCCATCCCTTCTTCAAGTTTTCTCTTTACAAAGTGTGGTTGGCAGGTGATTAATTTTATTGAGTTCCACTTTATACACAGTTTTTGTTGAACACACACACACAAATAAAAATTCCATTAAACATTCAGTTGGTGCAGTGCTCTAAGCACTGACTTCTGACCATTCATCCAAGAGGAGTCCTAGTTCAAACCCTGGTGAGGCGTGGATGTTGTGTTCGTCTTACGGCACTGGCTTTCTCCAATCCTTGGAACCAGTGGCTCGAAATTAGGGATGGGTGATTTCTTAATACATGTTGAGTTGCTCACGCTGGTTGTTGAACATCCGTATTAAAAAAAAACTAGCCATTTAGTTGTATGGATTAATGAACCTTAGAAATAAGAGGAAAACAAATTAACTCTAAGAACAATTTTCAGAATTTAAAAAAATTTGAAAACTACCCCACGCATGTCATAAAAACAAATTATGCAGAATCAGAAGCGTAGCCAGAGAGGGTGCCGTGGGTCCGAATCCCCTTTCGAAAAGGATTGAGTGAATTTAAAGCAATCTATATGTATACGTACAATAAAAAAGTTTTTTCTCAGTAATATTTTTTTTTCATTTTTTGACTTTTAAAGATTTGGGGTATATTCGTATGTGGAGTATTTTTTTCCAGGAGGCTTTCACCGTTCAACTGTTATTAAAATTTGTTCACAACTGTATTCGTTTTGCAATGCATAACAATTCTCTCTAATCCTAGATCTAACAGAATTTTTTCAATTGGGGAATTTGTGTAGTTACCCTGTAGGTATGTTTGACTCTATAGTGAACCTGAAGATTAAAATCCCCGGCCTGGTTTGGTCCTCCCAATCCGCTCCTGCGTGAAAAGGAGTTTCTTCGGTAACAAACATTCAATATTCTGTTTTTTACAACATGCACTATACAGTGGCGTAACTAGCACAACGCCCCCCCTCCCCCAACGCAAGATTTACTTCAGCTCCCCTAAGCGCAGTAATTTTCCCAGAATTTCAAGCATGAGGAAGGATGCGTTTTTCGCGGGGGGGGGGGTCAGAGAAGTCGGGAAGAGTGTCAAAGTAATGCTGGTACCTAGAGCTCTGTAGTTTAAACTTTTTAAGTAATAGATTTAACAATGCATGTAATTGTTTTGTACAAAACTAAAATAAATCACTTGGAGAAATCACCCTCTTGTACATGGCAGATCCGCGGCTGCTGTGAATATACGTTGGTGCCTGTCGTGTACGTAATCCTAGATGACTGACCGACTGTTTCTCTACATCCTTCATGGGGAATCCCCATGTGGCCGCCCGCTTTCTCTCAGCATCACAGACAGTGGGTGATTGGAGAGCGATCGCATTACAACCTGGAGCCAAAGGGCCGAATAGCTTCAATCTGTAGGACATCCAGTGTTTTTTAAAAGTGAAACTTGACATTTATTTAGGTAAAGCTAAATGTTCCTTAAAAGAAATTATGAACCTTTGGGTTAATAATTTGTTTGTTTGTCTTTGTGCGTGTTCGAATTTTTTCAAAAAACTATAACTGGAAGCTGCAGTACGCCCTTTGGTTACCTGCCCCCCCCTCCGCGGGGGTGGTAGTTACGCCAATGGCACTATATTCCGTGATAGCTGCTGCATGAAAAATGTAAAAATAGGTACATAAAAAATCTAAATTTTTTCAGTAAGACTTTTTAGTGATAAAGTTGTTAATGTAAGAACAACATATATGTTATATTCTGAAAATATCTATGCAATTTGCTGCAAGTGTTTGAAGGCTTTATTGAGTGTAAAACTATAAGAGAATACGTGACAGCCCGTGGTACTGCAATTGTGTTAAAGATTAAAGGCTCGCTGAAATTCAAAGATACTTATTCGCTTTATTAATTTCAGGAGGCAGCATTTTCCTTTTATCAAATCCTAAGGCCTAATTCCTGTACGTATTTAAAAAAAAACTGTGATGGTCACTTACTGTGGCTCCCTCTATCTTCACAGTTACCAATTATTTCAGGTTTTAACACCGAGAAAGGATCGCTCGTAACCTGTTATTTCGTCTCGTGTTTCTTCTCTCTCAGGGACGTATCCAAGGAGAGGGTCCTAAGTTCCGGAACCTCCAGCCGCTCAGAACTGGGTGAGCTATTTATTAGGAGGGCTAAGCATGATGGGGGGGGACAAATTTTGAAGTGTTTGGCAGGAATTTTGGCAAAAAATTCCGATCACGTTCATTTTACCCTACGCTGATAATGTTATCCCTAGTAAAAATAAGTTTTCAAATGAATACTGTACGTAGTATTTATACAACGTATGTACTGTAGTATGGAAGCCATGGATATGAATCCCTATGACAAATTACTATGTCTTCGCAATTTTAGTTTACTTAGATCGTTTTTTTGTTTTTTGCCTTCCTAAGGCTGTTTATGAATTTTAGTTTATAACATGACAAGGAATCTCTCTCTCTCTCTCTCTCTCTCTTTCATTGTTTAAAACTATATTTACAAAAATGGTGTGTTTCTGCTGCTCTTTCAGAAACTCGTTCAAAAGACTCCTTCCATTTTCCATAAGTACAAACAGTAAATTTAACAAAGAATTAATTTTATATAACAAAATTTCAGTGAATTCGAGAAATTCACTTACATTTATCCAGGTTCCCTAGAATCTTAGATGGTTGCTGCACCCGTGTTTGCCATGGTTCAAACTGCTTAAATATATTGGGGGGGGGGGGGCTAAAGCGCGACTCAGAAAAAAGTTGAGTGGGTTTCAGCCCACCTCAGCCTATTCGTAGCGTCGCGTCTGTGTTACACGTCCAACATTTTTTCTGTCATCATTAAATTTTTTATGTGTGTTGACTGATCTCTATAGTCTCACTACTTGGGAGAGAATACAGCGAACTCTGTGCTGTAGGGACTGTAAAATATCGCCGGAAAAAATTTATTTACTCACAACTTAGGGAGACTTATTTTGGAACCTGGAATTTGTACAATACCAAAATCATATGTGGTGTGAGAAATAGAAACGGAAACGAACCAGAAAAACACCCGACAACGTCTACTGCAAAGCTACTATTGCATGTGAACAGAAACTCTACTCAAGTATTCGGAGGCTATTAAAAGTTCTAAGTTAGCTCCGGGGACGGGTTTACCATTGAGCCAACCTGGACCATCCATAGTGGCTCACCCTAAATTTCTTCATGGTTAGCCCAAAATATTGAAGATGCAAATAAAATTACTGCAGGAAAAACATTTCCCAAAATATTGGGAAGCGATTAAAATCCGCCATGCTAAAGTGAGCTTCCAATTATTCGTAGAATATATATTTAAAAACATGTTCAAATATGTTTAAAGCAGCTAATGAAAAAGAGCTCAGGACCAAGTGATACCTCATGGGAGGGGTCTGGGACCCAGCGCCACACCCATTGAGTGCGCCGCTACCGAAGCCCAGGGCGCCGTACATTGAGGGGCGCCAAAATTTCAGAATACATGTAACAAATTCCGTTTTTCCTTAACAGCGAAATAAACTGGCGATGAATTAGCATTTTTCATTTCAAATAAAACTACAGTTAATATTTAATTGTATTAGTAATCTTTCAATTTATTTAATTATTAAGAATATCATTTCATTTTGAAACAAGGGCAAAAATCACGGAATAAGGTAGTTCAGAAGTTATTTCTTCCTGGCGAGGTCAGAACTCAAAAGAGACGGAAGGAAGGAAGAGGGCGTTTTTTTTTTTTAACAGAATTCGCTGACAACCAGTAGCGGATCCAGCATGAGGCGATCAGATCAGATCAGATGTAGAAGATTTTAGGAAGTTAGTGTCTGACCCCAGCTCTTGAACCAACAACCCTTAGAAATAGGAAGCTAGGAGATTTGGGCTAGAGTGCCCGATAGGAAAGTGACACGGAAGCGAGGTAAGAAATGGGGAGGAAGACTCCCTCATTTATTACCGGGGGGGGGCAGTACCCGGGGTCCGACGGCTTAACGTGCCCATCCGACGCACGGCGGGTATTAGTGGTTCGTCCCTGCCCAGGATCGAACCTAAGGTCATCTCCATTGCAGTCACGAACGCTGACCACTAGGCCTCCCGTGGCCCGCACGAGGTGATCCCTCCCTCCCCTTCTTTAAAAATAAACACCTGATTTTTTTTTTGATTTTTTTTTCAAAAATGTGCGTATTAAATATTTGATTTTCCTGATGAAATCCAACTGAAACATGTTTTTATTAATATAATATTTAAAAACAAACAACGCGATTGTGTTCTAAAAACAGAACTAATTTAAATGGTCGTGAACAGTGACTAGTCTTGCAAGTCCTATATATATGTGTGCGTGTGTTTATTATATATAACACACACATACACTGATTATGATGCCCTGCACTGTATCTGCTACTTTGGGCAGCTTGATACCTGCTACCTTGGGCAGCAGATATCAAGCGAGGGTCATGTTGATGAAGAAATTAATCGGCGTACAAAACTTGGTTGCAGAGCTTTTGGAAGAAACAGTACAATTTTTAAGAGCAATATGCCATTATGTCTTAAAAGAAAAATGTTTAATCAATGTATCCTTTCAGTGCTTACGTACGGAGCAGAGACGTGGACCTTAACTAAATATGACATACAAAGACTGCAGGCAACTGAAAATAGCATGGAGAGATGCATGCTTGGTGTAACCAGGAGAGATAAGAAGAGGAACTCATGGATAAGGGAAATGACTGGAGTGGAGGACATCATGATCAGAGTAAAATCCCTGAAATGTTAATGGGCTGGACATGTTGCCATAAGAACGGACCACCGATGGACAACAGAAATTTTAGACTGGATTCAAAGGGACAGGAAAATACCCAGAAGAAGACCCTGTGGGAGATGTGTAGATGAAATCCGAAAGCATGCGGGAGTGGCATGGTGGACACTGGTTCAAGACAGACCGTTGTGGAAGAAACTTGGGGGACCTTCATGCAGCGGTGGATTGTTAATGGTCGACAATGATGATATATGTATATACTTATGTATACAGGGTGCCCAGTAAAATCCTTTCTCAGCCCCGTAGCTTTCGAACGCCGACAGCTATAGCCATAAAAAACGGTGTCTAGGTATAGTAAAGTGACTATGCGCTATTCGATAAGATCGCTTACAGCGCCTCCTAGGGGCAAAGTCAGGAGTTAGCGTGCCGATCTCGAAAACTATACGAGATACGGGAAAATAGTCAACTACAAAGTTGTAGAGCAGCATCGATTTAGTACGAAAAGACACCTTGCGCACATGAATGCTAAGAATAGAACGCGTACAACGCTCGTTTGTTTGTTCGCGATGTCGAACACTGTTACGTCACGAAACGCGTCAGAAAGGAGCAATTAGTTGTCACTAGGCACATTTACCATCGGTGCTCTCCGTCAGCCACAATACACATTTGGACTCTAGATTGAATATCACGCTGCACATTTTGCAGCAAGTCATGTGACACGCTGGAACAAGCATCAGTTATACGGCGTCGAAGGTCCTGCAACGTTGTCGGAGGGGTCTGATACACCTGCTCTTTGAGGTAGCCCCACAGGAAGAAGTCCAATGGGGTGAGGTCCGGTGAGCGTGCAGGCCACTCAACGCAATCACCATAGCCTATTATTTGTTGCTCGAATGTCTCGACCAGGTACCTTCTTACGTTTCCTGGCTGGTGCGGAGGGCGCCATCATGTTCGAACCAAACATTCCGCAGTTGAGTCGGGCTAGTTCTTTGCGGAAGGCGATATTATCTCCTTTCTGACGTGTTTCGTGACGTAACAGTGTTCGACATCGCGAACAAACAAACGAGCGCCGTACGCGTTCTATTCTTAGCATTCATGTGCGCAAGGTGTCTTTTCGTACTAAATCGATGCTGCTCTACAACTTTGTAATTTACTATTTTCCCGTATCTTGTATAGTTTTCGAGATCGGCAAACAAACTCCTGACTTTGCCGCTAGGAGGCGCTGTAAGCGGTCTCGCGGAATAGTGTATAGCCACTTTTTATGGCTATAGCTGTCGGCGTTCGAAAGTTACGTGGCTGAGAAAGGACTTTACTGGGCACTCTGTATATATGTATAAAGTACGAAATCGGAATGATTTACTCCTTGTAGCAGATTTCTACAAAATCTAGTCCTCCCCCCGGGATAGTGTGTGTGACAGGTAAGGAGAGCAAATTGGTTACACAATACGTACTGCAGCGTACGGCCCCAGAAGGATTATTTATATGAATTCGAACACGAATCTCTGCATTTTCTGTAATTTTGGCAGAATTTAGATAAGCCAGTGATAGAATAAAATATTCCTGTTGCGAATACGTTGCAATAGTATTGGGAAAAAATAATCGATTCAATTTTCGCTAATGTTGATGTTCTCCTAAATATTTATTTTTGCATACTTATCAGAAACGAATCTAGAGAAACGCAATTTGTCTATTTTGAAAACCACTCGTAATTATTTGAGGACATTTAGTTCTCAGGTAACAGCGAGTGCATTTGCAGCTTAGTCACTCAGAACAAATGTCAAATATCGACATCTGATGATATAGCCTCATGGAAATCGATAAAAATTACTTTTGCAAGTTATTTTACTAATTTATGCTCAATTATTTCCTTTTTCTCTGAGTTATTTAACTAATTTATAATGAACATTGGTATCAGTACCATATTTAGAAAAAAATCCTAAAAGTAGTATTGCTTAAGTTGAAAGTTTTTATTCAAAATTTGCAGACAGATGTATATGTTAAAATCAAACAATTTTAGGTAAACCTTCCACGTTCGGCCAGGAAATAGTTTTATGAAGCGACGATAGATGGCGACACGTTATCGTGAAGCGTTTCGTTACGTTGTGAAAGTGGCAAAGGAAGTGAATAAATAATATAGATGAAAGGTGGCCCTTGAAAGGTCATTTTTGAATGTTGATTGTGGCATATGTGTGAAATATTTATTTTCACGGAAGAATTTTTTTCCTCATAAATATGAAACTGTGTAGCTAGCAGAATAAAAGCAAGGAAAGTTTTATCTGCCAGGGAAGAACTGTTTGATGGCAGGAATCAGGACTTCAAAGGAAAGACTGCAATTCCGTCGGAATAAATATTCCAGAATATGGTCTGCCAAGTACATTTACATTGTGAGGCTACCATAAACTGTGAGACTAGTTGTCTGCAATACGAATACCAGTCGCTAACTGTCTCAGTGGATGTGGCCATGTGAGGTTTCTTCAATCGCCTCATCGTAAGACGATCCTTTGGCGAAACAATACGTCAGAATCATTCTATCAATAGGAATCTCAGCATAAAAAAAAAAAAAAACACGTACAAAGTGTGCGGGAAGAGTACGCATCATTGCCTGAAGCGTTCTTCTTCCGACACATGAATTGTCCTAAACGATGAGACGCATCGACACATGGAGTCATGAGATGGCTGAATGCAGAACGTGGAAGTTTAGCCCAATTTTATTTGTGAATATAAAAATTGACGGTGCAGTGAAATTTAAAAATTGCACAAATTAAACTTGCTAGAAAACGATATTTAAAATATTTATTTCAATTCTAGAGTCAAATAATACATGTTCTAAAAATTCCGCAAGGTTGTTCTTGAGAATATGCTGATTATTTTCGTGATGAAAAACTATAATTTTAATAGTGAAATTTAAATTGGAAGTAAAATTTTTACATTAAAATACGTTTACTTGGAGGCTTCTGTGCCCAGCATGCTGTAATGTTTCAACCCGCCTCTGGTTAGCTCCCAATCTCAACAGCAAATCATCATTGTCAACCATTATCAATCCACTGCTGGACAAAGGTTTCCTCCACAACTATCTGTCTTGTGCCAGTCTCCATGTCACTCCTGCATACTTTCGAATTTCATCCACCCATCTCCCATGTGGTCTTCTGGGTCTTTTCCTGTCCCTTGGAATCCAATCTAAAATTTCGGCTGTCCATCGATGGTCTGTCCTTCTGGCAGTATGTCCAGCCCATTGCCATTTCAGGGATTTAACTCTGATCATGATGTCTTCCACTCATGTCATTTTTCGGATCCACGAGTTCCTCTTCTTATCTCTCCTGGTTACACCAAGCATGCACCTCTCCATGCTTTTTGAGTTGTCTGCAGCCTTTGTATGTCTCTTTTAGTTAAGGTCCACGTCTCTGCACCATACGTAAGCACTGGAAGGATGCATTGATCAAACACTTTTCTTTTAAGACATAATGGCATATCTGCTGTCCAAGATAAACGTACGTGTCTGTTATCTCCATCTTTTCTCCATCAATCGATAAATGTTCGTTTCTTGAAAAAGCATTGAACATCAGCAAATAAGGGTCCTTATATATGATGAATAGAGAGAAATCCATCAAAACGGGGCAGCAACGACTGAATGAATGGTTTGACTGTCTTCCAATACATTTAGGTGTTTCTCTTAGTACAAATGAAGTCTTTGACATAAAATCTCTCTCCCCAAGTTGTCTGCATTTTGCTCTCCAATAAAATACGTTCATAATGATGAAATTTTTTCAAATAATAAATCGCGCGATAAAACATGAAATGCAGACACTGAATGGGATATACACTTGCATTAGGAACACCTGCCTAATAAAGCGTTGGTCCACCTTTCTGTGCAAGCACGGCTAGCAGACGCATAGGAACAGATTCTACAAGGTGTCAAACGTCCTTCATACGCAGTGTTGCCAGGTGAAATTTTCAAAAATCAATAGATTTCATCCCAAAAAAACTAGCTTAGTTTAAAAATCAGCAGATTTTTTTCACTAAGATAAGCAACGTATCGTTATCGTAATAGCCTAAGAAAGTTGATATCACAATATTTTCCACTTAACTTCCTTTCTCAAAAGGCAATCTTAAGCTTTTCTGCTGTGATCTGTAATGCAAAATCTAAAGGGATGGATCAATTGAACTGTAGGACCTGCATGTAAGAATTTGGACACAAGTGTTGTTCTAATCTCGTTAAAAACATCGCTATCACAGATGCTGCTGTTAATTTTTTCTATAAGACCATTTCACATGTTAAAGCTGTGCTATGCCGTCCCGGTGGCGCAGTGGTGTAAGCGGATTGTCACAAATATTCATAGAGAGTGAAAGGACTTAACCTGAATTGATTGATATCTTCTGTAGACATGGGCGGATTGATCCCAGTGGGTCACTCGAGAAATGGCCCACTTTCTTGCATCCTTTCTGTCTGGAAAGAACGAATAATTATTTTGTTATTTATGAATAAGAATTGTTAATTTCATTTGAGCTTTATATTATCTGTCTAAAACGATAATATTTTAATTCTTAAAAGAATTGGCTTTTCATTCTATCTACACATATATATGCCTATGCTGAGCATTTGCTCTAAAATGACAAAGCAAATTTTTCTCTACTTCAGTGAAAAATTTTGCCTCCGGACAAAGCTCGCTCTTACAAATAAACTAGCTAAATACCCGTTCTTTGAACGTGATGATATTTAAATACAATTGAAATACATATGATATATATGATATACAGTTGAAATGGCCATACACAGCATATTTCTTCGCTCTTTTGGGGAAAAAAGTCTGCCAGACGACACATAAGCAATTTCGTTCATAACTGTAAATGTAAAACTTGAAGCCTTCAAAACAAATCAAAATGCGTCGTTACTCTTCACTTTCATCGTTGAAATATTAATAGACAACAGAAGGAAATAATAATAGGAAACAGAACAAAACACGTTGTTACTTTCAGCATAAATGCAAAGAACCTTGCTTATAAATAAACAATTTCATTCGAAACTGTACATTTAAAAGCTAGCAAGTCAGATGTTTTTGGAAGCGTGAGCAAAATTGTGTTGCCATCGCTAATATCTCAAGGGAAACTTTTTTTTTCAAATTTCAATTACTATGAAAATCTACCCGCGTATTTATATTTATTGCAGTCACTTATATGACGTCACCGTTGCTTCGGTAAAAACGAGGGTTGGTAATTTGACTTTGACTCAAAACAACCATGGCGCAGTGGTCTTTCGTCCGAGAGAGGTCCGGGTTCGAATCCCGTGAGGTATGGATGTGTTTGTCTCACAGCACTGGTTCTCTCCCTTCCCTGGAACCAGTGGCTTAAATTAGAGACTGGCGACTGCTTATAGCCCATTGAGTTGCTCATGGTGGTCGTTAAACATCCAATAAAAAAAAAAACTTTTTATATGACGTCACCAAAGCGAATGTTGGTAATTTGGTTTTGACTCAAAAAACCTTGACATTCGATATGTCAAATGTTTAAATGCAAAGCATATTATGATATAGCACTTTTTACGTGATTTTTAAGGTTTTTTGTTAAATAAATTCAGAACAAATAAATTTAGAACAAAATATATACCGAGCAGATCAACTCAAGTCATTCAAAACTTAGGGCGGAGCATCAGTTGCTGGGCAACAATGGCTCGTTCATTGCAAAACGTCCTAGCGTTATAAAAGCTGGATTATTTAAAAAAACCATTTCGATCCACCTAAAGTTATCATAGGAAAAATATCCTTTCTTAGTGCGCCTCTATGTTGTAAAAAGAACATTCCTGCCAAATATGAAAGTTCTAAGTTCAGTAGTTTCTGATATTCGGTGATGAGTCAGTGAGGGCTTTCAGTTTTTATATGTACAGATTAAACTAACTACGGTTAAGGTGGTTTCACCTATAATCTCTGCCTTATGTTTCCAGTGGCAAAACTTCTTTACATACTGTATTTTCTTTGCCATTAATGTATTCCCAAGAATGAAAATTTGCACATCGATAAAACTAACTTTAAGTTATAGCATGGGATACTTAATACTAGCTAAAACATAACCATAATTAAGTAATCTAACATTTCTTTGTCTACTGACGTCATCAATGTACAGGTCGCGCCATCTACACTGCTCAACAAAATTAGGGGAGCAGGTGATGTAGCGAGAACAGAGAACTGCTGGTAAATATATTTATGAAACGGACAAGAAAATAAAGGATTAAACAGGTGAAAAAACATGTTTTACTGTAACAAAATTTTTTTAAAGGAAACGCACCTGGTGCCATAAAAAAAATAATTATTACCCATATCTTTTGGAGAAGAAACAATAAGCATTGACGAACTTTGTCATCTGTCTAATAAGGTGTGTGATCACCTCGAATGTGCAAGACGGCTTCACACCTGTGGGCCATTGAATTGATCAGGTGGTCGAGGAGGTTTTGAGGGATTCTTCGCCACTCTTCAAGACGGGCATTTGTCAACTGAAGGCGAGTCAACGGAGGTTGTGGTCTAGCAGCAATGCGTCTGCCTAATATGTCCCAAGCATGTTCGATCGGATTCAAATCCTGAGAGCATGCCGGCCATTGCTTCCTCTTCAAGCATCTGATTCACAAGGCACGCTCGATGAGGTCGGGCGTTGTCATCCATAAAAAGGGCTGAATCGCCGGTGGCAACAATATAAGGCATGACCAAGGGTCTAAGAATTTCGTCCCTGTACCTTTGAGCAGTCAGGAACCCATTCCGAATGACGTACAGGTCAGTACGCCCACCTACGCTTATCCCTGCCCAAACAAGCACACCGCCTCCACCAAAAGGCGATCTTTCTTGGACATGCGCTGAATTGTATCGGGTGCCACGTTCTCTCCAGATCAAAAGTCGTCGATAATCTGGACTCGTCGGAGAAGAGCACTTGGCTCCAATCGGCAGGTCCCCAATCACAGTGTTCTTCTACCCAGTTTCTTCGAGCCATAATTTTTTTTTCATCCTTAAATCGCTGTTAAATATTTTTCACGACTGAATTAGTTTTATAATGCGTATTTCAACAGTTCTATTTCATCCAAGAGTTAACAGAATTTTCTTCACGAGGGAATTTATACGGTGTTTACCTGTGGGTACTAGTGTTTCTGTAGTGGACTACAAGATTAAAATTCCGGGCCTAGTTTCGTCGACCCAATCCGCCTCTGTCTGTAGAATTTACATGTCCTGCGAAGACGAAATATAATTTCATCTTAACAAGATAACATTGTTATACCGTGAGCACATGTTCTGCCTTAATGAACTCCATGTTGTTGTTTTTTATTGTAATGGCTTATATGCATTTTCAGTGTATCACACTGTGGTGCGCACTCTGTGGAATACACTAAGTGTGCAGGAGTAGTACTTAAAAATTTCATGCTTTTAACACTTTTACGTGAAAAAACTAGTATTGCGATTTTCATGAGTTCGCAGTTAAGATCATTACCCAGTGTTTGCAATATCATTTCTTATGTAAATATTTTGTCAAAAGGTTGACAAAATGGGATATCGCTTGCCTTGTAGGGAGGGTTGAGTCTTCCTTCCGCTACAGGCTTTTAGAAATTTATTATGATCCTTATTCCTGTGCAGTAAGTTTCTTTTTCTTTTTTTTTTTTTTTTTATTGGTGGTTTAACGACCACCGTGAGCAACTCAGTGGGCTATAAGCAGTCGTCCGTCCCTAATTTAGTGCCACCGGTTCCAGGGAAGGAAGAGAGCCAGTGCCGGAAGACAAACACAACATCCATGCCTCACCAGGATTCGAACTCGGACGAATGATCAGAAGCCATCGCTTAGATCCTGTGCCACCGGGGCAGCTAAGTTGTTTTCCTACTGGAATCAGGAAAGACTTAGCACAGACAAACATGTAAGCAGCTAGAATAAGTGAACTGTATTCTAGAAATATTTCACACAGTTGAAGTTAAACACTTTTTCCTTCCTGTTGAACGTATATTTCCACGAAAAATCTTCTGCGTCCACACCTCTGAGGACTGCTGATTTTTTGAAGTTTTGCCTGTTGGCTAACGTTGTTATTTGCTACGTCAAAACTGGTTGGTTTCCGCTTCAACCAGTTTTCTTCTGAGTGCTTACTATACTGCCCCTTGCCATCGATATACTAACAGTGGTTGCCAATTAGGTTATCAACTTTTTTTTTTAAATGTGACTCTTGTTTCGAAAATTGATGAACTTGGCTTGTGCTTTCACGTACGCGTAACATGAAACATCTTTAAATTTGGTCATGCAATGTATGTGAGAAGCCGACCGGGCTTATCTCTAACGACACAGAATTCTCGAGCGAATATGCATTCCAGACCGCTACTTGTCTTTACGTTTGTAAAGCAGAAGTTTCTCTTTAGCTTTCCATGTGCGAATCAATCAATTGCCTTTTGCGCTGGTTGCTCTTCGTAAAGTTAATGAAGTATTTCTCACTAGTTGCTCTCCAGATGGCAACATTTCAGAATTAATTTAAATTGTTCGTTATTTAAGAGAGTAAATTTATTTATAAAAACGTGTTGGTATAATTTTCTGGCTGTTAAGCTCGTGGAGTGTTTCAAAAATGAATCAGGATGCCTATAAGAAGCCGATGTTCTCTCCTGGCAAATAAAAAGACAAGTTGAAAACATTAAACAAACTGTTTCATTTGAAAATCGGACATAAACCATAAAAAAAAAAAAAAAAATTCACAAGGGCATTTTTTTCAGCAAGCAGCTACTGAATTTCTTTTAAATCACTGCTCACCATGGTAACATCGACTCAGAAAACAGCTAGGCCGAGTGGTTTGAGGTGCGGGATTTGGATCAGTCGCCCGAGATAGGTCCAGGTTCGTGCCCCTGATGAGGCATAGGTAGTGTGTTTATCAGATGGCGCTGGCTCTTTTCCTTTCCTGAAACCAGTGGCCGTAAATTAGGGATGGTCGACTGCTTAGAGTTGCTCATAATGAGGTTAACACGCACCCCCAAGAAAAGTTTGAACTAGCTTGGCTTCAGTTATTTGGAGTTTTACTACCCTGGGAGTGTGATCACACGGGAGACTCGGGTTCGATTCCCGCTCCAGGGCGATCTTACATTGTGAAGAGTGAACTAATAGCATTTCCCTACCTTAATCTTATTGCTGAAAATACTGTAGAACATAAATGTTTGAGATTTGATTTTTTAATGGAAATGACTTTACGATATGAACTACGGGATGACGAAGAGTCATCCCCCCCTCGCATCTATTCACCCTCGTGTCTTTTTTATTGTAAACTAAATACTTTACTGCCCCTTTCAGACAGGGGCGGATTGGCCCGCCGGGTCATTTGCCGGTGGACCACTGGAAAAATGGCCCATTTTCTCGTATTATTTTTGTTGGAATATTTTGGAAAGAACGAATAATTATTTTAGTACTTATGAATAATAATCGTTTCTTTCATTTGAGCTTTACATCGGACTGGAAAGTTATTTCCTTAAAAAAAGAAGATGCTTTCCTTCTATTTATATGTTGGGAGTTTGTTCTGAAACGACATAGTAATATTATCTATGCGTTTGTGACAAAAATGCTGCCAGACAACTTATACTATTATAAATTATAAATATATTACTATTATAAATTAATTGAGCAAACACTACAGTTAGACATAGGTCGTCGGACGGATTATTGGTAGGCTCTACCATCTTTTTTACGCTTCTTCAACCGTACGTTGAAGAAGCGTATATGCGCCAGCTTTGTCTGTCGGTCCGCGCGATAACTCGCGTAGAAATGGTTCGATTTTGATGAAATTTTAGTATGTGGTAGGGGACAATCTGGGAACGAACCCCATTGGAAATGGGGTCAAAGGTCAGGACATAGAAGCGGGATCCATTCCATCGCCCTTATGTGTCATAACTTATGTAAAAATGCTTCGATTGCAACAAAACTTTATCATATTGTTCCAGAGGTATACTGAACTAGTTCTGTTGAATATAATCAAAATGGGGTCAAAGGTCAGGGCACAGGAGCGAAATTTATTCCACAACCATTATCTTCATAACTTGACTAAAAATGCTTCTATTGCGACAGAACTTTATCATGTTGTTCCGGAGGTATACTGAACCAATTCTGTTTAATATCATCGAAATGGGGTCAAAGGTCAGGACACAGGAGCGAGATTTATTCCGCAGCCATTATCCTCATAACTTGAGTAATAACATGAGTAAAAATGCTTCTATTGCGACAAAACTTTAGTATGTTTTTCCGGAGGTATACTGAACGAATCAATAGTCAGGGTAGGGAGGAGAGTTTGTCTGCGCACGATTTCTGGTATGCTGGGAAGCGTATCATAACCAATGTATTGCATGATTTTACTAACTTGCAGTCATGAATGAGACATAAATACCCATTTTCTTCACACCCTTATCCACATAGGGACAAAGCGATTCGCCGGCAGAGTTATTCGAAAATCTGTGTTCTTCGTACATTTACCTTAGGAGAAACAACGGTTTACCAGAGCTTGCTCATGGATCAAAATAATGGGTAGACTTTACAAAAGCGTCTACTCAAGGAGGAGGTGCTTGTGCCATTGCGCATTCGGTTAGCGATGAACAAATAAATGCAAAAAGTAATCGCGTAAAAACATTGCTGTGTGCACATTTCAACTAACAGAATTACCTACATGGGCCCGATAATTTCAGGGGGTTCCAAACAGGAACCCTCCCCCTGAAATTATCGGGTTCCGCAAAACAGGATTATTTGGGTTTTGCAAACCATGAAATTATTCGGGTTTTGCAAAACAGGATCAAACCAGTTCCTTAGTTTAATCCTGTTTTCACGTTAGCATAGCCAGGAGCGAATGAGGATGGTGGATAGAAATTCACTGAAGAAGGTCATTACTAATTGCTCTGCTGTTTGTTTATGCTATACTAAGTAGGGATTCCTACCTGGAAAATAGAATCTAAAGCTACACTGGCGCTCTTAAGATTGCCCCGGGACAGTGAGGGAGCAAGACGTGGCTGATGACTGCTTTGGAGGAGAAGAGTGCAAGGCAACGTCGCTGGCTTGAAGTAAGGGAGTTGATTAAGGAGGAGGGAGGTATTGTGTCTGCGTGGCATGACGTTAAAATTTTATTTAGATAAACAAAAAGAACATTTTTATTTAAGGAAACTGTTCAAGTGCAGTACTATTTTTATAAGATATAATGCATTCACAGGAAGAAAAAATTGAAGGCGAGATTTTTTTTTTCTTTTTTGATTGGAGGTTTAACGACCACCGCGAGCAACTCAATGGGCTATAAGCAGTCGCCCGTCCCTAATTTAGGGTCACTGGTGCCAGGGAAGGGAGAGAGCCAGTGCCGTAAGACAAACACAACATCCATGCCAGACCGGGATTCGAACCCGGACCCCTTACGGACGAATGATTAGAGGCCAGCGCCTTAGACCACTGCGCCACCGGGGCGGCAAAGGCGAGATTCTACTAACACTTGTATCTTACACCACTAGTCATTATGTTATCTTGTTGGTTTACGAGTCGCGTACTAGTCAGCTACAGGTGTGTGTGTGTCCAAAGGGAGATTGCACGAATTCCTTTGTAGCTGGTACAGTATAAAGCATTGAAAATTCTTTCAGTGTTTCGTAAATAAAATTTCTCTCAAACTTGCTCCAGTACAAAAATAATGCTCGCAGACTCTGGTTTCGAAGTCTAGCGGTGTTCCTGCTTTAAAGAGCAAAACTTATTGCAGTTAAATGTACAGCATAAAAAGCAAGTGGCAGCTATGGATTTAAAAAGTCTAAGAAATGCAGAACAAGGAAACCCTTCTTACTGAAGGATAACGATATTGCATGTAACGTACCAGGAGATGTGACGTACCTGCCAGAAGGACGCACACGACATAAAGGCAGATAGGAATGAGAATAAAACGTCCGCGTAGCTCAATTGGTAGAGTGACTTATTCCGGAATGAGGGGATCCGGGTTCGAATCCCGGCGTAGACTAAAAATGACGGAGAAATTTACTTCGTTATAATGGCGCCCGAACTATCCGGATGACACGACCGTTCAAAATCTCGCAATGGTGTGATGTTATTTCCACACCGCGAGATAGGAAAAATAAGAGAATCCCTTCTCCAGCACTTCGAAAAAAAATAAAAATAAGGGGAGATGATTTAACGTACCAGGAGATGTGACGTACCTGCCAGAAGGACGCAGACGACATAAAGGCAGATAGGAATCAGAATAAAATGTCCGCGTAGCTCAATTGGTAGAGTGACTTATTCCGGAATGAGGGGATCCGGTTTCGAATCCCGGCGTATATCAAAAATGACGGAGAAATTCACTTCGTTATTTGCATTGAATTTAGCTGCTTTCTTTTGAGGCAATTTGAATTTCGTAAGTACTTGCGATTTTTTTTTTTTTTATTATTTTACATTTAATTTAGATAAAGTACATTTTACCTCTTATACTGCCAATGTATCATCTTTAATGATTATGCTCGAATAAATTTGTGTTATTTTTAGGAGTCGTGGTATTATTTATCGTATTTAGCCGATGAGGAAGTTTACTCTTTAAGGCATGCTATGAGCCAAAATTTCGCACTCATGTAAACAACATTTTTTTCTTCTAATAACAAAATCAGTAGGTTTTTTTCTTTAAATATTGGAATAAGTTGTGGTTAGATGAATCCTAGACGTACTGACGTTAATAGCTTTTTTAATTTATTGGTTTTGATAAGATTCACTTGAATTATCTGCTATAGTTAACAAATGTAGTAGATTTGAGTTGTCTTATTTATATTATATTATATTATATTATATTATATTATATTATATTATATTATGTTTAGGAACACAGATTTAATGTTCTGAGGATATTTCTTTTAGGTTTAAACATTCAAAACGTCAAAGGAGTTAGTTCTTTCTGCCTCGTAGTAGGTAGACAACATCTAAAATGGCTGTCCCTGTGACCCAGTGGTCAGATGCGCGAAATTCTGACTAATCCTAATTGGTTGGGCAGGTGCGTGAGTTCCTCATGTCGCACGAATGGCCTGCCTCAGCGCTGTTCCTGACTCCCATTTTTTATTTTTCGTTTTGAGATTTGATGGCCACTATGAGCAACCCATAGGGCTATAAGCAATCGTCTGTCCCTAATTTAGGGACACCCATTCCAGGGAGGGGACAGAGCCAGCGCCACTGATAGTCACGCCACCTGTGCCTCAGACGGAAATAGGCGCTATTATCGAAGTTGAAATAATCGAAAATGAATTCGTCGAAAACGAAATCATCGAATGCAATATCGTCGAAAACAAATTCATAGAACGAACACTTCACCGAAAGACTACTTTTTTCAAAATTATGAAACTCATTTATAGAAATAATTTTTTCAATGAATTCCTTTAATAACTTGGATATGTAGTATTATCTTTCTTAATAGTAACAGTAAAATATCGCTTAGAACACGCACATGATCAGCGTGATGAATATTTGTTATGAACTCTTTTTTATATCAGGATAAAGTATATAATTTTTAGTTGGTATAAATACTTAATGAAGTTTTTTTATTTGTGGATGGTGTAGGTTATTTTGCGAATACGGCATATTTTAACGCTAAAACCTCTTACTTTAAATTATTTTTAAATAGTATAAACTCTCTTGAGTTTTTTAATGAATTTAAAAGTGGTTGACGATGCAGTTTTATTGAATTGCGTTCTATGAACGCCTTTGATCATTATGATTACAATACTTGTGACATAGTGTTAGTGAATTTAGTGTTTTGAATTTTCAAAATTTCAGAGCACGTGCTCGCTCCTATAAAAATATTTTTTAGCACATTTGATTTCTTTATCTAAACTCTCATTTGGTATCCAAAAATTATAATTATTTGTAATTTATTATATTAAATTACATCTCGTAGTTTTATTGAAGTATTCAAAAGAAATTCAAGATTCCGTTCGGGAAAAAATAAAATGAAAACATGAAGAACTCGATATGTTTAAAAATCCTGTAAATCGGATTTTATTTATTCCCTGCTACAGAACATCCCCAACGTTTATCAATATATATCCCTAAAAATGTAGGCACACAAATAAAGTCTAATCCTTGGTTCAGCTTCCAAAAGATATTACATTTCTTTTACTGAACAGTACTTAATGAATATAATTCTTAAAATGAGGGGGAAATTAAGCATATTGTTATTATTTTTTCACTTCATATGTTAAGCTTTACTATAACTAAGGGAAACTTCTAATATGGTCCTTCAGATTGCCGCTGTTATTCCTCGGAGAGAATTCCATTTACTTAAGCTCGTAATTTTCGAAAAATGTGCCCTATACGATGAATTCTTCTTTCGGTTATTTCGCGTTCGATGATTTGGCATTCGATGACTTCGTTATCGATATTTTTGTTTTCCATAAATTCACCTGGAGCCCCGTACACCACTCGTCACCCGGGGCGTTAGCGCTGACTTTCTTCTCTCTGGAACCAGTGTACCTAAATTAACCCTTTAAGCGGAGGGTGCCCCAAATTTTCTGGGTCCCCAAACAGAAAAGTTACCGCCCCGGTGGCGCAGTGGTCTAAGCGCTGACTTATTACCATTCGTCCGAGGAGTGTCCGGGTTCGAATCCCGTGAGGCATGGATGTTGTGCACTGGCTCTTTCCCTGACCTGGAACCAGTGACTCTAAATTAGGGACGGGCTACTGCTTATAGCCCATCTAGTTGCTCACAGTGATCGTTAAACCCCAATCAATAAAAAAAAAAAATTATTTCGCCTTCTCAATCTCAGCAGTACCGACCATAAACATGTTACGGATGATAAGCGCTCCCTTCTATAGTCTTTTATTTTTTGCCCCATAACCCAAGACATGATGGAGAAAGGCTAGTCCCCCTGACACGGACATCATGCCATTGGGTAGAAATAAGTGACTCAAACATCTCTCTCATTTCTTAGGTTCGTTGCCATAGCCCTTTAGCAGGTAAACAGTCAGAAAGGATTAGTGTCAATTAACCTCCTAAATAACCATTTTGAATAACAAAGTTAAAAGGAAAACAGCGCTTTCTGATGCGCAATTTCACTGGTTCTAGCAGCGTTCAGCCCACTTCTTAGACAGCGAATATATTCGTTCAAGCTGATTTCAGCCTCTTTTGGTAACCCCGAGTTAATTCGTTCCAGCAGGTTAAAGTGTTTAGGACGAGTTACTGATTGTAGCTTCAAATGCTCGTCGGTGTCGCTAACCGCACTCATAAAAAACGTATCTTGTATGAAGCTCACAGCGGGGGAAAAAAATTATAAAACCTATTGTTTTGATATCTGCATCCGTAAAAATAGTAGTGTTCATGTCTTTAGCATGTGATTCTTTAGTACTCTCAAAATTGTAACTTCCTGATTAAGCGTCCTGTTAAAAAACAGCAATCTCTAATGACTTAGCGTCTCTTGAATCAATCCTACTCACTGAAATAACAGAAACTTAAACATATATACATCCAATCACAATTTACTCAAAAAGAGAACAGACTGATATTTCATTAGCGTTAAATGAAGGGCATAGGATATTTAGTCAGAACTGAAGTGTTGCGTGTCACCAACGAAGGTAGCAGTCGTGAAACAGTACATTGATCTAGAAACACAAAACGTTATCATTTAAGCGATGGCGCACTGCAAATAGTTATCACGCTTTATAAATTTGATTAGCTCACGCACGAGAGAGATCATGTTTAGTTAAAAGAAATGTCTTAACTCAGCAGTAATTATCATGTAGTCCGGATTCGGAAACAACTGAAAATATTGCAATTCGCCCTACTTTATAATAGATACAAAATCACAGAAGCTACCAAATAAATCCTCGTTTAGTAACACTGTCAAGTGAAGTGAAGGACGCACCATACTTTTCTTGTAACTAAATAATGTGTGAGTAGTAAGAAATTGTCACACAAATTCCTCTTTTTAACTGTTTACATAGATTAAAAAAAAAACCAATCCTCATATAATAAAACGGTTTTTTGCATCTTAATATCGCCGCTGTACAAATTTCTCTGTCATGTCCACGGAGCTGTGTCTCAACATTGACGTTCAAATAAGAGCGATTTTTGTTTTTGGATTTATTCACTTAATTTATGAAATAAGTACGTGGTTCCGTGTGCAAGCTTGAGTGAATCTGATGTGATATTTAAAACGTGATGGTACCTTGTTTTCTATAAGATTTTTAGTAGACCAAGTCAAATGTGCAATAATTTTGTTGTGACCTGTCAATTTTTGAGGTATTGTTTTCTTTTTGAAAAATTCTTCTGGACTCTTACAAGTTACTATTGTGAAAAAATACTGAAGTTTCTGCTTCCATATTGATGTGAATTAACAGTACTATTGAGATAATGAACATTGTATATATATTTTGTCAAGAAAACGATGTACTGTATTTGGAATTGACTTGGCAGCATTTGAACTTATGTGTACATTTAAAGGGAATTAAAAATATTTCAAATTTTCTTTATACAGTTTTGTCTTTACTTTACTACAGATTACACGCTGTTCAATCCATATTTAAGTTTTTCTTCCGTGATTTGGAAAGCTACTTTTTAAAAGTAGTCAGCTATTGCTACACTACATTCTTGACAAAGTAACTTGCTACAGCTACAACTACTTTTCCTGAAGAATAGGTACTTTCGCTACTTTTCAGATACTTTTCTACGTTTAAGTTTAATTTAAAAGCGAAAATTCTGAGGTCGATCTTTTTTTTTTTTGTATGTACATTCTTACATACGGCATTTAGAGCTAAATACCGTAGTAAATTACACAAACAAACTTAGCATGACAAACGCAAATTCGAGAATATGTCAAAAATGACAAATGCAAATTCGAGAATAGTCCAAAATTTGCGTGACAAATGCAAATTCGAAAGTATGTCTAAATACCATATCAAATTATACAAACTTAACGTGACAAACGCAAATTCGAAAGTTTGTGTAAATACCATATCAAATTATACAAATTTAACGTGACAAATGTAAATTCGAAGATATGTCAAAAATAACAAATGCAAATTCGAGAACATGTCAAAAATGACAAACGCAAATTCGAGAATAGTCCAAAATTAGCGTGACAAATGCAAATTCGAGAATGTCCAAACGAATATGTTTAAATACGTGGCAAATTACACAAACAAACTCAGCGATGCAAATTCGAGAATAGTCTAAAATTAGCGTGACAAATGCAAATTCGAGAATATGTTTAAACAAATATGTCTAAATACCATAGTAAATTACACAAACAAAATGAGTGTGACAAATGCAAAATCAAGGATATGTCAAAAATGTCAAATACAAATTCGAGAAGTCCAAAATGAGAGTGACAAATGCAAATTCGAAAGTATGTCTAAATGCCATATCAAATTATACAAACAAACTTAGCGTGACGAATGCAAATTCGAAGATATGTCAAAAATTTAAAAAGCAAATTCGACAATATGTCCAAACGAATATGTTTAAATACCATGGTAAATTACACAAACAAAATTAGCGTGACAAATTCAGGGATATGTCAAAATTAACAAATGCAAATTCGAGAATATTTCAAAAATGAGAAATGCAAATTCGAAATTAGTCCAAAATTAGCGTGACAAATTCAAATTCGAGAATATGTCCAAAACGAGACAACCGATTGTAAAGATTTTTCAGACATATGCAAGACAAAGTCGGCGTACCCAAGCAAAATTGTGATACCTACTATGGAAATATGCAAATGACGACCTACGTCATCGAGCTGGCAAGCACGTGACCTTGTTCTGACAAGGAGTGCGGCAACTGAAACTAGAGTTGGACTCTTGATGGAAGAATATGGTTCCGCACGATCGCTTAGAAGACTCTTTACTCTGGAGAGAGATCAGTAGACTAGAAGTAGGGCAATCGCAAGCTGAGATAGGAAGATGGCTGAATGTGTCGAGGCAAGTAGTCCCCAATTTCTGGAGACAGTTCCAGGAAACCGGAACAATAACCAGAAGGCCAAGCAGGAAGCCCACGAGCCATAAAAATTCAAGACGGCAGGTATTTGATCTCCGAGAATTTTTTTGCGAAAATCTATTAGCTTTCAATTCCTGACATTTTTAAATTCCGTATTATTAGCTACACTGTAAAAAATAAGTGGTGTGAATTCACGGAAAATTTCTTAATATAAGGTACAGCAAGGTAGGTGTCCATGTTTTTCAGAAATTTCCTTTTTTAAAAGTGCCTGTTTATTTTAACTTCCGTATTTTCACAGATTTTTCTGTACTCAGAAATTCCGTTTATTTCAGAAAAGCTATTCCAGGTTTTTACGTATTTAAACTGAAATTCCGCGAAACCCACGAATCTGCATTTTTCAGCCCTTTCCCCAGATAACCCTTCTGCTCCAGTCAGGATCGAACCCGCGCGGCTTGAGTTGGTTGACAAGGTAACGCACGCCCTTAACCACGGAGCCACAGACACTCGGAAATTCGAATCGTCGAATCACGTACATCGTAAAACAAAGTGCGCGACAGTGAATTTCTTATTTTGTCATTAATACAGAGCGATTTAGTCATTTTATTTTCTGTTAGAGCTTATCATTTTTCTGAATAGGATTGTAATATTTTTTTCCTGTAGGAAGACTTTTCACAAATTAAGCATTTTTTATCCTGATTTTTCGAAGCAACGAAATTCTTTTCAAATTGATTTTTTAAACTGGCAATGACTTTCAGTTATCTTTAAACAAGTTAGTACAATCATGCAATGCATTGATTATGATACGCTTTCCAACATATCAGAAATCATTATTCAAGTTATTACTCAAGTTATGAGGATAATGGCTGTGGAATAAATCTGGCTCCTGTGCCCTGACCTTTGACTCCATTCCGATAATATTCAACAGAACCGGTTTTGTATACCTCCGGAACATCATACTAAAGTTTTGTCGCAAATAGAAGCATTTTTAGTGAAGTTATGATGCATAAGGGCAATGGAATGGATCCCACTCCTACGACCTGACCCTTGACCCCATTTCGTCCATTTTCAATAGGATTCGTTCCCATGTGGTCCCCTACCACATACTAAAATTTCATCGAAATCGAATAATTTTTACGCCAGTTATGAGGCATAAGGGCCATGAAATGGACCCATCTCCTATGTCCTGACCTTTGATCCCATTTCTTCCATTTTCTACAGGTTGCGTTCCCATGTGGTCCCTACAATTTCATCGAAATAAAACCATTTTTACGCGAGTTATCGTGCGGACGGGCAGACAGACAGACAAAGCTGGAGCATATACGCTTCTTCAACCTACGGTTGGAAAGCGTAAGAAGTTAGTAAAATCATGCAATGCATTGATTATGATACGCTTTCCAACATACCAGAAATCATTACTCAAGTTATGAGGATAATAGCTGTATGATAAATCTCACTCTTATGACCTGACCTTTGACCCCATTCCGATGATATTCAACAGAACCGGTTAAGTATGCTTCCGGAACAACATGATAAAGTTTTGTTTCAAACGAAGCATTTTTACTTAAGTTATAACGAATAAGGGCGATGGAAAGGATCCCGATCGATCCTATGTCCTGACCTTTGACCCCATTTCGTCCATTTTCAATAGGGTTCGTCCCCAAGTGGTTCCCTACCACATACTAAAATTTCATCTAAATCGAACCATTTTTACGCAAGTAATGACGCATAAGGGCAATGGAATGTATCCCGCTCCTATGTCCTGACCTTTAACTCCATTTCGTCCATTTTCAATAGGGTTCGTCCCCAAATGGTCCCCTGCCACATATTAAAATTTCATCGAAATCGAACCATTTTTACGCGAGTTATCGTGCGGACGGACAAAGCTGTAGCATATACTCTTCTTCAACCTACGGTTGGAAAGCGTAAAAAAAGGTGAAATGTACTTTTTTGTAGTATTATTTCACAAAAAAAAAATCTCGTAAATATAAAATTTACTCTTGATAGGTATAATAAATTTTGTCTTAAGTAGTCTAAAGACTAATTCATATACATCATACATAACCATCTGTACAATAAGTTAAGTACCCGGTTCTTGCAGTAGCACAATATATATTGATAAATAGTTGGTGCACAAAATAAGGGAGAGGAGGAGAAGAAATATACTGTGCCACAATAAACAAAATTCATGTGATATGCTATCCACAATATCTGATCTCGCTACGGAACTTCAAAATTCGACAGACGATTTAAATGTTAATCAAACCTCACGATCACACGTATAAAATATCATGCCTCACGATTACACATATAAAAGTATTCTCACCAATCGCTTCTGTTACCGTTAATTTCTCGTCATACCGATGCAGGAAAAATGAGAGCGCATTTTTGTCCGTTAATATATAAAAAGAATTGCGGAAAGGTTTCTGAAAATTCAGAATTTTCCGTTAACACATATCTAAAACTGTAATTTACCGTCAATATAACAAAGAAACTGCGGAAAGGTTTCTGAAAATTCAGAAGGTTTCCGTGGTACGAAAAATCCGTGAAATTCAGATTTGTTTCCGTCATTTCACGGAAAAGGTTGTATCAAAAATATGTTTCGTTAATTCACGAAAGAAATGACGGAAAGTGGCTCGTAAATTTCAGAATTTTTTTTTACAGTGTATGCTTTATGGGCGTTTCAATAATTCAAATTCTTTTGAACACTACGGGTATTTTTCGTAAAACCAAAATTATTGCATTTTATTGTGTGTAAGACGAACGTGCACGTTGTAACACGAATGATTTTAAACAGAGTACTACAAAGCACGTACGTCAAAGGTAATCATATGTAAATTTTATTCTATTAATGGATCTCAAGCCATCCTCTTTGAAACGCCTCACGATCACACGTATAAAACATGCAACTGCCGTTGGTTGGTTGGAGTTTATTAGCACAAGAGTTTCAATGGGCCAAAGTGCGCCATGCCGAACAGTTTACATCAAGTACAAAAACAGCACCAAAACCACAGTGTAAAAAAAGGTAAGGCACAAAACAGAAACATAACGAACAAGTTGGTAAAATCATGCAATGCAATGATTATGATACGCTTTCCAACATACCAGAAATCACTATATAAGTTATTACTCAAGTTATGAGGATAATGGCTATGGAATAAATGTCGCTCCTGTGCCCTGACTTTTGACCCCATTTCGATGGTATTCAACAGAACTAGTTCAGTATACCTCCGAAATAACACGATAAAGTTTTGTCGCAATCGAAGCATTTTTACGTAAGTTATGGTGCATAAGGGCAATGGAATGGATCCCACTCATATGCCCTGACCTTTGACTCCATTTCTTCCGTTTTCAATAGGGTTCATTGCCAGGTGGTCCCCTACCACATATTAAAATTTCATCGAAATTGAACCATTTTTATGCAAGTTATGACGCATAAGGGCAATGGAATGGATCCCACTCCTATGTCCTGACCTTTGACCCCATTTCGTCCGTTTTCAATAGGATTCATCCCCAGGTGGTTCCCTACCACATACTAAAATTTCATCGAAATCGAACCATTTTTACGCGAGTCATCGTACGGACGGACAGACAGACAGACGGACAAAGCTGGAGCATATACGCTTCTTCAACCTACGGTTGGAAAGCGTAAAAAACGGTACAAATGATCGACAATGAGACAATGCAAAACTAAGAACACCACACGTAACTATCATGTGACAGTGTAAGGGCGTTTTCCGATATACAGGGTTACAAGGAAAGTCTATGATCCGTTCAATATCTCACGGACTATGGCAGTTGGTGATTTGCTTCCTGTGCAGTTGTATAGGAAACCCCCTATGGCGCACACAATAACACCACGAAGGATCCCCTCGCTCCCTTTTTGGGGGGTTGAGGGGGCCATCGCGCCCTTCCCCTTTGCAGATAGGGCAAACAAGTCAATTACAAACTTGTTCAGCGAGGCAAAAGTACAGTAGTACAAAAATGTTTTTGTCCTGTAACAAAAGATGAAAGGGGACTTTCCAAATACGAAAGAAGCGGAAAGCATCCTGAGGTGCTGTGTCCGAAGCATATTTACAGGATTTCAAATGTGCTTTCTGCTTCGTCGTCAGAATACAACAAGTTAGTAAAATCATGCAATGCATTGATTATTATATGCTTTCCAACATACCAGAAATCATTACTCAAGTTATGTAATGGCTGTGGAATGAATCTCGCTCCAGTATCCTGACCTTTGATCCCATTTCTATGATATTAAACAGAATTGGTTCAGTATACCTTCAAAACAACATGATAAAGTTTTGTCGCAATCGAAGCATTTTTAATTAAGTTATGACGCATAAGGGCAATGGAATGGATCTCGCTCCTATGTCCTGACTTTTGACTCAATTTTGCCCATTTTCAATAGGATTCGTCTCCAGGTGGCCTCCTACCACATACTAAAATTTCATCGAAATGGAACCATTTTTACGCGAGTTATCGTGCGGACGGACAAAGCTGGAGAATATACGCTTTTTCAACCTATGGTTGGAAAGCGTAAAAAAATGGTATGCGTGGTTGGTATGCCAACATTTCGTGAACCAGTGACGGGAAGTCGAAAACTTTGCCACGTACGCAAGTCAATTAGATGTGCATACAGTTTTCCTATTGGACGAGTGTTTCGCCACTTTATGCTATTTCCCCTTCTCTCAGTGTATTTTTTACTGTATTGGACATCAAAGTCTGATATTGAATATGTCAAGGAACTGCGATTTATTTTAGAACAAGAACTGTTTATAAGGTTTGTAGGAAAATTTTCCTTTGTGCCTTCATTTACTTAGAACTTACCAGTTTAGATAAGTTCTAAGTAATAAGTTCTTGTCTAAATACTCTGTCGTTTCTTCCGGATGTTGTGATTTTCTTGGGGCCACATTTCCGGTCCCCTTCCATCTTTTGTTAAGGGACAAAAACATTTATGTACAATTTTTGCCTCGCTGAAGAAGTTTGTAATATACTTTTTTGCCCTATCTGCAAGGAGTGTACCCCCCCAGGAGGCGAGGAGATCCCTCGTGGTGTTATTGTCTCCGCCAACTGCACAAGAAGTAAATAGCTAAAACTACCATAGTTCGTGAGATATTGGCCTGATCAAGGACTTTCCTTGTAACCCTGTATACGAAAATATGGAATATAAATAACTAAGTAACGATTACGAATTGTGACACACAAAAAAAAAGTAAAACTTCTTGAATTATTTGCTCTTGAATACAAAACGACATTTAACATCATACCACAATATTTTGCACGTAGTAAAAAGTCGCCGCGAAAAAACCTTTTTTAAGTCATTATATTCTGAAGAATGCGTAATTATCTGCAAACGATTGTAATACATAACTCTTTGTACTCATTGGTATAAAAATTTCATTTATTGAACTGATGTTTCTTTCACATTTGCTCTGAATACGAAGAGGGGCCTCAACTCATTTCGAGTAGCTGCTTTCCCGCCATCTAGTTTTATGAAATAAAACCGCGAAAATTATTTCAAAAGATTTTACTTATTTACTGAAAATAAGCACAGCAGACAAAAAATTAGTCACCCCTGGTAGAACTTACCTAATAAACTTACCGGTGTGGTAGAGACTCCACGAGCTTATGGGTGTATTTGAACATCGGTTTGCAGCCACTTGGTCACGAAGTTCCGCCAGAGTACGTGGATGTCTATTCCGGCGTTTCACCTTCTGTTCCAAATGATACCACATATTTTCAATAAGATTTAAATCTGAGGATTTGGCTGGCCAGTCAAGGTGAGACAGTGTTGCTGATTGTTCGTCGTGCCACTCAGACACAGTTTTTGCACACGGCAATTGTCTTGGAAGACAGGAGTGGGAATGTGATGTTGCTCCTGGAGATGTAGGGCAAAGGTCAACACTTCGTCACTTAGAATGCGCAGGTATGCATGCTGGTTCAAATTCATCGTCACTGAAAAGGGAGGACCCATTTCGCGGTGAGAAAAAATCCCTAAAACACCACAGAACCTCCTCCAACACCTTCGACACAATCAGGATTAAAGGCTTCATTGGGCTTGCGATGCACTCGACGCCTCCCATCATGGGAGCACAAACAAAAACGAGACACAACAGACCAAATTACTCGTTCCCAATCCTCCACAGTAACGTTTTGGTGCCTTGATAACGTGTGGCTTTGTGACTTGCTGTTGAAAGATGCCTCTTCCGTGGAACTCTGCTCCAGATGTCCATCGCATGCAGTTCTTGTCACAATGTCTTTTCGGAAATTGGTTGGAGTGAACTTTTATTGACTATTTGGAGCAATTGTTGCTTGCTTTGAAACCGATTTGCAGTTACTGTGGCTGCTGAATGATTATCCTTGTTGGTGATAATCGTTTAGCAGCCACAGTTACGTCGCCGATTTTCAGTTGACTGCGAACTACACCACTGCTTGTAGACCAGCTGGACAGTACGCTTCGACACACCAACAAATTGGGCGACTTCATTCATTTTGTGTCAGTGGGCACAACCAAACACGATGGCTCCTTTTTGCCACTCAGTAACATCTGTCTTACGACTTGCAGACTAAATTCAACACACACGTTGCTCTTCACCACTGCACAATACAGAAATGAACCTGCAGACCACGTCAGTGCTATTTATCTCCCAACAATTCTAGGCTTTCTGTGCAACCGGTGACTTCCTACTGTCATTTCTGTTAGGGGTGACTAATTTTTTGTCCTGTGTGCTTAAAAAATGCTTTTCTTTTTAATACACTGTAGTGCAAAAATTAAGGACGAGACGGTTTTTCGAATGTAACGTCGAGCAGAAGTGATCCACATCGACACAAATCATACCATAAGATCCCCAAGATGTAAGAATATGGGACAAGTAAGCAAAACCGTTCAAACAAGGAATCCAAAGGATACAAAGGCACTTTATCGAAAAGGTAGCTTCGAGCACAACTGGACAGAAACGTCCATGTGACAGGCGGCTGCCAAGAAAAATCCAGTCTTTAGTAGGGGATATGATCACCCGTGACTGCGTTGCAGGATTTACAACGTCTGTCCATGCTGAGGACGAGGTTGTCAAGGAGCTGTTGAGGCATCGCGGCCCATTCCTTTTGTAGCGCCAATCGCAGCTGCGGAATCGTTGCTGGCGGCTGGTGACGTGCTGCCAAGCGTCTCCCGAGAAGGTCCCACGCGTGTTCGATTGGATTTAGGTCCGGGGACCTTGCGGGAAATTCCACGCGTTGAATATCTTCACTCTCCAACAGCTCTGCGACAGCCACTGTACGATGAGGTGCAGCGTTGTCCTCCATGAAGAGAAACTCAGGACCCACAGCACCTCTAAACAGACGCACGTGAGGCAGGAGAACCTCGGTACAATAGCGGACACCAGTGACTGAACCTCCTTGGAAGATGTGGAAGTCAGTACGGCTACCAAGCATGATACCGCCCCAAACGAGAACTCCGCCACCTCCAAACTGTTCCCTTTCGATGATGTTGGAGGTGTGATTACGTGTTTCCTGCTCTCTCACTCCAGATGTGTATACGTCCAGAATCGCTCGTCAGACTAAATCGGCTCTCATCCGTAAAGAGAACTCGACCCCATTGCACATGTGTCCAGTTCTTGTGCTCCTGGCACCACAGAAACCGCCGTCTCCGATGAGCAGGCGTTAATGGCACACACCGTACTGATCGTCGTGCAAATAGACCACCTTTGTGCAGCCTCTTGGCCACGGTAAAACGCGATAACGGACGTCCAGTTGTCTGTTGCATGTGCCTTGCGATTTCTCCCGCTGTCTCTTCTCGCCTGTAAGACAATATACCGGTCGTCTGCCGCCGTGGTTGCTCGTGGACGACCACTGCTAAACTCTCGGACAGCTGTTCCTGTCATTTGTAATGCTCTCCAAGCTCGTGAAACGATGCTGTGAGTGATCCCGAACTCCTCGGCCACACTAGTCACACTTCGACCTTCTTCCAACTTCCCAATGACGCGACCTTGGGTAAAGTCATCCAGATGTCGTATACTGGATTGCCTGTTGGCCATATCACACGGTGGCAGCAACTCGACGTCGTTCAAACCGATGTACATCGTGAAATAGCTTTCACCGAATTGCTGAGCGTACACCGCCCTTGTGCTTTATACCCTTCCGACACTCCCCATCCCCTACGTCATGCTGCATATATGCGCATGCCCTACCGTACCGGACCCTAGCCTATCTCCTGAGTGGTATTTTGGTCCGTTCTGCCTGCTCGTTCCGCTGTTATGCTAATTTCTCCTCTTCATCCTTAATTTTTGCACACTAATGTACTTCATTCAAAGCTGCCGTCAAAATTCATGGCTATTTCCTTAACAAGCTTCATATGAAATTTCCGTTAAAAATTTTGTAAAGTATTGCTGCTGAAGTTAGAGGTCTTCTTAGCCGTGACACCCCTTCCTCCCCACGCACTGCGGAAGTTGTCGGTACGCCTCTGCTAAGAGCTCGCTGCTATAGGGATCCGACAGCCAAATGACTCTCGCAGGAGCTCTACTCTGCTATGGGAACCGCAGTATCGTACTTTTGAGACTGCATCAGAGGAAGGCCACTTTGGGCAATTGTGTCCGATGTTTCACGAAACCTCAGCGATCGGTCACGAAGAACGAAAAAATATCCTCAACACAACGTTCTGAAAAACCTTTGGGAGGTCTTTGTACTGCAGGAATGGGTGCTACATAAGATCATAGAATACTTTTCATTCTTCCGCCGGTCATGCTTTTCCATACTGTAAATACTGTAAGTACGCTGCGTTCCCAAAATCAAGCAAAGATTTTGCTCACTACTGTTTGCGAAAATTGCAACACCAAGAATGAACCATGCGATTCGAATGAAATTGATTGCGACATCACTGCGTGGAAGGTGCAGCTATTGTTCACCCATCGAGAAAACCTTAAAACCACACATCCTGGTCTCTCTCCCTCTCTCTGATGTGAGCGCGGTTGGGAAGAAAACCGTCTATGTGCTCTGGTTAATGCTTGTGCGCGGTCGTGTGTTACGATGATGTCTGTGTGTGTTGTTCATTAATAGAACTAACTGCTCCTGAATAAAGGAAGTAACTTTATTAAATGTAATGTTCCCGATCATTAGACGCAGTTACGCTACACTATTTTTTTTATGTGTATTTTCCTATTATTAAGTAAGTGTTTTCTCTAACTGCGACGCAATTATGTGGCAACAGTGTAGTTAACTTCTACAACAAATATGGCGTCAGTAAGAAATGCGTTATTGTATTACTGTGGAGTATCTATGTGTTTTGAATATATTAGCTCAAGTTGGATATCAGTGTGTCTACGTATCATCCTTTGTATTGTAATTAAAGGTTCTTTCTATTTGTATACAACTCAGGTCGGTATATGGTTTTATTATTATTCACTGCTCAACACACATTTTGGTGCCTTGAAAGTTAAACCTATTCCAGGATATATTTGGGACGCTGATTCCAAAAATGGCATCAGTTTTACCATATCAGATCTAGTTTTGGAGATAGGGCATACTCACCTTATATGCTGATTCCACCACATCCATCAAATTTCTGGATCCTACATCGCATGATCTGAGATTTTTTGTCACGATCTTGACAAATATTGATGTACTATATACATACTACTGAAACAAGAGCACATTATCAAATCTGTATATTTAAACACAAGAGCATATAAAATGATTAGTCATTCAACATATGAGAAACGTCTTTTATAGGACTTTCTAGAGTGAGATCTACGAGGACAGGCCCACTGAAGGTTCCAGCAGTAATTTGCAATCATGTGAGTATACCACTTACTCTGGTATCTTTCTTCCATAGTTTTAATGTCCTGGTGAAATCTTTCACCTTGCTCTTCGCTTAAATCACCAAGGTTTTCTGGAAAGCGATCTAGGTGGCTGTGTAGGTAATGGACATTGATGCTCATAATGCAGCCGAGATTATTAAAATTGGAGAGCATGTCCTCAACTAATTCAGAGTAGTTGTCTGCCTTATGTTTGCCAAGAAGGTTTTTGACAACTAGAACAAACGATGTCCAGGCACAAGACTCAATGTTGTCCATTGAATCTATAAAATATGGATCGTTTATAAGCTGCCTTATCTGGGGACCATCGAAAATCCCTGCTTTCAGTGTTTTCGTGCTCAGTCCAGGGAATGTACGTGATAAATAGCCAAAGCACAAACCTTCCGTCTTCAACGCCTTTACAAATTGTTTCATTAGGCCTAGCTTGATATGTAAAGGTGGCAGGATGATTTTGTCTCTGTTTACCAAAGGTTCCTTAAAGACATTTTGTTCTCCAACTACCATATCTTTTCTAAGAGACCACACTTTTCTTAACCAGTGGTCGTGTTTGGCACTGCTGTCCCAAAGACATATAAAGCACGGATATTTTGTGTAGCCACTTTTCTGTCCAAGGAGAAAGTTCACCATCTTTAGGTCTACAAAAATCATCCGTTGATGTTCTTGATACTTCAGGTTTTCCAAGACTACAGAGATTGTCTCGTACGTCTCAGTCATACTGGCTGAGTGACCAATTGGAATTGATCCATATTTGTGGCCGTTGTGTAAAAGAACACATTTTAAACTCCGCTTGGAGCTATCAATGAAAAGGCGCCATTCATTTGACATGTATGATGACAGACCCGTTTCCCTGAGAAGGCCACTGTCATTGCAGAACACTAGGTTGTTGTCCTTAGAGAAAAAGGGTAACAAAGCCTTTTCTCTGCTACGGTAAAACGTAATGTTGGTTCCAGATTGAAGTAAATTCTTTTCATTCAACTTGGATGCCAGCAAATCTGAAGACACATTTGAGAGTTTTAGATCCCTGATGCGGTCACTCAGTTCATGTTGGTTGAAAATTTGAGCACTTCATGAAGTTCCTACGAAAGCACTGTCACTTTCCCCACTGCTGTTATCTTGTATGTGATCAGACATTCTTAATTCCTCATCCTCTGGCAGCTCTGGTAGGTGGATGAAAGATGGAATGGGTACCTCATTTTAGTGTGGATGCGGTTGTCTTGCTGAATCGAGGTCAGGATATGTCCAATTGCTTCGATTGTTTCGATTGATGCCCTTGATGTTGACAAGACAAAAATAACAGTCATCATGGTGGTTTTTAGGTTTCCTCCACACCATTGGTATTCCAAATTTCAGAGAGCTCCTTTTTCCATTTGTCCCCTGCCGTAAATGCTCCGTGCAAGTTTTGCGTACAATATGGGGAGACTTATCTTGATCTCCAAGCTGAACACCAAAATAACCAAGATATGCCCTCTAACCAATCTCAGAAATAGGTTTCCTACTTTCCTTAAGGGTGTACTAGCCACAAAGGTAGCAAAATGCATCTGGATGGTTCAAGCAACTTCTTCGTGGGGAAGCCAGGCGTCTACTCAATCCGCAAGCAAAATTTGATCATTATCTGGTTGCATAGTTGTTCACAAACTCCCAATTAGACTAACAGACACTGGCTTTACGCACATAAAATAACAATATACACTGAGTTTACGCACATAAAATAACAATATTTCTGCACATCAGCATATAGGTCGGGTATGCCTTATCTCCAAAGCTAGAGCTGATAGGGCAAAACTGGTGCCATTCTTGGAATCAGCGCCCCAAATTTACTCAAGAATAGGTCTAACTTCCGAGGCACCAGAAATTTTGTTGTTGTTGTTGGGCTGTGTTATTAGTATGATGTGCTCTGTGTTCTATTATCGTTAAGCACACATTCTTCCGTCTTGAATGAAGGACTAGCAAAAAAAACTTTTTCTGTTCTACTGCGTACCGAGCCGATTGGAGTGTTATATTAACCAGTGGTGTAGTCCTAAAAGAAATAATGCTCTAACGATAACACATCATCATCATCAACGTATTTTTTTTAATTGCAGGTTTAGCGACCACCGTGAGCAACTCAATGGGCTATAAGCAGTCGCCCGTCCCTAATTTAGGGTCACTGGTTCGAGGGAAGGGAGAGAGCCAGTGCCGTAAGACAAACACAACATCTGTCCCTCACCGGGATTCGAACTCTGACCCCTTTTGGACGAATGATCAGGGGCCATCACTTAGGCCACTGCGCCACCGGGGGCGGCAACGTAATTTTAACCTCCCTGATCGTGTGTGTGGATAGATAGATAGATGACCACTTGTTGGGAATCTTTTTACGATCAATTCCCCAAATCTTTTTTTAGGGCGTCACAAACTCACAACATTTTCGCGCACGCCAATTAGGGGTAACACGGTAACCACCTGTGGTTTCAAGAAATTGGGGCCGCGGATGGCATAGGGGTCAATGTTCGTGACTGCCACGGAGAAACCTCAGGTTCGATCCCAGGCAAGTACGAACGCTCGAACGACTAAATATCCGCCGTGCGTCGGATGGGCACGTTAAGCCGTCGGACCCCGGGTACTGGCCCCCGGTAATAAATAAGGGCGTCTTCCTCCCCCTTTCTACCTCGCTACCGTGTCACTTTCCTATCGGGCACTCAAGCCCAAATCTTTTAGCTTCCTATTTCTAAGGGTTGTTTCAGACTTGGGGTCAGACACTCCCTTCCTAAAATCCTATACATATTATCTGATGTGATCTGGTTTCAAGAAAGATGATCCTCCCCCTACACTGGACGGGAGTGATCTAGGGCAGGAAGGGTCATCTTTTGATGACAAAATACGGACACCTACCCCCCCCTTTCCTCTCATCCTCTGACACCACGCAGACCGCCAATGTCAAGGTCCAGCGAGGCCAACCCAACATTTCTAACATTTTGGTCCTCGCAAACTTCTGGCGATCCCCAATGACTTGTTGCCTCCCGGCAACTGACTATGCATGTAAATTAGGATAGGACGGGGCAGTCAGAATACTTGGTAATCTTATGCCTTTTTGTTACACCCCTTCACAGAAGTCCGGAAAGGAACGGGAAGCTCCTGGGTCGAAGTGGGGGATCGGACAAACAATAGAGGAACCTCTGTCGTGGCAGTCGGAGAAGGGAGCAGGGTCAAGGGTAAGCGTAGGAACTCCAATGGAAATAGTGGATCTCCGAATCCTTAGCGCTATCTGGTGGTGAGGGGGCAAACCAGTATGGTCGCATGACAATCCTAGACTAGTAGGAACAGATTTTTGGTTAAAAGCGCATGATTTCCATGCGATCTGGTGAATTTGTATATCAGTATGGTGAAAAAACGTTGTGATTTTAAGTATTGTTCAATTACAGATGAGGACAAATTGAGTCTTTATTCGATTTCCAAAGCAAAAAGATCGTCAAATGTTTCTTTGGTATTTCTTTCTTTCCTAATAGTTATTTGTCATTGTTGACGACTCACGTGGAGCTTGTGTGAAGCTGATAGTATTGAATCCTATGAGCTTACCTCGAGAAGCAAAGGTTGCTGTAGAAGTTTTGTCCGCAAGAGGAATAAACATTTTTGCAGAATCGAAAACAATAATAAAGTATAGGCCTAATAATTGTAATACACACTTAACCCTAGCTCCGGCTCGGCAGGCACGTGCACCCACAATGCATTGCGTATATTCTGTTTTCCCCCTGGCCGCTACTTCTATTGGCGCTGCAAGCGAAGAATTCTTGAGTCTCGAGGATCCCGTCTTTAACGTTAAGTTCCCTCGCTTACTCTTGTACTCGCTTTGGGTCAAGGAAATAAAACCACTTAAAGTTGGCTGACTTTTAAGTAGTATTGATTACCGCTTTCCCTTAAAAATATTAAAGCATTTTAAAGAAGCTCTAGTACTTCTTAGATAAAAGTTCCTTGCCTTCAAAAAGAGTGCCCTAGCGGTGCTACGACGCGCTGGGCCTCGACTACACCACTGGTATTAACTATTTAATTACACATCCAATTTAGGAATTTATCAAGTTATTAACTAGCTCTTGTTCGGTTCACTATATCTGTTACGAGTGTTCTTACAAATTCTTTAACATAAGGCTTCAAGTTATCCCTTGATGAGATGAAATGATAGCCGGTTGTAACAAACAAACCCACTCAGCAAAATCACGCGCACCCATCTGCTCTATTCATTTCATAGTTTCCACGATGAAAGGATTCGAATTAATAGCGTCATGATTGCTGCCATAAATTTCATGGCAATAAATAATAACGCATTCATTCGATAGCGAAATTTGTATCGGAATCCTCCCTCCTTCATTCATCCCCATTAAGACCACAGCATTTGATCACCATGTTTCAAGAGTGGCGTGATAGACACTTAACCAGGCCGCTTGAACAAGTCAGAAATGCCTCTCTTACTGGCGAAGTCTATAATCATTTCACTCAACAGGTTTCCAAAGCCGTCCTTATCGTCTCAATCTCCCACATTGTACTCGCAGGTCCATTGTTCAGAAAAACCGGCTTTATTGGGGAAAGAATTGAAAACTTTTGTAAGACATTATATACTTATTAAAAGAAAAGAGCGCGTAGCTCCAAAATACAGTGGGTGATTTGAATTTGTTGTTGTTGTTTTTTTCGTTTTTTTTTAATCTCCACCAGACCAGCTGCGTAAATTCCGTAGAGATGAAAAGAATCGGTTGTTTTTATCTTTTAATGCTATATACACTCCCATTTTGTTTTGGCCACATCTCGCCAATGCGTTTTTGAAGACATTAGAAAAGCCGAGCTGTCTTAAAAAAAAGAAAAAAAAAAAAAAAAAAGGAGAAGTGCATGTTATTCTGGGACAGAATCTTATTTTTAATTTATTATTTTTTTGCTGTCTGCCGATCATAAATGTGAAACTCACACAACATTTCGCTGTTTTGCTGACGTCCATGAATATGAAAGATAGAATCTCCTCGACTGTTTTGAATGTCGTAACGCTAAGTGTTAAGAATCCACTTGCCGGAAAATTTTAAGAAACACATTAAGGATCCATTTTGAAAATGGGTGAAGTGGAGTCAAAGGTCAGGACATAGGAGCGGGATGCATTCCGTTGCCTTTATGCGTCATAACGCAAGTAAAAATGGTTCGATTTCGATGAAATTTTAGTATGTGGTAGGGGACCACCTGGGAACGAACCCTATTGAAAATGGACGAAATGGGGTCAAAGGTCAGGGCATAGGATCGGGATCCATTCCATCGCCCTTATCCCATACTATTAAAGGATCTATTCTTGTATGTATGTACATTTTATTTTGAAAATGGCTCTAAGGATTTTGATGAAGGTCGTTAACCTACCGTTTTCTGGTACTAGAAATCGATTCAGCTTGATCTCGACTTTAGGAAAATGCGTTTAGTGTGTTGAATAACCACCCCGAATTACCACGTTTTTAGTGTCATGGCGCCCTATTAATGCTACCCATGCTTAGAAATTTTATAACGTCCCGATCTCACGATTGAAATGCTGGCGCGCGGTCACGCCATCTGTCTCATTACATCACGCGTTGCATGTGGATCCTATTAAAGTTTTATGACGTCACACTCTTTCGAGCAGATGGTCGCCGATTCCCATCTGCCTCATTTTTTTTTTTTTTTTTTTTGAGGTTTAACGACCACCGTGAGCAACTCAATGGGCTATAAGCAGTCGCCCGTCCCTAATTTTGGGTCACTGGTTCCAGGGAAGGGAAAGAGCCAGTGCCGTAAGACAAACACAACATCCATGCCTCACCGGGATTCGAACCCGGACCCCTTACGGACGAATGATCGGAGGCCATCGCTTAGACCACTGCGCCACCGGGGCGGCTCTGCCTCATTACGTCACGCGTTGTGCGCGTATGTCCGTCCGCACGATAACTCGCGTAAAAATCTTTCGATTTCGATTAAATTTTAGTATGTGGAAGGGGAACACCTGTGAAGGAACCCTAATGAAAGTGAACGAAATGGGATCAAAGGTCAGGACATAGGAGCAGGATCCATTCCACTGTTCTTATGCGTCATAACTAACGTAAAAAAGGTTCGATTTCGATTAAATTTTAGTATGTGGTAGGCGATCACCTGGGGACAAACCCTACTGAAAATGGGCGAAATGGGGTCAAAGGTCAGGACATAGGAGCGGAATCACTTCCATCGCCATTATGCGTCATAACTTACGTAAAAATTCTTCGATTTGGATAAAATGTTAGTATGTCGTAGGGGCCTGGTTGGAAACGACTCCTGTTGCAAATGGGCGAAATGGGGTAAAAGGTTAGGACACAGGAGCGCGATCTATTCCATAGCCCTTATGCATCATAACTTACGTAAAAATGCTTTCATTGTGACAAAACTTTATCATGCTATTTCGAGGGGTATACTGAACCGGTTCTGTTGAATATTATTGAAATGGGATCAAAGGTCAGGGCACAGGACTGAGATTTATTTCACAGCCATTATCCTCATAACTTGAGTAATGACTTCTGGTATGTTGGAAAGCGTATTATAATCAATGCATTGCATGATTTTACTAACTTGTTTCTTTTTTTCTGTTATCATTCGTTTTTCTGTGAAGCACTGCAAAGTTCGCCCTCACTAAAAAGGGCAAATTCTATTTCATAAAAACAAAGAACATCAATCTACGGACATTACACGAACTGAAATATTTTTGGCTACTGGTGAAAGATTTCCTTCTTGCTCCCTTTTTTTTTTTGACGTGGGACTACGTCTAACTCCACTGATAGTATGGGGCGACTTACGGCCGACTGCCTGTGACAAAATTAGGTCACAATTGAACCCAGCAAAAACAGTGTTTCTGGGCCAGCACACAAGCCAAAACTGGTAGCCAACAGTGCCGGCAGTGGCCCAGCACTATGTTGCCGCTGTCCAACCGTCAATAAAATGTCCCGGCGGCCACCACATGGGCCAGAAGTTCAGGCCAGCAGCTGGTCAACAGTTGGCACCCCATCAGTTGTTATATGCCAGAACCAGAGTTCGAAACGGGTCAGAAATTTCGGACCCAGACCTGACCCTACCCGACCCGATCCGGACCCGTAACTGACCCGAACAAATCTGCTTTGAACTATAAATTCGAAACTCAATTTATATATACACTGCTGGCCACCCAAAATGCAACACCAAGAAGGACACGAGACAGCGAAGCTAGATTTACTGGACACATAACAACAGATACAAAGATGAAACGATTGAGCTTATGGGCCCGTGCGACTTGCGGAACACGCAGACATCAATAGTTCGTGTGGCCCCCATGGCTGGCAATAACGACCGCTACACGCCGCGGCATCGAACGAAAGAGGCTTTGGATGTGGGCTTGAGGTATGTCGGTCCAGGCTGCTTCCACACGTTGCCACAGTTCATCAAGCGTAGTTGCGGGTGGTGCTTGCCGGGCCAATCGGTTGCCGATCAGCGACCAGACGTATTCGATGGGCGACATACCGGGATAACAGGTAGTCCACGGCAGCAGTGACACCCGGTGGGCCGTGAAGAATTGTTGCACGATGCGTGCCATGTGCGGGCGCGCATTGTCCTGTTGAAACGTGGCCGCTGGTAGGTCCTGCAGGTAAGGGAGGACTACAGGCTCCAAAACGTCGGAGATGGTGCGGTGGCTGTTGAGTGTACCGGCGATGCGTACCAGAGGGGTGCTGGTGTCATATCCAATTGCGCCCTAAACCATAATGCCAGGCGACGGACCGGTATGGCGAGCCGCCACACACGGATCCGTCCATCGTGGTGTTGCAGGCAGAAGCGTGATTCGTCGGAGAAGACAATGTCGTGCCATTCCGCAGTCCAGGTGCGGCGTTCAACGGCCCACCTCTGCCACACTTGCCGGTGGTGTAACGTCAATGGTAATCGGAGCAATGGGTGCCGAGCGACAAGTGCCCGCTCCTGCAGACGACGTCGAACGGTACGTGCTGACACAGGTTGTTGCGCAACACACCCTAATTTCTGCGCCAACGTTCGTGATGTGGCGGTGCGAGCCGTCAATGCCCGCCGCACAACATGCCGGTCCTCTCGTTCGGTGATGTGCCGCGGCTGCGGCAATCGCTCACGTCGGTCCGTCCGTCCCTCTTGCACCCATCGAATCCATACTCGCCTCACTGTGGCTGGATGTCGTCCCACACGGGCGCCGATGTCTCGGTACGATAAACCAAGCCACTATTCGTCCTATGTCGAACTCCGAAACGTGCTGTAATGACAGCCGTATTCTGCGACGAGGCATCAGGAAGCTTCTCACGCACAGGTCCGACAGCACAACACACTTCCACTACTTACACCCCGCCTTCTGTGCACCCTTCTTATAGTGCTTCTCGGTGGCGTGCCGGGTGCACATGATTTGCAGCATATGCCCTGCAATGCTAATCGTTTGCATGTCTTCTCGCGGGCGACGCATGCTGCGAATTTCAGGCCAATCGGATGCTTCCTTCTTGGTGTTGCATTTTGGGTGGCCAGCAGTGTATATACATATAAACGTAATATATATATATATTCATCACAATAACTGCTTGATATTTAATAACTGAAATCCTTTTTTTAGTAATAAAATTTGATTACTTTCTAAATTTTAGTGCCATTTTTAGTGCCACTATTTTGCGTAATCCAGAAGTAATGTCTGACTATGACCGTGATCATGGAATATATTACAAATGGGAATCATTATTTACGATTACACAAATGTATTTTGTTAAATGTATTTAGATTGTTCATTCTTTCGACGCTTTGATGGAGGTGCGCATACTTTCATATGGTCCGTTGGATTTTTGGTTCCATAATCTTTTATTACACCGTCGACATCTTTCTTTGTAATTATACACTTTCCACATTTTGAACAATAAGCAAGACCAAACAACACAGAATTATTCACCGGTTCCTTAATGTGACAAAACAATTTCCAGCATTCACTCTCCCCCTTGTGGTTTTCATCAAGCACGTATTTGTTGGCCTCGACGCCGTTCTCAGCCTCCTTAATATTACATCCATCCATATTAACAAATAAGGAGTTAATTTCGACATGACATGTCACGGGAACGGGATTTTTTTTTTTTTTTTTTTTTTTTTTGATTGTGGGTTTATCGACCACCGTGAGCAACTCAATGGGCTATAAGCAGTCGCCCGTCCCTAATTTAGGGTCACTGGTTCCAGGGAAGGGAGATAACCAGTGCCGTAAGACAAACACAACATCCATGCCTCACCGGGATTCGAACCCGGACCCCTTTCGGACGAATGATCAGAGGCCATCGCTTAGACCACTGCGCTACCGGGGCGGCCGGGAACGGGATCGAAAACTTCTCAATCGAAAACTTCTGAATGCTCATTGTAAAAGATACGGTGTGGAAAGTAACTCTTAGTAATACAGTGAACTTCGCCCGGTGAGAGTGAATCAGCTGAGAAGCAGGCGAATGGCGTTTGCCTGTACCTTGCCCTGGACAATCGCACTGTAAAAGAACGCAAAGGAAGTATCTCTTTACGATATGGAGTCGGTGTGTCTGCTGACGTCGCGTCGGTCGGTAGAAATCTTCGCTGCTTTAAGAAAGAGACGACAATATTTTTGCATGGCAAATCATTATTCACTCCGTATGCACCAGTATCGACTACAGAATTCCACAATGCGCATTTTTCTTTGGAATGTATTTTTCTCTTTTCAAAAATAAAACGGGAATAAAACCTGGTCAAAATCGGGTCAGGAAGACCTTGACGTGACGCGGTGGACCGCAAGAAATTGTCGACCCGTTGACCCGTGACTCGTTTCCATTTCTGGCCAGAACAGGGCAATCATTTATCCATCACAGGCAGTGGCTGCCAGAAGTGGCCCTTAAGCGGCCCTGCGGCCATGTGCCATAAATGATTGCTAGCTAGAATTCCGGCAGTGGCAACCGGCAATCACGTGACGTAATTGATGGATTGCCGAATCTTGCCCGCCAATTTCCCAGTAGTAGTCATGAAAAAAAAATATATATTACATAACCGCAGTTTCCCAAAGGCCCAACTACTTTTTTTTTCGCCCTACGAAACTTCTGCATAACTGAACGGCGCTCGAGAAATTTTCTCAACAGGTCCTGAAAAAAGCCCGTTTGGATCTGGCTGGAAGCGAGCCAACGACAGTCTGCTTGCGAAGTGGGCGATGGTTTGCCACGCACAAGCATTTTCTTGAAGCTGAGCCTCTTTCCTGCGTGATGTGAAACAAAGGGTTCTCTGTTTAGTTTTACAATATTGCGAGGTATTTTTCATAAATGTCAGTTTCATATAATTCATAAATTTATTTTTTTAACGTAACGATTGTTTTTATTTACTTTTAAGGAAACTTCACTCATTTTCAACGAGTGTACCAACTTAAAGGTGTTTTCCAAAGTTTTGTGCTGTCCTTGTGGTCTTGAAAGGCAATTGTTTAATTAATATATTTACCCGTTCATGTTACATTCTGTTACATTTTTAAAGTTGTATCTTTCTTTCTGCGGTCCGAAGCTACATTTGTTCTAAAGAGGAAATTTATTTTATTTTACTTGTCGTTATTTTTATTAGCAAATTCCTCCAATCTTGTGTCTTCAACCCGTGACTGAGTACATTATATCCACATAGTGTAACTTTTTTCTTCAGATAATTGATAAATTTTGTACGCGTATAATTCTTATTTTTTTTTTCCAACATAACAATTTCTTTATGTTTTTCCGGGACTTTTGTTTGAAGCGGTTTAGCGTATGTTGAAACGAAAGATTACACAGAAATTATTTCTTGTTATTCATGAGAATGGAGTGGGTGTATTACATGGCTGTCTGTATTATCGATTCTTTGTGCGTTAATGCCAAGAATTTTGCTACGAAATGAGTTTCTATAAATACATGACTATTCCTTACATAAATAAATACATCGCTCTTTCCACGTTCCAAAAACACATAGCAACCGAAAACTTGTTTTCAGCCGCAGCCGTAGAATTGAACCACGGATCTCTCGATATCTAGCAGAGCGCGTTAGCTTTACACCACGGTGGCCAAAAATCCACGGTGCTATGTGTCTTTTTAAGTCAGCTTCTGACATCATAAATCCGTAAGATGGGCTCAGCTACTGAGATGTCTCCATCTGGTGGGCATTAACGGCACTGGCTATATATATTATAGCAGTTAAATCCAAAGGGCGAGATCCAAGGTGAAAACCCTCCAAATACGTGGCGCCAGTAAATAACTAAATACATCGCTCTTCCTACGTTCCAGAAACACATAGCAACCGAAAAATTGTTTTCAGCCGCCGCCGTGGAATTGAACCACGGATCTCACGATATCTAGCCGATAATACACATAGTCAGAAGCTGACTTAAAAATACACATATCGTCGTGGATTGTTGGCCACCGTGGTGTAAAGCCAACGCTCTCGGCTAGATATCGAGAGATCCGTGATTCAGTTCCACGGCGGCGGCTGAAAACAATTTTTCGGTTGCTATGTTTCTGGAACGTGGAACGAGCGATGTATTTATTTATTTACTGGTATTTGGAGGATTTTCACTATTCCTTACAGTTCATTAATAATTATTTATATATATATTTCTTCCGACGGTAATCTTCGTCGACGTGGCACTTCATTAGGAAATTAATTCGCCTCTCTACATATGAAAACTTTCTTAACATCCACTAAAATAACACGATGGCGATAGCGTCGTCTTCAACTAATTGATAGCACGAGAAACACAGCACCTGTCGTTCCTGCGCATGCGCAGTCCCATTGCTTCTACCTCGCGTTGGAGTTGCCTCGGTTGCCAGCAACGGGCAACTAGTGGCACTTGCTTGGAGGCTCGCAATTCACGGCGATGCTGCAGGGCCATCAATGTCTGCCAACTCATGGCGCTGTTACCAACGGACAGCTACCGTGCCGTGAGCGGAAGATTTCAGACAGCAGTGACCCATCACTGCCAGCTGGTGGTCAGCAGTTTCCCAACACTTGTGTTTTTCCTGGGAAATCATTATAGCGTAAAAAATACGTGCCGCACACTAATCGTGTTAGCATATTCGTAAAAAGCATGGAGGCCAATTCGCGTACTGCTCAATACACCGTGCGCGTGGCGCTCCCCTTGCTTCCTGTGCGCGGGGGGAGGTGATGCGATATTTCTGGATGTGCCGCCGCGTTTGGCTCAGTCTATCTCGGCAACTGTGAACGCAACACGACTGCGCGTAGTATCATTTTAAAGCTCTCCACGAGATCTATTCAAATATACGAAAAATATTTCGCAGTGGTTTGAACTGAACATTTAAAAATTGTTTTCTTGTGAACCTGTGAAAGCACTTTTGACTGTATCGCGGTTTATCTGGACAACCGTTAGTGCAAAACGACTGTTCGTGGTATCGTTTTTGAAGGTGTAAGTTAACTTACACCATCTTAGCTTTAACGTATGGAACTATCATACGTTAAAGCTAAGAAATGATTTGCAACGGTAACTATGTTCATAATCGACAGACTCTTGAAATACACTGGCGGAAAGTGAAAAAAGAACACCAAGGAGGAGACGTCTGATACCAACGAAATTTATACAGCATAATAACGGAATACACAGGATAAGGTGGTCACAACATTATGGCAAAATACAGCTGTATTTGCTGGTAAACTGAAAAATAACATTTCCATGTTACATGGTTAGTACGAGGTTGAACCGCCATGAACTGCGTCACACTGGGCAATTCTGGCATGGAGTCTGTCGTACAGATGTTGGATGTAAGTTTGGGGTATTGAGTTCCAAGCATCCTCAATCTTAACGCGTAAATCATGGATGGTCGTGGCTGGCCGTGGAGACCGGGTAAGTCGTTGCCCCATAAAATCCCACACGTGCTCAATGGGGGACAAATCCAGTGAACGTGCAGGCCATGGAAGTTGACTCACACCCCGAAGTGCATGTTGCGTTGCACGTGCCATGTGTGGGCGTGGGTTATCTTGCTGGAAAACACCACGATGAACCGACCTTACAAATGGCACAACAACGGGCTGAATGATGTTGTTGATGTAGGAGGTTCTGTTTAACGTACCCGGTACAAACACTAGTTGTGTACGGGAGTAATAGCTGATCGCTCCCCACATCAGGAGACCAGGTGTAGGCCCTGTGTGTCGCTGGCGGATGCAAGAAGGGTGGAGACGCTCCCCTGTGCGTCCGCGAACACGCATACGGCCATCAGAGGCTCCCAAGCAGAATCTGCTTTCATGGCTGAACACGACAGATCGCCATTGAGTTCTCCAGTGCAGACGTTGGCGACACCACTGCAGCCGTTCCTGACGGTGGGCTGGAGTCAGAGGTACACATACCAGAGGCACATGTGCACGTAGTCCTGCATCCAGTAGACGGTTGTGGATTGTTCGCACAGTCACCTCAGGTGCAACGGCAGCTCGGATTTGCATCGCAGTGGATGTTCTACTTGACAATGCCACTCTTCTTATGCGTCGATCGGTCCGCTCATCAGTCCGCCTGTGACTCCCGGTTCCACGTCTTCTCGTGTGGGAATGTTCCTCGGACCATCTACGCTACCATCGTACCACCACCGATACTTCCCGTCCAATTCGCTCCGCAATACGACCACCCGGCCTCGCGGAGTCCGACTAGACGACCTCGCTCAAAGTCCGATAACTGCTGAAATCCTACACGTCTTCCATGTCCCGGCATTGCAGCTTCTTCAGGGTCTTCGCACGTGTCCGTACGCCAACGACTGATTACATTCACTTCGCCGTACTCCTTAAATACCACCGACGATTATTTCCATATTATGCCGTGCTGTGGCGTAAACGCTCACCGGTTGGTCCCGAAATTAACATCACACCTACGTAAACTTGACCCAATTAACATATGTAAATTTCATGATCGTCCGCCAATTCCTTCTTGGTGTTCTTTTTTCACTTTCCGCCAGTGTAATTTATCGTTATTTATTCTTGAAGAATCACACGATAACTAAAATGCGAATGCAAGTTCACTGATAATACTAAACATAGAATGAATGAGTTATTAATCAACAACAGGAGAGGATTGGCGGTCGCAAAAGGGCACGGGGAAATTTTTGCAAATTGGCCCGTTCAGTTGTAGTTCTGCGGTACTATTTTATCACAATCGAAAATCACTTTTTTTATTTAAGAAACAAAACAAAAAGCACAGTTGCAAGCATAGTACTGGGAGGGAGGGGGGGGGGGTAAAAAAAGTACACCCGTTCATCCTTACATTGAAGTGAGTGTTGCAGAAAATTTTTCATCGGCCCATGCCAAGATTTTACTGCAGAAAGATTGTACTGCAATTTTTCTGTTGTGGACAATCACAGTTAGAAATTTCAAGATATTTAAATATCGTGGCAAATTCACTTTATCGACGAAAGCCAATGTCCATTGAGCATGCCGATGGACGAGTGCGTATTCAATCCCGCGAGAATGAACAGCTTCAACCAAACTGCGCGGTTGTGCGCAAACAGACCGGTGGCGCCGGTATCCAAACATGAGTATTGTTCATGAAAGAAATACGGGATTACACCATATAATACAAATTTTGAAGATGACAATCCGATTTTTGGTGTAAATGTGACATGGATGGTAAGTCGGATAATATCCGAAAACTTGAAAATTTCATCGTCCTGGAGCGGGACTCGAACCCGCGTCTCCCAGATAGCGCCCGGGTATGCTAACCACTACACCACCCAGAACGATCAAGTCACAAGTTTCCGATTAATTTGAATATAATCATTACAGGATAAACATGACTAAACATGAATGCCGATTGCTTCGACTAGCTAATCCTGTGATCGTTATATTCATATTAATCGGAAACTTGGGACTTGGTCGTTCTGGGTGGTGTAGTGGTTAGCATACCCGGACGCTATCTGGGAGACGCGGGTTCGAGTCCCGCTCCTCGACGATGAAATTTTCAAGTTTTCGGATATTATCTGACTTACCATCCTTGTCACATTTACACCAAAAATTGGATTGTCATCTTCAAAATTTGTATGAGTATTGTTCTCATGAGCAACTTTGGGTCCTCTCATTCCCGTTGAACACAACCTCGCCGCTAGAGGCTATATCTACGCATTGTTTCGGACCAAGTGTTGCCTTACACGATGACAGTGCATGCGGATGGCTCTGGATTCTTTCAGAAAGACAACGCTCTTTTCCAAAAGGCCCACACCATGCCGTAATGGGTCGAGGATAATGTCAAAGCAGTTCTTGTGAATTCTTGGGTCGCTAAATTTCCCCTGCTTGAATCCTATCGAACATTTGTGGGATACCAGCAAGTAATTGGACACCTGTGATAGCAAAGGAAAACGAGGTTTATTCACCTTCAATAGTTGGTGGAGCCTCCTCGAGCGGCGATAACAGCTGCGACCCTCCGGGGCATACTCTCAACCAGGCGTTGTACGATGGCTAGCGGTATTTTCTTCCACTCGGCTTGGAGAAGACAGGTCAGTTCCTTCACCGATTTCGGACGGTGGGGGCACCCCTTAAGTCGACACTCCAACTCGTCCCAGAGATGCTCGATAGGGTTAAGGTCCGGGCTCTGCGCAGGCCAGTCCATTCGATTAACCCCATTGTCACCATACCAAGCCATGGTGGACCTTGCAACATGACAGGTGGCATTGTCATCCTGAAAGTAACATAGGTCCACCCGGTAAAACTGCCACAACGTAGGAAGCGCATGGTCATCCAAAATGGTGCAGTAGGTCTCGGCGTTGAGTCTACCAGAAATTACGACCAAGGGTCCCGTACCATACCAGGAGAAACACCCGCATAGCATAATTTCACGGCCGCCGAACTTCACAGTTGGCACAATACATTCATTATAATACATCAGGAGGCGTTCTCCAGGCGGACGCCAAACCCAGACCCTGTCATCCAAACGATAGAGGGTGAACCTTGATTCGTCGCTCCAGAGAACCTGTTTCCACTGCTCATCGGCCCACTGTCGACGTTCTTTGCACCACGTTAGCCGAGCAGCGCTGTTGGACTTGGTGTTCAAAGGCTTGTGGGCAGCAGCACGTCCATGATAGCCGAGCAGATGGGCTCCCTTACGGGTGGTATTTATCAAAAGAACACTCACGGATGCCTGTTGAAACTCCTCGCAGATGTGGCCCATCGATTTTGTGCGGTTCTTCCGAATTTCTCCGGCCAGCACCCGTCGGTCTCTAACTTCCAGTTTTGTGGGTCTGCCGGGTCGGGGCACATTCCGACAGTCACCTCTCATCTTCCACTTGCCAATCACGTAGTCCACTGTTGATTTTGGGTACTTCAACTCGCTGGATATGTCACGTATGGATCGGCCATTTCTGTGATACCCTACGATTACACCTTTCTCGAAATCAGAGAGCTCCGAACTGCATGGCATCTTGCACGCGACTGGTTGCATTGTTGTTTCCCACACGATATTTAACGGCGGCGGCCGTGACGTGTATCAGGACCGCAGATATCGTCGATTGCAGGGGTGTCCAATTATTTGTTGGTAGATAGTGTATATACACTGGCGGAAAGTGAAAAACGAACACCAAGAAGGAATTGGCGGACAATCATGAAATTTACATATGTTAATGGGGTCGAGTTTACGTAGGTGTGGTTTTAATTTCGGGACCAACCGGTGAGCGCTTACGCCACAGCACGGCATAATATGCAAATTATCGTCGGTGGTATTTAAGGAGTACCGCGAAGTGAATGTAATCAGTTGTTGGCGTACGGACACGTGCGAAGACCCTGAAGAAGCTGCAATGCCTGGACATGGAAGACGTGTACGATTTCAGCAGTTATCGGACTTTGAGTGAGGTCGTCTAGTCGGACTCCGCGAGGCCGGGTGGTCGTATCGTCGTATTGCGGAGCGAATTGGACGGGAAGTATCGGTGGTGGTACGATGGAAGCGTAGATGGTCCGAGGAACATTCCCACACGAGAAGACGTGGAACCGGGATTTACAGACGGACTGATGAGCGGACCAATCGACGCAATAGAGGAGCGGCGTTGTCAAGCAGAACATCCACTGCGACGCAAATCCGAGCTGCCGTTGCACCTGAGGTGACTGTGCGAACAATCCGCAACCGTCTACTGGATGCAGGACTACGTGCACGTGTGCCTCTGGCATGTGTACCTCTGACTCCAGATCACCGTCAGGAACGGCTGCAGTGGTGTCGCCAACGTCTGCACTGGAGAATGCAATGGCGATCTGTCGTGTTTAGCGATGAAAGCAGATCCTGCTTGGGAGCCTCCGATAGCCGTATGCGTATTCGCAGACGCACAGGGGAGCGTCTCCACCCTTTTTGCATCCGCCAGCGACACACAGGGCCTACACCTGGTCTCCTGGTGTGGGGAGCGATCAGCTATCACTCCCGTACACAACTAGTGTTTGTACCGGGTACGTTAAACAGCACCTCCTACATCAACAACATCATGCAGCCCGTTGTTGTGCCATTTGTAAGGTCGGTTCATCGTGGTGTTTTCCAGCAAGATAACGCACCCCACACACGGCACGTGCAACGCAACATACACTTCAGGGTGTGAGACAACTTCCATGACCTGCACGTTCACTGGATTTGTCCCCCATTGAGCACGTGTGGGATTTTATGGGGCAACGACTTATCCGGTCTCCACGGCCAGCCACGACCATCCCCGATTTACGCGTCCAGATTGAGGATGCTTGGAACTCAATACCCCAAACTTACATCCAACATCTGTACGACAGACTCCATGCCAGAATTGCACAGTGTGACGCAGTTCATGGTGGTTCAACCTCGTACTAACCATGTTACATGGAAACGTTATTTTTCAGTTTACCAGCAAATACAGCTGTATTTTGCCATAATGTTGTGACCACGTTATCCTGCGTATTCCGTTATTATGCTGTATAAATTTCGTTGGTATCAGACGTCTCCTCCTTGGTGTTCTTTTTTCACTTTCCGCCAGTGTATATGGAAACATAATTTTGTAAACGAAAACAGTTGCATGTAGAAAATAGTAAAGACTTCTAGGTGAAGATTATGTATTATGACCAGCAATACAATATACACACGTCAAACGCTGTTGGCAAAATGTACTTAACAAAATATTCTAGCTTTATGAAATCAAACTGTGTAAAATTGTCCCAGAATTATATGGAAACAAAAAAAACCAGAAGAATATTTAAATGGCAGACACAATTATTAATTAATTGACTTTCCCTCACGCGCAATAAGCTGAAATATGCGTTCTGGCATAATGTATATTAAATTATGCATAATTATACCGTCAATATTATACCAATAGTTCAGGATTTCAGTTTACAGATCTTTAACGCTTGAAAATTGCCGGTGATTGGCATAAACACTTCAAACCGAAATTCCCCAAAGATTTTCAGTTGGGTTGAGATCCGGGCTGCGAGTTGGCCACGGCAGTAATTTGACATTGTTCGATTTCAGCCATTCCATCGTAGAGGTTGCTATGTGAATGCTCGCGTTGTCCTGCTGGAAAACCCAATCAAGACCGCCCGTTTCCGCAGCAGCTAGGAGAAAATTCTCTTTTAAAAGTTGCTGGTATGTTACGGCATTTTGATGTCCTGACAAAACGCTGCCTATTAAATCCAAAAAAGGCCCATACCATCGCGGAACCTCCTCCGTATTGTCGGTTGAATATTTGGCATTTTTCCGTTTTCATATCATGCCAATAATATTTGGCACTATCTGGGCCATCTAAATTAAATTTCTTCTCATCACTAAACAATACTTGGAGCCATTCGTCCTTCCATGACATATGGTCTTTGGCCCAGTTTAATCGAGCTTGTGTGTGCTGTGCAGTTAAAGGCAGTTTCTTTAACAGTCTTGCATATTTCATGAGGGGTGTCTGCTGCAATACTCTGTGAACGTACTTTTCGACATTTTCACATTTCCATGTTAACTTATATTCCGTACAGACAGGTTATCATGCACAGCGAACTTCCGGATATGTTGTTTCATTCGAGGCGAAACATTACTTCGCCGTCCAGTGCGTTTCTGAGCTGGGTACTTTTTGCAACCACTTAAAACGTTATGAATAGAAGATTTGGATCATTTTAATTTGTTTAAAATCGCACTTGCATTCCTTTCTTGATCGTGCAACTCCCGAACGTGAATTATCTCCTCCGCTGACAGCCCTTTTCCAAGTGGCATTGTTAAAACTGAATCAACCTCATCACGTTTACCGACTATTTTTCCTGCTCTGACGGCAGGCTAATTTGCATGGCAATGCCTGTTAGTGTTCGCGCGTTTGTGTGAAATTCCATATAATTGTGGGACAGTTTTAGTACACTACATGTTTAAAACGTTTAATACATATCCGAAATTATTCTTTTCTTATCCGCAAAATATGTCTGCAAAGACTATGTGGTTTATTTTCACCGCTGGGTTGCGTACATTTTCAATAATTGTTCATTTACTCTGTTTTTACACCTTTCCATATAATTGTGGGACGGACTGTACATTGTCATAAAAAAAATGTGTTAACACGCTGAAAAAAAAATGAATTGTTTGGCAAAACGGCATCGATCTTTAATTTTTTTCTTCTTTTTCATTTTTTTTTTTTTTTTTGCATTGTATCATGCCTAGAAAAAATATACATAGGAGCAGTGTAACCTGAATAGTAAAAGTTGTGCTTCCTTTTTACGTTTTGTTAGGTTTTAAACTTGAAATTTTGAGACACGCTCATTCCCACTCTTTCCTCTTCTATTTCAGGTGAAGAGAGTTCTGTGCTAGCGTCTATCTTGCCCCACATAACTTAAGATTTAATTAGTTTTAATGATATTTTCGAGTGCATTGCTTTCACTAATTTTTGAAATGTCCATTTTCATTCGTAATTTGTGAAAAGCAAAGGAAAAAAATGTCTGAATGAGAAACGGTTCTCACAAACGTCATTGCCCCAAAGTTCATGAGGGTGAGGAGAACAGGGAGCACGTGTTTCCAAGAAGGACCTCTTGACAGTATCATTTCAAACAGTGGCGTATCTTGGGTCCGAGACCTGGGCTATCTCCCCCCCCTCTAGTACTGTTTATTTTTAATTGCGAAGTTTAATTTTTAATTGTTAAGTAATAGAAGTAACTTTTTCTAAATTTTAGGTGCATGCCATTGCTAACATGACACCAAATAATTATGAGGATTAGGATTTGAACACTTATTTGTACATGAACTCCATTCTTCTTCTGAATACTTTATTTGTACATGAACTTCTTTCCCTTATTTGTACATGAACTTCTTTCCCTTATTTGTACATGAACTTCTTTCCCTTATTTGTACACGTACTTCTTTCCCTTATTTGTTGTACATGAACTGCTTCTTTCCTTTTGTGTGAACTTGAGTATTACGTTTTCATAAAATGTTTCTTCCGAGTACTTTTCATATTTAAAAGGAATGTTTTTCTCTATTGATCAAACAGTCAAGTTTTTTTTAATGTGCATGTCCTTGTGTGGCTCTAAGATATATCTTGATTCTTTTTAATGCAGAAAAACTTCTTTCGGCAGTTGTTGATGGAAAGTTTAATATAAGGTCTACTAATTTGTACACCTCACTAAACACTATGTCCAATTTATTCAACTTTATGTAACACGTAATGTCTCTTACTGATTTGTTTTTGTATTCATCAAGGGAATAAAACACCTTCAATTCATTTTTTAGTCGATCTGTATCAAAATTTGAAACATAGAGTTCTTTAAGTTCTGACAATAGATGTTCAGGGAAGCTTTCACAAAATTTATCAAAACAGTTCAAATCCAACAAAGCCACGAATTTTAAATTTTCGTGGCTTTGATACAGCTCGACTGAAAAACTGATTTTAATTCATTGACACTTCACAAAAACTGAAACAACTCTCGCGAAACACTCTTATGGGCGGGAGTATGCGAGTGACTAAGATAGTCTAAGTCTTTTTTCTGAGCGAACCGTTGCCCAAAGCAATGGCCGATTCCCCTCAACCAGCTGATTCATGTTGTCATGGAAACGCTAGTAGGCGATCGTACGGAAGGTTTTCGCATCAGAACTGCGAAGACTCTGGAAGAGCTACTTGCGTTATACCGTTGGTTTTCGCTTGCCAGACTGAGAGCCAAAGAAGCGAATCCGCACGCGGCTTTTGTTTTCGCTCCGAAAGCATCGACATATTTTAATACCGTTGATAGTTGACTTTTATTTGTGTATATTTAATTCAATTTTATTTGTGCATTCTCTGGGCTTCGCAACTAGTCTATCTAGCCTCAAATATACGCCACTGATTTCAAACTATTGTGAAGCCCACTGTCGGAAATTCCCTCCGAAAATAAAAATGCAGTGTTTCGAAAACAATCATTTTTAATTTACGATGAGAGTGCTGTTAGCTATGAAAAGTTTTTTCAATGTGATTAAAATAGTATTTACAAAACCCACAGTCACAGCCCTCGAGGGAAAATTTGACGAAGACAACGTTGTTTCGTAAAAATTAGCTTTCTTGTCTTCTCAAAAGACATGTTTATTTTCCCCATGATTTGGCATTATGATGTTTCTGCTTTTGTTTGGAAAAGGGGAAGAAAACACAGCTTGGGGTTCTTTTTCCTTCTTTTCTTTTCCTGTTCCTTAATTTATTTTTAAGAAAGAAAAAAAGAGAAAGAGAAAGAAAGAGAAAGAGAGAGAGAGAGATAACTTTTTTTTCAATTTTTGAAAAAGAGCGAAAGAGAGGGAAACTCCTTTATTAAATAAACATTCACATTTACGTAATGAAGAGTTTCCCTTTTCAAAGAGAGAACCTAAAGAGGGAAACCCTGAACCAAATACCTTCTTTAAAAAGAGAAACTTCTGTATTAAGTAAGTGAATTTAAAGAGGGAAACTTATTAAATAAACATTCAACATCCTTTATGAAATAGAGCAAAACTCCTCTACCAAATAAGGGAGTTTAATGAGGGGATCTCTTCTATAACACAAATATACCTTTACAGAGGGAAAACCTCTATTAAATAAATATGCCTTTAAAGAGAGAAACCCCTCCATTATATAAATATGACTTTAAAGGGGGGAAACTCATCTTCGAGGCCCCGAGAGTCATTTCAAACGTTTTGCACATTGTGGGTTATCTCTTAAAAAAAAAATGAAATTATTTCACAACGTACCTTTACAGTGGAGTTGGTCAACTGCACTGACCCAATTAAGAAAAGAGTCAGCTGCCCTCCCACCCTCTTCCAGTTAATGGACTAACTGCCCTGGACACAGACACATTACTCGACTCAACCCCACCCCCATCCCCCAGAGATTACTGCACTCAGAGACCACCGAATCTTATATGCGTTTCTATTACCTTTTCTTGGGAGTCTGCGTTCTTCTTCCGAATTAGGACGAAAACTGCGATTTGAAAGTAATTCCCGGAAAGCAAACTTGATATAAGAGGTTCACTGTTTATCAAAACTTAGCATACGGTTCACAGAAAAATATGCGGATTTCTTTGCCTTTTTGCCGCTTAGCAAACTTCCAGTACTTTCATTACTTATTACTGCATGTTTTATATTTTTAAAGATCGGACATGTCTGGAACTAATGATAAGTCTGTTGCAATAAAGTACATAGATATTCTTACTAGTTGTGGAATCTGAAGAAACATTTGTTGAAACAGTGAACCTCGACAGAGTTTATGGTAAAATCGGCAGAGTCTATTAGCGTTACCCAGTGAGGTTGACTTTTCATCCCCCAAAAAGTTTTTTTTTTCCTCTCATTTTAATTTTTTTTTCTTTTTTTAGTTTTTTGATTTTTTCTCTCATTTTAATTTTTTCTAGCTTTTTTTATTTTCTTTTTCTAGTTCGTTTCCTTTTCTTAGCACTAATATTCCATTGTTGCTACTTATTTTTTCAATTAGTAAACAGTCATTTCCCGCAGTAGTATGATCGGTTTTAATGGCCGTTCCGAAATATCATCTATTGCTTTACGCTTAACATTATTTGATATGATTTGACGGGACAGCAGTTTTGGTCGGTCATGGTTATGACACAGATTTGATTGTAAAATAATCGAGGCTCTAGTACCCAGGTGCACTTCTGCCAAGCATTTGCGTTCTGTACAGCGCCACTTTCACCCTACCTCTGTTTCTACATTTTTATAGAATTTGTGTTCTAAATGTATCAATAGTTTTTTCTCTCTTTGGCTGTATACACTGAGTGGCCACTTTATTATGACCACCCTCTCAGTACTTCGTTGGTCCACCTTTTGCCTTTAATACTGCGTCGATTTTTCGTGGCATGGACTCCACGAGATGTTGATAGGTGGTTTGTGGAATCTGAGATCATGCTTGATGAATAGCACTTTCCAGGAGTGTGAGATTGCAGGGTTGTTGATCCAGCTGTCCGATGGCTCGTTCAACTTCATCCCACAAATTCTCAATGGGGTTGAGATCTGGAGATTGTGGGGGCCACCTAAGCAAAGTAAACTCACCGGCATGTTCCTGAAACCAATCCTGTACAATACGAGCACTATGGCAGAACGCATTATCTTGTTAAAAGTAGCCATCGCCATTGGGATAAACCATCCACATGACAGGATGCACTTGGTCCGCAACGATGTTTAGATATGATGTGCCAGTCAGACGTTGACCAACACGAATTGAATGGCCCAAAGCATGCCAGGAACACATTCTCCAAACCATAACGTTGCCTCCACCAGCTTGAAGGGTTGTGGCAATGCATTTGGGGCCCATGCTTTCGTGCTGTTTCCGCCAAATTCTCACTCGGCCATCGGAATGGTGCAACTGAAAACGTGATTCAACGGACCACATTAGTTGTTTCCAATTATCGACTGTCCAATCCTTGTGCTCCTGTGCGAACTGGAGACGTTTTCTCTTGTTAACTGCAGACAGCAAAGGTATTCGAACAGGCCTTCGGCTGCCATATCCTATCCGATGCAGTGTACGACAAACAGTGCGGGCAGAGATCATTTGTGGGGATCCTTGATTAAGATGGTCTGTAATTTGCTGCACTGTTGCCCTTATGTTGTCTGCTACCAGTCTGGACACTCTCCGTTCCGCCCGAGCAGTAACTAGTCGATGACGACCACACGTTGCACGTAGAGACCCAGTTTTTGGCTGACAGTCCAGTCTTTAAACACTTTAACAACAACTGCTCTGGAACATTTCACAAATGCGGCGGTTTTGGTGATACTCGCTTCATGGCTCCGAGCTCCTACAATCATCTTACGTTGAAAGTCCGTCAAATCGCATTTTTTACCAATCTCGTCACCCAAAAATCACTTCTACTACTGTCACACGCACTAAGCTTTCCCTTTTTATACTAGCCTGGACTCTGGGCGAAACAGCGTGCAGCCATAGCTCATTTGCTTAAAACTGTCAGGTGACATAACTGTAAAGGGTGGCAACAGCTGGGCTCCAGAGGTCAACAACGGGTGCATCGTTTCTTGCAGGGCAATCGGATCATCACAGTTTCGCAGTTGACGGCCCAATGTAATACGCGTCAACGAGAAACAATACCAAGCGCGATTGTACGTTCCACCCTGGGACGGATGGGCTACAAGATCAGACGCCCTACAAGCCCCTCTTTACTAACAACGATCCACCTATGAGAATGACTCTCCTAGTCCCAATGGCATGCGAATCGGACTACAGAAGGCTGGAAGCAGGTGTGCTGGTCAGATGAATCACGATATGTATACTCCATTCTGCTGATGGCATAATCCGTATTTGGCGTCAGCAACATGGGATTGTGGATCCCTGTTACGTGGCATCGACTATCCAGGCTGGTGGTAGTGGCTGTATGATATGGGCATGTTTAGCTGGCATGATCTGCACCCCTGGAGCGTGTAGGGGAAAGTATGGACTCCGAGCTCCTACTACTACCCGGGACTGCTTGCGGACTATGCGTGTAGGCGAAAGTATGGACTCGAGCTCCTGCTACTGTCTGGGACTGCTTGCGGATTATGTACATCTTGTACTTCCACCCAGAAGGAGTTTGTTCTTCCAGGATAATGTCCCATGTCATGGGACATTGCCCTTGAAGAATCCTACGCCTTGTGGACCAAGCGTTTGACAAAAACAGTGCAGACATCTGTAGAACCTCCCATCACCCTAATCACAACCCAATATCTGGAAAATGCTGTGGAGCGCTAGACGAGAGAGTTAGTAACACCGCCCCTCTCCATACCGGAACTGTGGACCGCAATAAAACAGCTTGGTTGCAGATCCCCACACAACTCTGCAGACACCTCAGGGAGTTGATGCTAATGCAGGGTGGGGACGTTCTTCGCTTACGAAGTACTGGGTAGACGGTTGCATTTCAAAGGGTACTCAGTATAGTACTCAAAGGACGTTAGTTCAGTGAGCACTCAGTGTAATATTCAAAGGACGTTAGTTCAGTGAGCACTCAGTGTAATATTTAAAGAACGTTAGTTCAGTAAGCACTCAGTGCATTATTCAGTGGTAGGTAGTTCAGTGATCACTCAGTGTATTATTCAAAGGACGTTAGTTCAGTGAACATTTAGTGTATTACTCAGTGCATTATTCAGTGAGCATTCAGTGTATTAGTCAGTGCATTATTCATTGAGCACTGACAAAAGTGCATTATTCATTGAGCACTCAGTGTATTATTCAAAGGACGGTAGTTCAGTGAGCATTCAGTGTATTATTCAGTGGTAGTTAGTTCAGTGAGCACTCAGTACATTATTTAGTGGTAGGTAGTTCAGCGATCACTGTGTATTATTCAAAGGACGTTAGTTCAGTGAGCATTCAGTGCATTATTCAGTGAGCACTTAGTGCATTATTCAGTGGTAGGTATTCAGTGAGCACTCAGTGCATTATTCAGTGGTAGGTAGTTCAGTGAGCACTCAGTGCATTATTCAGTGGTAGGTAGTTCAGTGATCACTCAGTGTATTATTCAAAGGACGTTAGTTCAGTGAGCACTCAGTGCATTATTTAGTGGTAGTTAGTTCAGTAAGCATTCAGTACATTATTCAGTGAGTACTCAGTGCATTATTCAGTGGTAGTTAGTTCAGCGAGCACTCAGTGTATTATTCAAAGGGCGTTAGTTAGTAAGGACTCAGTAAATTTTTAAAAGAACGTTAGTTCAGTGAAAACTAAGTTCATTATTCAGTGGTAGTTAGTTCAGTTTGCACTAAATGTATTATTCAAAAGGTATTTAGTTCAGTGAGCACTCTGCATTATTCATTGGTAGTTAGTTCAGTAGCACTCAGTGTATTATTCAAAATGTATTTAGTTCAGTGAGTACTCGGTGTATTATTCAAAATGCATTTAGTTCAGTGAGCACTCAGTGCATTACTGAAAGGTAGTTTGTTGACATTTTAAAGAAAAATATGCGACCATATCATGAAAAAGCTTTTTGCTTCAAAAAAATGTAACATTTTAAGCATATGTTTACCATTTTTTTCTTCATGATTCGCCATCTTATTGCGTGCGTGCGTGCGCGCGTGTGTGTGTGTGTGTGTGAAATAATTATAAAGAGATTTACATTTTTGGTCACCAGAATTAATTAACACAGAATGGTAGCATTTAACTATGGATTTCCACTTTTTGATTTCTATGCTTTACCCTATTGTCATAAAGTCATTTTTTAATAAGGTGAAGGGAAAAGATAAAAAAAAATGCTTTCGATTCATGAATTGGTTATTACAAAGAAAATGACACTCACGTTTGCTCTTGTTTTTGAGCGTTATGTGGAGACTCATAACATGCATTTGCACAGACAGAGAATAAAATTAATGCAGCTGAGGAAACAATTTTAAACGGATAACAAGTTGAAGGATATAACAGGCAACGTTACATAGAAATACTAGGAAAAAATTAAGATATCTCTGTGGCTAAATACTTTGGATTCGCCTTGGTTCAAAAGAGCATTCGAACTGAGTTCTCAAAATTAAGAAACATCTGTGGCTAAATACTTCGGATTCGCCTTGGCCTAAAAGAACGTTGGAGCTGAGTCCTTAAAATTAAGAAACCTCTGTGGCTAAATACTTCGGACTCTCCTTGGCTCAAAAGAACATTGGAGCTGAGTTCTTAAAATTAAAACACCTCTGTGGCTTAGTGTTTCGGACTCGCCTTGGCTCAAAAGAGCGTTGGAGCAGAGTCTTTAAAATTAAGATACCTCATTGGGTTAAATACTTCGGACTCGTCTTGCCTCAAAACAGCATTGGAGCTGAGTTCTCAAAATTTTCAGAGCACTCAGTTTCACCAGTCTTCTGCTAGTATGATGACAGTAGTTTAAATTTCTTTTGTTATTAAATTAATTGATGGGCAAAAGCGAAAGTGTTTTTAATATTTCATACATGAGCAGACACGCTCAGGGAATTATAATACAAGACGTCGCAGACTAATCGACATTTTTTACAAGTATCGATTCTTACCTGTCGTCTCTTAAAAAATATTATAGTTAAAATAAGTACTATAGAAATTGTATTCATTAACTCCTTTCGTGAATTAACGAGAAATATTTCTGATATAACCTTTTCCGTGAAATAACGGGAAGAATTCTGAATTTCACGGATTTTTCATATGGAGGAAAATTCTGAATTTTCAGGAGCCTTTCCGCAATTCCTTTTGTAAATTAACGAAAACACTCCGTTCACACTTTTTCTGTATCTAAATGGTAATAATAGAGATTCGCGGGAATATTGAGGGTTTGATTAACTGTTAAATTTCAATCGTCTGTGATAGAAAAAAAAAAAAAGAGGGAAATAGAAAAAGATAAACACAACGATCTGATTCAACCGAACGAACCTCTGATTTTTGTTAAGGACTGTTTTTATTAATGCTAGCAGAATCGAAGAGACCAAACGGGCTAGCTTAAAATAACGGCTTCAGCCATAACAACGGATACAGAAATCATTTGTCAGTCGTTATTAGCATAGCTCTTAATGAGGACACTAGACAGACGGGCCGAGATGGTATGGTTTCATCGTAACTGCCTTATGTTGACCGTTTAGTGAAGAGGTGCGACGAAAAATATATTTAGACTTGAAACGTATGGGCGATATTTTTGCCCCCAAACCAGAATTTTTGTAAATTTTAATACCGGAAACATTGCGAAAATTCAAAAAACATGCCAGCTTATTCTCTCCCAAGTCGGGTGCAATGAGCACATCTTTTGAATCCTTCCCCCACGAAAAAAATATTTCAAAGCATATTTTTTGGAAGAAAAAAAATCCGACAAAAAAGAGAACGCATTTACGCCTCCTAGAGAAGACGTGCGAATAATTTAAAGTACCCAATATAAGTAGTGTTCTTCATAGTGTATTGAAACAGATACAAAAAAATAATAAACAATACAGAGGATGTTCGTACATTTTTAGAACGATTTTCCAGCAATATAATTAATTTTTAAAATAAAATTATTTCTTTCTTAAATGTTCTATCTGATAGCCCTTTCTCTGGACTATAACCTGCATCTAGATTCCCAAGATAACAGGGAGTTTCTTAAAATTGGTAGTGGTATTTTATTCCACTCCTCTTCCATTGCTTTCCATAGTCCAATTATTATTTCAGGTCTGCGTTTAGAAAGCGCTCTTTTCAGCAGTCCGAAGGCACAATAGTCCATTGGTGACACATCAGGGGACTTTGAAGGAATATGAGCAAAAGGCATAGACTTAATACCAGTCTCTTTTTTTCAAGAAACATAGTGGTAGATTTGGATGTATGACTGGTAGCCTAATACTGATAGAGTTCTACTCTTTGTATAGCCTCTGTGGATAAAGGAATGGTATTTCCTCTTTAAATATAGGAGTTAAAACATTATTTTGGTAATATGTAGAATTGATTTTAACATCCTTTTCAACTTTTCTTAACTTTAATTTCCCATTGTCCAGAAACCAGCAATAATCATGAATCTTTTACTGAAACTTTCTTTGGATTCTTGGAACAAAGTTTGTTTTTCTGCTATTTTGCGATAGTAAATCGACCATTTTATGTTGCAGTCGTTTAGGTACATCCATGCTTCATCAATAGTCACAAGAAATTTCCATCTGTCTCCGGCTAAGTGAATTTCATGAAGTCTAACCGTGTTCTGCGCTCAGTCACGTGCCTATAGGCGGTCAACATTATGTTGTTGTTGTTTTTTCGCTTTTTTTTCCAGATTCAATTCTTTCTTTATTACCTTGTTAATAGTTGATACAGATATTTTTTTAACGACTTAGCGATTGCTGTTTGGGTCGGTGGATTTTCTTTTAAGACCAGAGACCTTACTTTTGAAAGAGTTGTAAAAGTACGCACCTCCTTTGGATATTCGTTTGGTGTTCTTTTTCCTGTTAAAAGCAATGCTTGACGATTTTTCCTTTTATTAATAACATTGTTTTTTTACATTTAGAAATGCTGATTTCATGTTTTTCACAGCGTTTCTTAATTACAGCACATGTATATTTCTCTTCGTAAAGAGCAAAAACATAACCTTCTGTCCACAACTTGTTTCCGTGCGCCATTTTCTTAGCAGACGATATTTAACACGCTGTTGCCAGTTTCAATTCTTTGAACTCTTTTCATTTTCTGTAATGTCTTATCAAAAACGTCCTAAGAATGGGTGAACATCCTCTTTATCAAACGGATATTCACACAATCCGTATAACATACATACATATATACACTATCTACCAACAAGTAATTGGACACCTGTGATAGCAAGGAAAACGAAGTTCATTCACCTTCAATAGTTGGTGGAGCGTCCACGAGCGGCGATTACAGCTGCGACCCTCCGGGGCATACTCTCAACCAGGCGTTGTACGACGCTTAGCGGTATTTTCTTCCACTCGTCTTGGAGAAGACAGGTCAGCTCCTTCACCGATTTCGGACGGTTGGGGCACCCCTTAAGTCGACGCTCCAACTCGTCCCAGAGGTGCTTGATAGGGTTAAGGTCCGGGCTCTGCGCAGGCCAGTCCATTCGATTAACCCCATTGCCACCATACCAAGCCATGGTGGACCTCGCAACATGACAGGTGGCATTGTCAACCTGAAAGTAACATGGGTCCACCCCGTAAAACTGCCACAACGTAGGAAGCGCATGGTCATCCAAAATGGTGCAGTAGGTCTCGGCGTTGAGTCTACCAGGAATTGCGATCAAGGGTCCCGCGCCATACTAGGAGAAACACCCCCATAGCATAATTCCACCGCCGCCGAACTTCACAGTTGGCACAATACATTCGGGCAGGAGGCGTTATCCAGGCGGACGCCAAACCCAGACCCTGCCATCCGAACGGTAGAGGGTGAACCTTGATTCGTCGCTCCAGAGAACCTGTTTCCACTGTTCAACGGTCCACTGTCGACGTTCTTTGCACCACGTTAGCCGAGCAGCGCTATTGGACTTGGTGATCAAAGGCTTGTGGGCGGCAGCACGTCCATGATTACCGAGCAGATGGGCTTCCTTACGGATGGTATTCATCGAAAGAACACTCCCGGATGCCTGTTGAAACTCCTCGCAGATGTGGCCCATCGATTTGGTGCGGTTCTTCCGAATTTCTCTGGCCAGCACCCGTCGGTCTCTAACTTCCAGTTTTGTGGGTCTGCCGGGTCGGGGCACATTCCGACAGTCACCTCTTATCTTCCACTTGCCAATCACGTAGGCCACTGTCGATTTTGGGTACTTCAACTCGCTGGATATGTCACATATGGATCGGCCATTTCTGTGATACCCAACGATTACACCTTTCTCAAAATCAGAGAGTTCCGAACTACGTGGCATCTTGCATGCGACTGGTTGCGTTGTTGTTTCCCGCACGATATTTAACGGCGGTGGACGTGACGTGTATCAGGACCGCATATATCGTCGATTGCAGGGGTGTCCAATTACTTGTTGGTAGATAGTGTAGAAATAGACAAAGATGTGACAGAGGCACGTCATTCTTTGACATAAATACGCATGGCAAAAAAAAAAAAAAACGCACTAGGGGAAAAAAAAAACTCGCGTGCCGGAAAATTAGACATTTTCTCCAAACACCTGTATTTTTTGGAATGGGGACACTACAAATTATGTCATTCATTCATTCTCCAGGCGAACTGAGATAATTTGTGTTTTTAACTGTGGCAACACTACAAATTATGTCATTCATTTTTTTTTTCTCGTACAGTGATAATTTGTGTTTCAACAATGGCGACACTCTAAATTACGTCATTCAATCTGTATCCTGGTCAACTGTGATTTTTTTTTTTTTGTTTAAAACAATGACAACACTGCAAATTACGTCATTCATTCATTCTCCTGGGGAGAAGCGATCATTTGGGTATTTAACAATGGTGGCACTCCAAATTACGTCATTCATTCTATATCCTGGTGAACTACGATTATTTGTATTTAAAACAATAAAAATACTGCAAATCGCGTCATTCATTCAGCCTCCTGGCGTACAGCGATAATTTGTGGTTTTCACAATGGCGACACTCTAAATTATGTCGTTCATTCAATATCCAGGTGAACTGCGATAATTTGGGTTTTTAACAATGGCACTGTAAATTACGTCGTTTATTTTACGAGGGGCAGTCAAAAAGTTAGTTGCACTCCTCCGTAAAACATTTCGGTAAAAGGATATTTTGTTGACACTTTGTGGCAACACTGCTGGCATTTATCTGCAGCACGTGCCGCAGTTGCTTCTACGCAGTAGTTTTAGTTCGCTCGCTAACGAGTCGTGAACATGCTCGGCAGCTGCTGGTGACGTCCAAATTGGAACTGCGTGCAGTGATTCGTTTTTTGTGGGCAAAAGAGTGTAACTGCACTGAAATTTTTTGGCAGTTGAACGAAGTGTACGGTGAGAACTCAATAGCGCGTCAAGCTAACGCAAAGTGGTGCATCTTGTTCGAGAACGGACGTACTGATATAGAGGACGATTACCCCAAGGGAAGACCGCATGCGGCGAACCTAACGAGGGACCTTCTGAAAAAGTTTAGGTGGGAGGTGTGGAACCATCCCCCTTATAGCCCAGATCTTGCGCCATGTGACTTCCACGTCTTCGGTCCCATGAAACAAGAACTTGCAAAGCGACGATATCACTCGGATGACGAGATGAAAGCTGCAACCCAACAATGGTTATCGGACGTTGGACAGAATTTCTTCGCAGAAGGCATAGAAAAACTTGTGCCACGCCTAGACAAATGTTTCAATAAACTAGGTCGAGAAGTAACTTTTGTATGGAACTTTCAGGTACATATAACATTTTTCTGTAATTTTGATCCTGTGTTCTTTTATCAAGCAGTGCAACTAACTTTTTGACTCACCTACGTATATCCAGGTGAACTGGGGTTATTTGTGTTTTTAACAATGGGGCACTGCAAATTACGTCATTCATTCTATAACTCACGGTGGTCGCTAAACCTACAGTAAAAAAAAAAATTCTATAATCTGGTGAACTGCGATAATTTGGGTTTTTAACAATGGTGACACTGTAAATTACGTTGTTCATTCTATATTCAGGTGAACTGCGATAATTTGGGTTTTTAACAATGGTGACACTGTAAATTACGTCGTTCATTCTATATTCAGCTGAACTGCTATAATTTGGGTTTTTAACAATGGTGACACTGCAAATTACGTCGTTCATTCTATAACCTGGTGAACATGCGATCATTTGGGTTTTTAACAATGACAACACTGTAAATTACGTCATTCATTCTATATTCAGGTGAACTGTGATTATTTGTGTTTTTAACAATGGTGACCTGCAAATTACATCATTCACTCTATTCTGGTGAACTGCAATAATTCTTGTTTTTAACAATGGCAACACTGCAAATTACATCACTCATTCTACATCATGATGATCTGTGATTATTTGTATTTTTAACAACGACAACACTGAAAACAGGTTATTCATTCATCCTCCTGGCGAACTGCGATTATTTGGGTTTTTGACAATATCGACACTGCAAATTTCACCATTTATTTATCCTTCTGGCGAACTGCGGTTCTGCTCCGTTTAGTTATCAATTTATTGCTTCTATTAAGAATTCTGAACTATTTTTTTTTTCATTTTCTTTCGTTAGAATTCATTCTTTAAAAATCTGAATTTTTCTTTTCACATTTTGCATTTATTTTCAAATGTGTGTGCGTGCGCCAGCGCTATAAAGAGAGATATGTTAGTTTGATCCCTAATGCTGAACAAATTTGTCCCAGCTTTACAGTTTATGAAAAACATCGGTATCCAAAAAAACCTCTCATGTCGAAAGTTAAAATGTAAATAGCGTTTCGAAGAAAAACTGTTATTAGAACAAAACAGCAGAGATAGAAATACTTTTTCATCCCTCCTCCCCGAAAGGAAGTATACAGAAAAAGTAAAGAGTAAACAGTGCGAAAAGTGTTCACGGTGTCATGGATTTTAGCTGGGTTTTTTTTTTTTAATCTCTTATTTCCTCATTTCCTGGAATGCTTGGTATCACAGCATGCAGCGCCTACTTCAGTATCAGACTAACGATATAGCGAGCTGCAAACAATGACAAAATCTATTTCAGATTTTTTTTCTTTTTTTTTTTTTTTTTCGCTTCTTTTAATTCCCTCCAAGATCTACAAAGCACATTTTTCTTTTTTTTTTTTTTTATATTTTCTTTCCATCAACTGTATTCCATTGTTTTAGTAAAGTTTCCACCGAAGCTTTGAAGTGGCCATGAAGCGGAAAAATAATTGTCTTCGCGTGACAGATTTTCGGCTTAAGGATACGAACTCAAATAGCTTTGCAAAAATTTAGATATGGCGTAATTCAACAATATCGATGCGTGGAATTTTGTAAATCATTACTGCAGTTTATGGATGCAGTATAAACCATTATGACATAGGCAGACCTACTGATATTACGCTGTACCTTCTAATGCAGTGGTTTTCGGTATGAATTTGTTTTGAATGATTAAGAAAGATTACACCGAATTTTCGGTTGTAATCCTTCCCGACAGCGGAGTAACTAGGCAATTCTGCGCCCGGGGCAAGCCAGAGAATAGTGCAGCCCTCTCACGGAAGTCTTTAAGACAAAAGAGATTTATTGACTGAAATACAGAGGGTGAGTTGAAAGTTTTGCAATATTACGATCGCTGTATGTCTTCATACATACCTTTACGACGAAAGCTGACTAGCATTCAAAGTATAGGCCATCGTGTTTCACCGTCTTCAGCCATTTGTCTTCCAGTTTTTTAATTCCGCGGCAATACCAGTTCTTGTCGTTCGAGGCGAAGAACTCCTCCACTCCAGCTGCTATCTCCTCCTGGTTGTTGAAGAGCTGCCCGCGAAGGAAGTGAGCCATGGACCGGAACAGGTAAATATCCGACGGGACAAGATCCGGACTATATGCTTGCTGTGGCATCAGTTCGATGCCCTCAAGTCTCTGGAGTTTTGCCTGGGTCCTTCGCGCGGTATGAAGCCGAGCGTTGTCCTGCTGTAGAGGAGCGTGCTTTTTGTTCCCCAGTGCCGGGTACTTCTCCCCAAAACAGTATACATCCGTTCTAGCTGTTCAGAGTAGAGGTTGGCGTTGATGTTCCGACCGTCTGTAGAAAAATTCGTAATGGATTAATCCCTTGAAATTCCACCAAACGCAGAGCATCACTTTGTGCTCGAAGCGCCCACGTTTGGCAACAGGTTCAGGAAGCTGGCCCGGGATCAACCACTGCCGTTGTGTGTTAGCATTACGGAAGTAAATCCACTTTTCATTGCACGTAACAATTCTTTTGATGAAACGCACATCGTGCTGGTTTTCTAGGAGTTTCATGCACTCTTCCACTTGGCGGTTTGCTTCAGCTGACGTCAGTTCGTGAGTGGCAATGCGGCAGATCCTGTAGATCTTGCCACGGTCCTGAAGGTGACGAACCACGGTGGTCTGTGATGTGCCCAGCTCGCCTGATAATCCCCGAGTGCTGGTTGTCAGGTTTACGGCCTGGCGCACTGCCTCCGAATCTACGGTTCGCGGCCTACCTGACCTATCCTGATCATCGAGGTTTCTGTCACCTGAGCGAAATTTCTTGAACCATCTGGTTGCGGTGCTGTGGTCCACGGAATCTTCCTCTTTCGCATGACAAATGTTTTGCGTTGCTTGAGCAGCGTTATGGCCGAGTTCAAACGCGTAAATCGAAATTTCCCTAATTAGCTGGTTGTGGCTGTTCATCTTTTAGGCGTCCCAACCACAGACAGAACGACGACGTGCAATGCTGTTCACAGCAACGACTACCACTTTATATCCCTTTCGACTGACTGCAGCGCGCGACTTGAAGTAGTTTAAACACGTGATATACCCGCCGCAGCACATGCGTTTATGCAAATATTGCAAAACTTTCGACTCACCCTCTATATTATAATCCTGCTTGTTGCATGAGTTTTTAGGATAGTAAAATTGGTCTTATCTGTTGAGTACAGACAAATCCGCATTATTTAGTACCCACACGAATATGCAATTACTTTTTTCAAAAGAATTAACACTGGTTAACGGGAGTTGCTTCTGACATTTCGCTTCACACTGATTTTTATACTTTACTTTTTATGATATTCTCTTGTAGTTAACTGATAATTAATAATCGCTAACGGTTGAGTAATATATTTTAAAAACGGGCAAGTTTTTCGACGGACTAAAGGAAGACTTTTTCGAAAATATTGCCATTTTAATTGTATTTCAAGAAACTAGCGTTTAAATATTTTTATTGATACTAAAAATGGGGTATTGTGGAACTAAATGTCATTTCATATCCCAAACGCAAACGACATTTTACCCTCATTAATTGCGTCGGAAAAAAATTAGGAAATGGAGACAGCAATCAGTAGAACGTTTCGTATATATTTCTCTTACCCTTACTTACATCAAGGATGTCCTGAGTGGTGAAGCTAAATTGGACGCGGAACGCCATTTAGAGCTGTGAAACACAAAACGGGAAGAGAGCGGTGAGATTCTTAAGTGCTCCGGAGTTCCGACCTTTGGTGCCACATTGAATGAACCGAATGTAGCTTGCAGTAGGGGCAATAATGATTGAATTGCCCGCAGAGAAACTTCAAAAATATGAACGGCATTCTTTTCTTGCAACGTAGAAACAACCGCGCCGTCATTTCTGATTATGAGCAACTCAGATCACCTTCACATTTTGAGGGTGAAATGCGAATTGTTAGATGCCAATCTACCGCTACTAGAGAAAGAAATTATAAGTAAATTCTGTACCAGAAACTGATGCAAAATTTTCAATTCTGATTTTAATCACATTGTACGCAGTGATTTTTGCGCCCTCTCTTGAGATGCGCCTGGGGCAGCCGCCCCATCTTCCCCATCCTAGTTACGCCTCTGCTTTCCGACACGAAAAATATACACTATATTGACAAAAGTCACCGGACACCTAGAAGAGAAACACAACATAGCATTTATTGGCATACATTAGTACGGTGTCGATCCACCTTTGGCCTTAATTCATGCACTGATTCTTCGAGACATGCTTTCGACAAGGTTTTGGAACACAGCGATAGGTATGCGCTTCGTTATGTACTGAATGGAAGCGCATCCCTTCCATGGAAGGTATGCGCTTCCATTCAGTACATAACGCTGCCGCTAACTGTTGCTCAGTAGTAGGCCTTGGTTCCAAACTTCTTATGCGACGCTCTAATTCATACCATAGGTGCTCTAAAGGATTAAGATCAGACCTCTGTCCTGGCCAGTCCACACACGATACGGAATTATCGTCAAACCACGCCGTAACAGTCCTCGCTTTATGGGACGTAAGTCGTGTCTCTTTTGAGCTCCATGTTTCGCCGTCTACTGAGTGTGTTTTGTGTGTTCTCTCGTTTAACTTTTGTGCGTGCCTTCAAGACGAAGGTTGTATCTTTCATTTAAGACATCTCCCGAGTCGGTGAGTACTATTTTCAGTTAGCTATCAGCATTTTATTTTCTCGATCAGTTGGTCGTGTTTACTAAATTAGGCCTCGCCATCGGCGATGGCGACTGCTGATAAAAGCAACGTTCCCGCTCTCGTCACAGCTTCTCCCACTACGTTGATCCTTAGTTCTGACGGAGTAAACGAATCAGCGTCCGTCCTTAATGACAAGGAATATCGTCCTCCTCCTGTTGCCTATTGCTCTTCTTCTTCTACTCTTCGACTATCTGACTCCACCCCTCCTGGTGGTGATGCTACGTCGTTCGTTTCTGATGCTGCCGATGACGTAATGGATATCTCTGAGGACGTTGCTTCTGTGCCCCCGGTAGCCTTGCCCATCGTTGTATCAGCTCCATCCAGCGCTGCACCTCTGCCTTCCAGTGGAGGATTGCCTTCCCGCTCTTATTCTAGTGTTACCTCAGGTGTATCCCTACCGACGCAAGCGACTCGCCTTCCCCTTGCGGATGCCCATGTCCAGATACATGGTGACTCACTTCAATTGGACGTTCCGCACTTCTCACCGGCTGCGCAGGAACTTCACTCCACCCGCGAGTTGGGAGTGTGCCTGGATGCTCTTCCGAATACACCGTTGAAGGTCTATTGTGATACGATCCTTGCTTTTCTTCCAGCCGGTGCCATTACTCACCTCACCCGCCGGCCGCGGACGGTGATTGTTTATTTCACATCCAAAGAGCATGCAGACACGCTTCTAAACTTTGGTCTTTACCTGAGAGATCACCACCTCGAAGCTGAACCGATCGCCAGGCGCCCTGTTCAGGTCTCCTTGCATCCGGTGCCCCCCTAAATCTCGGATGCGATGATTTGTACTGCACTTAGTAAGTGTGGTAAGATTGTAGGTCCTGTTATCACACATTCAGCTGCGCCCAAGGATCCTGCAAATAAGAATGTTCGTAGCTTTCGCCGGAGTGTTCGACTCATCTTTCCATCAGAGAAGCATCTCTGTAAGTTCCCACGGATCCTAAACGTCCGATGTGGGCAGCTCTCCTACAGAACTGATATGCTAACATCAGAACACTGTGCTAATTGCAAAGAACTTGGGCATCAGCGTGCTCGCTGCCCCAACAACGAGTATCCAGCTCCCACGGCTTCTAGAGCGCGTCCCGCCTCTAAGCAGCCTCCTGCTACATCTCGCTCTCAACCTGCACCGTCTTCTAATGTGCCAAGTGCCCCAGGGCCGAGTTACACAAAAAGTATATCTACAGCCTCTCGTCAACGAGCGTCTTTTGATGCTGACCTCACCTCCCACCTTCAATTTCCAGTGCTCGCCTCACCTATTACTCCTCATCCCGTGGCAACATCGGGAGACCTCGCCGCTGGTTTCCTACCAGTCTTCACTGTTGGTGTCTCCGAGTGTGACAGCGGCGCCGATAACTCCTCTGACTCTGCGTCAGCTTCCCGAGCATCGTCGCTCCCTGGAAAACGCATTTCTGGCACTGGTACAGGTACCCGACGTAAGAAGAAGAAGAAGAAGAAGAAATCTTCCTCTGCGGATGGGCAACCGTTCCATGCAACGAAATCTTCAGGAGATTTTTCTCCCTGTCCTGCGCCAAAAGAAATTGAAAGGGACACTGATGACGATGGGACTCCGCCTTCGTTTGAGGTCTTTTCAAGTGTACTCTCCAAATGTGGTGCTCCTTCAGAACCTCTCAATCTTGGGGATTACTATCAGTTTTGCACCCACACCACGAACCTGGAGTCGACGTATGACTACCTCCGAGAGCGCGAAGACATTCTTCCCACTGCTCCTGCAAGCCGGATGCATTGCTAAGTACCTTCGTGGGTTTGTACATGACCCCCTGCACCACTCATGGACCCTTAGCTGCGTAAACCGATTACAACAACTCCTGAAAGTTGCTCCGCGACTCCTCCAATCAACGACTAACCAGTCCATTCAAGGTCACGACCCTTAATTGCAGAGGGTTCGCTAGCCCCCAAGCGAATACTCTTGTAATGGAAGACCTCTCGCCCCTCGGGACCGATCTGTTACTACTACAAGAAACAAACTGCCATTCCTCCACTCTGTTTACTAGCTGGCGTGCTAGCGATTACGTGTTCCATCATGCATTTCGCTATTCATCTCATGGTGGGCTTGCTATCGGAATACATCAGCAATTCCGATCCACCCTCACTGCACTCTCAGTGCAGAACTTATGCCGGGATTTACTCCAGCAAGTCTCCTTCACAATTGGCGGAGCTCGATTTCACATCTTTAATGTGTATATTCCGTGCACCTCTATTCATTTATCCATCTTGTTCACCAAACTCCGTCAAGCTCTCTCGAAAGTCTCGCCTTCGGATCGTGTGCTCTTGGGTGGAGACTTCAATTGCACCCTTGACCCGGCACTGGATCGCTCTCCTTCGTCACGAGAGCGTCGGACGGATCTCGTCGCATTTCTCCATGACCTTGTTGCTGATTTCTTCTTCACCGATGCTTATAGGCGCCTACATCCATAAGAGACCTCACACACGTGGCGCTCGTCTGGGAGTCAGCTTCCATCGACTGCACGCTTGGATCGGGTTTACGTTTCCACACCACTTCTTGCGTCTATTACCGAGTTGCGACATCAACCTACTGCTTCCTCAGACCACTGCACGGTCACTCTCACAGTGTTTGTTGCGGCGTCATTCCCTCGGACTGTACGCCCGTGGACGTTTGACTCCAATCTCCTCACTGATCCTGACTTTTGTGCCTCTGTCCGTTCTTTCCTCGCTGCTCGTCGCGCAGGGTTGCATTCCGCACCCTGTACCTTGACGTATTGGCTTCATGTCAAGCATCAGCTCCTCTTACATATCAAGCAACTTTCCTTCACCATGACGACTTCTAGTCAGATGCGCCTCGATCACGCTAGGCAGATGCTCGCACTGATTGGGTTATCAGATCCGCTTTTTCCAGCATATCAGGCGGAGCTCCAGGCTTTGGTGAAACCTCTTGCGCAGCAAGCACTTTTACGTCTGCGTATTAAACATCTCAATCCGGAGGAATGCACCTATGATTTTCTAACATCGATGGAATCTGCACGTAAGTCTTCTACCTCGCTTCGCCATCTTCGCCTCCCCTCTGGCGAAAATCACATCCGATTCGGCAGCGATTTGCTCTCACGTTCGTAAGTTCTATACCACCAAGTTCAGTGAAACTCCTCCCCCTTCTCCCTCTGCTCTCCCCCATCTTCTCAATAACCTGCCTCAAGTTCCGTCTCATCTTGCTCACATCCTGTCTCTCTCACCCATATCCACGGAGGTGTCCGACACCTTCTCTTCCCTTAACCCCCATGCCGCTCCGGGTCCGGGCGGCCTCTCTTTTCCTTTTTACCGTGCGTTCTTGCCTCTTCTGTTGCCTTTTCTCCTCTCCGCTTTTTCTGCTGCATTTAACTGCTCCCCTCCCCCTCCCGAGGAGTTTCACGGACGCATATGTGGTCCTATTTCCCAAGAAGGGTGATCCCCTTGACTTGGGAAGTTGGCGCCCCATTTCTCTTCTCAATCAAGATTATAAACTCTATACTAAGCTTCTTTCCCGTCGACTAAACTCTGTCCTTCCTCACATCCTTGCTGACTCTCAAACCTATACTGTTCCTGGCCGTTCTCTTTCCTCCAATGTTCAACTTCTTCGCGATCTCATTCATCTTGCCAAGACTCATTCTGAACCTCTTGCTCTCCTTTCCTTAGACCTCTGTTCCGCTTTCGATAATATCTCACACGCCTATTTAACACAAACCCTGCTACACTTTGGCTTTCCTCCACAATTTGTCACTGTTTTTCTCTCCCTCTACCGGGACGCCGTTTTCCATGTCAAGACGGCATCTTTTCTCACAGCACATGTTCCCTTCAAGCGGGGAGTTCATCAGGGCTGCCCGCTTTCTGGTCAACTGTTTGCGATTGCCGTCGAGCCTTTCTACGCTCTCTGCAAACATCTCTCCTAGCACAACTTCCACCACCAGTTGCCAGCTCACGGCATCACTCAGTCATTTACTCTGCCTATGCAGATGACATTACCGTCTGCATTCGCAGCGACTCACAGTTCCAACTGCTTCGTCGTTTGTTCTCCGCATATGCTTCATGTTCTGCAGCTGAACTGAATACGTCTAAGAGCACTGGATTGTGGTGCGGGTCGTGATCCAATCACATGGATGCTCCATGGGGGGCCACATGGTCATCCACTACCCAACGCTTCCTGGGTGTGCACTTAGGCGCACCACAAGCTACATCCAGTGCAACTCGCACGGAACTCCATCCTCGCCTCCTCCGCACAGCTGCACTCTGGTGTCGTGCGCAGTTCTGTACGTCCTACTACCAACGTGCAAATCTCACCAGGACATACCTTCTGTCCATCTGCAAGCATTCTTGGATTGCATCTACGACCCCGCTTTTCTGTCTCCAGGAGGTTACACGCTGCCTTACTCGAGTAATGTGGGCGGGTCATCACTGGATTAACGTCCACAAGCTCTGTGCTCCTCCCTCCTATGGTGGTGCTGGCCTACCTCATGTCCCGCTGTGCTACAAAGCATGCCGAGTGATCAACTTCATTCACCTTTTCACGGCTCCAGTGGCTTCCGCAGTTCAGGTACGTGACGTTCTTGCCTCCTTGCGTAACCCACATTTTCCCTTTCTTTCTTTAGTTCTCATGGATTGCTGTCCTTCCCCCCCCTCCAAACTCCCACTTGCATGTTCTGAAGCCCTCACTCACCTTCGCTCTCTCCCCCTCATTTACTCCCCTTCCTCTTCAACTCTAGAGCTTCTTTCTGAACCCCTCTTCTTCAACTCCCTTATTCATCTCCCCTCTCCCCTGCTTTTCATTCCCCTCTTGGCTCCGAGCAGGTGTAGTAACCGTACAAGACCTCACTAACTCGGATCTATCCTGGCGCCCTTTCTCTGGCCTCCCCCCTGCTATTCTCTCGTCCCCATCCGCCCATTTGGTCTATGATTCCCTGCTAACTGCACTTCTTTCGCTTTTCCCTGATCTTGTCTCCCCCACCGGTCTCGTCTGTCTTTTCTGCTCCTCTTCCGCTGCCGTTTTTCCTCAGACTCTGTTCTTCCTCTCTCCTCTCTCTCCTCTAAATCTCTATCGTTTTCTAGTGCACCTTGCCACCCCTTCACCGCTTTCTATTCTCGAGGTTCCCCCTGCTTCTCTTCCTCTTGTCTGGGCCGCTGCCCGCTCACCCTTATCCGCTCCTTTTGAAATTAATACCCACTGGCTCTTTTTACATAATCGCCTCCCTGTTCCGTATTTTCTCTTTCGCATGTCCCTTCTCTTCTCCCCTCTCTGCTCCTTCTGCGCACAGGAGGCAGACGTTTCTCACGTCTACCTTTACTGTCCCATCCTGATGCCTCTCCTCGACCAGGCTTTCCGGATTGCCAGTCGCTCTTGTTCTCAAGATCTTCCGTTCACTGCCTACAGACATCATCTTCTGCGGGCTCATCCACCTACGCCTCTTCCGTCAGTATGTGCCTATCTTTTCGTGCTGGTTAAACACGTTATTTACGTATACCCTTAACAACTCCGCAGCGTTTCCTCGCCGGTCTCTTTACACTAGGCCAGCGCAGCACTTTTGTGCCATTTCCAAGATCGATTGCTTTCTCGACTTCACCTGGAGTACCAGTCGGCTTCTTCCAGTCGTCGAGAAGCCACCTTCTATGCTACCTGGGCGCCGGTCGCTCCATGGTTTGCGGTTGATTCTGGACTGCTACACCTGTCAGTACCCTAGAACATTCTACATCTCCTTTGCTGAGTTTCGTGGCACCCTGGTGCCCCTCCTGCACTCTACGACTCATCTCCATGTATATCATGTGATCGTGCTACAGCCTCTGCTGTAATACCCAAGTTTTTTGTTTTCTCGCTTTCAGTGTGCATATCATTGTGATCTTGTCATTTGAATTGTTGTTCTTCGTGTCGTACTATGCTTTACCATATTTACATTGTTATCAGTGTGCCCTCTGATTCCGTGACCTCCCGTCACTTTTATGTACTTGGGGCTGTACCTTGTCACCTTAAGTGCTTTCTGTCTATGCACCTAGTGTATTACACCGTGTTCCTGGTGTGTGTTTTACTTTGAGATGTCATGTGGTGTACGTCTCTATCTCTCATTTGTTATATTTGCCACACTCACACACCTTCTTAGTGTTTAGCCATTTTCATTGCACCTGTTTGATTTTTGTACAGTTCTATACTTCCACATTGTGTACATACTATTTTCATCCCAGTGTACTTTCATGGGGTTTGTTTTTGTGCATCCTTTGTACCTCTTGCATTTCTTGTGCTGTACCGTGCTTTCACATTGTGTTAATGCTTTGATCGTGCACGTACAAATTTATGATAAATTCTGTCATCTGTCAGAACCCATGGCTTGTCCTGTGCTTTCACTTTATGCATATACTCATAACATCCCAGAGTGCACTCATTGTTTATCGTGTGCTTTGTACTGTACTTGTAACATTTCTTGCGCTGTATCGTGTCTTCACATTGTGTACTTTATTTGGTCATCCCTGTGTATAATATGGTTCATCATGTCTTATTAATGTACCAGTTACATCCATTGCGTCGTACAGTGCTTTCATTTTGCGTTAATTCCTCTTGTCATCCCAGTGTGCATTCCTAGTTTTGCTCTGTGATCTTACTGTTCCTTCTGCATTTTTTTTTCGTGCAATCCACGCTACCGTTGAATTGTGAATGCTAATGTCATCTCAGTGTATTTTCATGCTTACTCGTGTAAATTAATTACCTTCACCCCGCCTGCATTATGTTGCTTTGTTGCCCTCGTTAAATAATTTGCACAATTGTGCACGCTGTGTTTTTATCTCATGTATGTAATGTTTTACCTTCACGGCGGTGTTTGTGCTGTTCTTTTTCTAATTGTGTACTATTGTTTCGCCTCTGTTACCCTGTAAATCATGCCCAGCCAATGTCATGTGACACGATGTGTTTCTCTCTGTCACTTCTGCAATTTTTATGCAATAAGCTTTGCTTGCAGCATCTGTTATTCATCCCCATTGTCATTGCAGTGTATATACCATCATTTTTTAACAGTTTGTATTATTTCCTAGTGAGACGCCCAACGCTGTACGTCTCCCTCTTATGTTTTCTTCTAATATGATGAATACTAATAAAGCGATTTTGAAACCTTGCTTTATGGCTCGGTGCATTATCCTTCTGGTACCAACAAGGCTCGGTTCCATAGTATTCCCACTGAGTTGGTAGCGCATAATTGTCCAGAATATCAAGGTAGATGTGCTGGTTACCAGATTTGTCCACGATAACCAATGGGCTGGGACCATACCACGAAAAACACCCCCACACGAGTACATTGCCAGTTCCAAACTTCATCGTAGGTACAGTACACTGTGGTAAATAACGTTCCTCCGGCTGTCGCCATACCCACACACGGCTATCAGACTGATGAATCGTGTATCTGGCTTCATCGGTTCATAGGACTCGTTTCCATTGATCTGCGACCCACGATAAATATTTTTTACACCATGCTAAACGACGAGTAGCATTCCGAGTGGAGATGAAGGGCTTATGAGCAGCCGCACGACCACGGTAACCCATGGAATGAAGTTCTTTGCGAATGGTACGCGTACATACCGAGGTTCCAGCATTTTTACTCACCTGTACACTGAGGTCTTGTGCAGTACTCCGTCGATTTGCTGTAACGACTCTCCTGAGCCTTTGACGTCCTCTATCACTGATTTTCTTTGGTCTGCTGGTACGTTTTTGCTGCTTCAGGCACACCATGTGTCTTCCACTTATTCAGTGCATCCGAAACAGTTGACTTGCGTATGTTTAAACGCTTCTCGGTTTCTCTTATGGGCAACCCACTAATATAACACCCAACAATCTTCTTTTCTCAAAGTCAGTTCTCTCCCGCCGAGACATTTTCACTCAACTTCATAGTGCGATATTATCTCGGTGAGCTGAAGGCTTGTTTCTATACCGTTTGCAGCTGTACCGCGCATCTTAACAACACGGCGGATCCGTTCATTTGCTTTTTGAAGGGGTGTCCGGTGACTTTTGTCAGTGTAGTGTATTTCAAAGCAGGTTTTTAGGAAATCTAAAAATTAGGCATAAAAGAATATTCACCACCTAAAAAGAAACTGCGCGTAATTTAAAATACGTAATGTGCGCAGGATTATTCATAGTCAATGGAAGCGGTTTTAAAAAATCAACCGGATTTCTACAATCTCTAAAACATGCAGAGATAGAAATAGCTGCTTAAACCCACAAGCGCCTGAAAAGTGCACTCATGTCCCAAAGTTAAGTATAATCACTATACACTATGTGGACAAAAGTGATTGGGCACTGTAAGTAAATAGAAAAAACAGTATTGTATTGCATCAATAGTGAGTAGGTTCTCCATTTGCAAAGATTACAGCAGCCATTCGTCGAGGTAAACTGTCCACAAATCCATAAAGTACGGAGAGCGGGATATTCCTCCATTCCGTCTTGTGTACATCGACCAACTCTGTCAGTGAAGAAGGTCGTGATGGTCAAAACCTCCCCCATCGTTCATGTTCATGCCATAGGTGTTCAATGGGATTGACGTACGGGCTCTGAGCAGGCCAGTCCTTCCACGAGACCTAATTTTCCTCATGCCACTCCATTGTAGCCGTGGAAACATGTTAAGTTGCATTGCCGTCCTGGAAGAAACAATCGTCGTGTCCGTAGAACTACCACAAAGTAGGGAGCACTGAGTTATCCAGCATATCTCTACACAGCACAGAGTTCCTGCTGTCACGAATAACAGCCACTGGTCCCACATTGTACCAGCTGAAACAGCCCCGTACCACAAATCCACAACCTCCGTTGTTCACGGTCAGCACTGTATCACTCCGGAAGCAGACGTTCTCCGGGTAACCGCCAAACCCAGGCACATCCATCCGATCGGAATAATGCGAAGCGGGATTCGTCGCTCCATAACAGCTGAAGAATAATGTGAAGCGGGATTCGTCGCTCCATAACAGCTGAAGAATAATGTGAAGCGGGATTCGTCGCTCCATAACACCTGAAGAATAATGTGAAGCGGGATTCGTCGCTCCATAACACCTGAAGAATAATGTGAAGCGGGATTCGTCGCTCCATAACACCCGAAGAATAATGTGAAGCGGGATTCGCCGCTCCATAACACCTGAAGAATAATGTGAAGCGGGATTCGTCGCTCCATAACACCTGGAGAATAATGTGAAGCGGGATTCGTCGCTCCATAGCACCTGAAGAATAATGTGAAGCGGGATTCGTCGGCCCATAACACTCGCCGCCATTGCTCCAATGTCCATTTTTTGTGCTGTTGACACCATCGTAGCCACATGACGTTATTGTTTTTTGTGATGAGTGGTTTATGGGCGGCTGCTCGGCCATATTACCCGAGTACATGGGCCTCTGTTCGAATTATCTTAGTGGAGACCATAACATCTATGGCCATCTGGAACTCATGTGCCATGGCGTGCATTGGTTGGAACCTGGTTTTCCGGATCTCCCTTGCAGCACTCTCCGGTATCTGGGTTGCAGTTTCGTGGGTCTTCCAGGGAGGGGTGAATTCCTGCAATCTCCTATCTTCTTCCACTAGTTGATGATAAAGACCACAGCCAATTTAGCAACCTGTCTGACATCAGCAATGCTTCTTATGCTCATACCTCCAATTCAGCAGCCTATTATAACGCCCTTTTTAAACGCGGAGAGCTGTCTTCTGCTAACCATTTTATCAGCTATTAACCTGAGCGCACTCCTGTTGCTGTTTTTATACCTTATCGACCACGTGTTTGCTGCATGAGAACACCATTGTGCCAGCGTGGGGGTGTCCAATCACTTTTGTCCGCATTGTGTACCAGTGAAAATTCCAAGGACCAATCGTCGGAAAGGCACGAAATTAGGTATGCTTGTGTAGTAAAATTTTGCAAGTACAACAGCAGACAAAACAAGTTATGAAACAGAGTTTGTTGCATTAGTTACGGAAATTTACAAAAATCAACAACATAGTGATTTTCGCTTTGAGCACATAAAATTGAGAAAAGGCTGGCGCACTATGATTAATAAGGGATGTGGTGACCCCTTGCAGCCATTCAAGCCTTGCATCGACTTCTCATGCTGCTTATCAGATTGTCCAAGTGGTCTCTGGGCAAAAGAGTCCCACTTCTGATGAAAAGAAGTTCGGAGCTCTCGAGTAATCCTTAGTAGAGGCTTACGGGACACAATGCCTTCTTAGTGCATCCCATACATTCCTCTATCGTATACATATCCGGAGACTTTGCTGGCCACTTCATGTGCTGGATATCTTCACTTTGGAGAAAGTCATCCACCAGTTGATCTCTGCGGGTGCGTGCATTATCGTCCATGAATACCAGCTCTGGACCCACGACACCTCTGGAAAGTCTCAGTATCTCGTTTCTGTACCTCACAGCAGTAATGGTACCTCTGTCGAAGATGTGGAGCTCTGTGCTCCCATTCAGTATGATAGCTACTCGTACCATGACTCCACCGATATCAAATTGGTTCCTTTTACTGATTTTACTGGGATTGCAACAGGTTCTCCGTTCTCTCCTGCGTACGGTTAGACGATAATTAATCTGTAAACTGAATCTGGATTTATCAGTGAAGAGCACATTGCTCCACTGATTCATTGCCCAGTTTCGATGTTCCCAACTCCAGTTTAAACGGGCCCTCCTGTTCGGAGAGGTGAGCGGGACACAAACTACCGCACATCTAGCATAGAGGCCAGTTGCCCTGAACCTCCTGTAAACAGTGTCTTGAAACTCTTGGTCCTGAGGCGGCCACAAGTTCTGAGGAAAGTTGCCAGGCAGACATCGTCCTATGACGTCCTGCAGCTAATGGAAGATAACGGTCTTTCTGAAGGGTTGTGACTCTTGGACGACCTTGTACTACTTGGCGTCTAACCTCTCCCGTGTCTCGTTGCTCTGAAGACCGCAGTCTGTGACTGTCCTGATTCGAGCCTTTCGATTATTCTATCCTGCAAAAAATTGTCAACCCGGCGTCATTGTTTCATATGACGTTCCTGATCGCCAATGACAACAACTCTTCTCACGGGGATTGCAAGAAAATGGAACAAGACACTGTAACGAAGTAAATTTCTCCGTCTTTTTTGTCCACGCCGGGCATCGAACCCGAGTCCCCTTATTCCGGAATAAGTCGCTCTACCAACTGAGCTACGCAGACGTATGTTCTCGCTGCTATCTGCCTTTATCTCATGTGCGTCCTACGGGGCAGGCACGTCACAACACTCACGGCAGGGTAGACTGTTTTCATGGAACTGTGAGATATTTGCATATCGAACGTCAGAGGACGTTATTTGACCGTGCAGTGCGATTGATTTAGGTGTGTGACTAATCTACATACCAATATCCGCTGTTCTATCGGTTTTAATCCTTTACTTTTATGTCTTACCAATTATGCTTAACTTTTGGACACCAGTGCATGTAGGGAAAATTAACAAATTGTGAGCAAAAAGTTTCTCATAGAGGGAAGAAGGCATCAGAGATAAAGGAGTTTTCAAATCGAACATTAGAAGAAGAGATATAGAGAAAAATACGATATAACTGTACGCTCCTCAGCGGAAAAGCTTTGCGTTACTTAAAGAAGAAAATGAGTTCAAAACATCCTTCATAATGAAGAGTATCTTATTAAAAAAAAAAAACGGATTGTCCTAACATATTTTTAGAATCAGATCAGATCATATGTAGAGGAATTTAGGGAGGAAGTGTCTGACTACAGGTCTTAAACAACCCTTAGAAATAGGAAGCTAGGAGATTTGGGCTAGAGTGCCCGATAGGAAAGTGACACGGAAGCGAGGTAGAAAGGGGGAGGAAGACTCCCTTATTTATAACCGGGGGGCCAGTACCCGGGGCCTGACGGCTTAACGTGCTCATTCGACACACGGCGGATTTTTAGTGGTTCAAGCGTCAGTAACCGCATGGGATCGAACCTGGGGTCCTCTACTTAGCAATAAAGATTAGCATCATGATAGACCTACTAGCATCATGATAGTCCAATGCTAACGAGTTTTTTACTATCATGATGCTAGTAGGTAGGTTCTCAGTAACCTGAGGGGAATATAATAATGTAACTGATGTATCCCTGAGATTCTTAAAGTATTATTAGGATACATATAATATCGTAGGATGTATATATTACCCTACTTTCGTTTGTAACAATTTTGTTTTCTTACAAACGGATAGGGATCTTTCCAACATAAGGAATTTTTATGACCATAAATTTCTGCTACTCGGATTTACACTTTTCCAAATTTTCAAGTGCGTTTTTCGTCTATTGATAACGTTGTCTTGTGATTTAAGTTTGAGCTTTTTGCATCCGTAACAAAGGATATATTAGTTTAGGTTTGGGGGGTAACCCTCTTAAATTTCAACATTTCTAAAACAAAGTGCAATTTTTATACGGTCGGTAAATATTTATGTGGTCTGTTTTCCTAGACTAGACCGGAAGCGTCTTCCGACGTTACGTATTATACACAAATCATCCATAGTGGGCAAGTGTCCGGTGGGCTTTAGTCCGGACCCCGCATCAACATCCCTCTACCCTTTACTTTTCTTTCCCTTTTCACTATCATCGCTTTCTTGAATTCTGCCTTACACCCACATAACCCCTCCCCCACCCCTCACTATAGTTTCTCACGATTTTGATTGGACGACACATTTAATACCTTAAGCACGCTGACGACTACCTGTGACGACTACCTTCTGTTTTTTACTTTTTACTCATCATTTGATATTTCCTACATTAACGTACGAAAGATTTAGTGTTTCGATTAAAAAAAAAACTACGGGAGTTAAAGGTGAATCTTGTTTTAAAATCACTCCGTCAAAGCTTATGAGAAATAATGTAATAGCACCCCCCCTCTCCCTTTTTTAAATTATAAATGTTTTGCACAACTTTGTTTTCTATACTTGGCTTTTTTTTTTTTTTCGATTAAAGAAATAAAACTAGTTTCAAACCCTAGGGATAAAACTAGCCTTTTTCTTTTTTTTTTTGGTCACGGGAAAAATTGTCCTTTTCTTTTAACACACGACAGATTTAGTGTTTCGATAAAAAAAAATCACGGGAGGTAAAGATGTATCTTTTTTTTAAATCACTCCGTCAAAGCTTAAGCGAAATAATGTAATAGCATTTATTCGCCGTATATAGGGGAATAGGCGAGTCAAGAAGTTTGCTGCAGGTGAATCCCTCTCCTCTAGCAGGTAAAAGTTTTAGTCGAGACAGGAATAGGCGAATCAGGAATTCTTTCCTTTTTGGTGGAAACCATTAACTTTCGATGTAGCAGGAATAGGCCAAACAAGAATAGGCGAATCAAGAAGTTTGTTCCAGGTGAATCCCTCCCCTCTAGCAGCTGAAAGTTTTAGGCGAGACAGGAATAGGCAAATCAAGAATTCTTTCCTCGTCTAAAATGGCGGAACCCATTAACTTTTGACGTGCGAACAATAGGCCAAACAAGAATAGGCGAATCAAGAAGTAACCGTTAGGCCCGAATGCCGGGTTAGGTTTGGCTGATGTGTTTGTCTTACAGCAATAGGCTCTAATCATTCGTCCGAGATGAGTCAGGGCAATAGGCTCAAATCATTCGCCCGGCATTCAGGCCTAAGCTCGAATGCCGGGATAGGTTTGGTTGGTGTGTTTGTCTTATGGAACTGGATTCTAATCGTTCGTCCGAGATGGATCCGGGCTGGAATGCTGGTGAGGCATGGATGGCGTGTTTGTTTTACGGTACTGTGTTCTAATCATTCGTCGGAAATGGGTCCGGGTTCGAATCCTAGGTGAGGTAGGGATGGTGCGTTTGTCTTACTGCACTGGGTCTCTCCTTTGCCTGCGACTAGAGGCCCCTGGTGACTGCTTATAGCCCAGTGAGTCGTTCACGGTGGTGGTTAAACCCTCAAATAAAAAAAATTTGAGAAAATATGATTTGGGAGGGAAATAATTGTGTGTGCATCTGCAACAAGATATAACCGTTACAAAATGCTAATAATTGTATGCATTTTTAAAAGTGGGACGGGGTCTTTCATAAAATTTACTCAAAATTCACACGTGTCTTTGGGGACCCACTGTAAATTCAATACGGTCTTGAATCAAATATTTTATTTTTTACCTGCACTTCTCTGATATCGCTGCATCAGTCTGTGCTGTTTTAGCGGTTGCGCCGTCTGATATTTCACTAAACAATTTTTTTTATGTCATTAAACCAAAATATTAGGTCAGAGTTTTCTCTACTCGAATTCTTTTCACTTGAGCATCTCTTATGTGAATCGAGAACATCCCACAAACAATGGTGAATAGCAACGGAACTTCGCTTGTTCTGTAAAACAAAACAACATGTCATTTACAAAGGCAGTTGGGCGACACAGAAAAGTTCAATTAGAATGACAGGATGAATAAAACAAATGAATAGAACAAAAAGAAAATGAAAAAGATGAAAGGTTACTTCATGCGCAAGGAACAAAGGTCCAGGTATTAAAACAGCTGATAGCCTATATAGAGAAAATGAATATGGGAGCTCTTGCATTCCTCAACGACTGATTAAATAAGTTATGCCAATTTCACATTAAGGAAGGGAAAAAAATGGTGACAGCGCGGATCATGTGTAGTTTCATGTTCGAGAACGAGAGTCACCTGGCGGTGGTCTATTGTGTTTTGAGGAAGTATTGTTTTCTCTGACTATGTTCTTTGAAGGCTAAATGTGATTAGCTTTGTGGCGAAACCATGAATCGTGACTTTAGCAACAGAAGAACACATATTTATTTAAGTTTGTCACCCGGAAATGCTGCAATGAGCTTATGCATTACTAAACAACCCTTTGTCTCCGTATATGTACGCGTGCCATCGTACTTGGAGAAATCATCTCTGTGATCGCTGTGTGGGCTCTTTAAGCATGATTTATTGTCAGAAAAGCTGTGGCAACACTACTGGTTCGTTATAATAAAATTAGCAAACCGCAACGGAATGTACCAAGGTTTGGAGTCTAGGAAGGTTTAACAGGGAGCGGGGGATAATTCTTGAAATTAATCTAACTGGTAACCCCTGTTCTGAATAATGAAAACATATACAGTAAAAAATCCGAATAACGGTTACTGCTCGGACCGGCAGAAAGTGACCGTTGTTGGGACGTGGCCGTTCCCACAAAACACAATCACATCTAATAGACGTCCATTTGATGTCTATTAGATGTGACAACCTAAATGGACGTCCATGGAATTCCAGATTACGTTTAATCTACGCAATCGGGATATCCAATGGTTGCCCAATGTCTTACCCGATTACGTTTAAATATGTATTGAGAACTGTAATTGTGGTGTGACGCAATTGCGTTTTCCTGCGATATTTGTCTTAATCTAACTTCGCTGACCGCCACCTATCGGACTGGGGCATCCCTGAAAAGGGTTCGTCCAGGTGTTAAATGTGATAAGATCCGGAGGGTGAAATAAATTTTTTTTTAGTGCTTGATTTTAAGGATGTGCAAAAACACACTTATTAATATAACTTGGGACATACATCCTGAAATTGCCTGAAGTAACTTCCACTGTACTTGAACAGTTTCCGTTTCTTTGTGGCTAGTTGCACCAGTAGATATATTCTGAGGAGAAATAACATGACACACTCCAGTCACTAACTGTCCGATAAGTGGCGTGAATTCACGGGAAATTCCTCCTTCCAGCGTAGCAGGCTGACACAACGAATGAAACCTTTCTCACTCGCTCGCTCGCTTGAGCCAGCGCGACCTTGGGATTGTGAAGCAGGAGTTGTGATTTACTACAGAGAGAGGTAAGCTGACCAGACGTCCCCAATTCTTGAGGACAGTCCTCGAATTTAGTTAACTGTCCCCAATTCTTGAGGACAGTCCTCGAATTTAGTTAACTGTCCCCAATTCTTGAGGACAGTCCTCGAATTTAGTTAACTGTCCCCAATTCTTGAGGACAGTCCTCGAATTTAGTTAACTGTCCCCAAAAACGTCTGACGCCTTTGTGGACGCAAATTGTCCTCAAATTTTAAAGTTTGTCCCCAAATGTCCTCGAAATTACACTTCCTCATTAACTTTTTAAATTTCCAATGAAAAATGTTCTTAAAAGTAAACTCCGTTGTACTAATTTTCCAACATGCTTCTTGTGAAAACAAATTTTGACTTTTTGTTTCTTCTTTCTGGGTTTAACGACCATTACAAGCAACTCTAAGGACTATAAGCAGTCACCTGTCTCTAATTTGGAGACATTCGTTCTAGGGAAAAGAGAGAGAGAGCAAGTGCTGTAAAACAAACACACCACCCATGCCTCATTCGGGACTCGAACCCGTACCCACTTGTACGAATGGTCAGTAGCCAGCACTAGGTCAATGCACCACCGGCGCTGTAAAGTTTCTCCAAAAATTTTGGCAAAATGAAAAATTCGCCATGCAATTACTATGCTCTGCAGACTAATTTTAATTCAGCACATGTACCTAAGGTAAAGCATTTCACTTTTGCTAATATGTTCTCTTTATCATAATTCTACTTTGTCAATACAAGTTACCAACATTCTACAAGATATATCCTTTTAAGACACAAATTTTTATATGTAATATCACACTTATTGAAGCAATGCAGCTTTGTGACAAAAAAATTTGCATATTTATTTTGAGTACGTATGTGTCCCCAAATGAACTACCGATTTGGGGACGCCACGCCCTTTTGTCCTCAAATCGGTGTCCCGATATCTGGTCACCTTATACAGAGGTGAAAACATGTGCCAAGATGACAAATCTGCATCGAGACATTCTGTCCGCGTAGCTCAGTTGGACGACTGTCTTACTCCGGAGTGAGGGGACACGGTTTCGATGCCCGTCGCGGACAAACTTGTGTTTTCACATTAGCGCCCAATTGTGAAAAATGGATCCACTGGTAGTTGGGTTCTTCGAAAACATTGTTTGGAATAATAAAAAATTCCTACTTTGCTTCAAAGAAGAAAAAAATTAAGAGGGAGATGATGTGACGTACTACAGAGGTGAAAACATGTGCCAAGACGACAAATCTTCATCGAGACATTCTGTCAGCGTAGCTCAGTTGGGAGAGCGACTTACTCCGTAGCGGACAACTTGTGTTTTCACAGTCTTACCACGGAGCCACAAATTCCTGTTAACATTCTTCGCGTTCAATATACAACCCTAATTGCCCGATGCTTTATTTTTCATTTATTTATTTATTTGTTATTAATGTGGGTGAGTTAGTCATTTTATTTTCTGTTGAACCTTATTACTTTCCTAAACACGTTTGTAATAATTTTATTTTTTCTGTGGGAGGATTTATTAAAAATTACATATTTTTTCATCGTGATTTTTTTTATCGAACTAACAGAATGCTTTGGAACTCGAGATCTATTTAAACTGACAATGACTTACATTACCTTTAAGAAAAGGGCGAATGCAGTGCTTTATAGTATTTCATAAAACTCCTAAGCATAAAATTTACTCTTGATAGTTGTAATAACTTTTGTCTTAAGTGACCTACAGATTAATACATAAACATCATGCAACTAATTTAATAGTTAATCAAGCCTCAAGTATTCCTGCGAATCGTTCCTATTACCGGAATATTTTGCATCATGTGGATACGGAAAAAGTGATAACATAATTTTCCGTTAATATACGAAAGGAATTGTTGAAAAGTTTCTGAAATTTCAGAATTGTCCGTAAACACCTCTTAGAAACGGCAGGTTACCGTAAATATAAGAAAGGAATTGCACGAAGTTTTCTGAAAATTCAGAATTTTCCTGGCGTGCGAAAAATCCCTGAAATTCAGTCAACACCCCCCCCCCCCCATTTCACGGAAAAGGTTGCATCAGAAATATGCATCGTTAATTTATGAAAAGAATTACAAAAAATGGTTTGTGAATTTCAGAAATGTTTTACAGTGTACATACATGAGCATTAAAAAAACTTGACATTTAAAGATGTTAAGTTTTTTTAACACCACACCTGACTTAGATTACACACACCACCATGACTGCAGCCAACTGTATCCCCTTGATAATGTATGAAATTCTTATAAGATTTGGATTCGTTAGAAGTCTAGAATCATAGCACTTGGCAGGTTGTACAGAACTGCTTCCTGCTAACTTTAAACACGAATACAAATATACTTAAAAACTTAAAATTTAAATTCGTGCGAGAGGTAAAAATTCAAGTAAAATGAGCTGTAACTCCACGATCCAAGAAATATGCGGTGAGAGTTGAACCCTCTTTTAAATTATTTAATAATACATACATTAAAACATACGAGATCTTTCGAGCGGGCAGCCCGCTGATCTTCAGGTAAAACGTTAACAAGCAAGGTACGTGGAGGCAAAGCATTATATACAAGATTGGTACATGGAGGCAAAGCATTATACACTATCTAACAAGTAATTGGACATCCCTGCAATCGACGATATCTGCTGTCCTGATACACATCACGGCCGCCGCCGTTAAATATCGTGTGAGAAACAACAACGCAACCAGTCGCATGCAAGATGCCACGCAGTTCGGAGCTCTCTGATTTCGAGAAAGGTATAATCGTCGGATATCACAGAAATGGCCGATCCATACGTGACATATCCAGCGAGTTGAAGTACCCAAAATCGACAGTGGCCCACGTGATTGGCAAGTGGAAGATGAGAGGTTACTGTCGGAATGTGCCCCGACCCGGCAGACCCACAAAACTGGGAGTTAGAGACCGACGGGTGCTGGCCAGAGAAATTCGGAAGAACCACACCAAATCGATGGGCCACATCCACGAGGAGTTTCAACAGGCATCCGGGAGTGTTCTGTCGATGAATACCATCCGTAAGGAAGCCTATATGCTTGGTTATCATGGACGTGCTGCCGCCCACAAGCCTTTGATCACCAAGTCCAATAGCGCTGCTCGGCTAACGTGGTGCAAAGAACGTCGACAGTGGACCATTGAACAGCTGAAACAGGTTCTCTGGAGTGACGAATCAAGGTTCACCCTCTACCGTTCGAATGGCAGGGTCTGGGTTTGGCGTCTGCCTGGAGATCACCTCCTGCCGGAATGTATTGTGCCAACTGTGAAGTTCGGCGGTGGTGGAATTATGCTGTGGGGGTGTTTCTCCTGGTATGGCACGGGAACCTTGGTCGCAATTCCTGGTAGACTAAACGCCGAGACCTACTGCACCATTTTGGATGACCATGCGCTTCCTACGTTGTGGCAGTTTTACGGAGTGGACCCCTGCTACTTTCAGGATGACAATGCCACCTGTCATGTTGCGAGGTCCACCATGGCTTGGTATGGTGACAATGGGGTTAATCGAATGGACTGGCCCAGACCTTAACCCTATCGAGATCCCAGACCTTAACCCTATCGAGTACGTCTGGGATGATTTGGAGCGTCGACTTAAGGGGTGCCCCCACCGTCCGAAATCGGTGAAGGAACTGACCTGTCTTCTCCAAGCCGAGTGGAAGAAAATACCGCTAGCCGTCGTACAACGCCTGGTTGAGAGTATGTCCCGCAGGGTCGTAGCTGTAATCTCCGCTAATGGAGGCTCCACCAACTATTGAAGGTGAATAAACTTCGTTTTCCTTTGCTATCACAGGTGTCCAATTACTTGTTGGTAGATAGTGTATACAAGATTGGTACATGGAGGCAAAGCATTATATACAAGATTGGTACATGGAGGCAAAGCATTATATACAAGATTGGTACATGGAGGCAAAGCATTATATACAAGATTGGTACATGGAGGCAAAGCATTATATACAAGATTGGTACATGGAGGCAAAGCATTATATACAAGATTGGTACATGGAGGCAAAGCATTATATACAGGGAGTGACGCACGATTCTGTCACAGTGCAGTCTCGTGAACCTTTAACAGAACTCGCCTTACAATCCCTGGAAAATCATGTGCTATCTATTTGCCATCATAAGCCATTTTTTTACATGCGATGCATCGATGGCGTGTTGTTATTTTGGCCACACCCTCCTCAACAGCTGTCTCAGTTTGCAGATCTGATGTCCTCACATTTTCTTAGCCTTAAGTTTACAATAGAAGTCGAGAATGCATGCTCAATTATTTTCTTTGATCTTCTCATACAACGTGACCCTGCCAGCTAAGAACTTTCTTTTTCTGTTTACCGAAAACCCACATACACTCCTGTCATAATTCCAATGCAATCTGCTCAACCTATGAGGTACAAACTAGCAGCCCTACGATTTATGATCCACCGTGCATACTCACACTCGTCCACCGTACGATCCCGCCAAATAGAGCTGAAGAAGATTACGGACTTTGCCTTGATGTATGGCTTCCCCAGTGACTGTATAAGCAAATTAAATAAACATATCCAGCGTATGAACTGTACTACTTTGTTACGTGAAACCCACGTAACGAAATTTGTTGGATCCATGTCATACCCCCTTTAGTGAGTGCAATGCTGAAGAATGCCTGCAGAAGGTACAACCTGGGATTTGGTGAAACTACAACCAACATATTTAAGTTAATAAGAAAAGATAAGGACCCGGTGTCTGAAATCAATAAGAGCTGTGCTTATTCCATCCCCATGAAAAGCCGTGACCCTACTGTCGAAAATCAGGTGTATATCAGCTCGACACTGCGCACTTCAGAGGTGAGACTCTCCGAACATAAATACAACGTCAGATGCAACTGTTCTGCTACAGCCTTGGCCCGGTTGGCTGGATCTGGATCGTAGTTTCCCATTTGGGATGACGCTCATGTATTACTGACTCTAAAAACTAAAAGATTAACTGTGTTTGATGAGAGTCTGATTATATGTAATTATGGTGACCTTTGCTGTAATAACGATTTGCCATGTACGGTTCCACCGGCCTGGAGGACTCTCGTCCAACCACCGACTAATGGACTATCGACCACCCATAGCAATCCGTCCAACCTACCATGGTAAGTTTATCATGCTTTGATTTGTGGTTCGTAGGTCCACGCGACTGCTCCGTGACGGAATCCTGCGTCACTGCCAACCAATCTTGTGCATAATGTTTTGCTTCCATGTACCTTGCTTGTTAACGTTTTAGCTGAAGATGAGTGGGCTGCCCGCTCGAAAGATCTCGTATGTTTCAATGTATGTATATATTTTAATGTACACTGGTGTGCAAAAATTAAGGACGAAGAGAAGAAATTAGCATAACAGCGGAACGAGCAGGCAGAACGGACCGAAAGACCACTCAGGAGATAGACTAGGGTCCGGTACGGTAGGGCATGCGCATATATGCAGCATGACGTAGGGGGGGTGGAAGGGTATAAAGCACACTGGCCGTATACGCTCAGCAATTTGGTGAAACCTATTGAACGGTGTGCATCAGTTTGAACGACGTTGAGTTGCTGCCACCGTGTGATATGGCCAACAGGCAATCCAGTAGACGACATCTGGATGACTTTACCCGAGGTCGCGTCATTGGGAAGTTGGAAGAAGGTCGAAGTGTGACTATTGTGGTCGAGGAGTTCAGGATCGCTCACAACATCGTTTCACGAGCTTGGAGAGCATTTCAAACGACATGAACAGCTGTCCGAAAGTTTAGCAGTGGTCGTCCACGAGCAACCACGGCTGCCGACGACCGGTATATTGTCTTACAGGCGAGAAGAGACAGCGGGAAAAATCGCAAGGCACATGCAACAGACAACTGGACGTCCGTTATCGCGTTTTACCGTGGCCAGGAGGCTGCACAAAGGTGGTCTATTTGCACGTCGACCAGTACGGTGTGTGCCATTAACGCCTGCTCATCGGTGACGGCGGTTTCTGTGGTGCCAGGAACACAAGAACTGGACACATCTGCAATGGGGTCGAGTTCTCTTAACGGATGAGAGCCGATTTAGTCTGACAAGCGATTCTGGACGTATGCACATCTGGAGAGAGCAGGGAACACGCAATCACACCTACAACATCATCGAAAGGGACCGGTTTGGAGGTGGCGGAGTTCTCGTTTGGGGCGGCATCATGCTGGGTAGCCGTACTGACCTCCACATCTTCCAAGGAGGTTCAGTCACTGGTGCCCGCTATTGTACAGAGGTTCTCCTGCCTCACGTGCGTTTGTTTAGAGGTGCTGTGGGTCCTGAGTTCCTCTTCATGGACGACAACGCTACACCTCATCGTACAGTGGCTGTCGCAGAGCTGTTGGAGAGTAAAGATATTCAGCGCATGGATTGGCTCGCATGGTCCTTGGAACCAAATCCAATCGAACACGTGTGGGACCTTCTCGGGAGACGCTTGGCAGCACGTCACCAGCCGCCAGCAACGATTCCGCAGCTGCGATTGGCGCTATAAGAGGAATGGGCCGCGATGCCTCAACAGCTCCTCCACAACCTCGTCCTCAGCATGGACAGACGCAGTCAGGGGTGATCATATCCCCTACTAAAGACTGGATTTTTTTGGCAGCCGCCTGTCACATGGACGTTTCTGTTTTCTTCCCGGTTGTGCTCGAAGCTACCTTTTCAATAAAGTGCCTTTGTATTCTTTGGATTCCTTGTTTGGACGGTTTTGCTCACTTGTCCCATATTCTTACATCTTGGGGACCTTATGGTATGATTTGAGTCAATGTGGAGCACTTCTGCACGACGTTACGTTCGAAAAACCATCTTGTCCTTAATTTTTGCACGCCAGTGTATTAAATAATTTAAAAGAGGGTTCAACTCTGACCCCATATTTCTTGGATCGTGCAGTTACAGCTCATTTTACTTGACTTTTTACACTTAGAAAAACAAAAAAACATAACACCTGACTTAGTTCTAATAAGTGAACAACTTCAAACAATTAACTTCACTCTTCTATTCGGCTTGACTTATTGTCTTGTACTTTATTCATATTTAAGGTGCGCATGCACGAATAGCTCCACATTTCATCCATAAAGGACGCCCTGTGAAAACACAAGTTTGTCCGTGTCCCCTCACTCCGGATTAAGTCGCTCTCCCAACTGAGCTACGCGGACAGAATGTCTCGCTGCAGATTTGTCATCTTGACACATGTGTAGTACGTCACAGTCCATTAGATGTCCTATGAATGACATCCGACGGGCATCCAGATGTGGTAGCTCTAGAATTCGTCCATTATACGGACGTCTACTGGACATCTATATGTGATGTCTAATGGATGTTTATACATAGACGTCCACTGAATGTCTATATTTCATCGATGACGTCTACTGGACCAGGTGGATGCAATATAGACATGTGTTAGACGTCGCTGGTTGTGTGGGTCGTTCGGAGGTTAGGCCCAAATTAAAATTACTAAGCCGTTGCGTTTGTGCGCAAGCAGAATAAATACATGAAGCTTATGTACAATAAAGAAAACATTGCAGTGCTTTTTCCAAATGCTAACTGCTGAATAAAACTGAATATAATAATTAATCAGTGGCGTAGCCAGAAATTTCCTAGGGGGAGGTCCATGAATTTGGTTAATTGGTGAAAACCTCATATATACAATATACATACTAGCTCGTAGCCCGTGCCATGCACGGGTGAAAAAGCTGTGACAGAAATTTTTATAACAAGAATCGTAAAATACGGTACATATCATCATTGTTAACCATTATCAATCCACTGCTGGATGAAGGTCTCCCTAAGTTTCCTCCACAACAGTCTGTCTTGTGCCAGTCTATTCCATGTCACTCCCGCATACTTTCGAATTTCATCCACCCATCTCTCATGTGGTCTTCTTCTGGGTCTTTTCCTGTCCCTTGGAATCCAATCTAAAATTTCGGCTGTCCTTCGATGGTCTGCCCTTCTGGCAGTATGCCCAGCCCATTGCCATTTCAGGGATTTAACTCTGATCATGATGTCTTCCACTCTTGTCATTTTTCTGATCCACGAGTTACTCTTCTTATCTCTCCTGGTTACACCAAGCATGCACCTCTCCATGCTTTCTTTGAGTTGTCTGCAGCCTTTGTATGTCTCTTTTAGTTAAGGTCCACGTCTCTGCACCATACGTGAGCAATGGAAGGATTCATTGATCAAACACTTTTCTTTTAAGACATAATGGCATATTGCTCTTGAAAATTATGCTGTTTCTTCCAAAAGCTCTCCAGGCAAGTTTTGTACGCCGATTAATTTCTTCATCAATGTGACCCTCACTTGATATCTGCTGTCCAAGATAAACGTACGTGTCTGTTATCTCCAGCTTTTCTCCATCAATCGATAAATCTTCATTTTTTGTAAAAGCATTGAACATCAATTTTGTCTTCTGAAAGTTCATTTTTAATCCCCTTCTTTACTCTTGTCAGCAAGTTCCTGGATCATACTCTGCAGCTCTGATGGGGTAGCTGCAAAAATGACTATGTCATCGGCAAAATGAAGGTGGGTTAGATAATCTCCATTAATCTTTATCCCTTTGTTTTCTCAGTTCAGTGATTGAAAGACATTTTCCAATGTAGCATTAAAGAGCTTCGGAGATATGGTGTCACCTTGTCTCACTCCCTTTCCAATTTTTATGTGTGTTGTTATTTCAAACAGCCGAATCTTTGCACTTGCATTTTCATAGATGTTATTAATAATACTAATGTATGCATCATCAATACCACAGGATTTGAGAGCCATTGTAACTGCTGATGGTTTCACCGAATCAAAGGCTTTTTCATAATCGATAAAAGCCATGCACAATGGAAGTTCATATTCCCTCGCTCTTTCAATTAGTTCTCTCAGTACGTGGATATGATCTATTGTGCTGTAGCCACTCCTGAATCCAGCTTGTTCTCTCGGTGGAGCCATGTCCAGTGTTACCTTCAAACGGTGTGAAAGAACTTTAGTGAAGACTTTATAAACCACTGATATAAGGCTGATAGGTCTGTAGTTCCTGAGATCCTCAATGTCACCTTTTTTATGTAGCAGGATCATTGTAGCGTTGTTCCAATCCTCAGGAATCTTCTCTTCATTAAGGCATCGAGTGAAAATTTGGGCGAGTACTGTTTCGATTTCTCCACTTGCTTCTTGTATGATGTCTACAGTAATTCCATCTTCTCCTGGAGCTTTTCCCCGCTTCATGTACATAACCATAATAAACGGTTGAATTCTTAATGGGCAGTCTATAAGATAGGTCACCAGCAACAAAATGTTCGTAATATTCCCATGACAGAAGCCTATTATATAAGTTAATAGATTTTAACCCGTCATATGACGGTCACAGTACGTTAAAAATCATATAATTTCAGATAAATGAAAGTATGTTAAGGATTGGAGTTATATAGGTTTCGGTTTCTCACTTCAAATGCCATAGTTCAGTTAGGGACATTCATCGTCATGAGCAGAGCATATTCACGGGGAAGAATACAGTGGGCGAAAGAGGAATAACATGGGGTGGTTTCCAGGGGCGGGTTGGCCCACCGGAACATTTCCCGGCGGGCCCCTTCGGTACATTTGGTTTCTTACTTTCTTAAAAAGTTTTCAGTTCAGTTGTTTTAAACACACAACTGAACCACAAAATTGTTTTTATAAACGAAATACACATAATGTAATTATAAAAAGCGGGAAAGAAACCCCTTCTATTTTGAGTCAGGGAAAACACTCCCTCACCAGGTGATTGCTAGAATCTCAACTACAATAGATGGGCCATGTGTGTTTGCGAACTTCTGGGTTCACTTAGTAGCTGAGGAACGAGAATGTATGCACCAGGGGCGCCGACTGTGTGGGTGCTCTGGGGCTTGCGCACCCATTGAAAATTAAGTTCCTCTCCTTTTTTTTTTTATTTTTTATTTATTTTACTTATTTAATATTATTATAATTTTTTTTTGTTAATGGAAAACATTGGTGGAGCTGTCTGTGAACAAAGAAAGAGTAGCAAAATTTTCTGTTTGGGGTGTCAGTTGCGAAAAATTATTGCTTTATTTCTTTTATCCCGCGGATGATCGGAAACTAGAAATAACGGGAAAACGATTTTAGGTGGCTAAATCTCCCACTAATCGCCTCAAGAAACCATTAATGCGGGTGGCCGAGGGGGCAAGGAAAACAGCCTGTTACTATACTGGGGGCCAAGGTATATAGATTAGAGAGAGGTAGGCCCGTCCGCAAGGAAGCCGCGGATGGCTTAGTGGTTAGTGTTTCAGACTATCGATGCTGGGGCCCCAGTTTCTAGCCCGTCCGCAAGTCAACTGGTATTGGCTGACCTCCACGGCGCACCCGTGACGTCAACGGTGCGCTGGCTCGGAGCAGGACTGGTACGACTGACCTGAGAGAAGTTTCTGTAAAAACGTATTCACAGCACCACGCAGTTTACCACTACCACCAGTGTTTACCCCTAAAAATTTACATTTTTTCTGAGTGATTAAAGCAAAATGCATAATGAAATAAAAAGGAAATGCAGTAAATAAAAATAAAAATATGAAATAAATAGGGGATGTAGTAAATAACGCCCAGAAGAAAACGCGACTCTTTTGAAAAAAAATAAAAATAAAAAAATAACCAGTTTCATTCTGTTGATAGCTAGCCAAAGTTTTTGATTTGATGCCATGTCTATTTAGTAAATAATCAAATGGCGGCAACAACTACTCATCGCTTTTTTTAGTTAATGCTTATTTTTACTTAATTAACTTTTGGACACTAACACTAGTGTAATGAAAGTAAAGTTGCAATCAAAATAAAACTTGTTTAAAGTTTCCGAAAAGTTTGAGTAGTAAACAATATAAATGGAAACGTACCTTGAATAAGAATTTTTGTTTCTCCTCATGTACTTTGCTTCTCATGCACTAAAGCTGCACTTTTCATCCACTGTTCGGCCTTTTTCTTTGTTTTATTTGCCACTTGCGTTTTTAAGGTCTGATTTAAGAACTTCACTCGGTTGAAAATTCGAAGCCTTGAATACAACTTTAAAGCTTTCTCGTCAACATGAGGATACAATTTTTTTAATTCTTCGAATAAGCATTTAACTATTCCGTTTTGTTTTTTTAACTCGACTCCGTGAATTCTCATAAAGTGCTCCTCAAAACGTTTGATTAGTTCAAACCACTGATTAGATGGCTCTGTAAGTCCTCCTCTGTTCACTGCTTGTAACTATGACGATATATCTTTCTCTTCAGTTGCTTCTTGAGCCAGTAAGGGTAATTTAACGCGAAAGGATATGTATCCTGCATTCCTGCTATGTATTTCAAAGCATCTTCCTCTTTTTTCCCCAGTGCCACATCCTGAATGCATTCGTTACTTGTTTGACCATTCATATTTACAAATCCCAAGTCAGTAGTTTCGGGAAATTCTGTGGCGACGTTTTGTTTCAAGTCGGGTTGCAAACCTTTTAAACAAAGAGTTTCGTCGCTCTGTTTTACGTTTGAGTATGGAGAAGGCCCAATGAGTTTGCCACTCAGTTGCAAAAGGTGCAATCTATACTTAAATTCACTGGGCAAAGGATGATCATATTTCTAACAAAAAAAATGCGTACGGCATAACGTTTAAAATGTAACTAAAAAAAATAAAGAAAAGGAACACCGAAAGTGTAAGTATAACTGATGAAATGAAATAGTAAGGAATATGTTTAACGAAGGTGCTTATCTTATTCACCCAGATGCGTTTTTGCAAAGAAAGAATTCGTCTGTCTGGTGCGTGGCAGTTGAGGGGGACATCGTGATAAAAGCCCGAGCAGGAAGATTCCTTTTGTATTTCCTCCCATCCCTTTAGTGTCTTAGGGGGAAGGGTCGGCGACACTTGGCACCCCATTAGTGCGTGGAGAAATACAGATAAACAAAGAGATACGGACTTGTTGGTGAATCGGTTTCACAGCGTTAAGGTGGACTTCAAGTAATTTTGCTTCCTATACTTCCAATGGGAAAACTTCTGTACACATTTTCTTCACAATTAATGCGTTCCCAAGGATGAAAATTTGAACTTCGATTAAAATAGCTTCATTTCATAACTTGGAATACTTAATATTTTCTAAAACATAACCATAATTATGCAATCCAACATTTGTTTGTCTACTGACGTCCTCAAAGTACAGGTCGCGCCATCTTTTTCTCGTTTCAACACTACCAAAGGAAAAGTTATTGATTTTTAATATAATTATGGTTATGTTTTACAAAATATTAAGTATTCGAAGTTATAATATGAAGTTATTTTAATCGATGTTCAAATTTTCATCCTTTGGAACGCATTAATTGGGAAGAAAATGTGTACAGAAGTTTTTCCATTCGAAGTATAGGAAGCAAAATTACTTGACATCCACCTTAACAGTGTAATCAGGTTAGCTTTGCCCCGAGTATAGTTTGGGCAATAGGGCGCTGGATTAACGTTTTCGCATCAGTAAGTCTGGGGGATGAAAGGACAGTCTATCGTGGACCGCTCATTTCGTCACGTTCATACTTACACAGGGAGTCTTTCTTCGAAGGTGGAGAGGACGGGGGAGAGGTGTTTAGGTGGAAGGGCAACCATGGGGTCAACTGTTACTGAGGCGGCGTTTCATTGGGAGAGAGAGGATCTGAAAGAGTAAAGCGGTTTTGATGAACATTTAGCATTGTTTTCCGTTGTTACTTTCTTCACTAGCAGCTCTAGACATTCAATTGGGGCTCTGTGATTTCCCTTTCCCATTTTTAAAAGCGTTAAAAATGGAGAAATTTGTTATAAAGTTACCCAAATGTAATTCGCCTGTTTCCGCTGAAAGTAATGGAGGCACGAATAATATTACAACTGCAATTTGCCCAAGCACGAGTACATTGCCTAATCCTTTGATCAGTGAAAAACAAGTGAAAGGACAGAAGGGAAGATGTTTTCAACAAAAGTGGAACTTGGCATAACCATGGATTACTTATAATTCAGACGTAGACAGAGTGTTTTGCTCTGTTTGTACGCTTGCTGTTGAACAAAAGGAGAGTCTTCCAGTGTTTTCAGCAAAAGATCAAAATGCATTCGCGCCTACATTTGATGGATTTTCCACTTGGCAAAAAGCAATCGAACAGTTCAAGATTCATGAGAAAAGTTCACTACATACAACAGCAGCTTTATTGTGCTCTTCGGTGAAGAAAGGAGTAAACATTGCGACATCCCTGTCAAACAGTAAGCTAAACGAAATGAAAGAGGCAAGGCAGGCACTCATGAAAATTATTTTATCTCTGAAATTTCTGGCTCAGCAAGGTTTAGTCATTCGTGGTCATGATGACGCAAGTTCGAATTTTGTGTAGTTACTCAACCTTCGAGCAGATGATGTCCCAGAGCTGAAATCTTGGCTTCTCCGCTCTAAATTTAAATGGATATTGCACGACACCATCAGTGAAATTTTTGGCCTTATGTCGAATCAAGTTAAAAAACAGCTGCTGCAGGAGATAAAAGACGCTGTCATTTATTCTTTGATCATCGACGAAACTTGTGATATTTCAACTAAAGAACAGGTATCCATTTGTTTTCGTATAGTGGGTGCCAAGTTAAAAGTGAAAGAACTTTTCTTTGGATTTTATGAAACGCCAAACACGACCGCAGATTTTCTGTTTTCTGTTATTCAGGATATCGCGATTTGATCTTGATATACGCAACTGTCGTGGGCAGTGTTACGATGGAGCAGCTAATGTAAGTGGACACTTGACAGGTTAGCAAAGTTGGCTGTTGAAAATAGAACCAAGGGTCATATTTGTAACACTGCGTAGCTCACACGTTAATTTGGTTGTACAAGATGTCATGCAGATCATCGAGTGTATTTGAGATTTTCTAGCTCTTGTACGTGAACTTATATCGTTTATCATAAATTTGCCTGAACGACTTGCAATATTCAAGTCACTTCAAGACGCAAGTGAGACGTCTTTGAGTCCTTTTTGTCCCACAAGGTGGTGTCTAAGAGTAAATTCGCTGAAAACCCTTGAAGCAAATTATGACACCGCATTACTTTTTCTGGAAGACCTTTCAGCAGAAAGAAATGAAGTGGGAGCAACGGCGAGCAGGTATCTCCACAAATTGTAGGAATTTGAATTATTTTTTCTACTTAAAATGGTAACTGTCATTTTTCAAGGAATCGAATCGCTTAATGCAGCAATTCAGAAAACGTCTCTCCACCTTCAGGAAGCACAATCAAGTATAGAGACTCTGGCGATTTCTCTCATAGCTGAAAGAGAGAGTGGGTTTGATACGCTATAGGACGATTCAACCAACTCTGTGAGGGAAGAAGATCTAGACCTCACCCGTCGTTCAAGTTCATCCAGGTCTAGACCTCACCGGAAACCTGATTTCCCTCATACCACTCCATTGTAACCCTGGAAACATGACAAATGGCATTGTCGTCCGGGAAGAAACAATCGTTGTCTCCGCAGAACTGCCACAACGTTGGGAGCATTCGTGGCCGGACTGGCCCGGCCGGCTGACCGGCAATCGCAGGTCAAATCTGTGCCAAATGGAAACAAATGGGAAAATATTCAGAATCGTTGAAAACGAGTACGAGAGTTACGAAGAGTGTGTATGACAAATACGCGCTCGAGGTGGTTAATAAGCACAGGGATTTGCCGAAAGCAGGCTATTCCACTCTTACTACACTGTTAAAAATGTTGTGGTAGGTTGCACCAAAAAGTGGTGCAACTCCAGCTGCACCACTTTCTGGGAAAAGATACACCATTGTGTTGTGCAAACGAAACCTAACAACATGCTGCAAATTTGAACCCCGTTATTTCTCAAACACTTAGTACAGTGTACTAAGTCTTTGGGATGTAAGGTCAGGTGATGCGTAACATCACAGCCTCTCCTTGACAAATGTCAACCCCGCCTTCTCGTGGTGCATCCTGTTCCCACTAAAGGGGCTCTGACGACCGTCCATAGCGGTATAACTATACCATCGGGATTAGAGGAAATTCTATCCCACACTCACCAACCCGCTTGGCCAGCGTGGTGAGTTATGGCCAAACCCCTCCAAAATGACTCCACAACTTAAATCTTGGCCCTCAGTCTCCGGCAGCTGGAATGTACCTGGCCAAGGCAGCGGCCAGTGCGACATGAAGGCAGAGGGTGCTAAGAATCCCCGGAGGACCGGACTAGGCTGCCATCTGATGCTGACCTTGGCAACGTACAATGGACGCTCCCTATCTTCTGATTCAAGGCTTCTTGAATTGGAAGAGGAACTACAAAGGATCAAGTGGGACATCGTCGGGCTAAGTGAGGTAAGGAGAAAAGGAGAAGATCTCATTGAACTGAAAAGTGGACATCTCTTCTACTATCGTGGGACAGATACTGGCAGAACTAGTGGTGTTGGATTTATAATAAACAAGAAACTGAAGGATAAAGTGGTAGAAGTTGAAAGTTCCTCTGACAGAGCTGCACGACTCGTTATCCAACTATCGAGAAGATACCAGGCTCAGATTATTCAAACTTATGCACCCACCACAAGTCATCCTGAAGAAGAAATTGAAGAATTTTATGAGGAAATTTGTCAACTAAATAATAAAGGTAAGCAGGACTTTAAAATAATTATGGGAGATTTCAATGCAAAAATAGGGCAACGGCAACAGAATGAAACTTCAGTAGGTAAATTCGGTCACGGCAACAGAAACCAGCGTGGAAATGCTCTCGTTGAGTTTGCAGAGGCAGAAGGGTTTTTCATCTTGAACTCCTTCAAGAAAAAGCCACACAGGAAATGGACATGGAGACATCCAAATGGGACGACAAGTAAAATTGATTTTATTATGTGTAACAAAAAATTCGTCATAGAAGACTGCAGCGTGCTAAACAAGTTCAACACAGGTAGTGACCATAGATTGGTGAGATGTAAGATGCACCTCAACACTAAACTTGAACGTGGCAAGCTCATAAGACAAACAAAATCTATTGACATAACCAACCTTAAAAAACACCATAATACCTTCAAGTTGGAACTGAAGAACAGGTTCTCTGCTTTAGAAGGCCTAACATCGGAAGAAGTGCACATCTCTGAAGTTAACAGAAAAGTAACCAAAGCTCTTATGGAAACAGCAACAAAATTAGCTGGGTCTAAGAACAAGTTGCATGTAAATAAATTATCAGGAAAAACGAAAATGTTGATGCAAAAAAGAAGAGAGATGAGGACAACTAAAGAAGATGTGACTTCCAAAGTGGAATATATAGAGCTATGCAAGACAGTACGAAAAAGTATCACTGAAGACGTAAGAAAATTCAACTGTGAGCTAGTGAGGAAAGCAATTGAAAACAAATAAAGCCTAAAGATAGCAAAGGGACATCTCAGTAAGGGAAGAAAACAGATTATGGCACTGAGAAAAGAAGATGGTTCTGTAACAAGAAATAGAGGCGAAATTTTGACAAGAGTGAAAGATTTCTACTCCAAATTATATGAAAGGGATGATACATACACTCCAGACATCATGAAAGATACCAGTACCAGAGTTCCTCCAGTCCTTCCAGCAGAAGTTGCACATGCAATCAAGAACATGAAGCGGGGAAAAGCTCCAGGAGAAGATGGAATTACTGTGGACATCATACAAGAAGCAAGTGGAGAAATCGAAACAGTACTCGCCCAAATTTTCACTCGATGCCTTAATGAAGGAAAGATTCCTGAGGATTGGAACACCGCTACAATGATCCTGCTACATAAGAAAGGTGACATTGAGGATCTCGGAAACTACAGACCTATCAGCCTCCTATCAGTAGTTTATAAAATCTTCACTAAAGTTCTTTCACACCGCTTGAAGGTAACACTGGACATGGCTCAACCGAGAGAACAAGCTGGATTCAGGAGTGGCTACAGCACAATAGATCATATCCATGTGCTGAGAGAACTAATTGAAAGAGCGAGGGAATATGAACTTCCATTGTGCATGGCTTTTATCGATTATGAAAAAGCCTTTGATTCGGTGAAACCATCAGCAGTTACAATGGCTCTGAAAACCTGCGGTATTGAAGATGCATACATTAATATTATTAATAACATCTATGAAAATGCAAGTGCAAAGATTAGGCTGTTTGAAAATACAACACACATAAAAATTGGAAAGGGAGTGAGACAAGGTGACACCATATCTCCGAAGCTCTTTAATGCTACATTGGAAAATGTCTTTCAATCACTGAACTGAGAAAACAAAGGAATAAAGATTAATGGAGATTATCTAACCCACCTTCGTTTTGCTGATGACGTAGTCATTTTTGCAACTAGCCCATCAGAGCTGCAGAGTATGATCCAGGAACTTGCTGACAAGAGTAAAGAAGTGGGATTAAAAATGAACTTTCAGAAGACAAAAGTGATGTTCAATGCTTTTACAAGAAATGAAGATTTATCGATTGATGGAGAAAAGCTGGAGATAACAGACACGTACGTTTATCTTGGACAGCAGATATCAAGTGAGGGTCACATTGATGAAGAAATTAATCGGCGTACAAAACTTGCCTGGAGAGCTTTTGGAAGAAACAGCATAATTTTCAAGAGCAATATGCCATTATGTCTTAAAAGAAAAGTGTTTGATCAATGCATCCTTCCAGTGCTTACGTATGGTGCAGAGACGTGGACCTTAACTAAAAGAGACATACAAAGGCTGCAGACAACTCAAAGATGCATGGAGAGGTGCATACTTGGTGTAACCAGGAGAGATAAGAAGAGGAACTCGTGGATCCGAAAAATGACAAGAGTGGAAGACATCATGATCAGAGTTAAATCCCTGAAATGGCAATGGGCTGGACATACTGCCAGAAGGACAGATCATCGATGGACAGCCGAAATTTTAGATTGGATTCCAAGGGACAGGAAAAGACCCAGAAGAAGACCACATGGGAGATGGGTGGATGAAATTCGAAAGTATGCAGGGGTGACATGGAGGAGACTGGCGCAAGACAGACCGTTGTGGAGGAAACTTGGGGAGACCTTCGTCCAGCAGTGGATTGATAATGGTTGACAATGATGATGATGATGATGATGACTAAGTCTTTAACACAAAAGCACCATTTAATATTCTCTGTACTAAGTGTTTGAGAGAAACCCCCTTTTTTTCAGTTCTTTCATTAATGTGTTTTACATGAAATGCACTGTATGTTCAATACAAATACTTGAATTTAGGGAAAATTAAAAGTTAGGGAGCCCTGAATGTTAGACAGCGTTACCTTGCGACATTTACTGCGAATGTTCTCTTTTAATTCATCCAACGTTCGAGTTCCATTTCGGTGCAAACTGAAAATGAGAATTGCTGTGGTCCCACACAAAAATCCAGGGGGAGCCAAATTATAGTTATTTTACTTTTGACCATACCATGTATACGAACATATTAAACGCTATAGGAGTCGGTTGGGGCTAAAAACTCGATAGCACTCAAGACGTGCATCAGTGCAAATTTTTAAGCCTAAAAAGCCCTAGGAGTTGAAATTTGAAAAAAAAAAAATTGTGTGTCTTTTACAATAATTTTCATTCACATTATTTTTACAAATTTGAACTGCCCTGGGATTGGAAAACGCAAATAATAATTCAGAAAAAAAAATCAAAAAATTGATCTTCATGTTCAGGTGTTTTGAAAATCCACTGGTTTTCCAAAATTCAGGGAAAAAAAGAGAATAGAAACAAAATAACTGCCAAAAATGTGTCTTCTAGTCTTCGACAACAGGATTTTGGACATATATCTATCCAACAGCCTCAAAATCCAGGATAAATAAAAACTTTTTGAAAAAAAGTTAGTCTGCATTGTATTTCTATCCTTTACCTCCCCCCCCCCTTTTTCCCTGCTCGTACTCCATGTCATTGTTATGAGCTTGAGCACCCATTGGATTTCTGGAAAGTTGGCGCCTATGGTATGTACCGTATGTTGCCGGAGGGTGGGGATGTGTACAAGATGTTCTATATATTCCCCAAGGAAGGGAAGTAGTTGATTTTACTCCCGTTGGTTGTAGGAGGCATTAGTGCTGTGCTCATAAGAGCTGAGTTCGGGCTCAATTTTAAGAGCCCGAGCCCAAAGTATGTCAGCCCTAGCCCGCCCGATCCCGAATTTTATATTGCAAAATAGAGCCGGGCCCGAATGAGCCCGAAAACTATGATTAATCTGTTTAGAAATATCTTTCAAACTTCCACTCCTTCTTACCCGTGTAGTTAACCTTTGCCTTTCTCAACTGCGGGGTGGGGAAGGGATGTCTATCTATTTCTATAGTTTCTTTGACCATTCATTTCATCCTGAAATGTTTCGAGGGGCCCGGCATCAGGAAAAAACGGGAGGCACAACAAGCTACGTATGTTAACAGCATTGGGGTCGGGGCTGAACAGGGCTAAATTTTTTTCCCTACTTTAACTAAAGTAGTGAAAATACTCACCCATGTTTGATAAAGTTGCAGAACAATGCTAGATAATGGTCATTATGGGATGTACTATCCACTATATGACAACACAGAATTCAGAGTGAAAGCTAATAGTATCAAGAACTTATTTTGAAATAACTAAGATTATTTGCGGGGATGTTCATATACGATCCCTTTCCACCAAAATGTTCTACCTACGCTGTCTACGCTCCTTATGATAACTGGCAGATGCAGCAGATGAAGCCATTTACGGAGATATCATTTCAACATGAAGTTGCAAAATGTTTTGTTTACGTTATTTAGTAAGGTGTCTTTACAAAACATAACCGCAGAATAAAAGCACGCTTTGTAATTGAAACACATACGAATATATGATCACTAGATGAAGAATCTGTTCTCCACGATATTTAAAAATCTTTAAATTTCTAACTGTGATTGTCCACAATAAAAAAAAATACAAAAATTGCGGTACAAATAGAAAATTTTACAGTGTAAAAGTTCTGTAATTTTTTTTTATTTATTTAAATTTAAAAGCCATATTTTATGCGAAAGGATTTTTGGTAAAACTCCAACATAATTTTGGTAGCAGCAGTTCTCTCTCTCTCTCTCTCTCTCTCACACACAAATATTTTCTGGAATTTCAGCCCACTTCGTTGAAAATTTAAGAACTGGAAGCTCAAAGGTATGAAAATAAAGATTATTTTACGATCTGTCAAATATGAAAAAGCTATATAAGCATTTTTTTTTATTTAATGTTCTTACTTCAGCGTTCTTAAGAGAAAATTTTAAACACATATAAATATTGAGTGTGTTCAAAATTATAAGCTTCTCCAGCGCAATTACATACATAACTAACTAAACTAGTGATTTAAACCAGGTTATTCGCTTTTCCCACGTCGATTAAGTGAGTTTGCCACGATATTTAAATATCTTGAAATTTCTGATTGTGATTGTCCACAACAGAAAACTTGCAGTACAATTTTTCTGCAGTAAAATCTTGGCATGGGCCGATGAAAATTTTCCCGCAACATTCACTTCAATTTAACGATGACGGGTGTACTTTTTTACTCCCCCCCTCCAGTACTATGCTTGCCACTGTTTCCAAAGCAACTGTACTTTTTGTTTTGTTTCTTAAAAATAAAAAGGGATTTTCAGTTGTGATACAATAGTACCGTAGAACTACAACTGTACGGCCCCAGTTGCAAAAATTTTCCCGGACCTTTCTGCAACCGCCAATCCGTACCTGGTGGTTTCTTATTGCTTTTCTCACCCAGCGGCACGTAGCAGCCGCCAGAAAGGGCTCGTTGCGACCACAGACTATATTAGGGATTCATCCACACATTCTCTGCAACACAGAAAAACCGCGATCTGGATTTTCAGCAGCATAAGACTTGAACTCATAAAGTGGCCTCACAAATACGAGGCTTGCGATTAGCCATCTGCGCCATACCTATGGTGGTTTCTCAGACAGCTTAAATATAAATTTGGATTTGTCGTCATACCTCTACAAAAGAACAGTTTTTTTTCTTTCACGGATTAAAATCCTGTTAGTAACATGTAGTAGCACAGTTGAAATAAAAAAAAAATGCCTTATATTGATGGACACAGAATTTCAGTTGTCTGGGAATTTTCTAGAACGTTCAGTAAAATCTTCTTAGAAAGTTCCAAAACAGAAAATCTTGGAATGTGACGTTCTTTTCTCTCGCTAAATCTCTCCCTCCCTTTCTTGTTTTCTCTAGATATCATTCCTGGTATACTATCTTTTGTAAATCTTTGCTCTTAATAGCGAACGCGCGCTACGATCGGTAAAGGTGTATAACGTTTAGCAAAAGCTTCCTCTGGCCGCTCTGGGTGACGTTGACCAATCTTCCTAGCATGTGCTTTTGGCAGAACAAAAACTTTGCTCTTGTGAGTGAATGCGCGCTACAATCGGCAAGGTGTATAGCGTTTAGGAAAAGCTTCCTCTGGGTGAAGTTTACCGATCTGCCTAGCATGTATTTTTTTTTTTTTTGGAGGTTTAACGACCACCGTGAGCAACTCAATGGGCTGTAAGCAGTAGCCCGTCCCTAATTTGGAGTCACTGGCTCCAGGGAAGAGAAGAAATCCAGTGCCTTAAGACAAACAACATCCATGCCTCACCGGGATTCGAACCCGGACCCCTTACTGACAAATGATCACAGACCTTCGCTTAGACCACTGCCCCCAGTTAACGAACACCCTCGAAAACCAAAGCATTCGCCGCAGAAGGCGCAAGCCCTCTACAATTAAAGCTAAGTAGTGTTAACAAGGACATCGCTGGTAGGTTGCATCCAGCCTTCCAGTTCAGCCCTCAAAATGTTGAGTAAGTTGCCCAGAAGGCGAGCATATTGCTCAGTCCCGCCAGGCAAGGTAACATTAGTTATAAATGCATGGAACTGGTTTAGCTGTGCAATCATTTCAGGCAGCAAGTGAAGTTTACTCTTAATGCAAGGTAGAGTGATCAACTTCGCCTTACGCGGGCGAGTGGTCAATGCATACAGATCAGTTAAGGTAAGAGGGTGCAAAGGCACCGCAAGTTCTTCAAACACAGTAGAAAGGTCAAGAAGTGTAGGAGAAGGAGAATCATCGTCAGAGTCAACCATTGCAGTGTCATCAGGATCAGGGTCGACCGTATCCATAACATCATCATCCTGGAGACATGCGAATCGGTTCGAAACTAGTAATTTCGAATTTGGCTCATGATGGCTAGGTGAACCAGAGGTAGAATGGGCTGTTTTCTTGGACCGTAGACGTTGAGACGAACGGGAAGAGCGATTAGAGACACCAGGTGAGCTGGGTAGTTTACGCTGTAATTTAGGTGCAGACACTTCCAGCGATGGAAAATCCTCATTGGAGGGCTCCAAACCATCCAGTACGACGACAGAAACCGGGAAGGAAGGAACGACTGGAGAAACAGCAGGCAAAATTGATGAAGGTAGAATGTGAGCAGGGGCCTCAGCGACCTGCACAACATCCGCAGGGGCAGCAGCCACTGGAATTTCAGTAGCAGCTAATGAAGAATCAGATCTAGCACCAGGAGTAGCATGGGGACAAGCAGAAGCGAAATGATCTTCCCCTTTACAGCGGAAGCACTGAACCCCTGCAAAAAGATTGAAAATGTACGTCCGGGTATCAGTGACTAATTCCAGAGTCGCAGGGCGTTCCGCAATTGACTGAGAAGTCGGAAAAATAACCCGGTATTGACGGCGCCCACCCTGCACATGTTTCAGGGGGAATCACGGGCTGTAGCTGGAAGAATCTTGGTCATTACCACAACACGACCCATCGTGTTGAGGGCATCAATCAACAGAGATTCAGGAACGGCCGTTGGTACAGGAGAGAAGGTCACCGTAACTGGTCTTTGGGCTGCAGCGACAGGTTGTAGATGAAAGGACCCAATATCAACCCCATGAACTATAATTAAATCTACTGCTTGCTGGTGGGTGAAGTGAACAACCACCCCTCCACCCAAGAGAATAATGGACACAATGCTTTCGGCTGGAACAACTTTCGACACAGCATGCAGATACTGGGGGAGGGGGTGTCACGCAAAGCAGGAATGAAAATACTTAATAATAAGGCAGTCGACAATTGCTTGCCTTGCGGTGAATCACTTGGAAGAATAATTTTGAACGCCGAAGCTACACGTTTGAAATGTGGTGCAGAATCACTAGAAATATATGAGGTACTTCCCACAGCTTGTGTGAACGACGTTGAAGTAGAACTAGCAGAACCAGGAATATTAGAAGCAGCCGGCACACGGGTGGCCGGAAGCACAGTATCTGGAAGTCCAGCAGCACTAGTCGACGCAATATTCCCCGAAGAAGACACGGAACTATGAAACGGAGACATATCAGCAATCGACGAAGCAGCTGTAGACGGCAGTGACTCATTCACAGTGGTAGTGGACATTCTCGACCACTGGCGCACCAAAACTCATGCGTCGTAACTGACGACACACGAAAAAAAAATCAGCACCCACTCGGTACTCAGCCTCACTGCTCGTGAAGCGAGGGTACGAAACACTGCAACCAAAACACAAAACGATGAAATACCACAAAAAGAACAAGTAAACAAACGAACGTTGACTTCTAAGCAGGAGCCGAAAAAATGCGACTTGCCTGTTCAACGACCACTGCGACACCGTGGCGGCATAGGCTCATTATGCGTCCTAGAGATTCTCTATATACTCACGCTGGCCGGTCTAACTTTTCAACGCAATAATTGTTTTTGATTGGTTATATATATACACTTGAACTCCTACATTAGTTCTAACTTTGCTCAACTTCAATAATAACTTATTTTGAAACTTAGAGCTTATCGTTGTATCCGGATTACTTCTCAGTCGTTTGTTATAAAGGCGATTCAAATGAAAAGGAGCTAAAGGGCGTATGAGAAAGATATTGTAACTTACCTAAGAAATAATCCCAGTAGTTATTAAGGCACTTATCGCACCGTGACACTAGACGTTCAATTCCTCGTGCGTAGAAGGCAGTGGGTTGCTGACGAAACCGTTACCGAAGTGCGTCCGGCCAGGGCCAGATTAAAGCCTTAATAGACCCCTAGGCTAAGACACTTAAGTGGGCCCCAAGGCTAAGACATCTGAATGGCCCCTCCTAAGAACTTATGATCGGGAATCAAACAATTAACAGCAAACACCCCGATCATCAGGACAGTATCTATGATGAGCGCTATTCGTCGCAACTCAGGGGGAAAAGGAGAAGGGTTCCAAAACAGATGCTTTCCTTTGGCAGGAAGTAGCATGAAAGTAATTTATATAACAGTAGATCATTTAAGTGTTCGGCTTAAACAATGGAAAGTGTGGGAAGCCTGAAACCTTCCTTCACCAACCACTAGAAGGAAGACTAAATTATTTTAACTGTTCCTTTCAAAACAAGTATATCAGTAAGAACTCGAAATTTTGGAGTTTCAACAAAGAAAAAAAAATATGTTACTAATATCAGAAAGTGAAATATCAATTAACAATACAAACAAATTGGTCGCTTTAAGGATTTATTTGTTTGGGTCCGTGAAAACCAAAACGAAACTGGAAATCCAATTATACGTTTTCGGGGCCCCTCAAACTCTGGGGCCCTGGCGCGCGCCTAGTGCGCCTAGTCGGAAATCCGCCCCTGATAATAACTGGTCTGCTTATTGCGCATATTTTTCTTTTCAAAACCCTTTGTTTCGAGCCGAGAGATCGTTTGTTGGCATTCAATAGTAATAAAATTTAAAGTGTGGTTTGAAATTTCAACAAAGCTTTTAACATAATAACCAACTTAGTGACAGTTTCTTTTGGGGGGCTTGTGGTAAGTTGCTGCTGTTGGTCACGATCCCTTCCAATTCAGGCGAGTGATAGGAGGGTGGGGATCAGTGCTGGAGAGGGAATGCATGGCAACACACATACACAACGTTCATTATCAGATCTCTTCGTATACACAAGACACAGACGAAGAAGAAGAATTCTGAAGGAAAATTACAGGTATCTTCGACGGTGCTCTGCAGTGTATGAACGTCGTCTGCTATCATTACCTGATGGCCTCAAGTCTTCGTGGAAAAGGCAAGCTATGTAATTAGCAGGTTGAACCCAGGAATTAGCACTGAGGGACCTGTCAGTTATTGCCAAAGATGGATGACAGGGCCCATGCCGGCATCGGGTGTGGAGACACTGTTCATTTTCGATACCTCCTTCCTCCCCTTCTGTGGCGCTCTCCGCCCTCCGTACTCATTGGCCAGGATAACTATCGTCTCGCTTGTTACTTATTCTCTTCCATTTTTCGTAGCCGCTGATTTTATTTTGCGGTTGAAACGTCGATGTAAAGCATCACACACTGCCTCACACGTTACGAAGGGTGACTGTCTGAAAAGAGACATTCCTTTTCTCAGACACAACGTCTTTTGAGAAACAGTGTGCTTATGTTATAATTTTTTTCGACGACATACCTGCTTTCAGTAGAAGAATTTGGATTGTTTTAAATATAGGCGCGATCATAGTTCATCACTTTTCTTAACGGACATTTTTTCCAGCTACGTGACGTGACGTACACACAATTTTGTATTTTCTTAAGATATCTCCGCTTTTAAGAGACTAACTGCCAGAATTTTTCTTGGGAAGTAAAGTGAAACCTTAGGTATACGCTTTTCTAAATTGGAAAACGTATAAATGTTAAATACTATTACAATTTATGCTTTAACACTTTTTTTTTTTTTTTGGTTGGAAGTGTTTTTTTTTTTTGTTTTGTTTTTTTTTGTTTTTTTTTCCTTTCGGTTGGACCCTAAATTAGGGACTGGCGACCGTCCCTAATTTAGGGTCGCTGATTCCAGGGAAGGGAGAGAGCCAGTTCCGTAAGACAACCACAACATCCATGCATTACCAGAATTCGAACCCGGACCCCTTTCGGACGAATGATCAGAGGCCATCGCTTAGACCACTGCGCCACCGGGGCGGCACTTTAAACCTTTACCGGCTGGAACGAACTAACTCGGGGTTACAAAAATTGGATGCAATCAGCCCGAACGAATATATTCGCTGTTTAAGAAGTGAGTCGAACGCGTCTGGAACAAGTGAACTTGTTCGTCTGAGACAGATGCTTTCTCCTTAGCTTATCGAAGTGGTCATTTAGGGGGATGATTGACATTGAATGACCACCTCTAAATGTGCGGGTGGGCTCATTTAGGGGTGGTCATCTAAGGTGGGGGTCCCTAATTTAGGGTCGCTGATTCCAGGGAAGGGAGAGAGCTAGTGCCGTAAGACAAACACAACATCCATGCATTACCAGAATTCGAACCCGGACCCCTTTCGGACGAATGATCAGAGGGGCAAATGATCGCTTAGACCACTGCGCCACCGGGGCGGCACTTTAACCCTTTACCGGCTGGAACGAACTAACTCGGGGTTAGAAAAATTGGCTGCAATCAGCCCGAACGAATATATTCGCTGTCTAAGAAGTGAGTCGAACGCGTCTAGAACAAGTGAACTTGTTCGTCTGAGAGAGATGCTTTCTCCTTAGCTTAACGAAGTGGTCATTTAGGTGGGGATGATTGACACTGAATGACCACCCCTAAATGACCGGGTGGGCTAGGGCTGATATATCACGGGCTCGGTATCCGAAAATTAAGCACGAACTCAGCTCAGCTGGCTATCGCCCGCCCGGTTATAAATAACGGCGTCTTTCTCCCCCTTTCTACTTCGCTTCCCTGTGACTTTCCTGTCGGGCGCTCTATTCCAAATCTCCTAGCTTCCTACTTCTAAGGGTTGTAACCTTTTTACCGGCTAGAACGACTTAACTCGGGGTTGGAAAAATGGACTGAAATGAGCTCGCACGGATATATTAACTGTCTACGAAGTGGACCGAGAGAGGTTAGAACTATTCAACTTGAGCACCCCTTTAGCTATTTTATTCAAAGTGCTCATTTAGGAGGTTGATTGACACTAAACCTTTCAAACTGATTTATCTGCTAAAAGGGCTATAATAATGTCGACTAACCTAAGAAAAGAAAGAGAGAAGATGTTTGAGGCACTTGTTTCTTCCCAGTAACACGTTGTCCATATCAGGGGAACAAACCCTTCCCGATCATGTCTAGAGTCATGAAGCAGAGAACAGAGGACTATAGAAGCGAGATCTTATCACTAGCGACAGGTTTATGTTCGGTACTGCTGAGGTGAGAACGGTAAAGGTATTGTTTTTTCGTAGCGTTCCTAAAATCCAGTCGCTATGTGAACAATTTCTGTTTGGGAAGCTCAGAAAAGTTTGGGCACCATTTGATTCTGAAACTTCAGCCGCTTAAAGGGTTAAAATAGTATAAGACGTTTCTTAATTATGATTTATTTAAAGTCAAATCATCGGCGAAAAAAACAAACTTATAATGTACAGTATTTCATCACATTACGGAAATCATAAAGCCTATGAAAATAAAACTTCTAAACTTTAGACGACTCTGTCTATAAAAATCCTGATTCTAGATTAAGTTTAATCCATACGATTAAGAATCTGAGACCAGTGCTTCATTATGAAATTCAGGAATTAACTGCTTTTCTTTTTCTGTGGATCCTGACAGCATCCATTTGAAACCAGAATGTTTGATATTGAGGATCAGTGGCGGTTGCAGAAATTTGAAAAGGGGGGGGAGCACCTTAATACCACTATCAGTTTGATCGAATGTCAGAACATCTTACCTTAAAGTCATACAATAAAGGGTGGTGGAGAAAATGTTCGATATACACTATATTGACAAAAGTCACCGGACATCCCTTCAAATCCCGCACGGGGATAACTGGTTTTCCAGTTATTTGGGGAGCGGCGCCCCCACGGCCCGAGCTGACCTTGTGACTGGTCAACATCTGATGTCATGCCCCAGCTTGTTTTTTTCTTATTTTGGTGCTGTTGGTGTTTGCAGGGACGGCTGTTCATCCAGCTGTTGGGGAGTCGCGGCCCCCATGATCCCGAGCTGGTCTTGTGTCTCACTTTTTCGTTTTTATTAACTTTCTCCACTGGCTAGTTGCCCGTGTTGTATACTTTACCTAATCGCTACCACGTTATGTACTAACACCCCGGTCTTGTGGTTTTGTTACCCTCCACCACTAACTGTTTAATATTAACCGCTCAGTTCGTAGGTTGCTGAGATTCCGTTTAGGTTCCCTTCCAGGTTTTGTCTTCTTTAGATTTCTTTTTTTCCTTTTAGCTGGTTTGGGTGCTAGATCTACCTGCATGTTTGCCGCGTGCGGAGACCCGTGAGGCGGAAATGGGATGTCTGGCGGCTGAGGTCGCAGGAGACCAGATAAGTGCCTCCTGTGTACCAACACTCCTCTTCGACCCCGGCTTCGCTGTAAACGGGAGGCTAGAGACTAACCCACCTCTAGTCAGAAGTCTTGTACCAAGTTGTGTGCAGGGCTTTAGCGGCTTTTTTGTCATATAGCACGGCAGGGCGAGCCCGGGGGCTGTGGGATCATGCCAAAGGCGTTGGCATGACGGTACCCGGAGGCCGAAGTGTCCGCCGAGTGCGTGTGATCACAGCCAACGGACTATATCTGCGACGTATAAGCTCCAGAACTGTGTCCAGCGTCATTTTCTTGGCTTGCAGACCTCCAGTTCTCCCTTGTAGGGCTCGGTGGTGGGTGGAGTAGTCTGCAGACGAATCTTCCTCCTTTTTTTCCATGGGTAAACACAAAAAACAAAACTCCAAATTTAAGTCACCTGAGAAAATGATAGTTGACCACGACTCTCCTTCGTCTTCTCAACCTACCAAGTCTCATACCCTTAAACGGTCTTTAGACCTTGACCTGGACCAAGAATGTGGAACCTCTTCTTCGGCGGCTGTACCAGTCGCTCCGAAGCGTCGTCTCCCCTCGATTGCTGTGACTACGCATGCTACTCACTTACTTGTAGAATCCATCGATCCGCATGAGAGACTGTCCACCAGATCTCCCTTTTTCATTTCTAAAGCTTTGGACGCTGCGGTTGGCCCCTTGAAGTCTGTGAGGAAGCTTCGCTCTGGGGACCTGCTTGTCCAAACTTGCAGTGTTTCTCAGAGTAACACTTTTCTGCGCCTTTCTAGTCTGCAAGGCATTCCTGTCAAAGTGACACCTCACCCGTTTCTTACCACCTCTCGGGGTGTTATTTCGGAGTTTGATCTCTTGCCATGCAGTGAGGATGAATTGGTGACTGAACTTGCGGATCAGGGTGTTCTTGCTGCACGTCGTATGATGTTCCGGCGTGATGGCTCTTTGATTAAATCTAAAAATGTCATCTTGACTTTTAACTCCCCGAAAGTTCCGACCGAAATCAAGGCTGGCTACTTGGTCTGTGGAGTTCGCCCGTACATTCCCAGTCCTCTGCGCTGTTTCAGGTGCCAGAGGTACGGGCATTCACAACGATTCTGTAAGAGTTCCGCTCGTTGCGCTAATTGTGGCTCCGGTGAACACGACGGGGAAGGTTGCACTTCTGCGGCCTGCTGTGTTAACTGTGGTGAGGCCCATGCTGCTTACTCCCGCAACTGTATGAAATGGAAGGACGAGATGGCGATCCAGCGCCTCAAGACCCTGGAAGGCCTCTCGTACCCTGCTGCCAAAGCCAAGTTGGGTATACCCACCATCCGACAGCGTAGTTTTGCCGCGGCAGTTAAGTCTCTGCCACAACCCGTGCAGCCCTTTGTTCCGCGCCCTGTAGCTCTCGCCGCACTTGCCAAGCGATCTACAGTTGAACAAGCGACACAGGTGGATTTCACCGGCCTCCAGCTTATTCGACCAGCTGAGTCTGCGCCTTCTCTTTTGAAGACGACCGCCTCTTCCGGTTCCCAGCAGACAGCCTGCACGTGCGGAAGACCCGGCCCTCAATCCGCAAAAGGTGTGCAGTGTTCATCCCACTGTCTCGGCCTCTGCGAGGTCCCCACCCTCAACCAACATTATAGAGGAACATGGGGGGAGGAGAGTGACAGTTCGTCCCCAGCCTCAACCGGCATTGCAGAGGAACATGGGGGGAGGAGAGTGACAGTTCGTCCCCGCCCTCTGCCAGCATTGCAGAGGAGTGTGGAGGGGAGGAGAGTGACTGTTCGTCCTTCTCCGTTAGTAATTTTTTTTATAAATCTGATTAACTACCTTGTCTTCCCTGCTTTCATCATACTCTTTTTCAACTTTTCCCAAGCTTGTCTGCTCTTACTCATTTTCCACGCTTTTCAAAATCTGTGACTGATCGTTCTTTGTCTGGCGCTCTTTGGCCAAACTCTGGCCCTTGCGCCACTAAAATCCACTAACCAACCAACCAACCAACCATCCCTTCAAAAGTAAATGAACGGATCCGCTGCGTTGTTAAGATGCGCGGTACAGCGACAAACGGTATAAAAACAAGCCTGCAACTGACAGCGATCATATCGCACTGTGAGATCGAGTGAAAATGTCACGGCGGGAGAGAACTGACTTTGAGAAAGGAAAGATTGTTGGGTGTTATATTAGTGGGCTGTCCATAAGAGAAACCGAGAGGCGTTTAAACACACCCAAGTCAAATGTTTTGGATGTACTGAATAAGTGGAAGACGCATGGGGTGCCTGAAGCAGCAAAATGCACCGGCAGACCAAAGAAAATCAGTCATAGAGGACATCGAAACCTCAGCAGAGTCGTTACAGCTAATCGACGGAGTACTGCACAAGACCTCAGCGTACAGGTGAGTAAAAATGCTGGAACCTCGGTATGTACAAGTATCATTCGCAGAGAACTTCATTCCATGGGTTACCGTGGTCGTGCGGCTGCTCATAAGCCCTTCATCTCCCCTCGGAATGCTACTCGCCGTTTAGCATAGTGTAAAGAACATTTGTCGTGGACCGTAGATCAATGGAAACGGGTCCTAGGCACTGATGAATCCAGATACACGATCCACCAGTCTGATGACCGTATGTAAGTATGGCGGCAGTCAGCCCAATGGTTATTGTGGACAAACCTGTTAACCAGCACGCTTTCCTCGGTATTCTGGACAATTATTTCCTACCAACACTGTGGCAATACTTTGGAACCGAGCCTTGTTGGTAGCAGCAGGATAATGCACCGAGCCATAAAGCAAGGACTGTTACGGCGTGGTTTGACGATAATTTCGTATCGTGTGTGGACTGGCCAGCACAGAGCCCTGATTTTTATCCCATAGAGCACCTATGGGATAGAATAGAGCGCCGCATAAGAAGTTTGGAACCAGGGCCTACTACTAAGCAACAGTTAGCGGCAGCATTGTATACTGAATGGAAGCGCATTCCAAAACCTTGTCGAAAGCATGTCTCGAAGAGTCAGTGCATGCTTTAAGGCCAAAGGTGGACCAACACCGTACTAATGTATGTCAGTGAATGATATGTTGTGTTTCTCTTCTAGGTGTCCAGTGACTTTGGTCAATATAGTGCATGTGTTGTCGATTTTCCTTTTTTTTTTTTTTCGGAGAATGAGATGCACGATTTTATGAGTATTTTGGTCAGGTCTATTGAAGAGTCATTTTAAGTGCACGAATCATTGAATAACGCTTTTAAATAAAGAATGGAATCTATGTTGCACAAAAGTGAGTTTTCTTGAGAGCATTCGGACAAATCTCTCCAAAATCTCATCAATATTTTTAGGGCAGTATTTTGGTGAATATGCATTAAACCTAGTCCTGTAAGACACTGCTGGTTTATGTGGTTCTTAGATATGTTTTCGGCTTTTTTAAGCTGAGAAGGATCTCCCTGGCATCGCTGTTGTAACGGAAATAACAGCTAATACTGTTAGCAGACATTTGATGTTGTTCAAGCAAATTAGATCTTCATTGGTCTGAATTGCTGCAATGCATTTCATGGCAGATTCTGCAAAATAATCTACTTTTCTTCCTTCTTCACATTGGTTTGACGCTTGATTGATTCCTTTCTGAAAAAGGCGACATCAAGAGTTTCAAGTACTACCTGGGTTATTTTACAAGCTTTAACAGTACAAAAAAAAAAAAAAATAGACAGATGCGTGTTTTTTTAGCAAGGTGTAAAAATACAGAAAATTATAGATTTCGTCCCTTTTTAGGGAGGAGGGCATGTGCCCCTCTCTGCAACCGCCCTTGTTGAGGATACATTTAGGATTGCCATCCCGGTAGCGCAGTGGTCTAAGCGATGGCTTCTGCTCATTCGTCCGAAAGGGGTCCGGGTTCGAATCCCGGTGAGGTATGGATGTTGTATTTGTCTCACAGCACTGGCTCTCTCCCTTCCCTGGAACCAGTGACCTTAAATTACGGACGGGCGACTGCTTATAGCCCATTGAGTTGCTCACGGTGGTCGTTAAACCTCCAATAAAAAAAGAAATTTAGGATTCTGTTGTACTGCATTATGAATTAATGAAGCCACAAAGTTACGTCCCAGAGATTTATGAGCTTCTAAACAGCAAGTACACTATATATTATCAAAAGTATTCCGACACGACCAAATATTCTTCTAAGTTCAACGAACGGTGGCGCAGGAAGGTTCTCTCTGAGTGGGGAGGTACGTATATAAAGCTGATGTTCTGTCGTGTTGTCAGCAACTTTGAAGTGCGTATGTTCTGTGGACGTGGACTTTCCGTGTTTCAGGGAGGGCTGGTCATAGGATGTCAGTTGAGTAACGTTTCCATATGGATCATTACAGCTAAACTAAACATACTAAAATCCACTGTATTTTTCAGTTGCTATTCGTTGTTTATAAAAATAACGTGGACAGGGCGATATCATCGTATATTTACATTATCTCCACGTATTTAAAATAAATTCACCATTTCTATCGCCCTTTGGATTTATCAGCTGTAATTAAAACAGCTTGCTTTGTTAAATGCTACTAGATGGCGACACATCAGTTGCTGAGCCCATCAATATGGATTTGTGTAGTCAGATGCTGACTGATAACCCACGAATAGCGCTGTGAATTGTTGGCACCGTAGCGTAAAGCGAACGCACTCGGCTAGTTATCGAGAGATCTAGGGTTCGATCCCAGCGGTGCCCGATGTGCAATTTTTCTGTTGCTATTCGTTGTTTATAAAAGTAACGTGGACAGAGCGATGACATCGTATATTTACATTATCTCAACGTATTTAAAATATATTCGCCACTGTAAGCGATGTTGTGAAGAGATAGAAACAGGACGGTGCAACGGCAGAAGTAAAAAAAAAAAAAAAGTTAATGAAATCATGCAATGCATTGATTATGATACGCTTTCCAACATACCAGAAATCATTACTCAAGTTATAAGATTAATGGCTGTGGAATAAATCTTGCTTCTGTGCCATGGCCTTTGACTTCATTTCGTTGATATTCAACAGAACCGGTTCACTATACCTCCGGAACAACATGATAAAGTTTTGTCGCAATCGAAGCATCTTTAAATTATGATGCATAAGAGCAATGGAACGGATCCCACTCCTATCTCCTGACCTTTTGACCCCATTTCGCCCACTTTCAATAGAGTTCGTCTTCACGTAATCCTCTACCACATACTAAAATTTTATCGAAATCGAACCATTTTTACGCAAGTATGACGCACAAGGGCAATGAATTGGATTCCGTTCCTGTGTCCTGAACTTTGAACCCATTTCTCCCATTTTCAATAGGGTTCGTGCCTAGGTGGTTTCCTGCCACATACTAAAATTTCATCGAAATCCAACCATTTTTACGCAAGTTATGACGCATAAGGGCAATGGAAAAAATCCCTCTCTTATGTCCTGCTTGACCTTTGACCCTATTTGCCCATTTTCAACAGGGTTCGTCCCCAGGTGGTCCCCTACCACATACTAAAATTTCATCGAAATCGAACCATTTTTACGCAAGTTATGACACATAAGGGCAATGGAATGGATCCCGTATCTGTGTCCTGACCTTTGACCCTATTTCGCCCATTTTCAACAGGGTTTGTCCATAGGTGATTCCCTACCACATACTAAAATTTCATCGAAATCGAACCGTTTTTACGCGAGTTATTGTGCGGATGGACAGACGGACAAAGATGGAGCATATACGCTTCTTCAACCGACGGTTGGAAAGCGTTAAAAAAAAGTTCAGGAAGTCCGCACAAACTGACGGAATGTGACAGAATAGCCATGGTAAGAAGTGTTAAGAAGTTCTTCCGTTTCCATCGATGCTGAAGTAGGAAAAGCTTGTCGTGGTACGGTAAGTATTATAGCATAACCCTCCGCAGAGAGTTGCACAGTGTAGGTTGTTATGGTAGAGCAGCGGCACACAAGCCACACATCACTTCCGTGAATGCGAGCTGTTCTTTACAGAGTGATGAGTCACGCTTTTCGCTTTTCCAATCGGATGGGTTTGTTTGGATTTGGTGACAGCCCAGCGAACGATTTTCATCGGACTGTGCTCTTCCAACTGTTAAGTTTTGCGGAGGCTCCATCATGGTATGGAGGGCCGCGGGTGGCCTAGTGTTCAACGTTCGTGACTGCCACGGAGAAGACTCGGGTTCGATCCTAGACAGATACGAACACTCGAACCAATAATTATCAGCCGTGCGTCGGATGGGCACTTTAAGCCGTCGGGCCCCAGGTACTGCCCCCCCAGTAATAAATAAGGGCATCTTTCTTCACCTTTCTACCTCACCTTCCGTGTGACTTTCCTATCGGGCACTCTAGCCCAAATCTTCTAGCTTCCTATTTCTAAGGGTTGTTTAAGACCTGGGGTCAGACACTCCCTTCCTAAAATCCTCTACATCTGATCATGGCGTGGAGTTGTTTTTTGTGGATGGGACTCCGCCTGTTCGTTACTATTACGGCAAACAATTAACTCTGCAGTGTGCCTCGACGTTCTGGATAATTCTGCTCTGCCAATAATGTGGCAGGATTATGGAAATGACCGATGTCTCTCCAAACACGATCGAGCTCCCTGCCATTGTTAGACTGGCCTGCTCAGAGTCCTGATCTTAAATCCACAGAACACTTCTATGATGACCTTGAGCGAGGGATACGAAATCGACCACAACGACCGTCTTCACTCTCCACTCTGGCAGCAGTTTTGCACGGACGCATGGCAAGCCATTCCTGTCAAGACCTACTGGAAAATGGTTGATAGTATGCCTCGACGTGTTGCCGCCATTATACTAGCAAAAGGTGGACCAACTAACAACTAATTGCGATAATAAATCCAATTGTCCCAAAACATTGTGGTGTCTGAATACTTTTGATAATATAGTGTATGTGTGCGAGTCATGTAACGCTTAACCAGTTTTTCATCCAAACCGAAAGTAAACAACATACCCTTCTCTAATGGGTCAAGGTTCAACTTTAGTTGCACCAAGAAGGAACAGAATAACGCTATCTCAATTCTCCCAAAGTTGCAACAACTTTGGGAGAATTGAGACAGCGTTGTTCTGTTCCGTATAAAAGAATCAAAGAACCGTGTGTTTTTGATTATCTAAAATTAAAATTTTAACCTGTAAAAAAGCGTTGGAAACTACAGTAAAATATCAGAACTAACACAGAATCTTATATATATAAAACACAAAACGTCTGTTTGTCTGAAGCAGCAAAAACTCTCGAACGCCGAACTGTGGCATCGTGAAATTTGCATAGCTTATTAATATTGGAATTTCAAGGTCAACGCAACTATTTTAAGATGTCTACGTTGTTCCGTTCGCGAGTTATGAATTAATTAATAAGCTAATCAATAAAGTCAGCGTCGTTTGCTACGTCATCCTGTTTCAAATCTGAAAGCACGTGACTGCATTCATCACCCCGGCACATCCACAGGTGTTTATATTCTTTGAGAACTCTGCATAAAAAAATACAAAAACGAACTTTGCGAAATCTTAACGAAACGGGCTGAAATTTTTATCAACACCATGAATTGGTAATAAGAGGAGTCCCTCAAAATTTCACCGGTCAAAACTTTTAAAAATAGGCATGGAATTTTTAATTCATCGGTAAACAGAAATATATACGCAGAAACGGTTAATAAAATTTTGACAGCTAATTAAAAAAATTATTTACCGATTCAGGCGAAATTTGGAGGTCATGTTCCTCTAACGATTTATGGTGTTCATTAAAATTTCAGCCTGGTAATTAAAATATTCGCAAAGATAAGTTTTTAACTTTTATATCCCAGAGATTCGCCCCTCAAAGACGTCTGAAAGTGAAAACACGTGATGCATTTGATCGTCGATAACAAATTGTTAACGAATTTTGTTCAGTCAGTGTTCTAATGCTGTGTCTTCTGGACGCGTGTCAAATAATTCGTAACGCTTTTGGTCTGTTTGATTCTACAGATTCCATACATTCTGTACCGGGCAAAACCGGGTAGTAAAGCTAGTTACGTATAAAAGAGAAAGACGTATAACTGAGGAACATACAGTATAACCGAGGTTCCACTGTATATATTGCCTTAGCATTAACATCCGGAGACTTGCATGTGTACAAATAATCTTTATTTCCTGGAAATTTAACATTGTGTTCTGAAACTTTTGGCTTCGATGACGGCCTCTAGTCTTCATTGAACATTCTTACTGTATTAGCACGTCTTTTTTTTTTTGGGGGGGGGGGAGTGCATGCTTATGTATGTTATTACTTTGTCCGTCCGTCCGTGGACACTATATCTCTGAAACCATTACTCGATTTGAAAATTCTTTTTGCACAGGGAAGCTTGAACTCTGAGAAGGATGATCCTTGATTTCTGGTTTTCTCTGGGTGCATAGCTTTGTCGCAAGAGTACGCAAACGCCGGTGCTATCGAAGTCAAAGTAATTTTATTCCATATACAGTAATTGCTTCTAAATATCCGACTGAAAAAAATCTTTCTTCCATTTTGTACCATTTATAATGAACGCTAGCTTGGTGACAGTTTCTTTTTCAAGTAGCGCCCTGTTTTTTTCGCTAGGGTGAGTAAAGTGAAATTGCGTTTTCGCCGATATCTCTGCTTCTAAAGGGCGACTTGAAACATTCTTTTTGTATCGGATAGCGCTCCTGGTGGGAAATGTTCTAAGTGTATTTTTTTATTTTTGGTAAAGAACGTTTTGCCACTAGGGGGCGTAACTGCAGATTTCTCTTTCTGATGTATTTCCAGCAACATCAGCGCTTGAACACTTGATGCTGCTCCGATGGGGCAGTGGTTTAAGCGCTGGAATTACGACCATTCGTCCGAGATGGGTGCGGGTTCGAATCCGGTACGGCATGGATTTGTTTTACGGCACTGACTGTCTCCCTTACCTGAAACCAATGACCCTAAATTATGGGCGGGCGACTGCTTATGACCCAACGAGTTGCTAACGGAGATCGTCCAACCCCTAAACTTAAAAGAAAAAAAATCGATTGAAAAAATTGCGCCGCCCCGGTGGCGCAGTGGTCTAAGCGCTGACTTATGGCCATTCTTCCGAGATGGGTCCGGGTTTGAATACCAGTGAGGCATGGATGTTATGTTTGTCTTACAGCACTGACTGTCTCCCTTCCCTGGATCAGTGGCCCTAAATCATGGACAGGCTACTGCATATAGCCAACATATATCACACTGGATGTTAAATTCCCAATCACAAAAAAAAAAAAAAAAATTGGCAATGATATACCACTCACTACAAAAAACCTTTTGAGAATACCTTCTACTTAAAATAGTGAATAGTTTTGCCACCAGGGGTGTAATTGTGTATCTTTTTTCCACCTATATCTCTGCTTCTAATAAACCGATTTAAAAAATTCTTACTCTGCGGGAAGCGTTTCTGGCGCGCACATAATTTCAAATCTGTCTTAATGCACAAGTTTGCCACTAGAGGGCATAAGCTCTCGTTTCCGTTTACAGCATATTTACAGCAACATCTGCGCGTTTAAACATCCAATTGAAACAATTCTTTTTCAGTTATATACTATACTGACTACGAAAACATTTTGTGTTCATTTCCTGCCCAAAATAAGGCACAATTTCCCCGCTAGGGGGCACAAATGCTTTATCTGTTTTTCTCGATGCCTCTACTTCTAAAAGTGCGATTTAAAAAAAATTCTTTCAACACCGGGTGTCATTTACTACGTAAAATACTTTCCATGTACTCGTGGGGTTTTGTAGTTCACACTTACGGCGTTCGGTGGCGTTAGTGTGTATTTGCGTTGGCAACCGCATATCCCCGCCTAAATTTCCTATTAAAACATTTCTGTCTTTTACTGTATGCCATTGGTTACAGTAAAGATGAGGAATGTTATCCTTTTTAAATAATGCACAGCTTTCCCGCTAGGGAATAAAAAATGTCAAAAAAAATTCTCGCTCTCTGCTTCCAAGAAACGTATTTGAGAAATTATTTTTTCCTTTTGATATGAAGAATACTTTTAGCCTATTTTCTACTTTTCCATTATTAAAAATTCTCTCACCAGGGCCGTCAGCGTGTATTTCTAATTAAAAAAAGTTTATTCGATTCTAAAGATCTCTTAGAAAAATCTTTTTGGGGGAGGCTAATCGTCATAATGAAGAGTATTTTGAAACCCCCATTTTCTTCTTTAAGTAACACATCGCTTTCCCGCTAGGTGGCGTAAAGTTATATCATGTTTTTCTCTGTTTCTTTTTCTGACTCTTCAATTTGAAAATTTCCGCGTCTCTAATGTCTTACATCTGGTACGAGAAACCTTTTGTGTAGAATTAGTTATTTTCCGTAAAATACTTTTCAGCCTCTTGTGTGTGTGAGTATGATGCAGCTATTTCGATTTCTAGATGTTTTATCGATTGTAGGAATGCGGTTGATCTTTATTCAACCAATTTCATTCATAGGCGCCTATAGCTTAGTTTTCAAGAGGGGCCAAACATAAATAACTACGAATAGGGAATTTCCCTAGGTAGTCCCCTCTTCTCCTCCCCCGCCCCCAAGGAACAGTCATAGTTTGCAACACACTCTACTTAGAAACATGACGTGATTTAAAACGTACCTTAATTCATGGGAATATAGCACAATTCACAATAAATCCTGGAAATGTCCTCCACCGACATCCAAAAACACTCGAACGCGATGTTGCATATTATCGAAGGTCCTCCGCAGCATGTCCTCATCTATAGTCCGGATTGCTACATTCATGTGTTACCTTTCTAGACTTTGTTATCCAATAAAGTTTCACAATAAACATCCGCTCCACAACGGTATACGCAACCATCCTGAACGACGCAGTAAAGCACACAGATTGCCTCCGGACAGAATTAGCGTGCCCGGCAATCTGGCTGTGTGACGTCACAATGAGTCATCGCCTTTTCAGGAAAATCCCCTCCGTTCATTTCTCAAGAATTAAGGTAACATGAAAACCAAAGTCCTGTTACTACAACAGAGTGGGAAAAAAACAATAGTTGGCTCTTTGGGTGGGAGACTACTTAGTGAAACAGCCAGTACAAACACCATATGCAAATTTCCCTGCGCCTTCTTGTTATCTAACCGTTTTTACCACACTCTCAATACATACATTTAATTGGAAACCTGAAGACCCTAAAACTACATAAAAAGAGGTGGATAAATAAAATTGAACAGCATTTAAGGGCAATGAGGAAATTTCTTTGTCGTTTTTTTTGATCATTTTGTCCATTTGCATCAAATGCGCCCAGAAACCCTATAACGTACCGTTCGGTGTTACGCTATGTCTAAAACCATGACTAAGGAAAAGTTGAACTAAATGAGAATACGATGCAATAGTTTGCGGAGAGACGAAACATAAACAGAAGTCAACTTACGATAACCTTTTTATTGGTCCAGCAAATTGAAGAAATCCACAATATAGCCACACATAATACCGTATCATATAGCTTTTACACAGATCGAACATCTCCACAAACACACACACATTCACTGAGCAGCTGCTGTATCGTCTTTTTTATCTACCGTTCTTATCACATTCATAAGTCACTCTCTCTGACCTCAAAAGTGTTGCCAACCTCATTCATGTGAGAGACGAGATATCACGTCAAGTTTGGAAAGTGTAAAAGAGAACAAGTTCAAATTTAAATAGGAAAAGCAACTGAAAATGAAAGTTAAATTAGAATATACGTCACAACCCATATATAGCCAAATATAGATTCCTACCTTGGGTAAAAGATGTTAAATGTTTAGGACTTCTTATGGACCACAACATGAACTGGAACAAGCATATTAAAGAAACTCTGACCAAAGCTCTTAAGATCAGAGGAAGTCTCCAGCCAATAATAAAAAATAAAAGGCTTAGCAGGAAAAATAAAACTTTGCTATGGAAAGCCTGTTTCAGCCCTGTTATTATTTATGGCTGTCCTATCTGGGGTAACTGCAACAAACAGCAGAAAAATAATATTACCTCATTTCAAAATAAATCCCTACGTATGATGGTTGGACTTGATGGAAGAACTTCAAATCATGCTATCCGCAGCATGTTAAATATTAATTCTATCCATTATACGATTTAGCTAAAAGGTACTATGAAAAAGCTAAGATTCATCCTGATCCTCTGGTCAGAGAGGCCCTTAATTATACTGCCAATGATACTGACAGATATAAAAGGCCAAAAGTATTTTGTATAAAGTTTCAGAAATGAACCCAATTCATAGCTACACTAGCAAAAAGTAATAATAATAATTGGGACTAGTGTACAGAGGGTATTCTTCACACATGTGAAAAGCTAGTATTTTTCACACATGCGAAGAAACATATTTGTTAAAAATACCAAACTCCCGGTTTCTCTGTGGGATTTTTTCTTGTGTGTGTGTGTGCTTCCCCCCCTCAGGTTCCCCTTATCCCTGTCCTTTCCCTGATTCCGCGGCGGCCAGACGATGGCTGCGGGATTAATTGCTCGGAGCGAATTGTTGCAGGTAAGTAGTAATTTACCCTAAAGGGTAGCTTACAACTTCAATACTTAACGGGAAACCGCATACTCCTTCTGCTGTAATTTTTCTGTACTATTCTTTCATGCTGTTCTATTAGCGCATTCTGTTCCCTATTCTCCTATTTTCGCTTTCATCTGCCAAAAGGCGCAGAGCGCTGTATGTTCGGGTCTCTCAATCTAAGCTAGGAACTCTCTTCTTCTCCTAGAAACCCCATATATTTTCGTGTTGGCATGGTCATAAAAAGAGTAAAATTACTGCTAAAGCAAATTTTTGAGAACATTTTCCTGAGTTCTTTGTCTAGTAGTTAATAGCTGCTGCAGAGGATGAAACATTTTTCATTTCTTCGCTTTTCGTAGTTCTTCATAATTTACGTATGTACGCAGCTTTCCAACATGCAATGGAAAACTTCATTATTATTTTTCTACTGTATATTCCCAACATTTTCTCTGTTGCATTCACACTCATCCAGAAGTTTTACAGAAAAATTAGCAATAGTACTATCGCGAAAATCTCTGTAATACCTTTCAAAAACAGAAACGGCGTTGTCAGATTTCAAGGGGAGGGAAAATTCCCCCTCTTGTCTTCCCTACATGGGCGTCCATGGTTCTATTGACTATAAATAACCCTGCTCACATTACGTAATTTAAATTATGCTCAGTTTTTCCCCAGGTGATGTATTTTCTTTATTTTCTTCCTTTTTTTTTTTTTTTTTGCTGAATATTTAGATTTCCTAAAAATCTGCTTCGAACTATTTTTCGTGTCGGAAAAGATTCAAAAGATGTGCTCATCACCACTGAATATTCGGTGTAATCTGTCTTGTTTGTCAACGTCCGCCTATGTGGTTCCCGATGCGGTGTTCAAAGCAGTAACCAGTTCAGCTTTCTTTGTTGTGCGATCTCTTCTTCCACGCACCCGACGATCTAAGGCGTACCAGAGATTCTCTATAGACTCATTATTATTTCTTGATTGAAGGTTTAACGACCACCATGAGCAACTCAATGGGTCATAAGCATTCGCCCGTCCCTAATTTAGGGCACCTGGTTCCAGGGAAGAGAGAGAGAGAGAGCCAGGGCCTTAAAACAAACACAACATACATGCTTCACTGGGATTCGAACCCGGACCCCTTTCGTACGAATGATCACAGGCCATCGCTTAATTAAACCACTGCGCCACCGGGGCGGCATAGGCTTATTATGCGTCTCTATATATTCACGCTTGCCGGTCTAACTTTTCTACGCAATAATTGCTTTTGATTGGTTATATATACACTTGAACTCCTACATTAGTTCTAACTTTGCTCAACTTCAATAATAACTTATTTTGAAACTTAGAGCTTATCGTTGTATCCGGATTACTTCTCAGTCGTTTGTATAAAGGTGATTCAAATGAAAAGGAGCCAAAGGGCGTATGAGAAAGATATTGCGACTTACCTTTAAAATAATCCCCGTAGTTATTAAAGCACTTACCGCACCGTGACACTAGACGTTCAATTCCTCGTGCGTAGAAGGCAGTGGGGTGCTGACGAAACCGTTACCGAACTACGTCATGCCAGGGCCAGTTAAGGCCTTAATAAACCCCTAGGCTAAGACACTTAAGTGGGCCCCAAGGCTAAGACATCTGAATGGGCCCCCTAAGAACTTATGATTTGGGAATCATTATGAAGTACGTTAAAACACGAAACTGTAGCAATATGCTTGTGATGACGTGCAGTGTATTCTTCAAACTAATAAATTATCTGCAGAGTTTTCATAATAAGTCACTATATTTTACATTCTTATAAGAACATGAGTAAAGAGCTTAAGATTCCTAGAATTTGTCATGAATTTTCTAATGATTTAAAATTTTCTTAATTCATCTTTTCTTTTTTTTTTAAATGTAATGTGAAGCCACCGGGGACTTCGACTATTAACGGTTCCAAGTAGAAATTGGGAGGTGTGAGTGTATGGTAGTGAAAAAGCTGAAATTGTTTCTCCGGGCCCCGCTGTACACAGCGACATGAAACCTTCACCTTTGGTGAGTCACTGTCTTAAAATTTGTTCGTGTTCCAGCCTCTGTTTTCGATCAAGTGGAAATCATACGAGACAAAAGTAAAACTATTTTGCAAACCTCTCTCTCTGTATCTCTCTATCTATCTATCTATCTATCTAAACTTCTGGCCACCCAAAATGCAACACGAAGAAGGAAGCATCCGATTGGCCTGAAATTCGCAGCATGCGTCGCCCGCGAGAGGACATGCAAACGATTAGCATTGCAGGGCATAGGCAAATCATGTGCGCCCGGCACGCCACCGAGAAGCACTATAAGAAGGGTGCACAGAAGGCGGGGAGTAAGTAAAGCCGCGGATGGCTTAGTGGTTAGTGTTTCAGACTGTCGATGCTGGGTCCCCAGGTTCAAGCCTGGGCTGATCTTTCAGAGATGGTGTGATTTACTAACAATCGCTGAATATCCGCCGTGCATCGGACGAGCACGTAAAGTGACGGCCCCCAGGCTGGACCCACTGGTTAAATGGGTATCCTTTCCCATGTCCTCCCTGAAATTCTCTCACCCATCTATGTGCAATATCGTACTTGTACGGTGGCGCCATCTACTGTACTCTAATCTCACTACAAACTGTTCTGTCAAAAGTCGCTAGACTTGCTCTCATTCCTTCCGTTTCTGTGTCCTGCCCAAAAGGCGATCTCGCTGTAGGTGGCTGGGACCTAAACTCTACTACCTGTGGACGGAAGTCCTACATGAAAATGACCTCATTAACAAGTTGCGAAGACTTCGGGGAGTAAGTAGTGGAAGTGTGTTGTGCTGCAAGACCTGTGCGCGGTAAGCTTCCTGATGCCTCGTCGAAGAATACTTCAGTCATTCCAGCACGTTTCGGAGTTCAACAGAGGACGAATAGTGGCTTATCGCGACAGCGGTTTATTGTACCGAGACATCGGCGCCCGTGTAGGACGACACCCAGCCACAGTGATGCGAGTATGGATTCAGTGGGTGCAGGAGGGACGGACGGACCGATGTGAGCGATTTCCGCAGCCGCGGCACACCGCCGAGTGAGAGAACCGGCATGTTGTACGGCGGGCATTGACGGCTCGCACCGCCACATCACGAACGTTAGCGCAGGAATTAGGGTGTGTTGCGCAACAACCTGTGTCAGCACGTACCGTTTGACGTCGTCTGCAGGAACGGGGACTTGTCGCACGGCGCCAATTGCTCCGATTACCATTGACGTTACACCACCGGTAACTGCGGCGGCAGTGGGCCGTTGAATGCCGCACCTGGACTACGGAATGGCACGACATTGTCTTCTCCGACGTATCCCGCTTCTGCCTGCAACACCACGATGGTCGGATCCGCGTGTGGCGGCTCCGAGGCGAGAGACTGTATGTCGCCTGCATTATGCATCGCTATACCGGTCCGTCGCCTGGCGTTATGGTTTGGGGCGCAATTGGATATGATACCCGCACCCTTCTGGTACGCATCGCCGGTACACTCAACAGCCACCGCTACATCTCCGACGTTTTGGAGCCTGTAGTCTTCCTTTACCTGCAGGCCCTTCCAGCGGCCACGTTTCGACAGGAAAATGCGCGCCCGCACGCGGCACGCATCGTACGACAATTCTTCACGGCCCACCAGGTGTCAGTGCTGCAGTGGCCCGCCTGTTCTCCCGATATGTCGCCCATCGAACACATCTGGTCGCTGATCAGCAACCGAGTGGCCCGTCAAGCACCACCCGCGGCTATACCTGATGAACTGTGGCAACGTGTGGAAGCAGCCTGGACCGACATACCCCAAGCCCACATCCAAAGCCTCTTTCGTTCGATGCCGCGGCGTGTAACGACCGTTATTCCCAGCCATGGGGGCCACACGAACTATTAATGTCTGCGTGTTCCGCAAGTCGCACGGGCCTGTAAGATCAATCGTTTCATCTTTGTATCTGTTGTTATGTGTCCAATAAATCTGGCTTTGCTATCTCGTGTCTTTCTTGGTGTAGCATTTTGAGTGGCCAGCAGTGTATCTATCTATCTATTATTTTCCTAGGCATGTTTCCTGGGCCCCTTGGTCACGGTGGGCCCCAAGGCTATAACCTCTATATAACACCCTTAATCCGGCCCTGCGTCCTGCACCTCTTCGTCCGAGTGAAATCTGGGACCCCGCAGATCTTCAGCTCCCCCAAAATGTGAAAGTCCCAGGGGAACAAATCAGCCTGCATGCCGGATGCTGGAGTGTTTCCTACCTGAATTTGGAAAAGTAAGCCTAGACGATTTTCGCAGATTGGAGACGGGCGTCGTCATGAAGAACAAGAAAGATGACACCGAATTTTCGGGTGTAAATGAGCACGTCTCTTGAATCCGTTCTGATGCGAATTAATTTTATCAAAGCTATTCAAAGGCAATGGAATCGGTATGGAAAACAGTAGTGCCTGACCGGAGGAAGAAGTTTTTCAATCGGGTTTTCAATCCCACAGATATTGCTGTAAACGGAAACGTGAACTTACGCTCTCTGGTTGCAGACTTGTGCGTTAAGGAAAATTTTAAACTATATGAGAAACATTTCACAGCGGAAACGCTCTCTAACAAACAAAGAATTTTTCAAATTGGACTCTTAGAAGCAGAGATATCGACAAATATAAGATATGCGTCTAGGCCCCTGGCGGGAAAAACATGCATTATTCTAAGAAGAAAGTGTTCTCAAAAGGTTTCTGGATGTAAGCGGTATCGGTCCAGGAAAGATTTTTTTTCAGTCGAGTTTTCAGGAGCTCAGATTTTGCTGCAAATACATCAGAAGCAGCAATTAACACTTACGTCCCATGGTGGCCAAACCATTCTTTACCAAAAATTAGAAATTTTATGCAAAAGATTTCCCATTATGAGCTATATTCGTTAAAGAAAAAGAATTTCAAATAGGAGTTGTAGAAGTAGAAATATCGAGGAAACCGCAATTTCTTTTTACGCCTCCTAGCGGGAAATCTATGCGTAACTTGAAAAAGTGACTATACCTAAAACATTCTTCGACAAAAATGGAATCGAAAGGTAAAATAATTTTTTCAATCGAATGTTTAGAAGCAAATATATAGAATGAAATGTATTTTGAAGTAGTAGCATCTGCATTTACGCCCTCTGGAGGCAAAATTGTGCATCGTAAAAAAAAAACAAAAAAAAACGGGTCATCATTCGCATATTTCAAGTTTCCCAATGCAAAAAGAATTTTTCAAATCGGACTAATAGTTGCAGATATATGGTGGCCACAGACGGAGGGACGGACAAACCAATAACATAAACACAATCTTTTTTTTACAACAGACGTGCTAAAAATGACTCCTGCTGTGAGCAGCCCGGGCCTCTTGAGTGGTTGAGGCCCTGTGGGGCGGGGGATTGTGGTGCTGAAACAGGCTATCGGCCGCAGCATGCGCGAAGGGCATGAAAGTGTGTTGCTGATCTTCCAGCACATGCTGTTGGTAGCGCGCAGCGGCTCCAGACACACTCTATAAGGAGCCTAATATGTCCCATGTGAAGGCTCTTTAAGCCATCACAAAGCCACCACTGCCTTGAACAGAGCCGCCGACCAAGGCTTCCGATTGGTTTTGAACGCTGTCGTTTATGACAACAAATTCGACATCAACCTATTACGCCGTTGTGTAACGTAAGAGTGACGTCACAAACGGAGGGAACTGATCTCTGTAATGTCATGACCTCGTACTTTGTAGAGTCAAAGGTCAGACATAGCAGCGGGATCCATTCAATTGCCCTGATGCGTCATAACTTACGAAAAAATGGTTCGATTTCGATGAAATTTTAGTATGTGGTAGGGAACCATCTGGAGACGAACTCTATTTAAAATGGGCGAAATGGGGTCAAAGGTCAGAGCATAGGAGCGAATCCATTCCATTTCCCTTATGCGTCATAACTTGCATAAAAATGATTCGATTTCGGTGACATTTTAGTATGTGGTAGGGGACCACCTGGGCACGAACCGTATTACAAATCGGAGAAATCGGGTCAAAGGTCATGACATAGGAGTGGGAAACATTCCATCGCCCTTATGCGTCATAACTTAGGTAAAAATGATTCGATTGCAACAAAATTGTATCATGTTGTTCCGGAAGTATACTTAACTGGTTCTGTTGAATATAATCGAAATGGGGTCAAAGGTAAGGACATAGGAGCGAGACTTATTCTACAGCCATTATCCTCATAACTTGAGTAATGATTTCTGGTATGTTGGAAAGCGTATCATAATCAATGTATTGCACGATTTTACTAACTTGATCTGGTTTAACTTCAAGAAACTCTTGTATTTTGGAAACCAACGCAAAAGAAGAGATAATTATCATGTACTGATGAAATTGAACGAAGAAATAGATGTTGCCATGAAACTTTAAGTTCTGTGGTAGTACGGGGGGGGGGGGGGGTAATGACCTCTAACTATGAGCAACTCTAAGGGCTTGGTTTCGCGAAGGGGGACAGAGAGAGCCAACGCCATCGGATAAACCCACCAACCATGCTTCACCAGAGATTCAAACCTGAGCCCATCTCATACGACTTGTCAAAAACCTGCACCTCTAACCACCCAGCCATCGGCGCGGCTCTCTGGTAGTTAAAAGGTGTACCAAGTCGGTAAGAAAATGCACTATATAGAGTGATTCAATACTTCGTGTTTTACGAGAGAAACAAAAAATGAAGAGAAAAATGCAGTGATATTTGTGACAGATTGTTTGCTACAGAGAATATCATTCAAAAGTTTTTTAATGCAGAACAGCTCTGTATTTTGGCCGAGAGAGATACAAGGTGGAACAAAAAATACACTCGGAAAGTTCCTTTAGATATGCTTTTTGTGATGTACCCACCTCCGAAGTGATATATCGGAGCTGTTGTAGCAGAACAGATCAGATCATATGTAGAAGATTTTAGGAAGGGAGTGTCTGACCCAAAGTCTCAAACAACCCTTAGAAATAAGATGCTACTAGATTTGGGCTAGAGTGCCCGATAGGAAAGAACACAGAAGCGAGGGAGAAAAAAGGGGGAGGAAGACGCCCTTATTTATTACGGGGGGGGGGGCAGTACCCGGGGTCGGCCGGCCTCATGTGCCCATCCGACGCACGGCGGATATTTTGTGGCTCGAGCGTTCAAACCTATCTGGGAACGAAGCTGAAGTTCTTCCGTGGCAGTCACGAACGTTGACCACTAGGCCACCCGCGGCCCGAGCAGTTGTAGCGATAAGCTACTTCGGTGCAGTTCAATCGGTAGAATAGTCAACTCCGGATAAGGTAGATGTGGGTTCGCAAAAAAAAAGGGAGTTTATTTTCACAATGGCGCCCGAATGTAACAATGAATCTTTTGACCGTGAGGTTGATAAAAAAATGTGCGATGTGTGACGTATATTCTAATATAATTTTCATTTTTAGTTCCTTTTCCTATGTAAATTTGAGTTTGTTCTCCTTTATACTTCCAAACTTAACGTGATATCTTCTTTCTCTCTCACGAGAATGAAGTTGGCAACATATTTGAGGTCAGAGTGAAAGTGACGTATGAATGTGATAAGAACGATGGATAAAAAGGACGATACAACAGTTGCTCAGGTGGATGTGTGTGTGTAGAAGTTCGATCGCTAAGCTAAAAGTGAAGTTTACCTGTTGTGTTATATGTTGGATCTACTTAAAGGCTGCTGGACCAATAAAAAGTTATCGTAAGTTGACTTCTGTTTATGTTTCGTCTGGCCGTAAAAGCTTAATTAGGAACTATTGCATCGTATTCTTATTTAGTTCAACACTCCTTAGTCATGGTTTTAGACATAGCGTAACGCCAATCTTGCTCACGAAAAAGGCTTACGTTATAGATGATTCTTCCACACGTCGTCTGGAAATAATGAGAATTTCTTCTACAGCGAGCTATTTCAAGCATGGTGTGTTGGCTGACTCGTCTAGGCGCTTTCTCAAGAGGGGATATATGTGACGTATATAGCTTAGAGGTGGAGCCCGACGTCCCGATGGCGCAGTGGTCAGAGCATTGGCTTCTGGCCATTTATCTGAGGTGGGTCCGGGTTCAAATTCCGGTGAGACATGGATTTTTTTGTTTGCCTTACGGCTCTGATTCTCTCCCTTCCCTGGAACCTGTGGTCCTAAATTAGGGACGGGTGACTACTTTTTGCCCATCGTGTAGCCCACGGTGGGCGTTAAAACCCCAACAAAAAAAACAAAAAAAGTTTAATCGTGAGATTACGACGTCGGTAATAATCCTTCCGTATAGGTTCACCCACGGAAACCTTGTTGTGTTATATGTTGTCTTCGGACTGGCGCTCGGAGCGACCTTGCGGCCGCTCCGAGCGCCAGTCCGAAGACCTCGCTGAATCATTCGATCGGCAGTAGCAACGGGCGGTGTGCACATTTCCAACATTAAAAATGCGCATGTCAAGACCGCAAAGTTGCAGCGATAAGCTTCGTTGGTATAGTTTAGTCGGTACACTGTTAAAAATTTTGTAGTAGGTTGCACTAAAAGGTGGTGCTGCACCAGTGGCGTAGCCAGAAATTTTTTAAGGGGGGGGGGAGGGGTGTCCGTGGGTTTGGTTCATTGGTGAAAGCGTCGTATATACATATACAGTATATCGCTTTAAATTCGTGCTCAGTCTCCCTTCAAGGGAGGTCAAGAGAGGGGTGTTCAAAGCCACTGTGCTGCACCACTTTTTGAGGAAAGGGAAAACATTGTGTGAGCATGAAACATATATAGAGCAGTCGACACAGGCGAAGGCAAATGTAGGTACCGACAGAAAATAAAGGGTTTATTTTCACAATATGCAACAATTCCTTTAACAGAAAAAAATAGTAACGACAAAAATTCTGTTACGTGTAAAACAGGGAAATATCAAGTAGCTGAGCAAAATGCAACGCTTCCCCCCCCCCCCACACACGTGTATGTAGTGAGCAGTTCCATATTTTAGAACAAAAATATCTCGTCGATGAGATAAATGGGTTATAAAAATTCCTTCTTATTTCAAAAGCATTTAAGCGTGTTACAAGAATTATTGCATCCATCCGTTTCGAGCGTGGGTGTTCAACACTGCTGCCACCAGAGGTCAAAGGATTCTGCTGTACAAATGTCGCGCTATTGGTCGTCGAAATTTTTCTATCGGACAACTAGGCGTCGTTTATACGGTATCCGAGGTCGCGGATAAAGGGTGTGACTTACTTAATTGGCTTCTCGCTTTCTTCTCTTCTCAAAGGACCTTTATGTCTTCCTTGAATCAGTAGTAATACTTTTTATTGTTCCTTTTCTTTGATTTTTTTTATTCCGCTTTCTTTCTTTTCACTTCTGCTTATTTGCCTCTACACCTTCGCTAGGAAACCATTCAGCCGTGATTACCACTCTATGTACAAGTAAAAGCATTTCTTTGAAAGTGCTCAGTTTCCTTCACAAAGACGTCATTCCTAGTGGCAAATTATATAACACCACCTCAAAATTCTGCTTTGAAAAATTATGCCACCACGAAAATTATTAATCAAATTATAGCATTACACACGTAATTTCATTCCGGAATTTTCAATTTCGAGCGAAAATTTAAAAAGCAAAAAAACATCAAAAAAAAAAAAAAAGCAGCTCTTATCAATTGTGACAAATACGTATGGTTTAATTTTCATTTAACTTTTCTTTTGGGTTCCTGTGTAATGCAAATTCGGTTTCTCCTTGTCAAATATTCTTCTAACTTAAGTCCACAGATTCTCTCTCAATGAATTTGAAATTGGCAACACCTGAGAGCAGGTCAAAATGCAATATACATAAACTGGAGAGATAAGAGCTTGTGTGTAAAATGCTCGGCGTGCAATGTTTGAAAGACTGCGATAGAAGAGCGACTTATGTATGAGTAGACTGGATTATGTGCACTAAAACAGCAAAATATGCATACAAATATGCACTTTAAATACATGAAACATTCATTAATATTTTTTGTTAATATTATGCTTGTACTGAAGCACTGTCCCTAATTTTCATTTTTTGTCGCAGTGTGAAGGTCGGTTTATATATACATGCTGATCGATTTGATACCTTTTCTCGCAAGTGATATTTTCTTCACAAATCGCACAATATGCAATTTTTGCATCAGTTGTTAAATCATGTAGTCGTAAAACCGTGCTTTGATTAAAACTTCCTAAGCTGGTTTAATTTTAGGCACTTTAGCCGCTACCTCGTATTGCCAAAACTACATTTTCTGAAATACTCAATTATTCACAGATCAAACATACCGGACGTATCCATAGACCTATAATGTTGGTTTGACATTAGAGATGTGTCATTCGCAAAGAACGAATCATCCAACTGAGTCATTGGCGAACGAATCTTTTCTGAAAAGAATCAATTCCGCAAAAGAACCGATTCCCGGAATGAATCAGGAAGAATTATGTTTCACAAGACCTCAAAATTTCACCACGGTGTCTCGTTGAGGTTCATGATCTGATCAGAAAATCTTACCTTATTCAGAAGTGTGCAAATGCAATGAATTACACGAACGTTTCGAAATAAACTTACATGAAAACCGAGGAGCAAATTTTCAGTAAGAATTAAAAGCAAATTTAAACTTATAAATCGTCCACTAAACCGGTAACTATCAACGAACGGAAGGATACGACTCAGAATCCATTCCCTAGACACAAATCCTTCTCTAAGCCGGAAGAATCACCGACCGAAACGAAAAAAAGGATCAAACTCGGAATCCATTCCTTAGACACAAATCGTTCTCCAAACCGGATGTACCACAGGACAAAAAGAACGAGAGGATCCGACTCAGAATCCATTCCCTACACACAAATCGTTTTCTAAACTGGAAGTATCACCGAGCAAAAAGAACAAGAGGATCCGACTCGGAATCCATTCCCTAGACACAAATCGTTATCTAAACCGGATGTACCACAGGACAAAAAGAACGAGAGGATCCGACTCAGAATCCATTCCCTACACACAAATCGTCCTCTAAGCCGGAAGAATCACTGAACGAAAAGAACGAGAGGATCCGACTCTGAATCCATTCCCTAGACACAAATCGTTTTCTACACTGGAAGTATCACCGAGCGAAAAGAACAAGAGGATCCGACTCGGAATCCATTCCTTAGACACAAATCGTTCTCTAAGCCGGAAGAAACACCGATCGAAAAGAACGAGAGGATCCGACTCTGAATCCATTCCCTACACACAAATCGTTTTCTAAACCGGAAGAATAACCGACGGAAACGAACGAATTGGTTCCAAAGAATCTTTTTAGTGAGTCGAATCGAAAGAATTCGTTTGCCAATCTTTATTTGACATAGCTAACTTTGCTATGACGTGTTGCTAACTTTCATACTGTATTTGCCTTCAAGAGTTATTCTGCGGAAAATGTTATACCTTTAATGTCAGTTGCATATAATTTATTGTTACACATGTTTAGTTGTTTTAATTCAGTATGAATGTATTTATTGCACTTTTCTGATTGCTCAATAAACTAGGTTTGGGTTGTTATCCACACCTATCTTGTTTTATCACCAATGTTTCTATAAGGACAGGAGTCAAACACTCGTTCCTAAAATCCTCCACAGTGGAGACGTCAGCAATTCAGAACTGGGGTGGACTATTAGGGGAAGGGGAGGGGAATTGTTCGGGGTACAACAATTTTTGAAATGCCTGTCAGAAATTTTATCAACAAATTTCGCTCATTGGATTTTACCGTACGCTGATGATATTACAAAAAAATTAAAAAACAAAAAATAAAGAAGAAAAGAAAGAAAAAGCGTTTATACAGGTACATACTATACGTATTATTTATTTAGTGTATCCATGGATACGAAACTCAATGGCCTTTAATAAGTTACTATTTTTAGCGATTTTCCTTATGCGTCGTTTTTTTTAAAAACATTTGTTGTCATGAGGATGTTTATGAATTTTAGTTAGCAACCTGAGAAGAAATCTCTCTCTCATCTTTTGAAACAATAATTACGAAAATGATGTTTTTTTGTCTTTCCAGTACTCTCTTAGACATTGACTTACGGGAAATCCTCTGTTTTACAAAATAGTTAAACATTAATTTTTACAGAAAATTCATTTTGTATAAAACAAATCTTCGTGATTTAGAAAAATTCACATGCGTTTATGCAAGTTCGCCCAAAATCTTAGACGGTTTAGCTCGACATGTTATAATGAATTAGCTTTATTTTCTCTCCGCTAAGCTAATTAATATGAATGATTCTCTTCCTACCAGCTAGCTAATGAAATACTTGAACTAAGCTTCAAAATAGTGACTTCAAAAGGGTGTTACTAGTTAATTACGAACGTAAACAAAGTCTTAACGCTGGTTATTTATGGTAAGAAAACTAATGTTATAAACCTAACAGCCAGACAGAGGTCTGACAAAAACTATGAATTGAGAAAGACTAACTTACGGTAACTTCTTTATTATAAGACTCTTGGTCATCTAAAGCACACACACAACTTGTTTTACAATAATGAAGAATCTCTCCTCATAACAACACAATCTCTCCTCGTATTACAAACGCTCTCCGTAAACAACAACGCTCTCTCATAACAACAACAAAAGCTCTCCCTAAGTCTCGATGAACGCGCCTATATACTAGCTACCACCACGTCATGACTTACACTCATTGCCAGATCTCATTCAGCGGGTGAAATAATTTTTCGTTCAGTAAGAAGATAATTTACATAGTAAAATAAAATAACCAGAGATAGTAAAATCAAAAGGAAAGTGAATATAGAGTATACGTTACATCATCACCCCCTTAATTTGTTTCTTTTTTTTTTTCTTTTTTTTTTTTCCGAAAAACCTATCAATTTTGGAGTGTAAGTCTTACATTTCGTTGAATGACGTTTCTCGACCTCTTTTTTTGTTTTGTTGTTTGGTGGTAGCCGTATTTACATTATCAAACTTGGCATGACAAATTGAAGAAATCTGTATTCGGCGGTGAAACTTGTATTGTTGAACAAAACAAACCTGCATCGGCATACCTTCCTTTTATTCTGCCTAGCAGGAATCACTTTTTTAATTTAAAATGACGTTCTCATTATGCGGTGAATACATACCAACTGTATCAGCAGCGAAGATTGCCTGGAGCTGCCTAACAGTAACAATTTTATTATTTTAATTTCAAATTACGTTCGCATTATTCGTTGAATACATACCAACTGTATCAGCAGCGAAATTTACCTGGAGCTGCCTAACAGTAACAATTTTATTATTTTACCCCTAAGCACATAGATATATATAAAAAAAGTGGATTAGTAGATGGACATAGAAGAAATATAAAAAAAACACACACATATATACACAAAAAAGAATGCATAGGCCCACACGAAAAAAAGAAATTCTGACACGCCAACTGGTCGTGCAGGAAAAACAACAAACTGAGAAAAGAACCTGTCCACGAGAACTTACTTATCTCGAGGACGCATAAAAAACTCTAGTGCGATAACGTTTTCCAGGCCTAATCGGACTGGTAAAATCAGGTGGCTTGGATCTCTTCAGGGACTTTAAGGGATCTGGAACATCGGTCTGCTGTCGGTCAGGAAATCCCGGCGGCTGACGGGAACGGTCAGGAATGGCGGAAATCCTTCGGTCCGAAACGGCTGAAGTCTGTGGGTCCAGAAATCCCTGCGGCTGAGAAGAACGGTCAGGAACGTCTGAAGTCAGGCGGTCCGGAAATCCTGGCGGCTGATAGGAACGGTCAGGAACGTCAGAAGTCTGGCGGTCCGGAAATCCTTGCGGCTGATAGGAACGGTCAGGAACGTCAGAAGTCCGGCGGTCCGGAAATCCTTGCGGCTGATAGGAACGGGCTCCCCCAGGCTTTTGATATGAAGTCCCTTTGTGTTGGGGCCCGTTGTGTCCTTCCAGTATTCTTTTGGACGGACGTGTCTCCGGCCACATCGTTTGCTTTCGCTTACGCCCGCGTGGCATGAGAGTAGCAGCAGGCATCGGCCCTGTTTGCCCTGAACGTAGGTTCCAGGGGCGAAACCCGGGCGGATGCAAAGATTTCTGCCGTCGTCGCTGTTGCGGCGAAGCAGATTGGGGAGACAAGTCACGTTTGCGCCCAGCCTTTGGTGGTGCTGGACGGTTTGTAACCTGAAATTTAGTGTTCATAACTGACAAGTCAGAAATGTCTGAAGCCTCTGAGTCGCTGCTGTAATTCAGTGGTCGTGCAGGGCGATGTTTAGATTTGCCTATAGGAATACTTTCTGACGAGGTATTCAAAGAAGAAGTAGCCCGCGTTGGTGCAGAGTTATCCGGAAACGGCGCAGCAATAGTCTTGGCAATGGTTGGAGGGAAAGGAACGATACTAGTATTCGAAGAACTCGATTCAAGCCTTGGTCTCATGGGAGAATCAGGTTGCGTGTTTGGAAACCCGTCTTGAGGAGGGGAGGGTGAAGGAAAAATCACTGGAGATTCTTCAAAAATGTTTGTTGGTTCGTCCGAAATTTCTGGCGGTTGATCGTGAGATATAGACTCTTGAGTCTGTGGAACAGAAGGTTGAGTAGGGTTGATTATGAAATCAATATTCCGTTCATGATACTTGCGACACTGATCAACGTGAACGTATTGAAATTGGTTGTCAGGTTTCTCCAGAACAACATTATTTTCAAAGATATTTGCCACCCGATATGGACCTTCGTAACTGGATGCAAATTTCTTCACTAAAGTATGCGAAACAGAAGACTGGAAGTGCGTTTCCACGAGAGTGAGATCTCCAACGACAAGATCTGGTTCCCTACGCCTAGAATTATAATATCTTGCTTGAGCCGCTTGTGCTCCTAGCATTGCAACACGAACTTTTTCTGCCATGACTCGTACTGATTGCGGAGTTGGTCGCTGGTTTAGTTCGTCGATAATCCCCGTTAAATTTTCAAAAGGGGTTTTAATTTTGCGACCCAGAACAAGTTCTGCCGGAGTAATTTTAGTAGACTCGTGGACAGACGAGCGGAGGGCGAACGCAAAAAGCTCCAAATGGTTATCCCATCTTTCATGATGATCCATTACAAAAGTCGCAATCATTTTCACTAGCGTGCGGTTAACGCGTTCCGCAGGATTACTCTGGGGATGATATGGGGAAATGAATTTATGTTTAATGTGTAGTCTCGCACACATTCTTTCAAAAATGTCAGAAATAAATTGAGCACCATTATCCGAAACTACTTTATTAGGTGCACCATATCTAGAAAATACTTCATTAACTAAGACATTACAAATAACTTCTGCCGTAGCGGCTTTAATGGGAAAAACCTCAACCCATTTAGAAAAATTATCAGTTAGTACTAAAACATAACGAGCTTTATTTTTAACAGATAATGGATAAGGTCCCAATAAATCTATTAAAATAATATCAAACACATGAGAACTTGAACTAGATTTCAAGTGACCGGCCGGTCTTACATTACGGTAATTATTAATCTGACACAAGTGACATGATTGAACGTATGCGAGCACACTTTGGTACATGCCAGGCCAATAGGCAACATCCCGCAATTTACAACGGGTCTTGCGAATACCTAAATGGCCTGCAAGAGGCTTGTCATGAAATTCGTTTAAAAGGGCCATTCTAAGGGTTCCCGGAATACATGGGCGAAACTCTGCCCTCGTAGTCCTAGACTTTGCATAATAAAGAAGACCCTCTATTACTTCAAAATGTTGTGACCTTCCAGCCAGAGAAGGATCACTTTGTAGGGGCGAACCCGCAAGCAAAAAATTATAGATATTCCCCAAAATCTGGATCATTTATTAATTCTGCCATTATCTGCTCTCTGGATGTTATATCAGCTATTAGAAGTAAAGGCTGACATCCAGGAGTAGCTTCAGTGGGGATCCCACTAATCGGAACGCGAGATAATGCGTCCGGTAATTGATTCTTATGACCTGGCTGATATGAAATTTTGATATTGCTCTCCTGTAACTTCAGAGCCCACTTCATAAGTCTTTGAGATAGGTGCTTAGCAGAATTCAAATACTGAAGGGCAGAATGATCCGTAATTATGTTAACTGTCAATTCATTAAGATAACATTGAAATTTATTCAGCGCATACACAACAGCAAGACATTCACGTTCCGTAGCTGAATAATTGCGTTCAGCTTTGGCTAAAGTACGATACGCAAAAGCTATTGGATGCCCAGCTTGTGACAAAACGCAACCAAGACCAACTCCGGATGCATCAGTATAAATATCAAATTCCTTAGTATGATCCGGGAAAGCCAACACCGGAGGCTGAGTCAATGCAGACTTCAGTGTTTCGAATGCAGCGTTAGCCTCAAGTGTCCAAATAAACTTCTTGTATTTACGTTTTAAAGCATACAATGGCTCACAGATTGTAGCATAAGCGGGGACGAACTGCTGATACCATCCGGTCATTCCCAGAAAGCGTGATAGTTCTTTTGCTGTTTTAGGCCGAGGAAAGTCAACAATAGGCCTAATTTTTTCATTGTCAGTAAATAAGCCGTGGGGAGTGATTTTCAACCCCAGATATACAATCTCGTCCCTCGCTATCTGGCATTTACTAGGTTTTAACGTCAAGCCAGCATTGTATATAAGTTGGAACACCTGTTTGAGCAGAGAAAGGTGCTCGTCAAAAGTCTCTGATGTGATAATAATGTCATCCAAATAGACATGCACATGGGGACCCAGGACAAGTCTGAGAACCGTATCCATAAGCTTTTGGAAAGTAGCAGGTGCAGAAGCTAGGCCAAAAGGCATACGTAAATATTCATAGGCCCCAAAAGGAGTCACAAAGCCTGTTTTATCGACAGAGTCCGGATGTACTGCTACCTGTCCAGTATCCACTCGCCAAATCCAAGGTTGACATCCATTTGGTTGACGACAGGTCATTTAAAATATGTGACATGACAGGTAGTGGATAATTGATCGTTTTTGTGACTTGGTTGAGCTTGCGGAAATCTGTCACGAAACGAAAGTCATTGGATTGTTTCTTTGGAACCAAAAAGGCAGGAGCAGCCCAGGCGCTTGTGGATTCCCTGATTATGCCCTGCTTAATCATGTCAGCAATTTGACGTTGCATTTCCTGTTTCTTATGTGGAGCACAAGGGTAAGGTTTCGTCGCAATTGGTTTCGAACCATCAGTGTCAATGACATGATAAACCACCTGTGTGAAACCAGGTTGATCCGAAAATAAACCAGGGCTTTCCTGTAAAAGGAGAGAAAGCTGGTTTCGTTGCCTCTCATTCAACTGGTTACTCAATAACAAACTCATTATATCTACAGGAACCGTAGGAATCATTTCGACAGGTTCCGGAAAGGAAATCACATGTTGTACAAAATTCAAAGTTATTTGAAACTTATGTATAAAGTCCATTCCCATTAGACATTTCACAGGTAGCTCGTCTATATAAGCAGGAAAGAATGCGTAAAACGAGCTTTTCCCAGCCCTAAAGATAATGTGACAGTTCCTGAGATATTGAAGATTTCATTATTTGCACCTCGCAAATACTGCGTTGCAGGCTGAACGTGTATTGCAGGAAAATTGTCAGTGCAAAACTTTGTATTGAGGGCTGATATTTCGGAACCAGTGTCGAACTTTGTCTCGACAGTAATATCTTCAATTGTTAAGAATACATCAGGCAACTGAGGAGTTTGAACAGTCACTAATACTGTTTTAGGGTCAGAATGCTTGGTATCAGGAAGCAGGACCGACCCTTGGTCTACTTCCTTTGGAAGTTTAAAGGAATCCTGGTTGGGTTATCATGTGGTCTGAAACCTTGACCCTGCCGGGTATCGGGAAAAGTTTCACGATGAGGAAAACTGCGTGAAACCTGCGTCGGGAACTCCGCGTGTCTGTTGACATTTTCATATCCTTTACGTCTGCCCTCAGCACGGGCAGAAAAATTATCAGTGCCCGGAGCATGATAACGTTCCGAATGCTGCTGAGTGAAACGGGGTCGAGCATACTGTGCAGGTGTACGATATCCCGAAGCTTGTGCAGAAACTCGCTGTTGGTTTGCCACTCTTCTGTGTGGTGGAACGTATGAAGCTTCGGTGTGCACTTGTGCATGCTCGCGCTGAAAGTTAATTCTATTATGCCGCTGAGGGTTTTCGTAATAAGCCTCGCGGGGTGCCCGAGCATGGTGAGATGAACCATGTTTGCCATGTCGCTCTTCATACGTGCGTATGAGGCGAAGGCATTCATGAATTGTGGCAGGGTGTCGAACCTCAAGGAAATCTTGCAAGAATGGGTCGAGCTGCTGCACGAGGGTATCCAACATGTCAACATGACTGGCATGTGGATCCCATAGGTTATATAAGCGTGTAGTCTCCAACGCAAATGCAACAGGGCTATCATTGGGACCCTGCTGACGCGAAAAAAGCTGTTGAGCAAGGCTAGCTCGACTGAGGCCGAAAGGAAAGACCTCCAAGAATTCTGCACGGAAATTCTCATAATGAGAATCCGGGTTCGACACTCTCCACTGCCGATACCAGGTCTTAGCGGTATCCCTCAAGCAAGTGCCGGCGATTTGGACTTTGCAGTCTTCAGGAATATTATATAGATCAAAATGATCTTCCAGATCTTCGAGGAACTTTAAGGACCCCTCCAAACCATTGAAATGAATTGTTCCTGCATGCGGCACGAAATGGGCAAGCATTCTGCTTCGCTGAGAGGATTGAACTCCCTCAGGAACGACCCGCGACTCAGAGTAATAGGAAGCTGGTATATTACGAAATGGTGAAGATTGCCTGGGTACGTGTAGATCATGCATATCAAAGTCAGACCCACAGGCTTCTTGCAAATTGTCATAAAAAACACCATTACCCTTGGAACTTGCCTTGGGGTAGAAAATTGAAGTTGTCTCAGGTAAGGAGGACATGGATAATAATCGTCAGGATCTCGTGTTCGAGAAAAGTTCGGGCGCCAATTATAATGAATTAGCTTTATTTTCTCTCCGCTAAGCTAATTAATATGAATGATTCTCTTCCTACCAGCTAGCTAATGATATACTTGAACTAAGCTTCAAAATAGTGACTTCAAAAGGGTGTTGTTACTAGTTAATTACGAACGTAAACAAAGTCTTAACGCTGGTTATTTATGGTAAGAAAACTAATGTTATAAACCTAACAGCCAGACAGAGGTCTGACAAAAACTATGAATTGAGAAAGACTAACTTACGGTAACTTCTTTATTATAAGACTCTTGGTCATCTAAAGCACACACACAACTTGTTTTACAATAATGAAGAATCTCTCCTCATAACAACACAATCTCTCCTCGTATTACAAACGCTCTCCGTAAACAACAACGCTCTCTCATAACAACAACAAAAGCTCTCCCTAAGTCTCGATGAACGCGCCTATATACTAGCTACCACCACGTCATGACTTACACTCATTGCCAGATCTCATTCAGCGGGTGAAATAATATTTCGTTCAGTAAGAAGATAATTTACATAGTAAAATAAAATAACCAGAGATAGTAAAATCAAAAGGAAAGTGAATATAGAGTATACGTTACAATGTGTTCTAACTGCATAAATACATATACAGTAGAACGTCGTTTATACGTTTCTCACTTATACGTTTTTCTCATTTATACATAAAATGTCGCCCATCCAAAAAATTCTGAATCGCCCTTAATGTAATGTTTCCCTGCTTCTTTTATACGTTTTTCTCAATTATACTTTAATTCTACTTGGTCCCTTGAAAAGTGTATAAGTGGCGATTCGGAATTTTATTTTTGTGTGTGTTCGAGTCACATTATTGTGACCACCTCCTGCTTTTGACGTCAACAGCGCATAGCTAATGAAAGAAAGCGCGTGTCGTGAGCTAGCTTGGAGGGTACAGAAGGATCGCTGTAGGCATTCTGAAAACATATCCCTCGTTGCTGTCATGGATAAAAGGGGCGATTTATCAAATTTGCAAAAACATATGATTATCGGCTTTTGGGCCAAGGGTGGCAATATTTCTGAAACAGCGCCGTTTGTGAACTGTTCGCGTCCTGCTGTGGTTAAAGTGTATCGTGATTGGAGAAATGGCACCATTGCGAATAAGCGAGTGGAAGTTGTGGAGCACCACGTGCCAATGACGTTAGACGTGAACGTCTGCTGCGAAGGTGCATGAGTCCAACCGACACGCTACTGTGGAGCAACTCACTGGCCGAATGAACCAAGGGGCTACCGGAAGTGTGACTAAAACGGCAGTTCAGCGAACCCTGCTGTGTATGGGGCCCCTACGCAGACGGGTGGTCACTGCACCTATGTTAACGAAGGTGCATCGGCAGAAAAGGCTTACATTTGCATGACAGTATCGGAATTGGACCTACGCTGATTGGCAAAGGATTGTTTTCTCCAATGAGTCACGTTTTCTGCTTCATCGAAAGGATAGACGTTGGCGTATAAGGCGAGAAACTTCGGAGAACAAACACTCTTCAACCCTTGCTGGAAGAACACAATCTGGTGGGAGCAACGTTATGGTCTGGGGAATGTTTTCGTGGTCTTCTCTGGGTCCACACATACCTGTGGAAGGCACTATGGACCGATTTTGTTATGAATCCATCTTTGCAGATCACGTACACCTATACATGATGATTGTCTTCCCTGGGGCGGATGGGATCTTTCAGAACGACAATGCGACGTGTCACACAGCTAGAAATGTCCTAGAGTGGTTGGAAGACACGATGAAGACTTCAAAGTACTTCCCTGGCCCCCTAATTCCCCAGACTTAAACCCAATTGAGCATCTGTGGGACCACCTCGATCGTGTTGTTCGCTCTATGGACCCTCCAGCAGCTGTCAGATGCAATGTAGTCAGCACGACTCCACATACAAGTGGACAGCTTACAGCACCTTAATGAATCACTCCCAGCCCGTCTACCTGCTGTCCGCGCTGCACACGGCGGGAACTGGTCACAATAATGTGACTCGACCGTGTATTTGTATACGTATATACAGTATATATACACACACAAGGGTTGGACAGAATAATGTGAACACTTAGGAAAAGAAGGTGTTACGCACCTAATATAGGGTGTAGGACCACCTTTGGCATTCAAAACCGCCTGAATCCTCCTTGGAATGGACGTATATAAATCCTGGATGGTGGTTAGTGGGATGTTACAACATTCTTCATACAGAAATTGCTCCAGGTGCTTGAGAGAAGCAGGAGGAGGATAGCGGCATCTCACTCTGTTTTCCAATACAGACCACAGTGGCTCGATGATGTTTAAGTCTGGTGATTGGGAAGGCTAAGGAAGGCGAGAAAGTTCGTCCTCATGTTCCTCAAACCATGATTGGACATTCCGAGCTCTGTGAATTGGAACGTTATCATCTTGATAGATGCCATCCTCTGCAGGAAACAGTACTCATTGGAAGGACTTAGTCGGCCAAAATGGTTTCATACGCTCTGCCAGTCATCCGTCCTTTCAAGGTGGCCAGGATACCTGCTGAAACTCACGACATAACCGCCCAGAGCATGACAGAACTACTACCATGCTTCATTGTTGGGAGCAGACCGTTTGAATTGTACGCTTCTGACGGTATTCTTCACTCGTAAACACCTCCTATGGTGGGGAATAATATGAATGTGTATTCATCCGACCACATTACACTCTTCCATTCATCAGCAGACCACGTTGTACGCTCCAGGTATACAGCGTTGTTGTGCATTCACCTGGGTAACCAGAGGTTTTGCAGTAGCAGCTCTGCCATGAACATCTCGTTTATGCAGTTCCATGCGCACTGTTTTCGTTGATACTGGGGTTTGGACTTGGAGATTGAGCTCCGCGCTAATTTTTTGGCTTCGTGGTTTTCTTATTACGGGTAACAATCCTCTTTAATGCTCTCCTGTCTCTATCAGTCAGGGTCGTTTTCCGGCCGCTCTTGTGTTTTGTAGACGAGGTTTTGCCACGAACACGGTATGCTGTCATGAAGCTAGACACAGCAGCCCTCGATACCGCCCATACAACTGTTGTCACGGAGGTACCAACTAGCCGGCCACCAGCAATTAGCCCTGTTTCGAAATCCGTTAGGTCGCACATTTCGTCGTCACCCTGAAAGAAATTTTGCAACAAATACACTGGTGTGCAAAAATTAAGGACGAAGAGGAAAAATTAGCATAACAGCGGAACGAACCGAAAGACCACTCAGGAGATAGACTATGGTCCGGTACGGTAGGGCATGAGCATATATGCAACATTACGTTGGAGGGGGGGGTCGGAAGGGTATAAAGCACACGGGCGGTGTACGCTCAGCAATTCTGTGAAAGCTATTGCACGGTGTACATCGGTTTGAACCACGTCGAGTTGCTGCCACCGTGTGATATGGCCAACAGGCAATCCAGTAGACGACATCTGGATGACTTTACCAGAGGTCGCGTCATTGGGAAGTTGGAAGAAGGTCGAAGTGTGACTAGCGCGGCCGAGGAGTTCAGAATCGCTCACAGCATCATTTCACGAGCTTCAAGAGCATTTCAAACGACAGGAACAGCTGCCCGAGAGTTTAGCAGTGGTCGTCCACGAGCAACCACGGCGGCGGAAGACCGGTATATTGTCCTACAGACGAGAAGAGACAGACGGTAGACAGCGGGAGAAATCGCAAGGCACATGCAACAAACAACTGGACGTCCGTTATCGCGTTTTACCGTGGCCACGAGGCTGCACAAGGGTGGTCTATTTGCACGACGAGCAGTACGGTGTGTGCCATTAACGCTGCTCATTGGAGACGGCTCATCGGTGGTGCCAGGAACACAAGAACTGGACACATCAGCAATGGGGTCGAGTTCTCTTTACGGATGAGAGCCGATTAAGTCTGACGAGCGATTCTGGACGTATACACATCTGGAGAGAGCAGGGAACACGCAATCACACCTCCAACATCATCGAAAGGGACAGGTTTGGAGGTGGCGGAGTTCTCGTTTGGGGCGGTATCATTCTTGGTAGCCGTACTGACCTCCACATCTTCCAAGGAGGTTCAGTCACTGGTGTCCGCTATTGTACCGAGGTTCTCCTGCCTCACGTGCGTCTGTTTAGAGGTGCTGTGGGTCCTGAGTTCCTGTTCATGGACAACAACGCTACACCTCATCGTACAGTGGCTGTCGCAGAGCTGTTGGAGAGTGAAGATATTAAACGCATGGATTGGACCCGCAAGGTCCTCGGACCTAAATCTAATCGAACACGTGTGGGACCTTCTCGGAAGACGCTTGGAAGCACGTCACCAGCCGCCAGCAACGATTCCGCAGCTGCGATTGGCGCTACAAGAGGAATGGGCCGCGATGCCTCAACAGCTCCTTGACAACCTCGTCGTCAACATGGACAGACGTTGTAAATCCTGCAACGCAGTCAGGGGTCATCACATCCCTTACTAAAGACTGGATTTTTTTTTTTGGCAGCCGCCAGCCACATGGACGTTTCTGTCTTCTGTCCAGTTGTGCTCGAAGCCACCTTTTCAATAAAGTGCCTTTGTATCCTTTGGATTCCTTGTTTGGACGGTTTTGCTCACTTGTCCCATATTCTTACATCTTGGGGATCTTATGGTATGATTTGAGTCAATGTAGAGCTTTTCTGTACGACTTTACATTCGAAAAACCGTCTCGTCCTTAATTTTTGCACGCCAGTGTACTTTAAATGCACTTAAACATGACATTGAGGTTGTGACGTACCTGCCAGCAGGACGCACACGACATAAAGGCAGATAGTAGTCAGAACAAACGTCCGCGTAGCTCAATTGATAGAGCAACTTATTCCGGAATGAGGGGACCCGGGTTCGAATCCTGGCGCGGATAAAAATGACGGAGAAATTTACTTCGTTATAATGGCGCCCGAACTATCCGGATGACCCGACCGTTCAAAATCTCGCATTGGTGTGATGTTCTTTCCACACCGCGAGATAGGAAAAATCAGAGAATCTCTTCTTCCAGCGCTTCGAAAAAAAAAAAAAATGTGTGACGTTGCTTTCCACGCACCAGATTGACTAGGAGTTCTCAAGTGCACGTTCTACAGTGGATGGCTGCCTGCAACGATTCATGGTCACGGCTGACCCGTGGACCATGCCCCCGGCTCTCTTTCGGGGGGGGGCGGGAGATGTGACGTACCTGCCAGCAGGACGCACACGACATAAAGGCAGATAGTAGTCAGAACAAACGTCCGCGTAGCTCAAGTGGTAGAGCAACTTATTCCGGAATGAGGGGACCCGGGTTCGAATCCTGGCGCGGATAAAAATGACGGAGAAATTTACTTCGTTATAAGGTTCTAAACAAAGCTGTTGCAACGAAAAAGTGGTGGATACCTTTGCGTATTTCGAGCTGCATTAAAACTCGTGTCTGTGAGCGTGGTGTTCACATTATGCTGTCCAACCTCTGTATATATAAATATTTACATTGCAAAGTGTCTTTCAAGCATTGAACTGGGAGAACATGGGGATAAAAATTAATGGAGATTATTTAACTCACCTTCGTTTAACTTATGACGTAATCATTATTGCAACTACTGCTTCAGACCTGCAGAGTATTATCCAGGAATTTGCTGACAAGAGTAAAGGAGATGGATTAAAAATGAACTTTCAGAAAACAAATCTTATTTACAATGCTTTTGCAAGAAAGGAAGATTTCGCGATTGATGGAGAAAATCTGGAGGTAACCGATACCTTTATTTACCTTGGAAAAGAGATATCAAGTAAGGGTCGCATTAATGAAGAAATTAATCGGCGTATAAAACTTGACTGGAGAGCTTTTAGAAGAAATAGTACAGTTTTCGAGAGCAATATTCCATTATGTCTTAAAAGAAAATTATTTAATCAATGCATCGTTTCAGTTCTTACATATGGACCAGAGATACGGACCTTAACTAAAAAAACCATACAACGGAAAGAAGCGTGGAGAGATACATGCTTGGTGTAATCAGGAAAGGTAAGAAGAGGAACACGTGGATAAGGAAACTGACAAGATTGGAAAACATCGTGATGAGAGTAAAATTCCTGAAATGGCAATGGGCTGGACATGTTACCAGAAGAACGGACCACCGGTGAAAACCGAAATGTTAGACTAGATACCAAGGGACAAAAAAAAAAAAAAAGACCCAGAAGAAGACCACTTGGGAGATGAACAGATGAAATTCGAAACATGCAGGAGTAACACGGAGGAGACTGGTTCAAGACAGACAGTTCTGAAAGGAACTTGGGGGAGACCTTTTTCCAACAGGGGATAGATAAAGGTTGATGATAATGATACATTTATTTAATTTTGGAGGATGGGGGTTGCAGGGGAGAGCTAACCATGATTTGTCGCGCCTGACCACGATTACGTGTTAAACTTTAGCTGTAGGTCATTCAGTTCTAACTTGTATTTGAACTGCCACTGTTTTGGTTTTTTTTTTTTTCGTTTGGGAGTTTAACGACCATCATGAACAACTCTATGGGTTATAAGGAGTCGCCCGTCCCTAATTTAGTGTTATTCGTTCCAGGGAAGAGAGAAAGGAAGCGGCTTTAGGCAAACACACCACAGATGCCTCATCTGGACTTGACTCTATCCCACTCTGAAGATCGGTCAGAAGCATACAGCCGCTTGGACCATTGTGCCACCGGGGTGGTTATATTGCTAGTTAAAAAATTTTACTGCAAGGGAGCCGCTGACAGCCAAGTGGTCAACGTTCGTGAGTGCCACGGAGAAGCCTCAGGATCGATCCACTAAATACCCACTGTGCGTCCGATGGGCAGGTTAAGCCGTAAAGCCTCGGGTACTGGCTATCACAGCTGAGACGGGCTAAGCCCGAAGCAGAGCCCGGGCCCGAATCGGGCTCAGGCTATAGAATATTTACTGCGGTTCGGGCTCGGACTGGCACCGAGTCTTAGTGAGAACGAGAGATTTTTTTTTTAATATTAATGTGATTTTATATGATTTAGCAAATGAGACACTTTATAATTTGTAAATGGAATTCTTCGGCAACTGGTTCTGATTATGGAACGGGCATTCGAGATTGATTTTTATTCCGGGCTTGGGTAGAAAATGCCATAAGCCGCGCATTAGTGTGTTTCTTCAGAGAAGAAAAAGGTTTTCAAGAACAATAGATATTGGATAATTGATAGCTTGCCGATGATAATTTACCCCCTATCTCCATGCAGTAGCTTCCTGCTAATTCTACTAAGCAACGTACATATTTCAGCGCATTATGGCGCGATAATATTGGCATTATTTGAACAACATACCATTGAAACACTGCCGGATCATTTTGGATGCCCGAACGCCCGAAGCACTTCAGGTGGAAGCAAAAGGTCAAAGCAAATCGTACCGTTACCCTATACAAATAGGTAGAAGTCCCTTCCCCACTCCCGTTTGAGAAATACATTGTCTAACTGCAGGAGGAGGAGGAGATAGTGGAAGTGTGGAAAAGGAGATGTTTTTATTAATGGCTGAACAGGTTGGCAAGTTTTCGAGCTCGTTCGGGCCCGCGTTCTATCTTACAATATAAAATTTGGACTCGGGTGGGCGATGGCTGATATATCACGGGCTCGGGATCCGAAAATTGAGCCCGAACTCAGCTCTGCTGGTTATCCCCCTTCCGGTTATAAATAACGGCGTCTTTCTCCCTTTTTCTATATACCTCGCTTCCGTGTGACTTTCCTGTCGGGCACTCTAGCCCAAATCTCCTAGCTTCCTATTTCTAAGGGTTGTTTAAGACCTGGGGTCAGACAATCCCTTCCTAAAGTCCTCTACCTAAATCTCAGTTGCAAGTAATCAATTGTATTTACCATTCGAAATATGGATATTTTCGCTATTTAACTGAGTTCGGTTTTCGGTAAGGCACCCTTATGCAGTCTGCATTCTGATCTTCGTACCACTGCAATCGCTGACTCTATCAGTCTCAAATTCCGGATTGATTTCCAGGATTCTCTCAGCCCAACACAACTGATAGACAGCATTAGGCCTAACCTCTGAATAACGACAGACAGTTAACCTCTGAATAACGATAGACAGTTCACAAATGAATAACGATAGACAGTTAACCTCTGAATAACGATAGACAGTTCAGGCCTAACCTCTGAATAACGATAGACAGTTCAGGCCTAACCTCTGAATAACGATAGACAGTTCAGGCCTAACCTCTGAATAACGATAGACAGTTCAGTCCTAACCTCTGAATAACGATAGACAGTTCACAACTGAATAACGATAGACAGTTCACAACTGAATAACGATAGACAGTTCACAACTGAATAACGATAGACAGTTAACCTCTGAATAACGATAGACAGAATAACGACAGACAGAATAACGACAGACAGTTCAGGCCTAACCTCTGAATAACGATAGACAGTTAACCTCTGAATAACGATAGACAGTTCAGGCCTAACCTCTGAATAACGGCCATCTTCCAGAAACGGTAGTTTCTTTCCGGTTCGAGTGATGACCATTATTCAGAGGTTCCACTGTATTTAGCTAAAATTTTATTTATGTTTTATTCATTTTCATAAAGCATCGCATTAATATATTCATTAATATGTCCAATAAGTTCTAAGACTGACATACATTTTTTTTTTCAAAAAGGCACTTTTATTTTCCTCATAGTCTCACTTGACTTGGATATACTTGTTGTACCGATCATAGAACTGGCGAATCCCCGCTGCGAAAAACGTTTTATCTTTCCCCTCAAACCAACACTTCGGTGCCCCCTTCAATTTACAACCATCGGCAAACCGCCTACCCCGCTTTTTTTTCAGATTTTTGAGAAATCACTATAGGGGCGAAATCAGGTAAGTATGGTTGGTTGGGAAACAATTGGAAGCTACATTCTGTCACAGCCTGCATGGTAAGACCGGTGTGCCGCCCGGGTGGCGCAGTCGTCTAAGGCGCTGGCCTCTGATCACTCGTCCGTAAGGGATCCGGGTTCGAATCCCGGTCAGGCATGGATGTTGTGTTTGTCTTACGGCACTGGCTCTCTCCCTTCCCTGGAACCAATGACCCTAAATTAGGGACGGGCGACTGCTTATAGCCCATTGAGTTGCTCACGGTGGTCGTTAAACCTCCAATCAAAAAAAAAAAAAAAAAAAAATAAGACCGGTGTTGCGGATTGTAGCATTGTCCCGGAGAAGCAAAACATCCCGTCGCAATTTTTCTCGCCATTTACTCTTGATGGTTTCACACAATTGTCGCAATAGCGCAGCATGATAGGTAGCATAGTCCTTTTATGAGGCAAGTAATCAATTAATAGAAACCTCTGAGTCTCAAAAAATGGTGGCCATAATCTTCCTTGCAGATGATTGCGTTTTGATTTTTGGTGGTAGTGATTCATGATGTTTCCACTGCATGCTATCTTGTTTAGTATCAGGATCCCAATGGTGAAGCCCTGTCTCATCTCCAGTCACAGCGCAGAAATAGAAGTCATCTGGACCGCGGTTAATGTGATCAAGTTGAACTCAAACTGTTAGGAATAAACCGAACGCGATTAGCGACAGGCGCCAAGCAACGTGCCACGTTCCGAAAACACGAGGTTGTGACGTCAGATAGCTGAACCTACGTAAGACAGCAGAACTTTTGTTATAGTTGTTGTAGTTGTGAGTCGAATGCATAAAGATAGTCTTTAATCTATGACTACGTGTATGCCGTCACTATCGAATGGTTTAGTAGTTGAAGTCAAGTTTAAAATGGATTCAAATATATACATAATAATCTACGAGTTTATTTAATAAAAACGCCATTTTAATAAGGTGAGTAATTTTTTTGAATCTTGTTGTTTACGTTCTGTCCAGAAATTCTGCGCTGGCCCTCGTTACCGAAGGATGACTTTCCTAACATATGCAAGATATTTACGATTATGAGACTGATGAACTGATTTTTGAATGAAACTAAGATAAAGAAACAAGAAACAAAAAGGGCTACTCAACTAAGTATAGCAAAGTTAAATTCAAATAATTATTCGTCCTGGAAATTCAAGATGCAAATGTTCGTAATTAAAGAAAATCTCTGAGATTTGATCTCAGAAGAACTACCAGAAGTTAAAGATGATATATGGATAAAAAGAGACTGTGTTTGCAAAGCTAATATATGTCTGTTAATAGAAGACGATCAAATCGCGCATGTTATAAATTGCACTTATTCCAAAGATAAATGGCTCGCATTGAAAAGCCTATACGAAAGAGAAAGTTTAACGAGTAAACTTTATTTGTTACGTAAATTATACAGTTTCCGTTTTAACGAAACTAGCAGCACTATGCAAGAGCATATTAATCGTTTTGGGGAAGTCGTAACAAAGCTGAAGTCAATCGGCGAAAAGGTTGATGACTCACACCTGGCAGCTATGTTATTGTGTAGCCTCCCCACTAGTTATGACACATTGGTTACTGCTTTGGAAGCAAGGCCTGACACAGATCTAACGCTAGAATTTGTGAATAATAAATTAGTTGATGAATACAATAGAAGACGAGGAAGTTCGAAGACATACGCACAAAATGCGAAAACAGTGCCTGCATTTAAATCTGTTGATAGAGCACGTAATGAAGGTAAATATTGCACACATTGTCGTAAAAGAAGTACTATTAGTGAATGCTGGTATTACAAAGAAAGAAATAAAGGTAAAACTGAGAAAATAAAAATGGCGGCAGAAACGTACAAATGCAAAATCACAGAGCTAAATTTGCAACTAAAGAAAAAATTGCTGAATTCAATATATTGGAACCAAATATCAACCGTTTGTACAGAGCGAAAGACGGGGTGAATAGCACTTTATCGTGCACACATTGGTCCATAGATTCAGCAGCAACTGCACACATGACTAAAAACAAAAGTTTTTTTCTGTCATTTGGAACCCCATTCAAAAGAAAACATAACAACTGCAGATGGAAGAAAAATAAAATCTCTAGGCGTAGGCCAAAGTTATCTCAACTGCAAAACTGATACTGAAATTAATAGAATTAAAGTTAAGGACGTTCTCTACGCACCTGAGCTGGAAAGTAGTTTGTTGTCTGTCAAGAGAATTACAGATAGTGGATTTGTGGTCCTATTCAAAGGAAACCGCTGCTTAATTAAACATGACAAAACTGTTTTTTCTGTTGGCATATTAGATGATAATAATCTATATAAGTTACAAACTGTTGAAAATGATCAACATGCACACGCAATAAAGTTAGTGAAATTTTGTCATAAAAACGATTGCATCAACCTATGGCATAGGAGACTAGGTCACAAGAATATACAAACAATCAAAGAATTAGAGAGCAAAAATCTAGCCTGTGGAATAAAATTGTCTAATTGCAAGAAAGACACCTTTTGTGAAAGTTGTGTCAAAGGAAAATGATACAGAAACCGTTTTCGAAATTAAATTCAATCCGGACGAATGAAACTTTAGAACTTGTACACAGTGATATTAGTGTACCCATGTCATCAGTTACTCCAACTGGTAAAAAATACTACATAACTTTTGTAGATTATTATAGTAGGTTTACATACACATATCTTATTTCTCATAAAAATGAAGCAATGAACAAATTCAAAGAATATGTGTCAAGTGTAAACAATAAATTTGGGAAAAAGCCAAAAATTCTAAGAACTGATAATGGCGGTGAATACACCAGCAAGGAGTTTCAGAATTACCTAAAACAACATGGAATCGAACATCAAACTGCTGTGGTATTCTGTCCTCAATCAAACGGTGTAGCAGAACGAAAGAATAGATCATTCCAAGAAATGACTAAAGCCATGTTGTTAGACGCCAGTCTGGAAAATAAATATTGGGGTGAAGCAATGCTCACTGCTACGTACATCCAAAATAGTTCCCACTAAAATCACTGGTAAATCTCCTATGGAACTATGGAGTGGTAAGAAACCTTATTTAGGTCATATGAAAGTCTTCGGATCCGAAGCTCTGTCCTATGTACCTAGACAAACAAGAAGAAAATTCGACGATCATGCAAAGTCTGGCATATTCGTTGGATACGATGAGATATCTAGTAGGTATAGAATATTGTTTACAGAGAATGACAGAATCGCAATAAGCCTCAATGTAAAGTTCGACGAAAGAAAAAGTTCCGTAGAAGCCTGCGAGCATAAAATGATCACTAATGATCCTGAACCTAATGTAGCAACACAGGATGTAATTTTAGAAAGTACTAATATTATCCAACCTATAAGAGAAGAAAATGCTTCTGAACCTGAGAATAACCCAGAGCAACTGAGAAGATCTACAAGGTCAAATAAAGGAATACCACCTGAATGGTACAGCTGTCTTGCTAAATAAAATAATGCAGAACCTAAAAATTGGAACGAAATGCAAAACTTAGAAAAATCGCAAAAATTGCTTTGGATAAGAACAACAGACGAGGAGATGGAATCTTTACAAAGGAACAACACTTGGGATTTAGTAACCCTGCCACCAGCAAAGAAAGTAATAAATTGCAAATAGGTTTTTAAAAACAAACATACAAGTGATAATTCTATGAAGTACAAAGCCTGTTTAGTGGCCCAAGGGTATACTCAGAAGCCTGGAATCGACTACTACGAAACGTTCTCACCAGTAGTTACCCACACTACGATCAGAACTCTATTAAAGATAGCAGCATATAAGAAAATGTATGTGACACACATAGACACCAAAACTGCTTATTTATATGGTAATTTAAATGAAGAAATTTACATAAATCAACCACCTAGTTATAAGATTAAAGGTGAAGAAAATAAAGTGTGTAAATTAAAGAAAGCTTTTTATGGTCTGAAACGGTCATGAAGAATATGGAATCAAACGCTTGTTAAATTCCTAGATTAACATGGCGATAAACAAGCAGTAGCAGATCGATGTTTATTTACACTCATTGATCCAAAATCTACTACATATTTAATTGTCTATATAGATGATATTTTGATATGCAGCAATAAATCAGAAAATATAGAAAAGACTAAAGAGATGCTGAAAGATTATTTTGAAATCAAAGACCTAGGAGATGTCAAATACTAACTAGGGATAGAAATAGAAAGAAAACAGGATGGAGGTTTTCTACTGCACCAGAATAAGAAAATCTCAGATATCATAGAGAGATACAGTGAGAACAAAAGCATGAAATCTTACGTTTCGATGTCTACTGAGTACTTGAAATCGTCAAAAGATGACGAATCGATTTTTTAAAATAAGGAAGCGTATCACGAAGCAGTGGGAGCACTTTTGTATATTGCCAATGTCAACCGTTCAGATATTGCAACAGCAGTTGGATTGTTAGGAAGAAAAATGCAAAATCCTTCAGTCAAAGACTGGAAAGCTTTACAAAGAGTAATCCATTACCTACTTCAATCTACAAACTACACATCAGCTGTGAAAGTAGTATTGAACTATCAGCTTATGCCGATGTGGATCACGCAGGTGATACTCAAGGCAGAAAATCAAAGACTGGTTTCATAATAAAACTGGGAAACACTATCGTTGTCCAGAGCAGCAAGAACCAGAGCTGTGTCGCTCTATCATCTGAGAGGCAGAGTACATTGCAGCTTCAAATACTTCCAAGTTAATTGTATGGATGAGAAATCTATTAAATGGCCTACATGTCCCTCAAACTACACCCGCTGTACTTTATGAGGACAATAATGCTTGCATTAGTTTAATAAAAAACGAAAAGGCTCATTCAAGAGTGAAGCATCTGGATGTCAAGATCCACTTCATAAGAAGTTCATATCCTTCAACGATAAGACAAAAATATTGTGAGAGTAAGAAGATGATTGTCGATGTTCTGACTAAACCACTTCCCAGAGGTATTTTTTTTTTTGATTGGAGGTTTAACGACCACCGTGAGCAACTCAATGGGCTATAAGCAGTCGCCCGTCCCTAATTTAGGGTCACTGGTTCCAGGGAAGGGAGAGAGCCAGTGCCGTAAGACAAACACAACATCCATGCCTCACCGGGATTCGAACCCGGACCCCGTACGGACGAATGATCAGAGGCCATCGCTTAGACCACTACGCCACCGGGGCGGCTCCCAGAGGTATGCTTGAGACCCAAAGAACTGCTATGAGACTCTTACCATCAACCTATTATTGTTCTTTGCCACCTGTCGAGTGGGAGACTGTTAGGAATAAACCGTGACCGAACGCTATTAGCGACAGGCGCCAAGCAACGTGCCACGTTCCGAAAACACGAGGTTGTGACGTCAGATGGCTGAGCCCACGTAAGACAGCAGAACTTTTGTTATAGTTGTTGTAGTTGTTGTTGTTGTGAGTTGAATGCAGTAAGATAGTCTTTGATCTATGACTACCTGTATGCCGTCATTATGGAATGTTTTAGTAGTTGAAGTCAAGTTTAAAATGGATCCAAATGTATTCATAATAATCTACGAATTTATTTAATAAAACCACTATTTTAAACATACGAGCAGAAGGTGAGTAATTTTTTCGAATCTTGTTGTTTACGCTCTATCCAGAAATTCTGCGCTGGCCCTCGTTACCGATGGATGACTTTCCTAACATATGCAACAGTTTCCACTGCATGCTCTCTTGTTTAGTATCAGGATCCCTATGGTGAAGCCCTGTCTCATCTCCAGTCACAGCGCACGATTAGAAGTCATCTGGGCCGCGGTTAATGTGATCAAGTTGAACTCAACTTGCTTTAAGACGATCATTCTTCATTTCAGGTGTCAACACTAGAGGAACCCATTTGGCAGAGACCTTTGACATCCATAGCCTCTCATACAAAATGGTCCATGCCGGTACTTAGGTACTAGAACACGGATTCGCCGGTTTGGCATTACCAGGTGCTCCACTTTCTGGCACATTTCATCTGCGGTCCCCTCCACTGAGCGTCCCTCGTAAGGGTCGTCTCCCAACGAGCCTCTTCCCCGTTCAAAGAGAGCAGCGCATCTTTTGGGTGTGGTATACGAAGGTGCACCATCTGCGTACACACGGACCATCGCTTCATGAATACTGCGTGGCGTTTCAACTTTGTTCGTCAAAAATTCAATCACCGCTGGGTTCCGCAATTCCGTCTGTTGCTCCCCCATTGTCATTTTATAGACTTCAATGCACTGTGGCGTCGTCCTAAATGCTGACACAGTGACGTGGCGTGGCTGTTATATAACTCAAGGATGATGCAATGCTTTGTAGTACTTGCGTCAGCCGCAAACCACAACTTTCAAGGCAAGCTTAGAACTTATAGATTTCAATGCACTGTGGCGTCGCCTCAAATGCTGACACAGTGACGTGGCGTCGCCTCAAATGCTGACACATTGACGTGGCATGGTGGCTGTTATATAACTGGAGGAGGATGCAATACTTTGCAATACTTGCATCAGCCACAAACCTCTACTTTCAAGGCAGGCTTATAACTTATAGACTTCAGTGCACTGTGGCGCAGTCTCAAATACTGACACAGTGACGTGTCGTGGCTGTTATATAACTGAAGGATGATGCAATACTTGAATCAGCCACCAACCTCTACTTTCAAGGCAGGCTTATAACTTATAGACTTCAGTGCACTGTTGCTCTGTCTCAAATGCTGACACAGTGACGTGGCGTGGCTGTTATATAACTGGAGGATGATGCAATACTTTGCAATACTTGCATCAGCCACAAACCTCTACTTTCAAGGCAGGCTTATAACTTATAGACTTCAGTGCACTGTGGCGCAGTCTCAAATGCTGACACAGTGACGTGGCGTGGCTGTTATATAACTGAAGGAGGATGCAATACTTTGCAATACTTGCATCAGCCACCAACCCCTACTTTCAAGGCAGGCTTAGAACTTATGAACGCCCTTTGTATTTTTTAGAAATGAATAGAAATTATCAAATTTTTAGCCATATATAAATAACTCAGATACACTGTAAAACATTTTCTGAAATTTGTTGGAATTATATAGCCTTTCAGCGCTAAAAAAAAACCAAAAAAAAACTCAGACGTTAGACAAGATTTACAACCGCTTCAATTGGATTGTGACATCGCTGCGTGCATGGCGCAGCTGTTATTCGCCCAATCAAGATGAGCTACGTGGACCTTGGAACCACACATCTGGGTATTTTTCTCTCCTTCTCCCTTGGACGCGGTTGGGAAGATAACGCTCTTTTTCCGCTCTTGTTAATGCTTGCGCACCGTCGTGTGTTCACTATGATGCGATGTATGCTGTTCTATCAATAGAACTAACATCTCCTGAATAAAGGAAGCAACTTTATTAAACGTAATGTTTCCGATCGTTAGACTCAGTTGCGCTACACAATTTCAAGGATGTGTATTATCATATTATTGTGTAAGTGTTTTTTTTTCTCCTACAGCTGCGTAATTATGTGGCAAGACTGAAGTGTTCTTCTGCAACAAACATGGCGTCAGTAAGAAATGCTTTATTGTGTTATCGCGGAGCATCTACGTGTTGTGAACATATCAGCTCAAGTTAGATATCACTGTGCCTTCGCATCATCCTTTGTATTATAAATAAAAGTTCTTTCTATTTGCATATAACAGATCGGTATATGGTTTTATTATTACTAGATTATTGTTAAGACACCACACATTCTTCGGCTTTGAATGAAGGTCTAGCGGAAAACCGTTTACTTTTCTACTGCACACCGAACCGATTGGAGTGTTGATATTTTCTATTTAACTACACATCCAATTTAAATATTAAATTCTTCAACAAAATTCACTAGCCACTTTCCGTCATTCCTTTCGTGAATTAACGAAACATATTTCTGATACAACCTTTTCCGTGAACTGAAGCAAAGAAACCTGAATTTCACAGATTTTTTGTACCACGGTAAAAATCTGAATTTTCATAAACCTCCTCCAATGCCTTTCTTATATTGACTGTAAATTGTCATTTTCAAGATCTGTTAACGGAAAATTCTGAATTTTCAGATACCTTTCCGCAAGTCCTTTCTTATGTTAACGGAAAAACTCCGTTCTCACTTTTTACCCGTATTCATATGACGAAACATTTCCGGTAATAGGAGGGATTCACAGGAATACTTGAAAGTTTGATTAACTGTTCAATTTCAATGGTTTGTCGAAGTATTTGATTTTGAAGTTCCGAAGAGAGATCGGATATTGTGGATAGCATATCGCATGAATTTTGTTTATTGTGGCATAGTATATTTTTTCTCCTCTCCCCTATTTTGTGCACCAGCTATTTATTATATATTGTGTTACTGTTAGAACACGGGTACTTAACTTATCGTACAAATGGTTATACGATGTATATGTATCAGTCTTTGGAACCCTTAAAACAAAAGCTATTATAGCTATCAAGAGTAAATTTTATATTTAAGAGTTTTGTGAAGTAATACTATAAAAACTATGTTTCCTCTTTTTTAAAGATAATTGAAAGTCAATGTCAGTTTAAAAAGATCAAGTTGCAAAGAAAGCTCTGTTGCTTCGAAAATTCACGATGAAAAATGCTTTATTTGTGAAAAGTCATATTACAAGGAAAAAAAAAATACAAACCTGTTCAGAAAAATAATAAGCTCCAACAGAAAGCAAAATGATTAAACCGCTCGCATTAATGCACTGCTGGCCACCCAAATTGCAACACCAAGAAGGACACGAGATAGCAAAGCCAGATTTACTGGACACATAACATACAAAGATGAAACGATTGAGCTTACAGGCCCGTGCTACTTGCGGAACACGCAGACATCAATAGTTCGTGTGGCCCCCATGGCTGGCAATAACGGCCGCAACACGCCGCGGCATCGAACGAAAGAGGCTTTGGATGTGGGCTTGGGGTATGTCGGTCCAGGTTGCTTCCACACGTTGCCACAGTTCATCAGGCGTAGCCACGGGTGGTGCTTGCAGGGCCACTCGATTGCCGATCAGCGACCAGACGTGTTCGATGGGCGACATATCGGGAGAACACGCAGGCTACGGAAGCAGTGACACCTGGTGGGCAGTGAAGAATTGTTGCGCGACGCGTCCCACGTACGGGCGCGCATTGTCCTGTTGAAACGTGGCCGCTGGAAGGTCCTGCAGGTAAGGGAGGACTACATGCTCCAAAAAATCGGAGATGTAACGGTGGCTGTTGAGTGTACCGGAGATGCGTACCAGAGGGGTGCGGGTGTCATATCAAATTGCGCCCCAAACCATAACGCCAGGCGACGGACCGGTATGGCGAAGCATAATGCAGGAGTCATACAGTCTCTCGCCGCGGTGCCGTCAGACGCGGATCCGACCATCGTGGTGTTGCAGGCAGAAGCGGGATTCGTCGGAGAAGACAATGTCGTGCCATTCAGTAGTCCAGGTGCGGTCAATGGTAATCGTAGCAATGGGCGCCGTGCGACAAATCCCCGCTCCTGCAGACGACGTCGAACGGTACGTGCTGACACAGGTTGTTGCGCAACACACCCTAATTCCTGCGCTAACGTTCGTGATGTGGCGGTGCGAGCCGTCAATGCCCGCCGCACAACATGCCGGTTCTGTCATTCGGTGGTGTGCCGCGGCTGCAGAAATCGCTCCCGTCGGTCCGTCCGTCCGTCCCTCCTGCACCCACCGAATCCATACTCGCCTCACTGTGACTGGATGTCGTCCCACACGGGCGCCGATGTCTCGGTACGATAAACCGCTGTCGCGATAAGCCACTATTCGTCCTCTGTCGAACTCCGAAACGTGCTGGAATGACTGCCCTATTCTGCGACGAGGCATCAGGAAGCTTCCCACGCACAGGTCCGGCAGCACAACACACTTCCACTACTTACACCCCGCCTTCTGTGCACCCTTCTTTTAATACTTCTCGGTGGCGTGCAGGGCGCACATGATTTACATATGCCCTGCAATACTAATCGTTTGCATGTCCTCTCGCGGGCGACACATGCTGCGAATTTTAGGCCAATCGGATGCTTCCTTCTTGGTGTTGCATTTTGGATGGCCAGCAGTGTAACAAAAAAATCATCGTCGGGAAATTTGTTTTACGATGAACGTGAATTAAATCCCCAAGTGTTTCTAGCTGAATGGTTAAAGGCGCGCGTTATCTTTTGAACCACCCCAAACGACGAGGGTTCATGACAGCAGCGAAAGAGTTATCTGGTGCAAGAGTTGGAAAGAGTACGTTCTTCGGTTTTTGCGGAATTTCAGTTTAAATACGGGAAAACCTGGAACGGACTTCTCTGAAGTAAATGAAAATTCTGTCTACAGAAAATCTGTGAAAATACGGAAGTTAAAATAAACGGGCGCTTTTAAAAGCGGAAATTTCTGAGAAACACGGACACCTACCGGCAACTTTACTGCACGTTATTTTCAGAAATGTTCCGTAAATTTACACCACTTATTTTTACAGTGTTACTACATCTCTCTGTGGTGTTATTTCTCAGAGACACTTTCGAAAAATATATCCTAAAATTAATATATCAGTTCTTTAAGAACGTTTTTCTGCTTGTTGATAAAATTCTGAACTGGTCCCCAACTAAAGAAAATATTAGATTCGCTACTATGGGACAAAATAAATACACGTACAAATTATTTTTCTTTTACATCTCCCTTAAAATTATGCGATATTTCAAATTTAAGAAGCAGAAAGAAATTCTTTGAATAAGAAATTAATAACAATAAAAGGACGACTTCGTACAATACCTCAAATGAAATGAGAAACTCGCCGTCTATGTACGATATTTAATATATAAAAGAAAAAGATATTTACAGTTAAAATACCCCACTAGCACTTTCGGGGTAACATTTACCCCATCATCAGGTGGAACAAATATCGTACATAGACGGTGAGTTTCTCATTTCATTTAAGAAATTGATGTTCTTCAAAATTTACGTTAATTACACTGGACAACAATGAAATTGCTTCTGACGGGAAAGTGTGCAATTCTGTATGAAATTAACCCACTGAACACGAATATCGCCATGAAAAACTTTCATTGGCTCTTGTTTCGGAAATACAGCTAATAGAACGGTAAAAATTTGTGATTTTTAGTAAAAAAGTAGGTATAATGAGTAATTATTTTTTATGTTACATATTAATAAATTTATGATAAATATAATAAATGTTAGTAAATGTATATTAAAATGGTACTGAAATAAAAATATAGTAAGAGCATCAGGTTCGTACGGCATTTTCCGTACTCTTAGACCAGGAAGTATTGCATCATTGGGTGAGAAGTCCGGAGTTCCCGCGACATCCGGTGTAGTATTACCTGATGTGATGCAATCCTTTCAATTTTAACAGCCCAACGGTAAAGAGCTCAGTCCATTTGTTTCTTTCCCTTCATTGGTGAGTGTACTCTCGTGATAGCAGCCTGTTAAAGTGATCCTTGTATTGTGACATTACGTAGCTATGCTGCGTGCATGTGTGAATGAGGCGGATAACTTTTGCTGTATATGTGGTAAAGTGACATTTGCTGAACAGAAAAAGTCCATCACTCCGGTTGTTAAAAAGGCTTATCATTTGTATTTCGGCTGCAGGATAGGCGACGAGGATAAGGACTGGGCTCCACCTGTATGTTGCCGCACATGTGCAACGAATCTGTCACAGTGGCTTAATGGCAAAAGAAAAACGATGGGTTTTGCTGTTTCCATGATTTGGAGGGAGCCCACAAATCACATAAATGACTGTTATTTCTGTATGGTGCCACCAGGGGCTGAAGGTATCTCGAAGAAGAAGAAATGGACTGTAGAATATCCAAATATACCTTCTGCTGTACGACCTGTACCTCATTCTGAAGAACTCCCCATTCCCAAGCCTCCGACAAATTTAGTTATCGATTTAGATGAGGTCCAGGAAGACGATTTGTGTAATCCGAAACCGTCAACGTCACAGATTAATGAAACCGATGACGAATATGCATCTTCTGAGTCTATGCCACATAAAATTACATCAGAGGAACTGATCAACCTTGTTCGCGATTTGAATTTAACCAAAGTTAAAGCAGAGCTACTAGCGTCAAGGCTTCGTCAATGGAATCTTCTAGAACAAAATGTTCCAGTGAATTCGTTTCGTATTCGTCACCGACAATTCGAGAAATTCTTCCAAAAAGTGAAAGCTTTGTGTTCTGTTGCAATATTGACGGCCTAATGCAAGGACTAGGAATACAACATATTACGCAAGAATGGCGTCTATTTATAGACTCCTCCAAGTTGAGTCTTAAGATGGTTTTACTGCATAACGGGAATCAGCTACCGTCCATTCCAGTTGCACATGCGGTGCGCATGAAAGAGACCTACAACAACCTTAAACAGCTGTTGGACAGACTTAATTACAAAAATTATGGTTGGCTTACCTGTGCTGACCTGAAGGTAGTGTCTCTGTTGATGGGCCTTCAGCAGGGACACACAAAGCACCGCTGTTTTCTTTGTCACTGGGATAGCCGAGCTACATGTCTGCACTACATCGATAGAGACTGGCCCCCTAGGACGTCTTTGACACCTGGACAAATGAATGTTCAGAACCCACCACTGACAGATCTTCAGAAAATCATACTACCCCCTCTGCACATAAAACTCTGTCTTGTAAAGCAATTGGTTAAAGCCATGTGTAACGTACCAGGAGATGTGACGTACCTGCCCGAAGGACGCACACGACATAAAGGCAGATAGGAATCAGAATAAAACGTCCGCGTAGCTCATTTGGTAGAGTGACTTATTCCGGAATGAGGGGATCCGGGTTCGAATCCTGGCGTGGACAGAAATGACGGAGAAATTTACTTCGTTATACATGGGCAAAACTAAACCAGCGTTCAAGTACTTGCATGACAAATTTCCTCGACTGAGCGAAGCAAAAATAAAAGAGGGAATTTTTGTGGGTCCGCAGATCAGACAGCTCTTTCAAGATTCGCAGTTTGAGGACATGCTTCAGTGTGATGAAAGAGAAGTGTGGGATGCCTTTTGTCAAGTATCAACAAGCTTCCTGGGAAATTCCAGGGCTGAAAATTACGAAGATCTCATTACCGAACTGCTTGCTCTGTATAAAAAATTTGGCTGTAATATGTCTTTAAAACTCCACTTCCTGGATTCTCACCTGGATTTCTTCCCGGATAACTGTGTCAAATTTAGTGATGAGCATGGCGAACGGTTTCATCAAGATATGGCCATAATGGAGCAACGATACCAGGGAAAGTGGTTCACTTTGATGCTCGCAGACTACGTTTGGACACTCTTCAGAGATGCCCCTCTGGTGGAATACAACCGAAAGGCAAGGAGAAGTAAAACGTCATGAACTGGTAACTGATTTCTATCTATGCATGAAAAACGCATGAACTTATCTCAAAACTACATTTAACACAAATGTAAAAAAAAAAGAATTACACTATGTATTTTTAATTGTACTATAAAAAATTACACTTACTGTTTCGGATTGTATTTCCATCAAAAGAAGAAGTGTAATGTAACGCATGCAATATATATATATATATATATATATATATATATACATATATGAAGACGTACATAAACACTGGTTGTAATTGCTAAGTAACACTTGCATGCTATTTCAATGGGAGAGATTTGGTATAAAGGTTGGCAGACTGAAATCAAAATGTCCTAAAAACTGATTTAGAATAATAAATTTCCTCATATAAACATGGAAAATTTGTTAGAAACACATATTTTGATTATGATTTTTGATTTTGTTAAGTGTTTGAAGCTCTTTAATTAGCAGCATAAACAAATATTTATAAGGGAAGCGCATCGAGAGTTGCAGGCAAATTATATGCTTCTCTTCCAGTGAAATAGCATGCACGTATTCCTGATCAATGGTCAATAAGTGTACCTGCATATTACAAACAAACCGTAGCCAATTCAACTTTTTTATGGTCATATTCTGTTTCAGCACATCGAATTCATTAAGAAATGGCTATTTATATCTCGGAAGCATGAACTTCATCAAAAATTGTTGTCCAGTGTTACATACAGGAGATACACTTTTTCCTTCTTTCTTTTTATTTTCAAACCCTCGCCGTGCAGCCAGAGTTAATCTTCAGCACATCGAATTCATTAAGAAATGGCTATTTTTATCTCGGAAGCATGAACTTCATCAAAAATTGTTGTCCAGTGTTACATACAGGAGATACACTTTTTTCTTCTTTCTTTTTATTTTCAAACCCTCTCCGTGCAACCAGAGTTAATCTTTGTTTCCCTATATTTTGTAATCATACAGCAAAATGTTTCTCAAATATCAAGGTTTGCTAAGTAACGTAGTGCTTTCGAAAAATCGCTCGCCTAATTTCTTGGATGACATCTAAATTGCGCTTGCATGGTCGTCATTAAAAAACTATCAACATCTCTTTTTTTTTTTTCTGATTACAAAAACAAAAACTAAGGTGAGACGACATTTAGTAGTAACATGGTATCATTTATTTCTGCGATTATTCTTCGTATAGGTGAGCAGTTTCGCTAGGGAAGCATTTCGGTTACCCCGGTTCCAGTTCTTACCGCTTCGGTGAGTTTGGAGTAAGGGAAAGCAAGCGTTTCGGAGAAAAAAGAGGGACAGAGAGACGGAAAGGCAAATCGGAAAAAGAAGTCGTCAATCGAGTTGGTTTCTTGCGAAGAACTCGGGAAGGGGGGGAGAAAAAAGAAAAAGAAAACAGTTCCTGCTGACTCATGAGTAATGTTCCGAGCGAGCAAGTTTTTGAGGTCTTCCTCTTCGTTTTTTTTTTTTTTATTTTCTTTCTCAGCCCATTTTTTTTCATTGTAAATTATCACGATGGAATAGTCTACGCTTTAAAATTATCTTGACTTCCTTTTTTCAAGGGAAACCTTGTTTTTCCACTTCATTTTAATTTTTAGTAGTCTCAGTGGTCGTTTGCTGCATAATCAGTCGCTTTCAACATTCATTCATGCATTTAGTTTTCTGAATGGTTTAATCATTCAACGGAAATGTTTTGCCCGTACGATAGATAATAACAAAAAAAACAAAAACAAAAGTGCATTAGAATTGCATCGGTGGTAAACGCTTCACGGAACACGATATCACTATTTATCTTAAACAACGAAAACAAAATGAAGTTTGTATGCACAAACAATATTTCTGTTAGGCAAGTTTGCCACATGAGAATTTTCTAACGTTCTTGATCTGTCTAAGCCTAGTTTAAAAATAACACGTGCTCTAGTTAATAAAGAAATGCTTATTAAACGAAATATGTTACCAAGACAGAACAGAATATTATGAGACATTTCTTTTATGACGAAATTGCAGCTTTTACACGTCGTTGATATTTAAATAGCACAAGCAAACCTCAAAGCAGGAGATTCGTAACAAGTATGGGGTTTGGAATATTCATGCTAGCTGCGCCCCTGCTACAAGCAAACCTCAGAGCAGGGTCGTAACAGATCAGATAGATCATATGTAGAGGATTTTAGGAAGAGAGTGTCTGACCCCAGGTCTTAAACAACTCTTAGAAATAGGAAGCTAGGAGATTTGGGCTAGAGTGCCCGATAGGAAAGTGACACGGAAGCGAGGTAGAAAGGGGGAGGAAGACGACCTTATTTATTACCGGGGGCCAGTACCCGGGGTCCGACGGCTTAACGTGCCCATCCGACGCACGGCGGGTAATTAGTGTTTCGAGCGTTCTTACCTACCCGGGATCGAACCTGGGGTTATATCCGTGGCAATCACGAACGCTGACCACTAGGCCACCCGAGGCCCCATGGGTCGTAACAAGCATGGTACTGAGGAGGAATCATGCTAGTTACACCCCTGCTACAAGAAAACCTCAGAGTAGGGTTGTAACAAGCATGGGGGATGAGGAGGAGCCATGCTAGTTACGCCCCTGCTACAAGCAAACCTCAGAGTAGGGTTGTAACAAGCATGGGGATGAGGAGGAGCCATGCTAGTTTCGCCCCTACTACAAACAAACCTCAGAGCAGGGTCGTAACAAGCATGGGGCTGAGAAGGAATCACGTTAGTTACGCCCCTGCTACAAGCAAATCTCAGAGCAGGGTTGAGTCATTCCAGTTACGTCCCTAAATTGCAGCTGTTTACACGTCGTTCACATTTAAATAGCACAAGCAAACCTCAGATCAGGGTTGTAACAAGCACGTGGGATGAGGAGGAGCCATGCTAGTTACGCCCCTGCTACAAGCAAACCTCAGAGTAGGGTCGTAACAAGCCTGGGGCTGAGGAGGAATCATGCTAGTTACACCCCTGCTACAAGCAAACCTCAGAGCAAGGTTGTGATAAGCATGGGGCTGAGAAGGAATCATACTAGTTACGCCCCTGCTACGCCTCAAAATTATCTTGTCTTAGTACTATTACTACGTGTAAATACTGTAACTTCGCAACGCCGTAAAACTATCTTGCCTTCATACCACTAAACACACCTGCTACGCTTCAAAGTTATCTGCCTTAATACTACTAAATATTCATGCTGCGCTTTAAAATTGTCTTGCTTTAATACTATTAAACACATCCACTACTCTTCAAAATTATCTTGCCTTAGTACTACTAAACCCCTGCTAGGCTTTAAAATTATTTTGCCTTAATATTTCTGACAACCATGCTACGCTTAAAAAAAAAAAAAAAAAAAAACATTGTCTTGCATTAATATTTCTGAATATTCGTGCTGCGCTTTAAAATTATCTTGCCTTAATACTACTAAACACCCATGATAAACTTCAAAATTATTTTCCGGCCCCGGAAACTGAGGAGCTCCACGTCTTTCGATAAGGTGCTGATTATGTATTAGCTTCATAACATTCTGATCATTTATATTCGATTTGACGGTTTCTAAAAAAATATGTGAAGGCGTCTTATTCAACTGAACACTGTGGGTCACGAATATCAAACAAGAAACAGAAATGCATTTTTGTTACCAATGTCTAACACTTAAACCAAACAAAGGTTTATTGATTACCAGGGATTGGTATCATGTAGTAATCTGACTTGTCAACTAACACATAGTAATAATTATAATTATTTTTGAAAGCAAATAAAAAAAATATTTGCTAACAAACTAAAATATAAAATTTAATAGTAGAAAATTATTAATCAGACTGCCTATGCGCAAATTTTATATGTGCACTTGTGCAGGATATTTGGCTTGACTACGTACTTTAGGGGTATTGGAATTCACTCAAGCTATATATCATCATCATCATTGTCAACCATTATCAATCCACTGGTAGATGCAGGTCTCCCCAAGTTTCCTCCACAACGGTCTGTATTGTGGCAGTCTCCTCCATGTCACTCCCGCATACTTTCAAATTTCATCCACCCATTTGCACATGTGGTCTTCTTCTGGGTCTTTTCCTGTCCCTTGGAATCCAGTCTAAAATTTCACCTGTCCATCGATGGTCTGTCCTTCCGACAATATGTCCAGCCCATTGCCATTTCAGGGATTTAACTCTGATCATGATGTATTTCGCTCTTGTCATTTTTCTGATCCACGAGTTCCTCCCCTTATCTCTCCTGGTTACACCAAGCATGCACCTCTCCATGCTATTTTGAGTTGTCTGCAGTCTTTGTATGTCTTTTTTAGTTATGGTCCACGTCTCTGCACCATACGTAAGCACTGGAAGGATGCATTGATCAAACACTTTTCTTTTAAGACATAATGGCATACTGCTCTTGAAAATTATACCGTTTCTTCCAAAAGCTCTCCACGCAAGTTTTATACGGCGATTAATGTCTTCATCAATGTGACCCTCACTTGATATCTGCTATACAAGATAAATGTCGGTATTGGTTGTCTCCAGCTTTTCCCCATCAACAGATAAATCTTCATTTCTTGTAAAAGTATTGTAAATCAGTTTTGTCTTCAGAAAGTTCATTTTTAATCCCACTTCTTTACTCTTGTCAGCAAGTTCCTGGATCATACACTGCAGCTCTGATGGGGTAGTTGCAAAAATGACTACGTCATCAGCAAAACGAAGGTGAGTTAGATAATCTCCATTAATCTTTATCCCTTTGTTTTCCCAGTTCAGTGATTGAAAGACATTTTCCAATGTGGCATTAAAGAGTTTGGCAGATATAGTGTCACCTTGTCACACTCCCTCTCCAATTTTCATGGGTGCTGTATTCTCAAATAGCCGAATCTTTGCACTTGCATTTTCATAGATGTTATTAATAATACTAATGTATGCATCTTCAATACCGCAGGACTTCAAAGCCATTGTAACTGCTAATGGTTTCAGCGAATCAAAGGCCTTTTCGTAATTGATAAAAGCCATGCATAATGGAAGTTCATATTCCCTCGCTATTTCAATTAGTTCTCTCAGTACGTGGATATAATCTGTAGTGCTGTAGCCACTCCTGAATCCAGCTTGTTCTCTTGGTTGAGCCATGTCCAGTGTCCCCTTCAAGTGGTGTGAAAGACCTTTACAGAAGATTTTATAAACCACTGATAGGAGGCTGATCGGTCTGTAGTTCCTGAGATCCTCAATGTCACCTTTTTTATGTAGCATGATCATTGTAGTATTGTTACAATCTTCAGGAATATTCCCTTCATTAAGGCATCGAGTGAAAACTTGGGCGAGTACTGTTTCAATTTCTCCACTTGCTTCTTGTATGATGTTTACAGTAATTCCATCTTCTCCTGGAGCTTTCCCCCGTTTCATGTAAAACTTCTGCTGGGAAGACTGGAAGAACTCTGGTACTGGTACCTTTCGTAATGTCTGGAGTACATGTATCATCCCTTTCATATAATTTTGGGTAGAAATCTTTCACTCTTGTCAAAATTTCACCTCTATTTCTTGTTACAGAACCATCTTCTTTTCTCAGAGCCACAATCCGTTTTCTTTCCTTACTCAGATGTCCCTTTGCTGTCTTCAGGCTTTGGTTGTTTTCAATTGCTTTACTCAGTAGTTCACAGTTGAATTTCCTTACGTCTTCAGTGATACTTTTTCGTAACGTCTTGCATAGCTCTATATATTCCACTTTGCAAGTCACATCTCCTTTAGTTGCCCTCATCTCTCATCTTTTTTGCATCAACATTTTGGTTTTTTCTGATAATTTGTTCACATGCAACTTGTTCTTAGTACCAGCTATTTCTGTTGCTGTTTCCATAAGAGCCTTGGCCAGTTTTCTATTAACTTCAGAGATGTCCACTTCTTCCGACGTTAGACCTTCTAGAGCAGAGAATCGGTTCCTCAGTTCCAATTTGAAAATATTATGTTGTTTTTTAAGGTTGGTCATGTCAATACACTTTGTTTTATGAGCTTGCCACGCTCGAGTTCAGCGTTGAGGTGCATCTAACGTCGTACCATCCTATGGTCACTACCTGTGTTGAACTTGTTTAGCACACTGCAGTCTTCCATGACAAATTTCTTGTTACACATAATAAAATCAATTTCACTTGTCAATCCATTGGGATGCCTCCATGTCCATTTCCTGTGTGGCTTTTTCTTGAAAAAGGAGTTCAAGATGAAAAACCCTTCTGCCTCTGCAAACTCTACGAGAGTATTTCCACGCTGGTTTCTGTTGCCGTGACCGAATTTACCTACTGAAGTGTCGTTCTGTTGCCGTTGCCCTATTTTCGCATTGAAATCTCCCATAATGATCTTCAAGTGCTGCTTGCCGTTATTATTTAGATGACGAATTTCCTCATAAAATTCTTCAATCTCTTCTTCAGGATGACTTGTGGTTGGTGCATAAGCTTGAATAATCTGACCCTGGTATCATCTCGAGAGTTGGATAACAAGTCGTGCAGCTCTGTCAGAGGAACTTTTAACTTCTACAACTTTATCCTTCAGTTTCTTGTTTATTATAAATCCAACACCACTAGTTCTGCTAGTATCTGTCCAACGATAATAGAAGAGATGTCCACTTTTCAGTTCAATGAGTTCTCCTTACCTCCCTTAGCCTGACGATGTCCCACTTGATTCTTTGTAGTTCTTCTTCCAATTTAAGGAGCCTTGAAACAGAAGATAGGGAGCGTCCATTAAAGATCAGCATCAGAAGGCAGCCTAGTCTGGTCCTCCGGTTATTCTTAGCACCCTCTGCCTTCATGTCGCACTGGCCGCTGCCTTGGTCAGGTACATTCCAGCTTCTGGAGACTGAGGGCCAAGATTTAAGTTGTGGAGTCCTTTTGGAGGAGTTTGGCCATAACTCACCACGCTGGCCAAGCGGGTTGTTGAGTGTGGGATAGTATTTCCTCTTATCCCGATATTATAGTTATACCGCTATTGGCGGTCGTCAGAGCCCCTTTAGTGGGAATAGGATACGCCACGAGAAGGCGGGGTTGACATTTGTCAAGGAGAGGCTGTATTATGTTGTCCATCACTTGACGTTACATCCCTGATGTATTTGCCATAAAATCTGAACTTCTAAAATCTCGATTGAAAAATTTCTTTCGTGGACCGATGCCGCTCATGTCGATAAACCTTTTCAGAATATTTTCTTCTTAAAATATTTCATGTTTTCTCCGTCAGGGGGCGTAGATGTATATCTTATTTTTGTCAATATATCTACTTCTAAGAGTTCGATTTGAAAAATTCCTTGTTTTTTGGATAGTGTTTTCAGTGTGACAGGTTTCTCATATAATTTCAAAATTTTCAAGTAATTCATAGACTTTCCGCTAGGGGCGTGAAAGTAAATTGCTTTTCCCCTATATCTCTGCTTCTAAATCTCCTATTTGAAAAATTATTTCTGCGCCGGATACAGCTCATGATGGGAAATCCTTTGCACATAATTTCTAGTTTTTGTAAAAATGGTTTGGCCACCAGGGGGCGTAAGTCTTTATATCCGCTTCTGATGTATTTGCAGCAAAATATGAGCTTCTAATTTCTCGATTGAAAAAAAAGTCCCTTGTAGACCGATACTACTCATGTCGACAAACCTTTTAGGAACATTTTCTTCTTAAAATAATGCATGGTTTCTACGCTAGGGGCGTAGATGTATATCTTATTTTTGTCAATATCTCTACTTCTAGAAGTTTGATTTGAAAAAATCCTTCTTTGTTGGATAGTGTTTCCGATGCGAAATATTTTTTCATATAAATTCAAAATTTTCAAGTAAATCATAGACTTTCCGCTAGGGGGCACAAAGCTAAATTGTGTTTTCTGCGTTATTTCTGTTTCTAAAACTCCGATTTGAAAAATTCTCCCTGTATCGCATACAAGACCTGATGGAAAATATTTTTCACATAATTTCTAATGTTTGGTAAAGAATGGTTTGGCCACCAGGGGGCATAAGTGTTAATTTCTGCTTCTGATGTATTTGTAACAAAATCTGTGCTCCTGAAAATTCGACTAAATTTTTTTTTTTTTGGACCGACACTGCTCGTATTAAAAAACCTTTGGAGAATACTTTCTTCCTAAAATAATGCATGGTTTTCCCACCAGGGGACGCAAAGTCACGTCTTATTTTTGTCGATATCCCTGTTTCTAAGAGTCCGAATTGAAAAATTATTTCTGTGCTGGTGAGCGTTTCCGGTGCGAAATGTTTCTCACATAAATTCATATTTTTCTTAACGCACAAGTCTTCAACCAGAGGGCGTAAGCTCACGATTCCGTTTAAAGCAATATCTGAGGGATTAAAAACCCAATTGAAAAACGTCTTTCTTCCGTCAGATACTATTGTTTTCCATATAGGTTCCATTGACTTTGAATAGCTTTGATGAATCTAATTTGCGTCAGAACGGATTCAAAAGACGTGCTTATTACGCCCGAAAATTTGGTGTCATCTTTCTTGTTTCAATTAGCACTACCACCTGTTCCACGTGACTTGGCGGACCTTTACAGGGTGGACACACCTTGGCGATTCCATATTGATCACTGTCATATGTGTTCGTTTTATTTCCAGCACCCTGTACATACAAGTTTTTCCACAATACTCAGTAGTGTACTGCTTGGTCTATTTTCGAACCTTCCGGACTTTTAAACTTTAAGGGCTCCAATTCAAACTCCTGTCTCCGGGAACAAAAATCCGGAGTTACGCCACCACCTCAGAGGTCCAGAAAAAAAAAAGACTTTGTTTAGTTTTGGGGTCAGGTCTTCAACATTGTGTCACGGCCGGATTAAGGCCTTAGTGGTCCTCTATGCTAAGACGAGTGAGTCACTAGGCTAAGGTGAGTGTGTGGGCCCCGAAAGATTTGAAGATGGAGAATCATTATGAAGTCCATTAAGACACAAAACCGCATCAGTCTGCATTGGATTTTGTGATAATTAATACACTGCCGGACAATTGCTAAGGACGTATGACAATAGCAACGATAGCAACCATAAAATGGAAGGCAGGAAAATGTGGAAATTAGCATAAGTGCGGGATACAGTAAGACGTGTTGTACGTATGCAAATTTTGGATTGCCGAACTTGTTCGTGACGTCATAGCGCTGATAAGAGATATAAAGGATTTGACGCGTATTAATTGTTGTTGTTCAAACGCAAAGTTGAAAGGGAAAGAATCAATTGACGAACTTGCAATTTTCAGCATGTCTTCCCGACATCACCTGGATGATTTTACGCGTGGCCGTATTATTGGCAAGATTGAAGAAGGGCGAAAAATAACAGATGTTGCCTGGGAGTTCGACGTCAGCCACAGTGTTGTTTCAAGGCTTTGGAAATCATTTCAAACAAATGGAGAGTGTAGCAAACGTCACGGGGGAGGTCGTGTTCGCAGTACGACACCTGCAGAAGATCGTTACATAGTGCTATCAACAAAAAGACACCGGCGCAGCACAGCTAGTGAGGTAGCAAATCAGTTTATGGCTGCTACTGGCAAGCGGATCTCCCGAAAAACTGTCGCCAGACGTTTGCATGAAGGAGGACTATAGGCCCGGCGTCCTGTTGTGTGCATCCCATTGTCCAGACGTCACCGTACCGCCCGTTTGCAATGGTGCCATCAACATCGCAATTGGACTGATAACGACTGGTCTGCTGTCCTCTTCTCAGATGAGAGTAGGTACAGTCTATCATCTGATTGTCGACAACAACTGATCTGGCGTGATAGTGGTACTACATATTGTCCAGCAAACATACAGGAAAGGGACTGATATCTGACATGTAGTGTCATGGTATGGGCTGGCATTTTTTTTTTTTTTTTTTTTTTTTTTTTGATTGGAGGTTTAACGACCACCGTGAGCAACTCAATGGGCTATAAGCAGTCGCCCGTCCCTAATTTAGGGTCACTGGTTCCAGGGAAGGGAGAGAGCCAGTGCCGTAAGACAAACACAACATCCATGCCTCACCGGGATTCGAACCCGGACCCCTTCGGACGAATGATCAGAGGCCAACGCCTTAGACCACTGCGCCACTGGGGCGGCTGGGCTGGCATCATGATCAATGGCCGTACGTCCCTCTATGTGCTTCCAACTGGGACTATGACTGGCCAACGATACATTAATGATGTTTTGTTACCTCATGTTCGCATGTTCCGTGGTGCTGTTGGTGATAGATTCATTTTCATGGACGACAACGCAACATGTCATCGAACAGTCGCTGTCCAGGAGTGTCTTGAGAGCGAGGATATTCAATGCCTCGTATGGCCAGCACGTTCTCCAGATCTGAATCTCATTGAAAATGTGTGGGATGCTTTGGGGAGGAGTCTTGCTGGTCGCCAATGCCCTCCAATAAACAAGGACACCATGATCCGTGCACTGACGGAGGAATGGGATAAATTACCCCAACAGCTGCTTGATAATGTTGTGCAAAGCATGACACGACGTGTGGAATCTTGCATCGCCCTCCATGGTGGCCATATCCCGTATTGACATCTTACGCCGGAACGCTTGCTGACGGTAATTGCATTTTTTTCACGTTTACGTACTCTGCACAAAATGGCCTGGTTGTCTCTTGAACACGTTCCAAAGCCTTCTGGATTTCAGAGCACAATAAATTGTCTTTCTTGTAATGTCCTGGCATTCTGACATTATTTTATTTCACTTGGCATCCAACCACACTTACTTTTTTATGCGCTATATAGCCGTTTATGATCCGTCCTTAGCAATTGTCCAGCAGTGTACTTTGTCCATTCTTCAAACTAATGAATCATCTGCACAGTTTTTCATAACGAAAAGTTATTGTATTTCCCACTGTTCTCACAAGAACATGAGTTGAAAGATTCCTAGATTTTGCCTAGGACTTTTTAACGATAATTTTCTTGGTGCATCTCTTTTGTCATGAACATTACAAAAGAAATTTAGATATCATTGGGTAACGAATCCTCGTAAACAACTAATTTTTTGCAAATACACTGGCGTACCAAAATTAAGGACGAAACGGTTTTTCGAATGTAACGTCGTGCAGAAGTGCTCCACATCGACTCAAATCATACCATAAAATCCCCAAGATGTAAGAATATGGAACAAGTGAGCAAAACCGTTCAAACAAGGAATCCAAAGGATACAAAGGCACTTTATTGAAAAGTTAGCTTCGAGCACAACTGGACAGAAGACAGAAACGTCCATGTGACAGGCGGCTGCCAAGGAAAATCCAGTCTTTAGTAGGGGATATCATCACCCCTGACTGCGTTGCAGGGTTTACAACGTCTGTCCATGCTGAGGACGAAGTTGTCAAGGAGCTGTTGAGGCATCGCGGCCCATTCCTCTTGTAGCGCCAATCGCAGCTACGGAATCGTTGCTGGCGGCTGGTGACGTGCTTCCAAGCGTCTCCCGAGAAGGTCCCACACGTGTTCGATTGGATTTAGGTCCGGGGACCTTGCGGGCCAATCCATGCGTTGAATATCTTCACTCTCCAACAGCTCTGCGACAGCCACTGTACGATGAGGTGTAGCGTTGTCATCCATGAAGAGGAACTCAGGACCCACAGCACCTATAAACACACGCACGTGAGGCAGGAGAACCTGGGCACAATAGCGGACACCAATGATTGAACTTCCTTGGAAGACGTCGAAGTCAGTACGGCTACCAAGCATGATACCGACCCAAACGCTACCTCCAAACCGGTCCCTTTCGATGATGTTGGAGGTGCGATTGCGTGTTCCCTGCTCTCTCCAGATGTGTATACGTCCAGAATCGCTCGCCAGACTAAATCGGCTCACATCCGTAAAGAGAACTTGACCCCATTGCTGATGTGTCCAGTTCTTGTGTTCCTGGCACCACAGAAACCGCCGTCACCGATGAGCAGGCGTTAATGGCACACACCGTACTGCTCGTCGTGCAAATGGACCACCTTTGTGCAGCCTCCTGGCCACGGTAAAACGCGATAACGGACGTCCAGTTGTCTGTTGCATGTGCCTTGCGATTTCTCCCGCTGTCTGCCGTCTGTCTCTTCTCGCCTGTAGGACAATATACCGGTCGTCTGCCGCAGTGGTTGCTCGTGGACGACCACTGCTGAACTCTCGGGCAGCTGTTCCTGTCGTTTGAAATGCTCTCCAAGCTCATGAAACGATGCTGTGAGCGATCCCGAACTCCTCGGCCACACTAGTCACACTTCGACCTTCTTCCAACTTCCCAATGACGCCACCTCGGGTAAAGTCATCCAGATGTCGTCTACTGGATTGCCTGTTGGCAATATCACACGGTGGTAGTAACTCGACGTCGTTCAAACCGATGCATACCGTGCAATAGCTTTCACCGAATTATTGAGCGTACCCAGCCCGTGTGCTTTATACTTTTCCAGCAGCCCCCCCGCCCCCGCGTCATATATATGCGCATGCCCTACTGTACCCGGACCCTAGTCTATCTCCTGAGTGGTCTTTCTGTCCGTACTGCGTGCTCGTTCCGCTGTTATGCTAATTTCTCCTTTTCGTCCTTAATTTTTGCTCATCAGTTTACATGGAAGGCACATACAAATGTCATTATTGGCTCAAAGGTACCGTATTTTCACTGTTTTTCATGCAGCCATCTCAAAAAGAAAAAAAAACTACTAGAAAAATACATCTCCCTGGAGTGGGAATCGGACCCGCATCTTCCAATGTCCGTTTATACAGGGTAATTCAAAATGATTGCCCCAACTGCAAATGACAATACCTGGTTTATGAACATAAATGAAGAGATCCCCACTGTTGCACGATAAAGAAGGATGTTTATAATTTTGTATCCATACCTCACAAATGTTCTATGTGACTCCCCTTAGTCACTCGGACAACATCAAAACGGTAATACATTTCCCGCCATACATTATGAAGCATGTCCGTAGTCACTGATGCTAGTGCAAGCTGAATGCGCATCTTTAGTTTTTGCAGTGTTCTCGGCAAAGGTGGCACATACACATGGTCTTTGACATACCCCCATAAAAAGGAGTCACAAGGAGTAAGGTCCTGAGACCTAAGGGGCCACTTGCAGGAAACTCCAGCACGCAAAACGACGTCTTTTCTGCTGTCGCCATTTCTTCCTACTGGCTATGGCGCACGGGCAGCTCACTTCCGTACGTCACCATAGCAACACAGCAGTAGGTTCCAATAAAATTCTAAACTTCCTTCTTTTTTGTGTAGGGATGTCAGCTGTTTATTTATCTTCGTTATAACGCTTTTGTCATTTGTAATCGGGGCAACCATTTTGAATTACCCTGTGCATGCTGTATACATAACAAATGTCAACCCCGTCTTCTCGTGGTAAATCCTGTTCCCACGAAAGGGGCTCTGACGACCGCCAATAGCGGTATAACTATACCATCGGGATTAGAGGAAATGCTATCCCACACTCACCAACCCGCTTGGCCAGCGTGGTGAGTTATGCCCAAACCCCTCCAAAATGACTTCACAACTTAAATCTTGGCCCTCAGTCTCCGGCAGCTGGAATGTACCTAGCGAAGGCAGCGGACAGTACGACATGAAGGCAGAGGGTGCTAAGAATCCCCGGAGGACCGGACTAGGCTGCCATCTGATGCTGACCTTGGCTACGTCAAGGTCAGCATCAGATATCTTCTGATTCAAGGCTTCTATCTTCTGATTCAAGGCTTCTTGAATTGGAAGAGGAACTACAAAGGATCAAGTGGGACATCGTCGGGCTAAGTGAGGTAAGGAGAAAAGGAGAAGTTCTCATTGAACTGAAAAGTGGACATCTCTTCTACTATCGTGGGACAGATACTGGCAGAACTAGTGGTGTTGGATTTATAATAAACAAGAAACTGAAGGATAAAGTTGTAGAAGTTGAAAGTTCCTCTGACAGAGCTGCACGACTCGTTATACAATTCTCGAGAAGAAATCAGGCTCAGATTATTTAAACTTACGCACCCACCACAAGTCATCCTGAAGAAGAAATTGAAAAATTTTATGAGGAAATTCGTCATCTAAATAATAAAGGTAAGCAGCACTTAAAGATAATTATGGGAGATTTCAATGCAAAAATAGGGCAACGGCAACAGAATGAAACTTCAGTAGGTAAATTCGGTCACGGCAACAGAAACCAGCGTTTAAATACTCTCGTAGAAATTCGGTTACGGCAACAGAAACCAGCGTTTAAATACTCTCGTAGAGTTTGCAGAGGCACAAGGGTTTTTCATCTTAAACTGCTTTTTCAAGAAGGAGCCACACAGGAAATGGACATGGAGACATCCAAATGGGACGACAAGTGAAATTGATTTTATTATGTGTAACAAAAAATTCGTCATAGAAGACTGCAGTGTGCTAAACAAGTTCAACACAGGTAGTGACCACAGATTGGTGAGATGTAAGATGCACCTCAACACTAAACTCGAACGTGGCAAGCTCATAAGACAAACAAAATGTATTGACATAACCAACCTTAAAAAACACCATAATGCCTTCAAGTTGGAACTGAAGAACAGATTCTCTGCTTTAGAAGGCCTAACATCGGAAGAAGTGGATATTTCTGAAGTTAACAGAAAAGTAACCAAAGCTCTTATGGAAACAGTAACAAAATTAGCTGAGTCTAAGAGCAAGTTGCATGTGAACAAATTATCAGGAAAAACCAAAATGTTGATGCAAAAAAGATGAGAGATGAGGACAACTAAAGAAGATGTGACTTCCAAAGTGGAATATATAGAGCTATGCAAGACAGTACGAAAAAGTATCACTGAAGACGTAAGGAAATTCAACTGTGAACTACTGAGGAAAGCAATTGAAAACAACCAAAGCCTAAAGATAGCAAAGGGACATCTCAGTAAGGGAAGAAAACAGATTATGGCACTGAGAAAAGAAGATGGTTCTGTAACAAGAAATAGAGGTGAAATTTTGACAACAGTGAAAGATTTCTACTCCAAATTATATGAAAGGGATGATACATGTACTCCAGACATCATGAAAGGTACCATTTCCAGAGTTCTTCCAGTCCTCCCAGCAGAAGTTGCACATGCAATCAAGAACATGAAGCGGGGAAAAGCTCCAGGAGAAGATGGAATTACTGTAGACATCATACAAGAAGCAAGTGGAGAAATCGAAACAGTACTCGCCCAAATTTTCACTCGATGCCTTAATGAGGGGAAGATTCCTGAGGATTGGAACAACCCTACAATGATCCTGCTACTTAAAAAAGGTGACATTGAGGATCTCAGGAACTACAGACCGATCAGCCTCCTATCAGTGGTTTATAAAGTCTTCACTAAAGTTCTTTCACACCGTTTGAAGGTAACACTGGACATGGCTCAACCGAGAGAACAAGCTGGATTCAGGAGTGGCTACAGCACAATAGATCATATCCACGTACTGAGAGAACTAATTGAAAGAGCGAGGGAATATGAACTTCAATTGTGCATGGCTTCTATCGATTATGAAAAAGCCTTTGATTCGGTGAAACCATCAGCAGTTACAATGGCTCTGAAATCCTGCGGTATTGAAGATGCGTACATTAATATTATTAATAACATCTATGAAAATGTAAATGCAAAGATTCGACTGTTTGAAAATACAACACACATAAAAATTGGAAAAGGAGTGAGACAAGGTGACACCATATTTCCGCAGCTCTTTAATGCCACATTGGAAAATGTCTTTCATTCACTGATCTGGGAAAACAAATTAATAAATATTAATGGAGATTTCTAACCCACCTTCGTTTTGCTGATGACGTAGTCATTTTTGCAACTACCCCATCAGAGCTGCAGAGTATGATCCAGGAACTTGCTGACAAGAGTAAAGAAGTGGGATTAAAAATGAACTTTCAGAAGACAAAAGTGATGTTCAATGCTTTTACAAGAAATGAAGATTTATCGATTGATGGAGAAAAGCTGGAGATAACAGACACATACGTTTATCTTGGACAGCAGATATCAAGTGAGGGTCACATTGATGAAGAAATTAATCGGCGTACAAAACTTGCCTGGAGAGCTTTTGGAAGAAACAGCATAATTTTCAAGAGCAATATGCCATTATGTCTTAAAAGAAAAGTGTTTGATCAATGCATCCTTCCAGTGCTTACGTATGGTGCAGAGACGTGGACCTTAACTAAAAGAGACATACAAAGGCTGCAGACAACTCAAAGTAGCATGGAGAGGTGCATGCTTGGTGTAACCAGGAGAGATAAGAAGAGGAACTCGTGGATCCGAAAAATGACAAGAGTGGAGGACATCATGATCAGAGTTAAATCCCTGAAATGGCAATGGGCTGGACATACTGCCAGAAGGACAGACCATCGATGGACAGCCGAAATATTAGGTTGGATTCCAAGGGACAGGAAAAGACCCAGAAGAAGACCACATGGAACATGGGTGGATGAAATTCGAAAGTGTGCGGGAGTGACATGCAGGAGACTGGCACAAGACAGACCGTTGTGGAGGACACTTGGGAAGACCTTCGTCCACCAGTGAATTGATAATGGTTGACAATGATGATGATGATGATGATATACTTAATGGACAAAACATTTGAAATACCAATTTAATAACGTGTTGGATCTCTTCTAGCACGAATAATAGCCTGTACAAGCCGACGGATAGACTTCACCAGATGTCGGAGGGTTTCCGGAAGTAATGCCACAGCCATGCATGCATTCTCCACAACTCCACCTGAGACGTCGGTCCCAGAACATGCATCTGATGATCCGCTCCATGGCATCCCAGATAGCTTCCATAGAGTTTAAACCCATAGCTCTCGGGGTCACTGGATAGTTCCAAACTTAGATTTTGCCTGGGTGGTTGTGGCCCGGTGGGGTCGCGCATTATCCTGCTGGAACAGGCCATCGGTCGCAGGTTGCGCAAAGGCCATGAAAGCGTGTAGGTAATCAGCAGGTACATGCTGTTAGCGAGCAGCCTCTCAACACACTCTAATGGACATAACGTGCCCCATGAGAAAGCTCCCCAAACCACCATGGAGCCACCACCGCCTTGAACAGAGGGGACCTAGCACGACGGGACCATGGCTGGTTTAAACGGGAGAAACCAAAGTATTTCTGTTGTTCTTATAGCCTTATTTCATTGTATAGCTGAGTACAAAGTTTGGTTTTCACCCTAAAGCACTACTGACCAATTTATCCTGCCTCCCTCTTTGGCCACAGGGTATCTTGCTTTGTCGCTTCTGATAAAGTATCTTCTTCCCTCCTTCACTTCTTTCTTTTTCTGAGAAAAAGAAATACGGTATTTATTTTCCTGAAGCTTTGCTCCCACCCGTAGTTGTGCGTATTTTCCACTAAACAAAGTAAGCACCTGATTGGAGTAAACGTTAACGGTGGGGCGGAATTTCGCTCTCTAAAAATTTCACAAAGCATCCGTCATTTTTTTCCGCAAGAATAAAATGTAGAGGACATTAAGAGATTACAAGAGTATTTCTTTTTTCACTGTCTGAAATCACTCTGAGTACAGACAAGCATCAGGGACGCCGACCCGGCGAACTGAATCTAGTACTCCCGACATAACGATGAGACCCTCAAACACTGTGTGAAATAATCTTTAGTTGTGACTGTGTGTGTGCAGTTGCTTAGCAACTTATCCTGAGAATGGGGAGGCTATTTCGTTCAATAGAAGCAAGATTTTACAACTTTTATTTTAATCTTTGTCATCTTTACCTTGCCTATAAAACAGCTCCGCGAAGACAGCACATAACCCTATGTCGAAAATCGAACCCATATCTTTCCGATTCAGCAAAATCGGGTGTTCATATTCTTAAGCTACAATTGCTTACCTTCAAATATTTGGAACTTCGTTGTCCTGGGTGCGGTAGCGGTTAGCATGCTCTAACGGATATCGAGAGATGCGTGTTTGATTTCCATTTTAGGGCGATTTGTAAATTTCAAGTTTTCTGAGAGATGTTACATGGAACCAATAAACTAGAACCGATTCAGGAATGCAGTCTGATTGCTATGAATAATTTACAACTGCCGTTCCATAAAAACTGAGAGTAAAATCACACAAAATGAAGAAATATAGGTACAGCAAAATATATGTTATTCTTTCTCAAAGTATCTTCCCTCGGATGATATGCAACTGTCCGTCCCATCGTTCAGTCCACTTTTCAAAGCATGTGGTGAAGGCATTTTGTGCAAGCTGCTTTCGCGACCACTGTTCATCTTGAATAACGTCAGCATCTGTGTTGAATGTTGCGCCACGGAACTTCTCCTTCGTTGTTGGAAACAACCAGAAATCGCACGGAGGCGAGGTCAGGACTGTAGGCAGGCTGTGGCATGATTTCAATACTGCATTTCGTACGAAACTGTTGAACACAAGCAGACACATGTGAATGGGCGGGTGTTATCATGGTGTAGGATCCACTTACCCACCAGTTCCAGTCGCTTAATCGATATGTGTCGTCGTGAACGCTTCAAGACTGAAACGTAATACTCAGTATTGACAGTAATTTGTTGAGGAGCGCCATGCTGATAGACTACACCTTTATGATCAAAGAAAATTATCATCATTACTCTCCCAGCTGATTTGGTTTAGCAGACTTTTTTCGTCGGAGGCGAGTCTGTGTGTTTCCAGACACTAGTTGCGCGTTTCGTGAGGGGGTCAAAATAGTGAACCCATGTTTCATCGGCAGTTATTACTATGTTTAGAAAGTTTGCATACTTTGCAATCATTTGTTTCCACTCGTAACACACCTGAACTCTGGCTATCAATTGTTCTCTCGTCAGTTGATGAGGTACCAATATGGAACACACACACGATGCAGAAGTAATTTGTCGCGTGGAATATGGAAAGCCGACGTTTTTGAAATAGCAGTTAGTCGCCCCGGTAGCGCAGAGATCTAAGCGATGGCTTTTGATCATTTGTCCGAGATGGGTCCTAGTTTGAATCCCGGTGAGGCATGGATGTTGTGTTTGTCTTACGGCGCTGGCTCTCTCCTTTCCCTGGACTCAGTGGCCGCAAATTAGGAACGAGCGACTGCTTATAGCCCACTGAGTTGCTCACGGTGGTCGTTAAACTTCCAATCCAAAAAAAATATATATATATACACTGCTGGCCACACAAAATGCAACACCAAGAAGGACACGGGATAGCAAAGCCAGATTTACTGGACACATAACAACAGATACAAAGATGAAACGATTGAGCTTACAGGCCCGTGCGACTTGCGGAACACGCAGACATCAATAGTTCGTGTGGCCCCCATGGCTAGCAATAACGGCCGCTACGCGCCGCGGCATGGAACGAAAGAGGATTTGGATGTGGGCTTGGGGTATGTCGGTCCAGGTTGCTTCCACACGTTGCCACAGTTCATCAGGTGTAGCCGCGGGTGGTGCTTGCCGGGCCACTCCGTTGCCGATCATCGACCAGACGTGTTCGATGGGCGACATATCGGGAGAACAGGCGGGCCACGGCAGCAGTGACACCTGGTGGGCCGTGAAGAATTGTTGCACGACGCGTGCCCCGTGAAGGAGCGCATTGTCCTGTTGAAACGTGACCGCTGGCAGGTCCGGCAGGTAAAGGAGGACTACAGGCTCCAAAACGTCGGAGATGTAGTGGTGGCTGTTGAGTGTACCGGCGATGCGTACCAAAGGGGTGCAGGTGTCATATCCAATTGCGCCCCAAACCATAACGCCGGGCGACGGACCGGTATGGCGAAGCATAATGCAGGTGTCATACAGTTTCTCGCCGCGGTGCCGCCACACGGGGATCCGACCATCGTGGTGTTGCAGGCAGAAGCGGGATTCGTCGGAGAAGACATTGTCGTGCTATTCCGTAGTTCAGGTGCGGCGTTCGACGGCCCACTGCCTCCGCACTCGCCGGTGGTGTAACGTCAATGTTAATCGGAGCAATTGGCGCCGTGCGACAAGTCCCCGTTCCTGCAGACGACGTCAAACGGTACGTGCTGACACAGGTTGTTGCGCAACACACCCTAATTCCTGCGCAAACATTCGTGATGTGGCGGTTCGAGCTGTCAACGCCCGCCGCACAACATGCCGGTCCTCTCGTTCGGTGGTGTACCGCGGCTGCGGGAATCGCTCACGTCGGTCCGTCCGTCCCTCCTGCACCCACCAAATCCATACTCGCCTGGATGTCGTCCCACACGGGCGCCGATGTCTCGGTACGATAAACCGCTGTCGCGATACGCCACTATTCGTCCTCTGGCGAACTCCGAAACGTGCTGGAATGACTGCCGTATTCTGGACGAGGCATCAGGAAGCTTCCAACGCACAGGTCCGGCAGCACAACACACTTCCACTACTTACACCCCGCCTTCTGTGCACCCTTCTTACAGTGCTTCTCGGTGGCGTGCCGGGCGCACATGATTTGCATATACCCTGCAATGCTAATCGTTTGCATGCTGCGAATTTCAGGCCAATCGGATGCTTCCTTCTTGGTGTTGCATTTTGGGTGGCCAGCAGTGTATATATTAGTTGACGCCGTTATGTCTTCACACGTCATTTGTCTCTCTTCTTGTAGGATTTCCCAAACAGTGTTAACAATATGCTCCGTAACAACAATTTCAGGTCGACTCGGCCTAGGGTCGAGTTCTGCCGACAAAAGCCCTTTTTTTGAAATCATGGTGCCATCTAAAAATCGTTGACTCACCCAAACATTTATCTTTGTAAACTTTTTCATTAAATCATCAAATGTTTCTGGAGCCGTTTTACCCAAACGACAGTAAAACTTTATCGCACAACGCATTTCACTTCTTAACTCTGAATCACTCACTTCCATAGTTCTATGGCAAAATGCAACGTACCTTAAACAACTGCGCAATAACAAAACCGGAATCGTCTGTCACGGTTAATAATTGTCGCCATTGATACTTTCTTAATTCGGTTAGTCGTCTGTGTGGCTATTTCCCCCTTCGCACTGCTGCCAACTAAAAAAAAACTACACTCAGTTCTTATGGAACTGCCTCTGTATAATCATACATCACTGAATAACTCATGAAGAACTTGAAGCAATCAGATCAGCATCGTATTTAGGTAGCAAGTTTTTATCTAGGCCTTGTAAATGCTTTACCTGATATATCTGGTAGCTTGTTTATATTTTATAGTCTGCCTGATTTTTCGACTGGTAGTGATTGCGCATGGAACAGAAACTGTTGCGAGTTCAGACATGACGTTAAGAACAGAAAGTACCACGAGCAATAACCAAATAAAAAAAACACTGAAAGAGAATGAAAAGTTAAGTATACAATATACATTACAACATCCGGGGGTAAGAAAAATCAAAGAAAAGAGAAATGAAGATAGGCCAGTACGCTAACCAAGTTGAAGGATAAAATATGAGATGTATATTCTTCTGGCGTATAAAATTGCAGCAGTCGCAGGAATATTATCATGCCCATTAAAGCTTTTGAGGTTGCCATGTGACAGAAGAAGAGATAAACTCAGTTTATCCTTGGTAATCAGATGCCATGAGAAAATGCACAAGTTGATGCCTTAACAAAAAAGGAAAGGAAAACAAAAACGTGAACTCCCTTTTGGGATTATAGGGAAACAGAACGTACTATTAAGTAATAGTAACTTTGGAATCGACTTGTTTCGGTGTCGAGGAGAACTGATGCGTGTCTCCTACTAGAAGCATCTGTAGAGTCGTTGCAAATTTACCTGTCAACGAAAGAAAACGATAGCGACTTTTCTTTTTTCTTTTAACGCTAGTGTGACCCGGTCACTGACCGCGTGGATGAAGCGGGATAGAATGCATCTGTAAATCAACACGTCTCTGTAAAAATGAATATTAGAGTCTCACTATTGAAACAGACGTATGGTTTTAATAACTGAAGAAAGCAAAAGACGGGTAGTAAGGAAAAATTAAGGCCCGCATGTACAAGCACTAAAAGCCTTCAAAGGCCTTTCCCATATGTTCCGTGTGTCGCACCAAAAGGCAAGCATTTATCCATTAAAAAATCAAGAAATATGGACTAAAATAGAATAAATATGCATTCAAAATTCCTGAAAAATTTACTGCAGGATTCATATGCGCTATCCGATCAAAAGTATCCAGACGCTTGCGTATTTACAAATTCCCTGTAATGGGAAAGGAATTATTGGGCTGATGCATAAATTCATTCCGTTTTATTTCTCAAGTGTTTCCCAGGTCAGTAGTGAATGTGCAGATGGCTAGTTGTATATCAAAATGTAGCCAGTAATATCGTGTATCTAAATCTTATTGCGTTGTATGATTGTGGGTAACGGTTTTTTTTTTTTTTTTTTTTGTTTTCAGGTCCGGAAGTATGGAGTGTCAAGTAGAGAAAAAATGAACATTTCCGACATCTGCTCCTCTACGAGTTTAACAAGGGATCCACAGCCACCGAGGCTACTCGACAAATTTGTGCTGCTTATGGGGATGATGATATTGCTCCGAGGACAGCCCGCAAATGGTTTGAGCGGTTCCGAGGTGGCAATTTTGACCTCAACGACTCCCCACGCTCAGGTCGTTCATCTCACTTTGATGAGGATCGTTGGAACCACCTCATCCTCTTGAATCCACGTCAAACCACTCGCGAATTGGCCACTGAGATGGACTGTCATCAGGCCACAGTGGTGCGACACATGGAACATATGGGAAAGGCCCAGAAATTGGGGTTTTGGGTGCTTCACACTCTCACCGAGGACAACAAGAATCATCGTGGTGCCATATGTGGTTCCATGCTCGCCCGTTATCGCCAATGTTCTTAGCAACACAAACCCTTTCTGTCACGTATTGTTACTGGAGATGAAAAGTGGTGTCTCTACGTGAATTTCAGGCGTCGGAGGGAATGGTTAAGCCCCAACAATACGCCCACACCACGTCCAAAACATGACCTTCATCCTGCGTAGATCATGTTGTGCGTCTGTGGGACATAAGAGGCGTTATTCATTGGGAAATGCTGCCGAGGAATCAGAAAATCAACACTGTACTCTCCGACACACACCCCCCCTTCCTACGTCATGCTGCATATATGCGCATGCCGTACCGTACCGGACATTAGTCTATCTCCTGACTGGTCCTTCGGTCCGTTCTGCCTGCTCGTTCCGCTGTAATGCTAATTTCTCCTCTTCTTCCTTAATTTTTGCAAACCAGTGTGACTCAGTTGAAGGATGGCATTGCTCTTTTCAGCAGGCATAGATTGCTATCATCCACTCCAGTGTACAAACTCACACATCAATTTCTAAATGAACAGAATCGAGATGAAATTGATTTTGCTCGCTTTCAAGCAGGGTTTCGGCAACCAGAAGCGTGGAAGCAAACGTATGCGCTATTAAATCGGTGACTTGAAGCATTTGTACGAATTATCATGACAACAATATTTTGGATTATCTACGTGGAATTTCTCGTAACTTGATAATATAACTTCACTTGTTTAAAACCATTATTTTTTTACTAAAAAGTGTTTAGATTCTTTTATTTCTGTAAAAAGATGTTTAAATCCTTTCCTTTTTATTTTGAGTTGGAAATTTAGTAGAGGTACTATACATATCATATATTACATACACATCTTTGTTTTGACGGGGCTCTTTTGACACAAAGACATTATGATGAGGGCTGTTTTGTGGGCGCTATTTTGTTGGGTAAAAGTGTGGCTAAAGGAGCAACGTGGGACACTTTGTTTACTAGTGATTCAGTCACTACATAAAAAACTACTGAAGTGACAAAAAACTACTGAAGTGACAAAAAAGAAATTATGCACTGGGGAATGGATCTTGAAAAAAAACTGGTGCAAAGAAAAAATATTGCAGCAACGGGGAAGATGATCAGTTCAAGAGGAGAACGGAAAATAGTTGTTAGTACATGAAAATAAACAACTTACAGAAACAAAACGGTTGATATTTTGGGTTAAACCTCACAAAATGATGACAGCTGTGAGAAGGCACTGACAGAACGAGTGACAGCAGCATGGAATATCTGGGGTAATTTGTGACAAGAAAGCACCAATAAAAGGGTACTCAAAGATATGCTTGAGTTGAACCTTACAAAAGATGACAGCTGCAAGGAGGCAGTAAAGAGCGAGACTGAGAGCAAGATGAAATAAGTGGAAGGAGATGTCTGGGGTAATCTGTGAAAAGAAAGCTCCAATAAAAGAGAAATCAAAATTTCACATGGGCAGTTATAAGATCTTCTCTTTTCCACAAGCTGCAGCAACCAGGAAAAAAAGAACAGCTGAAAAGAGCAGAAAGGAATGCTGGATGAAAGGGATATCAAGGAAAGAACACAGAAGAAATCATGAAAGAAAATGTAAGAGCTTGGAATTTTAAAAATTATTGGAAATTAAAGAGTCATCAGAGAGAAAGAAAACTGTGGAGTGGAGTGCAAGAAAACTGAGAAGTAGAGAGAAATAAAATTGTGGAGTAGAGGGAAAGAAAACTGTTGGAAATCAATCCTTATTTGCTGTTTATTCTCATGTAATGACGTAAATATTCATCTGTTATTGTAAAATGTTATTCAAGACAAGTGAGATGTATATGTATTATGTCACGCATTGTTCTCGTGACAAGCATTTTCAAATCTACGTGCTGTAACGGCAAAAGTATTATCAGCGCTGTTCCTGCTTTCGCAGCGTAAGGTTGGGATCGAATGTCGTCGCTGAATTATATTCTTTTTTATTGTTTATATTTATTAGATTTTTATCATCGTAATAAACAATCGAGTTATATCTACGTCGAATCATGTCTAACTAGTGGTAATTTTCACTGCACAACTTGCTGCATTTTTATGCACTATCACCCCACAAAAACTGTGGAGAGGAAGAAAACTGCAGAGTGGAGAGAAAGAAAACTGTGGAATGGAGAGGAAGAAAACTCTGGAGTGGTGAGGAAGAAATCTCTGGAGTGGTGAGGAAGAAAACTCTGGAGTGAAGAGGAAGAAAACTGTGGAGTGGAAAGGAAGAAAACTGTGGAGTGGAGAGAAGGAAAACAGTGTAGTGAAGATGAAGAAAACTGGAGTGGAGAGAAAGAAAACTGTGGTGTGGAGAGAAAGAAAACTGTGGAGTGGAGAGAAAGAAAACTGTGGAGTGGAGAGGAAGAACACTGTGGAGTGGAGAAGAAGAAAACTGGAGTGGGAGGAAGTAAACTCTGGAGTGGAGAGAAAGTAAACTCTGGAGTGGAGAGGAAGAAAACTGTGGCGTGGAGAGGAAGAGAACTGGAGTGGAGATGAAGAAAACTGTGACGTGGAGAGGAGGAAAACTGTGGAGTGGAGAGGAAGAAAACTGTGGAGGGGAGAGAAAGAAAACTGTGGTGTGGAAAGAAACAAAACTGTGGAGTAGAGAGAAAGAAAAAAACTGTGGAGTGGAGAGGAAGAAAGAGGAAGAACACTGTGGAGTGGAGAGGAAGAAAACTGGAGTAGGGAGGAAGTAAACTCTGGAGTGGAGAGGAAGAAAACTGTGGCGTAGAGAGGAAGAAAACTGGCGTGGAGAGGAAGAAAACTGTGGAGTGGAGAGAAAGAAAACTGGAGTGGAGAGGAAGAAAACTGTGGAGTAGAGAGAAGGAAAACTATGGAGTAAAGAGTAAGAAAACTGTGAGGAAGAAGAAAACTGTGGAGGGGAAGAAAACTGGGGAGTTGACAGGAAGAAAACTGTGGCGTGGAGAGGAACAAAACTGAAGTGGAGAGGAAGAAAACTGTGGCGTGGAGAGGAAGAAAACTGTGGAGTGGAGAGGAAGAACACTGTGGAGTGGAGAGGAAGAAAACTGGAGTGGGGAGGAAGTAAACTCTGGAGTGGAGAGGAAGAAAACTGTGGCGTGGAGAGGAAGAAAACTGGAGTGGAGATGAAGAAAACTGTGGCGTGGAGAGGAGGAAAACTGTGGCGTGGAGAGGAGGAAAACTGTGGAGGGGAGAGAAAACTGTGGTGTGGTTAGAAAGAAAACTGTGGAGTAGAGAGAAGTAAAACTGTGGAGTGGAGAGAAAGAAAACTGTGGAGTGAAGAGGAACAACACTGTGGAGTGGAGAGGAAGAAAACTGGAGTGGGGAGGAAGTAAACTCTGGAGTGGAGAGGAAGAAAACTGTGGCGTGGAGAGGAAAAAAAACTGTGGAGTGGAGAGGGAGACAACTGCGGAGTAGAGAGAAATAAAACTGTGGAGTAGAGAGAAAGAAAACTATGGAGTAGAGAGAAAGAAAACTGTGAGGAAGAAGAAAACTGTGGAGGGGAAGAAAACTGAAGAGTTGACAGGAAGAAAACTGTGGCGTGGAGAGGAACAAAACTGAAGTGGAGAGGAAGAAAACTGTAGAGTGGAGAGAAAGAACACTGTGGAGTGGAGAGAAAAAATTTTGGTGTGGAGAGAAAGTAAACTGTGGAGTGGAGAGAAAGACAACTGTGGAGTGGAGAGAAAGAAAAACTGTGGAGTGAAGAGGAAGAACACTGTGGAGTGGAGAGGAAGAAAACTGTGGGGTGGAGAGGAAGAAAACTGGCGAGGAGAGGAAGAAAACTGTGGATTAGAGAGAAACAAAACTGTGGAGTAGAGAGAAAGAAAACTGTGAGGAAGAAGGAAACTGTGGAGGGGTAGAAAACTGCAGAGTGGAGAGAAAGAAACCTGAAGTGGAGAGGAAGAAAACTGTAGAGTGGAGAGGAAGAACACTGTGGAGTGGAGAGAAAAAAATTCTGGTGTGGAGAGAAAGTAAACTGTGGAGTGGAGAGAAAGACAACTGTGGAGTGGAGAGAAAGACAACTGTGGAGTGGAGAGAAAGACAACTGTGGAGTGGAGAGAAGGAAAACTGTGGAGTGAAGAGGAAGAACACTGTGGAGTGGAGAGGAAGAAAACTGTGGGGTGGAGAGGAAGAAAACTGGCGTGGAGAGGAAGAAAACTGTGGAGTAGAGAGAAACAAAACTGTGGAGTAGAGAGAAACAAAACTGTGAGGAAGAAGGAAACTGTGGAGGGGAAGAAAACTGCAGAGTGAAGAGAAAGAAACCTGTGTGAGTCGAGAGGAAAAAAACTGTGGAAGGGAGAAGAAGAAAACTGTGAAGTAGAGAGTAAAAAAACTGGAATGGATAGGGAAAAAAACTTTATTTGTAAACCAATGGAAATGACGATGCCAGGAAATGTAATAGTGGGAAGAACAAGAAAAAGGTGGTGGAAATATAAAGAGAGATAAACAAGAAATCGCTTTTCCACGTTTTTAGCAACACACAGCAACCGAAAAATTATTATAAGACAAATTTGTGTGTAAGGCTAACGCACTCCGCTGGATATCGAGAGATCTGGGATTCAATTCCCCAGCGGGACCAAATGACAGTTTTTCAGTTGCTGCGTGTTGCTAAAAACGTGGAAATACGGTTGTGTTTGTTTATTCACTGACGCCACGCCACGTATTTGGAGGATTTCCATAGAAAGAAATGTTAAGGCAGTAAAAGCAAATAAAGTACTAAAGATAGGGGAAGGTGAGGGGCAGACTCTATGACATTACTGAACTAAACTTGCTGAAAAGAAGAAGGGAAAAGTTAAATTCAAAGTTGTCAGCTATTTTTAATGAGAAGGGCAAAAGGGCTAAACACTCCTCATAATAACTAGATTTGATTTTCAACTTTGATATATAGATATAAAACAATATTTTGTCATAGTCGACATTTATTTGTGGTAGATTTCTCTTTTTAAAACAACTGTTGAAAACTATGATTTAACACAATTGCGGTGTGTGAGGCACTATATAGGTGAAGCACGTGTCAAGACTACAGATCTGCAGCGATACATTCCGTCGGTGTAGTTTTGTCCGTTAGAACACCTGGCTTCTGAGCAAGGAGCCGCGACTTCGATTTCCGCTATACCGACACATTTGTGTTTTCACAGGTGTTGCAAAGGAAACCAGTATTTTCCTCTCTCTTAAATCTTTTTTCTGTATTAAACATGCACAACAGCTCATAATTAAAAAAAATATGACATCGGCGGCGATGATTTGAGTCTATGAGATGTATACAACGAATAACTCGTCATTTTTTTCTCAATATTAAAAAAAATATATTAACGACGTCAGCGGGGATTTGATTCTGGGAGATGAACGAATAACTCTTCTTTTTTCAAAATTAAAAAAAAACGAACGACGATTTCATTCTGGGAGATGCATACAATGAATAACTCGTCTTCTTTTTCTCAAAATCTGGGGTGTATTTACAGGGAAGCCCACAAAGCTCAGGAGAGGGGCCCAGCGATGCTGATGGGCCCCTTTCTCCAAATAACTTTTTTTTTCTTTTTCTTAAAAAGAAAGCCGTAGAGTGAGGGATAAATTCCCTGTTCTTGGTTTTGAGAGCATGGTTCTACCTGAACTCGAAGTATGTCATCTACAAGCATTAATTTACTAGCTTAAACGCAAACTAACAAAAAAATCATTTTGAGATAATACACTGGCATGCAAAAATTAAGGACATGACGGATTTTCGAATGTAACGTCGTGCAGAAATGCTCCACATCGACTCAAATCATACCATACGATCCCCAAGATATGGGACAAGTGAGCAAAATCGTCCAAACAAGGAATCCAAAGGATACAAAGGCACTTTATTGAAAAGGTAGCTTCGAGCACAACTGGACAGAAGACAGAAACGTCCATGTGACAGGCGGCTGCCAAGAAAAATCCAGTCTTTAGTAGGGGATATGATCACCCCTGATCCAGTTTAATAGACAATCACAAGACTGTTACCATATGTGAAAATTGCATTAGAAAAGCTGGTTTTACGAGGCACACGGTTCGATTTCTTTCATATTCGGGATCATTACGTGAATTTTCAGTCGGATGGAGTCTTTCCATGTACGACAGCAGATCCCTCATCTCACATAGCATATGCTGTATGTCAATCAAAGCAGTTCCATGAACTAAGATAGCCTCCCAGGTAGCGCAGTGGTCTAAGCGTTGGCTTGTTACTATTCGTCCAAGTTGGGTCTAGGTTCGAATCCTGTTGAGGCATGGATGTTTTGTTTACCTTAAGGCACTGACTCTCTCCTTTCCCTGGAGCCAGTGACCCTAAATTAGGGACCGGCGACTGCTTAGAGTCGCACACGGTGGTCGTTGAGCACCCCTCCCCCCTCCCAAAAAACCTAAGGTATTTCACATGTTAAATGTTAGTACTGTGCTTCAGTGGACATCCTTATAAAAGTTTCAACCTTTCTTCCTTCACAAAAGCTTTCCCACTCGTGTCATCCGAAATTTCTTCCCCAAACGCTTAAATATGAAATTTCGTCTTGATAGGTAGATGGATTTTGTGTTATTGCCTCAAGAAACCAAACACACAGTCAAAGTGACACAGAGATACAACCGCAATAAATAGTCAAATCATGTTTGAGGGAACCAAAATGCATATTTATGTTTAAATCTCGAAGTCGATGTTTTTGCCGTTACAATGCTTTCTCATGCATTAGTATAAGAAAGTAAAAACGGAATGGGAACTTGTTCTTTTTTTCCCTCGAGATGGATGGAAAAGTAAAAGGGCCCCCAAAACCGATGCTGTGCACAGGGCTTCGATAACTCTAAATCCGCCGGTGCTCAAAACTAAATAATAATAATAACGAGGTCAGCGGCGGGGCGTTTTGATTCTGGGAGACTGGGAGACGTGAACAACGAATAACTCGTCTCCTTTTTTTTTTTTTTTGATTGGAGGTTTAACGACCGCCGTGAGCAACTCAATGGGCCTGTCCCTAATTTAGGGCCACTGGCTCCAGGGAAGAGGGAGAACCAGTGTTTTAAGACAAACACAACATCCATGCATCCCCGGGATTCGAACCCGGACCCCTCTTGGACGAATTATCATAAGCCAGCGCTTAGACCACTGCGCCATCTCTTTTTCAGCAGGGTTTAATGACCACCATGAACAACAAGTACTATTAAGGGTCTCCGGTCCTTTGTTAAAGGACACTGGTTCCAGCGAAAGTAGAGAACCAGAGCTTTAAGAGAATCCCACCACCAATGCATCACCCGAAACTCGAACCCGGATGCAGCCTAGACGACTGGAAACCTACGCCTCTCGGTCACCGAGGCGTCTAAAGTGCATGTTCAAGTAACCTCATGCGGTGACCAATAGCATCTCACTTTCACGGGTAGCCGCCAGGGGTGCAGTGGAGCCGGAACGGCGTTCCAGTAATATCTCTCTAGCCGGCAAGCGTTCCAATAAACCCTATATAGTGTAATTTGTTTTCTTTTTAAAATGTTTAGCATTCTTTACGATTTAAAATGTGTACACAGTCGTATCAGAATAATATGAGCATCCCGGAATCACAGTGTACCCGCCCAGGCGTGTCACAGAGTGCACGTGACAAGATCGACCACAATGAAATAAGCGGTCGGCCAGGACAGATGAGCCACAGTGCACTACGTGAGCACAACGGGCAGAGGGAGTGATTTGTTGCACGTTCAAAATGGAATGATCATCGACTGCTGAGCCAAGGGTGGAAGCATCTCAGAAACAGAAGACTTCCTGGGCTGTTCGCGAGGTGCTGTAATAATGGTGTACCAAGAATGGACCGCTGGCACACGGAGTACCTCCCGACGTCATAACTGTGGAGCCCCAAAGACCATCGACCCCAGAGAAGAACGTCGACTAGTAAAGGGCAATCAACGCGCAACAGTGCAGCAATTGACCATGCAAATGTACGCTGGGGCACTCAGGTACGTGTCCCCAATAACAGTAGAGCCAACTCTGTTACGCATAGGTCTCCGGAGTCAACGCTGCATCAAGACGCCCAAGTTAACCCAGGTCCCTGTAGTTTCGCATGGTACTACCGTCATTGTACAGTTGAAGAGTTGAAAAAGGTTCCCATTTCCGACGAATCAAGGTTTCAACTACACAGAAGTGAAGGACGGTGGCACATAAGGCGTCAGCCAGACACTCGAGAACCAACACTCGGACACGCTTGTCGGTCACGTACAGGCCTGCAGTGGTAGTGTGCATGTCAGGGGATGTTTTTCTGGTATGACCTGGGACCGCTGGTACCACTGGATGTGTTTCTGAACGCCTATGGCTAATTGTCCATTCTCGTTGACCACACGCATCCCTTCATGTTGGACGTTTACCCTGGTGGTGATGGTGTCTACCAACAGAAAATGCGCCCTGCCACGTCGCTAAGGATATGCGTGACTGGTTACAGGAATATGACAGCGATGTCTCCGTTTTTCCTTGGCCGGCGAAATCACCCGACCTCAATCCCGTAGAGCACTTGTGGGACTATTTGGATAGACAGTTTCGACGTGCCGACCCACAACCACGTCATCTCCGGGACTTCCGTGCTCTGCTGCAATCCGAATGGGCGCAAGTGTGCCTCAGGCAACCTTCCATTTTCTCATTGAGTCCATGTCACGCCGTGCTGTCATCAAAGCCAAGGGTGGTTATTCCCATTATTAGATAAATGGTCATATTATTCTGATAGGACCGTGTATATGTGGCTTACGGAACACAACGTAAAGCGCAAACTTCAAGAACAGACCATTTCAGCTTAAAACAGCTTCCACGAATAGTATACCACAGATAGACAGACAATATCTTCATGAAAGAATACAGCTTACAGATTACTACAGCTTCCACGACTACCACTAACGTATGTATCAATATCTGCTAGCTCTAATACACTGAGTGACCACTTTATTATGACTACTTGGCAGTTTTAAACAAATGAGCTATGGCTATACGCTGTTGCCGCCAGAGGGGAGGCTAGTATAAAAAGGAAAAGCTTAGTGCTTGCGACAGTAGTAGAAGTAATTTTGGGGTGACGAGATGGGTAAAATAATGCGATTTGACGGACATTCAACGTGGGATGATTGTAGGAGCTCGGAGCCATGGAGCGAGTATCACCGAAACCGCCGCATTCGTGAAATGTTCCAGAGCAGCTGTTGTCAAAGTGTTTAAAGACTGGACTGTCAGCCAAAAAACTGGGTCTCTACGTACAACGTGTGGTCGACATCGACTAGTGACTGCTCGGGCGGAACTGAGAGTGTCCAGACTGGTAGAAGACAACAGTAGGGCGACAGTGCAGCAAATTACAGACCGTCTTAATCAAGGATCCCCTCAAATGATCTCTGCACGCACTGTTCGCCGTACACTGCATCGGATGGGATATGGCAGCCGAAGGCCTGTTAGAATACCTTTGCTGTCTGCAGTTAACAAGAGAAAACGTCTCCAGTTCGCACAGGAACACAAGGATTGGACAGTCGATAATTGGAAACAAATTATAAGGTCCGATGAATCACGTTTTTAGTTGCACCATGCCGATGGCAGAGTGAGAATTTGGCGGAAACAGCACGAAAGCATGGACCTCAAATGCATTGCTACAACCCTTCAAGCTGTTGGAGGCTACGTTATGGTTTAGGGAATGTTTTCCTGGCATGCTTTGGGCCCTTTAATTCGTGTTGATCAGCGTCTGACTGGCACTTCATATCTAAACATCGTTGCAGACCAAGTGCATCCTGTCATGTGGATGGTTTATCCCAATGGCGATGGCTACTTTCAACAAGATAATGCGTCCTGCCATATAGTGCTCGTATTGTACAGGATTGGTTTCAGGAACATGCCGGTGAGTTTACTTTGCTTAGGTGGCCCCCACAATCTCCAGATCTCAACCCTATTGAGAATTTGTGGGATGAAGTTGAACGAGCCATCAGACAGCTGGATCCACAACCCTGCAATCTCACACTCCTGGAAAGTGCTATTCATCAAGCATGGTCTCAGATTCCATAAACCACCTATCAACATCTTGTGGAGTTCATGCCACGAAGAATCGACGCAGTATTAAAGGCAAAAGGTGGCCCAACGAAGTACTGAGGGGTGGTCATAATAAAGTGGCCACTCAGTGTATTATACAGTTCGTTCTTGCCATGTCCAAACACACACATGTCATGCTTTTGACCTCAAGACTGTTGCCACAAAATATTCAGTGAGCTAGAAAGACATAACGTTAAAGATGAAGCGCTTAAAGAGAGTGAACATAAAATTTACATAGAGAAAGAAACTAAAAATGAAAGTTAAATTAAAATATACGTCATAAATGTGAATGTCTTATAATTCTTTTCCAATAAAAAATGCAGTAAAAAAATTGCACAGTTTGTGAAATAAACGTCCTATGTTTTTTTGAAGGTAGTGTTGGTCTCTATATCCATTCTCACTTAGCAGTCCCTTGAAACTCCTTTTTTCTACTGTTGCTAAGAACGTTGAGGGGAGGATATTGCAGACGGGAAATTATTGTAATAGGGAATTTAATTAATCTAGTCATTATTAAGGAATCTAGTAGTGAGTGTCAGTGGATTTAATCCAGTTACGAGTGCCCCTTAATTACGCTGGAAGCAGAGGAGATTATTTATTTTTCTCTCTGGAGTTTTACGCCCGTTTCACACAGATTGAAAATAGGAAAAGGAACTAAAAATTAATCTAGTCACTATTATTAATCTAGTCACTATTAATTAATCTAGTCACTATTAATAATCTAGTCACTATTAATTAATCTAGTCACTATTATTAATCTAGTCACTATTAATTAATCTAGTCACTATTATTAATCTAGTCACTATTAATTAATCTAGTCACTATTATTAATCTAGTCACTATTAATTAATCTAGTCACTATTAAGGAGTCTATTTGTGAGTCTTAGTGAATATAGTTAAGTTGCGAGTGCCCCTTAATAACGCTGGAAGCAGAGAAGATTATTTATTTTTCCCTCTGGAGCTTTACGCCCGTTTCACACAGATTGAAAATAGGAAAAGGAACTAAAAAATTAATCTAGTCACTATTATTAATCTAGTCACTATTAATTAATCTAGTCACTATTATTATTCTAGTCACTATTAATTAATCTAGTCACTATTAATAATCTAGTCGCTATTAATTAATCTAGTCACTATTAATTAATCTAGTCACTATTAATTAATCTAGTCACTATTAAGGAGTCTATTTGTGAGTCTTAGTGAATATAGTTAAGTTGCGAGTGCCCCTTAATAACACTGGAAGCAGAGAAGATTATTTATTTTTCTCTCTGGAGCTTTATGCCCGTTTCAGACAGGCGGAAAAATTCATGGAAGCAATAAATTTCCAGGCTGTTGTACCGCTCGTTTTCTGGCGGACTACATATCCATGCTGTACCCAAACTGCTCCTATCCAAACATCTCGAGAACTAAAACTTCCAGTAATGAATGGCTTTTACCATTGCAGTCTAAATTAGTCCGCCCCCAACGACATCTTCCTCGATAATATGGGGCTGATTTGAGATTTTGCAGCCAAAACAGCCCCAGTGTGGGCCCAAGCATTTCAGTGTTATATTACCAAAATGGTGAAATCTTGTTCCTTGAATACCAAAACCTGCAAATCCGGAAGTCTGATCTCGACTGATCACTGTACTTTCTTATAATATAAAAATAACAAAATAAAAAGGGGAGAAGCGGAATAGGGGACAAGTGGGATAGGGGAGAAGCTGAATAAAGGATAAAAAGTGAAAAGGTATTGAACACGCAAAAGCACAGCGCGTTTGTGTACTTTTCAATTAGCGCTGCAGCACTGGTAGCCTTTGTAATCTGATGCCTTCTGATATACATGAAATATCTTTGTCTGCGATGTTCAAATGTTTCGTAACATCGCGAAACATAATTTTCAATTTGCAGCCCAGCGGAAAAAATTCTCGAAGATGGATGTCAGTGAGTAAAGGCAATTTAATATATATTAGGTGTGCAACTTAATTCTCGGCCACAAGCACGACACGTTGACAGCAAATTATAGCAAATCGAATACGTACCTAATCAGGGAAATAATACCCGTCGTGTTGGATACATTTGAGCCATCGTTCAGGGAGCTGCCGAATGCCACTGCGGAAAAAAGAGGGCTGTTTCGAGTTGATAAAGTCATCAATACTTGTGTGGAACTCCTCGACAGAAGTGAAGTGCGTATCACTCAGGTGATATTGCAGGGAGCGAAAGAGGTGATAATCCGACGGGACGAAGTCTGGAGAATACGCCGGGTGGGACAAGATTTCCCACCCCAGGTTGGTGATCGTGTTTAAAGTCGTTTCCACGGTGTGAGGACGCGCGTTATCCTGAAGCAACAGGACCTACCTTCTGCCCTTGCCGGTGCATGGTCTTTTCGCCTCCATTGCGTCGCTCACACGAATGAGTTGCTGATAATAACGCTCAGCATTAACCGTTTCACCAGGTTTGAGCAACTCATAGTGTACGACACCGCGTTGATCCCACCATATACACAGCAACAACTTCCTGGCATGGATATTCAGTTTGGCGGTACTGGTGGTAGACTGACCTGGATAAACCCACGATTAGCGCCGCTTAGGATTATCGTAGAGGTTCCACCTCTCATCACAGGTCAAAATCTTGTGGAGGAAATCCTTCTTCTTGAATCTGAAGAGCAAGGACACAGCAACATCGTAGCGCCTAGACTTGTTCGCAGCTGTGAGTTGGTGGGGCACCCAACGGCCCTCCTTGTGAATCCGTCCAAGCTTGTGCAGGCGCTTTGCAATGGCTTGCCGTGTTACTCCGAGTTCCTGGGGGAACTATGACTGAGTGCGACAGGGATCCGCGTCCAGCAGTTGTTCCAGTTCCTCATCGTCAATTTTCCGTGGCTGTCCCGGACGTTCTGCATCGCGGAGATCTAAAGTTCCCTGCTTTAACCGCTGGAACCACTTCTTACACGTACTGTAGGACACAGCAGCCTCACCCAAAGCAGCACAAATCATTTTTTTCAGCTGAAACGCGAACAGGAGGCAGTGCCTCAAATGTTGCTTCTGTAACGAGATTGCTTTCACCGTCAACTTTCGTCCCTTCTGTCACTACAGCTGTGATCGGTTACGGTTGCCTGGAAAGCTGTTGGATGGCGCCGCAATCAGCCATTATCGCACACAGCTATTTGCATTTGCCGACGTTCTATGATCGCTTGCGGTTAGGGGCCGAGAATTAAGTTGCACACCTAATAAATTTCCCGCTGAATTTTAATACAAATTATATCCTGGACTTTTTAAATATGTTCGAGGAACTTCTCAACACATATTATTTAAAACGTTAACCACTTTTTGGAGATCTGAGCATCACAATCTCTGCTCGCACCATTGTCACTGAGCAGACAAGTAGATTTAGAGACAGACAGACAGACGTCGCCGTTATTATGCGCAGACGTCAAAATTTGAAGATAAAAACCTCATGGAGTGACATTATCTGCTTCTTTTAACCTAACACGTATTGCACTGGTAAACGCACGATTGGTTATATGTGTGGCGACGGTGGGTGATGCCGTGCGAACAAAGCACTGGGAGTGTGTGCGTGCATGCATGTGTGTGTGTGTGTGTGTGTATGGGCTTCGTTGGCCTGAGAATATTGTCAAAGGATATTTATCGCCTGTGTCTGCTTTTCGGACACCCACGTTTCATGCATGCGCTCCGAAAGACGGTTTGTGCATGCGCAGTGAACGGGTGGATGGCCAATCGCCCACAATCAAGAGCAGGGTCGAGCGGAAAGCAAACAAAAGGCCCGTCGTAATTATCCCGAAGGTCCCTGGAACTCTGTTAATGATCTGCATCGATCGGTGACGTCACTTTCATTAACCCGAGAGATTCTCAGCTCTTTTCTCTCTCACTGCTCCTGGCAAGTGCTGTCGCATCCTCCCTCCCTTCGCTGCCAACCCCTCCCCCTTTTCGAGTTAACCGCCCTCCCCTTGGCTGTCTAAAGCAGGCCACCACTACTGTTCTGTAGACTTTCTGCGTACGCTTTCAATGTACTACATCAGAATGTTTCACAATAAGTGTTTGAAAATAGCGCAGACAAAAATGAGTTCACAGATTCGTCTGCGAGAGAGTTGAAGTGGACATTTAATCTCTGCAACTCTTACACCGTCCGAGTAACCTCTCTTTCCCGAAAAAAAAACCTCACTCCCGTAATGTTTTTTTTTTTTTCACTTGTGTTCACTTTTTGTTAATAGGAACGAATTTTGCCAGCAGCTTAAAGCTCGGATTTTTTATAAAAAAAATTGGGAAAAGGGCATTGTGTGGATTCTAGATTCTTGAACTGTATTGGAATTACGAGTGAGACCGGTACCACGCATGGCCATGATTGATTTTTTTTTCTGGAGGAGACAAAAACAGGAAATGCGAAAAACCGTTGCACATACACATGCGCTGCTCAGAAGAATTCGGGAGCAGAAGTTATTGTAAGGAAAATCCAGGGTCGTAAAGGTAGCCCCCGCAACTCCCGCGTAGCGGGAGTTGTGGGGGCGTGAATTTTAAAGGGCCCAGATCTACGTATGCAGTTTTTTTTTTATTTAGCAATTTAATTTTAGACAAGAGGTTTTCTACTTGCTCTAAAAAATTTTGTCTTAAATTTTCTGTCTTTTGGACACGAACGTTTTCTGAACTAAAGGGCCCCATTGACACAGACTTTTATCTGCGCGCCGATTAGAGATCAGATCAGATCATATGTAGATGATTTTAGGAAGGGGAGTGTAACAACCCTTAGAAATAGGAAGCTAGGAGATTTGGGCTAGAGTACCCGATAGGAAAGTGACACGGAAGCGAAGTAGAAAGGGGGAGGAAGACGCCCTTATTTATTACCGGGGGCCAGTACCCGGGGTCCGACGGCTTAACGAGCCCAGCCGACGCACAGCGGATATTTAGCGGTTCGTACCTGCCTGGGATCGAACCTGAGGTTTCTACCTTCGGTCATCGCACATTCAAAGTAGGCTTGATGGACTTGCGGTGATAAGCATTGAAAATAAATTAGCCAGAAAACTAGACGTGACGAACCTGATTGAAATATTTGCTAAGAAGAACGTTAGAAGGGAATCGAGATTTTAGTAACGTAAGTTTTCTTTATTTTGCAAAGTATGCTTGCTTCTTGAATCAATACCACTGAAATATTTAAAACTAGAAAAATGTAAACACACTTGTTTTTCCTCATTCTCAAAAATTATTGTATTAAGGAATTAAAGAGCTTTAAAGGAAGTTCGACACGAGACACTCAAAGATCAGTATTTTTTTTTACTTGATTTGATATCGTCAACATTTGTCATTTGAAGATTTTGCACTTTTTCCCTTGAGAACTAAATTTATCGAGGATACTTACCGGAATAAGTGCTCACATAATTAAACGCAATACATAAGAGATCATAGAATCAATATCTGGAAAATATATTTTTACTACGGCGAAGTTAAATATTTACCTTCAATTTTTGCTATGTTGGGGGCCTGTTAGGAAAATTTCGCGGGGGGGGCAGAGATTTTGCGTTACGCCACTGGGAAAATTATGTGCGACTGACGTTGTCGACGACCGTAAAATATTATTTTTATGTAAGATACAGTAATATTAGTAAGACAAAGCACATTAGCAAATTTTTACGAAATATTATCATTTAATGCACATGATTCGATATGCTCTACAACAATATGCGTATCGGTAGAACAAGAAAAAATGACATCTTGAAGGTGGTAACTGACCTCTAGTAGGATGTGTGGACCCCTCGACAGATTAGACAGCTGCATACTTGTATGGTATGGAATCGATGAGGTTATCGAGGAGTTTTTATTTGGGGGTACCTTCGCCGCTCCTCAATGAGGGCAGTCTTCAGTTCACAAAAAGCCAACGCAGGTGCCAGCCAAGCTGTAATGCGTCTGCCAAGTGTGTCCCAGGCACGCTCAATTGAATTTAAGTCACAGGACCTCGCTGGACACCCCATAACGCTCGCTCCCTCCTCATGAAGAATGTTGTTCACTAGCCGAGCTCTATAAGGTCAAGCGTTATGGTCAATGAAAAAGAACGAATCACTAAAGGCCGCAGCATACCGCATGACAACAGGTCTGACAATCTCATCTCTGGGCCGTCAGACTTCCGTTTCGGATGACGTACAGGTCTGTACGTCCACCAATGCTTACGCCTGCCAAGACCATCAATCCATGACCTCCGAAATGTGATGTTTCCTGCACTAAAACTGGCTTATTTCGTGTTTTTGTGCAGGAAACATCCCATTACGGAGATAAGATCTCGTCGATTGTCAGACTTCAGACTGACAATTGACTCGTCAGAGAAAAGATCTTGACTCCACTCGTCGTGTACCCAACCAGGATGTTCCTCAGCCCAGTTCCTATGGGCCGTGTGATTTCGTGCGGTTAAAGGGACAAAAACCATTGGCAGGGCCGGATTAAGTGGAAGTCTACAGGAGTATTGGGGCCCATCATAACCAAGGTCCAGGAGGCATGCCTACGCAAATAATAGATAGGGAAAGAGAGAGAGAGAGGTTTACAAAATAGTTTTACTTTTGTCTTGTATGATTTCCACATGGGCAGAAACAGAGGCTGGAAGACGAACAGATTTCAAACTAGTGATTCACCAAGGGTAAAGGTTTCATGTCGCTGTATACAGCCTAGTTAGCAAGACAGTTGCAGCTTTTTCACTACCATTAACCCACACCTCCCAATTTTCGCTTGGAACCGTTAATGAGCGAAATCCCTTGTGGCTTCACATTGCGTAACAAAAAGATGCACTAAGAAAAGTATACAATGTTAAATCATTAGAAAATCTGAGAACAAATCTGGGAATCTTAGGCTTATGACTCATGTTCTTGTGAGAATAATGAAAAGTACAGGGACTTATTATGAAAACTCTGCAGATAATTTAGCAGTTACGTGTTTTAACGGACTTTATAATAATTCCCCGTCATTAGTTCTTTGGGGGCCTACTCAGATAAGGGTCCACTTAAATATCTCAGCCTGGGGGCCTACTCAGATAAGGGTCCACTTAAATATCTCAGCCTGGGGGCCAACTAAGGCCTTAATCTGGATCTGACCATTAGTCTGCGTGTATGAAGGCCACCTTGGATTCTGATCGTTTGAGTTGACAACTTGTGTCCTATTGACACGAGAAGCTCTCACTGCAGCTGCGTGGTATTTAGTTGCCTGTTCCGATTGGCTGTTAACAACAGATAACGGTCTTCCCTTGCTGTAGTTGCTCGTGGACGGACTTGGCATTGCCTTCTTCGAACACTTCCCGTATCCCGGAATCGTGTCCACAGTCGGGAAACACTCCAATGGCTTCCACCACCATCCGCTGTGTCTGATCTGCTTCCAGTCTGTCAATAACTCTTCACGCCGTTAATTCCGGTAAATCATGCTGCTGAGATATCGTTCGAACCGAAGACTTCAAGAAATGAAATGTCACGATAAACACAGCAGAATAAGGTAGCTCCCGGAAAACCATCGTTTTTTACGCTTTCCAACCGTAGGTTGGAGAAGTGTATATGCTCTAGCTTTGTCCGTCTGTCTGTCCGCACGATAACTCGCATAAAAATGGTTCGATTTCGATGAAATTTTAGTATGTGGTAGGGGACCACCTGGGAAGGAACCCTCCATTCCATCGCCCTTATGCGTCATAACGTACGCAAAAATGTTTCGATTGGGACAGAACTGCATCATTTTGTTCCGTAGATGTACTGAATTGGTTCTGTTTAATATCCTCGGAATGGGGTCAAAGGTCAGGGCACAGGAGTGAGATTTATTCTACAGCCATTATCCTCATAACTTGACTAAAAATTCGCCTGTTGCGGCAAAACTTTAGTATGATTTCCTGGAGGTATACTGAACCAATTCTGTTTAATATCACCGAAATGGAGTCAAAGGTCAGGGCACAAGAGCGAGATTTATTCCACAGCAATTATCCTCATAACTTGACTAAAATGCTTCTATCGCGACAAAACTTTATCATATTCTTTCGATGAAATTTTAGTATGTAGTAGGGAACTACCTGGGGACGAACTTTATTGAAAATGGGCGAAATGGGGTCAACGAACATAGGAATAACTTGCGTAAAAATGGTTCGATTTCGATGAAATTTTAGTATGTGGTAGGGGACCACCTGGGGACAAACCCTGCTGAAAATGGACGAAACCGCGTCGATGGTCAACACATAGGAGCGGGATCCATTCCATTGCCTTTATGCGTCATAACTAACGTAAAAGTGCTTTGAATGCGACAAAACTTCATGTTGTTCCGGAAATGTACTGAACTGGTTCTGTTTAATATCATCGAAATGGGGTCAAAGGTCAGGGCACATGAGCGAGATTTATTCCACAGCGATTGTCCTCATAACGTGACTAAAAATGCTTCTATTGCGACAAAATTTTAGTATGTTGTTCCGGAGGTATACTGAACCGGTTCTGTTGAATATAATCGAAAATGGGGTCAAAGATCGGGGCACAGGAGCGAGACTTATTCCACAGCCATTATCCTCATAACTTGAGTAAGGATTTCTGGTATGTTGGAAAGTGTGTCATAATCAATGCATTGCGTGATTTTACTAACTTGTTATCCCAATCTGTGATTTATGTATTCTGGCCTCACAGATGCTAATTTGCGTTAGAATATGCATGATTCGGCTGCCTACGTCACACTAGACTTGCGTTTTCCACGTTTCAGTAAGATATCACATGCTTGACTAGCGTAATGTTGCCAACGTCACATGCTCCTTTAATTGTAAGCAGTGTATGAATTTAAAAAAATCTCGAATACGTTAACAGGAATTGGGAATTGAAATGGTATTGATAGCAGCTAGCTTATCAGTCCGGGTGTGAAATAAATGCATGCCTCTTCTCTACAATTTCCGTCACCTTGCCTCATTCAACATTATTTTAACCTCCTCTTCTTGAAGGAGCAGTTTCTTTGTCATATAATGGAGTTGTACTCAGTAGCATTGATTCTGCAGAATCATGCAGTGAGCCTCTAGGTTCCGTAGAAATATCGTATAAAAGGTGTCTGCTATGTGTGAAGTGTCACACAATGCACACGCTCCAGCTCTGCTGAAGAGAGATCGAAATGGATGGCATTTCCGCCGGAAACCCATTGGAAGTGCGCGACACCCTCAAAATTCTACGAAAGACGCCTTGGTTTACAGTCGCCCCCTCCTTAAGGCAGGAAGTGTAGGACATTTCATAGAGCAAGTCACTCTTTTTTTTGGCTGTTCGGAGAAACAGCACGTTACAATTCGCTTGAAAAAATGGTAGGCCTATTCAGGGGAATTCCTCGGTGAGATGATTGTCTTGCTGTATAGACAACACTCATGGACCACTTCGACAGCTTTCTTAGCTACCAAACGGATATACAGGGTGTTCCGAAATTATCTTTACAACTTTGACCCTCAATAAAACCTAAACGAAATTAGATAGCGAAGTTCTGTTGGCTTTTTTTACATGTAATAGCAACGCATAAAGTTTTATTGGTACACAAAAGGTTTTTGTTTACTTTCAGGTACGACCCGGAACTTGCGATGGCTACTCCACAGGAAAAGGCGCAGTGTGTGGCATGGTTCATAGAGACGAAATCAGATACACAAGTCCAAAGTAATTTCGATACCAAACACCGGCGTAACCACCATCCACGCGAGTGGCACAAGAAGTTTATGGAGACTGGTAGTGTAAAAGTGTGCTGGCCGGGTGCTGGACTCATAAAAAGGTGATGGCCGGGTGCTGGACTCATAACAAGGCTTCTGGCCGGGTGCTGCACACATAACAAGGGTGATGGCCGGGTGCTGGACCCATAAAAATTGTTATGCCCGGGTGATGGACTCATGAAAACGGTGGTGGCCGGGTGCTGGACTCATAACAAGGGTGATGGCCGTGTGCTAGACTCATAACAAGGGTGATGACCGGGTGATGGACCCATAAAAATTGTGATGCCCGGGTGATGGACTCATAAAAAGGGTGATGGCTAGGGGCTGGACTCATAAAAATGGTGATGGCCGGGTGATGGACTCATAAAAAGGGTGATGGCCGGATGCTGGACTCATAACAAGGGTGAATGCCGGGTGATGAACTCATAAAAAGGGTAATGACCGGGTGCTGGACTCATAAAAAGGGTGATGGCCGGGTGCTAGACTCATAAAAAGGGTGATGGCCGGGTGCTGGACTCATAACAAGGGTGATGGCTGGGTACTAGACTCATCACAAGGGTGATGGCCGGGTGATGGACTAATAAAAAGGGTGATGACCGGCCAAGCACAAGTAAACAGGATACGGAACGTGTTCGACAGTGTTTCCTACGAAGTCCAGAGAAGTCCGTTCGTACTACCTCCAGTCAGTTGGAGTTACCACCTACAACGATACACAGGGTGCTGCACAAGCGCTTGCACCTGACTGCCTACAAAGTGCATTTGATACAGGCACTGTACCCCGGGGATAAACCGAAACGTTTCGATTTTGCTGTTGATATGCTCCACAGGATTGATAATGAGGAAGGCTTCCTGAAACGTGTTTTATTCAGCGATGAGCAAACATTTTATGTCTGTGGTGTTATCGGCAGGCATAACTACAGAATTTGGGGGTCTGAAAACACACATGCCGTCCGTGAGATTAAACGTTACAACCCTAACTTTAACGTCTGGTCTGGTCTCCTGAACAACCGCATCATCGGCCCATTATTTTTCGTTGAAAACACAGTCACATCCAACGTTTATTTGGACATGCTGAGTGAGTTTGTTTTCTCCCAATCGGAGGGCCTGCAACCGGCTATCATCTTCCGGCAGGACAGTGCACCCCGTTCTAGGCACTTTGTGTTCCTGAGTTTCCTGATGAAACCTTTCCGGAGTGATGGATTGGACGGGATGGTCCAATTCCTTGGTCTTCACGTTCACCGAATCTTACACCCTAGACTTCTTTCTGTGTGGTTATATGAAGGATATTGTGTACCGCTCAAAGGTTCCGGGTGTGGATGAGCTGAAGCACAGGATTACAGCTACCACCAGAACAATTCCTGAGGACATGCTCGGGATAGCAGGAGGTCGAATACTGTCTCGACGTTCTTTCTGCAACCAACGGTGCACATGTGGAGCTCTACTAGTATCCAACAAACTATGGAACGTGCTGTTCGATATGCAAAAAACCGATTTTTTGTTTTCTTATTCCGTTTCTGTTTTATTGAGGGTCGAAGTTGTAAAAATAATTTTGAAACACCCTGTAATGCAGATAACGAACTGTGCTCGCTCGCGAGGAACCGAACTCGGATGAAAACCTTCTGGTCCTTGTCTTTTGACCAACCTCAACAGAACACGTTTCAGTCTACAGATACTGGACTTCCAGATCAAGCTCACTTTTCAAGCTCGTGTCATAGCATTTGAACTTTTGGACAAAGTTTGTGTACCACGAAAATGGAGATTGCACTTTCACCTTCAGTTTTTGCATATATCTCGGGCCGATTCAGAAGCTTTTACTGGTAATAACAAACAACTGCATAAATTTTAGTACTTAAATCTTTCGTTATAAAACGATTCGGTCGCTGGACACCACGAGGCGATATTAGGCTCTTGCAGATGAAATATCGGATTTTGCAGACTTGTCCAGTTAGCAGGAAATTTAGAGATTAACACTTTACACGAAGTGACTTGTAATAGGTAAATTTAAAGCTTCAAGGCTGCTTCCCATAAAGCACTAGTCACTTTTTCAGCGGCATTAGTTCCAAGGGAATTCTGCTACAGTGAAGGGGACGATGGACCAGAGCCAATTTCCTGACATTTTCTTATAGGATTTTAAACTTGGATACCGAGCATCGGCGGCAGGTCGCAATATCAATGTAGCACTTGAGAATCGCAACCGATAATGTATTGTCGGAATTAATGCGATAAACAAACTATATTTTGAAGCGCTTCGTCACATGTGATGAGCAATTGATGCTTTATGACAATTGACGACGTCCGGCGCAATGGATTGACCACGTGGAAGCCCCAAAACTTACCCAGAAGCCGGTACTACACCCCAGAAAGACGACGGAGGAGTGTTTGGTTGCCCTCAGCAGAGATGGAAACGGATCACGTGTCAGCGGGTCAAGGTGTTGCTGACCCGATTTCGACCCGGTTTTACTTTCGTTTTACTTTTGGAAAGAAAAAAAATATATATTTCAAAGCAAAATGCGCACTGTGGAATTTCGTGCTCGATGCGCGTGCCATCGGAGTGAGAAATGATTTTTCTTTCAAAAATATTGCCGTCTCTCCACCAACCGACGATACCATATCGTAAAACTGTACTTTCTTTGCGTTTTTAACGCTTTTTCCAACCGTAGGTTCAAGTGCTCCAGCTTTGTCCGTCTGTCCGCACGATAACTCTTGTACAAATGGTTCGATTTCGATGAAATTTTAGTATGTGGTAGAGGACTATCTGGGAACGAACCCAATTGAAAATGGGCAAAATGGGGTCAAAGTTCACGACATAGGAGGGAGATCCATTCCATTGCGATGAAATTTTAGTATGTTGTAGAGCACCACTTGGGTACGAAACCTATTGGAATGTGACGAAATGAGGTCAAAGGTCACGATATAGGAAGGATATCCATTCCATTGCCCTTATGCGTCATAACTTGCGTAAAAATAGTTCGATTTCGATGAAATTTTAGTACGTGGTAGGGGACCACCGGGCGACGAATCCTATTGAAAATGGACAAAATGGGGTCAAAGGTCAGGACATTTTTTTTTTATTTTTTTTTTTTTATTGGAGGTTTAACGACCACCATGAGCAACTCAATGGGCTATAAGCAGTCGCCCGTCCCTAATTTAGGATCACTGGCTCCAGGGAAGGGAGAGAGCCAGTGCCGTAAGACAAACACAACATCCATGCCTGACCGGGATTCGAACCCGGACCCCTTACGGACGAATGATTAGAGGCCAGCGCCTTAGACCACTGCGCCACCGGGGCGGCGGTCAGGACATAGGAGCGGGATCCGTTCCATTTCCCTTATGCGTCATAACTTACGTAAAAATGCTTCTATTGCGACAAAACTTTAGTATGTTGTTCCGGAGGTACACTGAACCGGTTCTGCTGAATATCATCGAAATGGGGTCAAAGGTCAGGACACAGGAGCGAGATTTATTCCACAGCCATTATCCCCATAATGTGAGTAATGATTCCTGGTATGTTGGAAAGCGTACCATAATCAATGCATTGCATGATTTTACTAACTTGTATTTTTTTGCCCCGTGCTATTATCCGGAGCAAGATACTGACAAATTCCTGTCGCCTGCTTCTCTGCTGATTCACTCCCTCACACCGCGCGTGTCACATTGTAAGAATGAGTTACTTTTCACATCTCAACTTTTGCATTGAGCATTCATAGGTTTCTGTTTGACATGCTAACTGATAACATCCCGTTCCATTGTATGTCGTGTCCGAATTAATGCCTTATTTGTTAATATGGGTGAATTTAATATTAAGGAGACAGAAAAAAGGCGTCGAGGCTAAGAAATACGTTCTTGTTGAAAATAAAAAGGGGAAGAGTGAATGCTGGAAGTTGTTTCATCTCATTAAGAAAACAGAATATGTTTCACAGCAACAACAATTTCCACAAGCTTGTGATGAGTTGAAAGTTTCCAAAATATGAATGTTGATTTAATGAGTGTTCCTTGCTTTTGAAAAAGATGAAATCAACATCCACGTTTTGGAAATTTTCAACTCATCACAAGCTGGTGAAAATTTTTGTTGCTTTGAGACGTATTCTGAGGCCTGTTATGTTAATCAAGAAAACAGCAAAAACTGAAATTGAACATAGAGCAAGTTATTTAATTCAAATTTTTTTACTGTAGCACCTTCAAAATTAAGTGTAACAGCCTTAACATTACTGCGGAGGGACTTTTTAACTCACCCAGATGTGTTTGAAAACATGTGTAAAACAGTTAGGTTATGTGAAGAACGACAGTTTCAACGCTTTCTGTAAGTAAGTGAGTGAGTAAATTATACGTTTCCGTAATGCATTTATGTGATTTCTGTACAGACTGTGACCATGTAACCTACGAAACCCACTGCGGAGAGGCTTTTTGAACGCCTGTGTATTTATATGATTATGAATAATTATGTATTCATGATTATGTATAATTATGTATTCATGATTATGTATAATTATAAATTGAGTTTCAGATTTATAGTTCAAAGCATATTTGTCCGGGTCAGATTCGAGTCATGTCTGGGTCGGGTGCAATTGCGTGACGTCCGGGTCGAGTCTGGGTCCAAAATCTTTGACCCTTTTCCAACTCTGGTCCCCAGCTGGTATGATACACTCCTCTTTCTTACAACTGGGTCAAACCATCACAGTGCATAAGTATTGTCAAGAACTTGGCATTATGCATGGAAAACTGTTCATAATTAGTCAATCGCAATGGGCCCCATACTTCTCCATGATAATGTGAGACTCCCCTTTATACTGCAGATGCTCCAGAAACTGCGCCAGTTGAGGTACGAGACGTTACCTCATCCGCCTTATTAACCTGATCTGCCCCCTACGGACTATCGCTTCTTCAAGCACACTGTAAAATAAATTCTGAAATTCAGGAGCCATTTTCCGTGATTCCTTTCGTAAATTAACGAAGTATATTTCTTATACAACATTTTCCGTGAAATGAGCGGGAAAAAAACCCCTGAATTTCACGGAATTTTCGTACGGCAGAAAAATTCTGAATTTTCAGAAACCTTTCCACAATTGCTTTCTTACATTGACGGAAAATTGCCACTTCTAAGAGGTGTGAACGGAAAATTCTGAACTATCAAAAACTTTTCCGCAATTCTATAGGTGCTGACTATAGGGGGGGGGGGGCAAGGTGAATCTTTCCAACCCTAATAATTTTACTAGGAAAACAGTTCCCACCCAATATTTTTGGTCCTCTTTAATTAAATAATCGCCTTGGCCTCAAAGTGGACCAAGCTCCATCTTATGAGGACAAAGCGATTTATTTCCGAAAAATTTATAAATAACAAAATAAGTAAACTTTTTTCCCATATAAAGCATTGCTCATTTGATAAGAAACTTGATTGTCAGCCCCGTATTTCGCTTGACATGTTCTGGGGATATTTAAAACAATTATGAAAAACAAAAATAAATAAAAATACAAAAACGTATAATCTCTAGCGCCTTTATGTATCTACTAGCTATATCACCCGGCTTTCAGGCTTATTAATTTCATATTCACTTGTATGTCACTGAAAATATCGGGAAAAAATTGATGCTTGCAAAAAAAAAGAAATAAGCTGATTTCACTAATTCGGTCATTACAAATTATTTATTCATAGTGTGGTTATTTCAGCACTTGGCCGTACACAACATTTTTGGTTTCTCCTTCATCGGCGACAATATATAATTTTGTTGAATCCTTTGCTCTTGACATTCCAACATACAGCTGTCTATGTGAGAAGCAGCAAATGCATCACGTGCTTTCCGTTTCAGACGTATTTGAGGGGCGAATCTCTGGGATAAAAACGTGAACAACGTATCTTTGCGAATTATTTGTGAAACTGGCTGGAATTTTAATGAACACCATAAATCGTTAATAGGAACATGACCTCCAAATTTCGCCTGAATCGGTAAATAACTTTTTAAATTAGCCGTCAAAATTTCATTAACCGTTTCTGCGTATATATTTCTGTTTACCGATGAATTAAAAATGCCATGCCTATTTTAAAATGTTTTGACCGGATTCCGGTGAAATTATTACCAATTCATGGTGCTGATAAAAGTTTCAGCCCGTTTCGTTAAGATTTCGCAAAGTTCGTTTTAGCATTTTTTTATGCACAGTTCTCAAAGAATAGAAACACCTGTGGATGTGCTGCGTCGATGAATGCAGTCACGTGCTTTCAGATAAAGATGACGTAGCAAACGACGCTGACTTTATTGATTAGCTTATTAATTAATTCCCAACTTGCGAACAGAACAGCGTAGAGATCTTAAAATAGTTCCGTTGACCTAGAAATTCCAGTATTAATAAGCTATGCAAATTTCACGATGCCACAGTTCGGCGTTCGAGAGTTTTTGCTGCTTCAGACAAACAGACATTTTGTTTTTTATATATAAGATTATGGTATCTATTTATTTTTTCGCTTCTCGTTCGTGTAACTGCTAATATTTCATATTTTTGATAAACGTTTGGAAACAATCTCGTGGGATATTTTTATAAAATCTCACGCTGAATTTCATTTTTAAAAATCTAATATTCAGCAAAAGAATATTATTATTCCCTTGTTCATTTGCTGATGAGCAATTACAATTGCATTTCAAAATATACGACGAATCTCGTAGTTTATCTGTTTGCCTCAATTCCTTTTAATTTTTATTTTCCTCCTGACCAAAAAACAGACGTGCTCCTCCCACGTCTGATCTCTTCACGCCTGCCCCCCCCCCCCGCTCAATAATTTGGTGGTCGGCCCCCTCACCTCCTTTTAATTTTTATTTTCCTCCTGACCAAAAAACAGACGTGCTCCTCCCACGTCTGATCTCTTCACGCCTGCCCCCCCCCCCCCCGCTCAAAAATTTGGTGGTCGGCGCCCCTGTTTCATATATATATGACGGAAAATTATTTTCTCACTAGTTATCTCTCCTATTACGGAGAAATTCCAGTTATAGGAACTGTTCGTGGAAATACTTGAAGTTTGGTTAACTATTAAATTGGTTGTACGCTGTCTAAATATCAGTCTGCGGACCCCTTAAAACAAAAGCAATTATAACTATCAAAAGTAAATTTAAAATTTACGAGTTTTGTGAAGCAATACTATAAAGCAGTACATTTAACCTTTTCTTAAAGATAATGGAAAGTCATTGTCAGTTTCAAAAGACCCTCGAGATTCAAAGCATTCTGTTACTTCCAAAAATCACGATGGAGAAAATAGGTAATTTATAATAAGTCCTCCTACACAAAAAAATAAATTTATTACAAATGTATTCAGAAAAATAATAAACTGCAACAGAAAATAAAATGACTAATTCACCCACATTAAAAACAAACAAAAATAATCGTCATCGAACAATTAGAGTTCTGTCTTACACGCGAATTTCTGGCTCATTGGTAAGACCGGCGCTTCCCGTTTAGAAAATCACTGATTCAAATTCCACCGGGGACAGATTAAGAGTCCTCAGGTTCGAGCCTGGGCTGATCTTTCAGAGATGGTGTGATTTACTAACAATCGCTGAATATCCGCCGTGCATCGGACGATCACGTTAAGTGACGGCCCCCAGGCTGGACCCACTGGTTAAATGGGTATCCTTTCCTATGCCCTCCCCCTGAAATTCTCTCACCCCTCTATGTGCAAGATCGTACTTGTACGGTGGCGCCATCTACTGTACTCTAATCTCACTACAAACTGTTCTGTCGAAGTCGCTAGACTTGCTCTCATTCCTTCCGTTTCTATGTCCTGCCCAAAAGGCGATCTCGCTGTAGGTGGCTGGGACCTAAACTCTACTCACTGTGGACGGAAGTCCTACAAGAAAATGACAAATACTGGCCGAAAAAGTCAGAGCTGATGATTTTGCGAAATGTCAGTAAAAGTACAGAAAACCCTAAAACGGGTTTTCCTGAAATAAACAGAATTACTGAATATAGAAATTCTGTCAAAATACTGAAACGAAAATTTTGTTAAAAGACGGACATCAACCGGCAACTTTGGTGCACGTTATAGTCAGAAATCTTCCGTGAATTCACTCCACATATTTTTAATAGTGCACCTGGACACCTTTCATTAAAGTAAATCGTTTCCCAATCAAACATCATTCGAAACCGTATTCTATGAGTTTGTCGCATTCTGAACTTTGACATTTTTGCACGAATTCTTACAGAAACTTGTATCTCTTTGGCAAAAGTGTGTTGCTGTGATTATTTCGACTAATGAAGTTTATTTTGCGGCGTATTATAGGCGTTTGAACTTTCTCTCAATATTCGGACATTTCATCTACAACAACCTAATAGGAAAGATTAGTGAGCATTGCAATTTCCTTTTATCCTACATGAAGAGAGGTATGGAAATTATAAGATTATGATTTTCTTCTACTTCAGTTAAATAAGTAATGTATCAACAAACCTCCTTACCAAATTTCATTGAATTTCCTCCTAAATACTTTGAGTTATGTACGAATTTATAAATTATCTTTTAAGTTTGAGCGCAAGTGCAGTTAAGATACAGTACATACATGTAGGTCATCAGATATATCACCGTAAAATTGGTAGCTGTATATAACGGAAAGATCCCTGAACACCATTTTCCACAGCACACGATCCACATTCAGTTAGCTTTACATTAGGAACAGCCCCCGTTTTACATATTCGGAACGATAACGAAGTGTCGCGTGATATCGACGTCACGTGCAGTTACTATCAATTATGCAGACCTATCCTCTGTACGTAATCAGTAAACGTTTGTCAGTCATGGGGAAACGTGGCAACTTAATCCAATTTAACTGCAGCCAGATAGTTCGGAACCGTAGGGCAGGCGCCAGTATTTCGGAGACAGCATCACTTGTTGCCTGCTCCCGTACTACTGTATCAAGGGTGTACCAGGACTGGATTAACCATGCACGGACATCCAGCAGAAGGGCTCACATTGGTCAGCCACACTTGTTGGCTGCTCCCGTATTACTGTATCAAGGATGTACCAGGATTAGATTAAACATGAACAGGCATTCAGCAGAAGGGCTCACATTGGTCAGTCACACTTGTTGGCTGCTGCCGTACTACTGTATCAAGGGTGTACCAGGACTGGATTAAACATGCACAGACATCCGGCAAATGGGCTCACATTTGTCAGCCACGCTTCTTGGCTTCTCCCGTACTACTGTATCAAGGGTGTATCGGGACTGGATTAACCATGCACAGATATCCAGCAGAAGGGTTCACATTGGTCAGCCACGCTTGTTGGTTGCTCCCGTATTACTGTATCAAGGGTGTACCAGGACTGGATTAACCATGCACAGACATCCGGCAGATGGGCTCACATTTGTCAGCCACGCTTCTTGGCTGCTCCCGTACTACTGTATCAAGGGTGTACTAGGACTGGATTAAGCGTGCACAGATATCCAGCAGAAGAGCTCACATTGGTCAGCCACGTGCTGTTGATCCCAGAGGTGAACGTCGGGTATCTCAGCAACGACGTGAAACAGTCACCCAACTCATCCACCAGTACAACAGCGGGGCAGTTCGACCTATTTCCACATGCACCATGCGCCGTACCTTTCTTCGCCTGAGGTTCCACAGCTGAAGACCAACGAAGGTATCGATGACGACGCCCAGTCATCGCCAACAACGCCTTGCATGGGCCAAGGAAACGGACCCTCGACAGATGGAGGAAGATCGTCTGGAGTGATGAGTCCCGTTTTGTGTTTCATCATGCTGGGCCGGTATTCGCATATAGCGTAAACAGAATGAAGCCCTATCCTCTGGTTGCACAGTTGGGTTCAACAGGTCGGCAGAAGTGGTGTTCTGGTGTGGAGAGCTTCACTTTAATGGCAAGCCTAAGATCTGTTGGTTACCATCTCACAAACGCTGAATGGTGGGCGCACGAGGACTTACTAACCCACCATCTGGAACCATGTCTATAGGAGGTTTACCCGGACCACCGTGCCATCTTTCAACAGGACAACGCACCGTGTTATCGGGATCGTAAAACTACTGAGTGGCTGGAGAAACACAACAACGAATTCGTCACATTGCCTTGGACCTCAAACTCTCCTGAGTGTAACACAACTGAACATCTCTGCGATATGCTATAGCGGGGTGTGAGAACTGCTGATCCTCCTCCACGTAATGAGCCTTAACTGAAAGAACTGCTGCAGCGGACATGGGTCAAGTTACACGTGGAGGATGTTCGACCCCTTGTAGAACCTGTTCCAAGGGGTCAGCAAACCGCGTTTGCCTAGAAAGGTGGGCCAACACTATTAGGAAGGTATTCCTAATGTAAAGCTAACTCAGTGTATAGTCCATTGTTGTAACTCAGTGTATAGTCTACGTGGAGGATGTTCGACACCATGTAGAATCTGTTCAAAGGCGTCAGCGAACCGCGATTGCAGAAAAATGTGGGGCAAAGCTTTATTAGGTAGGTATTCCTAATGTAAAGCTAACTCAGTGTATAGTCCATCGCTGTAACTCAGTGTATAGTCTACCTGGAGGATGTTCGACACCATGTAGAATCTGTTCAAAGGTGTCAGCGAACCGCGATTGCAGAAAAATGTGGGGCAAAGCTTTATTAGGTAGGTATTCCTAATGTAAAGCTAACTCAGTGTATAGTCCATCGTTGTAACTCAGTGTATAGTCTACGTGGAGGATGTTCGACACCATGCAGAATCTGTTCCAAGGCGTCAGCGAACCGCGATTGCAGAAAAAGGTGGGCCAAAGCTTTATTAGGTAGGTATTCCTAATGTAAAGGTAACTCAGTGTATAGTCCATTGTTGTAACTCAGTGTATAGTCTACGTGGAGGATGTTCGACACCATGTAGAATCTGTTCCAAGGCGTCAGCGAACCGCGATTGCAGAAAAAGGTGGGCCAAAGCTTTATTAGGTAGGTATTCCTAATGTAAAGGTAACTCAGTGTATAGTCCATCGAACTCAGTGTATAGTCTACGTGGAGGATGTTCGACACCATGTAGAATCTGTTCCAAGGCGTCAACGAGCCGCGATTGCAGAAAAAGGTGGGCCAAAGCTTTATTAGGTAGGTATTCCTAATGTAAAGGTAACTCAGTGTATAGTCCATCGTTGTAACTCAGTGTATAGTCCATCGTTGTAACTCAGTGTATAGTCTACCTGGAGGATGTTCGACACCATGTAGAATCTGTTCCAAGGCGTCAGCGAACCGCGATTGCAGAAAAAGGTGGGCCAAAGCTTTATTAGGTAGGTATTCCTAATGTAAAGGTAACTCAGTGTATAGTCCATCGAACTCAGTGTATAGTCTACGTGGAGGATGTTCGACACCTTGTAGAATCTGTTCCAAGGCGTCAGCGAACCGCGATTGCAGAAAAAGGTGGGCCAAAGCTTTATTAGGTAGGTATTCCTAATGTAAAGGTAACTCAGTGTATAGTCCATCGAACTCAGTGTATAGTCTACGTGGAGGATGTTCGACACCTTGTAGAATCTGTTCCAAGGCGTCAGCAAACCGCGATTGCAGAAAAAGGTGGGCCAAAGCTTTATTAGGTAGGTATTCCTAATGTAAAGGTAACTCAGTGTATAGTCCATCGTTGTAACTCAGTGTATAGTCTACGTGGAGGATGTTCGACACCATGTAGAATCTGTCTCAAGGCGTCAGCGAACCGCGATTGCAGAAAAAGGTGGGCCAAAGCTTTATTAGGTAGGTATTGCTAATGTAAAGGTAACTCAGTGTATAGTCCATCGTTGTAACTGAGTGTATAGTCTACGTAGAGGATGTTCGACACCATGTTGAATCTGTTCCAAGGCGTCAGCGAACCGCGATCGCAGAAAAAGGTGGGCCAACACGTTATTAGGTAGGTATTTCTAATATAAAGCTAACTCAGTGTATAGTCCATCGTTGTAGCCCAAGTTACCAATGATTCTGTTAGTGTCGCCTACATAAATTTTCCTATTCTGTTGTATGATAAAGTTAACATTTATAAATCAATAGATGCTCTTTGCAAAGCTAACAAGACTGGGGTTTTTTTCCAAGATAATTCTTTAATTCTTTTTGAGGAACGCGGAAGATGACTGCCACCCATAAAACCGAAATAAATCTAAGTGTATCCGCAATACTGTTCAGTAATCTACTGCAGATCCTTGAACTTCGTGAAGCGAAACACACGCTGAAATTAAGAAATTCATGTCGCATGTCATGGAAGCTGCATCCCTTGACTTTTCGTAATACCTTCTTCCATTTTACTTCAAGGTCTGATAACTCTCCGTTCTACTAAGATTTGCGCTGCCTTTGAGCGGGAGTCAGGGTCAGTCACTAAGAGCTGCATTGCTGAAAACAGAAAATGCACGTTTTTCTCGTAACCAGCATGTAACAACGTGGATAATGGGAGAAATCTTCACAGGTTGGCAAAAATGCAAGGTCGCTAAACACGGTGTTCAGAAAACTTCTTCAACGTGATTTTGAATTGAATTTTCTGACTGCATGAAACATTCGAAACCATAATCAGGAAAAGCCTATGTCGTTCTTACCATATTGTTTGTTATCCGGATTAACCTTGGTATAGGTTTTAACTGGTAATTAGTCCTCTGATGCGTAAACAACTTTGAAATACTTAATAAGAACAAAATAAAATCCCGTAGAAGGATTTTTGCATTGTAAAAATGTTTCTGAAATTCACGAGCCACTTCCCGTCATTCCTTTCGTGAACTAACACAGCATATTTCTGTTACTTCTTTACACTTGTCAGCGAGTTCTTGGATCAGTAAAGAAGTGGGATTAAAAATGAACTTCAGAAGGCAAAAGTGACGTGCAATGCTTTTACAAGAAAAGAAGAGTTATTGATTGATGGAGAAAAGCTTGAGACAACTGATACCTACATTTATCTCGGGCAGCAGATATCAAGTGAGGGTAACATTGATGAAGAAATTAATCGCCGTATAAAACTTGGACGGAGAGCTTTTGTAAGAAACAGTACAATTTTTTTTTATAACAGTATGCCATTATGTCTTAAAAGGAAAGTGTTTAATCAATGCATCCTGCCAGTGCTTACGTATGGAGCACAGACATGGACCTTAACTAAAAAAGATATATAAAGCAATGGCGTAACTACCACCCCCGCAGCTCCCGGAGCTGCTGGGGGGCGAGGGTGACCAAGGAGCGTACCGCAGCTTCCAGTTATAGTTTTTTGAAAAAATTCGAACACGCACAAAGACAAACAAACGGTGATGCAGTGATCTAAGCGCTGGCTTATGCCCATTCGTCCGTGAAGGGGTCTGGGTTCGAATCTTGGTGAGGCATGGATGTTGTTTTTGTTTTACGGTACTGGTTCGCTCCCTTTCTTGGAACCAGAGACCCTAAATTAGGGAAGGGCGACTGCATATAGCCCATTGAGTTGCTCACGGTGGTCGTTAAACCTTAAATAAATAAAAAAAAGACAAACAAACAAAGAATGAATTCAAAGGTTCGTATTCTCCTTTAAGGTACATTTATCTTTGACTAAACAATACCTAGTTTAACTTTTAAAGCTCTCGATGTCCTACAGATTGAAGCTATTTGGCTCCGAGTTGTAATACGATGAGTCTCCAATCGCCCTCTCCCTGCGCTGCTGAGGAAAAGCGCGAGGCCACATGGGAATTCCCCATGGAGGATGTGGGGAAACAGTAGGTCAGTCATCTAGGATTACGGACACGACAGGCGCCAACGTTTATTCACAGTAGCCGCAGATCTGCTGTGTACAAGAGGGGGATTTCTTCAAGTGATTTATTTTAGTTTTATGCAGGTAAAAAACAATTACATATATTGTTGAATCTATTACTTAAAAATTTAAAACTACAGAGCTCTAGGCACCGGCATTACTTTTCCAGACAAATCCCTGACTTCCTGCCCCCATCCACCACATACATGTCGAAAAATACACAATTCCTCGTGCTTGAAATCCTGGGAAAATTACTGCATTTATGGGCGATAAAGTAAATCTTGCGGGGGGGCGTTGTGCTAGTTACGCCACTGATACAAAGACTGCAGAAAACTAAAAGTAGCAGGTAGAGATGCATGCTTGGTGTAACCAGGAAAAATAAGAAGAGGAACTTGTGGATAAGGAAAATGACAGGAGTGGACGACGTCATGACCAGAGTGAAATTACTGAAATGGCAATGCGCTGGACATGTTGCCAGAAGAGCAGACCACCAATGAACAACTGAAATTTTAAACTGGATTCCAAGGGACAGGAAAAGACCCAAAAGAAGGCCCCATGGGTGATGGATGGATGAAATTCGAAAGTATGCTGGAGTGACTTGGAGGAGACAGGCCCAAGACAGACAATTGTGGAAGAAACTTGGGGAAGACCTTCATCCAGCAGTGGATTGATAATGGTTGACAATTATGATGATGATACAAACCTTTTCCCTGTAATTACAAAAAAATAAACAGAATTTCACAGATTTTTCCTGCTCCAGGAAAATTCTAAATTTTCTGAAACTTTTATGCAATTCCTTTTCTACACAGTGCGTCAAAGAATTTTTAAGACTGGCGCTAGATTTCAGCCTACGGTGGTGCCACCAGTGTAATCGCGAATGCGTTTTAAACTGTGACCATCTGCTTGCTTTCTGCCAAAAGTACTGCGCAGTTGTTAAAGTAACTCAAACGAGACGGGCGTTCATTAGAGAAGTAAAATTTTTTTCATGTTGAATTATTAAGATGGAACAAAGAGCTGTTATTAAATTTAACGCAAAACTGGGTAAAAGTGCCTCGGAAACGTACCAAATGATGAAACAAGTTTACGGTGAGTATTGTTTAAGTAGATCAAATGTTTTCCTGTGGCACAAACGTTTTTGGACGGAAGAGAGACGCTAGAAGATGATAAGCATACCGGAAGACCAAGTTCATCTAGGACACCTGAGATTATTGAAAAAGTGCGTGATTTCGTGGCAAACAATCGATGTGCGTCACTAAGAATGATGTAAAAGTCTTTAAACATCAACAAAAAAAAAACGGTTCGAACCATCCTGCATGAAGATTTGGGCAAAACAAAAGTCTGTGCTAAATTTGTTCCACACACGTTAACCAATGAACAAAAATCACGAAGTGCACATTGCAGAGATATCATTTCAGCCGCTAAAAAGGATCCAAACTTCTTAAAATCGATTGTTACTGGTGATGAAACATGGTGTTTTCAATATGATCTTAAAACAAAGCGACAAAGTGCAGAATGGAATTCAAAAAACTCGCCACAAGCCAAAAAAACAAGAAAAGTTCCATCGAAAATCAAAACAATGCTCATTACATTCTTCAATAGTAAGGATATTATCCTCAAAGAATTTGTTCCAAGTGGACAAACAATTACTGGTGAGTTTTATTTAAATGTTTTGAGGCTTTTGATGGGCAGAATTCGTCGCATTCGTCCAGAATGTCGAGATGAAAACAGTTGGTATTTGTTGCACGATAATGCACCCAGTCACACCTCACTTCTTGTTCGTAGATTTTTGGCGAAAAATAACGTCTGTGTGTAGAATTATCCACCGTATTCGCCTGATTTAGCAACCTGCGACTTTTCTTTGTTCCCAAAACTTTAAATGACGTTAAAAGGGTGTTATTTTGATGATATTTCGACCATACCAACAGCTTCGACGCGTGCTTTGGAGGCAATTCCGCAAAGTGAACTGGAACAGGCATTCGAATCATTATTAAATCGCTGTAACAAGTGTATTGAAGCCGGAGGGACTTATTTTGAATAACAAACCAAAACAAATAATAATTTCTTGTTTCTATTTCAATTTACAGACCCAGTCTTAAAAATTCTTTGACGCACTGTGTATATTAACGGAAAAAACTCTGTTCTTGCTTTTCCTGTATTCATATTACAGAAAATTTCCGGTAATAGGAGTGATTCGCGGTAACACTTGAGGTTTGATTAATTATTAAATTTCAATCGTCTGTCGGAGGATCTGATTTTAAAGTTCTATAGCGAGATCGGATTTTGTGAATTGCATAACACATGAAATTTTGGTTATTGTCACACCGGATATTCCTTCCCTTCTCCCCCATTTTGTGCACCAGCTGTTGTGCAGGGTGTCGCACTTGCTACGGAACCCGGCATTTCTTTAATTATATTAACACCAATGAAGATATTGCAACGAAATTTCAAGTGAACTTACCTCATTTAGTGCGAAATGTGATGACATCACAACATGTGCTGCAAGTGGCCACCATTTGCGTCCAGACAGCATTGAACCCGGCGTTGTCAGCCAGCCAGCCAGCCGGAGTGCTCCTTAGTGGCAGACACATTCCTAAGTGTGGCGCCACTGAGGAGCGGTCCGCCCGCCAGCCGGACGCGCCTCTCAGCAGCTTTGTTATGCCATTTCGCTGAGCGTGTCTACACAATACGGTTGTTGATAGTGAGTGCTCGTGCTCGTGGCTGTTCGCGTACGTGTGAAAATGTATCGTATACTCTGGAGGAGCGAGTGTTTATTGTTCGCACTTATTGGAAAACAGAATCGACGAAGTCTTGTCAACAGCAATTCCTGGAGAGGTTTTCAGGCAGACATCCACCGAGCAAGTCCACCATTTGGGCATTGTCGAAGAAATTGGAAACCAAGGGGATATTATTAGACGACCATGCAGGAAGTCGTCCACAAATGTCCGAGTAAACGATCCAGAATGTAAAGGGCCGACTACTTGCGTCTCCCAGGAAGTCACTTCGCCGATTGTCACAGGAAACAGGGTTTTCCAAAAGCATTTTCCAACGTGCTGTGAAAAACGCAAAGCTTCATGCGTACCGGCACTGAGAGAAATTCAGAAAGTGACGGCGGACGTACTGGCAAAGACTTTCCACAATATGGTGTGCCGGGTTCAATGCTGCCTGGACTCAAATGGTGGCCTCTTCCAGCACAGGTTGTGATGTCATCACATTTCGCACGAAATGAGGTAAGTCCACTTGAAATTTCGTTGCAATATCTTCATTGGTGTTAATATTATTAAAGGAATGCCGAGTTCGGTAGTGAGTGTGACACCCAGTATTTTGTATTACCGTAAGAAACCGGGTACTTAAATTATTGTACAGTTAATTGTATGATGTCTATGTATCAGGCTGTGGACCCCTCAAGAAGAAAGCTATTTACAGCTATCAGTAAAAATTTTTATATTTAGGAGTTTTACGACATACTACTACATTTCATCTTTTCTTAAAAATGATTGAAAGGCATTGCCAGTTTAGAAAGACCTGAAGTTCCTAGGCATTCTGTTGCTTCGAAAAATCCCTATGAAAAAAAAAACGTCATTTGTAATAAGTCCACCTATAACAAAAGTAAAATTATTATACTAAACTTATACAGGAAAGTAATAGGCTTCAACAGATAATAAAATGACTAATTCACCCACAGTAATAGCAAAAAACATTTCATCATCGAGCGATTAGAGTTCTACCTTATACGTGACTGTGCTTTACTTGTCTTCCAACCATAGCAGGTGCTGAAAAGGTCTCTATAGATGGAAGTCTACCAAGGCCGAAAGGAAAGGGCTCGTTAACCTCTTTCCCCAGGAAAGAAGAATCTCTGGTAAAAGGGCTGAAAAAATGTCAAAATCTAAGATTTTGCGAAATTTCTGTATAAATACCAGAAAACTCGAAACGGATTTTTCTTAAATAAACGGAGTTACTGACTACGGAAAATATGTAAAAATACTGAAATTAGAAGAAAACTTTCAAAAAGGGAAGTATGCTTAAAAGACGGGTGACTTTGCTGTACATAATTTTCAGGAATTTTCCCTGAATTCACACCACTTATTTTTTACACTATGTAAGTCCTCAAAGTAACACCGCTTGTGTCGTTCGTTGCAGTATTACAGCGATTTACTGTAGTATTATTGAGTCAAGAATATTTGCCTCTCGAAGAGATGTAAAATCGTGTCCTGCTGGATGAAAGCTATATTTAAAGAACAAATTCAGGTGCCCATTGGCAGATTACATTTAGAAAAAAAATTCTTCCACGTCTTTCTATTCACCGTACTCTGTGAAAAAAGGTTAAGGGTAACGTTGCGAAGGCCATTGTTGTAAACACGCACATTGTGGTACTACACCTGAAGGGAGACGGCGATGGCATAGACAACATTTACATGACTTTTGGAAAAGCAATAAAACAGATTAAGAAGTGGAAAATCACCTGAATTTCACGACATCCGCTCCGTCGCGTCGTGATGTTTGAAACGATGAGGACGCTTTGCGTTTACGTGAAGAAACAGAGAAACAACAATAACTTTCAAACCTTCATCTTTATGATATACAAGACACCCAAATCATCTGGTGCAAAGATTATAATTTGTCTGCTATTCCAGAAAGATATGCTTTACTTTCTTCTTTTTTTTACTACGAAAATAAGGTCTATGAAGAAGTAAATTTCTCTATTCCTTTTTATGCCAGGGGCGGGAGTTATTGTTGTTTCTCTGTACCTGCGGGGCGGGCACGGCACATCTCCCCCCCCCCCCAGAGAGAGGGCCGGGGGCATGGTCCAAGAGTCAGCCGGGACCATGTGTCGCTGTAGGCAGTCATCCCATGAAGAACGTGCATTTGAGAAATCCCAGGCAATTTGGTGTGTGGAACGTAACATCACACCATTGCGAGAAACCTAACAACCAGGTCATCCTGAAAGTTCGGGCGCCAATATGACGAAGTAAATTTCTCCAGCATTTTTATGCCAGGGATGGGACTCGAACCCACAACTATCCCGGTGGCAGCCAATGAGAGTTTTTCCGTGACTCACTTATAAACGTGGAAAGAGCGATGACCTTTGTTTGATGTTCCTGGTCCACGTCTAATGTCTGTATTAATTAAGTTTTGTTTTCTTTAATGGAAATTTATGCACTGCAAAGTTCGGTCTTACCAGACTTATGCGTTTCTAGTAAATTAACTCCAATTTGAGTAAATTTAGACGCCTTTTTTTTAGGTCAGTAAGAGAAAAGAAATTATAAGTTGCATCCTTTAGACGTAATTTATATAAGGTACTTATACATTCATGATACCATATAAACTGAGATGAGCCACTTTGACAATTTATTTCGTTATACTGTAAAACACACACGAAAATATAAAATAGACATATATAGTGTGAGACGGAAGAACAGTCAAAATTCTTTCTGGCATGGATGTCTCCAGTGTGTGGATGTAGTTTACATTAATTTTCATTCACACTTCCTACAATAGAGCTCCCAGTTTGGCCACATTGGCTGAAGTGCTCCGACGGCGTTTCACTCGTTGCTCCAAATAGTCCCACAGATTAGAGGTCTACACGGACCTTAATTTAGAAAGCCCGGCCCGGCCCGTTTCAAATTTTTATATTAAAGCCCGGCCCGTATATTTCTCCTGTTTCCAAGGCCGGGGCCGGCCCGTAAAATTCATCAATTACTAAATCACGAATTTGACACCTGGTGCACTCGGTCATTCGACTCCTGAAGAGTTTTCGTTTTCTTAATTGCTACACGTATTCTATTACAATAAACGTTAATTCGGAATATTTCTGTGACTCTGTATAAGTCACGTGACGTCTGAGGAGGGGAGGGGGCTTGCATACTAAAAATATTGAATGTAAACGACTATTTCCATGCCTTTCAAATTTTCTGGGTTTTCAAATTATCATTCTCTACCCCCGCACCCGGAATATCCGAAAAGTACGAAATATCCAGAATTATGAGTCTTATCGTTCTACTTTACCTTGTCTACAAGCACATATTCTCCGGAAGCGATTTTTACGCGAAAATCTTTCGCTTTCTTAATCTCCATAATAAGTATGGAAGAGTATTTATCAGCAACACTGAACTGAGCATGCATATGCTAGGGAAAACAACGATAGACTGCCCAGCTAACCAGTGTCCCAGAATTTTTGAAAACGGCTGGCCTGGGGTACCTAAGGGTTCATTTGCTATGTGCTGACTCCCTGAGAGTACAAATGGGAAAAATACGGCACAGATTTATACATAGAAGTAAGTTTCTCCCAGCCCATTTCTCCCGCGCCATTTGAGACAACGTAAACGCTTTTCACACATTTAAAGAACAAATTCCGGCAGACCAGAACAATAAAAAAGATCGTCTCCGAGCGGGTGGCTCGGTTTAGAAATGCTGCAGTTAATAGCCTGCCCTGAGGCATGGGAGGAGGGTGAAAGTTATTGAGAGAGAGAGAGAGAGAGAGAGAAGGGACCACATTAACATTGAAAAACTAAGGGAGCTGACCCACTCCAATTGTTTTGTAGGAGGGGGAATATGTCGTAGAACTTCTATTTTTTCCAACAGCGAAAATTATTCAATCTTATCCTGCTGCTGTATGTTGTGAGATTTCCAAACGAGAAAGGCACCGGACAGCGATTGTTTTGCTCATAAAAAAAAAAAAAAAAAAATCCTGCTCGGCCCGTGTCTGTTTTATATTAAATATTGAAGGTCCGGGATCGGCCCGGTTTCCCAACTTAGAAGTGAGCAAAGGCCTGACCCGGCCATCAGGCCGGCCCGTGCAGACCTCTACCACAGATTTCCCTATTGGATTCACATCTGGGGATTTCGCGGGGCCAGTCGAGATGTTCGAAGGCATCAGAATACTCGTCGTGCCACTTTGAGCCCCGTGCACGCGACATTAATCGTCTTTGAAGACTGGAGTTTCCATTTGGTGTTCCCTCAGGCTATGATGAACAAAAGGCAACATACTGTCATTCAGAAGCTCAGTGTAGCCCTTCTGGTAACCTCAACCAAAGCACCCACTTCCTCGTAAGGGAAACAACCCCAGAACATCAGAAAAGCTTCTCCAGCTTGAAGATCACCTTGAACACAGTCCACGTGGGCAGTGGCGGATTTAGAGTTTCCGGGGCCCTGCGCACATCGTCGGTTTTGGGCTTCCCCTCACTTTGCCGAGCATCCTAAAATATAATCCGAGCATTTTTACACTCTCCCACTAATTGAGTGGAGGTCTCTATACGAGACAATTAGTTGTTCGGGCATAGGTACGAGATGACACATCCGATCACCGTGATTTTTTTGCATGCGATTGGACATTGTCCATGGTCAGGTTTTGACGTCTTCCGATTTCCGAAATTCCGTGTTATTGAGGAATAATCGTCCAAAAACTTGCATTTTTTTTTTGGGGGGGGGGTTTCGAATTTTGAGAAGGGGTCCTTTGTTACCTATCTCGTCCAAAGATCTTCAGCCGATCGCGGTGACACTTGCCACAGAGAAAGGGAAGGACATGGTGAGTGACATTGGGTTCGTATCATGGTGATTGGTCGTGTCGTACAAAAATAATGACCATTAAAAAAACTGACCAATTTTAATAATAATTGAAAAACTCCGCTCTCTATACGAGACTCGGGACAATTAGTTGTTCGAGCATAGCTACGACATGACACATCTGATCACCGCGATTTTGGCATGACATTAGACATCGTCCATGGTCAGGTTTTGACGCTTTCCGATTCCCAAAATTCCGTGTCATTGAGGGATTTCAATTAAAATTAGATGGCTTTTGAATTGAACCGTTTCATGAAAGTCGGCTCAATTTAAAAAAGTCGTTTGAATTCTAAAACGAAGAAATGGGAAGACTCCATCTGTTAGCTCAACACTTGCTTAATCTATAATAATAATATGAAGTTTGTGTATGTGTGTGTGTGTGTGTGTGTGTCTTTCGCGATACAAAATGAAACGCGTGGTTGCCGATCTGAGTGTGTCTTTCCACTTTGTTTACATGCAACCTGACCACAACCAACGTGGCCGCCCCGGTGGCGCAGTGGTCTAAGCGATGGCCTCTGATCATTCGTCCGAACGGGGTCCGGGTTCGAATCCCGGTGAGGCATGGATGTTGTGTTTGTCTTACTGGCACTGGCTCTCTCCCTTCCCTGGAACCAGTGACCCTAAATTAGGGACGGGCGACTGCTTATAGCCCATTGAGTTGCTCACGATGGTCGTTAAACCTCAAAAAAAAAAAAAAAAAAAAAAAACTTGAAATCGTGCAGGAAAGTAGTTCATGATAAATTTTAGGCATTTCGTTTTTAGAATGTTTGGTACTTTTGTTGTGGAAGTCATAAATTTTAGGCGTTCGTTTTTTAGAGTTTGTTATAACAGACACCTTAACGAGCTTAGATTTTGCAATACCTTCGCTCAAAATTTGCCAACTGGACCCGAGTTATCGCGGCTTGTCCTAGTTGTAGGCCTGTGGTGACAGATTGAAGCAATTCATGCCTCGTTGCAAAGCAATTTGTGCCAATTGCTGAGCATAGTCTTTCTATCGCAGTTCTGGTGTCGATTAACGGTGGACTGTACGTCACTGCTGGAAAACCCTTTTAAACACACGTTTCGACACACCTGCAAAGTCTTCAACTTCTTGTACAGTATGCCCTTTGACTAAGCCAAACGCGATAACACCTTTTCGCCACTCATTCACATCTCTCGCGCGACCCACGTTTCGCGGAGCGAATAACACACACGCAGCACACAACCATTTCTACTCACTGTATGATCTAGAGATGTGTCCTTCGCAAACTATTCGCTTGGAAAGAACGAATCAGCAAACTGAGTCATTGGCGAACGAATCGTTCCTGAAAAGAATCGATTTCGCAAAAAGGGTCGATTGCCTGAATGAATTGGTAGGAATTGTTTCTTACTAGACATCAAAATTTCACCTTGGTGTCTCGTTGAGTTTCGTGTCTTAATTAGAAAATCTTAACTTATTCAAAAGAATACAAATGCAATAAATTACGTAAATGTTTCGAAAGGAACCTATAAGAAGAAAGCCGAGGAACAAATTTTCCATAACGAATTTAAAACAAATTTAAACTTAACAATCAGCCAGAAAACCGGAAACTCTCAACAAACGAAAGGATCCGACTCAAAATCATTTTTCTAGATACAAATAGTTCTCTAAACCGAAGGAACACTGACAGGAACGAAAGAAAGGGTCCGACTCAGAGTAGATTTCCTAGACACAAATCGTTCTCTAAATCGAAAGAATTAAACGACCGAAACGAACGAATTGGTCCGAACGAATCCTTTAAGTGAGTCAAATCGAAAGAATATGTTTGCCCATCTCTAGTATGATCCCTACAGCGCACGGCACAGCTATTTGTAGGACGCTATTAATACCGGTGAGCCCGCTGTTGATGTCTAACTTAAGTAAACCTCTCACAGCTAGAGGTGAATAATTTCTTTCACGGGGAGCTTATCGTACGGGTGATTGTATGATGTCTATGTAACAGTCTGTGGAGCCTTTAAGACTAATGCTATTATAGCTATGAAGAGTAAACCTTATGTTTAGGGGTTTTGTGAAATAATAATATGAAGTAGAACATTTCACTTTTTCTTAAACGTAATTGAAAGTCATTGTCAGTTTAGAAAAGATCTCAAGTTTCAAAACATTCTATTACTTCGAAAAATCATGATGAAAAAATTTATTAAAATACATATTGCCGTCTGTACACGATTTTAAAAGAACACTGAAAATATAAACAAAGTTAAAACATTAGCACTTTTAAGTCCACTCTGGACCCGTCATCAGATGATGTAGTTATGACTTGCCATGGAATAGGTATATATGCAGGAGGCACACCGATGTATCAGTATTGTCCACGCATTTGCTCATTACATAGTCATGTATAACGAAGTAAATTTCTCAGTCATTTCTGTCCACGCCAGGATTCGAACCCGGATCCCCTCATTCCGGAATAAGTCACTCTACCAATTGAGCTACGCTGACGTTCGTTCTGACTGCTATCTGCCTTTACTTTATGTCGTGTGCGTCCTGCTGGCAGGTACGTCACATCTCCCCCCCCCCCCTACACACACACACCATAGTAATTGCTAAGCAATATCCATGGTAACGGTATGGTAATAGGGGCATCGATGTCACAACACTTTCCTCTAAATTTTTGAATCAATAAGCTCGATGCCCCTATCACCATATCGTTACAATTGAAATTGCTTTGCAATTAATATGGTGGGGAGTGGTATAATTACTATGGTGTGGACTTCATCTGATGACGGGTCCGGAGTGGACTTGAATGTGCTAATGTTTTAACCTTGTATATATTTTAAGTGTTCTTTTAAAATCGAGTACAGGCGGCAAGATGTATTTTAATATCTTCCAGCACAAATAAAGCAGTTCATATGGGAAAAAATTAATTTGTGATAAATCCTCCTATACAAAATGTAAAGTGATTGTATACCTATTCCGAAGAACAACACGGAAATAAAATTACTAATTGACCCGCACTGATAGCGAAAAAACATTTCCTCATCGCACGATTTGAATCCTCTTCACCTTAAAAATGGTCATGGGGTAAGTGTTTTTCTATGTCAGTCGGCAGAGCACTTCGCAGGTATCCTATCGAAATCGGTCTCCTACAGGAGCGAAGGGAAAGGATTCTTTCACCTCGTTCTTCAAGAAAGAATCTCTGCTGAAAGGACTCAAAAAGTCAAATTCAGAGTTTTGGAGAAATTTCTGCATGAAAACAGAAAATCCCGAAATTGACTTTTCTGAAAGAAACAACAGCAATAAAAACGAAACTGCTGACAACGGAAAATCTAGCAAAATACCGAAGTAAAAAAAGAATCTTTTCGAAACGGAAATTTCATTAAAAGTTGGAGACCTACCGGCAACTTTTCTGCACGTTAATTAGAAATTTTCCGTGAATTTACACAACTTAATTTTTACAGTGCATGATCAACGAAGTTTTCTACTAATTCCAGCAGGGCCGCACCAAGGGCATAATCTGCCCGGGTGCAAGCTCAGATTTGCTGCCCCTTGTGCGAGAATATTTTTCAACTTTTATTTATTTTTACATGAAATATATACCTTTAGAAACATCATTTTGTATTTCCCATAAATTAAGAGTTTTCATAAAACACAATTGCCTCATATAAAACTGAAGGGGGAAAAAAATGTAAAACTCTAGTTCAGATGACGATGCGAATGATCTAAGAAGTCAGCTTCCTCTCTGTCAATTTACATAAAAGTCCGCTTTACCGGGGAAAAATACGTTTCTTCATATACGATGATAAACATACTACAGTTTCGTAGTAATTTAACTATTGAGGAGTCTTCTTATGTATGTTCAGGTGTTCGAAACGTTTTATCGTTGCATCAAAAAATTGGAACGGTTTTTTTTAAATTTGTGTTTGGCAGATCAATATTGCATTCGTATTTTGGTACCAAAAATTATTTTTTCTTTTGCTTTTCTTTTCTTACGTTGTCTAACCAGTTCAACAGTTGGAAATTCTCTTTCGTAATCTATTTCTTCGGCAACTGTTTTGTCTTCAGATAACATGCCTTTAAAACCCCGATGTGTTCTACATTCTTTTAAACAACCATTTACTTGTTTTAACATTTCTACGTATTATAGTTGGTATAACTAAACAGATTTTGGCATTGATTTCGTACTGACATTAATATTTGAAGAAAGTGTACCAAATCTTTCTGGAACAAATAACCTTGCATGTTTTTTTTGTTGTTGTTGTTTTTTTCAAATAAAGATTGGTTAAATTTCGTGTATCATTGTCTCTAAAACATTCGTTAGAGCGCTAATATATTTTACCGTGGATTACATCTAAATTGTATCCCAGTCCTCGTTGCCCTTATTGGATCAATCCTATTTTCTCAATTTCCTCACCTTGTTTCGTAGCACCGTTTTACGGTCGACGCTGGAAACTATTTTTTTAAAATTAGTTAACGGTAAGGTAATTCAGAAAAGAAAGCATATATTTCTTGAACAATGCTGAAAATGTTCACAATTTCTAGAGAAATTTTTTCGTCGTTATTTACCACCAGATTTAAAGTACAAGCCGCTCAAAGTACATAAAATGTATAAGGGTTTTAGGTCCAAAATTATATTTTTTTAAAGACACATGTGTTTTTCCTTCCTATTGGCCCCATTGTCATACCACTGGCTACGCATATCATGAATGCTGAAATCTTCAAGATTTAAAAAAAAATTAGAAAAAGAATTGCAAGTCCCTTGCCGCGGTATCCGTCACTGAACAAAACAATAAAAATTATTCTGATTTCAAGTTTTTTTTTGTATTGAATTACATAACGATTTTTTTTACTAAAACAATAAACGTGCTAGGCATTACGATTTCTCACAGTAAACCCGTTTTCTTAACTTCCCCCATGTCACTGACATTAATTTATCAACAGTAAAATTTGATTGAAGTGCCCTGCCGCCCCCGAAAGCTGGCGCCCGGGTGCATCGCATCCGTTGAACCACCGCTTGGCACGTACCTGAATATCAGCTTGCTATTTGGTTAATCAGTTAAAACTCCGCAGGTGGCTATTTGGTAGCATTGATTCTCTAAATCTTTCATCTCACTTTATTGTCTTTTTCATATTTCTTCACAATTAGTCCAGTCAACGAAGGCTGAAAATGGGCAAATATAAGAAATAAATAAGAAAGTTTTGAAACTTGGCACACTTGTTTATAGGTATCTAGTGAAGATTATATCAAAAGTCCTGACGAATCACAGGTGTGCTCTAGCCGCCATCTCGAAAAATAGGTACGTTTGTTTGGTTTTTCGTGAATATCTCGAAAACGGTTGCTAAAAATGCTAATTACAAAATTGAAGCTTACAAAATTTCCTACAAAAAACGTTCTAATCATTTTTTTGTATCTCTAATAGTTTCTGAGATAATCAACGTTGTACTGTTTCGCTGATCACTACGGTTTTTCATACAAATAAGCTAGTGATAACGTAGCGAGCAGCGAAACAGTACAACATTGACGCCCGATTATCTCAGAAACTATTAGAGATACAAAAAAAGTGAATCTAACCTTTTTTGTAGGAAATGTTGTAAGCTTTAATTTTGTATTAGTATTTTGGGGCTAAGACCAACCGTTTTCGAGATATTCACGAAAAAATGTACTTATTTTTCAAGATGGCGGCTAGAGCTCACTTCTGATTCGTCAGGACTTTTGATATAATCTTCACTAGATACCTATAAACAAGTGTGCCAAGCTTCAAAACGTTCATAATTATTTCATCTGAAAACCCTATTTAGACCGGACTAAATGTCGAATTTTCCTTTGAATTCATAACTGTCTTTTTCTTCGTACAGGCGAAATCATCAGTAAAATCATTCTTTATCTCTCATAAATTAGCAAATGTTAAATATTCTAAGATTTACACTGAAGTGCAAAAAGTCATGGGATAGCACTATGCAAAAAACTGGCGCTGCCGTCGTATAAAGGCTTCGACGCACGCCACGATTTTTATCAGTTGCGAGGTTTGATCTCGTGAGTCAGGTTGAACAACCGACTGTAGGATTATGGCAAGCCGACGTGAATTATCGGAGTTTGAAGGAGGCATGGTAGTGGAAGTCAGATGCATGGAACATTCTGTTCTGGAAGTTGTGCAAAAAATCAGAATTCCTCGATCCATGGTGTTACATGTGTACCGAGAATACCTCAAGGAAGGTATTACCACCTACCGTGGACAGCGCATTGGCTGACCACGGGTGCTGAAGGACCGTGACCAGCTGCGTCTGACCAGGATTGTCCATCCTAACAGACAAGCGACACTGCCTCAAATAACATCCATATTCAATGCAGGAGGTACCAGAGACATATCCATCAGGTCAGTGCAGCGTAATTTAGCGTCCATGGGATATGGGAGCAGAAGACCTACCAAAGGGCCTTTTTTAACACCACGACATCGGACACAGCGCCTCACATGGGCACGTGAACTTGGTAATTGGGCCCTGGAACATTGTCAACATCCGATTAGTCACGTTACCAGTTGTTACGAGCTGATGGTAGGGTTTGGGTGTTGTGCAGATCCCATGAGGCCATGAACCCAAGCTGTCAACAAGGCACTGTGCAAGCTGGTGGTGGTTCCATACATGGGTAAGGTGTCTTTACGTGGCACAGTTTGGGTCCTTTGGTCCTCGAAAATACGTCCTTAACCGGTAATCGCTTTGTTGCTCTGCTGGGTGACCATTTGCAGCCCTTCATGGACTTCATGTAACTCAACAACGGTGGGATGTTTCAGGCAGACAATGCATCATGTCATCGGGCCCAAGTTGTCCAAAATTGGTTCGAGGAGCATTCTGGACAGTTCTAACGGAGAGTGTGGCCACCACGTTTGTCCAAATGAACCCAATAGAGCACTTATGGGACGTGGTGGAAAGGTCCATTAGCACCCAAGATCCTGCACCTACAAATACCAGGTATAACTGTGGGCGGCTCTTCAGAAGGCATGGCTCAACAACTCTCCAGAAGTCTTTCGGCCACTTGTGGAATCGATGCCACGTCGAGTTGCAGCATTTCGCCGGGATAGAAGAGGTCCTACACGATACTACGTACGTATCCCATGACTTTTGGCACTTCAGTGTATATATTTATATTAACCATAACAAGCTTAAAAAATCTCATAACAAAAGACCTCTAAGGGTAAGCTTACAAATAAATTAAATGAATACAAATTTAGAAGATGTGAATCCGTTTATTGATGTAAACATGACATGGATGTTAAGTCAGATAATATCCGAAAACTTGAAAATTTCGTCGTCCTGGAGCGGGAATCGAACCTGCTTATTTTTCCAATTGTAATACACTGGTGTCCCAAACCTTAGGATGAACACTATTTTGAAAGTTTACAACCACAAAAGCAGACGCAACGGCTTGTGGCAATTTGCATAACAGGCGTCGTTCAGTAGAAAGCCGGTGCGCATGCAAAGTGTCGAATCCTGCGCACAGGAGTCACGTGGTAACACTTAAACGGATAAAAGGGGAAAGGGCGCGACAGGCAACATGTGTTTCAAGCAAAATATGGACGTGAAGGCATAAATATACGAACTTATAATTTAAATTTTGTTTAAAAGGCGCCATCTAGAGGATTTCGAACGAGTAAGAAGTATAGGGAAGCTGGAAGAAGGCTGCCGAGTAAGTGATGTTGCTAGGGAGTTTGGAGTCGTCCATAGTGTAGTATCCAGGGCTCCAGGTAACGTTTCAAACCAATGGAATGTATCCCAGACGCATGCTAGGTGGTCGCCCTCGCTCAACTACGACGCACGAACACAGATTTTTAGTTGTAACAGCAAAATTTTATCGCCGCAACAGGACTGGTCTGGGTGTGATCCTCCATTCCAGCACAGGAATGCGGATATCCCCACAAACTAGGCGAAACGTCTGCAACATATAGGGGTATATATGTCCCAGTCAGTATCCCTCTATCTAAATTTCAGTGTAGCGGACGTTTTCAGTGGCGTCATATTCACAGAAATCGTGTGCACGTCATCAATAGGCCAATGTACTCTACACAAATAAGAGCTGTTTTAGTCTGTCCACGGATTTTAGACGTCAGTTGATCTGGCGTGAAAGTCGTACTGCGTACCAGCGCGAGAATGTGCAGGAAAGGCATCATGACTAACGGACGCACCGAGCTACAGGTTCTGACAACTGGGACTATGACTGACGAACTATATTGCAACGAAGTCAGAGGTGCTGTAAACGAAGAATTTCTCTTCATGGATGACAACGCCACATCACATCGTACGAGAACAGTGCAGACACTTTATAATGAATAAGCTTCTTCTACCAGCTAAGCTAATTATAATGAATAAAGCTTTTAACTAAGCTAGTAATGTTTTATAATGCTTCTACTACTGAATTATATGCTTGTACTAAGCTTCTAATAGTGAATTCAAATGGTTGTTGTTACTAGTTAATTAAGATCATGAATAAAGTCTCCTGCTAGTAGTGTAGTAATAGTATTGAACAAACTTATAACTGGTAGTAATGTTGTAGCAGTAATTAGGATGAATAAAGTCTTAACGCTGGTTGTTAATGATAATCAACTAATAACATAAACCTAACAGCCAGACAGAGATCTGACAAAAACTATGAATTGAGAAAGACGTACTTACGAAAAAGCTCTTTTATTAGATAACTCTGAATCATCCAACGCACACACACAACTCGTTTCACAATAATGAAGAATCAACCTAATCACATAGAACGAAGCTCTCAATACAACAACAAACTCTCTCCTTCACATAAACCAACGCTCTCCGTACAACAACAAACGCTCTCCGTACAACAACAAACGCTCTCCGTGCAACAACAAACGCTCTCCGTACAACAACAAACGCTCTCCGTACAACAACAAACGCTCTCCGTACAACAACAAACGCTCTCCTTAGATATCGCTGAACGCGCCTATTTATACTGGCTACCACCACGTCATGACTTACACTCATTGCCAGATCTCATTCAGCGGGTGAAATAACATCTCGTTCAGTAAGAAGATAATTTACATAGTAAAATAAAATAACCAGAGATAGTAAAATCAAAAGGAAAGTGAATATAGAGTATACGTTACGACTTCTGAAAACCGGCGATGTTCATCGTATCAACTGGCCAGCACGCTCCCCAAACCTCAACCCCATCGAGCACGTCTGAGACGCAATGGGGAGACACATTGGTGCTCGAAACCAATCTCCAGAAAACAAGCAGGGCTGGGGTCGTTAGAATTAGACTCAACGAACATAAAAGTGACACAAGGGATGGAAAACTAAACACTACCTTGTTCAGAGAAGTCAAGTTCAAGTCTGCTGGTCCTATGTGGGACGATATAAAGAAATAAGCTTTCCACTCCTCGCCTAAATCTACTATCATTCGCGAAACCTTAGGGACCATTACCAATAGTGAGGCTTGCAATGATAGCGTCTTTCTCGAATTGCACGAGTTTGGAAACAGTTCGTCAAATAATGCTGTGTTTTCTCCTATGATTCAGCGTGCTTATGCCACCTGACGCCTCGTTTGACACCTAAACACCTAGAAGAGAAACACAACATAGCATTTATTGACATACATTAGTACGGTGTCGGTCCACCTTTATCCTTAATGCATGCACTAACCCTTCGAGATATGCTTTCGACAAGGTTTTGGAACACAGCGATAGATAAGCGCTTGTATTCAATACATAATGCTGCCGCTACCTGTTGCTTAGCAGTAGGCCTTGGTTCCAAACTTCTTATGCGGCGCTCTAATTTATCCCATAGGTGTCCTGTGGGATTAAGATCAGGGCTCTGTGCTGGCCAGTCCACACACTACAAGGAATTATCGGCAAACCACGCAGTAACAGTCCTTGCTTTATGGCTCGGTGCATTATCCTTCAGGTACCAACAAGGCTCGGTTTCATAGTATTGCCACAGAGTTGGTTGGGCATAATAGTCCAGAATATCGAAGTAGACGTGCTGGTTAACAGATTTGTCCACGATAACCAATGGGCCGGGATCATACCACGAAAAACACCCCCACACGAGTACACTGCCAGCTCCAAATTTGACCGAAGGAACAGTACACTGAGGTAAATAGCGTTCCCCTGGCTGCCACCATACCCACACACGACCGTCAGACTGATGGATCGTGTATCTGGATTCATCAGTCCATAGGACCCGTTTCCATTGATCTACGGTCCACGATAAATGTTCTTCACATCATGCTAAACGACGAGTAGCATTCCGAGTGGATATGAAAGGCCTATGAGCAGCCAAACGACCATGGTAACCCACGGAATGAAGTTCTCTGCGAATGGTACGTGTACATACCGAGGTTCCAGCATTTTTACTCACCTGTACACTGAGGTCTTGTGCAGTACTCCGTCGATTAGCTGTAACGACTTTTCTGAGGCTTCGACGTCCTCTATCACTGATTTTCTTTGGTTTGCCGGTACGTTTTGCTGCTCCAGGCACGCCATGTGTCTTCCATTTATTCAGTACATTAAAAACAGTTGACTTCGGTGTGTTTAAACGACTCTCGGTTTCTCTTATGGACAACCTACTAATATAACCCCCAACAATCTGTCCTTTCTCAAAGTCAGTTCTCTCCCGCCGCGACATTTTCACTCAACCTCACAGTGCGATATGAACGCGGTCAGTTGCAGACTTGTTTTTATACCGTTTGCAGATGTAATGCGCTTCTTAACAACGCAGCGGATCCGTTCATTTGCTTTTGAAAGGGTGTCCGGTGACCTTTGTCAATATAGTGTATAACGTGTTACCAGGACACATAACAACAGATACAAAGATGAAACGATTGAGCTTACAGGCCCGTGCGGCATGCGGAACACGCAGACAGCAATAGTTCGTGTGGCCCTCATGGCTGGCAATAACGGCCGCTACACGCCGCGGCATCGAACGAAAGAGGGTTTGGATGTGGGCTTGGGGTATGTCGGTCCAGGCTGCTTCCACAAGTTGCCACAGTTCATCAGGCGCAGCCGCGGGTGGTGCTTGCCGGGCCGCTCGGTTGCCGATCAGCGACCAGACGTGTTCGATGGGCGATATATCGGGAGAACAGGCGGGCTACGGCAGAAGTGACACCTGGTGGGCAGTGAAAAATTGTTGCACGATGCGTTCCGCGTACGGGCGCGCATTGTCCTGTATAAATGTGGCCGCTGGCAGGTCCTGCAGGTAAGGGAGGACTACTGGCTCCAAAACGTCGGAGATGTAGCGGTGGCTGTTGAGTGTACCGGCGATGCGAACCAGAGGGGAGCGGGTGTCATATCCAATTGCGCTCCAAACTATAACGCCAGGCGACGGACCGGTATGGCGATGCATAATGCAGGCGTCCTACAGTCTTTCGCCGTGGCGCCGTCACACGCGGATTCGACCATCGTGGTGTTGCAGGCAGAAGCGGGATTCGTCGGAGAAGCAATCACTCACGTCGGTCCGTCCGTCGTGCCATTCCGTAGCCCAGGTGCGGCGTTCAACGGCCCACTGCCTCTGCACTCGCCGGTGGTGTAACGTCAATGGTAATCGGAGCAATGGGTGCCGTGAGACAAGTCCCCGCTCCTGCAGACGACGTCGAACTGTACGTGCTGACAAGGTTGTTGCGCAACACACCCTAATTCCTGCGCTAACGTTCGCGATGTGGCGGTACGAGCCGTCAATGCCCGCCGCTCAACATGCCGGTCCTCTCGTTCGGTGGTGTGCCGCGGCCGCGGCAATCTAATCACGTCGGTATGTCCGTGCCTCCTGCACCCACCGAATCTATACTCGCCTCACTGTGACTGAATGTCGTCCCACACGGGTCGCCGATGTCACGGTACGATAAACCGCTATCGCGATAAGCCACTATTCGTCCTCTGGTGAACTCCGAAACGTGCTGGAATGACTACCGTATTCTGCGACGAGGCATCAGGAAGCTTCCCACGCACAGGTCCAGCAGCGCAACACACTTCCACTACTTACACCCCGCCTTCTGTGCACTCTTCTTATAGTGCTTCTCGGTGGCGTGCCGGGCGCACATGATTTGCATATGCCCTGCAATGCTAATCGTTTGCATGTCCTCTCGCGGGCGACGCATGCTGCGAATGTCAGGCCAATCGGATGCTTTCTTCTTGGTGTTGCATTTTGTGTGGCCAGCAGTGTATGTGTTCCAGTTTCAAATATGAAATTTAACATGAGCAATGAATTCTTAAAGTTGTTATGAAATTTCGCGACTATCTTGTACTTCCGGCTACAGAAAAAGAAAATTCATTTCGACTTTTAGAAATGTAGATAGCGTGCCAAAGATAAAGATACATTTCGTTAACTGCGTATCACAGATAATCGAAGCTAAAAGTGTCATTATCCTCATAAAAATTTCGCTTCGAACAGAATAATTAACATTACTCTGTTCGAAGCGAAATTTTTTACTGAAATTTGTGAATGCAGAGATAGAGTGTTTACAAATGAACAAACAGACAGACAGGTGAATGAGCAAAGTTAAACTCTAAGTACATTTTTAAAATAGGTGTTATGGGGGGGGGGAGATAGTTGACAAGCGCTGTGAGAGAAGTTATTAATGGCATACGAAGAATTGTTCCCATACATTATCTTACCATCACTAACATAAGCGTCATCACTCGCACGTTTTTGACCCTTAGCACACATAATGAACTCACAATAAGAATTACATAACGTAATTCAAAAGCTGGAATACAGTACGTTATCTTTAGCGAGGAGAGCTTCTGTGTCATGCATCTTGACGGAACGTGAAACCGTGAGCTTTTTCTAAGTAATTGTTCTTGTCTGTTCGGGAATTGTTCCCTGTCACAGGGAAAACATGTCAAAGTGAGTACATTGAACTGGGTTCTTCTTAACTTTCCAAACCGTGCTAAGGAGAATTTGCGTTAATTCGAGTCCAACTGAGCAATTATAGAACTGTAAACTGTATGGTGAAAATGTTTGAGGTTTGTAAACATTTCATGTTAATAATAAAATATTAATTTAATGGCTAAATTTCTATCGAAAGACAATTTTTTTCAGTATACTATTTCCTGCAGCATTTCGTAAGTGCATTTCCATTAAATTAAAAATACAACCCAAAATTAATTGCTAAATCTGTGTAATTTTTTACATGGGATCAAAAACACTAGTCAAGCTGAGTTAGCTGAAGATCAGAAGGAAAAAAATAATGTACTTCAAAAAGACATTTTTTTTTCCCAAGTTAAAAGAAAGAGGAATTTTTACTTATTTTTAAAATACCGCTAAAAATTAAGTAAGTGGACTCTTATAATTTGCAAAACATTTTAGCTGGTCGTATTAAGGTGGACGTCAAGTCATTTTGCTTCCTGTACTTCCATTGGAAAAACTTCTGTACACATTTTCTTCACAATTAATGCGTTCCCAAGGATGAAAATTTGAACATCGATTAAAATAGCTTCATTTTATTACTTGGAATACTTAATATTTTCTAAAACATAACCATAATTATGCAATCTAACATTTGTTTGTCTACTGACGTCATCAAAGTACAGGTCACGCCATCTTTTTTCTGTTTTCAACACCACCAAAGGAAAAGTTATTGATTTTTAATATAATTATGGTTATATTTTAGAAAATATTAAGTATTCCAAGTTATAAAATGAAGGTATTTTAATCGATGTTCAAATTTTAATCTTTGGAAACGTATTAATTGTGAAGATAATGTGTACAGATGTTTTTCCATTGGAAGTATAGGAAGCAAAATTACTTGACGTCTACCTTAAAGCATTGGCCAAGATGGGAGTTTGCAGTCAAACCAAAAATATCTTTCAAAATCAGAAGAAATAAATTTTTAAAAGTTAAAAGTTAATTCTTCAACTACAAAACACAAAATCCTATCTAAATAAAAAAAGAAAGAAAGAAAGAAAGAATCATTCCACGAAAAACTAAGTTCCGTAAATTAAAATCTTTCGTTTCTTTATCAGACAAGAAATTAATACTAAATGCTGATACTTACACGCAGTTTTTCTTGTGAAGTAATTATTGTTGAACTGCTCTTCAGTGTTTTTATAAATACCAGTTGACCAATTAAAGAACTCACCCTATTGGAAACATAATAATACATGTTGTAACGTGCCTACCTCGCAGGACGCACATGAGATAAAGGCAGATAGCAGTGGAAGCACTTGTCCGGGTAGCTCAGTTGGGAGAGCAACTTACTCCGGAGTGAGGGGACTCGACTTCGATGCCCAGCCCGGATAGACTTGTACGTTATATTGGCGCCCGAACTTCCAGGATGACCCGGCTGTTAAGTTTCTCGCAATGATGTGATGTTCTTTCCACACGGCGAGACAGGAAAAATGAGAATCCCTTCTTCAGTGCTTCGAAAAAATAAATCAGTGTGATGTTACGTTCTACCAACGAAATTGCCTGGGATTTCTCAAATGTACGTTCTGGATGAGGTGACTGCCTACAGCGATACATGATCCCGGCCCTCTTTCGGAAGAGAGGATGTGACGTGCCTGCCACGCAGGACGCACACGAGATAAAGGTAGATAGCAGGGAGAGCAGATGTCCGCGTTGCTCAGTTGGGAGAGCGACTTACTCCGGAGTGAGGGATACCCGGGTTCTATGTCAGGCGCGGACAAACTTTTACGTTATAATGTTCTTAACGAATAAATTTGTTTGGAAAAGGTAAACCATGGAGTCATTTTCTCCCATAACCGTTAACTGAATCAGGGAGGAATAAATACTTCCCCGGGAGGTGAATAAACCTCAACTCATGCAAGCAAAATTAAAAGGCATTACAAAATGCATTTTCATCTTTTCCTTAACGACACCAGTGTACAAAACTTAAGGACGAGCCAGGCTTTGACCTGTAGCACCGCATAGGAGCTGCCTGGCTATATGGGAAATTCGAACCATTGGAACTGCATTACTTACCGAAACGATGACGGAAACAACACTGACACAACTGCAGGTACTAAACGATATAGTGGAACATCAAACAGAGGTCATCGCTTTTTTCACGTTTATAAGTGAATCACGGAAAAATTTAATTTGCCGCCACCGGGAATCGAACCCTGAGTCTTCCAGTTACGCGCCGGATATGCTTCCACTGCACCATAGCGGCCTCGAATTGTGAGTCTGCAGTGTAATTCGAGGCCGCCATGGTGCAGTGGAAGCATATTCGGCGCGTAACTGGAAGACGCTAGGTTCGATTCCCGGTGGCGGCCAATGAAAAATTTTCCATGACTCACTTATAAACGTGGAAAGAGCGATGACCTCTGTTTGATGTTCCCGGTCCACGTCAAATGTCTCTATTGATATAGTGGAACTTTATTCAGAATTGGCTACATAGCACTGGGTGCCATGATACAGATGCATCACTGCCAAAAGAGGTACGAAGTAAAGAGGAGGTGGTCTTTAGTAGGGCATGTGACAGTGGCGTACCGGAAAAACTCGACCCCCCCCCATGTTTTCGAGGCCTTTTTGTGAAAATCCATTAGCTTTCAATTACTCAACATTTTAACTTCCATATTATTAACTAGGCTTTACGGGTGGGTGTTTTAATAAGTCAAATTCTTTGGAACCTACGAGTATTTATTGTAAAATAAAAAAAATCACTTTATTGCGTGAAACACAAATCTGTATGTCAGAATTAAAATGACTGCCCTAGTTACCGACACAAATTACTACACAAAATACTTAGGTCAAAGTTAATCATATCATGCAAAATTTATTCTTTTAGAGAACTAAGGCCAGCCTCTTTGAAATGCCTCACACGCACAAAATATGTAACTAACGTATGAAAGTGTCTAATGACTTTTCCGATGTATACGAAATGTCACAACGTAAGTAAGCAAATTGCATGCTTGGTGTAACCAGGAAAGATAAGAAGAGGAACTTGTGGATAAGGAAAATGACAAAAGTGGACGACGTCATGACCAGAGTGAAATCACTGAAATGGCAATGGGCTGCACATGTTGCCAGAAGAACGGACCAACGATGGACAACCGAAATTTTAGAATGGATTCCGAGGGACAGGAAAAGACCCAGAAGAAGACCCCATGGGAGATGGAAGGATGAAATTCGAAAGTATGCTGGAGTGACATGGAGGAGACAGGCCCAAGTCAGACAATTGTGGAAGAGATTTGGGGAGACCTTCATCCAGCAATGGATTGATAATGGTTGTTGTTGATGATGATGATTATGATGATGAAGTAAGCAAATAATTAAGTAACGATTAAGAACTGTGGCACAAAAATTCAAAACTACTTAATAAACTCTGGAATATAAAAAAACACACCTAATAATGCCACAATGGTTTACACATACACTGGCGGAAAGTGAAAAAGAACACCAAGAAGGAATTGGCGGACGATCATGAAATTTACATATGTTAATGGGGTCGAGCTCACGTAGGTGTGATGTTAATTTCGGGACCAACCGGTGAGCGCTTACGCCACAGCACGGCATAATATGCAAATTATCGCCGGTGGTATTTAAGGAGTACGGCGAAGTGAATGTAATCAGTCGTCGGCGTACGGACACGTGCGAAGACCCTGAAGAAGCTGCAATGCCTGGACATGGAAGACGTGTACGATTTCAGCAGTTATCGGATTTGAGCGAGGTCGTCTAGTCGGACTCCGCGAGGCCGGGTGGTCGTATCGTCGTATTGCGAAGCAAATTGGACGGAAAGTATCGGTGGTGGTACGATGGTGGCGTAGACGGTCCGAGGAACATTCCCACACGAGAAGACGTGGAGCCGGGAGTTGCAGACGGACTGATGAGCGAACCGATCGACGCATAAGAAGAGCGGCGTTGTCAAGCAGAACATCCACTGTGACGCAAAATCCGAACTGCCGTTGCACCTGAGGTGACTGTGAGAAAAATTCGCAACCGTCTATTGGATGCAAGACTACGTGCACGTGTGCCTCTGGCATATGTACCTCTGACTCCAGCCCACCGTCAGGAACGGCTGCAGTGGTGTCGCCAACGACTGCACTGGAGAACGCAATGGCGATCTGTCGTGTTCAGCGATGAAAGCAGATTCTGCTTGGGAGCCTCCGATGGCCGTATGTGTGTTCGCAGACGCACAGGGAAGCGTCTCCACTTTTCTTGCATCCGCCAGCGACACACAGGGCCTACACCTGGTCTCCTGGTGTGGGGAGCGATCAGCTATCACTCCCGTGCACAACTAGTGTTTGTACCAGGTACGTTAAACAGCACCTCTTACATCAACAACATCATTCATCCCGTTGTTGTGCCATTTGTACGGTCGGTCCATCGTGGTGTTTTCCAGCAAGATAACGCACGCCCACACACGGCACGTGCAACGCAACATGCACTTCAGAGTGTGAGACAACTTCCATGGCCTGCACGTTCACCGGATTTGTCCCCCATTGAGCACGTGTGTGATTTTATGGGACAACGACTTGTCCGGACTCCACGGCCAGCCACGACCATCCCCGATTTACGCGTCCAGGTTGAGGATGCTTGGAACTCAATACTCCAAACTTACACCCAACATCTGTACGACAGACTCCATGCCAGAATTGCACAGTGTGACGCAGTTCATGGCGGTTCAACCTCGTACTAACCATGTTACACGGAAATGTTATTTTTCAGTTTATCAGCAAATACAGCTGTATTTTGCCATAATGTTTTGATCACGTTATCCTCTGTATTCCGTTATTGTGCTGTATAAATTTCGTTGGTATCAGACGTGTCCTTCTTGGTGCTCTTTTTTCACTTTCCGCCAGTGTAGTTCAAGACTTTAATCATTTAACTACAATAAAAACATCATAAAACTTAATATCCAATAAAGTTTCAGAAGCGTTGGGTTCCATTGTATATCTTGAAACTTCTAATGTAGTTGTTGTAGAGGTACTTTTGGATGTTAGAGCATTCTGGTGTGAGTTCGTCCGTTATGTTCTTTGTAATTACGATGCAGTCAATGCCGTTAAATTTTATCTTGCGATATGCTTTCCATTTATTTATTATTCTTTGTTAAACAACGTCGTACCGTCTTTGCTTGCTCTCTCTCATCTAAACCCATGCGAGGCAGTAACCCCTAAAACTAGGTAAAACTATAAATAGCAGGTCATCCCAGAAGTAATTACGTTTTGCGCAAGCCCAACAGTAGTGATCCCCCTGGTATTCGGACTATGACGTCGACCACGGAGAGTATAAAAAGGATCACGCGATCAGATCTTTAAGTCACTTGAGATCGCTAACGGGAGTTCTAAGTGCAGTCGTTGTGAACTTAAACCGCATAGGGAATGCAAGTGTCAGAAGACCACGTTAGGCACATTATGCTGTATGAGTTCTACCATCGACTTTCAGCGACGGTAGCAACACGAAACATCAATGCCGTATATGGGTCGGGAACCCTGGATGTCCGGAAATGTCAACGCTGGTTCCAAAAACTTCGAAGGGGGGACACCAGCCTCAAGAATATGCAGCGACCCGGACGGCCTGTTGAACTGGATAACGACGTGCTGAAAGCTGCTGTTGAAGGAAATCCGCAGGCAACAGTCGAGGAATTGGCCACACTTGTTCATTCAACCCATTCCACTGTTCACCGGCATCTGCAGGACCTCGGTTTTGTGTCGAAACTGGATAAGTGGGTACCCCATGATCTCACTCCACAACAGCTGCAACAGCGTGTGGACATTTGCACTTCTTTACTCTCGTGTGAAAAAATGGAGCCGCTTTTTCTCAGAGTTGTCACGGGCGATGAAAAATGGATTGTTTATCACAACATTAAGCGTAAACGGCAGTGGCTTCCCAAAGGGAATGTGCCTGCCGCAGTGGCGAAACCAGGACGTCTGCAACAAAAGCTTTTGATGTCTGTGTGGTGGAATATGCAAGGCATATTCCATTACGAGCTGCTGCCACCCAACAAAACCATCACATGGGAAGTCTACTGTCAGCAGCTGCAGCGTCTACGCACTACTTTGCAGGATAAACGTCCAGCACTCGTGAATCCTAAAGGCGTGCTTCTGCAGAAGGACAACGCAAAACCACACACAGCGAAAATGACCAACGCCACGTTGCAGGACTTCTGATGGGGAAGACTTCGGATGGGGAAAACTTCCGCATGCAGCATATTCTCATGACATCACCCCATCCGATTACCATCCCTTTCGCAGCCTGCAAAACCATCTTGCTGGGACTACACTTCGAAATGTGGAGGAGGTACGGCGAACCCTTTCTGTCTTTTTTGCATCGAAACTCATGGAATTCAAATAGTCCGGGATTCAAAACCTTGTCGATCGATGGGAGAAGGTTGTAACTACCGGGGGCACTTATTATATGGATTAAAACATCTGTTCCAGGTACGTTTTTTTTTTTTTTTTTCCTTCACACGTTGAAAAAATGACAGTATTTTTGGGATTACCTGATAAAAATGAAACACTAATAAAGTTATCATCGTAACTACGTCTTGTATTATGTAGAACAATAAGGATTTGATGACTTTAGAATTTTATCGTTTATAAGATATCAGATGAATTCTGCTTCTTGAAGAAGACTTATATTCTGATTTGTATCGTTGTTGTAGAGGTTGCAGCTGAAAAACTTAATTACTACAATATAATAGACACTTCAAAGTCGATACAGTTTGGATTCAAGGATCACAGATTTCTATACATTTATTCAGTCTTCAAGTGTCAAGTATGGAGCACATCCATATCGAAAATACGTCACTTGTAACACACACACAGTAAAATTAAAACACTTCACACTACTGTTCTTTAATAGCATACGGTTATCGCTCGCCGTCACCAAATATGATATAAAAAGATCAAATCTTAGTACCATTTATCGCTCTTATCTAAAACATAGCATATCGTAATCATATCGTAAATATCGGAGTACGATATGTAATATCGTACTCCGTATTTTTTTTATTTATTTTTTTATTGGAGGTCTAACGACCACCGTGAGCAACTCAATGGGCTATAAGCAGTCGCCCGTCCGTAATTTAGGGTCACTGGTTCCAGGGAAGGGAGAGAGCCAGTGCCGTAAGACAAACACAACATCCATGCCTCACCGGGATTCGAACCCGGACCTCGTTCGGACGAATGATCAGAGGCCATCGTTTAGACCACTGCGCCAACGGGGCGGGGCGGCTACTCCGTATTGCTCTCCACTCATTCAGAACATTGTTTCTTCTTACGTCAGGTCTCTCTAACATAGCTCATATTTTTTAGCACGTTTTTTGTAAAAAAAGATCGTGCTTATGTTATCGGTTTGTCCGTCCGCCCGTCCGTCTGTACCCACGGTATCTCTGCAACTGTTAGTCCGATTTGAAAAATTCTTTTTGCATTGGGAAGCTTGAAATATGCAAATGATGATCCTTTATTTCGTTTTTTTTTTTTACGATGCACAATTTCGCCGCCAGAGGGCGTAAATGCAGATGATGTCGAATTAAAAAACACGTTTTATTCCACATATTTGCTTCTAAACATCCGATTGAAAAAAATTATTTTATCTTTCGACTCCATTTATGTCGAAGAGTGTTTTAGATATAGTTACTTTTTCAAATTACGTATAGATTTTCCGCTAGGGGGCGTAAAAGTAAATTACATTTTTCCCGATAACTCTTCTCCTAAAACTCCGATTTGAAATTTTTTTTGCAGCTGATACATCTGCTGATGGAAAATCTTTTGCATATAATTCAAATTTTTGGTAAAGAACACTTTGGCCGCCAGGAGGCGTAAGAGTTAATTTTTGCTTCTGATGTCATCATCATCATCATTGTCAACCATTATCAATCCACTGCTGGACGAAGGTCTCCCCAAGTTTCCTCCACAACGGTCTGTCTTGTGCCAGTCTCCTCCATGTCACTCCCGCATACTTTCGAATTTCATCCACCCATCTTCCATGTGGTCTTCTTCTGGGTCTTTTCCTGTCCCTTGGAATCCAATCTAAAATTTCGGCTGTATTTGCCATAAAATCTGAGCTTCTATAATATCGATTGAAAAAATTCTTTCGTGGACTGATGCCACTCACATCGATAAACCTTTTCGGAATATTTTCTTTTTAAAATATTTGACAGTTTCTCCGCCAGGGGGCGTAGACGTGCATCTTATTTTTGGCAATATCTCTACTTCTAAGAGTCCGATTTAAAAAATTCCTTCTTTGTTAGATAGTGTTTTCCGTGTGACATGTTTTTCATGTAATTTCAAAAATTTCAAGTAATTTATAGACTTTCCGCTAGGGGGCGTAGAGGTAAATTGCGTTTCTCTCTATATCTCTGCTTCTAAATCTCCGATTTGAAAAATTCGTTCTGCACCGGATACAGCTCTTGATGAGAAATCGTTTGCACATAACTTCTAATGTTTGTAAAAAACGGTTTGGCCACCAAGGTGCGTAAATCTTAATTTCCGCTTCTGATATATTTGCAGCAAAATATGAGCTTCTAAATACTAGATTGAAAAAAGCGTCGTTTGTTGACCGACACTGCTCATGTCGACAAACCTTTTAGAAAAATTTTCTTCTTAAAATAGGGCAGGGTTTCAACGCCAGGGGGCGTAGATGTATATCTTATTTTTGTTAGTATCTCTACTTCTAAGAGTCCGATTTGAAAAATTCCTTCTTTGTTGGGTAGTGTTTCTAGTGCGATATGTGTTTCGTATAATTTCAAATTTTTCAAGTAATTCATAGACTTTCCGCTAGGGGCGCAAAGGTAAATTGCGTTTCCCCCTATATCTCTGCTTCTAAATCTCCGATTTGAAAAATTCTTTCTGCACCGGATACAGCTCCTGATGAGAAATGGTTTGCAGATAATTTCTAATTTTTGTAAAAATATGGTTTGGCCACCAGGGGGCGTAAATCTTAATTTCCGCTTCTGATGTATTCGCAGCAAAATATGAGCTTCTAAAATCACGATTGAAAAGAAAGTCCTTTGTTGATCGATACTACTCATGTCGACAAATTTTTTAGGAAAATTTTCTTCTTGAAAAAATGCATGGTTTCTACGCCAGGGGGCGTAGATGTATATATTATTTTTGTCAATATCTCTACTTCTAAAAGTCCGATTTGAAAAATTTCTTCTTTGTTGGATAGTGTTTCCGATGCGAAATGTTTTCCATATAAATTCAAATTTTACAAGTAAATCATAGACTTTCCACTAGGGGGCACAAAGGCAAATTGCGTTTTCTGCGTTATTTTTGCTTCTAAAGCTCCCATTTGAAAAATTCTTCCTGTATCGCATACAAGACCTAAGGGAAAATATTTTTCACATAATTTCTAATGTTTGGTAAAAAATAGTTTGGCCATCAGGGGTTATAAGTGTTAATTTCTGCTTCTGAAGTATTTGTTGCAAAATCTGGGCTCCTGAAAACTCGACTAATTTTTTTTTTCTTGGACCGATACCGCTTATATGGATAAACCTTTTGATAATACTTCCTTCCTAAAATAATGCATGGTTTTCCCAGCAGGGGACGTAAAGTCACATCTTATTTTTGTCGATATCTCTGTTTCTAAGAGTTCGTAAGCTCACGATTCCGTTTACAGCAATATCTGAGGGATTAAAAAACCGATTGAAAATGTTCTTTCTTTCGTCAGATCTAATGTTTTCCATACCGGTTCCATTGAGTTCGAATAGCTTTGATAAATTTAATTTGCGTCCGAACGGATTCAAAAGACGTGCTTATTACACCCGAAAATTCGATGTCATCTTTCTTGTTTTATTTATCGTCGATTGCACTTGGACCCACTGTCAGGTTGACAACTTGAAAAGCTCGTCAAGAAAAATAATGTGCCGTTAAGTGAGAAAGTATTCAAAGAAAGAGAAACCAAATTTACATGAAAACACAGAATCTCAAAAGGGAGAGTCACGCGTAGTGCCGAATGTAACTTTTGAGGGGCCCAGAACAAAATTTGACGGCCGACCCTAGAAAATAAATCTCATATTTCCATAAAGTCGTTCCGTAAAAAATGTCGTCCGTAAAGGACACACACGAAAATTATAATAAAGAAAAAAAATTATTATCTCGAAGAAGTATTTTCTTTAATTTAAAGGAAACGATCATAGTATGGATTGAAAGTTCAGAGAGGGGGGGCAGATAGAAATAGAGACAGAGAGAGACAGAAAGAGAGAGAGAGAGAGCAAAATGTGTTAAAATCTAAGATTTTCTTTCCGGTGAGAGGGTGTTGAGCTTATATTGTGATTCTTATAAGAGCCTCTTTACAAAATGATAAAAGATAACTCCAGCTAATCTGCTTAGCGAATAATAAGGATCCCTCTAAAATAAATTCATATAAATAGTTTTTTTTTCCTCGATATATGTTTTAGTGATTGATTTTTGATGCAAGGTGAAGTAACTGACAAATTAGTGACTTTTTTTTTTTTAACTTTTATACGCGCTCATATAAATAAATTACTTTCTTTTTTTAATTTCCAGTACTGTTTTTAAAGTCACAGAAAACAATATTGGAAATTAAAAATATCAAAGTTGCCCTCAAAACAACTTTGATATTGCTAGTTTTACTTTTTTTAATTTCAGTATTTCGCTTAAATACATACTGTTGAATATATGAAAGTAGAGAGCCACAAAATGAAGAAGTGTAATTTGCTATTTCATGAACGCAGAAAAGACCAAGATGATTACAATAATTATTTGGAATCTGCAAATCTCAGTATCTCTCCGACGAAGGGCAATAACCTAACTAAAAGTGGGAGGATTGGAAATTAAAAATAACAAAAAATACCTTTTTAAGAATCTTGTGCTCCAAAATGTAAAACAAAAATAGTAATAAATATAAAAAATTATGCGATAAATGATTTTCTTTTTTACTTCCTAAACTGCTGGGCCCAATGAAGGCAGGGCGCCTGGGTTGACCCGATGGTCACAATTATGATTCGACATATTTGTCGGTGACGAAAATCGAACCGCGTCTCATTGCTCCGGAGTGAGTTGTTCTAACAGACAAAGCTACACCGAAGGAATGTATCGCTGTAGATTTGTCGTCTTGACACGTGCTTTCTATCTGTAGTACGTCACGTCATCTCCCTCTTACTTTTTTTATGTTTTTTATGAAGCGAAGAAGGAACCTTTCATTAATTCTAGGCAATGCGTGGAACGAACGTCACCCATTTTTCGAAGTACCCAAAGGTTCAGTGCATCCATTTGTACGTCAATGTGGAAACAGGAATTTGTCAGTGACGCAAATCGAACGCCAATGTGGAAACAGGAAATTGTCAGTTACGCAGATCGAACGCCAATGTGGAAACAGGAATTTGTCAGTGACGCAGATCGAACGCCAATGTGGAAACAGGAATTTGTAAGTGACGCAGATCGAACGCCAATGTGGAAACAGGAATTTGTCAGTGACGCAGATCGAACGCCAATGTGGAAACAGGAATTTGTCAGTGACGCAGATCGAACCCTCGTCTCATCGCGCCGTAGTGAGTTGCTCTATAACTGACTAAGCCACACTGACAGAATATATCGCTGCAGATTTGTCGTCTTGATACGTGCTTCACTCTGTAGTATGCGACAACATTTTGGGCCAGGTCGATGAATTTTACCTTCCGCCATCTTGGCCCTCGCCTGGTAGCACTCGGCCACAGTGGAGTCTCTGTTTCGTTTATAGTTCACACTTTTGCATTTCGCGATAAATTTTTGACCACAAGTGAATTTCCCTCTACTCGGTCGGTTAATAAATATCTCTTTGTTAATCATAGTAAAATTACAACTTTGCACAAAGGCCGTTCGATAAAAACAGAGTTTTTTTTTTGAGTTGGCAACAGTTCGAAGGGGAAAAATAACTCCCCAGACGACTAAATGAGTTAAGGAAGTATCTATAGCCACAGTTATTAGCCGTAGCAGACGATTCTGGCTTTGTTATTGTGCAGTTGTTTAAGGTAAGTCTGCATTTCGTGATACAGCTTTGGAAGTGCGTGATTCAGAGTTAAGAAGTGAAATGCGTTGTGCCATAAATTTTGCTACCGTTTGGGTAAAAAACGAGTAATTTGATGAACAAGGTATAATGAAATCAAGCAATGCATTGATTATGATACGCTTTCCATCATACCAGAAATCATTACTCAACTTATGAGGATAATGGCTGTGGAATAAATCTCGCTTCTGTGTCCTGAACTTTGACCTCATTTCGATTATATTAAACAGAATTGGTCCAGTATACCTCCGGAACAACATAATAAAGTTTTGTTGCAATAGAAGCATTTTTAATCAAATTATGAGGATAATTGCTGTGGAATAAATCTCGCTCCCGTGCCGTGACCTTTGACCCCATTTCGATTACGTTCAACACAACCGGTTCAGAATACCTCTGGTACAAAATACTAAAGTTTTGTCGCAATAGAAACATTTTTAGTAAAGTCATGAGTATAATGGCTGTGAAATAAATTTCACTCTTGTGTTCTGACCTTTGACCCCCATTTCGATTATATTCAACACAACCGGTTCAGTGTACATCCGGAACAACATGATAAAGTTTTGTCGCAATCTAAGCATTTTTACTTAAGTTATGACGCATAAGGGCAACGGAATGGATCCCGCTCCTATGTGTTTACCTTTGACCCGGTTTCGTCCATTTTCAACAGGGTTTGTCCCCAAGTGATCCCCTACCACATACTAAAATTTCATCGAAATCGAACCATTTTTGCGCAAGTTACGACGCATAAGGATAATGGAATGGATTCCACTCCTATGTCCTAATCTTTGACCCCATTTCGCCCATTTTCAATAGGGTTCGTCCCCAGGTAGTCCCCTACCACATACTAAAATTTCATCGACATCGAACCATTTTTACGCGAGTTATCGTGCGGACGCACGGACAGACGGACAAAGCTGGAGCATATACGCTTCTTCAACCTACGGTTGGAAAGCGTAAAAAATGCTTACAAAGATAAATGTTTGGGTGTTTCAATGATTTTTAGATGGCACCATGATTCCAAAAAGGGCATTTGTCGGCAGAACTCGCTCCTAGGACTGGTCGACCTGAAACTGTTGTTACGGAGCGTATTGTTAACACTTTTTGGACAATCCTGCAAGAAGATCGACGAATAACGTATGAAGACAGAGCGGTGTCAACTAATATTTCAAAAACGTCCGCATTCCGCATTCTACGCTACAAATTACTGCTGCATCATGTGTGCTGTGTGTTGTGTCATGAGTGGAAGCAAATGATTGCAAAGGATCCACACTTTCTAAATACAGTAATAACTGTCGATGAAACATGGGTCCACTATTTCGATTCCTCACGAAGCGCGCAGTGTGTGTCTGGAAACACACAAGCTCGCCTCCTCCAAAAAACGTCCGCCAAACCAAATCATCTGGGAAGGTGATGATGATAGTTTTCTTTGATCATAAAGGTTTAGTTTACCAGCATGCCGTTCATCCACAAATTACTGTCAATGCTGAGTATTACGTTTCAGTCTTGAAGCATCTGCGACAGCACATAGTGATTAAGCGACCGGAACTGGTGGGCAAGTGGTCCCTACACCATGATAACGCTCGCCCACATGCGGGTGCTTGTGTTCAACAGTTTCTTACGAAATGCAGTATCGAAATCATGCCACAGTCTTCCTACAGTCTTGACCTCTCCCCGTGCGATTTCTGGATGTTTCCAACAATGAAGGAGAAGTTCCGCGGCGCAACATTCAACACAGATGCTGACGTTATTCAAGCTGTACAGGGGTCGCGAAAGCAACTTCCACAAAATGCCTTCGCCACATGATTTGAAAAGTGGCCTGAACGATGGGACCGTTGTACATCATCCGAGGGAAGATACTTTGAGAAAGAATAACCTATATTTCTTCATTTTGTGTGATTTGACTCTCAGTTTTCATGGAACGGACGTTGTATGTAAAGCAATATTGTTTCTTCTATGGCGACTTTGACTGACCTCCACTCTTAAATAAGATGCAAAGCTCCTGAGCTATTATGAAAACCAGCCGCAATAAAATGCAACTAATTCATCCCAGATCATATCTGACTTTCCTTAGATACGCATCCAGTGGACATAAAGGTAAATCTTATGCATGCATTTTTGTGCAATGAATATGCCTGATTAGCATGTACGTTTTCTTGTCATACCCTTTACAGTGGCAATAAACAAAGTGTCACCGTTTAATAAAAAATAAAGAAGGAAAATGTAAAGAAGAGGACCTTTTGACTCGATGCTTCATTTGCATGCATGAAATCTTCCTACTTCAGGAGAATGTCACCCTGAAGCCAAAAAGAAGGATCAAAGTTGTACGAGAGAGATTATTTCTGTTCTCCTTCTCCTTCTTTCTGCGTGGCTTGTTGGCGTGCAGCCTCTTAATTAGCTTCAAAGAAATTAAGACTTAATTAGCGAGCATGCCAGCTTTCCCATAACTCAAAAACTACATGTTCTCCGAAAAGTAATTAATACTTCCGAGTTTCTGCAGAAGTAATTGCATTAATTATGTAAACCACGCTGCCGGTACCCTAAACAAAAGCGCAAAAAGTAGACAGACCAACAAACATCGAGATGATGATGATACCGCCACAAAAACCAGAATTAAACAAAAAAGAAAAAAAAACGAGACAAAAAAAAAAAAAAAAAAAGAGCGAAATGTCAGCAGAACACGTTAACGCTTCTCCTTTGCTTCTTGGTCTGATAAAGGTTGCTTTCAACTATAGTTAGGTAGATAAATATGATAAATTTCTTAGTTCCTTAGTTAGGTTTGTCATCAATCCCAGGGATTTTAATTATTAGGATGTCTCGAAGGAATATTTTTATGTAACATCGGAGAAATTGTGTTTTACCGTTTAATTAGATTCGATCAGAAGAAATGATGCCCTTATTTTTTTGGCAAGTTTATTTAATCGTGATTTTTGTATGAAGCATGAGAGCATGATATTTTTCTTTTATCTAAAATCCGGGAAAATATTTTTAATATCGCAATAATCCGAATTACAGAACTTTGTTCTCGAAAAGAAGCGTCCATACAGATAGTTTTCACGCAAAGGTTAAAATACACCACTACTGTTTGTGAAACTTGCGACACCAGGAAAGAGAATGGCGCTATTCAAATGAAATTTATATCACATATTCCTCATGTTATTGGCGATACCAAATTACGTTCGTAGAGCAATACAAGATTTTTTTCGCTTAAAAACTCAATAACCTGTAAAGCCACCCTGAGCAACAATTACAGCCTCTAGATGGCGCGACATTGAATGGAAGAGGTTTTCGATATCTTCATGGGAAACAGCCTGCCAGGATGCTTCTATGCGAGACCAGAGTTCATTTGTGGTGACTGGCGGAGGCGCTTGACGGGCCAGTCACTTAGCTGCAATGCACCAGACATGTTCGATCGGGAACATATCCGGCGAACGTGCAGGCCAGGAAAGAAACGGTATCTGCCGTGAATGGAAGAGGTCTTTGACATTCCGAGCTGCATGTGGCCGAGCATTGTCCTTTTGGAATATAACGTCAGGACAACTCTAAAGAAAGTATATCACCTCTGCCTCTGAAACATCCCTGATGTATCCCTGGCTGTAGAGCGTTCCCTCAATTCATGTCAGGCGACATCGCTAATTAAGCCAATTGCGCCAAAAACCATGACGCTTGGCATTGTCCTTTTAGAATATAACGTCAGGACAACTCAAAAGAAAGGGTATCACCTCTGCCTCTAAAACATCCCTGATGCATCCCTGGCTGTGGAGCGTTCCCTCAATTCATGTCAGGCGACATCGCTAATTGAGCCCAATTGCGCCCCAAACCATGACGCTTGGCAGTGTGCTTTTGGAATATAACGTCAGGACAACTCCAAAGAAAGGGTATTTATTACCTCTGCCTCTAAAAATCCCTGATGCATCCCTGGCTGTGGAGCGTTCCCTCAATTCATGTCAGGCGACATCGCTAATTGAGCCCAATTGCGTCCCAAACCATGACGTTTGGCATTGTCTTTTTGGAAAATAACGTCAGGACAACTCTAAATAAAGGGTATTACCTCTGCCTCTAAAACATCCCTGATGTATGCCTGGCTGCGGAGAGTTCCCTCAATTCATGTCAGGCGACATCGCTAATTAAGCCAATTGCGCCAAAAACCATGACGCTTGGCATTGTCCTTTTGGAATATAACGTCAGGACAACTCCAAAGAAAGGGTATTTATTACCTCTGCCTCTGAAACATCCCTGATGTATCCCCGTCTATGGAGCGTTCCCTCAATTCATGTCAGGCGACATCGCTAATTGAAAGCAATTGCGCTCCAAACCATGACGCTTGGCATTGTCCTTTTGGAATATAACGTCAGGACAACTGTAAAGAAAGGGTATTGCCTCTGCCTCTAAAACATCCCTGATGCATCCCTAGCTGTGGAGCGTTCCCTCAATTCATGTCACGCGACATCGTTAATTGAACCCAATTGCGCCCCAAACCATGAATCTTGGCGTTGGGCTGGCATAACACTGCAAGGTGCCGTTCACAACGATGTCTTCGAACAAGTATGTGACCATCATGGTGCATCAAGGTGAATCGTGACTCGTCAGGATACACGACATGTTGACAATCATCGAGCCAATGTCTGTGTTCGAGATTCCATTGCAGCCTTAGGCGTCTGTGGGTGAGAATCAAAGGAATGCTGAGCAATGAGCTCCTAGCGACCAATCTTTTGTTAAGGTGGTTCCACTTAAAATCTCTGCCTTATATTCCCAGTGGTAAAACTTCTTTACATCTTTTCTTCGCAATTAATGTATTCCCAAAGATGAAAATACGCACATCAATAAAACTAACTTTAAGTTATAGCATGGGATACTTAACGCTTGGTAAAACATAACCATAACTAAGCAATCCAACATTTGTTTGTCTACTGGCGTCATCAATGTACAGGTCTGGCCATGAAAAATGATTGATTTTTAATATAATTATGGTTATGTTTTAGCAAGTGTTAAGTATCCCATGCCATAACTTAAAGTTAGTTTTATCAATGTGCAAATTTTCATCCTTGGGAATACATTAATTGCGAAGAAAATATGTAAAGAAATTTTACCATTGGAAACATAAGGCAGAGATTTTAGGTGGAACCACCTTAAACAGACGACGTCGAAATGTGCTGCAGGACAAAGCCTGAACCTATGACAGTGTTCCACTGCTGCGAGAACATCGTGGATGTCGCTGTGCGATCGGTCACTACTGTGCGGTAAAGGTGTGAGTCATACCGTGCGATTTTGCGGTTCGTTTCCTGGTTTTCTGTGCGTCCGAGTCTCATCTGTCCACTGACGTCACTTTCGCATCTCTGTACTGGCGTTTTGTCTCGTACGAGTGGCAATCTCGCGGCAGTAAAATCTAGCTTCTCTCATTCCAACAATCCTTCCTAGCTCAAAGTCCGTCAGGGGTTATGACCTTCTTCTGTGACAGGACATAATGAGACACAAGAAATACCCTTTCGACTCAATGTCGGCTCTTCACTCATTACAATATCTCGTTTGAGCCAGCTCTTACAACGCAGCCTTCTTCGGCGAAGAGTCATAGTGAGACATAAGAAACACCCTTTCTACTCAATGTCGGCTCTTCACTCATTGCAACATCTCGTTTGAGCCAGCTCTTACAACGCAGCCTTCTTCGGCGAAGGGTCATAGTGAGACACAAGAAACACCCTTTCGACTCAATGTCTGCTCTTCACACATTGCAGTATCTCGTTTGAGCCAGCTCTTACAATGCAGCCTTCTTCGACGAAGGGTCACACTGAGACACAAGAAATATCCTTTCGACTCAATGTCGGCTCTTCACTCATTGCAACATCTCGTTCAAGCCAGTTCTTTATACCCAAGACCGGATAGTTCAGAGTGCGCTGCTTCGAAACCGCATGCGATTTTGACCATTTTAATCAATGGCATGCCCCAACCTGTTGTATATATCCTGTAAGTTTCAAACGAATACTAGGAGTTTTTCATGGTGTTGCAATTTTCGCAGATTGTAGTGTGCAAAACAATCAATGCTCTTTCCTGTCGGTTCATCGTCGGGATATTTAAGGGAAGGGCCGTAAAGAGCTTATGATACAGTCGAAAATTGAGAAGTAGGTTTATACACTGAACAAACAAATTACTCGTATTGTATACATCCCGATAACAATACGCGAAGCAGATGTATCGCGGCCAGTCACGTGGGATGCTGAAGCTGGCAATCTCTATAGACAGAACAGGTCTCTATGCATTTGGAAGTCACGGAAAAGTAATCATGGGTAAAGATAGCCACATGGGTTTGATCATGGCCAGGTAGTAACTGAGAGGAAAGCCTGTTTTTCAATCACGGCAACTGTTGGGATTTTCAGGTCAGACTGTCGCACGTGTATACCAAGACTAGGCAAAACTTCGAATGAGCGGCAGAAATGTGGGCGTAAACGTGCAGTGGATTATCGAAGTAAGCGTAGACTGTCTCGCATGATTACAAGAAATCGCACGGCTATTGCGGATCAGAAAACATCGAAATTTAATGATGGCGAGTCCATGCACAGGCACAAAATATCCATAGTACCATGAAAAAAATGGGCCATGGCAGTAGAAGTCCACATCGTGTCCCCTTTTTGACTGCACGGCACCGAAAGATTAGGGTGTAGTTTGCAAAGGCCTATTGTAACTGAAGTTCGGAGGACTGGAAACACGCCATCTGATCTGGCTAATCACGGTTTCAACTCGACCATGCCCATGAGAGGGAGCGCTAGTGGCGTAAACCACACGAAGCGATGGACTCAGTTCAGTGTGCCAATTTTGTGTCATGCAGGCAGGTGGAGACGGGTAACAGTTTCGGGTGAGCTTACATGGGCTTCCTTTGGACCGTTGTACCTGTCGAGACATCCGTCACCAGGACAAAGTATGTGAACATCCTCGTCAACCATCTGCATCCGTTGCTTATGATTCTCTTCCCGCAACATGACATCTTCCAAGAGAGCAACGCCAGGCTACATAATTCCCTAGTGAGGACCAACTGACTCCAAAAGCATGCAAGCAAATTTACCGCACTCAAATGGCCCTCTCGATCACCGGAGCTCAACCCCATTGAGAATTTTTGTGTTGGAAAGATCTGCTGGAACCTGTCAATCCCTACTAGCAACTGTGGATGATCTACAACAGGCGATCCTTGCTTCACAGGCGGCAATACCACCTCCATGTTCTAAACACCTCAGTAAGTTCTTACCAAAACGGCTGGCTGCTGTTGTGAGAGCAAAATGTGGACTAACACGTTGTTAGATAGGTGTATATAACAATATGTCAATTCAGTTTGATGTGGCTTCTTCTGGCAGCAACAATGAAATTGTCAAGAATTACACCTTAAGTAACGCAAGGCCGGTAAATTTAGGAGCTTGAGCTCGTGCTGCTGCTGGAAACTAAAAAACAAGAAAGATGACATTGAATGCTCAAGTGTAATGGGAGCGTCGTTTGAATCAGAAAATTACAGTGGAAACCGGATATAACGTGGTCGGTTACACCGCAGAATCGGATACAACGCGGGTCCGATCGTGTCCTCTAAACAAAATACATGCTCAGATTCGGACATACCCGGGTATCTATATAACGCGGTTATCGCCTTCTCCCCGTATGCCCGAGTTATAGCAAGCTTCCTTTGTATGTAGTAATTAAAAAAATTAATATTTATCGAACGTTCATTTGTTATGTGGTATTTAAAGGAGAAAATGGGCTCAAAATGTTTATCATAGTGAAAGGTAACGTACAATGAAATGACTATTTTCAGTCTGATTATAGAAAGCCAAATTAAGCCAATAGGAAGTTTCACTGATGCCCACTAGTAGCAGAACTATGCACTGCGAAAAAGCATAAAATATATGGGGTGTAGAGTAGAAAGAAGTAGAAAAAAAAAGATATATAGTAGAAAATGCATTCATTGCGAAAAAGTAGAAATCATAGTAGAAGCTATGCAAATGGAAAAAGCAATTTTTAAATACGACCTTTAAAAGCAGTGATAGTAAGAGAAAAGTTTGCACATGTATTAGGTGTGCAACTAAATTCTCGGCCACAAGCACGACACGTTGACAGCAAATTATAACAAATCAAATACGTACCTAATCAGGAAAATAATCCCCAACGTGTTGGATACATGTCAGCCATCGGTCAGGGAGCTGCCAAATGCTACTGCTGAAAAAAGAGGGCTGTTTCGAGTTGATAAAGTCATCAATACTTGTGTGGACCTTCTAGACAGAAGTGAAGTGCGTATCACTCAGGTGATGTTGCAGGGAGCGAAAGAGGTGATAATCCGACGGGACGAAGTTTGGAGAATACGTCGGGTGGGACAAGATCTCCCATCCCAGGTCGGTTATCGTGTTTAAAGTCGTTTTTCGTGGTGTGAGGACGCGCGTTATCCTGAAGCAACAGGACCGACCTTCTGCCCTTGCCGGTGTATGGCCTTTTCGCCTCCAGTGCGTTACTCACACGAATGAGTTGCTGACAATAACGCTCAGCATTGACTATTTCACCAGGTTTGAGCAACTCATAGTGTACGAAACCACGCTGATCCTACCATATGCACAGCAACAACTTCCTGGCATAGATGTTCGGTTTGGCGGTACTGGTTGTAGGCTGACCTGGATAAACTCACAATTTGCACCGCTTAGGATTATCGTAGAGGATCCACTTCTCATCACAGGTCAAAATCTTGTGGAGGAAATCCTTCTTCTTGAATCTGAAGAGCAAGGACACAGCAACATCGTAGCGCCTAGACTTGTTCGCAGCTGTGAGTTGGTGGGGCACCCAACGGCCCTCCTTGTGAATCCGTCCAAGCTTGTGCAGGCGCTTTGTAATGGCTTGCTGTGTTAGTCCGAGTTCCTGGGCGAGCTCTGACTGTGTGCGACAGGGATTCGCGTCCAACATTTGTTCCAGTTCCTCATCGTTAACTTTCTGTGGTTGTCCTGGACGTTCTGCATCACGGAGATCGAATTTCTCTGCTTAAACCGCTGGAACCACTTCTTACACGTACTGTAGGACACAGCAGCCTCACCCAAAGCAGAACAGATCATTTGCTGGGCACTTTTTTTCAGCTGAAACGCGAACAGGAGGCAGTGTCTCAAATGTTGCTTCTGTAACAAGATTACTCTCACCGTCAACTTTCGTCCCTTCTGTCACTACAGCTGTGAGCGGTTACGGTTGCCTGGAAAGCTGTTGGATGGCGCTGCAATCAGGCATTATCGCACACGGCTATTTTCATTTGCCTACGTTCTATGATCGCTTGCTGTTAGGGGCCGAGAATTAAGTTGCACACCTAATACAACGCCTAGCGGGAAACCCGTGCATTATTCAAAGTACTATAACGAAGTGAATTTCTCCGTCATTTTTGGTCTACGCCGGGATTCGAACCCGAGTACGCTTATTCCGGAACAAGCAGCTCTACCAACTGAGCTACGCAGACATGTATTCTGATTCCTATCTGCCTTTATGTCATGTGCGTCCTGCTGGCAGGTACGTCACATCTCCCCCCCCCGAAAGAGGGCCGGGGGCATGGCCCACGGGTCAGCCGTGACCATGAATCGTTGCAGGCAGACAACCACTGAAGAACGTGCACTTGAGAACTCCCCGTCAATCTGGTGTGTGGAATGCAACGTCACACACATTTATTTTTCGAAGCACTGGAGAAGGGATTCTCTGATTTTTCCTACCTCGCGGTGTGGAAATAACATCACAACATTGCGAGATTTTGAACGGTCGGGTCATCCGGATAGTTCGGGCGCCATTATAACCAAGTGAATTTCTCCGTCATTTTTATCCGCGCCGGGGTTCGAACCCGGGTCCACTCATTCCGGAATAAGTTGCTCTACCAATTAAGCTACGCGGACGTTTTATTCAGATTCCTATCTGCCTTTATGTCATGTGCGTCCTGCTGGCAGGTACGTCACAGTACGTAGAAAATGATCGAACCAGCGAACGGCGCACAGAGCAAAATATTTATTTTCAAACGGATGTTTAGCAGAATAGATGCAGTTGAAAGGTGAAATGTTCAATGTTGCAAGAAAGCAACATATGCTTAACTCATCCTGCAAAGTACAGGAGGTTGTTTCCCATAGTGTTTTGCCGTCGGTCCAGCAGAGCCATAATCGCAAGGAGGACTCTCTCTCTCTCTCTCTCTCTCTCTCTCTCTCTCTCCAGGACACACTTCGAATACTGAGTTCATCTCGACATTACTTTCCTTATCTCTCTTTACATTTATTTTAGAAAACCTGAAAACAAAATATGCAAAATTAGTCATTTACAATCTTCGCTACTTTACTCTCATCAGGACACACTTCGAATACTGAGTTCATCTTGACATTACTTTCCTTATCTCTCTTTATATTTATTTTAGAAAAATTCAAAACAAAATTTGCAAAGTTAGTCATTTACAATCTTCGCTACTTTAAACGTAAAAATTTCGTTAGGGCTTGGGGGGGCTTCGCCCCAGTTACAACCGCTGGATCCGCCACTGTCTACGACTATAATGCTTGTAATGTTAAGATATATCAAATCAACAAAGTTTATTCACAATTAGGTATTTTATTTTATTTTAAGATCTACTATAGTTTCGCTGAGCGTTTGGCTCGGCTTCATCAGGACACATTTCGAATACTGAGTTAATCTCGACATTACTTTCCTAATTGCCCTGATGAAGCCAAGCCAAACGCTCAGCAAAACTATAGTTACATCTTGAAATAAAACATTTAATTGTGAATAAGCGTTTGTTGATTACTAAATACACCATTCAAATGACTGAGATTCACAAATCATTCCCATTCTTAAGTTCCCCCATTGTTCCCTAGCTGACTGCTCATTGCTCACTCACATAACGGTTGACAGTCATGAATTCTCGACATTATTTTTCTTATTGAAAGTTAGTTTCCGAACTCATCGGGGCGGAAGGGAGTTCAGTGTGTTGCGACTTGATTGTGTGTCGCAGTAATGGCGGATTGAATTATCATTCACAGAGCGAACCATTCATCATTCATGGTGAAGAGTCATTCATTGTGAACGAATCGTTCACGAATGGTCCATCACTAGTCTAAAACTAAACTGGACTGGTTAGTTTTAGACTAGTGATGTCAGTAGCATTAAACATCACATTTTCCCCAGTACCTGAAATTATTATAACATTCAAGCAGAAGCGGCTTACAGATAAGAAATTCGCACTATTAGTTCCACTTCGGGTAACGTAACAGAGATCGAGTGAAATTTAACCTCAAATCAATCTCTGATTTAGAGATACTGATCTACCGAAAACGCGAAATAATCGGATTCCCTACTGCAAATCGCAAAGCCTTGGCTTATAAATTTTGTAATACATAAGCAGTCCCACAAACGGTAACCAAGCCACGCGGGAAGGAAAGAAAGGTTTTCTTTTCCTTATCTTAATCACGCAGGCATAAAGAGAACGAATTCTTCCCTCTCTTTTCCTCTCTAATCTATACTAGCAACTGAGATCTTTGCGCATGCTCAGAGCTTGGATGCTGTGATTGACTGATTGGATCGGATTAAGCTGATTCTGATCAAAGAGCGTGCCTCGCATTGTTCTATTGAAAGACGGGAATACATTTCTTATATGAATCGAAAAGCAAAGACTACTGGTTGAGCTATAACCCACAGCCATTTTTTTTTTTTAGCAGCACATTGCTTCGCATGTATATGTGCATATAAAGAACGACTTGCTGTTGTTATCGTCATGTTCATCTGTAGAAAAATGTGATTTTTTCTTTCTTACTGAGAAATTTTCCCACTAGTAGGCATAGCTTTTTGTGACGTACGCAGTAAAAAATAACTGGATGAATTCACGGAAAATTCCTGAAAATAACGTGCGGTGAAGTGGCCGCTAGGTCTCCAATTTTTAAGGAAATATTTGTTCTGAAAAGTTACCATTTTTGATAACGAACATATTCAGTATTTTAATATAAAAAAAATCTAATTTCCATTTTTACATTTTTTTTTTTTTTTTTTTTTGAGTTCAGGATTTTCAGATTTTATGCATATATACGTACCTCAAGTTCCTGAAAGTTTCGATTTCAATCTTTCCAGTCTCTATACAGAAAAGGATTAGATTTCCGTTGATGTCACGTGAACAGAGAGAGAGAGAGATAGATGGCTTGCATGTGCCGTATGTACTTCTCAGGAATGAGTGATATTCTTCCGCGGTGGTGTTTGAACACGTGGTGGTTTGTACTCGAGTACGAAACGCTGCGGACTGAGCCAGCAAGATGTTTCCCTTGAGATTACGCCTAACATACAAACACAGGGACATCGAGTCCGTTGGATGATGAAATGTTTTTTTGCTATGAATGCTGGTTAGAGATTTTATTTTCTATAGGAGTGTATTATTTTTCTGAATAGATTTATTATGAATTTATTGTTTTTCGTCGGAGGATTTATCGCAAATGACATTTTTTTTTTTCATCGTGATTTTTCAAAGTAGCGGGGAAAGTTTTGGAGCTCGAGCTTTTCTTAAAATGACAATGATTTTCCATTGAGGAAAGGTAAAAAATACTACTTCACCACAGTATATTTCACAATACTTTCAGATACAAAATTTGGTTTTAATTGCTATAACAGCTTTTGAGTTATGAAGTCCACAGACTAATACATAGACATCATACAATCATTTGTACGGCACTTGAAGTACCCAATTTCTTACGGTAACACAACATACAATACCAGGCTCAACAATGGGGATGAGAAGACATACGCATTGCCATAGTAACGCCAGGAAAAACTGAGAACGATATGCTTCCCACAATATCCGGTCTTGCTACAGAACCTCAAAAGGTAGGTCAGCCAACAGACGAGGGTACGAGTCTTTGCCACTAAAAATGTTTGAGCAGGGCCTTGTAGTTACAACTTCCGATGTTGTAAATGATGAGTTATTCAGCAAAACTGTTTAACTGAAATTTAACAGTGAATCAAACCACTTTAAATTCAAGTTTTCCCGCTAACTACTCCTATTATTTATTTTTTCGGTAATACATGCATATCACTAAGCTGTTCTCTGAGATTCAGAGGTTAGCTCCACAAAAAAATACAAGCTACCAGATAAATTACTAACTGATTATTTACTTACTGTTGCCGTATCAAACTTCTCCATTCACAGCGATCTTGACATACAACTAGAGCTTCACTGACATCCATCTCACGCAGTACACAAAATCTTCTATACTTCACACTCATAAGCTTTTTCTCATGCAGACACTCTTGAATCTGACCCTTTCAAGACTTCCTTGGCCTTCCTCTGCCTATCCTTCCTGCCATTTGGGTTAAAAACATTTCTTAGTAAGCATCTCATCACTCATTCTTTCAACATGACCAAACCACCGAAGAATATTAGTCTCCACCTTGCCAGGATCTAAGTAGAGGGGCAGACTGTATGTTTTGCCCCTCCAGTTTTAGCACCCAAAATATAAGTTCATTTAATTTAACAGAAAAAAAAAGCTTTCAAATTGTTTTAAAAACAAACGAAATGCTGGTGATTTTTATAGCGTTTCATCAGTTTTTAATTAGCATTTTTACCTTTATGGTAAGGGAAAGAAAAAGAAAACAAAATAGTGCTGGAAAAAGAACCTCCCTTGTGCTTCTGATTTTTTTCTGCTCTGTTCTACGACTGGTTAATGGGTGAGGATGGGAAGAGTGAGGGAGAATGATCCTACACAAATAGTTGTGTGAATGTGTGTAGAGGGGGCAGGGAGTCAGGGACAGTCCACTCCATTTTTCTTTTGCATTCAAGTGATTTTGAAATCCGTTCTATGCGTATATTCCCAATGGGGTAGGGGGTTTGCGTTTATCTAGTTCTTGAACAATTAGTGTTGTATTATCAGCACTAATCAGCTCTTAGCTCAATCCATGAATCGGCAAGACCAGACGGCAAGTGCGTTTCTACCGAAAGCTAAAGTCTGAAGTGTGGCATCACTGGAGACACTTTCTGGGACTCTGGGTGGGGCCTTGAGCTGTTTTTTTTTTCAGTGTAAAGACCTTTCATCACTGCCGCGCCCGCTTCCTACCCCATCTGGGTTTCCTATCCTCTGGGCTGGGAATCATGAAGAAAATAATCTTCATTTTAGTTTGTGGGTGGCCGTGGGGAAGGGAAATGCTTTACCCCAATCTTCACTCCCATGTCCATCGTCGCGGGTACGGAGAAGTGGCCACCGGAGAACTGGCCACACGGAGGACGGGACACATTGGAATTTCAGTGCCATAAAATTGTTCTGCATAAACAAATTTCATGTGGCTATATTCCCCACTACTTGTGCACCTATTGTTCATAATTTTTTTTTAATACTTCATTTTCAGTAAGAAATTTAGACATTTCCATGATTTTCGGGGCTAAGACTAAGCGGAGAACTGGCCACAAAAATTTTAAGGGGCCGTATAAAAATTGCGTTCTGGGCTGCTCCGTGGCTACGTTTCTCGAGATTGGTTATCTGACAAGTAAAATTTCCGCAGTTTCGTATTTTCTTATTTACGATATTTTTCAAGGTCTATAAACTACAGCTAAACAAATTTTCTGCGGGTATGTGCAAACCCAAGAAACTTGCCCGGGGGAGGAGGGGGACGCTTAAAGCCTATGATATGAAATATAAAGAATTTCCGGTCCGATCGGGATATTTTCAGCCTTTAGAAGCTAAAACTCGACACATTATCTGAGGGTATGTGCCTACTCAGTAAACCTGTCGGGGGGGGGGGGGGTGAATTAATACCAAATGTGTAAAATATGAAAATTTCTCGTCCGATCGAGAGATTTTCAGCATTTATTAGCTACAATTCGACACATTATCTGAGGTCATGTGCCTACTCAGCAAACTGGGGTAGGGGGCGGGGGGGGTAATACCAAAAGTGTAACATATGAAGGATTTCTTCCGATTGGTAGATTTTCAGCATTTACAAGTTACAACTCGACACATTATCTGAGGGCATGTGCTGCCTCAGAAAACCTATGGGGGGGGGGTACATTCGGCAAATTTTCTGAGGGCATTTGCTGCCTCGGGAAGCTTGTAGGGGGGCTTAATACCAAAAATATAAAACAAAGAATTTCTGGTCCGATCCGGAGATTTGCAGAGTTTACTAATTACAACTCTACAAAATTTCTGTGGTCATCTGCTACCGCAGAAAATTTGTCTGTGGGAGGAGTAGAACCGGGGGGCGGGCACTTAAGGCCAAAAATATAAAAAATAAAGAATTGTAGCACAATCGGAAGTAGATTTTTAGTGTTTACACATTACAACTCTACAAATTCTCTGAGGGCACCTGCTGCTGCAGGAAACCCGTCTGTCGGGTCCATAAACTACGCCCGACTGGTTTCCTGAGTTTGAACGTATCCGAAGAGAATTTAAGTTGTAGTTTGTAAACGCTGAAAATGTTCCGGCTGGGCTACAAAGTCTTCATATTTTTGGTATAAGCCCCCCCCCCTCCTTCCCCTTCGTAGAGGTTTCTTGTGTTTGCACGTGCCCACAAATATAATTTGTTGAATTGTAGTTTGTTAACGCTGCAAACCTCCGGATCGGCCCAGAAACTTTCTATATTTTATACTTTCGGCTTTCACCCCCCCCCTCCCACACACACACAGGTTTGCTGCCGGGAGGGAATTTGTTCAGCTGTAATCTGTAAACGCTGAACTTCTCCCGATCGGACCAGAAATTCTTTATATTTTATATAAAGAATTTATATATAAGAAACCCCCCTCCCGCTTTCTCACAGATAGGTTTCCTACAGTAGCAGACGCCCGCAGAAATTTTGTTGAGTTGTCGATTGTAAACTCTTCGGATTGGACCAGAAATTCTTTATTTTTTGTATTCAGTTATAAGATCATGGTGAATTGGTGATATTGATTGTGGGTTGTGTGAGGAATTCGCACTCAGATGGTTCAAATTTCAACAGGCGCTTGGCGGCGTAAGTGATCAGAATTATGTGACTCGACCCTGCATACACTGAAGAGTAATTGAATTAGAGACAGCTGGCGTTATGCAAATGTGGCGCTGTGGGCGGCCCTGTAAATAGAAACGACATGACATATGCAGCGATTCAACAATATAAGGAGTGATGCGACGGGAATCAGTAAGAGTCGGACGCAGTATGGGTAAGACGAAGGATCTAAGCACATTTAATCGTAGGCAAATTGTGGGGGCCCGACGAGTGGGTCAGTCCATCTCGGAAGTCGTGCAGGCACTGAGATTTTCACGAGCCACTGTGTCACGGGTGCACCTTGAGTACATCGAATCCGGTAAAACCATCCCTGCAAGGGCCAACTGCCGTGGACAACAGCGTGTGGATGAGCGGGGTCATCGTCGGCTAGCTGGCGTTGTAACAGCGGATAGACGGGCCATATTGCAAGAAATCACTCGGCAATTTAACGCTGGTGCACAAAAAACATGTAAGCAGCCACACCATCCAGAACCATCTCCTCGGTATGGGGTACAGAAGCCATCGTCCCACGAAAGTACCGCTGCTGACCGCACATCACAAGGTGCAAAGATTAGCATGGACGGTGGAACATCGTCACTGGACCCCAGACATGTGGGAAAATGTTGCCTGGACTGATGTCGAGATTCACGTTGGTACATGCGGATGGCAGGATACGAGTACGGCGCAAAAACATGAAGCGATGGGTCCTACTTGCCAGCAGAGTACTCTTCAAGCTGGTGGAGGTGGCATTCTTGTCTGGGGACTGTTTACGTTTACTGAAACGGGACCCCTGGTACGTGTGATAACGTCCCTCACAGGTCAACGTTACCGGGATATCTTAGACAACCATTTGCTCCCGTTTATGCGTCTTCAGCATCCCACTGGGGACCTCATCCTGCAACAAGACAATGCAGCTCCCGAATGGTATCCGAATTGTTGGATGAACACTCCACCGACGTGACCTCGCTTCCTTGGCCAGCTAGGTCACCAGACCTCAATCCCATCGAGCACATCTGGGATGCCATCGAGAGAGATGTTCGAGGCTCTGACTCCCCTCCATCAAATCTTCGTGAACTGTGGGAGCTTGTTCAGGAATCGTGGATCCGTATGGCTTCCCAACGCTTCCGGTGTCTTGTCGAGTCCATGCCGAGACGAATCGCCGCCGTCATCAGGGCGAAAGGTGGTGCTACACGTTACTAGACAGGCATCTCTAATTCAATTGCTTTTCAGTGTATATATATATATATATATGCGCGAGCGCGACGTTCCGATATAGTTTTAGAGCTTTATTTAGAAAATAGGAAAATAATCCCCCCTCCCTCCAATTTCTGAAACGATGGCACGTCACAGAACCTTGGTAACAACATTTTGCTTCACATTACACAACTGCAACACATCTTCATTCCTCACACGATCAGAACGTGTATTGCCACAACCCCCCGTAAGTAACGCAATTCTTCAGCACACAAACGACTCCTACGTTTCTTCTGTAATACCCAGGTTTCACTGCCATACATCAGAGTATGAACAACTACACTTTCATACACAGCCATGCGGGCCTCTCTTGAGAATCCATCATTCCTGTGAAAACCTCTCCTAAAGAAGCTATGACTTTCAATGAAGAATTCACTCACCTACTAATTTCACCATCTAATTTGTTCTCTCTGTCAAATATGCTTCCTAAATACACAAACTCATTCACGCTGGTCAATCACTGTGCCATTTAGACTTATTTTGCATTCAGTGATAACAGTTCCTCGCTCAAAAACCATAACTTTGGGGTTTCCTTTATTTATACTCAGTTTGAATTTCATATAAACTTCGTACATCCGGGACAACATACTCTGCACCTCACATTTGCTCTCTGCCAACAGGGATGTGTCGTCAGCATACAGTAATCTGGCACACACGAATATTACCATAACATAAACCAGTATTGTCCATTTTGGGACGCATCCATAAATATATTAAACAGCCATGGTGACATAACACAACCTTGTCTGACTCTTGCACCAATAGAAAACCATTTTGATAAAACACCATTCACTCGTACACAAGCTCTACTGCTAGCTTAAATGGCTTTTACACTATTAAGTAGATTTCCAGTAACACCATATTCATTCAATATCTTCCACAAAGGTGTCCTATTCACTCGGTCGCAAGCTTTCTCTAAATCTATGAAGGCAGCAAAAACTTTCTTACCAACAGACAAATACTTTTCAATCATCATGCGTAATGCAAAAATCTGTTTAGTGCAGCCTTTGCCAGGCATAAAACCACCCTGAACATCCCACACTTTCTCTGATGTAAGACCCCGTACGTTTTCAATAACGACTTTACCAAATACTTTCCTGGCACACTCAGTAGGCTAATACCACGATAGTTCTTGGAGTCAGTCTGATTGCCTTTTCCCTTATACAAGGGAACAATGATAACATCCGTCCAATCCAGAGGGACCATTCCTAACTCCCAGCACAACTGGTAAATTTCGGTTAATCAATCAATTACAGAGTAAACACCATATTTCAACATCTCAGACGAAGGAAAAAGTGGTAGTCTGAGATGTTGAAATATGGTGTTTACTCTGAAAGAAGGAAAAAAGGGAACAGAATTTATTCGTTAATATACGAACGGAATCACGAAAAGGTTGCCTGAAAATTCAGGATTTTCCTATTACACCATTTAACCCTTTAAACGGAAGATGTACATTTGAACATAATGGCGCCCAAAATTTTCTGCGTTTACCAACCGGAAATGTTCACATAGCGGCCGGGTTTTGCGAAAGCTACAGAAACAATTTCTTTCTCCCTCCCCATCCTGCATGGGTAATAAGCTCTGCCTTCTAGTCCTTTATCCTCTGCTCCATGACCCAAGGAATGATAGGGAAAGGATAGTCCTCCTGATACGGGCATCATGCCACTGGGTACTAGTCACTCAACATCTCTCGCCTTTTAACAAGTCACTCAAACATCTCTCGCCTTTCTTATAAGTTCGTCGTCATTGTTATAGCTCTATCAGTAGGTAGTCAGTCAGTTCCCTAAATAACAAATTTGAATAACAATGCTAAGTGGAAAGCAATTATTTGTGACGTACAGTGTCACTCATTCCAGCCGCATTCCGCCTACTTCTTAGGCAGCGAATATATTTTGTTCGAGTTGATTTCAGCCCATTTTGAGGGACCGCGGATGGCCTAGTGTTAAACGTTCGTGACCAACACGGAAATGTCTCAGGATTGATTTCAGTCAAGTTACAAACGCTCGAACCATTAAATATCCACCGTGCATCGGATGGATATGTTAACCCGTTGGACTCCGGTACTGCCTCCCCCACTACCACACCCACCCCCGATTAAAACTAAGGGCGTCTTCTTATCCCTTTCTGCTTCGCTTTCGTGTGACTTTCCTGTCAGACACTCTAGCCAAATCTCCTAGCAACCTACTCCTAAGGATTGTTTAATACCTGGGATCAGGCACTCCATTCCTAAAATCCTCTACATAAGTGTCTAAAGCTCAGCACATTTTGCTAACCCGGAATTAATTCGTTACAGCCCGTTAAAGGGTTAAAAACGGCAATTTAACATTATTAACAGAATAAAAATGAACAAGTGTATTTCTGTCAATTCACGAATACAAAATCCGTGCAGTTCAGGTTTCTTTTCATCATTTCACGGAAAAGGTTAAATTAGGAAATGGCTCCTGAATTTCAGAATTTTTTTTTACCTGTATATAATCCTATTAAACTTTGCGTTTTTCATGCTACCTCTTATGTAAATTTTATTTATCTCTCAATTAGACTTTCTGAACTTAACGTCAAATTTGAACTTCCAAAAGTTTCTTTTGAAGTAGCAGTCAGTCTGAGATCAAGCAACAGATACAAATAAAAGGCACCGTGTGTTTTATTAGATAGGTGATACGATATTATCAGCGTTAGCCTCGCTTGCTATTTGAATTGTTACGACAAGCTGTTTATCAGTTTATAGTTAGTTTTTTTATAGCATGCACTAAGCCCAGTTTCACACAGGCGGAAAAAATCCGTCGACCAATAAGTCTCCCATCTGTTCTACCGCCCGTTTTCAGGCGGACTATAGAATTGTGAGGAGACTTTCAGACGCGCGGAAGCGGAAGAAATTCCGATGTGGCAGCTGTTGGACTACCGCGGGTTCCGCTGCGAACAGACGAAAAAAACGCCGTCCAAAGTTAGAGAAACATATATGTGGGTTTTGGGTATGTGTCGTCATGATGGTGAAATGCCTAGATCATTACACAGAAGAACGACCACTGGATGGCGTGAGCATCGGACGTCGGCGCGTTACTAAAACATGCTTCCAGAGACAAGAAGTACAGCTGCGGGGAGTTCTGAAGCATAAACACCGAGACAGTGCTGTGTGCCGAAGGGTGTTCGATGTGTTCGCCATGTTTGTATTTCTTAGCGGAACGAGTAGGTTCCGTTGTTAGTGTATTCTATCTCAATTGTAAGTGTACATCAGTTTAAATGTGTGTGTGTTCAGAGTTCGTCTAGCCCGTCCATTATTTAAGCGTTGTGATTCGATGGAACCGTAGTGGGGAAGTTTCCCAATACCCCACATATACACAGTGCGTCAAAGAATTTTTAAGACTGGGTCTGTAAAATGAAATAGAAATAAGAAATTAATTTGTTTTGGTTTGTTATTCAAAATAAGTCCCTCCGGCTTCAATACACTTGTTACAGTGATTTAATAATGATTCAAATGCCTGTTCCAGTTCACTTTGAGGAATTGTGTCCAAAGCACGCGTCGAAGCTGTTTGTATGGTCGAAATATCATTAAAAAACACACCCTTTTAACGTCATTTTAAGTTTTGGGAACAAAGAAAAGTCGCAGGGTGCTAAATCAGGCGAATATGGTGGATGATTCAACACACAGACGTTATGTTTCGCCAAAAATCTAAGAACAAAAAGTGAGGTGTGACTAGGTGCATTATCGTGCAACAAACACCAACTGTTTTCATCTCCATATTCTGAACGAATGCGACGAATTCTGCCTATCAAACGCCTCAAAACATTTAAATAAAACTCACCAGTAATTGTTTGTCCACTTGAAACAAATTCTTTGTGGATAAATACCCTTACTATCGAAGAATGTAATGAGCATTGTTTTGATTTTCGATGGAACTTTTCTTGTTTTTTTTGGCTTGTGGCGAGTTTTTTGACTTCCATTCCGCACTTTGTCGCTTTGTTTTAGGATCATATTGAAAACACCATGTTTCATCACCAGTAACAATCGATTTTAAGAAGTTTGGATCATTTTTAGCCGCTGAAATGATGTCTCTGCAATGTGCACTTCTCCTTGATTTTTGTTCATTGGTTAACGTGTGTGGAACAAATTTAGCACAGACTTTTGTTTTGCCCAAATCTTCTTGCAGGATGGTTCGAGTCGTTTCTTTGTTGATGTTTAAAAGACTCTTCCATCACTCTTAGTGACACACATCAATTGTTTGCCACGAAATCACGCACTTTTTCAATAATCTCGGGTGTCCTAGATGAACTTGGTCTTCCGGTATGCTTATCATCTTCTAGCGTCTCTCTTCCGTCCAAAAAACGTTTGTGCCACAGGAAAACATTTGATCTACTTAAACAAAACTCACCGTAAACTTGTTTCATCATTTGGTACGTTTCCGAAGCACTTTTACCAAGCTTTGCGTTAAATTTAATAACAGCCCTTTGTTCCATCTTAATAATTCAACATGAAAAAAATTTTACTTCTCTAATGAACGCCCGTTTCGTTTGAGTTACTTTAACAACTGCGCAGTACTTTCGGCAGAAAGCAAGCAGATGGTCACGGTTTATAACGCATTCGCGATTACACTGGTGGAGCCACCGTAGGCTGAAATCTAGTGCTAGTCTTAAAAATTCTTTGACGCACTGTGTTTGTAACGCAAGATGTATACACACGGCCGGCCGACGGCTCGTCTGCAACTACAATAAAACAATTAGTCACTCCTGGGAGGGGAAATGGGGTTCAAAGTGTTTGCTTTCGTTGCCGCTCATCCGTCGAGCGTTTTATTCTCAGTTCTAGCAATAAAATCAATCCCAGGGGTTATGCCTTGGATGTATTGCGTCAGTATAATTGAAAACAGGCCACCTGCTCCTAGGCAAAAGATGAGTGAGGTTCACGCACATGTAAGTGGATTTCTGGGTGACAACTGCAGAGAGGAATGGGACAGTAATGGACTGCGGATGTCGCCGGAGGGGAAACAGGAGATAACAATTGCTGGAATTGTGTCCATTCATCCCTTTCACCCTCTAAGTGAGCGTTGCATTGGGAGGATCGTTGCTGCTTTTGCTTCAGGTGTGTTTTGTAGTTAAAACTGCGGCCAGTCTCACGTGGCCGTCAAGTTGAATATACTTGGAAAGTTTCGTTAATCAACTATAGTCAGGCCCTTGGAGGTGACGCAACTGAGGGGGCCCTCCATTTTAGGGGCATTTGAGTACATGGGTTTTTGCCTTCGAAAGTTTTAAATATAATATTTTCCCCCAATCTAAACACGAAAATAACAATTTTACTTGAATAGAAATTGCATCAAAAAAAGTTAAATTTTGTGCTACAGCTAGGCCGTGAGGCTATCTTATATACACTGGCGTGCAAAAATTAAGGATGAGACGGTTTTCCGAATGTAACGTCGTGCAGAAGTGCTCCACATCGACTCAAATCATACCATAAGATCCCCAAGATGTAAGAATATGGAACAAGTGAGCAAAACCGTCCAAACAAGGAATCCAAAGAAGGCACTTTATTGAAAAGGTAGCTTCGAGCACAACTGGACAGAAGACAGAAACATCCATGTGACAGGTGGCTGCCAAGAAAAATCCAGTCTTTAGTAGAGGATATGATCACCCCTGACTGCGTTGCAGGATTTACAACGTCTGTCCATGCTGAGGACGAGGTTGTTAAGGAGCTGTTGAGGCATCGCGGCCCATTCCTCTTGTAGCGCCAATCGCAGTTGCGGAATCGTTGCTGGCGGCTGGTGACGTGCTGCCAAGCGTCTCCCAAGAAGGTTCCACACGTGTTCGATTGGATTTAGGTCCGGGGAGCATGCGAGCCAATCCATGCGTTGAATATCTTCACACTCCAACAGCTCTGCGACAGCCACTTTACGATGAGGTGTAGCGTTGTCGTCCATGAAGAGGAACTCAGGACCCACAGCACCTCTAAACAGACGCACGTGAGGCAGGAGAACCTCGGCACAATAGCGGACACCAGTGACAGAACCTCCTTGGAAGATGTGGAGGTCAGTACGGCTGCCAAGCATAATACCGCCCCAAACGAGAACTCCGCTACCTCCAAACCGGTCCCTTTCGATGACGTTGGAGGTGTGATTGCGTGCTCCCTGCTCTCTCCAGATGTGTATACGTCCAGAATCGCTCTTCAGACTAAATCGGCTCTCATCCGTAAAGAGAACTCGACCCCATTGCTGATGTGTCCAGTTCTTGTGTTTCTGGCTCCACAGAAACCGCCGTCTCCGATGAACAGGCGTTAATGGCACACACCGTATTGGTCGTTGTGAAAATAGACCACCTTTGTGCAGCCTCCTGGCCACGGTAAAACGCGATAACGGACGCCCAGTTGTCTGTTGCATGTGCCTAGCGATTTCTCCCGCTGTTTGCCGTCTGTCTCTTCTCGCCTGTAGGACAATATACCGGTTGTCCGCCGCCGTGGTTGCTCGTGGACGACCACAGCTAAACTCTCGGACAGCTGTTCCTGTCGTTTGAAATGCTCTCCAAGCTCGTGAAACGATGCTGTGAGCGATCCCGAACGCCTCGGCCACACTAGTCGCACTTCAACCTTCTTCCAACTTCCCAATGACGCGACCTCTGGTAAAGTCATCCAGATGTCGTCTACTGGATTGCCTGTTGGCCATATCACACGGTGGCAGCAACTCGACGTCGTTCAAACCGATGTACACCGTGCAATATCTTTCACAGAATTGCTGAGAGTATACCGCCCGGGTGCTTTATACCCTTCCGACATTTCCTACCCCCCCCCGTCATGCTGCATATATGCGCATGCCCTACCGTACCGGACCTTAGTCTATCTCCTGAGTGGTCTTTCGGTCCGTTCTGTCTGCTCGTTCTGCCGTTATGCTAATTTCTCCTCTTCGTCCTTAATTTTTGCACACCAGTGTAGATAGCCTCCATGGCAGAATATTCAAGTTCATTGCTTCCCTGATTTAGCTGTGAAGGTAGGATTTGGTCAGTGGCGTATATTCTAGGCCAGCTGGGCTAGCTGCGAAGCCCAGAGAATGCACAAATAAAAGTTAATTAAATATACACAAATAAAAGTCAATTATCAACTGTATTAAGATATGTCAATGCTTTCGGTGCGAAAAAAACACGAGCGGATTCGTTTCTTTCGATTATGAGAATCAGTCTGGCGAGCGATGATCAACGGCATCAGCGTAACGCAAGTAGGTCTTCGAGAGACTTCGCTGTTCTGATGCGAAGAGCTTCAATACTATCCCTGCTAGCGTTTCCATGACAACCTGAATGAGCTACGGAGCTCGTGAGTGGCCATTGCTTTGGCCAAGGGTTCGCTCCGAAAAAACGAACTCTTCGGACTACCTCAGTCCCTCCATGCTTCCAACGCGTGTTTCGCGAGAGTTGCTTCAGTTTGTGTGAAGTGTCAATGAATTAAAATCAGAGATATTATATCTTAAATTCGTGGCTTTGTTGGATTCGAACTGTTTTGATACATTTTGTGAAAGCTTCCCTGAACATCTACTATCAGAGCTTAAAGAACTCTATGCTTCAAATTTTGATACAACTCGATTAAAAAATGAACTCAAGGTGTTTTATTCCCTTGATGAATACAAAACAAATCAGTAAGAAACATTACTTGTTACATAAAGTTGAATAGTTGGACATGCTGTTTATTGAGGTGTACAAATTAGCAGATCTAATATTAAACTGTTCATCAACAACTGCACCTGCCGAAGGAAGTTTTTCCGTGTTAGAAAGAATCAAGATATATCTTAGAGCCACGCAAGGACATGCACATTCGTGCAACTTGAATGGTTTGTTAATAGAGAAAAACATTTTTAGATATGAAAAAGCACTCGGAAGAAACATTTTTGTGGAAACGTAACACTCAAGTTCACACAAAAGGAAAGAAGAAGGGAGTTCCTGTACAAATAAGTGTTCAAATCTAATCCTCAAAATTACTTGGTATCATGTTAGCAATAGCATGTACCTAAAATTTAGAAGAAAAAATGTTACTTCTATTACTTAACAATTAAAAATTAAACTTTTCATTTTTTAAAAAACAGTACTGTGTGGGGGGGGGGGGAAATAGCCCAGGTCTCGGACCCAAGATACGCCACTGGATTTGCATTACAGTATTACAGTTGCGTAAAACCACAATCGCACGTGTCATAAAACTAATAAATAACATATGGGCTTCACTACTACCGCCGAGCAAAGACGTTGCACACAGATACTTGTGTTACCTTGAGAACCATGTAGACGAAGCGCAAAAAGAGGCAGGGGGTATACGACGGGGGCAGGAGGTTGCAAAGTAGGATGATTGTGAGTGCTACTCGTAAAAGGATTCATACGTTTGATACACAGCCATCTACTATCCAGTAGCGAGCAGGCACTTCAGTTTCTTTGGAATGTAATTTTTTTTTTTTTACACAGGGGCCTTAAAGATATGTTGAGGAGGGGCGGGGGGGGGATTACGCTCCGCCACTGACTATAGTTCGAATGTAGTTAAGTCTTTCAAGTATATCCAATTGTTTACGAATATATAATAAAAGCGTATATGAATATTATCCCGATGCATATTTTTACATGGCTGGAATTTTCCCCAAAAAAATGGATTTAGCGAGCGTCCTCGTTTAACGAGGATTTCCGCCGGTCTCGAGCTCTTGTTATAAGCGGGCTGTACTGTATAACAGAAAAAGCACGAAAGACTAACATACGAATAACTTCACGCACAAAATAACGAAATCAATGGCAATATCAAATTCTTTTACTTTAAGGCTCTACGAGACCCGCCATCTTGTATTGCTGCCTTCTCTTGCAACCAACGGGCAAGCATTATTTCACAAATTGCTCTGGCAATTTTGCACATTTTGGAACACCGTTTGTGACTAACGCAAGATATATGATAAATAAAGAGTTCCCTGGTTTCAGAATTTTTTATTTGGTGCATCTCTATCAGGATTTGCATCACAAAATGTTTCTAGAATATCACAAAACAAAAAACAAACAAAAAAAAAATCCGTGCGAAATAGTGTTCTTCAATTAACATGCATCACGTTAACACCTCTATATAGCTGTAGTTTAATTGGGGTCATTCGCAGTCCGGAAATCACAGTGAACTTGATTCTAGCACCAAGAGAAGTGTAGAAAGCACATTACATAGAAGGAATGGCTTCTTATATGATTTCTGTAACACAATTGAAAATTTGCATTTTTTATGACAACCTATGTACTGTGATACGAAATCATTACGTATTTCTACTAACAACAAACTTCCTAGCTCTTTATACATATAGAATATTGGATGTCCATTTGATTGTTTTTCAAGTTGATTAGCAAATTGGTTCAGGTTTTTGAGTTGTGAACTCACAGAAGTAAACATGAAAAGCTAGAGCGAAATAATAATAAAGTATATCTCTTCTTTTCTAGCGTCGTACAAAAGCATCCAAACAACTTTTACGTTAGGAGGGTAATTAATACTTTGTTATCAGAGATGAAATCGATGAGAGCACGTATCCATGGGTGACATATGAAATCGATCACGTATCCATGGGTGACATATGAAATCGATCACGTATCCATGGGTGACATATGAAATCGATCACGTATCCATGGGTGACATATGAAATCGATCACGTATCCATGGGTGATATACACTCATTGTCATAAAAATCCGCGTACCAAGAATGAGGCGTTGAATTGAAATGAAATTTTAGTAGTGAAATGGTACATACCAAGGACTGAAGTGAGCAGCAGGGACGATTTCCCGCTGGCATACGGTTACACATTTCAGTCAGCGTTAGTACCGCGTCGGACATTCTCGTGCTCGGACACATAAGGTGATACGGTCCGTCATTGAATCAATTAGACGCTGTGTGTTATCCTAAACATATTGGCCCACACTTCTTGCAACTGACGCTCTAAATCACTAGCACTGCGAAAGCTAAATCACGAACACTGGGAGAGATCAGGATATCTAGCAAACCACGGAAGCTTCGAAGCATGATGTAGACGGTCCTGGGTAACGTGAGCAGTGTGCGGACGGGGGTTATCTTGTTAGAAAATGGCTCCGGGCCACCCCGCCAGGAAAGGCAGCACATGGGGCCGCAGGATCTCCTGTACGTAGTGCTGGGCTGCCAACGCCCCTCGGATCACTGCGAGGAAAGTCCGGCTGCCATACAGAAGCGGGATTCGTCGCTGAACACTATACGTCGCCAGTCTGTAGCATTCCACATTGTTCGCTGCTGACACCACTGCAATCGACGCCGACGATGGTCAGGTGTTAATGGCAGAAAACGTAAGGGCCGTTAAGAGTGCAGATTCGCCTGTGCCAGGCGTCTGGAAATGGTTCTGGCGGACGCAGGAGTCCCTTGTACAGTCGCAACATGTCTCTAGATATATAACAAGGACATCGTTGCATCTGTGCGTGCCGCTGTCACGATCCCATGGCCCACTCTGCTGGTGTGTGTCTGGGTCGTCCAGAACCAGTCCACCGTGTCCGGGTGCCTTCCCTTGTCCATTGCCCCCCCCCCAAACGATCGCACTGTACTGTCCGACCGGCCGATTCGGCGCGCCGGCCACCCTGCCTCTCTCATCCCGACGATACGGCCTCGTTCAAACTCCGTCAGTTGCCCGTACGCACATCAACGGTGGCTCCTCGGCATGTCTATCGCTCAGGGATCTCACCTGACTCTTACCGTGCACTTCGGCACAAATGTGAAGTCCCCCTGCGCGGCGCCTTATAAGCCCCAACGATTGCGATTGCAGAGCTGGCCTTGTACACGCGGGCATGCGGAATCGCACGAAACTTCAATCATTTGCATGTCTGCCCTCCCCGTAGCTATTCGCCGAGTTAGTGTTAATCGCGCGGTTTTTATTTTGGTGCGCAGATTTTTATGACAGTGCGTGTATGAAATCGATCAGGGCGTGTATCCATGGGTGACAGATGAAATCGATGAAGGCATGTATCCATGGGTGATATATGAAATCGATGGCGGCATGCATTCATGGGTGATATATAAAATCGATGAGGGCATGTATCAGTGGGTGATATATGAAATCGATGAGGGCTTGTATCCACGGGTGACATGAAATCGATCACGTATACATGGGCGATATATGAAATCGATGAGGGCATGTATCCATGGGTGACATGAAATCGATCACGTATTCATGGGCGATATATGAAATCGATGAGAGCATGTAACCATGGATAATATATGAAATCGATGAGGGTATGTATCCATGGATGATATGTAAAATCGATGACGCCATGTATCCATGGATGATATATGAAATCGATGAGGGCATGTATACATGGGTGATATATGAAATCGATGATGCATTCATGGATGATATATGAAATCGATGAGGGCATGCATCCATGGATGATATATGAAATCCATGAGGACATGCATCCATGGGTGATATATGAAATCGATGAGGGCATGTATTCATGGGTGATATATAAAATCGATGAGGGCATGTATCCATGGATAATATATGAAATCGATGATGCATTCATGGATGACATATGAAATCCATGAGGGCATGTATCCATGGGTGATATATGAAATCGATGAAGGCATGCATCCATGGGTGATATACACTGAAGAGCAACTGAATTATAGATACCTGTCTAGTAACGTGTAGCACAACCTTTTGCCCTGATGACGGTGGCGGTTCGTCTCGGCATGGACTCGACAAGATACCGGAAGCGTTGGGAAGCCATACGGATCCACGACCCCTGAACAAGCTCCCACAGTTCACAAAAAAAAATTTGATGGAGGGGGGTCAGAGCCTCGAACATCTCTCTCGATGGCATCCCAGATGTGCTCGATGGGATTAAGGTCAGGTGACCTAGCTGGCCAAGGATGCAAGGTTACGTCAATGGAGTGTTCATCCAACCATTCGGATACAATTCCGAAGCGATGACACGGCGCATTGTCTTGTTGCAGGATGAGGTCCCCAGTGGGATGTTGAAGACGCACAAACGGGAGCAAATGGTCGTCCAGGATATCCCAGTAACGTTGACCTGTGAGGGACGATGTCACACGTACCAGGGGTCCCAATTCAGTCCACGTACAGCCCCCAGACGAGAATGCCACCCCCACTCTCTTGAAGAGTACCCTGCTGGCAAGAAGGATCCATCGCTTCATATGGTTTGCGCCGTACTCGTATCCTGCCATCCGCATGTACCAAGGTGAATCTCGACTCATCAGTCCAGGCAATATTTTTCCACATGTCTAAGGTCCAGTGGCGATGTTCCCGCACCCATTGCTAATCTTTGCATCCTGTGATGTACGGTTAGCAGCGGTACCCTCGTGGGACGATGGCTTCTGTACCCCATAGCGAGGAGATGGTTCTGGATGGTGTGGCTGCTTACATGTTTTTGTGCACCAGCGTTAAATTGCCGAGTGATTTCTTGTACTGTGGCCCGTCTATTCGCTGTTACAATACGAGCTAGCCGACGACGACCCCACTCTTCCACACGCTGTTGTCCAAGGCAGTTGGCCTTTGCAGGGATGGTTTTACCGGATTCGATGTACTCACGGTGCACCCGTAATACAGTGGCTCGTAAAAATCCCAGTGCCTGCACGACTTCCGAGATGGAGTGACCCATTCGTCGGGCCCCAACAATTTGCCCACGATCATATGCGCTTAGATCCTTCGTCTTACCCATACTGAGTCCGACTCTTACTGATTCCCGTCGCATCACTCCTTATATTGTCGAATCGCTGCATACGTCATGTCGTTTCCGTTTACAGGGCCACCCACAGCGCCACATTTGAATAACGCCAGCTGTCTCTAATTCAATTACTCTTCAGTGTACATGAAATCAATGAGAACATGCATCCATGGATGATATATGCAGCCGTTTCGCGTGAACCGTTAGTCAAATTTGACGTTCGGATGAAAAGCACCATAACAGACATTCGGTAGTTCAGCACTGATTTTTTTTTTCTCTTTCCCGCACCGAAGCGCCACGCTACGGGTGGGCTTAAGCCCACCTAACTTTTCTTTGAGCCTGCCCTTTACCCCTTCCCCGAAATATTTAAGCAGTCAGAGCACATGGCGAGTGTAACCGTCTAAGATTTTAGGGAAATTAAATAAACGTATCTGAAATTTTTGAATTCAAGGAAATTTTGTTATATAAAGTGAATTCTTTTGTTAAATTTAGTATTGTACTACTCTGTGGGGTGGAGAGAGACTTCTGAGCGAATGCCTAAGAGAGTTACCATTTTCGTAATTATATGACAGTTTAAAATCATAGATAGATAGATTCCATGTCAGGTTAAAAAATAAAATTCATAATCAGCCTTAAGATAGCAAATATTTGAAAAAGATTTAAAAAAAAAAAAAAAAAAAAAAACGATGTCTGTTGGTTAAAATTGCAAAGAAATAGTAAGTTGATAAAGGCAATGGAGGTTCGTATCCATGGTTACCAGTACTACATACCCTGAATAAATACGACGTACAGTAGATACATGAAAACTTTATTTTTTTTTTTAATTTTACTGGTGGTAACATCGACAGCGTCGTGTAAAATCTACGTGAATGGAATTTTTGGTAAAATTTCTGCAAAGCACTTCAAAATTTGTGCATCGCCGTACCATACTTAGCCCCCATAAGAGCACCCCAGTTCTGAGCTGGTTGCATCGCCCCCACCCCTCCCCTCCCACCCACTGTTTCATCCGGACGCAATATTAACATTTTGTTCCGGGAAGCCACCGGATTTAGCCTGTGGAAAACGATTGAAACCGAATTAAAATAGTTCACATAATTTTTTTTACGATCTCGGTAAAATTGAAGAATTTTATTGGTGACTGTTACCTGGGTGTTAACTTATTGAAAATGAATAAGATTGGCAGTTTACATGATCATTAATCAGACTTAGAGTAAATACATAAAACATATTTGAGGTTTTCGCGAAAGCATTGAAAAACAAGCTAGCCTGCCCAAGATTGTTTAATAATTAAAAAAAATAATCAATGAATTTCCTAATTGCCTTTCCTTGTTATTTTCAACCTTCAGCATATAACGCATCATATGTAGCAATATTTTTTTTTTTACTTAGATCAACAAACGTGCATGGCTTGAACTCGTCCACGACCATAAATTCATGTTCCTATCAATACCAACAGGTTGCTATTAATTCAGCATATCACCCTTGCATGATGTACCTTTTGACTTTATCTTTATTGAATGATAAATGTCACTATTTAGTTTAATAGCAATCTAAAAAAAACAGCTTGTCTCATTATCGTTATTCTATGACCAAAACCACATTAGTGGACACAAAAATCTGCCGAGTATTTTCCTTTGAATGCCGATAATTTTTTTTTTTTTTTTTTTTTGGTATGGCCAGTGGCATCGGAACTTTTTTTTTTTTTTTGACAGCGGGGGCAAGATGTCGCAGAACAAAATATTTTATCATGGCATAAAATTTATCCTACTGCTGTGGACGTGCTGACTTCATTAGGAAAATCTGCTGAACAAAATTTCTTTCTTCGATTAAGCATCCATCTAAAAAAAAAAAAGTGCTTTCATATCCATATACACTATCTACCAACAAGTAATTGGACATCCCTGCAATCGACGATATCTGCGGTCCTGATACACGTCACGGCCACCGCCGTTAAATATCGTGTGGGAAACAATAACACAACCAGTCGCATGCAAGATGCCACGCAGTTCGGAGCTCTCTGATTTCGAGAAAGATGTAATCGTCGGGTATCACAGAAATGGCCGATCCATACGTGACATATCCAGCGAGTTAAAGTGCCCAAAATCGACAGTGGCCTACGTGATTGGCAAGTGGAAGATGAGAGGTGACTGTCGGAATGTGCCCCGACCCGGCAGACCCACAAAACTGAGAGTTAGAGATCGACGGGTGCTGGCCAGAGAAATTCGGAAGAACCGCACCAAATCGATGGGCCACATCCGCGAGGAGTTTCAACAGGCTTCCGGAAGTGTTCTTTCGATGAATACCATCCGTAAGGAAGCCTATCTGCTCGGTTATCATGGACGTGCTGCCTCCCACAAGCCTTTGGTCACCAAGTCCAATAGCGCTGCTCGGCTAACGTGGTGAAAAGAACGTCAACAGTGGACCCTTGAACAGTGGAAACAGGTTCTCTGGAGCGACGAATCAAGGTTCACCCTCTACCGTTCGGATGGCAGGGTCTGGGTTTGGCGTCTGCCTGGAGAACGCCTCATGCCGGGATGTATTGTGCCAACTGTGAAGTTCGGCGGCGGTGGAATTATGCTATGGGGGTGTTTCTCCTGGTATGGCACGGGAACCTTGGTCGCAAATCCTGGTAGACTCAACGCCGAGACCTACTGTACCATTGTGGATGACCATGCGCTTCCTACGTTGTCGCAGTTTTACGGGGTGGACCTATGTTACTTTCAGGATGACAATGCCACCTGTCATGTTGCGAGGTCCACCATGGCTTGGTATGGGGACAATGGGGTTAATCGAATGGACTGGTCTGCGTAGAGCCCGGACCTTAACCCTATCGAGCACCTCTGGGACGAGTTGAAGCGTCGACTTAAGGGGTGCCCCCACCATCCGAAATCGGTGAAGGAACTGACTTGTCTTCTCCAAGCTGAGTGGAAGAAAATACCGCTAGCCGTCGTACAACGCCTGGTTGAGAGTATGCCCCGGAGGGTCGCAGCTGTAATCGCCGCTCGTGGAGGCTCCACCAACTATTGAAGGTGAATAAACTTCGCTTTCCTTTGCTATCACAGGTGTCCAATTACTTGTTGGTAGATAGTGTATATTTGATAATCTGAAATTCGAAATTTACTGTATAATTGCAAAAAGCATATAAATGTATTACCTATAATTAAATTAAAAAAAGCATTAGAAATACAGAAAAACATTGGAACTAATGCAAAATTACCTATAAAAGTGAACAACGTTTAATTGCATAATACATAACCGAGGTTCCACTGTGCTTGAAATTGTGCATTGCATTTAATTTTGCATGGTGGGATCATGAAGTCACTATTTTTTTCATCCAATTTTGGTGCACAATCTCGCTCTCTAAATAGTTTCCAGCATCATCACCCATAAAGTTACCATTCCCAACATCACCATCATCCCCATTGCTATTTCTCGTTTCATTATTCTCAGAGATAGCATTCCGAACTTCATCCTTCCATAAAACTTACTGCTGCCCTGGTGGCTAAGTGGCCTAAAAAGACTTGGCTTCTGATCATTCATTCATACAAGATGTGCCCAGGTTTAAGCCCCTGATGAGGCATGGATGGTTGTCTGTCTGGCTCTAGCCCCTCCCTGAGTCTGAAAATTAGTGAGGAAAAATCTCTTCAACTTAAAGTGATATTTTAATTGAAAACATAATGAAAATAGAAAACCGTATGAAATAATGAAAGATGGAGAATATATACACAGCTGAGTCACATTATTGTGACCACCTCCTACTTTTGACGTCAAAAGCGCATAGCCAATGAAAGAAGGCATGTGTAGTGAGCTGACTTGGAGGGTATATAAGGTGTGTTGTAGGCATTCTGAAAACATAGGGCAGCGGGTGGCCTAGTGGGCAACGTTCGTGACTGTCACGGAAAGGACCTCAGGTTCGATCCCAGGCAAGTACGAACGCTCGATCTACTAAATATCCGCCGTGCGTCGGATGGGCACGTTAAGCCGTCGGACCCCGGGTACTGGCCTCCCGGTAATAAATAAGGGCGTCTTCCTCCCCCGTTCTACTTCGCTTCCGTGTCACTTTCCTATCGGGCACTCTAACCCAAATCTCCTAGCTTCCTATTTCTAAGAGTTGTTTAAGACATGTGGTCAGACACTCCCTTCCTAAAATCCTCTACATCTGATCTGATCTGAAAACTTAGCACTCGTTGCTGTCATGGATAAAAGGAGTGATTTATTAGATTTGCAAAAAGGGATTATTATCGGCTTTCGGGCCAAGGATGACACTATTTCTGAAGCAGCGAAGTTTGTGAACTATTCGCGTGCTGCTGTAGTTAAAGTGTATTGTGATTGGAGAAATAGCGCCATTGCGAATCAGCGATGTGGAAACTGCAGAGCAGGGCTATTAGAATAGAGGGGCTGGGTCATAGGCTTCGGACACGCGGATCCCTAGGAACGCCAGCATGTTGGAACGGAGCTGACAGCTGAATGGCTGCAGTGAGGGAATGAAAGCTAACGATAATTTCAGTGGCTCTTGCAAAGAAATATAACAAATGATTCATTCTAGGTATTTAACAGACTTAAATAAAAAGTAAGAGAAAAGACTGGGGTATCTGGTAATGGCCAATGAAAATTTTCATGATACAACACACAATATGTTTAAATTTTCAGGTCATAAGTTTTCTTGTCAACATCTTGCTCCATCCAGCAGATGTGTGCATTAAAATATACTTGATCTGCGAGATTACACAAATAGATCACCTGAAGTGGAAAAGTATTTCTTTTTTCCGCATTTCCTTCTGTTTAATTTCTTAAATTTCGAACAGCAATAATAAAATTGCAAATTTTTTCGTATGCTTTGCTTTTCGTTTTCCTTAAACTTTATTTGCGGTGTTTTTGTTGTGAGTCTTCGACATCCTTCTAAATCAGTATTTATTTTTTTTTCACGTAAAGCTACTAATGTACATTTGAATTACGAACTTTTAATGCGCGAAATTTTAAAAGAACCAGAAAGGTAACACCTTCCTTTGTATACCATTGTTAAAAAACTGAATTAATGAATATATATTTTTGTATGCCCCTCACACACACTTTGGTTGAACATCAGAGGCTTTCTGAATTACTGCTATATATATGTACTATAAATGAAATGGTTAGGGTTATTTTGATACAGGAAGAACAACTGATATCCCCTGATGTTTAATCAACTTCATAACAGAGATCCTGCGTTTTTTGCACACAAATCTTTTTCAGACTTAAAATATCCATCAGATCGAAAGCACTTTTTAAAATATTTCGTTTGTGCTTTGTTACTTCGTGGGTGTCCGTTTTGGTGATAGTTCGGCAGATTCAGAACAGGCACCGCGTTTTGCTTCAGTATTTTTTCCTCCGGGAGTCGAAGTAGGCGATTTTTTTAAATCATCTTCGTAATCGGAAGAATGAAAATGCTCACTGCAAATTCTAGCATTCGCTACATTCACAGAGTCTGACCTATAGCACTTGTTCAGCCATTCCTTCAGCAAATCTGGATTTTTCAAAAGAAATGCATGATACTCAATATGCTGACCTTTAGTTTTTTCGTAATGGTTCTTACAAGTAGCCACAGCACAACTCGACAGTGACTGTCGGAATGTGCCCCGACCCGGCAGACCCAGGTTTGTGGATCTGCCGGGTCGGGGCACATTCCGACAGTCACCTCTCATCTTCCACTTGCCAATCACGTAGACCACTGTCGATTTTGGGTCTTCAACTGGCTGGATATGTCACGTATGGATCGGCCATTTCTGTGATACCCGACGATTACACCTTTCTCGAAATCAGAGAGCTCCGAACTGCGTGGCATCTTGCATGCGACTGGTTGCGTTGTTGTTTCCCACACGATATTTAACGGCGGCGGCCGTGACGTGTATCAAGACCGCAGATATCGTCGATTGCAGGGGTGTCCAATTACTTGTTGGTAGATAGTGTACATGGTTCTCCGATTCTTTTACTGGTAACTCGGTATGTTAAAACTTTGAAAGAAGCGAGACTGTGTTACTGTGTTCCTTCATGGCGCAGCCACAGTTGGATCTTGATCCGATCAGAGAAGGGTTCACTTGGTTTGGATGAAAAATTGGTTTCGCATTTCGGGACTCACACATACGCACTGTTTAAAAATTGCTAAATCCCTAAGATGCAACTTTGTGGCTCCACCATTTTGTGGAGTAGTCTAACTTGATGAATCATCAATATTAATCACCCAGGTTTCAAATTGATGCACTCAGGGACTGCAGAAATGAAGCACTGATCTCAGATTCTTAGTAGCGAGGATTGCACTTAATCTAGAATCAGAATTTTATAGACAGATAGAGCTGTCGAAAAAGAAGTTTGATTTTCCTAGGCTTTATGGTATTTGCAATGCGATAAAATATTATAATTTGGAACGCTTTTTTTTTTCTTCTGCTGCCAAAATTCAACTTTAAATAAATCATTATTAACGAATATCTTGTACTCATTCAAAGCATAAATTTTACAATAGTATTTGACATTTTGAAATTCTTTTATACATTTCTTACATTTACACGTTACTTAAGGCGCTCCCCTAGAAAAACGTGTAACTGAAGTTCCACTGCATTTACTATTTTTCCTATGTTTTTGCCTTAGGAACTTTTGGAAATTATACAATAAAGTAGCATTTTCTGTGTAGATAAACTTCAAAGTCCGGGTTGTCTTAGACGTGAATCTCACATTCCAATCAAGTAAATAAAAAATGTGGGTGGAATATATTTTAATGCACACATCTGCTGGATGGAGCAAGATGTTGACAAGAAAACTTATGACCTGAAAATTTAAACATATTGTGTGTGTATAATGCAAATTTTCATTTGTCTTTACCAGATACCCCAGTCTTTTCTCTTGCTTTTTATTTAAGTCTGTTAAATACCTAGAATGAATCATTTGTTATATTTCTTTGCAAGAGCCAAAAAATGTGGGTGGAATATATTTAATGCACACATCTGCTGGATATTTTTTTTGCAAGAGCCAAAAAATGTAGGTGAAATATATTTTAATGCACACATCTGCTGGATGGAGCAAGATGTTGACAAGAAAACTTATGAGTGGTTAAAATAAAATTGAATTCCATCAATTTGATATAACTCGAATCTCCAAATAAATCTGAATAAAGTTTACAAGATTTTGAATTGCAAATAAAAGTATTTATGTAATATTTTGTTTTTAACATATTTTGCCAAAAAATGACAAATTCATTATTCTATAAATGCTCAAGTCTAATTTCTAACAGTTGATACTAGGAGCTTTATCATCTATTCCCACCACAAAAATTGGCTGAATAAATACTATGTATGTGTTTTCAAATATTTACTACTTTTGCACATATTTTTGCTTGTAGCAGCTGCTAGAAATTAGACCACAAAGTAACATTTTCTGAGAAGATAAACTTCAGAGTTGACCCCATTGATCTCATTTTCCAATCAAGTAACTAAAAAATGTGGACATGTGGTTGAAATAAGATAAAATTCCAACAATTTCATTCATGTCTCCCAAACCTCCAAATACATGTGAATTTCATAAGCTTTAAATTGCAAATAAAGATATTTACAGAATACTTTGTTCTTAACATATTGTGCTAAAAAACGATATTTGTTATTCCACAAAATGTCATATTTTAAGGAAATTAAAAGAGTTAAAAAAAGAGAAAAAAACTTACACGTACTATCAGTTTGTAAAATGAAATCCATATCATCCTCAGTATATAAAAATATAAGCTTTTTACCCAAATGAACTCTGTAAAAACCATACATCTACTACACAGTTTGGAAGCTCATAGGCCCTTTCCTATACAGTAGTGGAGGTTGGTGGAATAGAACTTGTGCATGGCTAAAAGCATTCCCCTAAATGAAGCAAGTGTGAAGAAAATCATGTAGACAGACAAAAATGTTCTACTGAACTGTTTAATGAAATAAATTTTCTCTCCTTGATTTTGAAATTTTCAGGGGGTTTTCTGGTTGTTTTTTTTTTTTTTTTTTTCTGATTAACAAAATTGATATTTCCAGCTGGTAAAATACATGGGATGCTTGCATTCAAAAGATTTGCCTTTGTTTAATCTCTTACATTATCTACTAGTAGCAGAGGAGGAACCTTGAACCATTTATTGTTGCCTGCTGGATTTAGAATTCAGAACACTAAGAGGCAAACATTGTGATAATTACTGTGCAGGATTAGGTAGGAATTATAATTGTTTTCAAAAAAGAATGTTCTTCAACAGAGACTAAAAGGCATTGTGATGGTTCAGTGGAATTGTGTATTAAATTAATTTTTTTTTCTTGTATTTATGTGTAAACCTGTATATATTCAATATTAAATCCAGAACATTCATCCAGGCTTTAAACACTGCATTTCCTCAAAACAATACATTTACTGTCACATCACTGCTGCCATGCATCCTCTTATTATTATGCAGGATGCTTATGCTATCACTAAATATGCAGACCCATTGGTGAAAATATCTTTGCTTGAACTGGTGTCAGAAACATGCTCTTTGGAACTGAAAGCATAATCAGGACAAATATTTAATAGATTTTACTGTTGCACAGTTTTCCTATATGGGTGATACAAATATATTTTAGATAAACAATAATCAAGAAGCACAGATACATCAAATTAATAAATTGCAGTATAATATCCGTTGTTTTTACTAGCGTAGAAGACAAACTGAAATAGCTGAGCTTTTGCTCACTAATGGGTAGCTTTTTCAAGGCTGCATTTTTTTAGTAGCCTTGAAAAAGCAAAAGCTCGGCTATGTCAGTTTAGCTTTTATGCCAATAAAATCAACGGATATTATACTGCAGTTTAAATGTATTTTATTTGCATTTATGTTATTTAAAATGAACATGTTTCCTGTTTATCTAAAGGGGCAGTCCATAAAGTACGTCCGAGATTACAGGGAGGCGGGAAGGTCCTGACAACCGGACCAAATGTGAACTGAGGGAGGGAGGTGGTTTAGTAATTTGGACGTCCAGCGGCAAAAATATAGTGGATGGTATTTCTTCGTTATGTTTTCTCGTTTTTTACGCTTTCCAAACGTAGGTTGAAGAAGCGTATATGTTCCAGCTTTGTCCGCCTGTCTGTCCGCACGATAACTTGCGTAAAAAATGTTCGATTTCGATGAAATTTTAATATGTGGTAGGGAACAAACTGGGGACGAACCCTATTGAGAATGGACAAAATGGGGTCAAAGGTCAGGACATAGGAGCGGGATCCATTCCATCACCCTTATGCGTCATAACAAAATTACGTAAAAATGCTTCAATTACGACAAAACTTTATCATGTTGTTCCGGAGGTATATTGAACCGGTTCTGTTGAATATAATCCAAATGGGTTCAAAGGTGAGGGCACAGGAGCGAGATTTATTCCACAGTCATTATCCTCATAACTTGAGTAATGATTTCTGGTACGTTGGAAAGTATCATAATCAATGCATTGCATGATTTTAATAATTTTCTTTTAATAGTTAAAAAGGTATGAAATATTTCAGATTTCTGATATTTAGCTAAATCAGATTATTAATATTAAGTTCTCGTATTTGTACTACCAAATCTAACGTGTTTTGTAGATGATATAATCGGGAGGGTTGCAACCTTGAATGCGTGCGTTCATTTGTAGATCTTTATTTCAGAATGATAAAGTTCGGGTAGCATTTGGGAATAAATTAATACATAAATAATAAACATTTTCTGGAGCAAACATGTAAATATATGGAAAATTCCTTTAAATCATTACATGTTTTCTTTCTGCTTCTCAGCGAACTTCTAAAAAGCAGTCGTCAAAAATAAAGGGGTTGCGGGAATTAGGACGTACTTTTTAGGTGTCAACAATCAGACAAAATGTGATATGGGGGAGAGGGGGGGGGGTCTAAAATAGTAAAAAATCACGGACGTACTTTATGGACGACCTCAAAGACAATTTTCTCACTAGAAGACCATAATCCTAGTAAACAACAACAAAAAGACAAGACATGAATAAACACTCAATTAGTCAAAGTTCTGCATGACAGTTGAAAAACTGTTAGGCGTGTGCATTTTGTTTTACACTTTTTGCAGTAGAGAAGAAAAGCATTTTTTTTAAATAAATAACATCTTTATTTTTTTACATAACTGCCCTTATTACCTATGATCTCTTACCATCCTTCTGGTAGTAACTTAATTATGTAGAACTACTCCGTTTTGGAGTCAAAAATCTCTTGTAATGCAGTTTCAACATCTTCAACTTCATCGAAGATTTTTCCAGCGAAGTTGTTCTGAAGGAAAATGGTGGTAGTCCGTAGGTACAAAATCTGGGGAGTATGGGGGAGAGGGGGACACGCAGACACTTCCCATCCAACGTTCAGTAATTTTCTCTAAGTGGCTAAAACTGTGTGGGGTCTTGTGTTGGCATGTTACCAGATAACGCCTTTGTCATTAACTAGTGCTGGGCACTTAAGATTTCAAATTTTCTTTCAGCCCTTCCAACTGTTGGCAGTATAAGTCAGCATATTTATCATCTGGTCAGTTGCAAGCAACTCCCAGTGTATTACCCCCTTGACATCCCACCATACACTGAACAACACCTTTCCCGAATACAGTCCTGCTTTTGAAGTCGATGGAGCAGGCTCTCCAACTCGGCATAATGTACTTTGACGATTCACATTTCTGTAAAGGACCCACATCACCTGTAACTAATCGTTCCAAGAAAGGTTCGTTTCTGTGACGCACAAGCAAAGAAAGGCAAGGGGTCATTCTGTCTGATCGATTTCTTGTAGATAGGCCATGTGGTACCCACCGGTTGAACTTTGTAATAAACCCAAGCACATGCATCCTTCTTCCTACTGTTGTTCTGTGTACAGCAAACCTTTATGATAATTCAGTTAGATGTTGATCCTTTTATATGGCGTGGTTGAGATCCTCTTCAGAAACCTCTGATGGACATCCGGAACGTGGTTGATCTCTACAGCTTCCGTCTCCTTCACAGAATTTCGGGTACCAACTACAACATGTACTTTTATCTACAGCACCCTTGTTATACACCTCAGAAATGTTGCAGCAGGCTTCAGCCGCATTGTTGCCTTTGCTGAACTCATAAAGCAAACAATGCCTAATGTGTTCCTTATAGCTTGACATGTTGGCCCTCGTGTGACTTGTTCATGAATGAGATGCACCTGCATACTTGGAGCCATTTTATAGCCTACGCCTCAAAGCATGTTGGCCATCATTTGTACACTGTTATTGCACTTATTTAAATTTTTTACTTGAAATTTGCATCACGAAAAACGGGTAGAACTTTGCACACACCTAATATTTTCATTTCAACATTGTTATAATACGCTTACACAACATATGATGCGCAATCAAACACTTTGTGTTTTTGCAATAAATCTTGTCATACATTGAGAAAATAATTTAATATTTTAATGAAGAAAGTATCACTGATTGTGTATTAAGAGGAGAAAGTAAGGCATAGGTAATGATATGCCTTAAATATTAATTACGTTATAGGTTGTGATTTTTTTAAGTTCTCAACAGATGAATTCTTTTTAGTTAATAGCAACAGAGGTAAGACTTTGCATGAAGCTTCATCAGATAACACTCATGCACTTAAAACTAACCAGTCTCCAAGGGGCAGCAATGCCAATGAAATTGTGGGCTTCAGTAATTTGTACCTTTTTTTTTTTTTTTTTATTGGAGGTTTAACGACCACCGTGAGCAACTCAATGGGCTATAAGCAGTCGCCCGTCCCTAATTTAGGGTCACTGGTTCCAAGGAAGGGAGAGAGCCAGTGCCGTAAGACAAACACAACATCCATGCCTCACCGGGATTCGAACCCGGACCCCTTACAAACGAATGATCAGAGGCCATCGCTTAGACCACTGCGCCACCGGGGCGACCATATTACCTATGCATTTGGATGTTGTTTTTCAATACATTCACACGACTGTCACCAATTAAAGCTTATTTTCTCCTTAACACAGCTGACACAGCATGCCTGTTCCCTGGAAAAAATCCCCAATGCTTATGCTTCTGTCATCAATTACCAAGTAACAATACAGTACTGGATCTTGTAGTGCTTCAAAGAGTGTTATACACAGTGCGTCAAAGAATTTTTAAGACTGGGTCTGTAAAATGAAATAGAAACAAGAAATTATAATTTGTTTTGGTTTGTTATTCAAAATAAGTCCCTCCGGCTTCAATACACTTGTTAGAGCGATTTAATAATGATTCGAATGCCTCTTCCAGTTCACTTTGCCGAATTGCCTCCAAAGCACGCGTCGAAACTGTTTGTATGGTCGAAATATCAAAATAACACCCTTTTAACGTCATTTTAAGTTTTAGGATCAAAGAAAAGTCGCAGGGTGCTAAATCAGTCGAATACGGTGGATGATTCAACACACAGACGTTATTTTTCGCCAAAAATCTACGAACAAGAAGTGAGGTGTGACTGGGTGCATTATCGTGCAACAAACATCAACTGTTTTCGTCTCGATATTCTGGACGAATGCCACGAATTCTGCCCATCAAAGGCCTCAAAACATTTAAATAAAACTCACCAGTAATTGTTTGTCCACTTGGAACAAATTCTTTGTGGATAATAAATACCCTTACTATCGAAGAATGTAATGAGCATTTTCTCCTTAACACAGCTGACTGTTTTGATTTTCGATGGAACTTTTCTTGTTTTTTTGGCTTGTGGCGAGTTTTTTTACTTCCATTCCGCACTTTGCCGCTTTGGTTTTGGATCATATTGAAAACACCATGTTTCATCACCAGTAACAATCGATTTTAAGAAGTTCGGATCATTTTCAGCGGCTGAAATGACGTCTCTGCAATGAGCACTTCTCCTTGATTTTTGTTCATTGGTTAACGTGTGTGGAACAAATTTAGCACAGACTTTTGTTTTGCCCAAATCTTCATGCAGGATGGTTTGAATCGTTTCTTTGTTGATGTTTAAAGACTCTTCCATCATTCTTAGTGACGCACATCGATTGTCTGCCACGAAATCACGCACTTTTTCAATAATTTCAGGTGTCCTAGATGAACTTGGTCTTCCGGTATGCGTATCATCTTCTATCGTCTCTCTTCCGTCCAAAAAAAGGTTGGGCCACAGGAGAACATTTGATCTACTTAAACAAAACTCACCGTAAACTTGTCTCATCATTTGGTACGTTTTCGAGGCACTTTTACCAAGTTTTGCGTTAAATTTAATAACAGCCCTTTGTTCCTCTTAATAATTCAACACGAAAAATTTTTTACTTCTCTAATGAACGGCCGTTTCGTTTGAGTTACTTTAACAACTGCTCAGTACTTTTGGCAGAAAGCAAGCAGATGGTCACGGTTTATAACGCATTCGCGATTACACTGGTGGCGCCACCGTAAGCTGAAATCTAGCGCCAGTCTTAAAAATTCTTTGACGCACTGTGTAGTTATATTTGTAACACAAACCCCCCACAATGTCAAAACTGACCATTTATGCAACTATTTGATCTATACAGGGTGCATAGGAAAGTCCCTTTAGCCTGGAATAACTTGCGAACGGAGAGAGGTACAGTTATGCAAGTGAGATAACGGTATAGTAAAGCGACTACGCCCAATCGAATGCAACCGATAGCAGCACCCCTAGTGGCGAAATGCGGAAGTTAGCCATTGCAAATCGAAAAGAGACAGAGCAAAATTTCCAATTACAAAGTTGTAGAGCATCTATTAATTAGTATAAAACGACATTTGTTTCACACGGATAAGATAAATTGTCGCCTGAAAACCCTAAAATGTCCGAAATCGATGCGCGATGATTGGAATCTGCATATTCACATTTCGCAAATGTAGCCGTATGCAAATGCAGATTGTGACGTTGTACCGTATCTACGCTATAAAAACCAGTAGCAGGATGTACCCTGATCAGAAGTTTAGGTCTACGTACGATGTAAGAGAATGGCGAGCTCCGATTTCTGGGGTTACGTAAAAAATCAGGTGTATACAACAGCGGTGTAAAAAATCAGGTGGAACACAAGTCTGCTGGATCTACGTCGTCGTGTTACAGATGCTTGCAACAGTGTGATACCTTCCATGCTGAGGAATGTGTATGCAGAGTTACTTTCACGAATACGAAATCTGTGTCGTGGGCAATGGCGAACTCTTCGAACATAGTCGACATTAACTTTTTACCACTGTGCGCCAGTTTGCCTTTTTTGTTTTGTCTGACGTCATCAAACTGTATTGACGTAAGTACGCATTTATGCAATAAATTCTGTGTATTTGCTCATACCTATGCTTGTTCCCTTCAAACGTTCACACAAAACGTCGCGCATCGATTTCGGACATTTTAGGGTATTCAGGCGACAATTTATTATCTTATCCGTGTGAAACAAATGTCGTTTTGTACTAATCAATTGATGCTCTACAACTTTGTAATTGGAAAGTTTGCTCTATCTCTTTTCGTTTTCGATTTGCAAGGGTAACTTCCGCATTTCGCTACTAGGGGAGCTGATGTTGGTTGCATTCTATCGGGCGTAGTCGCTTTACTATACCGTTATCTCACTTGCATAACTGTACCTAACTCCGTTCGCAAGTTATTCCAGGCTAAAGGGACTTTCCTATGCACCTTGTATATAAATATATCATACTTCTCAAAACACTTAACAATATAGATTTGCAATGTATAATAAATCAAACTTGTCCTTGAATAATTTAAACAGCAAATGGGCCTGCCAAGATATGTTACATGACTGGTCTTTTTGCACTAATTTAAAAATAAAAAAAAAAATTAAAAAAAATACCAAAAACTCGTTCATCACTTGGTATTTTTACAGGAAATTCAGATTTTTCTTACAATAGAGTGTATGTAAAGATGTTTACTATAAGTAATTAGACGACCACTAAATAAAACAAAATGCTTTCGTATGTTCAAAATCAATGCATGAATTTGGCAGCTCAGGATACATAAACTTTTTGTGTTTCTTCCCATAATAGCGCACACCCAACCTAAATGTGCATGTGACACCACTGGTGCATACATAATACATAAAATTGCTCCTTTGAAAAATGTCCTAGAAGGGTTTGTAAACAGTATTTTCCACACGAAAATTTTTACTTTTTACTAGCTATTTGCTATTGACTCTCACTCTGGTATGAAAAATCTCAAATAATCAAAAACTGCTGCTTGTGAAATAACTTTTTAATGCATCACTGTAAATTAACCAATATAACATAGTTATTTCATAACTGTTATGCTAGTACTGTCATCACAGTGCTATAAATTTTAGCTTAAGTCAGGGCCTGTTCAATGACAATCCTTCACCTATGTATGTCTGTTCCTCCCATATCAGTTGGCTAACTGGTATGGGAAGAACACATTTAAGCTACAGAACACTTAGACAATGCAATAAATCAGTAAGGTGAAATTCATTAACTAGACTCAAAATTTCAAATCATGGTGTAAGACGTAGCAGCAATGGCATTAATTTTATTTAATGTCTTACTCATTTCATTGAAGTAATTCTCAGTCCTCACTGCATAGTTTTACTAGGGATTATTGCCTCATATTCAGCTTGTATAGGTTTAGAGTAGTGAGCAATAGCAAGCAGTGACAGTACATCATTGTTAAAAAAAATAAATGAATAAATAAAAAGCAGTTCTTAAGATAAAATAAAATGGTCCTTAACTGCATTGGGGTTACACACGAATTTTGTAATTTATTTATTTATTTATTTATTTACTTTTTTTTTTTTTTGAGTCAATCATTTTATTTTGCTTTGTGTTTATAAGTCTGGTTGAAAATTAAAATAAAATTCAGAAGATCAGAAAAAAAAAAAAAAAAAAAAAAAAAAACCACTAACCCTCAGTCTAACCCCACCCACTTCTGGTACAAGTTTAAAGAATTGAATTACCAAACTGGTAGTTTAATACCTTAAGCATATAACTTCATTACAAATGCATGGTGTTACAGCCCACATTACTACTTCTCAAATTTTTGCATCTTTCATTACAATACAGTTCAAAAACTCTGGTATTACACTGCTCATCACATCATCTTGCAGTCCTAATTGGATAGTTTCACAGTAAATAGGAAATATATCCAATGAATCCCACCATTCAATTTTATCCCACTGTATTGAATACAGTTTTATTACTGTTTTTTGTTGTTGTTGAAGGTTTAATGCCCACCTTGAGCAACTCGATGGGCTATAAGCAGTTGCCAGTCCCCAACTTTGAGCTACTGGCTCCAGCAAAGAGTGACAGCCAGTGCTGTAAGACAAACACAACATCTATGCCTCACTGGGATTCGAACGCGGACCCTTTTCAAACGAATGGTCAGAAGCCATCACTTAGACCACTGCACAACCAGGGTGGCAGATATTACTGTTTCCACTCATTTCCTAATGCTATTTATTGGCCCATGAGATTCAGGGTCAGTCTTATCATAAATTAAGAGTGGATTTTAAACACTTTGTACTCATATACACTGTTTCTCCCGTTATAATTAACCATATATCAACGGGTCAATCCTACATTGCATTCAGTCAAAATTTCAAACCATTCATGATAAAAATTATAAGTTGTAATAAAACATCTATTAAAAACAGAATCTTAAAGCATAACTTACGTTTTATATTCGATGCATATTGCAGATTGATAGTCTGGCGAACTCATAATCCTGTTTAGGTTGTTATTTCATTGTCTGTCGTAATGCAAAGTCTTTTCAAATTTTGTAGCTTTTCAAACGTGAAGTCAATAAGGGGATTTTGAAGTCAAACATGAAGAAAATTGAAGATAGTGACAAAGAAATTAAACTTCGAATGAACAAAGGAAGTTTTTTTTTTAAAACATTCTAAAAATGAACAAAGCGGGATAAGCCCGACAGTAGAATTTATCGAAGTACGTTAAAATCAATAAAATCGCATGAAGTAGGCTTATAGTGTACTTATGCTTTCAACTTATGTACTGTAGGTTGACTATTGAAATATCTTAAAAATAGTTTAAAAGCACAATAAAAGAACCTGTCATGAAGTAAGTCGAAGTACGATAGACCCTAAAATACAAAGGGGGAACAATGGCGGGAGTTGACATCGACGACACATACGTTCTTTTCTCGACCGGTTTCGACTGTATAAACTTCAGTCATTATCAAGGTATGTCACCCAGTGCATCTGCACCTGTTCATCGATATTTGATTAGGCTTTACGTCCGTGTTTCTACACGTCAGAGAGATTGCGCACGCACATGGCAGAATATGACATTTTGGTCTGAAAGTGCCATCTATCGTGTTTTTAAAAGGTCGGTTTGGTATTCTTTTCGACCTTAAAAACACGATAGATGGCACTTTCAGACAAAAATGTCAGATCTTGCCATGTGCGTGCGCAATCTCTCTGACGTGTAGAAACACGGACGTAAAGCCTAATCAAACATCGATGAACAGGTGCAGATGCACTGGGTGACATACCTTGACAATGACTAAAGTTTATACAGTCGAAACCGGTCGGGAAAAGAACATATGTGTCGCGATGTGAACTCCTGCCATTGTTCCCCGTTTGCTTTGTAGGGTCTATCGTACTTCGACTTACTTCATGACAGGTTCTTTTTATTGTGTTTTTAAACTATTTTTAACATATTTCAATAGTCAAAGCATAAGTACACTATAAGCCTACTTCATGTGATTTCATTGATTTTAACGTACTGGAGGGCTTATCCCGCTTTGTTCATTTTTAGAATGTTTTAAAAAACTTCTTTTGTTCATTCGAAGTTTAATTTCTTTGTCACTATCTTCAATTTTCTTCATGCTTGACTTCACGTTTGAAAAGCTACAAAATTTGAAAAGACTTTGCATTACGACAGACAATGAAATAACAGCCTAAACAGGATTATGAGTTCGCCAGACTATCAATTTGCAATATGCATCCGATATAAAACGTAAGTTATGCTTTAAGATTCTGTTTTCAATAGATGTTTTATTACAACTTATAATTTTTATCATGAATGGTTTGAAATTTTGACGGGATGCAATGGAGGATTGACCCGTTGATATATTGGTTAATTATTACGTGAGAAACAGTGTATATGAGTACAAAGTACTTAAAATCCACTCTTAATTATTTAGGCTACGTATTGCATATATGTTATATGAACATATACTGTTCAAAAATCAGTCTCATCATCTTCAACTAGAAATGAAGTCTCAAAAGAGCTTGTGTTGCTAATCCATCTGGTATGACCTTGCACACAAAGCATTTCAGACTTTTCCTTCTTAATCTTGTTCTACTTTTTTGTTTTCTCCAGTAAGATTTTATTCTTTCAAGTAATCTTGAATTCCCAAAAATTCTTCATAGCAAAATCATAGGTTTTTTTTTTTTTTTGAATCTATAGAAAATTGATGGCATTATCTTTCTGTGTCTTAGACACCTTTTTCAGCTTAAGGTGGAAGTCTCATGGTTTTGCTCCCTATACTTGCTATGGAAAAAATTTGGACCCTATTTCCTCAGCAGGGTGTCTACTGATTTCCAATGAACCAAATTCATGACTTGAGATCCCAGGTTGTTTTTAATTTTTACAAACACTGAAATTAATTCCATGCGACAATAGTTTAGGCAAAAGTGATGTCTATAATATTATAATATTGCTTCTAAAATGGCTATACAGGAGGGGGGGGGGGGCTTTTTAATGAACCCCTACCTGAAAGCCAGTTGGAGATGAAAACTGAATGTAATTCTTATGCCACTAAAATTGCTTAACATGAATAATGTAATTATGTATGGCTTGCACTATGCTATTCACCAAATTCTATGTGTTTAAAGAAATAAAAACATTCAACTCTCATCTAAGATGGGGTATGGCTATTTTCAAAAATATTTATCATTTCATCTATTAATACACAAATTCTTTTAACATGGTAATGCTGTTAAAACTTAAAAGTTTTTATTAAGGCAATATAAAAACTATGAATGTACAAAATTTATAGAGACTGAAATTTCACAGTGAAAGACTCGGTGTCTAAGTATCGTAGCTAAACTTGTTATCTCAGAATCTAGAACTTCAGCTTCTTTTGCCTATTTTATAAGCTTTCTTTTCTTAACTTTGAGTTAATTTAGTTCTTGGACTGCTCTTCTTTTACAATTGGCCACTTCATCTTTGTCAGATTTCTTCTTCTTTAAGGATTCTACTATTTTTGATGAAGCATTTTTGACAGCTAATATCATTGATTTTGTGATGTTCACATTCAGTTCTTTCTCACTATTAGCTAAACCTCCTAACGATTGTATTGCACTGTAAACACTTCGTTCTGCAAAAACTGTATCTTCTAAGTTTTCAATTAAAAGTTCTTAACAGAAAAGCCTGTTTCAACTGCAGCATTGCCATGAAACATGCATAGCAGCTTCTGTAAGCACTTGATAAAGTCATGGTTCACGCTTTGTAGTAAATTCATCAGGAAGTGATCAAGTTTGCCCTCCTTAGGATTGAACTGTTTCAGTCTTTTAGAAGATTCACAAAATTATAAATATTCCCTCTTCACAACATCAGCTTTTGATGAAGATATGTTTTTTTATACATATGTCATGGGGCATCGACTACACGGCGGTTTATAAGGGTGCCGGTTCATGTTTTCTTCTAGGTGTGCAAACTTGTCTTCATTCAGGTGCTGACAAAAAAAAAAAAAAAAATCATGACCACCCACTCAAATTAATTACTTTTTCATTACTTCATGACCACCTGCTCAATTTCATGACTTTCATGACCAGTAGACACCCTGCTCAACAAAGAAAGATTTCCCATACATCAAAATTGGTCCATTGATAAAAAAAAAAAAAAAAATCGTGACTTAGATTATACTTTGCAAAAAAAATATTCCTGAACTACATTAAAAATCAATAACTTTACTTTAATTTAGATATACTTGCTTACAGGTGGTGCCACCCTTCCTTGCCATTACATCAAAGTGAAGTTGTTGATTTTTAATACAGTTCAGGCAGGGGCGTACTGATAGCCCCCCTGCCTGAACTGTATATTGCTTTTACGATCGACTGTCGGTCATGGAAATTCATTTTCACTGATTTTACAAAAAAATTTCTTATATCGCTCATTTCGTGGAAATACATTAATTCCATGCTGCCCAAAGCAGCAACCTATTCAACGTTCTACTTCACGCTACTCATCATGTGAATCTTCATATTCAAAATGTACAACCTTTGGCCAAAAAAAGGAGGTTGAATCCCAAGCACTGCAACAATAAACTTACTGGAATATATAGCTAAACTGAAATCTGGTGAATACTTCTTGATAATGTTTTAATAATACTGTAATTGAATGTGCATACTGTTTCATATATTACATTGCATACACCAAGCTCCCACAGGTAATCAATTTGTTCAAGAATAACGTGTGAAACAGTAATATCAGCATTACAACTGAACTGCTGATAGCTATCAAAAACAAGTACTATATTTTACATATTTACTGACAAGCAAACTATTTCACTAACTCTTTATCAAAATCTGTTAAACAACTGGTTGGGTCAACAGACAAAATTTTCGAAGTCAAATAAAAAAAAAAATGGATGAATAGCTTGCATTTTTCTACTTACTTTAAAGCAATAAAAATGGCATTAGCACACATTTTGCTGTTTGTAAGAAACATTAAATACTACAATATTCTGTTACTTTAAATTATTTGAATTATCTTACACACAATTTTTTACAAAAATAATATTGGGTACGTTAGTTAAATCACACAAATAAAATTCACACAAAAATACAGAACACACTACATACAATATTAATAAATTTAACAAATCACAAAAACTATAATAATTCATAAAATCCTACCATATCTATATAAAAAAAAACGACTTAGAAGAGATAATGAAATTCATTCTCAATAATCAAGAATTTATTGAATTTTTTCCAGAAAAAAAACAAAACAAAAGTTGGCTTACAACAATTCACGAACACAGGATGTGTATTTTAAAGTAAATACACAACCTGTGTTCCTGAAATTTTCTGCAGGGGAGGAAAGTGTAATATTGGCTTTTTTTCTTGCACAAAATGTCAGTGAGCATTTTTTTGGAACTACTTCCCACGAAAATATCAAATTACTAGTGGTGACCAGATTGTAGACAGTTGTTAAAAGAATCGCAAAAATCCTCATATCACACATTGGTTACATTATGAAACAGTAAATGGTAGACCATTTCGGTAGCTGACTTCCACCTTCCTCAGCCACGGTTGTTGCCAGATTTCAAAATAATAGCTTTCCAAATGATAGGTATCTGAAAAGGTGCTTCTGTGCTGCAAGAAAAACTAAATTCCAATGCTTTCACGGTACCCAAGGGATTTCTACTGAACGGAGCAATACATGTTACGTTTGCCAATAAGGAATCACGGATGCATCGCTGATAGTTAAAATTGAAAGGGAGGTGGAAAGGTTACCTTTTTAAAAATTAATATGTTCCACCAATAAATTATGTGGTATGTACTACTTATGTAGTGGCAACACCTGTGGAAGTGCTGACAGGGATAGAGTAAACACCTTGTAAATCCAGGAGTTTATTGGGGTCTCTGTCTTTAAAAATGAGATGTGGAGGTGGTTTAACTGCACAAGGTTCGTACTCTTCCAAGCAGGATAAATTCAAGCACTTTTCAATGACTTTTTAAAACCAAATTATCATATGTGGGGGCTACCAGTCGGTAAGTAGATAGGTATTTTAGTTAGTTCGAAAAACCGTTAAACTTAGCTGGGACGGGCACACCTTTAATGACCTGCCTGTTAACCCCTGTTGGTTTATTTTATTAACTTTGAATTGCCTCTCTGTTTTGGTGTTTTTTTGAAATCATTTTATTTTGTGGAATATTTTGAAAGGGTACATTATTTTCGTATTCATCTGCTGGTGGGATATTTATTGTTTGCTTTAACATTTTATTTTTGATGCAACCAAAAGACGAAGGGTCAACGCAGGAAGCACAAGCAATTCTTAGAAGTTCCACCCTCCGCAAGAACGCTCCTTAAGCCCATCTCAATTCGTGAATATATCATTCCATTTATTTTACTCCCATGGCTGACATTTTGCTCCGCAGTAATATCATAGCCAAGGTACTTGCGTTCAATGCACTATCCTGGGTTGAATACAAGTTCAGCGTTATTTTATCAGCTTGGTGTGTTTATCAAAACTACACAGAAATATTTTATACAACTTTTCAGCACAACAATTATTTTACAAATACTCTTTCATACCAATACTTAAAAAACAAAACAAAACAAAATTCACATACTATGTATGGAGTCAAACTTTTTCAAGGACTTGAAAATTAACTTTTATTTTTCAAGGACTTTTCAAGGAGCGTACGAACCATGTTACAATCGTGTAGCCAAAAGATTTTAAAACTGAGCAAACTTTATGAGTGAAAGATATGCTGAAGAGCATAGTGACAACGAACTGGTGAGTGGTGGAAGGTTCAGGAAGTAAACTAGTAGTCCCATTCTGTGACTCAAATTACTTAATCAGTCTATGTACTAAGGAGGGTGGAAACCCATGCAATTTGCCAATGCCGATGATCTCCGTTCAGTAATTTGAAATCCCTCGAGTACCGTGAAAGCATTGAAATCTACCTTTACCCTAACACTTGCAACATGGTTCATACGGTTTTTCAATCACAGAATTCCAGAACTTTTTCCAGGACAACAATCCAAATACACCTATTTAAAAGATAGTGAAACCATAGCAATGGTGTATCTAGGGTGGAGCAAGTACAGCAGGTGCCCTGGGCACCAATGTTAGGGGGCGCAAAAGAGCGGGAAGAAATAGTGGGTGTTTGCTGTTTGTTGAGGACAATTAATTCTGAGAAAACTTGATAAGAAATGAATTTGAGAAACCCAAAGTTGTAATAAAAAAGAAAAGAAACTTTCATTCTGAATGGCTGTCATTAGCAGCACGGTAAATACAGTGGCATGCGTGGAATACACAGATGCCGCTAGACCGACTGACTAGCACGGTGTGTCTGTGTACTCAGCTCTTCGAGTGACAGGTGGCACGTGGTGGCAAGTGCCTTTGCCTGCCAGCCACCAGCTCAGCACCTCTGTTTTCTAGTAGTTTCAAGAAGACTGATATTTTTTTCTTTGGTTGCAGTTCTTTTATGAGTGCAAATGTTCTGGTAGCTTCCATTGTAATATAAAAGTACTTTTGCCGAGTTCGGTCTCGTCGGTAAACTATTTAAAATAGACAAAGAAGAAGGTCTGCTATTTCTGTTGTTTTGTATTTAGTGATTGTTTAGCATTAAGCAAACGTTGTGAAGTTTGTTAAATTATATAGGATTCTATTTTAAATTTAAAAACTTGTGTAAAAAACAATGAAACCTAAGAAAGAAAGTGGAGCTAAAGGGTGGAAGAGACAAAAGTTGAAGGCAAATGAAGCAGAGAAGTCCAGCCAATTCCGCACTTGCCTTAGGCGCTGTTTACACCAGATACTCCACTGAATCATAGGTAATTTTCAGCCTGTAACCTGCAACAAACAACTCCCTACATGCCTGAGCAAACTTAGTATAGAATGCAGAATGTTGAAAACGGTGTCTGCTCTGCAGCTAATAAGAAACTTAGAATCACAGATAAATACTGAAATACCAAAACTATTATTGAAAATGTAACCAGGTTTAATTTCTACAAAACGTTTATATACATAACACAATATGGATTTTGAGAAAATTGTATTTCTACTTTGGCTTTGGTTCAATTATTGAAGCAAATTGTAGAATAAAAAAGAACCATAAAACTCAAAAATATATAGGTATAAAATCTACAGTTAGAACCTAAATGTGGTATTCTTGAAATGCTTTCATATGCTACACAATCAATATATAAAATACTATTTGCTGTATATTTAATTATTTTGAAATAATTGTTAGATTGGAAATTTAAGAAAAGGTGAAATATTTGAAACTTTTTCAAAGGAATAAAGAAATTGCTACTTCTTTTAAAAACAAATATTCATGGGAGCAAGCATGTGTGTTACATTTTATTCCAGGAAGGAATTTTCAACATAATGTTTCTAATATCGATGCTCTAGTTATGTTTTTAATTTGTACTCGCCAGCAAACAAAGTATGCACGAAAATTTCCAAAATGAAACGAAAGAGAATAATGGGAAAACTTTAAATCCAAGGGCAATGTGTACAGTTGCATACATCAGTGATCAAGATAATTTAACTGGGCATGATTAGAAAACTAATTATACAAGATTGGAATTAGTTAGCTCAGAAAATACTAAGACACAATAAGATTAAAGTTTCTGATATTAGAAAGCAATCTGATTTCAAGGCAAATGTTAGTGAAGATCAAAATACCCCCCCCCCCCCTCACACACACACACACACACAAAATCAGCTACTTACTTTCACCAGTAGCTAAAAAGTATGTTACAAAAATTAACAAATGGCACACAAAAAGTTTCCTATAGCAGAAGGAAGAGACTAAGATTTTCAAATCAAACAGTTAAAAGAAGAGATATAGAAGGAAACATGATATATAACTCTATGCCTTTTAGTGGAAGAATTTTGCATAATGGAAAAGTTGAAAACAGGTGAAAGTATTCTTCCTGGCAAAAGCTATGTTAAGGAAAAAGAACTTTTCAAATAAGTCTCCTGGAAGCAGAGATAACAAAAAAAAAAAAAAAAAAAAAAAAAGCTTTTATACTCTCTAATGAGAAAACTGTGCATTATTTAAAAAGGATCTTCTTATTGTAGCAAAAATCTTACTCACTCCCCATCTTTATTGTAGCAAATGGCTTACAGGTAAAAAAGAAATTTCTCAATAGGGTTTTTAGAAGCAGAAATACAGCTGCAAACAGAAGTACATGAAAACCACCTAGCAGCAGAACTGTGAAGAGCAAACTTCATCAAATACAAACCTAATGTTTCATAAGGTAAATGGTATTCAGTGTTGAAAGATTTTTTTAAATTGGACATTCATTAATAGAAGTACAGATATTGAGAAAAACTGGTTAAATATTTGCCATCGTGTGGCAAAACTGTGCATTGTTTTGGGAAGAAACTATGCATAAAGAATTTTCATTGTTAGTAGTATCTGACCGTAAAAAAAATTTCAGTTGGGTTTTTAGAACCACAGATATTGCTTTAAACAGAAATGTGAACTTACGCCCTCTAGTGGTGCACTTGTTTAAGAAAATTTTGAAATTATATTAGAAACATTTCACACCAAAAATGCTCAACAAAGAAAGAATTTTTCAAATCGGGCCATAGAAACAGAGATATCAACGAAAATAAGATATCCACCTGTGCCCCCTGGTGGGGAAAATTATGGACTATATTAAGCAGGAGGCATTCTCAAAAAGTTTTCCGAGGTGAGCGGTATCAGTCCATGAAAGAAGTTTTTCAATGGAGTTTTCAGAAGCTTTGATTTTGTTGCAAATACATCAGAAGCAAAAATAAATGTATGCCCCCTGGTGGCTAAACCATTCTTTACCAAAACTTTAAAATTATATGTGGAACCTTTCTCGTCAGGAGCTGTATCCGACGCAGGAAGAATTTTTCAAATCGGAGTTTTAGAAGCAGAGATATCAGGAAAATGTGATTCACTTTTTCGTCCCCTAGTGGAAAATCTATGCATTACTTGAAAAACAGACTGTAACTAAAATAGTCTTCAATATAAATGGCATAGAAAGGAAAAATATTTTTTTCAATCTGATATTTAGAAGCAAATATGAAATAAAATGTATTTTGAATGCAATATCATCTGCATTTACGTCACTACAGGGCAAAAATGCAGAAAAAAACGGAATGCAAAGATCATCATTCTCACATTTTGAACTACCCAATGCAAAAACAATTTCATAAATCAAACTAATTACTTGCAGAGATATGTGTCGCCAACCAAATGATCTTTTTTTTTTTTTTTTTTTTACAAGAGATGTACTAATAACGCAGCTTCAGTACTGTTAACAGACAAACAGACAAGAAAACCAACAAACCCACCTCCCACATTTTGCCAGGGATGGGGAGGGAAATTTTCATTAGAAAAATCAAACATCGTGCAGGTACAAAAAGTCAGAAATGAATAGAATTTCAGAACATGTAACAGAATTTTAGGGCTTTTTAGGATTTCCAGGATGTGTACGAACCACACAGACACATCTTTTCAGATACCTATCATTTGGAAAGCTATTTTGAAATCTGGCAACAACTGATGCTAATACCATAAGCTTCATTCCATGGCTGAGGAAGTATAAAAGCCAAATACCAAAACGTTTTACCATTTACCGTTTCCTAACATAACCAATGCGTGATATGAGGATTTTAGTGATTCTATTAATTTTTATTGTCACTTGCTTAACTGCCAGTCCTTCTCATTATGATTGTAGACAATTAATAAGAAGTTAAAAGAAACAAGATATACATCAGGAAACATTAACATGAGAACAACATCACGAATCCCCATTTATGTCACACAAACTGATGGGAAAGAGGAAGTGCAGAATAATAAATATAGTGTCGCAAAAACCCAACTTTATGGTAAGGATCGTGCAAATTTTTTATGCCCTGGTAAGATTCAAGTTTTTCTTGCAGGTAATATGGAAATCAGTTTACATGAAAACTTTATATGGTTAACTACCATAAACAGTGCAGATTTAAGTGTGGTAGGTTAAAGGTAAGTAGTATGCTATTACTCAAAAAAAAAAGTACTAAGAACATTTTTTTTAGGTGAACCTGTTGAAGCTAAATACAGAATAACTGTTATTCCCAGATGATTGAAATTCGAGCAAAAACTTGAGTCCTGCTCAAACTGTGAGAATTAAAGTTCAAATCTTTTTTATTTTTATTTTTTTTGCATAGAAAAGTTGAAAGTTTATTTGGTAGTAACTGACCCTGAATGAGAAAAATATTATCAAACATGATTGCTGAAACCTTTACAATAGTATTGATCACTGAGTAGCAGTCTTTTTTTCCTAGTAGAGTTAATTGCTACAAAGGTAAGTATCAAATCCAGGGGTGCTCACTTCACTAAATTATTGGAGGGGGGGGAGGCATGCATGAAGAGTAAAGAGATCAGATGTGGGAGGAGCACTCATTGTCAAGAGGAAAATTTAAAAAAAAAAAGGGTAAAAATATAAACTATGAGATTTGATGTATATTTTAAAACAACCAGGGGTGGTGGAAAGTGAAGTTCGTTGACCGGGCCCGAAATTTCAAATCGTGGTGTATCCTCTTCCTTCCTGCTTGCCGGAACAAACGGACAAACAGAAGAAAAGCCATGCCTAAGGAACTTTGTTGGGAATTAGGACCACCAAACCACTTACCTAGAGGAACTTTCTAAGGCACATCACAACAATCAAACATATGCCAAAAAAAAAATCTTGGCTGAAATTGTTTAAATTATTGACCGGGCCCTGGCGGCCAGGGCGGTTCCGCCGCCACGAAAACAACTATAATTGCTCACCAGCAAACGAACAAGGAAACATATTATTTTTCTGAATATTAATATTTTTAAAAATAAAATTCAGCCTGCGATTTTATTAAAATATCCCCAGAGATTTTAGTTCCAAAAGTTTATATAAAAAATGAGAAATTGGCTATCATTATATTAACGTACAAACGTTAAATATTTACTGTTCATCATGTTGTTCTTGGTATAAACATAGACCTCCAACATGTAATGCACCATAAGTTATTCACATCGACACAAATAAAGCTCCATAAAGTTATTCATATCGACACATATAAAAGCACCATAAAAGTTATTCATATCGACACAATAAACAACACACTCCGAATCTCGTATATACACTGCTGGCCACCCAAAATGCAACACCAAGAAGGAAGCATCCGATTGGCCTGAAATTCGTAGCATGCGTCGCCCGCTAGAGGACATGCAAACGATTAGCGTTGCAGGGCATATGCAAATCATGTGCGCCCGGTACGCCACCGAGAAGCACTACAAGAAGAGTGCACAGAAGGTGCAGTGTAAAGTAGTGGAAGTGTGTTGTGCTGCCGGACCTGTGTGTGGGAAGCTTCCTGATGCCTCGTCGCAGAATACGGCAGTCATTCCAGCACGTTTCGGAGTTCGACAGAGGATGAATAGTGGCTTATCGCGACAGCGGTTTATCATACCAAGACATCGGCGCCCACGTTGGGCGACATCCAGCCACAGTGAGGAGAGTATGGATTCGGTGGGTCAGGAGGGACGGACCGACGTGAGCGATTGCCGCAGCCTCGGCACACCACCGAACGAGAGGACCGGCATGTTGTGTGGTGGGCATTGACGGCTATCCTTGCAGAGCTGCTTCTGCAGTACCTTGAAGATAAAGTTCTACATAATTCTCCAGTTCACTTATCCTTTATCTTCGTTATGTTGATGATGTTCTAGTCTTTTGGGACTCAACCCAAGACGAACTTTCTCACTTTGCTGATCGATTATCTTCCGAATTCCCCACTATCAAATTCACTATCGATCTAGAATCTAATTTCAGCCTCCCATTTTTGGATTTCTTATTAGTTCGTAACCCACTCTCACAGTCCATCTCTTTTTCAGTTTATTGTAAACCTACTTCAACTTCCACTATTATCCCTATGGAATCCACCCACCCCCTCAACTACAAGCTTTCAGCGTTTTATTTCCTTTTTCGATGAGCATTTACGCACTCTTCTACATTAAAATTCAGAAACCTTGAAATTTCTAGGATTCTTGATATTGCCTCAGCCCACGGATTCCCCGGTACCATTATTAACTGTGTTTTAAACAAAGTTAAGAGACAATTTATGTCCTCTCTTAGGAGGGAACATAATAATACTAGATATGTTGGAGCCTTGGATTATGTACCTGATTTGGTTAATGTTTTGAAAAACTGTTGCCGACCTCTTAATATTGACTTCGGCATTCGGACAAAAAGCATTTTTTCATTGGTCAGAAACGAAAGACCACCTAAAGATAAGGACCAAAGGTACGGTGTTTACTGTGTTCCACTAGTTTCAACGAGCTCACCTCCTGCTAACACTGTCTATGTGGGATCTACCATGCGCTCATTACACACCAGATTGAAAGAACACAAATACACAGTCAAAATGGGTTCCCAAAATACTGCACTATCTCGACTTACTTCGAAAGGGTCTCACCAGCCTTACTGGGACGAAACACGCATTCTAACCACCCTAACTTCGAAGCCTAATACTCTGTTTGCTGAAAGCTTAATTATTTACGAATTTGGGTCTGCGTGCTGTAATGATGATTACCCTACTATTATTCCTAACGCATGGAAACTCGCATTGACAGCCTGAAACAACTCCATTCTGAAATTTAACATTTGTAAATAACATCAATTAAGCCCTTTTTTTTTTTTTTTTTTTTTCCTTCTCGGTTCATCTGCGCATATAAACTACGCCACCTCATCACGTGACTAATTTCCTGATGTACTTATATCATTGTTCCGTCATGTATTGTGTGTGATTGTGTTACATCTGAGGATGGGACCGATGCGGTTCCGAAAGGTCTTATGCTTTTTAACTGTGATGTTTTAATTGTGCTTAGTAAAGTCTTTTAATTTATCATCAGCTTTTAACTACATTTTTTATCGTGCAAAAACAGTTTCGAGAACTTCTATTCATTGTCAATCCATTTAATCTCATTTTCTTCAGCCTCTTTCGAAGAGGGTACATTAATGGCTCTTCAAATGAAAAATAAATCAAAAGGCTGCTGTTTTATATCACCATGGATGTGAAGACCCAAAAGGAATGATCGCCAGGATATATGTATATTTCCTGTACACAGATGTCTCTATACAGTTCTTACTGTTACAAAATAAAATGATATCCAGGAAGTTGAGCTTGTTATAAATTTCTTTTTCTACAATAACCTTTATAGTAGGATAATAACTATTGTACATTTGTATGAATTTACTTACATCATTTTCAGAGTGACTCCAGAAGATGAGTATGTCATTCACATATCTTAGAAAAACTGAAGGTAAGGGAGTGTTATCCATTGAAAATACCTTTTTTTCTATATCCTGTAGCACCACCTCGGCTAATGAGCAAGACAATGCATGCCGAACTGTTGCCTAAAGATGGTTGTATTATATTTAAAGTAATTATTTTGGCTGATGAACTTTAATGCTGACATGATGCTATTCCTTTTCAGTATCAACTATTCTCAATGTCCTTAACCTACTATCAATAAGCTCAATTGCTGCCTCAGTGGGAGTGCTTGGATATAGTGACTCCACATTGTAAAATTGGTTGTCCTCACCTTCCTAACTTTTTCAATCACCTGCATTGAATTCTTAACAGTGTATACACATGTTCATTGAATAAATGTTCTAAATATTTGAATAATGCCCGTTCCAAGTTAATGGTTGGGGCCATACATCTGTTAACAATAGGTCGGACAGGGTTTTCATCTTTATGCGTCTTCAGTTTTCCAAATAAATATGGAATATTGGCACCATCTGGAGGTATCATTCTTCTTTTGATGTCTTCAGGCAATTGAGAATGGTTTCTAAGTTTTTCCAACTGTCTCAGAATTGATTCAGTGGGATCCTTTATAACTTCAATAGCTGTCATCATCATGTCGTCGTAAACGTCATAATCCAATATGGCTATCTGTTTAGTTATATCAGCCTCAATGCACTTGACAGCAGGATTATTCTTTAAATCCATTAATGCATCACGTTCGTATTTTATGTGCTGGTTATTCCATTTATCATACATTTTACTAATAGTCCTCATAAGTTTAAAACAAATAGGATTCTTCTTCCAAATACGCAACTTCTTGACGACCGCCTCCATAAGTGGTATAATATCTTCTGTTCTAGGCATAATCTGTGGGTATGCAAATTTTATACCTTGGTTTAATGATATCCGTTGTAAATTTGTCAGTTCAACACTCGATTTATTGATGTACTGTTGATTACTCACTACGACTCTACTTTCGTTGATTGTTTTAAATTTATTATCCATCGATCTTTCGATTTTCTTTAAATGTTTGCCTTTACAAAGCTGTATCTGCAGATCTACAGTGGTGAATATTTTGATCAACTCAATTCTCAAAACATCTTCATTATTTTCTTTACTGATATAATCAGTATACAGGTTATAACATTTGATACTTAGGCGGTCGACTTTCTTCCATTTCTCACGAATAAATGACCTGAATCTCTTAACTTTGCAATTACTTATTATATTCCTGTCACTGTATATCCTTTATTTTTAATTTGCAAGAATTTTGGTATTAGGCCATTAGCCTTACAGGTGGTAAGAAAATTAAGATGTTCAACCTTTTTGCCCAATTTAACTCGATGCTGTCTAAATACCTTAGCGGTTTGTTTCAACAAACATGACGCCATATTCATTCTAATAGGGTACTACACCACCATGAATAACTATCTTCAATCATTGCAAACTAATCACCAGTTTCGTGACATATTACATTATCTACTCAAACCAGCACAAAGATATATGCTGAATCGAGCAGATTCTTTACGTGGCTCAAAGTATTATTATATTAACACATAAACATTAAATATTTACTGTTCATCACATTGTTCTTGGTATATGAGAAATTACCTGGGTTACTTATACAAAAAATAAGATATGCAAAAAATAAATAGACAAATAAAGGTGCTAGAGATTATGTTTCTGTATTTTTATGTATAGCTTATTTTTGATAATTGCTTTTAAATATTTACTGCATATCACGAAAATATGTCAAACATAATACAGGGCTGGCAATCCAGTTAATCCAGTTTCTTAACAAATAAGCAATGCTGAATATGGGAAGGGGGTTACTTATTTTGTTATTTTTTGATTTTTCGGAAATGAATCGCTTTGAAAGTGATTATTTAATTAAACAGAACAAAAATGTTAGGTGGGAAAGACTCACCTTGCCCCCATAGTCAGTGCCTATGATTGAATCACTTTTAAAGTTGACAAACAGATCAGACTGAATTTTTACTGGTGAAGACTACATTTCAGCTTCACCTATCTAAAGCATTAAGCTGAGTGTATCAGGTATAAATTGGAACCATGGAACTATAAATGAAAGCATTTACATGAAGTTCTTCAGTCACAGTCCAAAAATTGCCTTAGATGCAAATAAAGCTACAAAATTGTGGTATGGACATTGACAAGTTCTCAGGAAAGTATGAAGAAGAAAGTTAATCCACAGAAATTCAAAAGCTTGCTGGACAACCATGAATTGTTTAAGAAAAGTTAGAAAGCCTGCACCTAGCAAAATAATTATCTCAGAAGACAAGACACAGCAGACAGGTGGAATAAATCTGTTAAAATGCAGTACTTAGTCTGAAATCTTGGAACATGTGGTTAATCATGATGTTACTGATTATCATGGAAACTAAATTTTAAGCATTCATGGTATATGAGAAGCAATTTGATCTCTTACAGTGAGAGCCGCACAGTTCAATGAAAATAATGTAAAACCAACAACCTGATGTAAATAAGTGTAATAATATCAGGAATTTGAGTATTATTCCAGGTAGACACAAAAGATCATTTACACAAAAGAAAGGCCAAAGTGTGTGTGCAGCTTTCAAAACCAGTATTTCTGCAAGTTTGCATGAGTATACAGCAGGACTCGATTTCGATCAGTAGTTAGCAGCAAATTACTAGCAAGCAAATGGATTTTGCTAGTGATAAAAAGTGGTTCTAGCAAAAGTTGCAAGTGGAAAATTTTTGAGTGTTTTAGGTGTAATGTGCAATGCAGTGGCACTTTGAACTGTAAAGTGCCACTGCATTGCACCTGTGGAATAATTTAGACACATACAAAAAGGAACAACTGCTTTCTGGAAATGAATGTTTCTTGAAATGTACAAACATTATAAAAATATTTTGGCACTAGTAGAAATATCCAGTATATTTCCTTTATCTACTCCTGTGCTTGGTTGGGGTTCAGTTTCATGAAGAGAATCCAGGGTGATTGGAGGGGTAATTTAAACTTACAAACATTGAATGTTCTGATGAGTGTCCAGGTTGAAGGTCCATCCAAAGACAAGTTTGACCCCAGGCCTGCTGTTTTAAAGTGGTATGATGAAAAGACCTGAAACCCAGATTGCAAACCATACAGGAAATAACTTACGATTTTGAATAGTGTTCTTGAATTCTGTGAATCAAGTTAAATAAAGAAAATGTTTTTTAAATATTTGCATTCAAATTAAATTGTTAGAATTAATCTGTCAGGTCATGAAAAGATGTTATATCTAAATATTTGTAATCTTTTCGACATTACAATGCGACAGTTACAGGGGTGAAATCAAAATTTGTCATGATTAACTAATGGAGGGGGACATGTTTCTTTTGTATAATGTTAATAAACTTTTGCTAGTAGATAATGTAATTTGCTAGTAAAAAATAAGGTCACTGCTAAAAAAAAAAAAAACGAAATGAAGGCCTGGTATACAGCAAGGAATTCCATCATTCGTTTCATGGTAGGAAGAAACTTCTTTTTTTAATGTGTTGAATCGTACATATTTAATATGGCTTTACATGTAAAACTTGCGCTTAGAACCTTTTTGAAACTTTTATTACATTAGACTCCTCAGTGGCCACTAACTAGAAGATTAAGCATTTAAATTTGTGTTGTATTAATAATATAAACACCCAGATCAGTCTCTGTGGAATGCTTGACATCACACCAACATCTGCATTGTTGCATCATCACTTATCGATCAATTTGTGTGTGCTCTCACGATGTCAAAATGATTGCCTGATATATAAAAGCACGAGATCACTTTCAGATGTCAAGGTGATGTGCTAATTTAAAAACATTGGCTTATTAATGACTCTAGTTCTATTTTTCCTATCTACAAAATTCGAATTGGATTTTTAATATCGCACCAAGTTGAGTTTGCCCGCGATCACAGTGAGATGTCAAGGTGATCGGTGCTAATTTTAAAACGCTGGATTATCAATGACTAGTACTATTTATCCGATCTACAAAATTTGAATTGAATTTTTAATATCGCACCAAGTTGAGTTTGCCTGCGATCACAGTGAGATGTCAAGGTAATCGGTGCTAATTTTTAAACACTGGATTAACACGACTAGTACTATTATACGATCTACAAAATTCGAATTGAATTCTTAATATCACGGCAAGTTGCCTTTGTATATTAACTTAATTTTGCACAATTAGAAAATTAATTTCTATGCTTTAATTATTTTTTACTTTTTTAATTTAACTTTCATAGTTTGGTGCTGATTATATTAAACATTTTGCAAAATATTGATCTATCTAAACGCTCTAACCTATAATAAAAACTGAAATCTTTTTTTTTTTTTATTGGAGGTTTAACGACCACTGAGCAACTCAATGGGCTATAAGCAGTCGCCCATCCCTAATTTAGGGTCACTGGTTCCAGGGAAGGGAGAGAGCCAGTGCCGTAAGACAAACACAACATCCATGCCTCACCGGGATCCGAACCCGGACCCCGTTCGGACAAATGATCAGAGGCCGTCGCTTAGACCACTGCGCCACCGGGGCGGCACTGAAATCTTGCAATGTCGAAGTGAGCAAAATTGCCTTTAAAAAAAAAAAAAAAAGATGTCACCCTAACAGCACATTGTTGATAACTTAGATCTGATTTGTAATGCTAGATGTCGCATTTTTTTGTATAAAAGGCTTCGGTATGAAGTTTCAAACTAACCTCTGAATAGGACAGTCCAAAACAAGCTGTGAACAGACTTCTGCACCGGAGAAAAAGTAATTTAACGCAAAAAAATCAAAGCAAAAGTTAAGGTAAGTTTACACAAAAAAACTAGACTACGAGAAAAATTGTTAAACAACAAATATTTCGCACAGAATGTTTATTTATCATGAGGTCTTTTGAAAAATGAAAATAAATAGCATATAATTTTCAGTTCTAACATGAATGAGTTCTTGCTATATAAATTTTTACTATATTTCCTTACAAAAGAGCTGATTTGTTTCCAATCTATTTGATTTGTTTTTCAATCTGCTTCAATTAAAAATTTCGTCATCTTAGGGCAGGAAATATCCCCTGTACATTAATATTTATTTAAAGCTTAAAAACAACCATCCTAGGACAGGCTACAGGCTAGTTATTCTATAACCTACTGTATTGTTTTGATCCCATAAAATCATTAAGGTAAGAATAACTCACTCAGATGTAATTCCATGTTTTCTTTCTTCAATCCTTCTATTGTCTAATGGAATTAATTATATAAGTGTTCTCCTTACAGCCTTTTTACTGGACATCTCACCCAGCTAGTTTCCTTTAATGAAAATTTTTCCACTGTTCGGTGGAATACTTATTCTCACATACATCATAAATATTGATGAAAACTGGCTAAAATCTGTGTCGAATATGATTTATTAAAGTAAGTACTAATTTTTTAAATTATTTTTAGTACAATTTCCTAATGTTGTTTATCATGTTTTGTTACATTAATGCCTACCACACCACTAAAGATGTTTAATAAGTATAACAATGTTAAGCAAAACATCCTTTTTCCTTTCTCGATGGGGGCAAGGGTCATTAAAAGAACCATCCAGATAAAATTTCTTGCCACTCAGCTGTAAAAAAAAAATCTATGGAGAACACTATACAGGGTGATTCAGCTAAGTGTGTAGAAACTTCTGGGAGGGGTAGGTTGCACAAAGACAAATCGGAATCACATAGCAATGCAGGGTCGGAAAAGCCATCTTCATGCGGTAGATGCGTTGTTCGGCCGCAAGACTCATCATACGTTCTTTCAGGATACAGTCATTTGTAACCCACCCACAGAGGTAGTAGGATGGCTGAGTTCTTCCGTGCAATGTGGTTCCAGCACAATGGGGGCCCCGCCCAATTCAACAATGTCATTTGTCATCACTTAAACATGACATTTGGACATCAGTTGATCGGGCGTGGTGATCCCGTTCATTGGCCTGTGAGATCGCCAGACTTAACATGCCTTGATTACTTCTGGGGTTACATCAAAGGACTGGTGTACGATAACCCTGTTGAAAGTGATGAGAACCTTGTAGCACGCATCTCTGCAGCTGCTTCGGAAGTCCGAGACACACCAGGAATTTTCCAAAATGTATGCGATTCCATGCGCCGACGATGTCAAGCATGTGTTACAGCTCATGGTCGCAACTTTTAACACCTTCTGTAACCTCAATGCATTTCGCGAATGTCTTGTAAGTAATAAAAAGCAATTTGTTCTCCTACGTGCTGCTCTTTCATTTCTGATCCTCTCTGTACACTAGCACATGAAGATGGCATTTCCGACCCAGCATTGCTATGCGATTCCAATTTGTCTTTGTGCAACCTACCCCTCCCAGAAGTTTGTACATGCTTAGCTGAATCACCCTGTATATGTCTTATGATTGAATTAAATATCTAAAATCTGAAGTTCAGGAACATTTTCAGTTTCATTATAACTTTGCTTATGAAGTTTGTGTTCCTTCAGGACTCTTTCTTCTTCTGATTGAAATTTTGAATCTGGTTTTCTTTCTTTGGAAGCACAGTCCTGACAAGAATTCTAAACGTCAGAAGCCAAATGGTGATGGAACTCTAAAAATGTTCTGAACTTACGAATGTAGAGAGCATTTATTTCAGTCACAACATTGTATAATTCCCAGGGCATGGAAGAATTGATGGAAGAAATGTGCAGTATTTTATTTAAGGTACTAAATTTTATAAATTTTTAAATCGAGCCAATACAGTAGCATCACAACACAAATTTAAATGTGTTGTGTATAGTCTCTTAAGAGGAAGTGGCTGTATAACATACATTTCAACTGCACACTTCAACATGCACAACCTTATTATTTTTAAACATGAACTTCAAAGTGTTAGGAAAAATCATATGGGTAACATGCAGTGTGATTTTATGAGCCTTACATACTGTCAGGATACTCTATCCTCACAAGTTTTTTAGGGAATGAATGACAATTTATAAATTACATTTATGAGCTTCAAACTTTCAACACAGGTTCTAACAGTAAGCAAGCTGTTTGTGTTATTACTGTAGCATACCAGTTAGGATCACTGAAAACACTAGTAAATGGCTTCCAGCAAGTTCCATGATTAAAACATGTGATTGCAGACTGTCATAATAAGTTAATTATCATAAAACCTGTACATTAATGGTGTTCAAGAATGTTTGTCACAGATCAATAAAAAAAATTCTTGTGACAACATTCTTTTTCCCAGCCCATTGGAAGATTTTCTACCTCTAACATACTGCTTTCTTGAAATTACTCTTAAGGTTGATTCAAACCCACAACCAGGGGCGTCGAGTTCACCAAATTACTGGTGGGGCAGGTGTGAGAGATCAGACGTGGGAGGGGCACAACTCTTCCACTGTCAGAACGAAAATTTAAAAATAAAGTATGCCCGTATTTGTTAACGTATTGAGATTTATCGGACATACATCCAGGAAGTCTGACAAAGTATTTTTGGTGACTGCATTTTCCCATGCGAATATTTTTTTCAAGTGATTCATTTTTCCGTTTTTTCAAGTTTTCCTATGTTATTTTCACATCTCCTTTGTCTTCATGTGCCTCCCGTAGTTCAACTAAAAAAGTATATCCTAGTCAAGAAAATGTGCGGACTAACCTCTAAAAAAGCCTACACTCAAGAACCTGATGAGAACAACTGTGCAAAGATTTGAACATCGACCACCTACAACCGAGAGGTACGTGAAAGATTTTTCCTTGAATCACATTCGATTACCGAGATATATATTCGCAGTGAATATAAATGACTTCCAACTGAGAAATTGCTTTTCACTCAAAGGAAATATAACATGTAAAAAGTTACAACAGTTAAAACCACCATTAAATGGTTCTAACTGAAAAAGAATAACGTAAAAAATAAAGGGAGAAAACATAAACAACGAGATTCAATGTATATTTTAAAACGCAACTGTAATTCCTCATCAGCAAATGAACAAGGAAAGAGAAATATTTTTTTGCAGAATTTTAATATTTTCAAAAATGAAATTCAGCCTGTGATTTTATAAAAACATCCAGAGAGATTTTATTTCCGACCATTTAAAAAAAAAAAAGTGAGAAATTAGCTGGGTTACTTAAACAAAGAACAAGCTCAAAAAATAAATAGATAAATAAAGGCACTAGAGATTATATGTTTCTGTATTTTTTTTTTTTTTTTTTTTGATAATTGTTTTAAACATTTCCCACATAGCACGAGAAAATGTCAAACACAGTAATCAAGTTTCTGGTAATCAAGTTTCTTTTCAAATGAGCAATGCTAAATATGGAAAAACAGTTTTTACTTATTTTGTTATAAATTTTTTGGAAATAAATTGCATTGGCCTCATAAGGTGGAGCTTGGTCCACCTTATGAGGCTAAATCGATTATTTAATTAAACAGGAAGAAAAATATTGGGTGGGCATTGCCCCCAGTAAAATTATTGGAGGGGCAAGATTCACCTGCCCCCCCCAGTCTGCACCTATGCCTACAACCCCCTTTGTCTGTGACCTAACATAATGTAATATCTGTCTAGGTAATCATTTCCTATGCAACAAACATGTCTAAATCACTTCACATACTTGACTTTTTCTTCTGCCATAGAAGTACACAGTTCAGTTCTAATGCCTGCATTTATAATTATATTTTACCACTGAATCATATTGTTTTCCATGACATTACTCCTATTAATATCTTATTTGCTGTTTCGGTTTTTAGTGGGCTCTTATATGAAACTAACTCTCATTGCTGCCACAAAAACAATAGGTCCAGATAATCAATTTTATATAGCTAATTAAGATGATTTCCCTGTTTTCACTAATTCTGTTTTCACCAGTTGCTCTGGCTTTTCTAAAGTTTTTGCCAACTCATTTGCCAAAATCAAATAACAGTACAAGAACTTAATCGCAGCAATGTTTTCACCAAACTTTTTTTCCATCCCAAAATGATTTTTTTTTTTTTTACAAATTGCGAAGAATGTGATTGGCAGAGCGACCCGTGTTTCATACATAGTGTTTAATCAATGCATCCTTCCAGTGCTTACAAATGGAGTGGAGACATGAACCTCAACTAAAAAAAGACATACAAAGACTGCAAACAACTGAAAGAAGCATGGAAAGATGCATGCTTGGTGTAACAGGAAAGATAAGATAAGGAATTCGAGGATAATGGAAATTACAGGAGTAGAAGACATCATGATCAGAGTGACCTTGAAATGGCAATGGGCTGGACATTTTGCCAGAAGGACAGACCACAGACGGACAACTGAAATTTTAGACTGGTTTAAAAGGACAGGAAAAGACCCAGAAGACCACATGGAAGATGGACGAATGAAATTCGAAAGCATGCGGGAGTGACACGCAGAAGACTGGCTCAAGACAGACTGTTCTGGAACAAACTTGGGGAGACCTTCATCCAACAGTGGATTGATAATAATGGTTGACAATGATGATAATATAATACAATATAATATTATCATCAAACTAACAAGACAAAGAGATAAATTAATGGAGATTATTATATACAGTGAAACCTCTAATGCGACCACTGCTGGTTCTTCTAAAAAATGGTCATTCAGAGGAGTAGTTGCTAAATAGGTCTTAATGGCATATCTAATGAAAGTGTTGAGATTAAACCTTCGTAAACTACTGCATAACTTTTATAAATTACGTACTCTGAATTGCTACATTCCAAACATGCACTCCAGTTTATTTACAGTATGTATGCATGCATGTGTATAAATAATTAAAAAATACTACAGTACATGAAATAATTGATTTTGGTTAGTAAAATAACCAAAAATAAAATATGTGGTATTATATAATAGAATAATAGCTATATACTATATTCACTACTGTTTCACATGTTATATACGTTCTGTGCGTTGTGTGCACATTTGCAGCAAAATCATCCTGGCATTTATATATCATATGAATAGGAATAATATTATAAGTTTTAATTATTATATTATCAAGGACTCACCTTGTATCGGCATTCCAGCTTAGCAAGCTTCCTCTTGTATCTTGAACAATATGTCTATCCAGCGTGTCATTAGCCATGTAGAATCATCGTATTAAAAAATAGGCCTAATTGAAATTCGCGACCAGGGTTTAAATTCAAATAAAACACGACTATGGATATCATACAAAGAGATTGTGAAAGGACTATATACAATGCAATTAAGAAACGTGTGTGTCCAGCTTGTCATTAGTCACGCAGAACCACCATATTGCCACTAGGTCCAATTGAAATTTGCTACCTGGGTTTAAATTCAAATAAAACATGACTATGGATATCATACAAAGAGAGTGTGAAAGAATTATATGCAATGTAATTAAAAAACCTATACCATCAACAGGTATTGTCAATCTTTAAAAGAATGAATGGATAAAATCAATGACATTACAAACAGTCCTCAAATAAAACTCTCGTCCATTATTGAACAATGCCAGATAATCTCTGTAACACGCACACAACTCCACGTAAACCACCGGACATGTTTCGGCTCAACTGACTTTCGGCCATTATCAACGGTATGCATCCTGGATCAATGTTCAAAGTTGTTATATATCTAGGTCACCTCGGCATCACCTCTGCTATAGTTGTTCTACGTCGACACCTTCTGTCATCGTTACATATACGTGTATTCACGTTGAGTCACATCCACGCCATCTATTGGGTTAAGCGACAGCAATTCCGGAATTAACCCAATAGATGGCATGGATGTGACTCAACGTGAATACACGTATATGTAACAATGACAGAAGGTGTCGACGTAGAACAACTATAGCAGAGGTGATGCCGAGGTGACCTAGATATATAACAACTTTGAACATTGATCCAGGATGCATACCGTTGATAATGGCCGAAAGTCAGTCGAGCCGAAACATGTCCGGTGGTTTACGTGGAGTTGTGTGCGTGTTACAGAGATTATCTGGCATTGTTCAATAATGGACGAGAGTTTTATTTGAGGACTGTTTGTAATGTCATTGATTTTATCCATTCATTCTTTTAAAGATTGACAATACCTGTTGATGGTATAGGTTTTTTAATTACATTGTATATAATTCTTTCACACTCTCTTTGTAGGATATCCATAGTCGTGTTTTATTTGAATTTAAACCCAGGTAGCAAATTTCAATTGGACCTAGTGGCAATATGGTGGTTCTGCGTGGCTAATGACACGCTGGACACACACGTTTCTTAATTGCATTGTATATAGTCCTTTCACAATCTCTTTGTATGATATCCATAGTCGTGTTTTATTTGAATTTAAACCCTGGTCGCGAATTTCAATTAGGCCTATTTTTTAATACGATGATTCTACGTGGCTAATGGCACGCTGGATAGACATATTGTTCAAGATACAAGAGGAAGCTTGCTAAGCTGGAATGCCGATACAAGGTGAGTCCTTGATAATATAATAATTAAAACTTATATTATTCCTATTCATATGATATATAAATGCCAGGATGATTTTGCTGCAAATGTGCACACAATGCACAGAACGTATATAACGTGTGAAACAGTAGTGAATATAGTATATAGCTATTATTCTACTACAGTACATGTAGTACAGTTACACATTTGGAAGGTACCTACAGTGGAAATCTAAAAAAAATCATTTGAAAAACGAATGTAATGTTGTCAGGCTTAAAGTTTTCAAACTTTTCTTTCAGCTTACAGAAAAGTTTCTTAATTCCCCCCTCCCCCTTCTGGACAATCATCCCTCTTAAGTGTCTTCTGTCTGTCCAAAAATGGTAGTGAAGTAAAGATGAGTTTTAATTGTCACCCCCTTTTTCATCCTTTGTAGGAAGTGTGGGATGGGGTCTGTCTTTCTTTACGTTACTACGTAAGCCATTAGAATTGCCTGTAATCACCGAGAACTCCTTCACCCACCCACCCCCATATACACACACTTACTTCCGTGCAGGAGGAAACTTCCTAGCCACTTAAAGCAGGGCTCGAATTAGATTTTTTTATGTAGATGCACCTTGTGCACTTAAGTTTCTAAATTTGGGTGCACAATTTTTTTTTCAGGTGCACACTTTAAAAAATTTATATTAATTTGCTAATGAAAACTAAATTTATCAGATGTTTGTAATTAATAGAAATACATATTTAATATACATTTTTCGTTTGGAGAAATTATATGAAGAATTTTTTACTCATCAAACATTGGTTGGAATCAGAATCATCAGCTATAGCCTTTTCAGTTCTTTCCCCATAAGGTTTTAGTGTCCACTCTTCTTTTTGCATTTTTACACCATTGCAGCACAGCATTTTCTGGACAAAAAGTATCTAATGTCTCTTCACTTAGATTGATACACATTGAATCACTCAGTGTGTTTGGATAAAGGGGGCATCTCCAGTCAGTTTTCACACGTCCCATTAAAGAGAACCCCCGCTCACACTCAGCTGTATTGATGGGAATCATAAGTCCAATTTGTATCAGACTGAGAATATCTTTATATTTCCCATCATCATCTGATATAACTTCCTGCCACAGTTCTGGAATTTGGTTTCATGGACATTTTTTTTTTTTTTTTTTTTTTGGTTTTCCCACAGGTCTTGGAACATTTTCCACTGTGGATCATCGCTTCAACTTTATTAAAGCCATTTTCTTCTAGTGGAATTTGAAAATGCGACCATAAATTCTCAATTTTGTTGTTCCCATAGATCTCAATTTTTCCACTGGCTTGGCCAATAACATGGCTCGAAGACTACAAATGCACACAAAAGTGGATCTTTAACAAAAGATTTAAATCTATCTTCAATTTGAGAACTGCACAGTTTGATTATATGTTGTGCTTCTTTCAAGATTTGCCAAGTCTAATTCTTCAGCTACGGATGATACACTTTTCTTGCAATTTTTTTGATAAAATAGAACTAGCTGTTCTTATGTGCTGACTTGCACCTTCTCACAGATTTACCTTCTGAAACATAATCTTCTCTGATACTATATGAACACCATTCTTTGCATCCCAATCTGAAAATTTTGCAAGATTATTAATATCTGTTAAATCATTAAAATTGTTAAGAATAGCTTCAATTTTTAGGAGAGCATATTCTAGACTAGTATCATTTGCTTGAAGTACTTTGCTTAAACTAGAAAGTAATTTTACTAATTTTGAAAAAAAGTTCAAGAATAGTACAAACTGTACAGATTTTATTTTTTTCAAAATGCTTACGGCACGTTCTTTTGTTTTTTTTTTGCTGAGCCAGTTGATGCAAGAGATTCCAAATGGATAATTGGCTCATAGCACTTCAGCAAGATATCAATGGCACGATCAGTGAGGTAACCAACGAACACCTCCTACTTGAGCAGGTTTAAAATTTTTTGCAAAAAAACTAATACAAATTTAAAACCTGTTCAAGTTGTAATTCGTTTTCATGTTTTGTTGTTGTCGTGGTGCTTCGCAGTCAAGATGATTTCCTCTTCAAGATTATAGTTCGTTTTTTAAAAAAATTTGGCAAGGTTTTAATTCAGTTTCATATTTCGTTGTTAAAAGAATTTTTTACCTTCATTGTAAAAATTCATCTTGTTCAATTTTATCTGGTGCAGATTTTACAATATCATGAATTTTATTTTTTAAAGTTCACAATTGAAAAAAGTTCACATTCTTTAAATGAGTCGGATAGTTACGGCAATGTCTTCTGAATAAACACATTACAGGCGTTCATAAGATGCCCCGACAGCCACTACGAATATAGTAAGTACATATATAGTTCATTGTTTCTTGATATTAATTGCTGATATTATGCCCCATACGTATCTATCATCATTTAATAATCTCCAGATTGCCGAACTTGCATAACGTGTGAAACAGTAATGACGGACATTTAATGTCAATCAAGTTATATTATCGTAGCCACGTAAAAAGTATGTTCATGGCAAATCAGCGAAATTTGAACAACGATATATTGCAGAATGTCTTTCAATCACTGAATTAAGAAGACAAGAGACAGATTAACTGAGATTATTTAACCCACCTTCGTTTTGCTGATGATGTAAGCCATTTTTGCAAATATTCCCTCAGAGCTACAATGTATAATCCAGGAACTTTCTGACAAAAGCAAAGAAGGGGTTTAAAATGAACTTACAGAAGATAAAATTCAAGTAAATGCAGCTTTTTTGTGCAAAAAAGTATTTTTTGACATAAGTATTAAGAATTATGAAGATAGTTTACACAGAAGCAGTTTCTGTGTAAGCAGAAACTATCAACAGAGGTTTTTAATGGTTGATCTATCAATAGACCAGAAGACTATCAGAAAATAGATCTAAGAATAAACCAGAGGACTTGATCAAGAACAGGTCCATCAATTTGCAATGATGGACCTGTTCTTGATCAAGTTGCAATGTAGTTTTCAAATAGTTTCAGAAGTAGTATTTTTCATTAGGCAGGACCATAACATACAGGTCAATCAATTGACACAATCAGGGCCACTGTAGCATAAAAATTATTGTGAGGGACAGGAAGAAGGAGGGCATAAATCCAAGAACTGAATATTTTCATAGTTCACTTTGCTATTTTTCAAGAAGTTATTTGGAAACTTTTATTTTCCATAAAGAATTGGATGACAATGTCTTAACATCTCTGGACATGGTTTCCAATAAGAGAAAGGGCACCAATAAATCATGCAACTAATACGTTTTGCAAACAATCACCATTATTTAAATTTTGAGCTTTAACATTGCATGGCACTTTTTCTGTACTTAGTGTAAGTCAAACCTGAGCACCATTTTGGTTTCAAGCTGAAAAGATAATTGAATTTCTTTTATGAAAATATAATGCAACCAACCTGTGCCTAGTTCAGAAAAAACTGATTATTCATACACAAATTGGACAATTTTAAACTGCAAGATGGCACAACAGTTTGAGTAAAATAGTTTACATCTTTATTTTCTTAAATGTATTTCTCCGGAACATATGTACCAGTCATACTCAACACCAGGGGTTGAAAAATTGACTAGTCTAATGCCCAGGACAATCCGTTTTAATGTTTGTACTAACAGTGGTAAATAAGCCTTCAGAGGCCCCAAAGCGCAAGCTGATTTTGAGGCCCCCTTCTAAAAATTTTAAACGTTTTCTTTAAAGATAGCCTAAATGCATGAATTGGAAAATTCATTTATTTTTTAATTAACGCATGCATGTAAGAAATTACATACTTATGTAATAGAAAAAATCACATTGTTTATCACATTTACTGTTGCTAAATATAAACTAATAAACATACATATAAACACTCTTTACATAAAAATCATATTATAAAAGTGGAACTTTTCTCTTAAAGTTTAATGAATTTAATTTATTAGATTCAAAATCTAATGTTCAACTTCGTTTTCTATTCATATAAGTGACAAATGCAACTGACTTAATTTAATGATTTGCATAAATAACCTATTGCTGCAAGTATGTAAAATGAGCATTTACTGCTAGCATTACAAACAGGTATTGTTAAAAAATGTTAAAAGAATTTTCTTTCAGGATATTTTCTTTTCCAGAATTTGGCAAATGACTAAGACAATCCTTTCAGTGATGCTTTCTTACCAGCTTTAATTTTATATTGGTACTTAAACCCAATTAAGCTTTTTTCTTTATCAAAGTAACTGTCTGCTGCACTAGTAACCGTGCGCACTAGACGTTCTGCTCATAGCTCACAAAACTGTTACATACTATGAAAATAACATCATAGAGCACAGCACAAATTGTCTTTATTACGATTATTTTATCAATTAACAAAATGTTGAAAATAAAAGTTCTAGTTTACTGGTTGTTTTTGTGTTTTGTTTTCTGAGGCTCCAAGTGTGCACTTCCTGAACCTGTGTGGTGATCTGCCATTGCATGATAGAGCAAAATATTTCATTAGGCTCAACTACCATTTAAATGTTTGTCCATCAATACCTCTTTTTCACATCTGCTGTAGTGTGGAGTATGAGCATCATAGGAGAAAGACAGTCAGAAGAAAAAGAGATATTGATCAAGGTTGCCTGCTTTCGGGCAGGCAAAAAAGCCCCTGAAGTTAGATATGGATGGGCTGCGTCAGCAGGGAAGATAGTGTTTTTGTATGCATATCATATAGTTTGCATAATCAACATTTCCTAAATAAGAGCTTTACTTCATCCTAATTTACTAGAGACTAAATCAAGTAAGTTGGAACTAGTGAATTTTCATTCCAGTGTAGACCGGGGCTAAATGAGCAACAAATAACTTTTGACCCCTGAATGCCATCTCATAAAGCAGGCTGAGGTCATGAATGAAGTTTTGAAGTTGCTGGTACTTTCCACAGAAAAATTGTTGCTCTACATGGTAGAATTATTTTTTTCTTAAATGCAACAAAATTATCTTTGTCTGACCTGATCCAAAGCATCCATGACTTCCAATATAAAAAGCTATATTTTTTTACATACTGAGGATTTAAAATAATAATAAAAATAATGTGGAAAAATTTTTTCTCTTGAGAAGTATACATAAATTTTATATTTCGAAGTATTACTTCCCTAATGTGATTAGCATTACATTGAGTACAATAAAAATACATATTAACCATAACTGTTTTATAGTCCTTGTAAACTTTAAATCTGTTTTCAAAGTCCTTTTTACACATGCACTGATTTCTGTAACTTATTCAAATAACAAAAACAGAACTTAGCAAAACTAATTCAAACTATTGTTATTATTTAAAGATGTTATAAAAGTTTATATTCACAGCAGCTTTGTTAATTATTTAAAAGTCGTGTGTACTTGTTTTAGCAAGTGTATCCAACTTGTAACCTGTCAGGCCAATACTTTTTCATGATGATGATAGGCTATGTATGCTTTCTTTCCATTTTAGATGGTGGAAATAATATCCCATTTGGTCTTTTATTCATGTGACTTTGTTACAAATATAGTAAACAATGCTGAATAGCAGTCAGCAGTCAGTTTCTTTACTTTATATGACCATTTAAATTACAAAATATTTACATGTGATAGTTATTTATCCACAGCAGTGACTTGCCCTCAATGCAGTTGTGATACATTATTATTTTATTTTTTTTATTTTGGGGTTTCACAACCACAGTCAGCAACTTTAAGGGCTGTAAATAGTTCCTGTCCCTAATTTAAGGACAGTGGCAAGGGAGACAGCCAATGCTGAAGGGCCAACACACAACCCATGTCTCATACAGGACCTGAACGCGGAAAAATCTTGGACGATGTCAGAAGTCAGTGCCTCAAACCACTGTAAGATAACTGGCAAAACTTTTATATGGTTTTGTTTATGACTGATTCAGACCTATTCTATTATGTATTATTGTATTGGTAGTCATGCTAGGCTTGGCAAGTCATCCTAATGTGATTTGAAGTAAAAGCAATCAGTTCCGTCAAGTGTTTTAGTCTGAAAACTATGTGACAGTTTTGTGGTGTTTTGCCAACTATATCACAGTTGAACCACCTTTTAATGGGGATGAGCTATGGGTAACTGTTACAAGCATTATATGACTCCTTGACATGTGTATAACGAATTGGAATGATTAAAAAAAAGTTGAGATATTATTTTCTGCATCTTTGTCAAATATAGAGAGAAAGCATCAGCTATCATTAAAAATGGGAGTAAACTTCCGATTATCAGCCCTTCAAGTGCTTTGTTTACATAAGGCTTGCGCATAATCACCATCACAAGATAAAAAACTAGCTCCACCGCTAAAGAAAGACAATAAAGACATAGAAGAAAAAAGAAACATTTCGATGTGGAATGATTTTTTCTCTGAATAGAATATATATAAAATAACAACAAGCATGAAGTGGAGAAAAAACAACATACAAGGTGAAGATCACAAATTCACTGCTCAACAAAATACAAACTAAAGACATCTTTCAGTTACATGAGCTTGAATGGCTAATTACAGAGTAACTGAATAATTTTTTTCCATTCTGCCAACTGACTTCCTTTAATTCCTGAAAGGGATCTGAACACTGCATTTGACACCTATGTTGAAATATAAATTTCAGAAGCCCGATAGCTAAATGTTCAGACGCAGAGGTATGGATTCTCAGCTTTTGCTTCCTTTAATGATAATCAATGTAGCTGAAAAATTACATATTTTAAAGGAAAAAAATTTCAACTGATATCTGTTCAACCTATTACATATACATAAAATACATAATTTTTCCCAATCATTTCTTATTAAAAACCATACAAAATCTTTTCAACTAAATAACAATTCCTCAAATCTTCATATAAAGCAACTGGTGTTATTACAGTGGACTACATGATTATTATTCAAACAAATGCCCTGCATGAAATACAGCGACATAGGTAGTTTTTTTGCCCATGGTGGTAGATGTACACAGTGCATTGATATGAGGAACTACTTGAACAGGTGTGTGATTAGGAAAGCCCCACCCCACCAGGTAAAGCTGAAAAAAAAAAAAAAAGAATTTATCTTGGACATCTGTATTTAAAAATGTGATTGTTCAATCTTGTTACTGAAACACAATGGAACATTGGTTGAAAAATATGATTACACTTTTCCTATCCTCCTCTCCCCCTCCACTGAATTCAACTGGTTCTTAATCCTTTTTACTTTAAGTGATATGGTTATAAAGAAACTGGTTAACATGCATGTCAGATAAAGATCTTTCTCTTCACTCCCAAAAGGTAGTTGCCCTTTGTTTTAATGCTTACATTAAAAAATAATAATAATAATAGGAGTTTGAAAAAACAAATGTTTTCCTGAAATGTTACCTCACAAAAAATTAAGAGATTCTTCACACTTACTCTGTTTTGTTTCATAACAAAAATGAAAACCATGTTAAAAACAAAACAAAGTAGCAACATTTGGTTTACCTGCATTTTATCACTAGTACATAGAAAAACTCACCCATAAAATGAGGTGGGAGGGGAATTCATTGAAAGTGACCTTATTTTGATACATCTTTTACGAAATTTTATTGGAAAATGCAAGGCGATTAATTTTCTCCATGTCTGAGAGAAGGGAATGAATCGCACATTTGCATACACATGCAACTGTTGTAGGTGGCACATACTATCTTCCTCTTAGATCAACATCATACAATATTATACAGTAGTCTTGTAAGAAATATTGAGGTTATCAAAGAATTAAAAGAAAATGATAAGCACTGATTGTGTACATATGCTTCATACAGTACGTACAATTTCACTAGCAGTACACAAGAGTGGTTTCAAGGTTTTCAATATTTGTTTCTTAAACGAAAGGCATGTCTTCTGATTCTGTTGTCTTCAACAATTTTTTCCTCATCACTCTAATAATTATTTTTAATAATTTTTAAAGAAAGGAATCCGCATATCTTCCAATACTTTGTTCTCCCTTGTTCCTATCCCAATCAAGATGCACACATTTATCTTTTAGTGAAAAAAAAAAAAAGAAAAAAGAAAAACGGGTTCAAAAGTCTCTCAGTAAATAAATCAAATAACAACAAAAAGACAGTTTTCAACATAGCAAATTTCCAGAGTAGTTTTCAAACAGCTTCACTCAAACAATACGAATTTTACACTTTAGTTTCATTTAAAGAAAAAAATGGTGGGGGAGGGGGAGGGGATTTGTGGCATATCAACATCAGCACTACTGAAGAACAATACAGAAAAATGCTTTTTGTCAACTGGAATGAAGAAACTCCATTTAAAAAACATGGACTCCCTACAGACATTGAACAGTTTTGGATTGGGGTGCTTCAACATCAGGCATTTAAAGAGTTCACTGCTTTTGCCCTTACTTGTCTAATAACCCCAGTTGGTAATTCCGTAGTTGGGAGGATATATTCTCTCTTATAACCATAATTGAAACAAAAGCAAGAAACAAAATGCAACTGAAGTTTCTTGATGCTATTGTGAGAATCAGAGCAGAACTATTGCTTTCAAACAAATGTCAGGACTTCACTCCTACAAAAGTGCTATAAGACTTTACATCTGACAAGGTTTAAGTCATAGGTTTTCTTTGTTCTTGTGAGGATCACAGTAATAAACTGAATCTATAACTTTTTATGTGATGTATGAAAAATACATTTTACTAATGTTTGGCTTTTTTTCTAGTATTGTTTGGCTTTAAATCAAAATTTTTATCTGGCAACCCTGTTATATACCTCAGCAGTAGAGTCTATAAATATATTCATATAAAATTATGTGCGAAACCTATTCACCTTCCAGCTCTAAGCAGTATTCTCAGCTGTACTCTTAGTAATAGTGGCACACATGTAGAAAGGGTCTGGACCCTCCCCCTCCCATTGCACTTCATTCACCAAATGAAGAAAACATGTTCTTTTAAATACCTTACTCTGACTACGGCAAAAATTTAAAAAAATATTTCTACACATTTTTTTAATTTTTTAAAATATCTTCGGCATGATCTTTATTAATTTTAAGTTTAGTTTTCTGTATGTTGTAGTTCCAGTTTTTCAAAATCAATGTTGCTTTTCTGTATGTCTTACAAAGAACATTAAATTTATCTTACTTATTCAAAACAGTACCTTTTTTCTTTTCTTAATGTATGCATAACACTGTTGATTCATGCACATCCATTTAAAAATATATATACATTTATATACTGCACATGTTTAATTTAGCTAAAGTTAAAGTAAGGGGTCTGTGTGTGTGTGTACACGTGTGTATAAATTTGATGAATTTTTTTGTCCCGTGGATTACTCTTGTTGGAATTAAGGAAATTCTGTGCACACACTGTCTTACATGACCCATTGTTATAGTTCCCCACTGTCTATCTTGCAAAGAAGCAGGGGTTTATCCACAATTTTTCTTTTATTGGAGGTTTAACGACCGCCATGAGCAACTCAGTGGGCCAATTGCCTGTCCTTAATTTAGGGCCACTGGTTCCAAGGAAGGGATAGAGCCAGCAACGTAGACAAATAAAACATCCATGCCTCACCAGGATTCGAACCCGGACCCAGCTTGGACGAATGATCAGAAGCCATCACTTAGACCACTGCGCTACCGGAGCAGCCCAGGAATTTGAAATGGGAGAACTACTGAAAAAGACTTAATTTTTTCTTTTAGGAGTGGAGGGCGTTGAATGGAAGCAAATTTTTTGGTCTAAATATTTTTGTAGTGAAGTAGCTCTCTATTTTTGAAGTTTAACCCAATTTTAACCTATTATTAAAATTGGGTTAAACTTCAAAAAGAGAGAGTTGCTGAATTTTTTTATACATAGTTAAGAATGATTAAAACTGGAAATATTTTTTTCCAAAAGTACGCAGTTATTTCATTTTTGTGCTGCTTTTATTTTTAATCTCTCATGTCTAAATGCTTTCCAGAACAAGGCAAAAGCAACTAAGCATTAATATGGATTACTGAAATTGTAGACATTGATATTAAAACAAAAACTAAAACAGACTGCTATATACATGGACTTCAAATATTTAAAAAAAAGGGAAAAATTATTATACACCAAGGTAAAGCTGAGGAATTCGTGCAAACGTTAACTGCTATTGCCAATTGTGCTAACCAGGGTTGGCAGGTTTTTTGACAGTTTTAACCATGGTTTAAACCACCACATCAAAAACCTTAGTCAAAAACCTCAAATACTGCATTTCAATATAAAAGTACCTTTTGAAGATAACAAATATACATTGCATGTAATGTTTAAAATGTCAATAACATGTGAGTAATTAATAGCTAGTATAGGATTATTAAAAAATATTTTTTTCTTTCTAAGTATTTATATACAGTAGTGCCGCATTTTATGCGAGGGTTATGTTCCATCTGACGAGACCGCATAAAGCCGAAACCATGTGTACTCAAAACCAATAATAAAACTACATACAAAAAATCACTTCACACCCTTTTTTTCTTTATATATGTACAGTAATATTCGCTTACATATATCTATTACAGTATAATGTGTATTTTATAAAGAACAATGTATATGTACTTCTGTAACGTTACACGTAAAATATGAGATAGTATGATGCAAGGTATATGATGGTAGGTATGCATAAGGCTTATGCACACCTACCTAATCGTTGCCTTCACTATGTAACACCACTGCAGGGTCATCAAAGCTGAGGCATTAGTTGGAGACTCTTGGCGGGGCAATGGGGAGCCAGTAAAAGGAGTTTTTTTGTTGTTTTTTTTCTGGAAAAACATAGCTATCAGCAACTGTTGCCGCTGCATCTTTAGCTGCTGAAAAATCTCATAATACGGTATTAAAGAGTCTGCAGTACTTCGGTTTATTTTAAGGCTACGTTCCATAGATGGATCATAGTTAGAAATTAAATCTTTCAAGTACTTTGCTGCTTGGAAAATCTCGGCAAACTTGTGCAGATTACCGCTGGAAGTTTCATCTGGTTTGTCGGCGGCGTCATCATCATGCGCGGAAGTTTTCAAAAGTTCTAACTCTTCATTTGTCAACGGTTCTTGATGTCCAATCAAATGTTATTTCTTCCTCCAGAATACCAACGAAGGCTTCACCCCCACCCACACTTCCATCTGCTTGGCCATCTGAGTAATATGTTTTGCTTCCTCGTTGATGGTAGGAAAACATTTAAAATCATTGACACAGTCACACTACAAGGATCGCCAGCATGCATTGATTGATTCTTTCGAAGCTCCATTTCCTGTGTGATATGAATCTAGCAGCGAGGCTGACCGCATATAATTGAATCCGCATAAAATGCGGAACCACTGTAAATACGCAATATGATTAAAAAAAATAATTGTTAAACCATACAGCAAATTCAAGCATATTATGAGTTATTTTTGTTTTGTTTTGTTTGGAGGTTTAACGACCACCGTGAGCAACTCAATGGGCTATAAGCAGTCGCCCGTCCCTAATTTAGGGTCACTGGTTCCAGGGAAGGGAGAGAGCCAGTGCCGTAAGACAAACACAACATCCATGCCTCACCGGGATTCGAACCCGGACCCCTTACAGGCGAATGATCAGAGGCCAGCGCCTTAGACCACTGCGCCACCGGGGCGGCTATTATGAGTTAACCCATATTTTCTGGACCAAAATTTGCATTTGTTTTAGCATGGAATATATTTTGTTAACTAAACAAAAATATTTTGTTAACTAAACAAAATATCATTCCAAGTTTATCTCCACAACAAATCCAGGATTAGCTTGGCACTGTAACACACTAGAGTATAAACAGATTGTCAATTTGAAAATAAAACAGAAGTTCTAGCATCGCGAGAAAGGATCCACACTTTATTCATCCATACGGGTGTGATTGATTGCCTGTGCTGATTGCATACGAAAGTATTGAAACTCATCCCCCTCCCCTTCTTATTTCAGTGTTACTGGAAGGAATACGAATCCATACCTGTCAAAGTCTTGAGGTGATAACCTGTACACTGGACCAATAAAAACCTTACAGACTAAATAACCCTTACGCAAAACATTTATTACATAAATTTTATGGTAAATGTGTACTTTAGCGTCCTAAATTATTTAGTCGGAAAAATTTAACTGTGTAGGAAAAGTGCGACTTGCCATTTTTTAAGCATGCAAAATAATGGGGAAAGATGAAGAAATGTAGTATTTTTAGATAAAAGGAAAGATTTTTCCCGAAGTATTTACCTGGGAGTGCAATAATTTGGAAGCGTACGTGCGGTAGGCCTAGGACGACAGAGTGGCGACGTCGTTAAGGTGCAGTTCGGTGAATGGAAGCTTCGTTGAGAAGAGCAAGTAACGGGCGGAAGAATACATAAGGAAGCGGTTGAACAGTACGTAGTCGTCGAAGCATCTTGTAGGAATGCGCTGAAGGTGTAGTTTTTTTTTTTAAGGGTAATTTTGAGAAATCGTAAGCACAAAATTGTCAGTCTCCAAACTTCATTTCAGATTGCGTGAGGGCTTAAAATTTCATTATTCGTCTCAATACAAGAAGCTGTAGGCCTCCCTGCCATAGTAAGATATCTGAATCGAAGAAAATTGTTTATTTTGAAAAATATCAGTTTCACGAGGGGAAAATGTGAGCTACGATGTACTGTACTGAATAACAGCAGAAATGCAAATGATGTGCTTGAAGAAATCACCTAACTCTGCACATCTTCCAAACCATAACCAAAAATTTTGGGTTCAACCGGAACCAAAACTTCTGTTGTACATAAATTCATTTACATTCCTTATTTTCTTTCCATTCAGAGACATTGTGAAACTAATAATGGCATTTCGCACATATTTTTATGGGGAAAAAAAAAAAAAAGCAGATTTGAACTACTTGTAATTGCGCACGATTACACGACGCATCACGCTCTTCCGAAAAAAACACCTCACTCCTGTTGTATTCTTCCGCACATTCACCGCCAACTTGTACTCCGTTCCGATGCACAAAACCTTCATGTGATGGCCGTTAGCACCGCTTCAGCCTCCCGCACCAACTACTGTAAACCATTGTACTCGCAGGTTAATACTTCGGAAAAATCATTTACTTTCATCTGCAAATACTATATTTTTTGCACCTTTCCCCATTATTTTGTATGCTTAAAAAATTGTACATCGCACTTTTCCCACACAGTTAACATTTTTCCGACGAAATAATTTAGGACGCTAAAGTACACACATTTACCAATTTTACAAGCTCAACAGTTTTATTACAAGTGATGTGCATGTATTAGTTTTTTGCATATTTAAGCAATTTAATCTTAAGAGTGTATTGTATTATATTTGACTCATGCATGTTCTGCTTTTTTTCAAAATGTAATCAGTGGTTTAAAGCCGAAATGAAACAAGTAACAATGTTTATTTTACAGTGTAAAAAAGATGTCAGTGTATCTGCATTCAGAGACTTCCTACAGCCTGTATGGATTTTCTTCATCAATGGAGAAAGATCTTTTACAGTCAGCATTATTGTGAGGCAAAGTAAGTAGTCACTGAATACTCATTTAAGATTTGGGAAGCAGATGCCACCAGTACTTGTTCTCAGGCTTATTTATCCAGCTAGTAGCTACAAAATCTCTTTTTCTGGCCACTGTGTATCAGTACAGGCATCAGAGCTCATACAATAGTAACCAAACTCATCCTTTAGAGCTTCTTGATCAAAGTGTGGTGCAAAGGTGTCTGCTAATCTACAAATATGTGTGTACTTCAGGCTGTTTTTGAGGGTTGGGTTAAGTACTTCAGGTCTTTTAGCACCTGATTTTCAAATGGAAATTTATATACTATCTTTCTCGCTACTGCTACATAAACCTTTTCGCACATCTGCGGAAAATAACTTTTTATCTGCCCCATTAAGTTTCATTTCTTCCATTAATGTTCTGTTGGAGATGCCTACTGCTAGTGTGATGTAATCGTGCTGCACCTCGCGATTATTTAATTTGATTTGCCTCAAATCAGCCACTTGTTTGATTATGAAATATAATTAGGTTAAGAGATTTATGGAATAAAATTTTATTTAAAAATACAGGACAAAGGAACATCGCTAGAAAAAGAAACTATGATTAAGGAGAAAATGTTCCACTCCGTCCTACTTCCATTTTTGGGAAATTTTTCTTCATTTTCGATCTTATATGTTTAATGATGCTTAAACAATAATACAGTGCAGGGAAAACACCACAAAAGAAAAAGAAAAAACTAGTTCGGGAGAATCTTTTGCTGCTTTTAGCTTCTTTTGTCGAAATTTTTTTGTGCTTCTAATTTACGATTATGGGATAAATTTATTTCTGTTCCGTTCAACTTTTGTTTTCAGAAAATTTTCCTTCGTTTTCACTCTTAAATATAAACATTTATGTAACAAAATTATACTTAGCCATATGGGGCAGAGGGAATATCGCGGAAAAGGAATTTAAGGTTATGAAGCTGCATCTAACTTCCATTTTTGGAAGTTGTTACCTCCGTTTTCAGCCTGAAACACAATGGAATAAAATGATATTTAGCAATATTGGAAGAGAAAACATCGCAAAGGAAAAAAAAAAAAAAACATTACGGGAGAAATCTTCACTTTGTTTCCGGAAAGTTTTGAAGACTGAATTTTGTCCGAAGGCTAAAAATTTACATCCATGATCGGGAGTCCGCAAGAGGAGCTTCAATTGGGTTCTGGGGATATCATTTCTGTCTGCAGGACCAAAATAAAATCTGTGACGTACATCGCCCGTCGCCACGATTCTGCTACAGTGGCACAAGCCACGTAATGAATGTAAAACATTTGGTATTATGGTATTATATCCACAAAAATTTTTTAGAATAGGGTCAGTTAATGTAAATAATTAACAAAACAGATTTTTAGATTTTTAAGGATTAAAAAAATGTACAAAACGTTTGTACTGCCATACAAGAACAAAAATGTACAAAGTACAAGCAAACCGTACAGGTTGATAGGTATGTAAATCTCATGATTTGGTGGAAAGGAATTTCTAAATGTAATGGCTTTACAACTGAGCCTGCCTCTAAACTTGCTGAACTAGCAATGCTCTTGCTGTCAAGTCCTGCCAGCTCAGCTTCAGTTGAAAGAATATTTTCTAACTATGGATTTATACACTCTAAGCTCAGGAATCATTTAGGTGTCAACAAATGTGCAAAATTAGTTATGTGCTAACTGACACTATGAGGTAAAAATGAACCAGACAACTAGTTTTGCAATTCATTGGCAGTTGCATAATTTTAGATCGATGAAATCAATTCTGTACAGATCAATAATTTTAAAGAATAAAAATGTTTGTCATTTTTCTGCTCTTAATGATTGTAATAAAATAATAACTATAAAAATAAAGACTAACGCTGCAGTTTTCTTGAAAGTAAGTTTCTTACTATTTGGTATATCTATTAATGCTTGCAAATAGTTTAGTTATGCATTTTTAATGGTTTTTGACAGATTTTGATGGTTTAAACCAGTTTATGACAGTTTAAACCAGTTTCAGACGCTTGTCACATCAAAAACCCAACACTGGTGCTAATCTCCAAATGGAGGGCTGTTGAAATTTTGTGGGGGTCTAAAGAAGTTTGAAGGGGACTGTATCCCCCCCCCAAATTTCTTCAGAAATGGGGAATTTACTATAAAAGGTGCAGAATGGTTGATCAAAAGTTCTTGAGACTAATATTTCAGTGTTCTTAGCATACACAGAAAGATTTCCTTTACTAGGGACCTTAAAATTGGTGAACAACTTTTGTCATAAACCTTAAGAAATGCTTCATATGTGTCACTTCAGATATCACTGAACTGAAAGAGCAGAATCTGTTTTTTAAATTCACTAAGTTTTAAGCAATATATCTACTCTGATAAGTAAAACCTAATAATTAACAAATTTACTTTTCAAATGAAGTACTAAACACAGACATTACAAATAAGATTAGCTCTTAATATCAGTTGACATCATGGTAAACCACTGAAAACAGTTACAGCTTTATTATCTCGTGTAAAAGTGGCAGACTTAAGTTCCCTCCTCCTCGCCTTAAAATGCTGATATATATACCTGAAGTGCTTTTGAAAATTCTGCAAAGGAAATGGATCTTAGCATCTTAAAAGCGAACAATTAATGTATAAACTTGAAAAGAGAAAAATCGTGGAAGCAGAAAACTGAAATATAGACAACCACTTTTGAAATTTCCTGTTCAATTAAGGCCTAAAATAAATTAAAAAAAAAAAAAGAATTCTTGGTAGATATTCACTATTCCAATCACATTCTCTTGTGACAACAGTACTGCCAGGCAGAAAGCTTACAATTATTTATGTATATTAACAAAAAATATATATTTAAGCTACTTGTGATATCACAACTAATTAGAACAGTAAACCTTTTCTTCTACTGATAATGCAACAAAACAAATAAACAATTTAATTTCTCCTCAAAAGCCCAATCACATTTTGTTGATAAAAAAAAAGGCCTTATATGTAAACAAACCTGCAATATTGTTATGGACAAAAAAGCTATTTGTATCACCAATAAATAAGTACACAGTTTTAATATGTTTTGTAACTCCTCAATACCAATTCAAAACATAAATTCTATTTTGAACTGAATTTTTCTTATAGTAATTTCTTAGCAATGAGAATTTTAATTGGTGGCTTCTGTAGCATGTTCATACACCAAAAACCCATGGTAAAAATACTGTTTCCATTAAAATGTTTATTCTGATACTATATCTCCATGGGCTCCGTAAAAAAAATTATGAAATAAACATATTTGATTACCCAAAATTTTTGTTTAAGTAACTACAAATCAGTAAGCCAGATTTTTTACAGATCAATTTTTTTCAATGAGGGGAGGGTAATGCATTTCATGATGCAACAAGGAATGTAGACTGACTTTAATTTCATAATAGGCATGAAATTACTTTGCGTTCAGAAAAATATTGTACCTTTTTATATGCAGCAAAAGCCTCCTATAACACCCACAAAATACTCACACTGCCATGAACATGTATTTACTAATTTCTTTAATAATCTGTACACACTTTTTACAATGGTCATAATCTGATGTCAAAGAGCATAACAAATACCTGAGTATATATTTGGTGGCACTAATATCCGTACAGTGGAGCCATGCTGTGAAATGCAGTGATGCACACTGAATCTGGCTGAAACCTGAGATCCATTAAGCAAATGATAAAATGCTCAATACATTCATTGAATGGGTCTGTTTGTTACCTGATTAGCCAGTGCCGAGCACACTTCCTTGTATCACTGATGTATAACATTGGCAGATTCAAAATTAATGTACACTAATGAAATGAGAGTTGAAAACCATGTATCGTACTATGATGAATGAGCTATTGACAAATATTTAGTGCAACCAAGAGCTGTAAAACAGTTTACAGTTGCATGAGCATTAAGGTTTTCTCACTGATAGCGGACGTCACCGTTTCTGCCACAAACCCAAATTTAAAACACTTAAATTAGGCAGCTGCATTACTTTTTCCAGGCCAACTGTGGTAATGTTAGTGCATCCATATAAGTCAATGGAGTTCAGTTGATGGAAGTGATCGGCAATGAGACTCAGCCCTTTATCCGTCACTCTGCTGCACTGACCGATATTCAAGGACTGTAGATCAGAAAGTGTCCTGACGATTCTGCTTAATCCATCATCGCTTATTGGACAGGCGTTGAGGCTCAAGCAACGGAGATTGAAGAGACCCTGAGAAATATACAGAAGACCTTGGTCGCCAACTTTATCGCAAAAGCTAACATCCAGTAAAGTTAACCTCGAGCCTCCTCCGGCAAGGTATGCCATACCTGTGTCTGAAATATTATCACAACTCCTCAGATTCAGTTCTCGCAGAGATGTCATGCGAGCAAGGTGTTTTAAACCCGTGTCGGAAATGCTCGCACAAAAACTGAGGTTTATACTTTTAAGGCGGACAAGTCCTAAGCTTACATGCCGCAGAGCATCATCAGTTAACTTCTGACAGTCTTGCAGTCCAAGATACTCGAGTGACAGCGTGCCTTCAACAGCTGCTGGTGTCAGGCCAGCAAGATGGCCAATCCCAGTGTCTGAAATGTGTCTGCAGCTCCTTAAGTTGAGGATTCTTAGTCTTTTGAGGCCCCAAGACAACAATAATAGACCTGGGTTTGTTATATTGCTGCAGCCACCCAAATCCAATTCTTCCAAATTTACAAGATACTGAGATATCCTGCCCAGACTGTTATCCGAGATTTGCTTGCACATGCTGAGGTTCAATTTGGTGAGTGTTGGTACGTCTTGGACGATTGCCTGACCGAACCACGAGTCTGTTAGGTTGTAGCACCCTATTAGATTGAGACTCTCCAAGTTTGGAATGCCTATGACCAAATCTCGTGGGCTGCGACGAAGGCTTAGCACTTGCACTCGACGAATACCTCTGCGAACAAGGCTGGGAAACAAAGATGGGTTAGACCTTCGTATATGTAGCCTGGCTTCCACGTTCCTCCAGACTGATTTGTGGTAGGCCGCGTCTCGCCATGCGGAACACACCTGCGACACCCGGCCCTTGTCACGGACTTCCAAGTAGCTGAAGATCAGTGCCAGAATTTCAGGATACAAACACGAAATGTGAGCTGTCGGGCGCAGAGGTCCACCATCGCTGTCGACCTCCATTTCTGCTTTAAATATCACGCTGTCATCGGCTTCTGTTTGGTGCAAAATGCATTTCCCACAACATCAACACAGCACAACACCAACACAGACGAAATTCATTCACTCTCATCTCGATTCCGATGCCATCGGCGTCGCCGAATGGAGAGAGTTGCGCAGTAGATAATCACCATTCACGCGTTATCTCGTGCGTGATCGCGAGAGCAGTCTAAATGGTGATTGGCCGTTTCAAAGTAGCCAATCAGCGTCAGTGCAGTACGTCTTGTTTATCTGCTCCGTTTTATTATCTCCTCCAAAGTATTTTGTATTCTCATGTGTCGTGCACTTAAATTATAGTCTGGATAAAGCGGTATATGTATTTTATAACTTGTTCATCTACTGTACGACAGGTGGCAATTTTAACTGCGTACGGCGAAAACTTATTTTCTTTCATTTATTTATTCGGTGAGAAATGGTGAGAAATGAAAAATACATAGTTCCTACCACCCTTAGCCTTCTTATATTGTTTTTTTTTTTTTTTTTGACCTTAAGAAAAAAATGCACAGCAGCATGTGTGTGTGGAATATAAACAAAGAGCATTTCCTCTCTAAACGTGGGTAGGTGCAAAAACAGCGGAAATGCGAAGAACTGCAAATGAAGATTGATTTCGAATCATTCGAAAAAAAACTGGAAATTTATTTTCTGTTTAAACTAAAGGTAGAAAAATGCTGTTTATGAAAGACGAAGAAGGGACAGGTATTAATTTTTTGGCGCGACAGGGGGGAAGTCATTTTAATAAAATGGTTAATCTTATAAAAGCGTTTAAGATAATCGGCCGTCACTGGGATCAGTTAACTGCAAGAGTACAGCGCTAACAATGGGAACCTAATGCTGTAAAAATACAACGCTCTGACAACCTGAAGATAACCCCTCTTCAAAGATAAAGGGAAATTAGCGGTAATCTTTGGGAATTGAAACTGTTTCAACAGGTTTTTTAAAACAAAAAATGTATGTTAATATATTATATTATTTTGCATTTAATACCATGTTATAGTTTTAGGAACAAGAAATCGATTAATTTGAAAATTGTTTTCTTTTGTCACATCAGGGTTGCAATCAAAGAAGGGCGCTGTGGGACGCTGCCCCCAGGCGAGCACTAGAATATTTTTTCGGGGGGGGGGGTGTATCATATCGAGAAAGCTATATGAACAGTACGCCAATGATTTACATGCAATATCCAGGAGCGTACTGATAGCCGCGCAACCGCCGTAGTACGGGGGGCTCATGCTTAAAAGGGGCCTCTAGCCTGAACAAAAAAAAAATTTTTTTTGAGGAAACTTCGTTTGAAACTTGTTAAAGAAATAGCCAAGAATTAAGGCAGCTTTGAAGTTTTAAGAAGAAAGGCATTTTTCTCAGTAAATACGTAAAATCTTTATAAATCATTTTCGTTGCTTTTGTTAATAAAAACTGGATGACGGGAAAGCAACTATTGGAAAGAACTTGAGGTCCCTTGCTGTTACATGGGGCCTCAAGTTCACAGCCCTTGCAATAGTTTCCATGCAGGTATGCTAACAAGAGAATGTGAAAAAAATATCAGTTCAATGAGCGGAATTTTTATGCCAATGAGGTTAAAGCATAGGCGTAGCCAAGGGGGTGGTTCTCGGGTCCGGACCCCCCCCCCCTTGAGAAATTTCTGGTTACGCCACTGGAATAAGGTGTTATGTATTACAGTTGTTTGTACATAACTATGCATCCCCAGAATAGAATGATCTGAAAGGTGTTCTTCGCGGGAGCGAAAAATCAGAGACCTGTGTCATTTTTTTATAACAGTCAGATGATTTTTTTTTTTACTATGTACAAAACATTGTGGCATTACGTTAAGTGTGTTTTTTATATTCCAGAGTAAATAATTAAAGCAGTTTTAAGGGGGGGGTACTCCAGTTGTTAATCGTTATTCTTTACTTAGTTATTTGTTTACTTATATTGTGACATTTCGTGTAAATTGGAAAAGACATTAGACACTGTCACACGACAGGGGCATGTTTTATGTGTGCAATCGCGAAATCGTGAGGCATTTCAAAAAGCAGAGTTCAAGTAACCTTAGTTTTTTAAAATAATTAATTTCGCATGATATGATTAACTTAACGTAAGTATTTTGTTGTAATTTGAATTGGAAACCAGGGCTATGATTTCAATTATAACTTACACATTTGTGTTTCACACAATAAAGTGAAATAATTTTGATTTTACGAGAAATACTCGTACGTTCCAAAGAATTTGATTTATTAAAACACCTGCAAGGCCTAGTTAATAATATGGAAGTTAAAATTTTGAGTAATTGATGGGTTTTCGCAAAAGGCCTAGAAAACATTTTTTTTGCGGGGGCCTCGAGTTTTTCCGATACGCCACTGGCAATATCGATATATTATTAATATCTTTTCGGAAAAAATTTTGCACCAATTAATATCACACGATCAGAGGCGTAACTAGGTATTTTTTTTTTTTTTTTGCGCCCGGGGTGAACCACAAATTATTACGCCCCATCTGTTTTTCTATCACAAACACTCTAATATCCACATAATATACACTGAAGTGCCAGAAAAACTGGTACACCAGTCTAATACTTGGTAGGTCACCCACGGGAGCGCAGGACTGCAGAAATACGACGGGGCATGGACTCCGCTAGCTTCTGGAAATATGCTGTAGGCAATGCACACCATACTTCCTGCAGAGCGTTCCACAATTCGGGTGTATTCCGAGGTCTCGGATTCCTCTGTTCGATAGCGCGTTGCATGGCATCCCAAATGTGTTCTATCACGTTCAGATTTGGGGACTTGGGTGGGATGGCAACACCCCAAACACAGATGAATGCTCCTCTAACCATAATGTGGTGTTCCGACACTTGTGTGGAGGTGCATTGTCTGTTGGAACAGGTCCAACCCATCAGCATGAATGCAGGACATGAACGGGTGTACCTCGTCAGAAAGGAAGCGCACATAGCGTTGGCCGGTCACAGACGTTTGTAGACGTTACAAGGGTCCCAGTGAAGTCCAGCTAAACACACCCCATACCATTACGGACCCCCCACCAGTCAGTACAGTACCCTGTTGACAGGCGGGATCCATGGCTTCATGGGGTTTGCGCCATACACGAATCCTTCCATCTGCCCCATACAGTTGGGAACACGACTCGTCAGACCAGGCTACTTATTTCCAGTCATCAAGTGTCCAGTGGCGGCGTTGCCATGCCCAAGCGAGGCGCATAACTCTGTGTCGTGCATCCATCAAGGGGACTTGAGTTGGGCGTCGGCTCCCAAAGCCCATATCGTGCAGGGTACGTTGCACAGTCCAGACGCTGATGCTTGTTGAGGCTCCAGCATTGAATCCCGATGATACCTGCGAGAGTGTTGCACGCCTATCGCGTGAAACGATTTTTGACAGCCGAAGTTGGTCACACTCACCCAATGTCTTTTTACGGCCACACTGGTATCGTAGGTTGGAGGTTTTGCCGGAATTCTTATAGTCACGGTACACCCTTGCAATGGTCGTTCGTGAAAATCCGAACTTCGTATCTACCTCCGAAATACTATGGCCCATCTCATGAGCGCCAACTATGCCACCGCGTTGAAAATCGCTTAAATCGTTATTTCTTGTCATTCTCATGTCGAAAACAGCTCTGACAGCTGGCAATGATGTCTATCGCTTTATATACGCACTGGCGGACGCAACAGAGTACGCGCATAGGTGACGTTCCTATGTATTTTGCATAAGCTCGCCGTACCAGTTTTTCTGGCACTTCAGTGTACACTGCTCAACAAAACAGAATTAACATCACATGTATGTGGGAGGTACAATCAAAATGACAATTTGTACGGCTTTTCCCAACTTTTTCGGAGTTTGGACTTTCGGTACCACTCCAAACAGAGAGAATACAACGGGCAGTCGTGGTTTTTAGCCGCACTAATGATCGAATAGCCCCCAGAGAATCTTCAACAGTGTGGATGAAATCCTTATCTTGCAACGCACGTACAACCGCGCCTCCATGTCTCAATGTGATCAACTGAAATCCCATGAACATTTTGAAGAACAAATGCGTATTTAAGGTTCTCAAAGCTTCAAAAATTGGCGAAAGATATTACAAGCAAATTTTGTAAATGGACGGATGATAAAGTATGGTGCGAGAAAACTGTATCAGAAACTGGTGCAAAAGTTTCCATTCCAATTTTTATCAGATTGTGAGAATAATAAGTTTCATTAGAAATAATCAGATAAAAGTCATGCAATCACTTTATAATAAACATACAGTCGTGGCCAAAAATCCTGCGCCAGTAGACCGAAAGTCAATTTTTGATGTTTGAAGTCAACTTATACAGCGTAATGGTAAAGTCAGGAATACATACAATAACATCATCTTAAAGGAAATTTTATGCTGAATTCAAATATTTTTTCAGAATGTTATTACCAGCAGTGGCCACCCAGGAATTCTTGTTGGAGGGGGCTGTATATATACTCGTATATAGTATACGTACACAATGTGTGTACATATAAATGATCATCTGTAGAGGATTTTAGGAAGGGAGTGTCTTACCCCAGGTCTTAAACAACCCTTTGAAATAGGAAGCTAGGAGATTTGGGCTAGAGTGCCCGATAGGAAAGTGACACAGAAGCAAAGTAGAAAGGAGGAAGACGCCCTTATTTTACCGGGGGGGGGCAGTCGTCTTAACGTGCCCATCCGACTTACGGCGGATATTTAGTGGATGGAGCGTTCGTACCCGCCTGGGATCGAACCTGAGGTCCTTTCCGTGGCAGCCACGAACGCTGCCCACTAGGCGGCCCGTGTGTACATATAGTGTATGCATATAGTTTTTATACGGTTGTGACGTACGTCGCTCTTAATCTCTTTGGGGCCTTGGGAAAAAGACACTATGATGTAATTTTTTGGACATGTAAAATAATATTTTTGAATGTTTAATTTGTGACGTACGTCGCTCTTAATCTCTTTGGAGCTTTGGGAAGAAGACAGTATGTAATAGAAGACACTGTCGCAGACACTATGTAATTTTTTGAACATGTAAAATATTTTCGAATGTTTAATTTGGGACGTACGTCGCTCTTAATCTCTTTAGGAAGAACACACTGTCTCAGACACTATGTAATTTTTTGAACATGTAAAATAATATTTTTAATGTTTAATTTGTGACGTACGTCGTTTTTAATCTCCTTGGAGGGGGCTTAAGTCCCTAATGCCCCCTCCGTTATAGTGCACCAGTGATTACCACTAATAGAAGTGAAGTTGCAAGCAATAGTACAGTGTCTAGTCATAAAAAGCAAAAAATAGTGGAATTTGGGAAATTAGTGTATACAATGCATTTAACCAGGGGCGCGCCAAGGGCATTTGCCGCCCCTTTGTACGAGAATATTTTTAAATTTTTATTCATTTTTACCTAAAATAAATATCTTTAGCCACATTATTTTCTATTTCCCATAAACTAAGGGTTTTCATAATATATATACACTGTTGGCCACCCAAAATGCAACACCAAGAAGGAAACATCCGATTGGCCAGAAATTCGCAGCATGCGTCGCCCGCGAGAGGACATGCAAACGATTAGCATTGCAGGGCATATGCAAATCATGTGCGCCCGGCACGCCACCGAGACGCACTATAAGAAGGGTGCACATAAGGCGGGGTGTAAGTAGTGTAAGTGTGTTGTGCTGCCGGACCTGTGCATGGGAAGCTTCCTGATGCCTCGTCGCAGAATACGGCAGTCATTCTAGCACGTTTCGGAGTTCGACAGAGGACGAATAGTGGCTTATCGCAACAGCGGTTTATGGTACCGAGACATCAGCGCCCGTGTGGGACGACATCCAGCCACAGTAAGGCGAGTATGGATTCGGTGGGTGCTGGAGGGACGGACGGACCGACGTGAGCGATTGCCGCAGCCGCGGCGCACCACCGAACGAGAGAACCGGCATGTTGTGCGGCGGGCATTGACGGCTCGCACCGCCACATCTCGAACATTAGCGCAGGAATTGGGGTGTGTTGCGCAACAACCTGTGTCAGCACGTACCGTTCGACGTCGTCTGCAGGAGCTGGGACTTGTTGCACGGCGCCCATTGCTCTGATTACCATTGACGTTACACCACCGGCGAGTGCGACGGTAGTGGGCTGTTGAACGCCGCACCTGGACTACGGAATGGCACGACATTGTCTTCTCCGACGAATCCCGCTTCTGCCTGCAACACCACGATGGTCGGATCCGCGTGGGGCGGCACCGCGGCGAGAGACTGTACGACGTCTGCATTATGCATCGCCATACCGGTCCGTCGTCTGGCGTTATGATTTGGGGCGCAATTGGATATGACACCCGCACGCCTATGGTACGAATCGCCGGTACATTCAACAGCCACCGCTACATCTCCGACGTTTTGGAGCCTGTAGTCCTTCTTTACCTGGAGGACCTGCCAGCGGCCACGTTTCAACAGGACAATGCGCGCCCGCACGTGGCACGCATCGTGCAACAATTCTTCACGGCCCACCAGGTGTCACTGCTGCCGTGGTCCGCCTGTTCTCCCGATATGTCGCCCATCGAACACGTCTGGTCGTTGATCGGCAACCGAGTGGCCCGGCATGCACCACCCGTGGCTACGCCTGATGAACTGTGGCAACGTGTGGAAGCAACCTGGACCGACATACCCCAAGCTCACATCCAAAGCCTCTTTCGTTCGATGCCGCGGCGTGTAGCGGCCGTTATTGCCAGCCGTGGGGGCCATACGAACTATTGATGTCTGCTTGTTCCGCAAGTCGCACGGGCCTGTAAGCTCAATCGTTTCATCTTTGTATCTGTTGTTATGTATCCAGTAAATCTGGCTTTGCTATCTCGTATCCTTCTTGGTGTTGCATTTTGGGTGGCCAGCAGTGTATATATATGTACACGAGTATATAACATTCAACATGACGGGCGTCTGTTTAACTATTCTAACCAAATAACCAAAAAAATCTCATATGGGTACATATACAAGTAAGTTGTTTTAAACTAAATACAGAATTCGAAACAACTGGTTTTCATATTTAAATAAAAATATTTTTACATATAAAAATAAGTTGTATAAAACTAAAAACAGAATTCGAAATAACTGGTTTTCAGTTTAAAATATTTTTTCTCCTACAAACCTCGATACCTTTATTGCATCGATTTCTCATCTTGTTTCAGAGCACGGTTTTACCGTGAACGTTAGAAGCTCTTTGTTTAAAATTTGCCGAAGGTAAAGTAATTCAGAAAGGAAAACATATATTTCTTGAATAATGCTGAAAATTTCTAAAGAAATTTATTCGTCATTATTTACGACCAGATTTAAAGTATGAGCTGCTCAAAGTATACATAAAATACATCAGGGTTTTAGACCGAAAAATTATGGTTTTTGAACTCCACTGGGTTTTCCCTTCATATTGGGCCCATTTTCATAGTGCTGGCCCCTCATATCATGATACTAAAATATTCAAGATTTAAAAAAAATTTAGAAAAAAATTGTTAGTCCTTTGCCCGCGGTATCCGTTACTGAACAAAACGATAAAAATTATTCTCTGATTTCAAGTCATTTTCTATTGAATTATAAAATGAATATTTTTACTAAAAAAATAAACATGCCGCGTAGCATTGCTATTTCTCACAGTAAAACTTTTCTTAACTTCTTCCACGTCACTGACTTTAATTTGTCAACCGTAACATTTTATTGACGCGTCCTGCCGCTCCCGTAAGCTGGCGCCCGGGTGCTTCGCACCCATTGAACCCCGCTTAGCGCGTCCCTGCCTGCATTTAACGTAAAATTACTGTGCAGTACATTATTTAAACTTGCAGGACACTTGGAATAACGTACCAACAAGCAAAATACGCTTTAATATTTAATTTGGATACCCACAGTTTCTTAATAACAAAGTGTGTCTTCTTGGCATGGAATTAATGCGCTTCTCAAGTTGTCCATTAATGATAACATGGTGCCAAAATACACTATCTACCAACAAGTAATTGGGCACCCCTGCAATCGACGATATCTGCGGTTCTGATACACCTCACGGCCGCCGCCGTTAAATATCGTGTGGGAAACAACAACGCAGCCAGTGGCATGCAAGATGCCACGCAGTTCGGAGCTCTCTGATTTCGAGAAAGGTGTAATCGTCGGGTATCACAGAAATGGCCGATCCATACGTGACATATCCAGCGAGTTGAAGTACCCAAAATCGACAGTGGCCTACGTGATTGGCAAGTGGAAGATGAGAGGTGACTGTCGGAATGTGCCCCGACCCGGCAGACCCACAAACCTGGGAGTTACAGATCGACGGGTGCTAGCCAGAGAAATTCGGAAGAACCGCACTAAATCGATGGGACACATCCGCGAGGAGTTTCAACAGGCATCCGGGAGTGTTCTTCCGATGAATACCATCCGTAAGGAAGCACATCTGCTCGGTTATAATTCACGTGCTGCCGCCCACAAGCTTTTGATCACCAAGTCCAATAGCGCTGCTCGGTTAACGTGGTGCAAAGAACGTCGACAGTGGACCGTTGAACAGTGGAAACAGGTTCTCTGGAGCGACGAATCGAGGTTCACCCTCTACCGTTCGGATGGCAGGGTCTGGGTTTGGCGTCTGCCTGGAGAACGCCTCCTGCCGGAATGTACTGTGCCACCTGTGAAGTTCGGAGGCTGTGGAATTATGCTATGGGGTGTTTCTTTTGGTATGGCACGGGACCCTTTGTCGCAATTGCTGGTAGACTCAACGCCGAGACCTACTGCACCATTTTGGATGACCGTGCGCTTCCTACATCGTGGCAGTTTTACGGGGTGGACCCATGTTGCTTTCAGGATGACAATGCCACTTGTCATGTTGCGAGGTCCACCATGGCTTGGTATGATGACAATGCGGTTAATCGAATGGACTGGCCTGCGCAGAGCCCGGACCTTAACCTTATCGAGCACCTCTGGGACGAGATGGAGCGTCGACTTAAGGGGTGGCCCAATCGTCCTAAACCGGTGAAGGAACTGACCTGTCTTCTCCAAGCCGAGTGGAAGAAAATACCGCTAGCCGTCGTAGAACGCCTTGTTGAGAATATGCCCCGGAGGGTCGCAGCTGTAATCGCTACTCGTGGAGGCTCTGCCAACTATTGAAAGTGAATAAATTTCGTTTTCCGTTGCTATCACAGGTGTCCAATTACTTGTTGGTAGATAGTGTATAGCTGTTAAATGTGGCTCTCATCATTCCACTATCTTGCGCACCATTAAGAGAGTTCCAGAAACTGGATGTGTGGGAAACAGAAAAAACAACAGGCCGACCAAGCCTGTGTAGTGAACGTGATGATCGCAAATTGATTCGTCGTTCCTTAAAATCAAGGTTTAAAACAGCCACTGATTTAAGAAATGAGTGGGAGAATGAAGTAGGCATTATTGCATCTGCAAGTACAGTTCGTCGTAAGCTACAAGAAAATGGATTGACTGCACGAAAACCTTTCCTTGCTGAACAAAATCGGCTCAAAAGAATTGTTTGGGCCAAGGCACACAAGAATTGGATTGTTGATGAATGAAACAATGTTTTTTTCAGTGATGAAACAACTGTTACTATTTCCGCTAATAATGGAAGAAATTATGTACGACGTCGGGCTGGTGAAATATATAAGGCATGCTGCACCCAGTCAACAACCCAGCACCCACATTCGGTGATGTTATGGTCCTGTATTTCAGCCAGTGGTGTTGGCTGTCTGCACATTGTTGATGACACATTGAATGGATCGAAATATGTGGATATTTTAGAGTCCAGACTGCTACTATCTGCACAAGACATGGGTTTGAGGAATGTTATCTTTCAGAACGATAACGCGCCATGTCATCGGTCGAAGTTTGGTTGACGAGTGGTTTAATCGAAAAGTCATAAGAAAACTTCAGTGGCCGACACAGTCACCGGATCTTTATCCCATAGAGAATTTGTGGGTGGTATTGCAGAAATAGATCTGTAAACAAGAACTCACATCTAAAACAGCATTAGTTGAGTCTGTAAGGGGCGTATGGCACCGTGTTATCACCAATGGACAACTAGAGGAGCTCATTAGTTCCATGCCAAGAAGGTGCACTTTGTTACTGAGAAACCGTGGTTATCCAAATAAATATTAAAGCGTATTTTGCTAGTTTGTAAGTTATTTCAAGTTTCTTGCAAGTTCCAATAATGTATTGTACACTAATTTTACGTTAAATGCATTGTACACTAATTTCACTATTTTTTGCTTTTTATGACTAGACGCTTTACTTGTAATTTCATTTCTTCTACTGGTAATACAATTCTAGAAAAAATATCTGAATTCAGCATAAAATTTCCTTTAAAATGGTGTTTAATACGTATTTCTGACTTTACTATTACGCTGTATAAGTCGACTTCAAACATCAAAAATTGACTTTCGGTCTATTGGTGCAGGACTTTTAGCCACAATTGTAGCTATTTGACCACTATTGTAGCTGTAATGTAAGGACAACAGAAATGTGTAACTTCTAGAATAAAATAAAATAAAATAAAATAAAATAAATTATTTATCTCAAAACCACAAGTTTTGTAGTCATAAATTATATTATATATGTGTAACTTCTGTCAGCGATATTTGCTGTCTGAATGACCAATAGCAACTGCGTTTTTATTTTTATCATTCTGGGATGAGCGCCCATAGCTTAGTTTTCAGGAGGGGGCAAACAGAAATTGTAACTAATACCATGCGCAAACACCATGTGCAAATTTTTACTGTGGCTCCATGTTTCTAACCATTTTTACCACACACTCAGTGCATGCATTTAATTAGAAGTCAGGAGACCTAAAAAGTACATGAAAAAGATGGAAAAATTAAATTAGATCCCATGTTAAGGAAATAAGATTTCTTTGTCATTTTTTTCTTTTTATATTCTTTTGGTCATTTTTGTTGTCACATACATGACAAAATCCCAGAGATTACTCAACTGATCAAGAGTGAGAAAAAATACACTCGGCAATGGACAACTATAGAAGCTCATTTCCCGGCCTACCATATTTGAGAAGGATGGTGTATCCCGGTATCGACCTAGGAACTGGAAAAAGGCGAACCAGAAAGAGATCTCAGCTGAGTGAGTGTAAGATTGGTGTATGGAATACTAGAGGTATAAATGGCCAGATGAACGAGGCGCTTGAAGAGATGAATAAGTATAGATTGGATGTGCTCTGTGTGCAAGTGAAACCAAAAAGAAGGACATTAGGATATATAACGAAGTGAATTTCTCCGTCATTTTTATCCGCGCCAGGATTCGAACCCGGGTCCCCTCAGTCCGAAATAAGTTGCTCTACCAATTGAGCTACGCGGACGTTTTATTCTGATTCCTATCTGCCTTTATGTCGTGTGCGTCCTTCTGGCAGTACGTCACATCCCCTGGTACGTTACATCATCTCCCCCTTATTTTTTTTTTTTTTTTCGAAGTGCTGGAGAAGGGATTCTTTTATTTTTCCTATCTCGCGGTGTGGAAATAACATCACACCATTGCGAGATTTTGAACGGTCGGGTCATCCGGATAGTTCGGGCGCCATTATAACGAAGTAAATTTCTCCGTCATTTCTGTCCACGCCGGGGCTCGAACCCGGATCCCCTCATTCCGGAATAAATTGCTCTACCAATTGAGCTACACGAACATTTTATTCTGATTCCTATCTGCCTTTATGTCGTGTGCGTCCTTCTGGCAGGTACGTCACATCCCCTGGTACGTTACAGATAGAAGAAGTGAATGAATTCTGTTAACTCCTGGATGAAAGAGAACTGTTGAAATAAGTATTGTAAAACTAATTCAGTAATGAACAAATTTTAACAGCAATTTAAGGGTGAATGAGTTTTAAGAATCCACTCATGATTGAATGTAGCATATCAAACCCTGCTCAAAACGGGATGTTGTTATCAAATAATTATATTTATTTGGCCACTGATTGCCTACTTCGTAAATGTATTCGCATCACCTCTTTGAATAGATTCTTTATTTACGCTTTCCAACCGTAGGTTGAAGAAGCGTATATGCTCCAGCTTTGTCCGTCTGTCTGACTGTCCGTCCGTCAACACGATAACTCGCGTAAAAATGGTTTGATTTCGATTAAATTTTAGTATATGGTAGGGAACAACCTGAGGAGGAATCCTTTTGAAAATGGGCGAAATGGGGTCAGGAGCCTGATCCATTCCATCGCCCTTATGCGCCGTAACTTACGTAAAAATACTTTGATTGCGACAGAACTTTATCATGCTGTTCCGGAGGTATATTGAACCGATTCTGTTGAATATCATCGAAATCGGGTCAAAGGTCATGGCACAGGAGCGAGATATATTCCGCAGCCATTCTCTTCATAACTTGACTAAAAAGGCTTCTATTGCGACAAAACTTTAGTATGTTGTTCCGGTGGTATACTGAACCGGTTCTGTTGAATATCATCGAACTGAGGTCAAAGGTCAGGGCATAGGAGCGAGATTTATTCCACAGCTATTATCCTCATAACTTAAGTAATGATTTCCGGCATGTTGGAAAGCGTATCATAATCAATGCATTGCATGATTTTACTAACTTGTTTAAATCTACCGATTATTTTGACTCATGAACTATCATTTTGATACATGAACCAATACCGATAATTTATTTCTTTTAAGATAAACGTGGGTGGATTTCGGAACATCTCTGTATGAGAATCGCTTTGTGCTTTATGTCTGTACGTGGATGATGGACCATCAAAATTGTTACAAATGCCTCTTTCAAGATTGCAAATGGAGGGTAGGGCCTACCAATAGTCCTTTGGATCCAAGTCCAACGACCTATACTTAACAATGGTTTGCTGAATTTGTTTATAACAGTGTGCTTGGTCCGGGTGGCAAATTTCTGACTGAAGTAATGAGAATTTTGCTTTGTCATTTTAGAGCGAAGCCAGCTTATATATAGACAAAAGGAAATGGCAATTTTATTTTAAGACAACAACGTTTGAGACAGGTAATACAAAGCTCAAGTGAATTGCACGATTCTTAGTCATATGTACCAAAATCCACACAAAAAGGTTATGGGAAAGAGGGTCATTTCTCGAGTGGTCCACCCGAACATATCCCGATGTCCCGGTGGGCCAATCAGCCCCTGTTTCTGCGACTCTTTGTATCCTCCTGAAATGCTTCGGGCTCCATTAATGCATGGCCTAAGGCATTTGCTACCAAATCCTGGAGAAAATAGTCCTCCTGAGTTCCCATCTTCACCAAGATCCAGGTTCTGAAGAATTCACTTTACGAACTAGAAAGCGTAAGCAAAGTCTCGTATGATAAATCATACAAAAGCAGATTTGAAGAAAAAAAAAAAGGAAAATTCTCTCCTTGTCTCTCAGAGCCCGAGCCCGAACCGCAATAAATATTGTGTAGCCCAAGCCCGGGCTCTGGCTTGGCCATTCTCAGCGCTGGTTTCAAATAGCTCGGGAGTTCATGGCGTTCAGAATAATCTGCCTGGCTTCGTAGCGTTGGGAGTGACTTGACTTGGCTTCAAAATGCTCATAACTCTTGGTTTCACAGCGTTCTGGATAGGATTTCTCCGGGCAGTCATGTTGTTGGTGTCTGAACGACCGACAGTTCTAGCATTCTTTGCTGTTACTTGTTACTTGTACCAATGGGGGGGGGTACCTGACCTAGCACCGCGACCTAGGGTCTATTGTGCATCCCCAGCCCTAATCTTGAAAGAGACCAGATGCACGAGCAAAAGCAACAATGCTCTTGACTGGTACTAAAGAGAGAGATCACTTGGTCTCAAGTTGTGAGTACCAGAGTGTTCAAGCCTGAGTGCTCCAAAAAAGTCACAGTCACAAAGAAAATGCAAGGAAGTCTCCTCTTCCAGATGGCATCCTCTCCAAAGCGGATCCTCTTTCACCCCAATCAAATTAAGGTGCCTATTAAGACGACAGTGTCCTGTAAATAGACCGACAATCAGTCCAATATCCTTTTTTGGTAGTTTAAGGAGTGTGACGTGCCTGCCCAGCAGGACGCACACGACATAAAGGCAGATAGCAGCGACAAGGAACGTCCGCGTAGCTCAATTTGTAGAGTGACTTATTCCGGAATGAGGGGACCCGGGTTCGAGCCCCGGCGTGGACAAAAAATGACGGAGAAATTTAATTCGTTATAGGAGTTCCTTAGCCCTATGAGGCAAGGGTTCTTGATTGAGTTCCTTTGCCTGCCTCTGACCCCTGGTAGCATGCCAGATGTCAAGCTGCTTAGTCCTCAGCAGCCCCTTAGTTAGTCCTCTGGTTCTTTGCTGTTGCTTTCGTATCTGTTTCTCCGATTATTTAATCAATGACGCTCTGTTGGCTGCGAAACCCTGTCATGCTCTCGTATATTTTCTCTAGTCTTTTGGAATTGAATGCTCTTCCAAAAGCTTCCTAACAACACGCCACAAAGTGCTGCTGTAAAAAGCAGTCGTCAGGTCAGTATTTACCTACGCTGCCCAATCTAGGTGGATATTAGTAAGAAACAGTAGGAGAGACTCGAAAGGGTGCAGAGCCGAGGACTTTGAATGATCACTGGGGTTCTGCTGTAGACCCCACTTCAGAGCCTGGATTTGAGAAGGTACATGAGTTTAGCACCAGACTCCCTAAGAAGTTCTTCGGGAAAGTGATTACTCACCCTAATGAATTTGTTAGGGGTGCTGCTGACTATGACACCAGCGAATTCCTTAGGTACCCTAGAACTAAGGCGGCGGTCATAGTCTCCCCCACCCACACCGACTGGAATACGTGGGAAGGCATAGCATTGTTGAGCTCTGTTTCGTGGACTGGAAGCCTTGGATCAGATAGACAACTGGATCGGATGGAGTGTAGGTATGTGAACATTTTTGTGGATGTTAGACAAACCACCGCCCCCTTGTTTTTCAGGTTGCGTGTGACGGCAGGTACTGATTGTTGTCCCGGCTTCTGATGTGGTTTTCATGAGTTCCAACAGCCTCCCTCCCGGTGGGGAGGGGTTGCTGTGTGTGGCGCACTGGTTACTTTTACCCCTGCGGCGGGCCTTCCCCCTCCTCCTTCCCAGCTGGTGTGGCAGTTGCTTCGGAGACCAGTCTGCCTCCGTCCTCATATTCTTCCGTTTTTCTTTCATATTGAGTTCACTTAGTCAAATCTCCTATACTTCGATTCACCCTAAGAAGACACTGAAAGAAAAGGTACAAGAGCCTACGCACTCACTGAGCCTCCGGGGGCGGCCGAAAGTTATGTTCATGCGCGTCACTCCCCACTGTGCCCTGCTGTCAATCACTTCCTCCATCAACTCATTGGCACCGTCACTCACTCTCTCTCCGGTTTAATTATTGCTGATGAGGGCGTTTTAATGGGCGGATTTTTTCTCTTTCTCAATAATGCTACAAATTCCTTGATATTTTAACGTATGATGTTTAGCAACAGTCTGAGACTACCTTTTAAATTTCGCCCGAATATGTTGAAAACTTCCCGAGTTAATTTTTTCCCCCATCTATTAAACTTTTATCGGCGATTCTTTCGATGCCGCTCTTATGGTTACTATTTTTTTTTTTAATTAGAAGGAATCAAAGTGGGGAAATTATGGGAAATGTGGATACCTTCATATGCCACTCAGTAATTTGCGGGCATATGAAAATGCTGCGCTCGTTGACTCCATCGCTATCGTTTCGATAAAATAACAAGAAAGATGACACCGATTTTTCGGGTGTAATAAGCACGTCTTTTGAATCCGTTCTGACGCAGATTAAATTTATCAAAGCTATTCAAAGTCAATGGAAACGGTATGGAAAACAATACATCTGACGAAAAAAGATTTTCAATCGGGTTTTTAATCCCTCAGATATTGCTGTAAACGGAAGCGTGAGCTTACGAACTCTTAGAAACAGATATATCGACAAAAATAAGATGTGACTTTACGTCCCCTGGTGGGAAAACCATGCATTATTTTAGGAAGAAAGTATTCTCAAAAGGTTTATCCATATAAGCGGTATCGGTCGAAGAAAAAAAAAATTAGTCGAGTTTTCAGGAGCCCAGATTTTGCAACAAATACTTCAGAAGCAGAAAGTAACACTTCTGACCCCTGGTGGCTAAACCATTCTTTACCAAACATTAGAAATTATGTGAAAAATATTTTCCATCAGGTCTCGAATGCGATACAGGAAGAATTTTTCAAATCAGAGCTTTCGGAGCAGAAAAATCGCCGAAAACGCAATTTACCTTTGTGCCCCCTAGCGGAAAGTCTATGATTTACTTGAAAATTTTGAATTTATAGGAAAAACATTTCGCATCGGAAACACTATCCAACAAAGAATGAATTTTTCAAATCGTACTCTTAGAAGTAGATATATTGACAAAAATAATATATACGTTTACGCCCCCTGGTGTAGAAACCATGCCTTTTTTCAAGAAGAAAAGTTTCCTAAAAGGTTTGTCGATATGAGTAGTATCGGTCAACAAACGACTTTTTTTTTCAATCGAGATTTTAGAAGCTCATATTTTGCTGCAAATACAACAGAAGCGGAAATTAAGACATACGCCACCTGGTGGCCAAACCATTTCTTACAAAAATTAGAAAACATGTGCAAACGATTTCCCATCAGGAGCTGTATGCGGTGCAGAAAGAATTTTTAAAATCGGAGATTTAGAAGCAGAGATATAAGGGGAAACGCAATTTACATTTACGCCCCCTAGCGGAAAGTCTATGAATTACTGGAAAATTTTGAAATTATATGAACCACACGTCACACTAGAAACACTATCCAACAAAGAAGGAATTTTTCAAATCGGATTACTAGAAGTAGATATATTGGCAAAAATAATATGTACGTTTACGCCCATTGGCGTAGAAACCATGCCTTTTTTCAAGAAGAAAAGTTTCCTAAAAGGTTTGTCGATATGAGTAGTATCGGTCAACAAACGACGTTTTTTTCAATCGAGAGTTTAGAAGCTCATATTTTGCTGCAAATACAACAAAAGCGGAAATTAAGGTTTACGCCCCTGGTGGCCAAACTATTTTTAAAAAAATTAGAAATTATGTGCAAACGATTTCCCATCAGGAGCTGTATGCGGTGCAGAAAGAATTTTTCAAATCGGAGATTTAGAAGCAGAGATATAGGGGGAAACGCAATTTACTGCTACGCCCCCTAGCGGAAAGTCTATGAATTATTTGAAAATTTTGAAATTATGTGAAAAACATGTCACACGGAAAACACTATCCAACAAAGAAGGAATTTTTCAAATCGGACTCCTAGAAGTAGAGATATTGACAAAAATAAGATGTACATCTACGCCCCTGGCGGAGAAACTGTGAAGTATTTTAAGAAAAAAATATTCCGAAAAGGTTTATCGATGTGAGTGGCATCAGTCCACGAAATAATTTTTTCAATCGATATTTTAGAAGCTCCGATTTTATGGCAAATACATCAGAAGCAAAAATTAACATCCCCCCCCCCTGGTGGCCGAAGTATTCTTTACCAAAAATTTGAAATTATATGCAAAAGATTTATCATCAGGAGATGTATCCGGTGAAGAAATAAATTTTCAAATCGGAGTTTTAGAAGAAGAGTTATTCGGAAAAATGTAATTTACTTTTACACCCCCTAGCGGAAAATCTATGCGTAATTTGAAAAAGTAACTATATCTAAAATACTCTTCGACATAAATGGAATCGAAAGATAACATTTTTTTTTCAATCGGATGTTTAGAAGCAAATATGTTGAATAAAACGTATTTTTGAATTCGACATTATCTGCATTTACGCCCTCTACCGGCGAAATTGTATATCGTAAAAAAAAAAAAATGAAATGAAGGATCATGATTTGCATATTTCAAGCTTCCCAGTGCAAAAAGAATTTTTCAAATCGGACTAACAGTTGTAGAGATACCGTGTTTACAGACGGACGGACAAACCGATAACAGAAGCACGATCTTTTTTTTACAAAAGACGTGCTAAAAAGATAAGACAATAATTACAGAAATCACTGAAAGGCGCAGTGAAACAATGAACTGCGTTTCACTTGCAGATTTTAAAATATTATGAAATACAAGCTACTGTTTTCTTTTAATCGAAAAATCAAAGAATATGAGACGAAAATACCAGTAAATGAGAACAGCGATGTAAAAGTCATGAAAAGAATGAGTGACTTACTGAAATGACATGCACAACCCCTGCTTGGACAAACTGTTTCGGCACAAAAGTCGCTCCTGTCTCCAAATCTCCCCCCACCCACCGCCCTCAAATATTTCTTCGAAACACAGCCGCGTCCACATAACACCAGCTTGATGGGTATTTAGCGATTATCCCCACCCCGTTGCAGCAGCCCTTCAAGGCATTCTTTCTCCTGCCCAGAAGCCCAGGAAGGATTAGTGGTGGTGGAGGAGGGGGGTGGGGCGGAAGCCTCGTCTTCCAAACACTGCATATCTACACATGCGTGGTGAATTGGTCTAATTTTAAAACTTCATTTCAGAAAATAGATCATTTTTATTAGATTTATGTCTAAAATAGCTATATGTACTTATGAATAAACAGCTAGGCAATATAAAGGTATGATTCGGGTAATAAATGCGTTGATTTTTACCGAAAATGTTGGGAACTACTTTTAGTTGCGGAGGTAGGTTTTACGTACCTTTCGCTTCAGTGTCTTCTTAGGGTGAATCGAAGTATAGCTTCTAATTCTTCAAGGGCAGTTTTAGACCTGTGGTTCAGTGTTGCCAATTTAGTTGATTTTACCCAGCACTTGGTTGGAAAATTTCTGATTTAGTTGATAGTTGCAAAATCTAGTTGACTGCCGAAAAATTTAGTTGATTTCTAGTTGTTTTCATTATTCTTGTTTGTTACTGTCATTTTTCATTGTTTTCTATTTTTAAGTCGTAATCAACCGTAATCACGTCACCAGAAACAAAGTTTTTTTCGTATGTTGATACAATGTTTACTGTTAAGACAAATTTCCTCGCAACAAGTGGTGATAACATTTACTTCCTGGAAATTTCGTATGGGGGAGCTGCATGCAGAACTTTTGTTATGTGAAGTACATAAGAAATAAATATACATGACTGCTGCAGTAAGCAGTGTTGCTTTTTTAGTTTACTTTAAGAAAGAATGTGTAAAGTATTTACTTAGTTGACTGTTGAACTGTTTTGTTGATCGACAAGAAACAATAGCTGATTATTTCCTTTTTTCATTGGACCTTCTCTTTATTATAAATACATCTATGTATCGTCGTTAAATTTGAAAGTGCGCATATAGTGCAAATTCTTTTTAGTGCACACAAAGACACAGGATTTGAAATCCAATATGTTTTATATTATGATCGACGGAAATTCTCAGAAGTAAACTTTATTATCGTCCTAAAGTTAAAGTTTTAGACAGTATCATTAAATTTTAAATCATTGGAGCTTGCGTTCCTCTGCAACATGATGATAAATTGTGGAATAGCTTTTTTACGGGTCTTATAGAGGTTATTTTTCATCAAAGTTGGTTGTCAAATTTTCGAACTAAAGCCTAGTTCGTCATCAGGACTATGTCACTGGAGTAGTTGCTGCCACTCAATTGGAAGAGTCCATCCGCAATTATCGTTAATTGTGGTACTTCTTCTTCTTGCTATTTCGATCCCTTCTTCTTCTAGAAGGGATCGAAATTCTTCTTGCTATTTCGATCCCTTCTTCTTCTAGAAGGGATCGAAAATAGCAAGAAGAAGAAGTACCAAGAAGAATTTCGATCCCTTCTTCTAGAAGGGATCGAAATTCTTCTTGCTATTTCGATCCCTTCTTCTTCTAGAAGGGATCGAAATAGCAAGAAGAAGAAGTACCACAATTAGCGATAATTGCGGATGGACTCTTCCAATTGAGTGGCAGCAACTACTCCAGTGACATAGTCCTGATGACGAACTAGGCTTTAGTTCGAAAATTTGACAACCAACTTTGATGAAAAATAACCTCTATAAGACCCGTAAAAAAGCTATTCCACAATCACTATGAATAGAGGTGCCATAAATGCATTTACAACTATGATGATAAATATGAACTACAGAAGTGAAGACATATTTTAATTTTGAGCCATCAAAATTAATATAGATCATAGCTGTGAAGATTTGAATTGTACAATATTCTCTATCTTGTGTAATTGTTGATTATGAATGCAAACTGCAGCAGTTCTTAAAAGTTTTAAGTATGTATCTGAGTGCTTAGAGCGGCAGCGCACCACTCAAAAGAAAGATTACAGTGCAAGCAAAAAAAAAAAAAAAGTGCATGCAGGACTGTGATCTTCATTTTTGGATTTACTTTTCTTTCTTACCTGGAGCATCTAAACTTGGTGGCTACATTTACAGAAAACGACCAAAGACACCCCATCGGCGGAGTAGCAAAAGACGCTAGTTTTCCGCCACAGCGGACTGTAGAAGATGATCGAAGCCACATGGTCAGATATGCTGGTTTCTGGCCAACTTCCCAATAAAGCAAGCATATATAGTGCATCCGCCCTACGTTGCTGGTTCTCTGCCCCGAAAGCAAAACTGATTATAGCCAAAGAGCAGCTTATGGTGGAAATTAAATATACCCAGCCATCTCAAAAATACCGAATATTCATTAAAGCTGGATGCAGGGGGAAAGGAATAGCAAGAAAAATGTTAAAAAAGGGGGAACAAAGTTAAGAAAGACTTCCGTGTCCCCTTTCGGTTGATTTTCCTGTTAGAATTAGAGGATATGTGGTTCTAGAGTGTGTTTCTAAAGTAGTATACAGTGTTTTTCTTATTACATCAAATACTAAAATGTATACAGAGTACTTAATTCAATGTGCTAGAGCATCTGCAGCTGGGCTTTGAGTCACAGGCTATACTGACTACAGGAAGTTGCTGTACAGTTATATTGAAAACACTGTCCAGGGACGGCTAGCATTAAAACTTTCGTGAAATTAAAATCTACAGTTATGTTCAAAGTAAACCATGTCAACAGCATGATTGTCTATCTAAAAACATTGGAGTAATGATCAGCTAGGAAAATAATAAATATATGCAATATGCTGTGGTACTGTAATAGCAAAGGTATGTACATTTTATTTAACTTAGTTTTGTTTTTATGTATATCAAAAAGGAGTTTGCTTTGAATGCATTACCTTTTCTCTTTGCATACTTTGCTTTTAGTTGATTTTCTTTTTGGGTTAGCGGATTTTTAGTTGATTTTTCTGTTTGAGTTAGTTGATGTTTGGTTATGGAAGTTGGTAACCCTGCTGGGGTCAGACTCTCCCTTCCTAAAACCACTTCGATTAATCCAAAATCTTGCAACATTTCCAAGAAAAACCTATCGGTAGAGGAAGTTTTTCTTGAAAAATGGCGAAAGGAGTTTTTTTTTTTTTTTATTGAAGTTTTAACGACCACCGTGGGCAACTTAATGAGCTATAAGTAGTCGTCCGTCCCTAATTTAGGGTCACCGGTGGCTCCAGGGAAGGGAGAGCGCCAGTGCCGTAAGACAAACACAACATCCATGCCTCCACGGGATTCGAACCCGGATCCTTCACGGACGAATGAACATAAGCCAGCACTTAGACCACTGCGCTACCGGAGCGGCGAAATGAATCTTCAAAATATTACCTTCTCCAATTTATAACTCACTCACCACCACCCCCACCTCCAAGAAAAAAGTTTTCCACTCCGTTGCCCCTATTTTTCTTAATCACCGTTAAACAGGGCCGAAGCGTGCTAATATCCAGGCTTACCACTGGAAACAGTTTTTAATACAGAATTATGTAATTAATTCAAATAAGAGACAACAATAAACAGTAAATTACGCGTGAAGTCACTCATTCCATATTGGCTATCTATAGGTATCGCCAGCCAACCTGCCTTGTAAAGCAACACATAACACATTCCATTTCTCGCACTAGTGAAAAAATACTGCCAGCTCCTTGGACTGCACCTGCGCAAAAATCGGAAGGGAAACCGGAAACATGAGCGGTTGCAACTCACGCTGCTTTCTCTGAATGTCACCAGTTGCTAGTTTGGTGATACTGAATTTCTTAGGTTGTGAACCTGTAGGGGACCTGATTACCTTTATGTATCCTTTGTGTGGTTCGTGCTGTCGTGTCCCCACAACATTTATTAACTAGACATTAGTAAACCATTTATCCAACAATTTCCATAATAAGCATCATTAGGTCACCGCTGACGTCGGTTGCAACTTAATTGATTTGCCAAGTACAGAGGGCATTAATATACACAAGGAAAGAAATCTCAATATTAAAACAAAAGTGCTTGCATGGTCGTCTTAAGGTGGACGTCAAGTAATTTTGCTTCCTATACTTCCAATGGAAAAACTTGGGCCGATGCTCAGGGGTCAGGGCCCCAACCTGAACTGGGGTCCTCAACGTCCCAAGAGTCCTATGGGCTATGGGTTTACAAAAAATCAAACTCTTTCACCACTCACCAGAAGGTTATTATTATTTTTTTTTTGTGTTATTTAAAGAAAAGAAGAAACACCCATGCAGAAAGTTGGAAGTCCTTCGCCCCCCCCCCCCTTTTTTTTTTCAAACCTTGCTCGTAGCTTCAGTTTTCCGAGGAGGCAGGAGGATATTTAGGTGTTAGGGTGGATCTTTTGTGGCAAAATAAGAAACAATAAAAAGCCGACCTCTCTTCCGATCCAGAGTGTGGATGAGGCTTGAGGGTCATTTCAGGCCACGCACAAATCGCAATTTTTTCCGAATAACTTTTTCCTTTTAAACAGTCACTTGTGTTGTCTATCTATATGAAGAAGTGCACGTATGTATATCACTGAGGTTTACCCACCTGGTGTACATATATATATACAATCGCCCAGCGGCGGACTTACAGATTTGGCGCCCATAGGCACAAATTTTCCAAGCACCCCCTGCGGAGGAGCTCATCAATCGTACACCCGTTCTGGTTCTGATATCGGGACCGGCAGAGTCGTACTCAGGGGGTCAGCTCTAGGTGGTCTAGACCCCCTTTCCTAAATGCTCGACTTCATGGTCAAGCATATATATTCATAAATCGGTTGAGCATATACGTTTTTGTGCTGAACCCCTTGGAGCCTGGAACCTCCTCGAAATTAAGTTCTGCGTACGTGCTTGGGGCCCGGTTCTTAGCAGGATGTGGCTGCGCTGCGTTCCCCCATCCCCGCCACTTTCTAGGCAAAAGTTTTTATAGTTTCGTGTTCCCAACATGTCCCTATGCCTAAAATGTACCTTTTTTTTCAGCTTGGTTCATAAAAGTCCGTAGTTTAAAAAAATGTCCCTTCTTTTCCATGAAATGAAGGTCCTCCAAATTTTTATCAGAATGATCAAATTTTAAATTTTTACATAAAAAAGTTCAGTTATGTTTCAATATCTCAATCAACAATTAACAGAAATATCTACATGCCTGTAGCTATAATATTGAACAATTATAAATTGGTGATTTGTAAAGAAAGACCACAAGCAAATATAATTTTTATTAAGAAAAGGAATAAAAATTATCCGTTTATTATTATTGAGGTTTTTATTGACGTAAAAATATGACTATTGAACACCAACGGGTACCTTCTTCACACTTATGCATGGAGATAGGCAAAACAAGAGAACTAAATAACGGAAAATTTTTAAAAAACAAACATGAACAGTTTAGATTCATTAATAAGGGTACCGTAGTTTAAGTTAAGCTCTGCATTGTGCTAACGTCAACATTAATGTTAGATATTTCGAAAGTTTTAGAGTCATACATGGATTACATTATGCAAAAAACACTGGAGACCAATATGCAGTTTACAATCACTGAAACATCAACTTACAGTATAAAGTAAAAATTAAAAAAAAGAAAATGTTTTGCCCCTCAAAACCTTACTGGAAAAAAAAGGGGAAATATTTTCTCAATGAGACATCGGCTTTATAATTTGCATTCCAATAATGTCTTAAAATTCAGTAACCTAAAAACTTTATAAATTATTTAATAATGTACTTCATTTTTCAGCAATGAGTGACTAAATTTCTTGGTAAGAACATGGGATCAAAATAAATATTGAAACTTTCCATTTAGTTGGCTTTGAAAAGAAGCCTTTAATGAGTTGAAAATAGAATACAAAAAATGCGATTACTATTTTTAAAATTGGTCTATTTTCTAATAATATACTAACTGTAATCCATTTATAAAAATCATTCCTAAAAAAACTTTGCCTGTGATACGATAAACAAAATGAATCATACTGGACAGAAGTAAATATACAAAAAAAATTAATGTATATGATGACATTCTTTTAAAGAAAAATAATTATAACATTTTTTCTTACTTTTCTTCATCTTATAATAATTATGTGATTAAATTTGCTATTCAAATGGGTTTGCAGTGAAGAGAGGAAAATTCTTTTGCACCTTAAGCAAAAAGTTTAATAAGGTAAAAATTAAGAAGTGGGTGTTCATGGAGTCTGTCTAAATGGGAAAATTCTATTCAGTTCCTGTAAACTATTTTTACCCTTAAAATAAGGAAATTATTAATGTAGCATGTTATTATTTATTTTGTCAGAATTATTATTTTTTGTCTCTTTCTTTTGAGCTTTTTTCATTCTACATACACACAGGCGCAACGCACAGGCTTAACGTGGGAAGGCATAGTAGGGCATGCTCCCCCCCCCCTTAAAATTGGAAAAACTAATTAGTCGTTCGCCTTTTAAATTTGGGAAAATAGTTTGTATGGCGTCAGGCTTGAGTAATGGTTTGTCTCGGCATGTTAGAACTTCCTTACCTTGAATAGTGGAACGATAATGCATCTCCATGAATTTAGATTCAAAGTGCAAGGCACATACAACACAACTTTCATCAAGTTTCTTATCAGCTCTGGGAATTGCCTTATCCCAATTGCTCAACATATCAGGAATTTTTTGGGGACAACAAAGAGCGATACTTTATTTTTGCAGGATTTATAGGTAGTATTACATCCTGGCACAAAACAGCTGCTTTGTGTTTTCCGTTTTCTATGTTTCTTATTATTTGCTAATGCAGAATTACCCAGTCCTTTCACAGCTGACATTATTTCCCTATGATCTTATAACTGTTGCAGTCGATTTCAGTACTGCACTAAGTTTAAATACACAGTAGGTTTTACGCGTGACAGCCAATACTTGATCAACTTCTACATCTTCACGAAAAAAAGTTACTAAGCGCAAAGAAAAGTGCGCCATATTTGGGGACAGCTCAAGTGAGCACGTCACACTAATTCTTCTAGGCACTGTACCACAGGGTTAGTCAATATCTGGATGGTTTCCCTGAGGGCAGTGCCCCTGGCGGTAGTATAAGGAGCCACTCGCTTGATTTGGTTCCACTTTGGGATGGCGGAATGGGTAATCACTTCCTGGAATAGGGCGGTTGTCGATTTTCTGTGCGAGATGTCCCGCTTGTGTTCGACCAGTGAAAGAGCGTTTTGTCATTCAGATGCAATGTTTGGTGGTACCATCCGGGTATTCCAATTATATGGAATACACTCCCGCATTAGTCAGCGAGGTATGGGTGTTCCTGGATGATAGTAGGTGGCATGATATCGATCTTGGTGGGCGTATCCCAAAGCTAAGCCAGAGTTTCTTTAAGGTGTTCAAGAAGTAGGCTTTTCAGCAGCTTAGTTTTCCTTCCTTTTTGCAATCGCGATTTCTCAATTCTGAGCCCCACTGAGTTTTCCCTTTTTTTGCACCGCACACACACTAAAACAAGCTTGTTCAAACTTCCTAGTAAAAATCTAAAAAAGTACAACTCACCGCAGAAACTGCCGCAAACGCTAGGTTAATTACGAGTATGACACTTTGATACACTTATAGCTCTGACCAATTCCAGTTCCCTGAGCTTTGTCATTGTGAAGCGTATTTGCATCTGAATGGGGGTTGTGGGTACACGTACACCGTGTACCCACAACCAAGGTACACTGGGTACACGTATACCGTACACGTACGCCCAGCTATTCAGATGAAAGCAATCAGTGTTGCCAACTCACTCATTCCGAAAGTCTCCAAATTAGCCATAAAAAGTCTCCAAAAGTGGAAAAAAGTCCCTAAAAATCAGATTTTTGTTTATTTTGTTAAATTTTCATACTTATCTGTGCGCCATTTAAAATTCAATGACACATGACACATTGCTATTAATATTATCTATTTGATACTTTTTTTTTTTCGGATATTAGGTTTAACGACCACCGTGAGCAACCCAATGGGCTATAAGCAGTCGCCCGTCCCTAATTTAGGGTCACTACTTCCAGGGAAGGGAGAGAGCCAGTGCCGCAAGACAAACACAACTTCCATGCCCCACCGGGATTCGAACGAATGATCCCCTTTCGGGCGAATGATCAGAGGCTATCGCTTAGACCACTGCGCCACCTTTATACTCAAATTAATGGGCGGCTTTGATGCTTTAAATTAATAATAATGTAAAAAGAAGTGAAGAATGTGACGCCTTTGTTACTTAATATGGCTGGGTGGGGTATAACGAACACCATGAGCAACACGATAGGTTGTAAGATGTCACCCATCTCTAATTTAAGTCTGCTGCTTCCAGGGAAGGAAGAGAACCAGTGCTGAAAGACAAACACAACATTCATGCCTCACCGTGATTAGAATCTCGACTTAGAGGGGAGAGGGTACAGAAACAAGTTTTAAATGCCTAAGAAGACCAGCTAAAAATACTTAATGCAAAGCATAGTGAACCAATAAATTATAGCGTTGAAGATGAAATTTCTTGCAAAAGCAAACGTTTTATCCAGTTACGTGTTACTGTTACTTTGATTTATATTAAACAAAACTTGTGTTTTATTGAAGAATAAAACAAAAGTTTTGTATAATGATAGAATATTTCTGCAAGTGGATACACTGTAGTAAGTCCCACCACCATCACACTCGCTGTCTAAGAGATCCCAGGCAAACTCACCGAGCATCGGCAAGCTTTCTGTGACTGCTGGAAACAAAGGCGAGAAGGAAAGGGGATTGCATTCTACAAGCATTAAAATTCACGGTTATGCCTATCAGATCTGCGGAAAGTGAAGAAGCCATTCTCCTGATTCAAAAACCGTATTTAAAATGCTTAAAACTGTAAATAAAAGAAACTAATGAAATTGTTAAAACAAAACAAAATCCCCTAAAAAAACCGCTAATTCCAAACTACTGTTTTTGTCGCTAACGCCAATCCAGAATCCCCTAAGTTTAGCGACCAAATTGGCAACACTGAAAGCAATTTAAAAACGTTTGTCTTCGACCACATATGGTATGGTAAATGGGTCTCACGCGGTCACACCCATGCCCCCTCCATGCCTCCTCCATTGCAGCAGTAGTTCCGTCCAAGAATGTGAGCTGGGACTCACTCAGACAAAGAAAACTCCCTCCCCCCGTTCCCAAACAGGATGTTGTAGTTCGGTGGTGCCCCAAAAGCGCTGGTAGTGTTGTTGCCTGACGCACACAAACCCCAAAAATAAATTTTAGGGAACGCTGCTATGTCCAAACATGACTCAGCTTAGCATTGTTCCCACTTCCCAGTCCCACCACATTTTTACACCCTAACTGAAATTTTTGCGCCCCTCATGGAGCTACGCCCATAGGCATGTGCCCACCGTGCCTGATTGGAAATCCGCCACTGCAATCGCCGCTGTTTAAATAAATAACAATGACGGAGGCCGCATATCGGCTTTTTTGTCAGGTGCGTCATAATGTCCGGAAACGCGTTGGTTGGTTTATTTCTTCTGCTTTTTTAATTTAATTTTCGTTGACTAATTTGAAGAATGGGGAAGAACATTATATTTTTCAGCACCAATTTTTTTGTAATTTACTAAGTAACTAAATGTGAGTGCATTTGGTACACTTAATGGAGTTCTACAATTTGTCATGCACCATTTTTCATTTAAATGGTATTTAAAAAGTTATGTAACGTATACTCTAGATTCAATTTCTTTTTGATTTTACTATCTCTTGTTATTTTATTTTCCTATGCAAATTATTTTCTCACTTAACGAGATGTTGTTTCTCCCGCTGAATTATAAGTGGCAACGAGTGTAAGTCATGACGTGGTGGTATGCAGTATATATAGGCGCGCTCAAGTATACCAAAGAGCTTCGTTTTATATGTGATAGGTTCTTCCTGATTATTGATATGCGATTTACCTACTTTTCTACGATATTACGATAGTACGAAAGTTCGGGCTATCAGTAGTTGTGTTATTTTGGAGTGTGTATCTGAGTAATACCAGGAGCTCCCCAATAAAAGGTTAAAAGTGAGTACGTTTTCTTAGTTCATTTTATTGTCAGACCTCTGTCTGGCCGTTAGTCTATTTCATTGAGTGTTTACGTTAAGTTCAGGGTATATTGTGTTTACCGCTCTAATAAGGAGCCTTCAAGGTACTAATGTACTAAAACCGAAGTTATATTACTGATATTCAAGATAATGAGGAACGCTGAGTAAAAATAAATTCCATATTCTTGGAATTTGTTGCACGTGCGTGTCTTACCTAAACAAACTCTAGCACTTTGAAGATTAAGCACACTTTAGCTACGTCAAGTAACCTTTCAATAACCCTAACGTGACTTAACGTAAGCTTTCCTGCACTACACGTCCAGCCGGAGAATTTTATTCATTATAGTTACTGGACATTGAATGTTTCATCTCTGAGATAACAAGGTGATGGTGGTGAATATACGTAAGAATTCTCATATGCTGTATGTACATAATACCGTATTGTAATAACACAATGTGTGAATAAAAAAAATAACCACGCATTGTAATAATACCATATGTTGTATATACAGTAAGTATATACTGTCAAACCTCGATTTAACGAACTTCAAGGGACCTAATGTCTTGTACGTAATATCACGGAGCCGCCCCGGTGGCGCAGTGGTCTAAGCGATGGCCTCTGATCATTCGTCCGAACGGGGTCCGGGTTCGAATCCCGGTGAGGCATGGATGTTGTGTTTGTCTTACGGCACTGGCTCTCTCCCTTCCCTGGAACCAGTGACCCTAAAATAGGGACGGGCGACTGCTTACAGCCCATTGAGTTGCTCACGGTGGTCGTTCAACCTCCAATCAAAAAAAAAAAAAAAAAAAAAATATCACGGAATTCACAAAATCGAGAAAACCTTTCGAGTGAAACATTCAAATTAAGCTAGTGTTCATAACAGAATACGTAGGCAGCTAAGTTCTTTTTCTTTCAGTGAAACTTAAATTATGTATAGTACTTTTAATTACGAATTTATTATCAAAAATGTTTTTAATACGTACGCTTTGCATACTAAATACATAATTCGTAGACATTAGACTTAAGCGTACTTTAAAATTGCGAGAAAAATACGATAGTTGATTTTTTTCCCCGAGCATTTATCTTCTTAAATAATGATTTCAGTATCCTAAATTGTGTGAAACAGAATATCAGTTAGTGCTAATTAACTTGTAAAAACAGAATATGTGTTGATTACCTTTTTACACTGTAGAAAAGAAATGCTTTAGAGAAGATTGCTTGTGTTTTTTCTGAACGTTTAGCTTTATAAATTAGACATTGACCACTGTGAGCAACTCAGTGGGCAATAAGCAGTCTCCCGTCCCTAATTTAAGGCAACTGGTTCCAGGGAAGGGAAAGAGCCAGTGCTGTAAGACAGACACAGCATCCATGCCTCAACGGGATTCGAACCCGGACCCATCGCTTAGACCAGTGTTCCGCAACCGGTGTGCCCCCACAAGGTGAAAGGTGTGACACGAACTTTTACCTATTGTCTCATTGTAAGAAATTAATTGTCGCTTTTTATTTTTTTTATTTTATCACAGTTACTGTGCTTCATATGCTTGTATTTTATTCTCTGCCGCTGCACTGATTAAATAAGATGTTGCTTATTTATTCTTTATTACGTGCCACGAATGTTTATGTATTCTAAGAAATTAAATGTACATTATTTATTCACAGTTGTTATATCGTAGTGTTGCTTATTGATATATTTGTATTTCTCGCCTCTACCGCTGTGCTATGCGGCTCCTTTGTTACACTTGCCGCATGTTTTGTGTACGTCTTTCCCTAAAAGTGCGGGGATTAGCAAAACTTTCTCTGTCTTTTATTATTTTATTACGTTGTTTTGGTATTTGTCCCTGTTTGTTAGTGCTTCTTCAACTTTATTACTCTTTTCCCTTACCGATGCACCCACCCATTCTTAAATTTTATTTTAAATAAGTCGGTATATGTGTCATTTCTTACCTTTGGAGATTATAGGTCCCGCGTCTTACAATTATTTTAGTTCTACTGTTCGCTGAAATAGTCCGAAAATTGTGATTGCTAATCAGCCTTGCTATTTTCTATTACTATTAAACTAATTTATTTTTTCAAGATGGACAAGTTCCTTGTACGGAGTGTTCCGTCCACGAGAGTTAAGTAGTGAAAGCATTGAGCCCGAAAAACAGAAACAAAAATTACTGCACCGGCAGTATAGTGATAATTATCTACATTACGGTTTTTTTTTTTTTTTTTTTTTTTTGTGATTAAACATGCCCAATCCCCGAGTGTATCGTCTGTGGTGAAAAACTCAGTAATGCTGCTATGGTTCCCAGTAAATTAAAACGACATTTGTCAATAAAACATTCTCTGTCAAGCAAAGATATCAATTATTTTCGTCGGTTGTTGGAACAAAACAAAAAACAAGCAAAGTTCATGACTGCGACAGCACGTGTTTTGTTTTGGAAAAAGTACAGGAAGCTAGCTATAAGGTAGCCGAACTTATCGTAAAGGCCAAAAAAAAAAAAACCACACACAATACCTGAAACGTTGTTAATGCCTGCTTGTAAAGAGATGGTGAAAATAGTCCTGGGTTCAGAAGCTGCTAATGAAATTTCAAAAATTCCTCTCTCTGGTGACACAATCAGTCGCAGAGATAGTGACATGTCCAGTGACATTAAAGACATTATGAAGGAGAAAATCAACAGCAGTCAGAAGTTCTCACTTTAGATCGACGAGTCCACCGATATTAGCGGTCACGCATAACTTCTTGCCTACATTTATTACATAGATGGAGATGTAATTGCAACTAATTTCTTTTTTTGCAAAGAACTTCCCGAGCGAGCCACCGGTGAATAAATATTTCGTGTGAGTAATGAATATGTGCTCCATAATGAATTAAAATGGAAGGATTGCGTTAGTGTTTGTACAGACGGAGCCGATTCTATGACAGGCCGAGTGAAAAGATTTGTAGCTAAAGTACGCGAAGTAAATCCTAACATGCGATACGATCATTGTCTCATTCACCGCGAAGCCATTGTTGCTAAGTCTTTGCCATCTTTTCTGAAAGTTGTGCTGGACGAAGTAATAAAAGTCGTGAACCTCATCAAATCGCGGCCCCAAAATTCGCGGCTTTTTTCCGTTTTGTGTTAGGAAATGGGATCAGAACACATTACACTCCTGCTACATGCAGAAGTACGGTGGTTATCACGAGGAAAAGTGTTATTGCGAATATTTGAACTTAAAGAGGAGGTACATGAATTTTTGACTGTTGAGGATCATGAGTACGCGGATTTATTTGTTAATGATGAATGGGTATGTAAGCTGGCATATCTTTCCGATATTTTCGTACTCTTGAATGAACTGAACAGAAAAATGCGAGGTAGGAACGAAAATATTCTGACTAGTATGGATAAGATTCGAGGAATTGTGAATAAGCTGAATTTGTGGATACAAAGAATTGAAAATGGGTCGTTTGAGGTGTTCCCGAATGTATGGCCACTTGCTGACGGTAATAAAGTGGTAATGGACTTAATTAAAGAACATTTAGAAATCTTGCAGCAGAAGTTCAAGAACTATTTTGAAAAGAGTGTTCAAGATTTCGACTGGGTTCGTGAGCCATTCTTTGCGAATTCAAAACCTCTTCCTATTAATATACAAGAGGAACTCGCAGATTTAAAAGCAGACATAACATTGAAATCAAAACTTCTGGAAGTGCCTTTGGACACATTTTGGTTGGCAATAAGGAGTGAATACCCGGCTATCCCCGAGACGGCAGTTAATGTGTTATTGCCATTTTCAACTACATATTTGTGTGAACTGGGCTTCTCGACGTTGACTGAAATCAAAACATCAAAGAGGGAAAGACTCAAATCCGTCGATGAAGAAATGAGACTTGCATTGTCAACGACTCCGCCACGGATCAGCCGCCTGTGCGCAGCTAAGCTGGCGCAAGTATCACATTGAAAGTATGAGTAGAATTATTTACTTTAATAGTAATAGAAAAGTGTATTTTCTTGTATGTTCTACAGTGAAATAAAGTTCATTAATTGTTAATAAATGCACGAGTCGATTTCTGTTTTTTTTTTTTTTTTTTTTTTTGATTGGAGGTTTAACGACCACCGTGAGCAACTCAATGGGCTATAAGCAGTCGCCCGTCCCTAATTTAGGGTCACTCGTTCCAGGGAAGAGAGAGAGCCAGTGCCGTAAGACAAACACAACATCCATGCCTCACCGGGATTCGAACCCGGACACCGTTCGGACGAATGATCAGAGGCCATCGCTTAGACCACTGCGCCACCGGGGCGGCCGATTTCTGTTTGATAATAATAGGTTAATTACATTACGTATTTATATTAATAGTGTCATATCATGCGTTTTTGAAGGGATTAGCATTTTGGTGTGACGTGCTGAGTCATGGATAATTTATTAGTGGTGTGCCGCGAGTAGAAAAAGGCTGCGGGACACTGGCTTAGACCAATGCGCCACCGAGGCGGCAAATGCAGCTTCAATTTTATGAAGTGCACGAAAAACATCATCATTAATATCGAAGGGCACCAAGTACATTTTAGCACATTCTATACTGTTACCAGCATCACTAAATAAGCTAACTTTCAGTTCTGCTTCATCTTCTTCATCAGAATCGGATGCATTTAATCCGATCTGTTCATCGAAAAACATCATCAAGAAATTTCATTTGGGCTTTCTTTTAACGTGAAAATGATGGTTAGCATAGTTTTGTGGTTTAAAAACAAAAAATGTTCGCTAAATTGAGGAAATGTGTTCGTTAAATCGGGAAACGTCAAGTGCTAATTTCAATGTGGTTCCGCCCGGACCATTGAAAATGTACGTAAAATAGCGGAATTCGTTAAATCGCAGTCCGTTAAATAGGGGTTTGACCATTGGCAAGAGCTTTGGTGGCTTAAGCCCCCTCCAAGGAGATTAAGAGCGACGTACGTCACAAATTAAACAGTCAAAAATATTATTTTACATGTTCAAAAAATTACATAGTGTCCGACTTAGTGTCTCCTATTACATAGTGTCTTCTTTCCAAAGCCCCAAAGAGATTAAGAGCGACGCACGCCACAAATTAAACATTCAAAAATATTATTTCACATGTTAAAAAAACTGCATAGTGTCTTCTATTACATGGTATCTTCTTCCCAAAGCTCCAAACAGATTAAGAGCGACGTACGCCACAAATTAAACATTCAAACAATATTATTTTACTTGTTCAAACGATTGCATAGTGTTTGACATAGTGTCTTCTATTACATGGTGTCTTCTTCACAAAGCCCCAAAGAGATTAACAGCAACGTACTTCACACATTGTGTGCGTATACTATAGACATATACACTATCTACCAACAAGTAATTGGACACCTGTGATAGCAATGGAGAACGAAGTTTGTTCACCTTCAATAGTTGGTGGAGCTTCCACGAGAGGCGATTACAGCTGCTACCCTCCAGGGCATACTCTCAACCAGGCGTTGTACGACGGCTAGCGGTATTTTCTTCCACTCGGCTTGGAGAAGACAGGTCAGTTCCTTCACCGATTTCGGACGGTGGGGACACCCCTTTAGTCGACGCTCCAACTCGTCTTATAGAGGTGCTCGATAGGGTTAAGGTCCGGGCTCTGGGAAGGCCAGTCCATTCGATTAACCCCATTGTCACCATACCAAGCCATGGTGGACCTCGCAACATGACAGGTGGCATTGTCATCCTGTAAGTAGCATGGGTCCAGCCCGTAAAACTTCCACAACGTAGGAAGCGCATGGTCATCCAAAATAGTGCAGTAGGTCTCGGCGTTGAGTCTACCAGGAATTGCGCCCAAGGATACCGTGCCATACCAGGAGAAACACCAGCATAGCATAATTCCACCGCCGCCGAACTTCACAGTTGGCACAATACATTCCGGCAGGAGGCGTTCTCCAGGCAGACGCCAAACCCAGACCCTGCCATCCGAACGGTAGAGGGTGAACCTTGATTCGTCGCTCCAGAGAACCTGTTTCCACTGTTCAACGGTCCATTGTCGACGTTCTTTGCACCACGTTAGCCGAGCAGTGCTATTGGACTTGGTGATCAAAGGCTTGTGGGCGGCAGCACGTCCATGATAACCGAGCAGATGAGCTTCCTTACGGATGGTATTCATCGAAAGAACACTCCCGGATGCCTGTTAAAACTTCTCGCGGATGTGGCCCATCAATTTGATGCGGTTCTTCCGAATTTCTCTGTCCAGCACCCGTCGGTCTCTAACTCCCAGTTTTGTGGGTCTGCCGGGTCGCGACACATTCCGACAGTCACCTCTCATCTTCCACTTGCCAATCACGTAGGCCACTGTCGATTTTGGGTACTTCAACTCGCTGGATATGTCACGTATGGATCGACCATTTCTGTGATACCCGACGATTGCACCTGTCTCGAAATCAGAGAGCTCCGAACTGCGTGGCATCTTGCATGCGACTGATTGCATTGTTGTTTCCCACATGATATTTAACGGCGGCGGCCGTGACGTGTATTAGGATCGCAGATATCGTCGATTGCAGGGGTGTCCAATTACTTGTTGGTAGATAGGTAGATAGTTATAGCCCCTCTAACAGGAATTCCTAGGTGCGCCACTGGGTTTGAATGTATGAAAATAAGATCAGAGGGCCCGAAAAATGTGACGGCCCAGGTCCTTCAGAAGTGTTAAGACGGCACTGAGTGCTTACAATTTTTTTTTTTTTTTTTTCATTTCAGTGCGTTCCTCGAGTTTGAACTACCTGCCGCATGTGGGGAAATGTTTTATTATTACTTCGTGGATTATTTTTTATTTATTTCTATCTTCAAATTCTGCTTCAAACAATCAAAATGAACAGCAGACTTGCGTCGAACCCTTCGAATATTAGTGTCGAGGTTCTATTCGCCCGTGTGATTACGAGTTTGATGAATTTTCAGTTTTCTACCATAAATTATGATCAAGAAAAGGAAAAAAAAAAGACAGAGCCACTCCTTCGCTAAAAGCATTAAGAAAATGCTAAAAATGTAATCAGCTACTTTTCATGATCTTCAGTATTTCGTGGCTATTTGACTGAGAAAAGCAAACCCACTATACTGTTTGTTAGACATAACTTTTTGTTTTTCCAGAAATAAACGCTTCTATAAAAAATGGTGTGCGCGGTTTACACAATTTCAGAGTTTCAAAACTACTCCGTGAAATATATCTCGAACACGTTAGTTCCACAGCTAATTTGATTCAGTTTGGAAAAAGTTTATTTTGAACGTAGCGTTTAAGAAAAACATTGAGAAACACAAACAAGCCGTAATAAGCAACCGGTATTTTGTAAGTACGTAAATCGATAAAATCATCTGTCTAGGCAAGCAAGGTTTAATATTCAGAGACCATTGTGAAACCGAAGATTGTGAGAATAAAAGTAATTACTTTAATAATAAGCGCAGTTAGAACACAGGCTTTCTACACTATTCCCTATTTATTGTATTGAAAAGAAAAGAAAATGAAGAAAATGATAAAAACGCTTCTTTCTGCGATTTTATTGTGGAGAATTTTCCTGCAAAAATACACCGCCGTATTCATGCGAAATATAAGAATAAAGTAATGCCACTCTCTCTCTCTCTCTCTCCTTTCTTGGTATCCTTTCCTTTTGATTCCTTTAGCCATTTTCAGCGCCGCGGTGGTCTAAGCGATGGCTTCTGATCATTTGACCGAGATGGAATCGGGTTCGAATCCCTGTGAGGCATGGATATTGTGTTTGTCTTACGGCAGTGGCTCTCTCCCTTCCCTGGAACCAGTAGCCCTAAATTAGGGACGGGCGACTGCTTATATCCCATAGAGTTGCTCCCGGTGGTCGTTAAACCCCCAATCAAAAAGAAAGATAGAAATATCCATTTTCAGATTCTTCGAATAGATCTTCATCGCACTTCTGGTGTAAAAAATACGTGGTTGTCTTTTATAATGCTCAAGAGACAAAGTTTTTCGCAATAAAAGTGTGAAAATTTATTACTATGCGTTTGTTATTAATTATAGCATTTTGTTAACGTCATACCCAATGTTATCTCTATGCGGGAGGCACAATCAAACTCTAACTGTGCGTATTGTACAGCTTTCATGAACCGCTTCGGAGCCCGCGACTTAGGGGACCACATCCAGGGGCGTACTGATAGCCGGCGCACCCCCTCCTCATTGCGGGAGGGGAGAGCTCACGGCAAAGAGGGCCTGTAACCTCAGGAAAAATATTTTGCAAATTTTTTTTTGCGGAAACTGCATATGAAGCTGGTTAAAAAAAATAGCCAGGATTTTGTTACCGCAGCTTTGAATGAAGTATTAAGAAAAGGGAATTTTGTGTGTGTGGTTCTTCATTAAATAAGTCAGAAATTTGAAAATCATTTTCGCGGCTTTCCTTTATAAGAACTGGATGACAGAAAAGCAGCTATTTCAGGCAGCTGGGGGCCCCTTTTCACAGCCATAGCGATTGTCCCTATACACTGAAGAGCAATTGAATTAGAGATACCTGTCTAGTAACGTGTAGCACCACCTTTCGTCCTGATGACGGCGGTGATTTGTCTCGGCATGGACTCGACAAGACACCGGAAGCGTTGGGAAGCCATACGGATCCACGACCCCTGAACAAGTTCCCACAGTTCACCAAGGTTTGATGGAGGGGGGTCAGAGCCTTGAACATCTCTCTCGATGGCATCCCAGATGTGCTCGATGGGATTGAGGTCAGGTGACCTAGCTGACCAAGGAAGCGAGGTCACGTCGGTGGAGTGTTCATCCAACCATTTGGATACAATTCGGGAACGACGGCACGGTGCATTGTCTTGTTGCAGGATGAGGTCCCCAGTGGGATGTTGAAGACGCACAAACGGAAGCAAATGGTCGTCCAGGTAAACCCAGTAACGTTGACCTGTGAGGGACGATGTCACACGTACCATTTCAGTCCACGTAAACAGTCCCCAGAAGAGAATGCCACCCCCTACCAGCTTGAAGAGTACCCTGTTGGCAAGAAGGATTCATCGCTTCATGTGGTTTGCGCTGTACTCGTATCCTGCCATCCGCATGTACCAACGTGAATCTCGACTCATCAGTCCAAGCAACATTTTCCCACGTGTCTATTGTCCAGTGGTGATGTTCCCGCGCCCATGCTAATCTTTGCACATTGTGATGTGCGGTCAGCAGCGGTACCCTCGTGGGACGAGGGCTTCTGTACCCCATAGCTAGGACATGGTTCTGGACGGTGTGGCTGCTTACACGCTTTTGTGCACGAGCGTTAAATTGCCGAGTGATTTCTTGCACTGTGGCCCGTCTATCCACTGTTACAATGCGAGCTAGCCGACGATGACCCCGCTCATCCACACGCTGTTGTCCACGGCAGTTGGCCCTTGCAAGGGATGGTTTTACCAGATTCGATGTACTCACGGTACACCCGTGACACAGTGGCTCGTGAAAATACCAGTGCCTGCACGACTTCGGAGATGGAGTGACCCATTCGTCGGGCCCCAACAATTTGCCAACGATCAAATGCGCTTAGATCCTTCGTCTTCCCCATACTGCGTCCGACTCTTACTGATTCCCGTCGCATCACTCCTTATATTGTCGGATCGCTGCATACGTCATGTCGTTTCCGTTTACAGGGCTGCCCACAGCGCCACATTTGCATAACGTCAGCTGTCTCTAATTCAATTGCTCTTCAGTGTATATGTATATTAACAAGGGATGTGAAAGAAATATCAGTTGAATGAATGTAATTATTTATACCAATAAGGATATGATGTTATGCATTACAGTTTTTTACACATAACTACACAATCAGAATATAATGAACAGAAAGGTGTTCTTCAGGGGGCGATTAAAGAGAGACCTGTGTCATTTTTTTTATAACAGTGAACATAATTTTTTTTATTATAAGCAAAACATCACGGCATTATATTAAGTGTGTTATTTATACATTCAAGAGTAAATAATTTAATGTTTTTTTTTAATTTATTCAAGGGTACATAATTCTTAATTGTCAATTCTTTTTTTTTTGTTTACTTATGTTCCGTATTTTATTATAAATCAGAAAAGGTCATTTGGCACTCTCACATCGTAGTTAGGTGTTGCGTGTGCATGATCGTGAGGCATTTCAAAGAGGCTGGCCTTAGTTCTCCAATAGAAAATTTGCATCATGCGATTAACTTTGGCGTAAGTGTTTTGTAGTACTTTGTAATGGTATAAAACTAGGGCAATAATGTGAATTACAGCGTGCACATTTATACTAATGATAAATTTCGCACGATAACTGTACAATTACTAGATATATGCTGTCTCACGTACGATCAACACAAACCGCGTCTTCAACTGCAAATTAAACATATTTATTTACAATTAAAAACACTATTTTAAATTAAAAAGGCAAGTACTTTCAGGGCTCCCATTTCCTTATCATCAGGCCCAAGTGCCACGAAGCATGAGGAGCTATCTCATATATATACAGCCACAAAGTATGACCGTCATACGTCACTTTTACCCTCCTGTGTTGCCAACTTTAGAAACACAAACACTAATGTTCAAAAAATAATTATGCAAGTCAAAGGTAGTTCTAGTTTTCACTCTCGATAGAAGAGGAAGTCACCAACCGTCTCCATGGATTTGATATATATGTAGGCAGGTCAATATTACAACAAGTGTCACCATATGAAATAATATACAGACTTTCGGACAAAAATATTGTACTTCTGGTTACATTTGAACAGAGAAATTTTGCGTTATCCCAGTCAGGGGAGTAACTTCCCTGTCCAACTGCAGTAGTAAGTGCTGTGTTAATAGTCCCCGTTCGTAGTGCGTATTTATGTTCACTCAATCTTTTATCCAATGTCCGAAGTGTAGAACCTATATAGACTTTATTATCAGTATTTGGGTCTTCATGTATAAGTGGGATACTATAAACACCTGCTTTACAAAAATTTGAAACCTTATCACGGTCATTCCTAATTAGTGGTAAGATATTTCGAGTGCAGACACCAAATTTTAAAGCATGTCTCCGGCATGCCTTTTTGAGGGTAAAAACAATTGGGGGAAAGTGTCCCACTTTGCCAACATACCTAAAAATCCTGACCTCCGTAGACAATGTCGTGAATCTCAAATTCGTGAAGTCTCTCAACCATCTACAAAAATCCTGCTCTGCGAATCCAAAAGATCGAGCCAAAGCCTTAATAATAGAAAGTTCCTCATTTAATACACTGAATACTTATTTCTATTGGCATTAGATACTTTATTATTCGACTATACATCGATTAAGTTAATTACACATGAATCACAACAATCACAAAACACTACTATGAACACTAATTAAACTTTTCCTCACGGATGGCTCGAAACTTGAAGGACAGGTAGATGCGGGGTTTTGCGTGTTCTCAGATGACTACGAGGCGTACACAGAGTGCATAAAACTATGTGAAAATGGGTCCGTGTTTCAGGCGGAGCTTCTAGCGATCAGAGAAACACTCCAATGGACAACCCCAAGTAAGGGTACGAATGAAATAAAGGTATATTCGGACAGCCAGGCTGCATTAAAAACCATAAGAAAGTTTCGAGATCCACTTGTTAGAGAAATCAAGGCGTTGCTGGGGAGCAGGTGATGTAAGTTTCCACTGGGTCCGAAGCCATGTTGGAACCAGTGGTAATTAGCGTACCGACCAGTTGGCCAAAGATGCCACCAAAATGACAGAAGTGAGTGTTAGGTTGGGAACACCACAATAAAGTGTGCGTACTAGCCTAAGGAATAGCGTCTGGATCAGGGCCGGATTAAATGAGAGCCTATAGGGGCTATAATAAGCCTTGGAGCCCACCATGATCAAGGGCCCAGGAGACATGCCTGGGCAAATAATAGATAGATAGGTAAAGAAAGAGAGAGGTTTGTAAAATAGTTTTACTTTTGTCTCGAATGATTTCCACTTGGTCAGAAACAGAGACTGGAAGACGAACAGATTTCAAGACAGTGACTCACCAAAGATAAAGGTTTCATGTTGCTGTGTACAGCGGGGTCGGCGAGACAATTTCAGCTCTTTCACTACCATCCACACACACCTCCCAATTTTTTCTTAGAACCGTTGGTGGTCGAGATCGCCTGTAGCTTTACATTTTGCATAGCAAAAGAGATGTACTAAGAAAAGTGTACAATGCTAAATCATTAGAAATTTCAAGACAAAATCTAGGAATCATAAGCTTTTAACACATGTTCTTATGAAAAAAAAAATGAAAAATACAGTGACTTGTTATGGAAACACTACAGACAATTTATTAGTTTGAAGAATGCACTATGCGTATTAATTATCACAAACATATTGCTACAGTTTCATGTTTTAACGGACTTCAAAATGATTCCCCGTCATAATTTCTTTGGGAGCCCACTCAGATGGCTTAGCCTTGAGGCCTACTAAGGCTTTAATCCGGCACTGGTGTGGGTGGAATGGAAGGCTAGATGAGACAATGGAGATACGGGAAGAAGAACACACACATTATCTTCCGAAACATCTCTGTAAGAAGGATGTAATCAAATGGATTCCTGAACCAAGTCCTAACGTGGCATGGTGTCTCACACGCGTATTTCGCGGGATTTGGAGTAAAGAATTGTGATTGTCGCTGTGGCTCCCGCACAGCAGACATCGATAACATGATTTTTGATTGGTCTTCTCTTTCACCAACAAGACAAGTCCGAATCTCATAGGTAAGTAAAACGAAGAACTTTGCCTTTCTATCAGGTGTCCCAAAAGCCAGGGAGGGCATTGCAGAGATGGTGAAAGAACCAACGGCGAACCAAGACATCGAACTAGGAATAAGACCAGAAAAAGAATCGGAATCAGAGACTGAAAAGGGAGATGAAGCAGAAAATGACCCCGGCTAAGGATTAGAAGACTAGCGACCGCCCGAACGTAATAATTAATCCTGGCCATGAGGTTCGAAAAATTTGCGATGTTTCTTTCGACATGCCGTTTGGGATTAATGCGAATTCATTCTTCAACGCTACGAAAAATGCGTGATGTTTCTTCCACATGTCGTCTGGAATTAATTAGAAATTTCTTCTTCTACAGCGAGCTCCTTCAAACATGGTTTGTCAGCTGACCCGTGAAACCTTCGATTTCGTCACAACCCTTTCTCAAGAAGGGAGAACGGAAATGTATGTGACGTACCAACCTCAGAGGTGACGCACATACCAAAATGGCAAACTTACAGGTGTGAGCCTTTGTCGGTGTAGTTCAATCGGTAGAACAATCGACTCCGGAGAAGACAGATGTGGCTTCGAATCTCATCACCGGCAAAGGGCTTATTAAACAGAAATTGTAAATAAAATTCTGTTTAGAACTTTTCTGAGTAATTCTTTTGGTTTATTTGTTTTTTTTTTTTGGTTTTTTTTTTTTATTGGAGGTTTAACGACCACCGTGAGCAACGCAATGGGCTATAAGCAGTCGCCCGTCCCTAATTTAGGGTCACTGGATACAGGGAAGGGAGAGAGCCAGTGCCGTAAGACAAACACAACATCCATGCCTGACCGCCACATTTCCTTGACTTCGTATCGTAGGTCGTTATACTTTGACAGCTTTTCTCCGTGCGTCTTCTGGATGTTGCACGTGTTGGGCACGGCTATGTCAATGAGGTATGTTGACTTCTTCTCCTTGTCGACCAGAACAATGTCGGACCGATTGTGGGGGATGGTCTTATCTGTTCTGACCGATCTGTTCCAGTACATCTTGTGGGTCTTGTTCTCTAGACGTGTTGTTGGCTCATACTTGTAGTAGGGGACAGTCTCAGTTGTAATGAGGTGGTGCTTTCTTGCCAATTTCTGATGGAAGATCTTGGCGACTTGATTGTGCCTGTTCGTGTACTCTGTTCGTGTGAGGACTCTGCACCCTGCTGTGATATGTTGGATGGTCTCTGGCGCTTGATGGCATTGCCAAAATGTGTCGCTTTCCACTGACGTGTCCTTCAGGATATGCTTCCGGTAGTTTCTGGTGTTTACAGCTTGATCTTGTATAGCCATCAGGAACCCTTTGGTCTCGGGGAAGAGTTATCCGTTTGTTACCCATGCATTATAGACAGTCTTATCCGCATGGTCCGATTGCAGATCGTTGAAGTGCCTTCCATGTATAGGACTTTCTTGCCCCAAGCTTCTTCTTTTCGCTCCCTCGTTCCAATCTTGATGTTCTGAGTGGAGAGCTCTAGGGCTGTGTACTTCTTGTCACTCTGGTTTATCGCTTGGTGAATTAGTCTCTGGCTTTGATGGAAGTATTTTCTGAGGCTGCTGATTTCTTTGTCCTGGTGTTCCAGGAGATCAATCATTCCCCGTCCTTTTTCTGCCCGTCCAATGGTCAGCCTTTCTACTGCTGACTTCGGGTGGTGCTGGCGATGTTGTGTGAGGGTTGTCCTGGTATTACGCATTATTTCCTCAACCTCTGTTGCGGTCCACTTCATGATTCCGAAGGAATACGTGAGGACTGGAACTGCATATGTGTTGATAGCCCGAGTGATGTTGCGAGCGTTGAACTTGGTCTTCATTAGTCTACTCAGCCTTTGGTTGTATTTGGCGGCTAGATTGTTTTTGATTTCTTTGTGTTCTAGGCGTTGTGCTTGAAACATACCAAGATACTTATAGACTTCTCATATCTTCAATTGGTAGCTACGAATTATTGGTAGCTTATTATTATTGTTATTTTGTTGGAGGACTTTTCACAAATTACATTTTTTTTTCATCATGATTTTTCGAAGGAATTGAATATTTTGGAATTCGAGATTTTCTAAAAGCTGTTCCAATTATGTTTAAGTAAAGGTAAAACGCACTTCTTCCTACCAATGTTTTTTTAAGTGAATGAAATCACCATTTACCCTCCCTGACAATTTGTGTTACTAAGTACTTTAAAGATACTAAAGCACCTTATCTCTAAATTTTTGAAAGTAGAATGGGGCAGAAAAACCAAAACCAGAAAAAAAAAAAAAAAAAAAAAAAAAGCGAAAATCTTTGCAGTCGGTATATTTACTGGGGTCAGGGCCGGTGCTAGGATGCTTGGCGTCTTAAGTAAGCCATCAGCCTTGCATCCCCCAAATTTATGTTATTCATTTATGTAGCTAAACATAGTGCTTAATTCAATATTTTCGAGATGCAAAAATAAAATGCGAGCTAATAGAAAGAAGCCAATAGGAACTATATATATTTATTTAGTAGTCCAACGTAAATTAAAATTTCATTTTGCGTGCTTCATTGTTCGCAAAATCAACATTGAGTGTCTTCAAATCTATGTTTCGGGCAATTTCTTGTTCGATCGATAACGTAAATAATCCAACAAGATTCTTTCCTAGATCCCCCGACGAACTACGAAACGAATAAAAAGAAATAATTTTAGCGGAATGAATACAGTGGCAGACCCTGCCTTACCTTGTCCTTATTCTCATTAGAAAATAGTTTGAGTGTGACATTTGCTGATCTTTTGGCGCTCAGCATTGCTACGTGTGATAGAAGTGGACACAAGACCGTAGCAAGCTTTTCTTATCTGGAAAGGCGAGACTTGAAATTACACCCCTTCGAGCTCAAAATTACTCCCCTTCGAGTTCAAAAATACACCCCTTCTAGTTCAAAATTACACCCCTTCGAGTTCAAAATTACACCCCTTCGAGTTCAAAATTACACCCCTTCGAGTTCAAAATTACTTTCCTTCGATTTCAGAATTACTCCCTTTCGAGTTCAAAATTATTCCCCCTTCGAGTTCAAAATTACTCCCCTTCGAGTTCAAAATTGCTCCCCCTTCGAGTTCAAAATTACTCCCCTTTGAGTTTAAAATTACTCCCCTTCGAGTTCAAAATTACTCCCCTTCGAGTTCAAAATTACTCCCCTTTGAGTTCAAAATTACTCCCCTTCGAGTTCAAAATTACTCCCCTTTGAGTTCAAAATTACTTCCCTTCGAGTTCAAAATTACTTCCCTTCGAGTTCAAAATTACGCCCCTTCGAGTTCCACTCAAGTAACACGTGGGTTTTACTTTCTCACACACACCCGTCATAGAAAAATACTATGATCGTTTAAAAATCGCACTTCAGGTTTTTGACATAATTTTATTAAAAATGTAAAGACCAGGTAAATACCCAAGAAACACAGGCTATAAATACCAGACAAAGCATAAACGTTCCCCAGAAATGCAGAACGAAAAACAAATCAGCATAGAACGAATGACGAATGAGTATCCGATAGTGAACGTAACAATAAGAAGAAGCTTTTTTTTTTTTTTTTTTTTTTTTGAGGTTTAACGACCACCATGAGCAACTCAATGGGCTATAAGCAGTCGCCCGTCCCTAATTTAGGGTCACTGGTTCCAGGGAAGGAGAGAGAGCCAGTGCCGTAAGACAAACACAACATCCATGCCTCACCGGGATTTGAACCCGGACCCCTTCGGACGAATGATCAGAGGCCAACGCCTTAGACCACTGCGCCACCGGGGCGGGAAGAAGCTTTAGGGGTAGGGCTTGGGAAAATTCCGTTTAAGGTTAAATGCTCTGAGAACTTTCTGCGACAGAGAACAAATGATTAATTAACTCTTCATCCCAACGACATGTTCGGAAAAGTTATGGAAGTTAGGCATATCAGCATATTGTTTTCTATGCCTCCATTCACTGTTTTGGAAAATTGCTTCATGAATATGTGATTTTTTTATTGGAGGTTTAACGATCACCTTGAGCATCTCAGTGGGCTATAAGCAGTCGCCCGCCCCTAATTTAGGGCCACTGGTTCCAAGGAAGGGAGAGAGCCAGCGCCATAAGACAAACACGACATCCATGCCTCACCGGGATTCGAACCCGGACCCATCTCGGGCGAATGGTCAGAAGCCTTCGCTTAGACCCCTGCGCCACCGGGGCGGCATGAGATGCTCACACAGCATAGTGTATGTTACTCTCTACCCTGGTTAACTGCATGGAATACTGTATGAGACTAAAGTCTTTAAAAAGAAAATACCGAATGGTGTAACTTTCTATTTTTGTTACAATTTAAATTTTTTACATCCCCCAGGGCATGAATTTATGCCCCATGAATGAAAATTCTGGGAGGGCAACCGTCCTCTCTGCCCTCCCGGCAGCTACCGCCCTGAGTGGACCGTCTTGATATTTCCATTGAAAGCCTGGTAATACACAATTTATTTTCTTTAAAAAAATTGTGCCACTTACAGGAGTCGCCAGCTGCATAGGGACGGGCCTGGTGTGCGGTTATTTTTCGATAGATGCACGCTGTGGCATCAGATTTATTGCACGCTGACTTGCCTAGTCCATAAGCGTAGGTCTCTGTTTCTCGCTTTTTCAAGGATTAAGAAATTGTAAGTTACACCTAATTACGAAAGGACAACAGAAAATAAAAATGTCTTTGTTTTTATCAATTTTTGTACTTATTTATTAACTCCTTCGACTTTATCAACTGGCGCCCCCCAGATTTTGACACCCTGTGCAGCCGCCTAGTTCGCCTGGTGGTTGGACCGGCCTTGACTGGGGTGCATGGAATTCATTTTAAACTTTCGAGTTAATTTCTTTCTTTAGTCCGTCCAACTAAAGAATTACAGACAGCACCAGCTCAAGGCATATTTGCGCTCAATGTAAAGTGCCACTTCGACGTTCCTTTGTGAACCTTTCGCTTAAGAAAATTTATATAATGCTTTCGAATTTTACATACTCACACGCATTTGGCTGTTCTGACCCGTTCCACATCCAAAAATTTAATGATATAGTGTTTTAGTATCTTACATGTATTTAGCAACATGAATTGCGCTGGATAAAAGGTGTCTTCATCCATGTTAGAAAAATATTGTATATAGGAACTGCCCCTCTCCTAAAGTCATTGGGTGTACTATGTTTTCTTAGCCATATAGGCGCCATGATGCTTCTCTCTATTCAGAACACAGAGATAAAAACACGTAAGTAATTTCTTAATGTTCTTTATTTTTTATTAATGCGAAAACATACCAAAAAAACTAGTGCTTCTGAAAATTTTAGAGAGCGAAATTTCGCGCCCAACGTTAACTGTCCCTCCAAGCATCAGCTTCCTTTGTTTAATGGGAAACACTGCAACAAGGTGGGAGATTGGGGCTTCAGGCAAATAAATATTGTGCTTCGTTTCCTCAGAAGAAAAAAAAAATGAAAGGAAAAGATGCGTTGACAGATACGACAAAGCAAAGATAGCTTGTGACCAAAGAAGGAGGCAGGATATTTTGGTCAGTACTACTTTTGGGGAAGCCCCTCCTGGTTCTCGACTGTAAAATCAAATAAGACTATAAGAGCCCTAGAAATATTTTTATATATATTTTTTATTGGGGGTTTAACGACCACCGTGAGCAACTCATGGGTTATAAGCAATCACCTGTTCCTAATGTAAGACCACTGACTCCAGGGAAGGGAGAAAGCCAGTGCCGTAAGACAAACACAACATCCAAGCCTCACCGGGATTCGAACCCAGACCCATCTGGGACGAATGATCAGAAGCCATCGCTTAGTTTCAATATTCGCTTTTATTCACGTAAAAGAATTACAACAGAACATCCCCAACCTCACACGCAGTGTGAGAGAAGGGGAGAAATAAAACAAAATGTAGATATTTACAATGAAATGATAATTGTACAGATGAGCAATGACAGGCATTGCATTATTTGCTGTAAACAGCAGTAGCTCTGGGATAAATGTTCATCGAAGTCTTGGAACATCACTGGAGCGAAAAAATTTACAGAAAAAAATCTGTGCAGTTCTAGTGACATGGGAATCACTGGTGGTAGAGAGTCACTGTGCGGATGAAGAGAACTGTGTACAAAAGGTGACATCAGCGGGAAGCAAACACAATCCAGTTCCAGGAGAAAACATGGTGAGGGAACAGTAAATATTGAAAGTTCCGACGTAGGTTTATTAAAACAGCAGATGAACAGTCTGGGCACTAGAAAACTGAAACCAGGGACGACACGGCGACCATGTTGCGAAGAAGGCAGGTAACCGTGCCGTATCTTTCGCCAAGGAATATTCCAGGGTGAGTCTGGCTTTAACCCTGTTGCGGTAGTGTGCAACCAAGGAGGTAGAGAATGTAATAGGATCTGGATCGTGTAACTGTAGCAGGTGAGAGAAAATAATATATTTAGCTAGAATAAATAAATACGAACAAACTGGTAAAATAGAGCAGAAACTTGTAGAACTGTGGCCGAGGAAACGATAATCTTCTAGGGTGAGATCACTGGTACAAGAAGGATGTGCAAGTTGGAACATACTGTGAAATAGTGGGAGCAGCGTCGGACAGTAAACAAACATGTGTAAGACGTCTCCAACGACGTTACAAAAAGGACAGAGATCTGATGATACTATATTTCTCCGGAACAAAGTCGAAGGGACAGGCAGTCGATTGTGCAAAAACCTCCAATGCACATTAAGTTCTGAGGAGAGGGCCGGTGAATGTTGGGCAGTAGACCAGACTGAGGTTAGTGCAAAAGAAGGAACAGAGGGAATAGGGCAAGGTACCGTAGAAGAAGAACGGAGAAAACGGTACAGGGTGCGGGTGGAAAGACTGTGGAGAGGAGGAGATCACCGGAAAAGGGAAGGAAGAACGGAAAAGGGAGAGAGGCAGAGGAAACGGAAAGGAGGCCAGAGGAATCGACTAGGGAAGGAAAAAGCGATTGAAGAGCATGTTTAAGTTGGAGGAAGTTATCAGAGAGTTCGGGCGAGGGTGGTAGGGTGGGAAAAAGTTCGGAAACGGGTTTCCATGAAAAATCGGGGAGGACCAGTTGGGAAACGGAGACTACACCAGCGTGTAGCCATGTGGGGAAAAAGAAAAAGTTGGCAGTAGGGGGTGGAGGACGGAGGAGAAAAAAAGAGGCTCGGAAAGAAGATCAAGAGTGGAAGAGGGGGTTGACGAATGAGCGGTAAAGAACGAAGGAACTGAACAGCTTCATGGTAGACTAGAGGAAAACGGGGGGAATGACAGTGTGAATATCCATCTTGAGAAGAAGATGGACGGTAAGGCAGGGATTAAGTGGGGAAGTCAGAACATTAAGCAGAAGAATGGAAGCGGAAGAGTCTGGTTGAACTGTCAAACGGAGGAAATTGAAAATTCTTACAGCTTTATAACGTACGGTAATCTCTGGCATATTGAGGCCACCACAAGTCGAAGGTAGAGACAATACTGAGGAAGATAACCAATGAGTAGATGACCAAACAACGCTGAGCATTGCTGATGTTGTTGCAGTTTGAACGTAGGCTGGTGGCGGTTGTGCAATCCAGGAATGATAAACTAACGAGAGGATGTGGGTGCCAGAAAGCCGTGCACGACTGTGGTAGGTCAAACAGCACTTGAGCTTGGACCAGTAAGCAGCGGTGTGACGTAGTTTCCTGACGAGGGGTCTCCAGGTGGCAGCCGCTGCTGAGACCCGGCTGCCAATGTGCACCCCAAGTATCTTTTGACTGGTGGAAGTCCAATGAGCGCCCCACGGTGTATCGGGGCGATGTCTCCAGGAGCCACACCATAAGCCTGTACACTTTGAAAGGTTTAACGAAGCGCCGGAAGCCGCAGCATACACTTGATACCATGCAAGAACAATTGTGAATTGCCATTCTTCTCGGATGAGAACTGTGATATCATCGGCGTAGGCAGTAAGAACGATAGAATGGTGCCTGGTGCTATGCAGAATGGTGGAGGGGGAGGTTGTAGAAGAGAACGGATAGAGCAAAGAAAAGGCTCAAAGACTAGAGAGAAAAGTTGTCCGGAAAGAGGACATCCTTGACGGATGCCCTTACGAAACGGAATGGGGGCTGTAAGGAAGGAGGCCGTCCGGATATGGACAACTGAGTCCTGGTACAGGGCAAGGAGGGCTGTGATGAAGACAGATGGGAAACCAAAGGCAGAGAGCACAGAGGCAAGCCACTGATGACTCACGTTATCAAAGGCCTGCCTCTGATCAAGATTGAGGAAGGCTAAAGGTTCGGAGGAAAGGTGGGCAAGGCAATATGAGTCACGGAGGAGATTAATATTAGTATGAATGCTTCGGCCAGGGATGGTGTACGTTTGGTCGGGATGTATGACGGTGGGAAGGACAGGGTTCAATCGAAGAGAGAGTATTTTAGTATAAATCTTGTAGTCAACATTAAGGATGGATATAGGACGCCAGTTATCCAACTCCAGCAGACACCCCTTCTTTGGAAGAAGAATGATGTGAGCTAGAGTAAAAGCGGGGGGAAGAACAGATAAGGAAAAAGCAGCTGTAAAGCAAGGCAATAGGAGAGGGTGTAAGAAAGAGGAAAACGTACGAAAGAAATTAACTGTCAACCCGTCAGGACCAGGTGACGAGTGACAGTTAAGTAAGGCAAGTGACTGTACTACTTCTGCTGGGGTGATAGGCATAGAAAGAGATGTAACAAGATGCGATGGAATATGTGGTAAGGCACGAAGAATCGAATCAGCATGCGGAGAACTTGACTGGAACTGAGCAAAACGTGACTGGAAATATGTTCTAACACCGGAGCAAATGAGAGTGGGGTCATTAGTAACAGTTCCGTCGGGTAACTTCAGATTACGGAGGTGATGAGCAGAACGTTTGTGGAATTCCAGTTGTTGAACCTGTTCACATAGATAGTCATTTGGCTGGAGATAGAGGAGCTTGAGGCGGTGAAGAGCTTGTTGGGAGACAGGAAGCAGCAAGGCACGAAGTTCAGCTTGGTAATGAGAAAACAGCGGAGAATCAAGATCTAGGGTGGAAAAAATCGAGCGTGCAGCATCAATCTTCATAGAGGCGGTGGTACGTTTTTCGTGGGAATATTGCTTGGTATAAAGAAGAATTTGGGATTTGACATTTAACCAGTGTTGCAAGGGACAAGAAGCAAAAGGGAGCGTATATAAGGCGTGTTGGAGCTGCGATTGGATGGAATTTACGTAAGTTGAATCAAGTAAAAGATCATCATCAAGGGTCCAAGTACGGTAGTATTGCCGAGGAGATGGACCGGTGTGAAGACACATTACGACACAGCTGTGGTCGGAAGAAACTGTCGGTGTGTGAGAAAGGGAGATAACTGAAGGAAGAAGAATTGAAGAAACATAAAACCGGTCAAGTCGGGCAGTTGTAGGGGAGGAAGTGGAGTAGGAGCGCCAGGTGTACGAACGAAGAAATGGGTGCAGGTGTCGAAAAGCATCTTGGAGTTGTAGCTGGTTGATGGCTGTAGAAAGTGCTCTGGTAAGAAAATACCTGGTATCCGTGGAACCGTCCGATCTGTCGAGGGATGGGTCAAGGGTGCAGTTAAAATCACCACCTAAGATGACAATATCAGAGGCCGGAAGACCTTGAACACAGGAAACAAAATGCTCAAAAAGACAGTCTGCATACTGTTGATTGCCGGAAACATAGATGTTGAAGATATGGTATCGTAAGTTGTGAAGTCGGAAAGACAGAAGCTGCAGGAGGTCACGATAAATCGGTTTGACCGTGATATCAGTAATGAAAGAACGAAGACGAAAATTGATGGCCACCGCAAGTCCTGCGTGAAGACTAAGTCGATGGGCATGGTAGAATTGAAATGGCCAGGTTCGCCACCGGTGGTATGGGGTGTTAGGATGGCAGTTAGTCTCCTGTAGCAATAATATATCCGCATCATGCGGTGTAATGTCTTCAAACACTAACGCATTGGTAGGAGGGACGGAGCATCCCTTACAGTTGAAAGAAAGTAATTTTAACTTGAAAGAGGTTGTAGTGGTTGAATATTACTATCAGCACTTTTGTGAAGACTGGTTACACGTTTCTTTAAGTTAGATGTCTGCGCATTAGTGACTGTGTTAATTTTTGGCAAAAGAGCAAGTAGATTCTGAAGTTGGGTGATAATAGTGGGAAGCTGAGCAGTACGTGATTGAACGCAGTCTAGCTGCTTGAGAGGACGTGACGGTTGATTGAGTATAATGAGAGCAAGATCAGAGGGCGCCAGCGGCCCGTCTAATGCAGGGAAAGTTTCCAGATATTCAGCGAAAGCTTTTTGATCCAACAATTTTGGAACAGCTGGGGACTTAAGAGATGTAGGAACTGCTGTTGGAGAGAAAGACTGTCGAATTGGCGAACGGGAACGAGAGCAGCGTGGAGAAGACGTCACTGGCGAGATGGAACTCTGTCTGGTACGTTTCAACGTGGGAACGCCGGGAGAAGCTGGTGGGTGTAGGACAGTTAGATCTGACTTCACATTAGGGGATCCAAGGGAAGAAGATGAAGCAACACGACGGAGGGGTTGCCATTCCTTTTCTGAGATAATACCCTCCGAAGAAGGTAGAGGTACCACAGCAGCAAGTGGGTCCAACGATGGAGAGGTGGCCAAAGTACCTGTAGTAGATATCGAAGACTTGGAGACTGATGATGAATCATCACTTGCTGGGGTAGAATCATCTGGAACAACAGTAGAAGGGATCAAGGACGTCTGTGGAGCCGAACTTGGTGTGGCCAGAGAAACTGGTATTGAGGCTGGGGTGTTGACTTTGGGTGGTATGGAAATAGGGGGCTTGGCAGATACATGTGGACAACGTGATTGGATGTGGCCATATGCCTTGCATTTAAAACAATGCAAGGCAGTAACGATATCGATCCGGAAAATCTGCTTCCCTACAACCACAGTGAGGTCAGTAGGGCAATCAGCAATGGCATCTTCAGTAGGAAACAGGATCCTTGCTTGGCGACGCAGACCTAAGATGTTCCTGTCATCTGGGTCTGTTGGTGCGGAAGACAGAGTGGAAATGGATCCAACTACTTTTCCACAACGGGAAAGGGCCGCCATTAAGTAATGGTCCTTGATTTCTGGTGGTACGGGGTAGCACGTAACAAGTACGGGGCGCTGCGTGAGCGGGACTCCCAGTAAGGTATGATCCCCAACATGCAGTCCGTCAGATAAGACGCGCTCCACAAACTCTGGCTTCGCAAAATAGATGAGAACAGTTCTAGGCTTCCTCGCCATATGGGTGATCGCTCCCTTAGGGAGGATTTGGCGGACGGCTAAGGAGTATTTCTTAAGGCTGGTGTCCGGGAGGGCATCAAAACATATGCCAAGTTTCTGTGTGCGTAAAACCTCCTGCCCAGCAGCTGAAGTTTCCGGAATTTCGATGCGTAATTTCTTGTTGTCTCTAGTGACAATCATATCAAGAGGCGTTGTACATGGATTCTTCGCTGTAGAGGAAGATGAACTGGTACCCTTCACAACGGAAGCATAAGGTAGAGTTGCCGTAGGAATGGGCGGAGATGGGGAAGGTCGAGACGCAGTGCTCGCAGGAGCAGATGAAGTACCAGAGGCAACGGATACTGAAGAAGTTAATGACGTCACGGTGGTGGAAAATGTCGGGAAATCAACATCCATAAAGTTGGAAGAAGAAGTGGTAACATCAGATAACGCGGCTTGGAAACCAGCTGCGTGTGGTAGTGACGAGGACCGAACGTGGCCAGGTGGGGCGGAGCTTCGCTATCAAGCTTCAGACCTGGCCTATCAGATGCGGTCGTCGCCATTTGCAATGGCTGGCTTGCTAAACCCGACCCTGGGCAAAGCCAGGACGGAAAAAGAGTTAGTACAAGTAAAGTTTTACTTACAGGACGTCAAAATCGGACTCAATCGACACAGGAGGCGTTCACAACACAGGAGATACACAAAATGACGGCACACACACAAAAGAACACCAATAAACGCAGGTCAAACACGGAGCACAGGTCAACACAACCTTTACAAGGCCATCGCTTAGACCACTGCGCCACCGGGGCGGCATTTTCTTTTCCCACACAGTCTATTCAACATTTAAATTTTCATAAGAGCTGCTTTGTCAAAGACGTCTTCCTTGACAAGTTGCCCTGATGCTTTGTTTACCTTGCTTATCGGTTTGAACCTGCCCTGAGTCAAGAAAAGAAAGAAATTCCATCTCAGAACAATTTCAAAAAAATTGTATGCTGTCAAGTAATTGAATTAGCATATAAAATGTTGGACGTTAACTCAAATACCTCTGAGGTTCACGTGTGAACAAAGTCTTAGTGATGCGAGAAAGACTAAACAACTTAATTTTCCTTCGGGTGACCTTAAAACCAAGTATTGTGTGGGCGGAGCCTATCACGTTGTTCACTTATCGCTGATAAATGGTGTAGACAGCAGTTTTTCACTAATTTCATTTGACACTGCAGTGTCAGATGCTTTTGATACTAAAATCTCTTTCCTGTACAATGGAGGAAGTTCGTCTTGAGGCAGCTCGTGACGAATACGTGCGTCTCCCTGCGCTTTTGTTCCCAAACGCATTGCTGTCAATATATTTTCCTTTTTAGATTTAAAGATTTCATAAGTGCTCATTTGTAGAGAAAGTTTATTATCTACAGCACAGCCACTTTAGTACGTGGAGGAACAAAAAATGCCGCCCCGGTGGCGCAGTAGTCTAAGCGATGGCTTCTGATCATTCGTCCGAAAGGGGTCCGGGTTCAAATCCAGTGAGACATGGATGTTGTGTTTGTCTTTCGGCACTGGCTCTCTCCCTTCCCTGGAACCAGTGTCCTTAAATTAGGGACGGGTGACTGCTTATAGCCCATTGAGTTGCTCACGGTGGTCATTAAAACTCCAATTTTAAAAAAAAGGAACGAGAAACAGAGTGAGGGTTCATAAAATGCAGGTAGGTCTCCTGCTTTGTTCTGAATGCATATAAGAACATTTAGTGAACAGTGTGCGAACTTTTTTACATCCAGTTTGGCTATTGGCTATTTTGATAATTCACTTATCATGATATGAAATCAAGCTTCCATAAAATTCGTCGTGAAGAATATTTTGTTTCAAATCTCACTTTCTTTTCGAATGAAGCATTTGAACCGCTCTCAGTGCTATTATTTCTTATTCGTATCGTCATGCACGATTCTGCAAAAAGATATGGGTAAAACAGGCATAAAGTTTCAGATGTCCAATGCTTCTATACGACGATGTGTATGGCAGTTCATTCAATTGACACACGTGTATACTGTCGCAGTTTTATATTGAGGCATCTAAATACATAGGATAGTCCAACAGTCAGGGACGTATCCTTTTCCAAACATTAAGGCATGCGGTAAGCATCAGATGGGTACGGGTGGAATTTGGAAGGGGGGGGGCAAGTGCGAACGGAAAGGAATCTTTTGAAAAGAGCTGCAATTTGCACATTAATTGGCATATATGGTCTAAAATACAAAATTAATATCGCTTCATGTTCTGACGGAGAATTCTAATGCCACTTCTCATTTTTTTCTACCCTTTTCACTTCGGTGGGGCTATTTCTAATTTTCTATCTGAGATGAAAATTCATTCTGATGCAACGGGTGTCGTCAGAAACACACTTTTGCAAAATGCCAAGTATTCCTTTGGGGGGGGGGGGGTATTTTAATCGCATTATTGGCCAGACAGACAAAAATTCAATCTGTGTGTGTTTCATGTTTACTGATACACAGAGAGATGGAATGAATTTTCATTAAAAAAAAAAGTACCAAAACTTGCTCTTCTTTTTAATACTTCATTCAAAGCTGCCGTCAAAAATTCCTGGCTATTTCTTTAACGAGTTTCATATGAAGTCTTCTCCTGAGGCTAGAGACCCTCTTAACCATGAGCCCCCCTCCCACTGTGGGGGTTGCAGTGACTATCAGTACTCCCATATATTTCGTATATTTCTGTCATATATATATATTTTTTGGTTTTTCTAATGTTTTGCGGTCATGACTCAACAAAGTTACATTTGTCTGTGCTTTAAACTTTTTCTTAAGTTTAAATTAACCTTTACCATGATATAAATAAATGTGTATTATATTCTGCACTTGCGGCCCCTTACTATAACTTAAAAGTTAAATGCGGCCCCCATGTACCAAAAGTTTGCCGACTCCTGCTCTAAGCGATGGCTACCGACCATCCGTCTGAAATGCGTCTGGGTTTGAATGCCGTTGAGGCACGGGTGTGGTGTTTGCCTTACTGCTCTAGCTCTTTCACTTCCCTGAAACCAGTGCCCCTAAATTAGGGAAGTGGGACTGCTTATAGCCCACTGAGTCGCTCACAGTGGTTGTTAAACCTCCAATAAAAAAGAGAGAGAGAGAGAGAGAGAGAGACGTGTGCTTTTCAGTGATGATTTGACATTTCACATATCAGGAGCAGTTAATAGACGTGCACTATGAGGTTAGGAAAACTCACATTCGTAATAACTCTAAAGCTAATGTTTAGCGTGGACCAACATTGTTATTGGTCCTTCTTTATTCCTACGTAAAAAATCTATCAACGCAAATGTCTACTTATATATGCTACAAAATTTTGTTTTAAAATGACTAAATTAAACAATTAAAAACAAATGAAATTAATAATCATTATCTATATATTAATTCTATAAAGTTTGTTACTGCGAGTCCTATTGTGAGAGAACGGCTGAACGTAAAGATATGGTTCAGGTATCAAAATAAAGGTTTGCTCAATAAAGGTGTATCAAAAAAAGGTGTGTGCATGGTGTTCTATGATCAGCCCTAAAGTAAGTAACTACTTTATTGCATACTTACCCTTAACAGAATGCCACTCCAGCAGGAAGGGGAGGGGAAGAAAAGAAAAGAAAACGTAAGCGTCTTACTGGAATGCGTAAACGAACAATGTGTCGCAACTACAATACATGGGTTGTCCAAAATAGTGGAAACACCTCGCTGAAAACACTGACTTTTGTATGTGCTGCTTTTTGAGTAAAACGAACATGTAGCTACAATATTTTTTTTCGTAAAAAGGTGTTGCTTATAGTCTCAAGGGTCTGTATGATTGCATTGGAAATCGGTGTTTGCATAATTTCGTTCGAGGTGAAGGCACAATGAGTGGCCTGTCGCAGTTCAAGAGTACAGACTGTAGGAGCCCGTCTGATTGGTGCGTCGCTAACAACAGTGGTACAGGTGTGGGATTATAAAGAGGTACCACGTCGAAGGTCATGACAGCATACAATGTTCACGGTACAACATCATCTGCCAGACACAACTGTGGAAGGAAAACCAAGCTCACTGCAAGAGACAGGGGGATATTAAAGAGGATTGTGACCGCAAGGAGGAAGACCACGGCGACGAAAGTGACTGCTGAGCTTAATGCACATCTCCAAAACCCAGTGTCGACCCACACCGTGCGAAGGGAATTGCATAAGCACAATATTTACGGGAGAGCTGCGATTGCAAAACCCCTGGTGTTACAGGTGAATATGAAACGGAGACTACAGTGGTACCAGGAACATAAAACGTGAGCTACGGATCAATGGAAACATGGCTTGTTTTCTGATTAATCAAGTTTATCACTATTCCCCACCACAGGATGGGTTTACGTGTGGAGAACCTCTGCAGAAGCCTACAACCCAGACTGTCTCCTTCCTACAGTGAAGCATGGGGACGGTTCCGTAATGGTTTGGGCCATGATCTCGTGGTTTGCAGAAGGTCTCATTATCACCTTACACGAATGGATCACTAGCGGACTCTGTGTCACTTTTTTGGCCGACCATGTGCATTCAAAGGCGCAGACTTTGTTTCCTTCAGGGGATTGCGCCTTTCAAGATGATAATGCCCAGATTCACAGAAGTCGAACTGTTCAATCATGGTTTGAGGAACATGAGGATGAAGTTGCACACCTTCCCTAGCCTGCACAATCACCGGACTTAAACATCATTGAGCCCCTATGGTCTGTGTCGGAAAACAGAGTGCGATCCCGTTACCCTCCTCTGGCGTGTCTAAAGGAATTGGAGCAGTTTATGCAGGAAAAATGGTACAACATACCACTTACCACCATCCAGGACTTGTATGCGTCCATTCCAAGAAGGATTCAAGCAGTTTTAAATGCCAAGGGTGCTCCCACACCATATTAGGTGCGTAACACCTATTGTTTCAAGGTGCTTCCATTATTCTGGACAACCCCTGTATGTCTCAGACAAGAGAGAATGAAGAATATTCGCAACGCGAATCTCATTCCAACAACATTTACAAACGCAGTTGTGACTGAAGATGAGAGTGAAAGAGTGTGCTATCCAGTTGAATTTTTGCAACGATCGACATGAGTGGACTTCCGCCTCACATTCTGCGACTGAAAAATGGTGCAGTCGTGATGCTCATCACGAATCTGGCCTGGTGGCTCAGTGGTCCTAGCGCTGGCTTATGGTTATTCGTTCGTGAAGTGTCCGGGTTTGAACCCCGGTGAGACATGGATGTTTTGTTTGTCATACGGCACTAGCTCTCTCCCTTCCCTGGAACCAGTGGCCCTAAATTAGGGACGGGCGACTACTTATAGCACATTGAGTTGCCTGCGGTGGTCGTTAAACCTTCATTCAAAAACAAAAACAATCACGAACCTGTCTTTATTGTCTTTTCTGAAGTGGTTGAATGAATTTGTCAATCAAATAAAGTTTACATTTGTTGTTTCATATGAATTTATTCTTTTAAAAATCAAAACAAAACAACTAACCGTCGATCCCGACGGGTTTCGTCTTGTTTAATTTAACACAGTAAATGTTATTTTGCTGGTCATCTTTCCAGGGGGGGGAGTGTTCACTTAATCCTTTCATCGCTCAGGAACTTCTTTTCTTTGAACTACATCACAACATAAGTTATGTCTCCCAGACGTTATTGATTCTAGTACAGACATTTCGGATGGGGGGAGAGTTGTTCCGGGAGCATTAAGGTAGTCTGATTGGGGAGAAATAAAGGACATCTTATCTGAGATCAAGAAACTTGGAAAGTTCGTGGAAGTTTTCATTTTTCGGGGGAAAGATTTCCTCCTTGTCATCCGTATGATTCCATATTTCTTCCGAAAATTCATGGCTTTAATCGACCTATCTGATGTGAAAATTTTTGGATATCAATGACACGCAGCATATTTTCTTTCGGCCCGCATTATCAGTTCGGCCGGATAGAACCCATAAATAAGATTAAAAATCTTCAACATACCAACACACCCACCCACAGCTTGGGACGTTTTAAGCTAAATAAGCTGTCGATATCCTTCACTCCTCTTTCTGGATGTAATTGTTGTTGCTTTCTAACTTTTACAATTGCATTAATTATAATTTTAATACTTTTCAATCAACATCTATTGTGAATACTTTTCATTTCTTGATGTTCTACCCTATAACGAAGTAAATTTCTCCGTCATGCTCGAACCCAGGTCCCCTTATTCCGGGAATAAGTCGCTCTTTTCAGAACGCTCCTTTCAATAATCAGTTTACAATCCAACGCTCTCAAAGCAACAGATTAGTCGTCGTTTTTTACGCTTTCCAACCGTAGGTGGAAGAAGCGTATATGCTCCCACTTTTTCCGTCCGTCCGTCTGTCCGTCCATCCATCTCTCGGCACGATAACTCACGTAAAAATGGTTCGATTTCGATGAAATTTTAGTATGTGGTGGGGGACCATCAGGGGACGAACCCTATTGAAAATGGGTGAAGTGGGGTCAAAGATCACGCCATAAGAGCGGGATCCATTCAATTGCCCTTATGCGTCATAACTTGCGTAAATATGGTTCGATTTCAATAAAATTTTAGTATGTGGTAGGGGACCACCTGGGGACGAACCCTATTGAAAATGAGTGAAGTGGAATCAAAGATCAGGACATAGGAGCGGGATGCATTCTATTGTTCTTATGCGTCATAAGATGCGTATAAATTGTTCGATTTCGATGAAATTTCAGTATGTGGTAGGGGACCACCTGGAGAGAAACCCTATTGAAAATGGGACAAATGGAGTCAAAGGTCAGGACATAGGATCAGGATCCATTCCATCGCCCTTATCCCACACTATTAAGGTAGACGTCAAGTAATTTTGCTTCATATATTTCAAATGGAAAATCTTTTGTACACATTTCCTTCACAATTAGTGTGTTCCCAAGGATGGAAATTTGAACATCGATTAAAATAACTTCATACTATAACTTGGAATACTTAACATTTTCTAAAACATAAGCATAATTATTTTAAAAAACAATAACGTTTCCTTTGGTGGTGTTGAAACCAGAAAAAAGATGGCGCGACCTGTACTTTGATGACGTCAGTGGACAAATAAATGTTGGATTGCATAAATACGGTTACGGTTTAGAATATATTAAGTATTCTAAGTTATGAAATGAAGCTATTTTAATCGATGTTTAAATTTTCATTGCCGCCCCGGTGGCACAGTGGTCTAAGGCGCTGGCCTATGATATTCGTCCGTAAGGGGTCCGGGTTCGAATCCCGGTGAGGCATGGATGTTGTGTTTGTCTTACGGCACTGGCTCTCTCCCTTCCCTGGAACCAGTGACCCTAAATTAGGGACGGGCGACTGCTTATAGCCCATTGAGTTGCTCACGGTGGTCGTTAAACCTCCAATCAAAAAAAAAAAAAAAATTCATTCTTGGGAACGCATTAATTGTGAAGAAAATGTGTACAGAAATTTTTCCATTGGAAATATAGGAAGCAAAATTACTTGACGTCCACCTTAAAGCAGCAATTCTTGTATGTATGTATGTACATTTTATTTTGAAAACGGCTCTAAGAATTTTGATGAAAGTCGTTAACCTACCGTTTCCTGGTACTGGAAATCGATTTAGCTTGATCTCGACTTTAGGAGAATTCGTTTAGTGGGTTAAATAACCACCCCGAATTATAACGTTTTTAGTGTCATGGTGTCGTTCCATTAATGTTTCCAATGCTTAGAAATCTTATGACGTCACAATCTCGCGTTTGAGAATGTTGGCGCGCGGTCACGCCATCTGTATCATTACGTCACGCGTTGTGTGTGGATCCTATTAAAGTTTTATGACGCCATACTCTTGCGAGCAGATGGTCGCGATTCCCATCTGCTTCATTACGTCACGCGTTGTGTGCGTATGTCCGTCCGCACGATAATCCGCGTAACAATCGTTCGATTTCGATGAAATTTTAGTATCTGGTAGGGTATCACCTGGGAAGGAACCTTATTTAAAGTGAACGAAATGGGGTGAAAGGTCAGTACATAGGAGCGGGATCCATTCCACTGCTGTTATGCGTCATAACTAACGTAAAAAATGTTCGATTTCAATGAAATTTTAATATGTGGTAGGGGACCACCTGGCCACAAACCCTATTGAAAATGGGCGAAATTGGGTCAAAAGTCAGGACATAGGAGAGGAATCACTTCCATCACCATTATGCGTCATAACTTATGTAAAAATGCTTCGATTTAGATGAAATGTTTGTATGTTGTAGGGGCCTGCCTGGGGACAAATTCTAATGAAAATTGGCGAAATGGGTCAAAGGTCAGGACACAAGAGCGGGATCTATTCCATAACCCTTATGCATCATAACTTACGTAAAAATGCTTCGATTGCGACAAAACTTTACTATGTTATTTCGGAGGTATACCGAACCGGTTATGTTGAATATCATCGATATGGGATCAAGGGTCAGGGCACAGGACCGAGATTTATTCCACAGCCATTATTCTCATAACATGGATGATAACTTGAGTAATGATTTCTGGTATGTTGGAAAGCGTATTATAATCAATGCATTGAATAATTTTACAAACTTGTTTGCTCTTGCTGTTGTTCAAAATGTGGAAAGTGTATACTTACAAAAAAAGATGTCGACGGTGTAATAAGAGATTATGGAACCAAAAATCTAGCGAACCATATGAATGTATGCGCACCTCCATCAAAGGGTGGAAAGAGTGTGCTGCCCCGGTGGCGCAGTGGTCTAAGGCGATGGCCTCTGATCATTTGTCCGAAAGGGGTCCGGGTTCGAATCCCGGTGAGGCATGGACGTTGTATTTGTCTTACGGCACTGGCTCTCTCCCTTCCCTGGAACCAGTGACCCTAAATTAGGAACGGGCGACTGCTTATAGCCCATTGAGTTGCTCAAGGTGGTCGTTAAACCACGAATACAAAAAAAAAAAAAAGAGTGGACAGTCTAAATACTGTACATTAAAAAAAATACATTTATGTAATCGTGAATAATGATTCCCATTTGTAATATACTCCATGGTCACGGTCATAGTCAGGCATTACTTCTGGATTACGCAGAATAGTGGCACAAAAAATGGCACTAAAATTTAGCAAGTAACCAAATGTTATTATTAAACAAGTTAGTAAAATCATGCAATGCATTGATTATAAAACGCTTTCCAACATACCAGAGCCGCCCCGGTGGCGCAGTGGTCTAAGGCGTTGGCCTCTGATCATTCGTCCGAAAGGGGTCCGGGTTCGAATCCCGGTGAGGCATGGATGTTGTGTTTGTCTTACGGCACTGGCTCTCTCCTTTCCCTGGAACCAGTGACCCTAAATTAGGGACGGGCGACTGCTTATAGCCCATTGAGTTGCTCACGGTGGTCGTTAAACCTCCAATCAAAAAAAAAAAAAAAAAAAAAAAAAAACATACCAGAAATCATTACTCAAGTTATGAGGATAATGGCTGTGGAATAAATCTCGGTCCGGTGCCCTGATCTTTGATCCCATTTCGATGATATTCAACAGAACCGGTTCAGTATACCTCCGAAATAGCATGATAAAGTTTTGTCGCAAAGCATTTTTACGTAATTTATGATGCATAAGGGCTATGGAATAGATCCCACTCCTGTGTCCTAACATTTGACCCCATTTCGCCCATTTTCAATTGGATTCGTCCCCAGGCAGGCCCCTACCACATACTAACATTTCATCCAAATCGAAGAATTTTTACGTAAGTTATGACGCATAATGGCGATGGAAGTAATTCCGCTCCTATGTCTTGACCTTTGTCCCCATTTCTCCCATTTTTCAATAGGGGTTGTCCCCAAGAGGTCCCCTACCACATACTAAAATTTAATCGAAATCGAACCTTTTTTACGTTAGTTATGACGCATAAGAGTAGTGGAATGGATCCCGCTCCTCTGTCCTGACCTTTAACCCCATTTCGCCCGTTTTCAATAGGGTTCGTCCCCAGGCAGGCCCCTACAACATACTAACATTTCATCCAAATCGAAGAATTTTTACGTAAGTTATGACGCATAATGGCGATGGAAGTGATTCCACTCCTTTGTCTTGACCTTTGACCCCATTTCGGCCATTTTCAATAGGGTTTGTTCCCAGGTGGCCCCCTACCACATACTAAAATTTAATCGAAATCGAACATTTTTTACGTTAGTTATGACGCATAAGAGCAGTGGAATGGATCCCACTCCTATGACCTGACCTTTGACCCCATTTCGTTCACTTTCAATAGGGTTCCTTCCCAGGTGTTCCCGTCCAACATACTAAAAGTTCATCGAAATCGAGCAATTTTTACGCTAGTTTTTGTGCGGACGGACATACGCTCACAACGCGTGACGTAATGAGGCAGATGGGAATCGCGACCATCTGCTCGAAAGGGTGTGCGTCATAAAACTTTAATAGGATCCACACACAACGCGTGACGTAATGATACAGATGGCGTGACCGCGCCAACATATCAATCGCGAGATTGTGACGTCACAAGATTTCTAAGCATAGGCAACATTAATGGGACGACGCCATGACACTAAAAACGTGGTAATTCGGAGTGGTTATTTAACGCTCTGAACGAAATTTTCCTCAAGTCGAGATCAAGCTAAATCGATTTTTAGTACCAGAAAACGGCAGGTTAACGACTTTCATCGAAAATCCTTAGAGCCGTTTTCAAAATAAAATTTAAATACATACAGGAATTGCTCCTTTAATAGTTTGGGATAAGTGCGATGGAATGGATCCCGATCCTATGTCTTCACCTTTGACCCCATTTCGTCCATTTTCAATAGGGTTCGTCCCCAGGTGGTCCCCTACCACATACTAAAATTTCATCGAAATCGAACCATTTTTACGCACGTTAAGACGCATAAGGGCAATGTAATGGATCCCGCTCCTTTGCCGTGACCTTTGACCCCACTTCACCCATTTTCAATAGGGTTCATTCTTCCCAGGTGGTCCCGTACAATATACTAAAATTTCATCGAAATCGAACCATTTTTACGCGAGTTATCGTGCCGACAGACGGACGGACGGACAAAGCTGGAGCATATATGCTTCTTCAACCTACGTTTGGAAAGCGTAAAAAAGGATTTCAGTTATTAAATACCGAGCAGTTATTTGGATGAATATATATATTGAATTTCGAATTTATAGTTCAAAGCAGATTTGTCCGGGTCAGCTACGGGTTCGGATCGGGTCGTGTCTAGTTATGAGATGTCTTGGTCCGGGTCCGTAATGTTTGACCCATTTCCAACTCTGGTACATGCTAACCTCGGTAAACCGTCGAAAGCGCCTTTAATAGGCACGCGAACATCATAAATTTACCTTTGATGGATTGGAAGAAGATCGTCTGGTCCTATGAATCTCGTTTCCTGTTGTATTATGTGGACGGCGAGTACGTGTGCGTCGTTTACCTAGGAAATTATTAGTACCAGGATGCTTCCGTGGGGCGAAAACAAGAGGGTGGAGGAACTGTAATGCTTGGGCAAATTTCTACTGGGTAACTCTGGATTCAATCATGTGCAAGAAACTATGACATCTACCCTTTATCTAAACGTCACTGTCGACCAGGTACATCATTTCATGGCAACAGTATTCCTCTAGTGGTGCCTTCTTTCAGAAGGATAATGCGCAGTGCCACACTCTCCGGATTGTTTGATAATGGTTCGCAGAACATGAAGATCACTTCCAAGTATTGCTCTGACTTTCAAATTCCCCAGACATCAAGCATATGAGGTTTGTGTTGTAACAGCAAATCCGATCTGAAGCGGCTCAACCACGTAACTTACAAGAGACAAGAGTTAAAGCATCTGCTGGTAACGTGTTAATACCAGACACCACAAGACACTTTTAGGAAATCTTGTAGCGTCCATCCCTCGCCAGGTAAGAGCTGTTTTGGAGGCACATGGAGGACTTATGGCGGCTTTTTAGGTGAAATAGGTGAAGTGCATCTTCACCTATTTTACTCAAAATAAAGTTTTATTTAGTATTTTTTTATAATATATTCTTTTTTGCCTTTATTCAGTTCCAAAATACTCAAAATTTTGAATAGATATTAATTCCCATGAGGCGCTCAATACGGAAAACAAATCCTTATACGCAAAACAAATCCTCACACGCAAAACAGTGCAAGTGAAGAGCCGAAATGAGAATGCTTGGAAGTCTGCAGTTTTCCGCCGAGTTGCCATGGTAACCGTGACGTCACCCTCCCCAATCTGCTCGCTCAAGTGAAGTGTTTCAGCTTCACGCGCCTTATCTTTGCATCTTTCAGTTTTTGAGCGTAAAGTCGTGAGAGATCACGGTGGAGTGGGCGGACTACCAGGGTACCATGCAATCTACTAGGGCTTTTTCCTTGTGGTGCTGTGGTACATTATTTTCCGAAAGGAATTTGTTCTTTCGTGCTTTGTGATTATTTGCTGAAAGCTTTAAATGATATTTTAGGTTTGTGTACAATTTAACTGATAGTGATAGTTTTTAGTATGCATCCTGTGGACGACATTGTTTGTAATTTATTGCAAATTCCATTTACTCTTTGGAAAGATGAAGATAAAAGAGACATTTTGCTTCAAGGACGACCAACGGATTCACTGACAATTGTTGCCAAGAACGAAATCAAGAAGAGCGGTAAATCTAACAATATTAATTTTAAAAAATTGTTGGTTTACTGAATATAAATGGATTTGCAGCACTTCTGTGTTAATTTTTTTTTTTTTTTTGGCCCTGCTTACTTTTTAGTAATAAACATTCGGCATGGAATAAAGACGAATTCTCAGATTTATTAAGCGTAACAAGGTCACTTCATAAACATCGTGATTCTAGCGAACACCTGAAATGCGGATTAATGTTAAGGAATTTTGAAAAAATTCAAAACACCATTGTCGATGCCCTGAGGAAAAATGCTAGGCTTTTGAAAACGCATTTTAACGAAAACGTTCGTTTAAACAGACTTTTCCTGCAGACAGTGATTGATGCAGTATTAGTCTATACTGTATTTGAGCAAACAAGAACTAGCATTACATGGCCAAGACGAAAGCATGGGCTCGATAAATCGTGGAAATTTCATGGAATTACTTTCATTGTTGATATGAAGAAGTTCTTTAGAAACTGAAAATCAATACGAAAGGATAAAAAACTATTCAAAATGAATTAATTGAATGTATTTCTGAATATATAAACGATCACGTCAAAAATTAAATAATTTTTGATTGTTGATTCGGAAGGTATATTGGTTGAGGGATTTTTGGGTTTCCATGATGTGAATAAAGATAGAACGTCAGGAGCTTTATACAAAATGCTAGACAAAATTTTGGAACAGTCTGATTACCAACACAAATAAGTAGGACAAGGTTACGATGGGGCAAGTATAATGTCTGGACACTTAAATGGGCTACAGAAAAAAAAGTCAAGGATAAAGCTTCTCAAGCTGTTTTTGTTCAATGCTTAGTTCATTGTTTGACTCTTGTATTACACCAGAGTTTTTTTAAATTTCTAAGTGTCGAATAGTTTTTGCAAGCCTGAGTGGAATTGCTTCATTTGTTCACCATTCTGCGAAGCGGTCTTATACACTTATATCAACAACCGCAAGATGCAGACCAACCATAACAGAAACTCGATGGTCCTCCACTTCTAAATTAGTAAGTGTAGTTGTTGAAGATTGGGATAGCCGCCCCGGTGGCGCAGTGGTCTAAGGCGTTGGCCTCTGATCATTCGTCCGTAAGGGGTCCGGGTTCGAATCCCGGTCAGGCATGGATGTTGTGTTTGTCTTACGGCACTGGCTCTCTCCCTTCCCTGGAACCAGTGACCCTAAATTAGGGACGGGCGACTGCTTATAGCCCATTGAGTTGCTCACGGTGGTCGTTAAACCTCCAATCAAAAAAAAAAAAAAAAAAAAAAAAAAAGATTGGGATAAATTGAAGGAAGTGTTCGGATTTATGACGAATAGCGAATAATCAGACAAAAAATGAATTCATCTTGCCAAGGGGGTTTTGAATCACATGAACACTTTCGAATTTACATTTTTGGCTCTACCGATCTATTATTCGAACTTTTGAAGAAAAAATAACTAAACATAAACTACTGTGTAACTCAAATTAAAAAAAAAAAAAAAACTCGTGAAATTTTGAGCCATAAAAGGAACGATGAGTTATTTGAAACACAGTTTGGAAAAACTAGCAAAATCACAGAAATAAGCACGGGAATATGCTGCTCTTACACAAGAAACAATTTTTCAAAATTATAAACAATTGTATTTTGAAATGTTGGACAACATTCTTATGGAAATTGATATAAGATTTCAAGACTGTAAGAAACTTCAATTTTGTCTGACTTGCTGACACAACCAAATTCGAATAATTTAATGCATGCTTTCCCACTCGCGCTCTTGAAAATCTACATTTTTACGGAAACATATTTACTAAACACCAGCGCCTTAAAAATGAACTGAGTCTTGTATATGCCGATGAAAAATTAAGGAATATATTGACTCAAGAACGCCTTCGAGTGTTTCACGAAGACAAAGACATTTTTACAGAAGACTATAAATTGGTTTTCCTCAGTTTAACAATTCCATCTACAAGTGTGCCAGTGGAAAGAAGTTTTCTTAAAATAATACAAACTTGCTCAAGAAACAATAGTTCCCAAGATAGACTTGCTTCTTTGGCAAATATTTCTATTCAGGAAGACATTTTATTGATGCTCACGAAGGAACAACCATCATATGACGATATAATCGACAAATTTGCAGCTTTAAAAAAAGAAAAATTGATTTAATATACAAAAAATAAGTAAGTCCTCATTAAGGGATTTTCATTGTAGACAGTATATATCTTTTCATACTGCTCTTGTACCTCTTCACCTATTTTTCCAACCACGAGCCGCCACTGGAGGAACATCATAATATTAGGCAGGTAGTCACATTGCTTTGGCTCTTCGAAGTATGTTTGCTTAGGGCCGGATTAAGGAAGGAGAGTCTACAGGGGCTTTGTAATTATACACGTATTACACCGTCGACATCTTTCTTGTAATTATAGCCATGGAGCCCAACATGACCAAATGTCCAGGAGGCATGCCTGGGCAAATAGATAGAGAGAGAGAGAGAGAGAGAGAGAGTTTTTCTTTTTAAATATCTTTACTTTTGTCTCGTGTGATTTCCACTTGGTCAGAAACAGAGGCTGGAAGACGAACAGATTTCAAGGCAGTGACCCGCCAAGGGTTCATATCGCTGTACGTATACAGCGGGGTCAAGCGAGACAATTTCAGCTTTTTCAATACCATACACCCACACTTCGCAGTTTGCACTTGGAGCCGCTAATGGGCGAAGTACCCTGTGGCAAACAAAAAAGATGCACTAAGAAAAGCATACAATGCTAAATCATTATACAATGCACTTGGAGCCGCTAATGGGTGAAGTACCCTGTGGCTTCATATTGCATAACAAAAGCGATGCACTAAGAAAAGTATACAATGCTAAATCATGTATACAATGCATTTGGAGCCGCTAATGGGCGAAGTACCCTGTGGCTTCACATTGCATAACAAAAAAGATGCACTAAGAAAAGCATACAATGCTAAATCATTATACAATGCACGTGGAACCGCTAATGGGAAAAGTACTCTGTGGCTTCATATTGCATAACAAAAGCGATGCACGAAGAAAAGTATACTATGCTAAATCATGTATACAATGCACTTGGAGCCGCTAATGGGCGAAGTACCCTGTGGCTTCACATTGCATAACAAAAAAGATGCACTAAGAAAAGTATACAATGCACGTGGAGCCGCTAATGGGCGAAGTACCCTGTGGCTTCATATTGCATAACAAAAATGATGCACGAAGAAAAGTATACAATGCTAAATCATGTATGCAATGCACTTGGAGCCGCTAATGGGCGAAGTACCCTGTGGTTTCACATTGCATAACAAAAAAGATGCACTAAGAAAAGTATACAATGCACGTGGAGCCGCTAATGGGCGAAGTACCCTGTGGCTTCATATTGCATAACAAAAGTGATGCACGAAGAAAAGTATACAATGCTAAATCATGTATACAATGCACTTGGAGCCGCTAATGAGCGAAGTACCCTGTGGCTTCACATCGCATAACAAAAAAAAAAATGCACTAAGAAAAGTACACAATGCTAAATCATTAGGAAATCCGAGACAAAATTCAGGTATCTTAACCTTTTAACTCATGTTCTTGTGAGAACAATGAAATATACAACGACGAAAAAAAAAAAAAAAAAACTCGGCAGATAATTTAGTACTTAGAGTTTCGTGGTTTAACGGACTTCATAATAATTCCCCGTCACAAGTTCTTTGGGGGCCCACTCAGATGTCTTAGCCTTGGGCCCCCCTCAAATGTCTTAGCCTTGGGCCCCCCTCAAATGTCTTAGCCTTGGGCCCCCCTCAAATGTCTTAGCCTAGGGGCTCGGTCTTAGTCCGGAGCTGTGTTTGCTCACTTTTCTGAAACCATTTCTACCGTCGTAGCGCTTTATAGAAGATGTAAACAGCTAACAGAACCTGAAAAACGTTTTTATTTAAAGACTAACGCCTAATGGTTTGACACCATCGTTGTAGGGTAGATATCTTACAAGATGTCCTGGTAAAGAAACTTTGGACCTTGATCACCGTACCAAATCACATCTCTTGGAACAGAGCAGCGCTGCGTTTGTCCTGATGAAAGCTGATCACATTCGCAGATTTTTTAGCTTAAATGTGTAGGTGTCGTGAATAACAAGTCCTGAACAAAAGGAAGGCTGGCCATGCAAACAGCTGTACGTTATATAACAATCTCTTTACATTGAAGAAAATGATTAAGAATATTTTACAGATTTTACAGATATGGAGTGTCTTTTTCTAAGCTTCTCGAAATCCACGAAATTTTTTTTCCATTTAAGAAAATTTTGTCAGTAACCGGAGCTGGTGGCACTGCATGTAAATGGAAGAAAGTAGCCAGCTGTCAATCAAATTTTAGTGCTTTTATAATCTACACTGCTGGCCACCCAAAATGCAACACCAAGAAGGACACGAGATAGCAAAGCCAGATTTACTGGGCACATAACAACAAATACAAAGGTGAAACGATTGAGCATATACAGGCCCGTGCGACTTGCGGAACACGCAGACATCAATAGTTCGTGTGGTCCCCATGTCCGGCAATAACGGCCGCTACACGCCGCGGCATCGAACGAAAGAGGCTTTGGATGTTGGGCTTGGGGTATGTCGGTCCAGGCTGCTTCCACACGTTGCCACAGTTCATCAAGCGTAGCCGCGGGTGGTGCTTGCCGGGCCACTCGGTTGCCGATCAGCGACCAAACGTTTTCAATGGGCGACATATCGGAAGAACAGGTGGGCCACGGCAGCAGTGACACTGGTGGGCCGTGAAGAATTGTTGCACGATGCGTGCCAAGTGCGGGCGCGCATTGTCCTGTTGAAACGTGGCCGCTGGCAAGTCCTGCAGGTAAGGGATGACTACAGGCTCCAAAACGTCGGAGATGTAGCGGTGGCTGTTGAGTGTACCGGCGATGAGTACCAGAAGGGTGCGGGTGTCATAACCAATTGCGCCCCAAACCATAACGCCCGGCGACGGACCGGTATGGCGATGCATAATGCAGGCGTCATACAGTCTCTCGCCACGGTGTCGCCACACGCGGATCCGACCATCGTGGTGTTGCAGGCAGAAGCGGGATTCGTCGGAGAAGACAATGTCGGGCCATTCCGTAGTCCAGTTGCGGCGTTCAACGGCCCACTGCCGCCGCACTCACCGGTGGTGTAATGTCAATGGTAATCGGAGCAATGGGCGCCGTGCAACAAGTCCCAGTTCCTGCAGACGACGTCGAACGGTACGTGCTGACACAGGATGTTGCGCAACACACCCTAATTCCTGCGCTAACGTTCGTGATGTGGCGGTACGAGCAGTCAATGCCCGCCGCACAACATGCCGGTCCTCTCGTTTGGTGGTGTGCCGCGGCTGCGGCAATCGCTCACGTCGGTCTTTCCGTCCCTTCTGCACCCACGGGATCCATACTCGCCTCACTGTTGCTTGAAGTCGTACCACACGGGCGCTGATGTCTCCCTACGATAAACCGCTGTCACGATAAGCCACTATTCGTCCTCTGTCGAACTCCGAAACGTGCTGGAATGACTGCCGTATTCTGGACGAGGCATCAGGAAGCTTCCCACGCACAGGTCAGGCAGCACAATACACTTGCACTACTTACATCCCGCCTTCTGTGCACCCTCCTTATAGTGCTTCTCGGTGGCGTGCAGGGCGCACATGATTTGCATATGCCCTGCAATGCTAATCGTTTGCCTGTCCTCTCGCGGGCGACACATGCTGCGAATTTCAGGCCAATCGGATGCTTCCTTCTTGGTGTTGCATTTTGGGTGGCCAGCAGTGTATATAAAGTTAAATCTTTGTTTGCTTGTCCGCTATGGAAATCTACAGTTTTCAATTTAGAACCACCAAATTTGGTGTAGTATCTTATAGTACTCTGATTTACATCGTAGATGGCTTTTAGAAGGAGTCGGGGCCCAGGGTCAAGGGGTTCCCACACAAAATTTTTGTAAAACGTTCCGTTTTTTACCCTTTTGGTTTGAATTGGTTTACTATCTCGTGGTTCTCTAACTTAGACCGCATACGGTTTTTGGTAAGGTTCGGAGCCCGGGGTCAAGGAGAACCCAAACACAATTTTTGTAAAAAGTTACTTTTTTATTTTGAATTCGAATTTAATACTTTTTGTTGTGATAAGTGCAAAAACTGATTTATGAATATTAAAAACAACAAAAACTGAACAGAAAGACTGAAAATACTGTGCGCCTAAAGACTGTACAGATAATAAAATTCAAATTCAATGAAGAAATGAAATACAGGGTGATTCAAAAGTTCGGTGTGAAAGTAAAATGCGATTTAAAAAATATCTACGGGTCGGAGAGACATGCGGTTTGCAGATTAATATTCACCGAGGTACAGGATTTTGTATGGCATCAAGAAAAAGAAAGTTCAAAATCTCGACAATAGAGGGCGCTGCTGCAGAGAAAAGAACGAGAAGTGTGACTTGTGAAATGAGATCTGCGTTAGATTAGTGAAACTTACTTTATTTCAGCATGATCTGCAGATGCAAGTGCTCAATATTTCCACCATCACATTCCATTACTGCGTGCAGTCGGGGTGTTACGCCTGATACAGCAATGAACAACATGTCAACAGGAATGGCTGATACTTCCTGTCGTATGGCGTCTTTCAGCGATGGCGAGGTCTGGGATTACCTCTATAGATACCGGATTTCAAGCAGCTCCACAACCAGAAATCAGCGGGTGTGAGATCTGGAGATCTAGGAGGCCATTCGTGTGAACTATGTTTGCTCAATAGACGATCGGCGCTAAACGCACACGCCTGATTCGGTGCACGCCTGATTTCATGTTATATGCAAATTATTAGCTTAATAAGACCATGTGGTTTTGCAATCAGAATGACAGCACGAACCTTTATTATTTTCGCACATTGAAAATGCGGCTGCATTTCTCCGTAATGGTTTTTATGTCTCATCATACGTTGCTTTGTGCGAGTAATGTGCAAACGTCGCTCATGTGGCATTTTCTGCAGCAGCGCCCTCTACTGTCCAGATCTTGAACTTTTTTCTTGATGCCATACAAAATCTCGTACCTCAGTAATTATAAATCTGTAAGCCGCATGTCTCTCAGACCCACAGATCTTTTCTAATCGCATTTTACTTTTGCACCAGACTTTTGAATCGCCCTGTACAATGTTAGGTACGGTTCATGCCGTAAAAAAATAATCGTTTTAACTTGATTTGTACAAAATTTAGATAATGAATTATCACCAAATTCTCCCGAGCAACATCGGGTGATTCAGCTAGTGAAAAATGACATTTAAACCCTGAAATTGGCCCATTGGTACTAGGACCGTAAAAAATGCCCCAATGTTGCTCTGGAACTCTGCTTGATCTTTGGCGAAGAAAGCATTGCAGTGCGAATCACATTTTCCATAACTGCAGTGGCATAATTTGACACTCTATGTAACCGTCTATTATTTTCTCTACAGCAGCATCCTGCAAAGTATTTTATTAAGATGAAACCGCAGTGCTCATACCAGAGGTTAATGTTTTTATTCTTTCCCACGCCGACTCATCTTGCAAGGCAATCATTTCAGTAATACGTCACGAAAGACCCTGAGGGAGAGAGATTGCGACTTCAAATGGTCTACATCTGCATTCCTAATGTATTATTGTCAGAAAACAAGAATGGATTTTCCCCAGCACTTTCGCTGTGTCTCCTTCATTTTATCATACTTTTTTTTTTTTCGTGTCTTTTCCTGTGACAATAGTAAATTGCCTTCTTCTGTCTGCTGTAGCTAAATCTAATGCTGTTGAGACGTGCATTAATTAAATCCCAAGGCTGACCCTCACTACCTCCACAAACATATTGTGTAAGTCGTCCGTATAAGTGCTAGGTGAAACGTTTATATGCAAAAAGAGGAATACCGAAATGAGAAGTTAACTAAAACTTCGAAGACACGGAGAAAATAATTTCTTCATCCTTGAAAAGCGGTAGGTGCATTTACTGCGTGTCATTGTGCACGCTCTGTGGCTTCGAGGTTCGAGTCCTAAAGAAGAAACTTGCTTTGTATTTATGCTGCGGTTCCAATTCTTTTAATTTCTTGGAGTCAATATAAAATTTAATATTCCTTTTAGCCCTCGACGCTTGTACAAGTTTGCGAAGAAATTAGCGCATTACTTGACGGTATTACCCTATGAATGTAATAGAAATTAGCGTATTACTTGATGAATGTAATAGTATTTCACTTGCTGAAACTGAAAAGCAGACATTCTGAAACTGAAATTTTTTTCTTCTTTTAAGAAAAAATGAAACACACACACACACAAAAATCTTCCCGAACGAACGTTTTGATTTCTTAAAAATTGAACTTTTAAGAAAGGAAATCGCATAGAAGCTTCTACAAAAATATCTATTTCAGAAAGAAATGGCAGCGTGAATTTTGCGGACACAGTGAGCCGAGTAGTGGAATTTGCGGACACTGATAGATCCCCCGATCAGGGGTGTACTGATAGCCCCCTTTCCCCGCATTGCGGGGAAGGATGTTTCACGTCTAGTAGGACCTCCAGCCTCAGCAAAAAGATTTTACAAAATGTTTAGAGGAAATTTCGTATGAAGCTGATCAATGAAATAGTAATTTTGACGGCAGATTTGAATGAAGCATTAAAAAGAAAATCATTTTTGACGTAGAACTACGTACGTCTTTCTCCGCACTGGATAGTGGGTAACATCTGGAGCACGGAAGCAAAGAAAACATGTCACACTTTGAACGCTTATATCTTCGAAACTAGTAATCGTAGAGTAATAAATAATACATCACTAGATAGTTTATAGAGTCCCATTTATAACAGAACAAGTTTCAACCCCCCAACCCTTAACCCTCCGATACAGTAGCGTTAGAAATTTAATTCGCATAATTTTGTTTTGCCGCACGCCATTTTAAGGTTTATAACTATACTCCAATTCACCCTAAAAGTGTACTGTTGGTAAAGGCGGGAGAGAGCCTTATCACGACTCGCCGTGGAACACAAGAAATGTATCCACCCTCGTTAATGTGCTCTTCTACTGTTTCCTTTCTGATCCCACCCACCCACCAACTCACACATCTCACAAGCAGTGGGGATTGTGAGTGGGAGGTCTGGTGGAGGCCGAACTGCTTCCCCTACCGCCTGTTTGAGGCCCGTTTCACACAAGCGAACTTTTTTCCGCCGAAGCAATAAATCTCCCAGCTGTCTTACAGTTTGTTTTAAAGCAGACTACAGAATTATATTGAGACTGTCAGACGCGCGGAAGCGGTAGAAATTCCGACGCCGTAGCCTCTCAGCTTCCAAGGGATTCGCTACAACCCGGACTGCGAAAATACCGTCCAAATTAAGAGAAACGTAGCTGTAAGGCAAGATGTTCACACAGGCGGCCAACCGATCGTCCGCTAGTGCAATAAAACAATCCCTCCTGTGAGAGGAAGTGGGGGTCAAAGTGCTGTTGAACAAAGAACCAACAATAATTCCCGCTCATCCTTCAGGCATTTCCCCCTCCATTCTAGCATTGAAACAGCTTGTGTCACAGCTAGCAAAAACTGCACTGCGGGACGGTTTTACTGCTTCGGCAGAAAAATTCGCGCGTGTGAAACGGGCCTAAGTAACGTACTCTTCGAGTTTCCCCGATTGTCAATTTATTGTCTCTGTGTTGTTAGGCCAGTTTTTGGCTAGCTGTGACACAAGCTGTTTCATTGCTAGAACGGAGGGAAAAATGCCTGAAGGATGAGCGGGAACTATCGCTGGCTCTTTCTGCAATAGCACTTTGTTCCTCACTCCCTCTCACACGAGGGATTGTTTTATTGCACTAGCGGATGATCAGCTGGTCGCCTGTGTTAACATTTTGCCAGACATCTACGTTTCTCTTTATTTGGAGGGTATTTTCGCCGTCCGTTATGTAGCGAACCCCTCGGAAGCTGAACGGCTACCGCGTCGGAATTTCTACCTCTTCCGCGAGTCTGAAAGTCTTGGTACAACTCTATAGTCCGCTTCAAAACAAGCGGTAAGACAGCCAGGAGATGTATTGCTTCGGCGGAAAAACTCCCCTTGTGTGAAACGGACCTATGTTGGGAGAGGTCTTCCACCCCTTTCCCTTGTCCGAGTTGTATCCCAAGTGGGCAGAAACAGCCGAAAGTGCAAAGCTCTTGATTCAGCAACTTCTCATAACTAATTTATTTCCAAAATCGCACTAACTTCTGGAACTTGGCAATTTTGTCTGATAAACTATTCAGCAAACAAAAATGTATTATGAGCAATAATTCTACTGAGTTTCGCTCAAAACTCTGGGGACTACTTTTCGTAGCGGAGGTAGCTGCTCCGCACCCTACATAGTGGTACACTTTTAGGTTGACTCGGAGTATAGTGAATAGATAATGATAGCGATAATCTCAGCCCCGCATTCTGTAGCTGACGGTCAGAGCTAACGGTTGTATATGATAAACTGAAATAAAGTGGATTAATTATTTTTTAGATAAAAAAATTTGGTGACGAAAATTTAGAAATGCCGCGAAAATTCTGGAAAAATTACTATAAGTACCGACGAAAGTTGACAAACAGCTAGAGAAGAACGAGAGGAATCCGAAAAGGCCCGCTAAGACATCAACCGAAAAATCACAGGGATGTAGAGAGCGTCAAAAGTCCGCGCCAGGATGCGTTTCACCTAAATTCGACTCTAGAGTCACAACCTTCCACTTTACACAAATTGAGCCTGAACAGTTGGAGAATTGATATCATCGGTCCAAATTTGTAAATTTTCACAGCGAACATGGAGCACTAAGGTACATCGCCAATCTTCACAACTTTGCTGGATAATGAATGTATTACGTCTCAAACTTTTACACCGCCGTTACATTCTGAATCTACACAAGAACAAGAGCAACAACAAGAAAAATACATCAGGCCCGAGACGTATTGCCAAATTTATAACAAGGAAAATAAGGAGTTTGAAAAAAATTCAAAGAGGCACAGTAGCAACTGTGCCGCAACCTACAACGTAGGGCTACGTCAAATGTCCTTCGCTGAATACTTTGAGGACGTAGAACTAGTGAGATAATGCCACGAAATAGTGACAGTTGACGTAGCTCAACGTTGTAGGTTACGGTACAGTTGCTACTGTGCCCCTTTGTTTTTCTGTTATTTCAGTAAATAGGTAAAATATTCAGGAATAATTTTCCTGGTTTTAGTTTATAAAAACTAGATGACGGGAAAGTAGCTACTCGAAATGACTTGAGGCCCCTTTTCACAGCCGTAGCAATATTACCTATACATGTGTATTAATCAGATAATGTGGAAGAAACACCAGTTCCATGAATGAAATTTTTATACTAATTCGGATAAGGAGTTACGTATTACAGTCGTTTGCTCAAAACTACGCATCCTTCAGGATATAGTGAATTAAAAGACGTTCTTCGCAGGGACTACGTGCAAAATATTGAGCGATGATGTTAAATGTGTTTTTATATTCAAGGATAAATAATTTAAGAAATTTTGCTTTTTTTTTTTTTTTTTTTTTGAGCCAAAATTTTACTTCTTTATATGCTTATTTATGTTCTATATATATATCGGAAAAGGTCATAACTGGACACTGTCAAACGACAGTTATGTGTGGTGTCTGTGGCGGATCCAGCGGGGAGCGACTGGGGCGATCCCCACCCTCCAAAACCCTAACTAAGTTTTTGCGTTTAAAGTAGCGAAGATCGTAAATGATTAACTTTGCATATTTTGTTTTCAGTTTTTCTAAAAAAAATTAACAATTAAACTTAGTACGGAGGATTTAAAATACTTATTGCATTGATTTAGGTTCAGTAAAAAAAGAAAGAGAAAGGTATAGAATAAAGAGAGAGAGAGCGCGCAAAAGATATAGGTAAAGCGGGGCTACGAGGGTAAAAAACATGAGGATATTATTTGCCATAGTTCTTTGCTATTGTCATATTGTCTAGCATATGTAACGTCTCGAAACAGGGTAAGGCAGAGCTTGGTACTGAAATCAGAGTAGGTGGGAGAAACTGTGAATAACAATCTGATCTACGTACGTATCTTACTTGGGTCATAAAGAAAATTCTTAAAAATGTCCCCACCGCTTCCTCCCAGGTATTCTTTTTAGGACTTCTTTTTTTTTTTTTTTTTTTTTCTAATTTTTCCTGCTCCCTCACGCCTTACGGGCGCTTCCCGTTGTTCCACCCACTCCGAAGTCGATCCCCGCTTGGGTGGGGTGGGCTGGGAGGGAGAAACATTTCAAAATGGCTTCTGCCGCCCTTTTTGTACCCGAAGAACCGCCGCTCCCTAAAGTAACTTCTGGATCCGCCCCTGTGTGGTGTTTTTCGTTATGTGAAGTCCGTTGTCTGATTGGAGGTCATTTACATCGTTTCTTGTATGTTGCTGTTTCATACCTTACTTTTTGTTATAGTTTTGATGTTGTTTTTGTATCTGATGTAAACTATTTGGCATAGCGCTCTTTGGCCATTTGAAGCCCTTTTTCCAATAAACTCTAACCAACCCAACAAACGGTAGACACGTGTTTTATGTGAGTGATCGTGAGGTATTTCAAAGAGGGTTCTGTAAAAGAGTAAAATTTGTATGCTTTTTTTTTTTTCATCGGAGGTTTAACGACCAGCTTGAGCAACTCAATGGGCTGTAAGCAGTCGCCCGTCCCTAATTTAGGGTCACTGACTCCAGGGAAGGGAGAGAGTTGAACCCGAACTCACCTCGGACGAATGGTCAAAAGCCATCGCTTGAACCACTGCGTCACCGGGGTCAAAGTTAATCGTATGCAAGTTTTAGGGGCGGCTAAAACTTGCATACGATTAACTTTGACGTAAGTGTTTGGTTGTGCTTTCTATAAAACTAAAGCTATCATTTTAATTACGACGTTCAAATCTGTGTTACACGCAGTAAAGTGCAATAATTTCAGTTTTACGAAAAATACCTGTAGGTTCCAAAAAATTTGAATTATTAAAATGCCCATAAAACCCAGTTAATAATATGGAATTTAAAAATTTCAGTAATTGGAATCTAAAAGATTTTCGCAGAACGTCGACGATATTTGTTCCGGGAGGCCTCGAGTTTTTCCGGTACCCCACTGAGAACGTAAAACAGTTTCCCAGAAGATCCGGACATGGCAAAATTTTCATTGTACGGATGTGCCGCATCTCAGGGACGAACCAACTGGGAGTTCAACAGGACGCGCCAATTAGCGGGACAGTCCCGACAACGACTATAAAACAGCTCTCTGAAAGAAGATGGGAAAGTAGTATCGATGTTGTAAAAGTACCGAGGTATTTATTTTGATTGATTAGCGCTTTAACGACCACCGTGAGCAACTCAATAGGCTATAAGCAGTCGTCCGTCCCTAATTTAGGGTCACTGGTTCCAGGGAAGGGAGAGAGTCAGTGCCGTAAGACAAACACAACATGCATGCCTCACCGGGATTCGAACCCAGACCCCTTTCGGACGAATGATCAAAAACCATCGCTTAGACCACTGAGCCACCAGGGCGGCGTGCTGAGGTATAATTTCGATGCAGCCTATCATGCATTATATTTCTCATTGGCGATGCTTGTGGAAATAATGATATTTAGCAGATTTTTTTTCATCGCTAAAATCATATAAATTTATATGTTCCAGAGTAAATTTGGTATATTTTAAAATAATATCATTAATGAAAAAACTGAAATAATGATACCAACCATAATAGAAATGTAGAAAATGATTATTTAAAAGAATGTCGATCGACTGACAGTTTTGATGGCACGCTAGTTGAAGCCCCTCCCCTCCCCAACAGAATCGCGGCAACGGGCGACGTGCGTCGCAGATTTTATTTTGTTCCCGCAGACAAAAACAGTATCTTCAGAACCTTTATTTTGATTCTGCAGGGGGTAAAAAAAACGATGTTCCCAGAACTGTTTTTAATCTTCTCTTTGAGACTCCCAATCATGAGCGCAAGTTTTCCATCTGGGAACGGAATGCCGTCTTTCACTTTCAAAACTTTCCGTTTGCGGAAAGACGAAGTGTAGATTCTTTCGATAATCGTAGCTCTTCCCCCCCCACCCCACCCCCCACGCGATGTTCGTGTTATTGTTAAATATCCTTTTATTGCGTAAATTTTTATGTTTCAGCTTGAAAACGGAAGTAACAATTTTCGAAAACGGAACAGAGACGGAGCACTGTGATCATAAATTATATTTTTCTCGCGGTGCAGTTTCTGCTCTGCATAGTTGTTTATGTTTCAATTCATAAATGTTTGTATTACAACTTGAAAATGGATGGAAAACTTTCGAAAACGGAAGTTGGGCGGAACGAAGACTTCTCTCGTAATCGTAATTTGTTTTTCCATGATGTTCTCTCTGCCCAAATATCGTTGCTAAATATCCTTTTGCTGCAGAAATGTTTTGGCTTAGGAATGGAGGCAAAAATTTCCGACAACAGAAGCTAATAGGAGCGATTTTTCCGTGATCACTTTTTTTTCTTTGCAATGTTTCTTCTGTTCTACATTGCTGTTTAATATCATTTACTTACATAAATGCCTGTTTTTAAGACAGGAAATGGAGGGGGGAAATTTTCCGAAAGCGGAAATTGACAAACCTAAGATCTCTCCCGTAATCTTTTTTTTTTTTTTTTTTTTCCTTCGCTAAGTTTCCTCTGACATGTATTGCTGTTAAATATCATTGTATTCCCTAAAACTGTGTGTTTCAGCATGAAAATGGAAGATAACCTTTCCGACAAACGAGATTGGGCGAAGCGATAATTTCTCAGGAAAGTCAAGAAACGCTTATTACGTAGTAAATTCGTTTACATTTGTGGTGTAATATGCATAGATTCTCCAAGCTTTCGCTCTCCACTGGGAGGATTTTTCATGGAGAGTCTTTTCATCTCCCAGTGGAGGCTTTTTCATGGAGTTTTTTTCATCTCCCTGTGAAGGCTTTTTCATCTCCCTGTGGAGGCCTCTTCATAGAGAGTCTTTTTCGTTTCCCAGTGGAGGCTTTTTCATGGAGAGTCTTTTTCATCTCCCAGTGGAGGAATTTTCATGGAGAGTTTTTGTCATCTCTCAGTGGAGACTTTTTCATGGAGAGTCTTTTTCATCTCTCCGTGGAGGCTTTTTCACCTCCCAGTGGAAGCATTTTCATGGGGAGTCTTTTTCATCTCCCAGTGGAGGCTTTTGCATGGAGTATTTTTCGTCTTCCAGTGGAGGCTTTTTCATGGAGAGTCTTTTTCATCTCCTAGTGGAGGCATTTTCATGGAGAGTCTTTTTCATCTCCCAGTGGAGGCTTTTTCATGGAGAGTCTTTTTCTCCCCGTGAAGGCTTTTCATGGTGAGTCTTTTTCATCTCCCAGTGGAGGCTTTTTCATGGAGTCGTTTTCATCTCCGAATGGCGGCTTTTTCATCTCCTATTGGAGGCTTTTTCATGGAAAGGCTTTTTCGTCTCCCAGTGGAGAGCGAAAGTTCGGCGAATCTTTATGCATGTTATATTACAAAAATAAACGGATATGCTACGCTATAAGCGTTTCTTGAGTATTCGCGATCTAATGTATTTAAATTAACGTTCTCAGAAAACTGTTATTTGCCTTCGCCGCGATATTTCCATTGTTGTATATTGTTCATAAATATTATTTTATTCCATAAATGGTATTTTCGCATGATAGTAAATCGAAATATTTTACTTTTGGGAGGTTCTGTGAAATCTCAAATCATTTTTCGAATGGGTTAAAATTTTTCAAGGATGTGAGTTCTTAAATTTTTTTAGGTTATTTTTTTTTCTTATGGTTGAGTGGCACTCTGATATGCAGTGTGTTTATATATACATATAAACACGTGTATAAATTGTATAAATATGTGATATTACATTGAAAAAGAACGATAAAGGAGACAGTTATATTAGCATTGTGACTCATTTGTAACCAGTGGTGTACCTGAAAAACTCGCCCCCCCCATCCCCGGCCCGCCTGCAAAAAAATATCTTCGAGGTCTTTTTTGCGAAAATCTATTTGCTCTCAATTACTGAAAATTTTAAAACTCGGTTTTACTGGCGTTTTAATAATTCAAATTCTTTAGAACCTATAGGTATTTTTTACAAAGCCAAAATTATTGCACTTTATTACATGCCATACGTAATAAAGTGCAACACGTTATAATTAAAATGATTGCCCTGGTTTTATACCAACATTGAGTACTACAAAACACCAACGCCAAAGTTAATAGTATCATGCAAATTTTATTCTTTTCGAGAAACGAGGCTTTGAAAATGCCTCACGATAACACAGGTAAAACACGTATCAGCCGTGTGACAGTGTCTAAAGACCTTTCCCGATTTATACGAAAATACAGAGCATAAGTAAGAAAAACAAATAGAGTAACAATTTAGCATTGTGTCACAAAAAGAGTTAAATTGCTTAAATTATTTACTCTTGAATAAAAAAAGCACACTTAACAAAATGTCACAATGTTTTGCACATAGTTAAAGTCTTTCCTTTTGACTCTCTTAAACACAAAAAAATGAAACAAGTCTCTTTTTGTTTTTGTTCCCGCGAAGAACATATTTTAGTTCATTATCTTCTGAAAGATGATTAGTTATCTGCTAACAAGTGGAATATATACAAGATGGAGTCACATTATTTTGACCACCAGCTAATATCCAGAGTAACCACCGTGTGCAGCGCGGACAGCAGCTAGACGGGCTGAGAGTTGAATAAGGTGCTGCTGGAAGGTGCGTGGTGTAGGATCCACAGAGCAAACAACACGATCGAGGTTGTCTCACAGATGCTCAATTGGGTTTAAGTCTGAAGAATAAGGGGGCCAGGGAAGTACTTTAAGAATAAGGGGGCCAGGGAAGTACTTTGAAGTCTTAATCGTGCTCTTTCAACCACTTTCGGACATTTCTAGCTGTGTGACACGTAGCATTGTCGTGCTGGAAGATCCTATCCGCCCCAGGGAAGACAATCAGCATGTATGGATGTACGTAGTCTGCAAGGATGGATTCATAATGAATTCGGTCCATAGTGCCTTTCACAGATATGAGTGGATCCGGGGAATGCCACGAAAACATTTTCCGGACCATAACACTGCCCCCACCCGCTTGTATTCTTCCAGCAGTGGTTTAAGAGTGTTTGTTACCCGATGTTTCTCGCTTTATATGCCAACGTCCACCGGTTCGATGAAGCAGAAAACATGACTCATCGGAGAAGGCAATCCTTTGTCAATCAGCGGAGGTTCAATTCCTATACTGTCGTGCAACTGTAAGCCTTTTCTGGCGATGCACCTTCGTTAGCATAGGTGCAGTGACCATCCGTCTGCATCGAGCCTCATACCTAGCACGGTTCGCTGAACTATCGTTTTAGACACACTTCCGGTAGCTCTCTAGTTCATTTGGCCAGTGAGTTGCCTAACTGTAGCGTGTTGATCGGCCTTCACGCACCTTCGCAGCCGACGTTCACCTCTCACATCAATGGCACGTGGTGCTCCGCAGTTTCCACATCGCTTATTCGCAATGATGCCATTTCTCCAATCACGATACACTTTAACCACTGCAGCACGGGAACAGTTCACAAACTGCGCTGTTTCAGAAATAATGCCACCCTTGGCCCGAAAGCCGCTAATCATCCCTTTTTGCAAATCTGATAAATCGCTCCTTTTATCCATGAGAGCAACGAGTGATATATATTCAGAATGCCTATAGCACACCTTATACACAGTGCGTCAAAGAATTTTTAAGACTGGCGCTAGATTTCAGCCTACGGTGGCGCCACCAGTGTAATCGCGAATGCGTTATAAACCATGACCATCTGCTTGCTTTCTGCCAAAAGTACTGCGCAGTTGTTAAAGTAACTCAAATGAAACGGCCGTTCATTAGAGAGGTCAAATATTTTTCATGTTGAATTATTAAGATGGAACAAAAGGCTGTTATTAAATTTAACGCAAAACTTGGTAAAAGTGCCTCAGAGACGTACTAAATGATGAAACAAGTTTACGGTGAGTTTTGTTTAAGTAGATCAAATATTTTCCTGTGGCACAAACGGATTTTGGACGGAAGAGATACGCTAGAAGATGATAAGCATACCGGAAGACCAAGTTCATCTAGGACACCTGCATGAGATTATTGAAAAAGTGCGTGACTTCGTGGCAAACAATCGATGTGCGTCACTAAGAATGATGGAAGAGTCTTTAAACATCAACAAAGAAATGATTCGAACCATCCTGATGAAGATTTGGGCAAAAAAAAAAAAAAAGTCTGTGCTAAATTTGTTCCACACACGTTAACCAATGAACAAAAATCAAGGAGAAGTGCACATTGCAGAGACATCATTTCAGCCGCTGAAAATGATCCAAACTTCTTAAAATCGATTGTTACAGGTGATGAAACATGATGTTTTCAATATGACCCTAAAACAAAGCGACAAAGTGCGGAATGGAAGTCAAAAAACTCACCAGAAGCCAAAAGAACAAGGAAAGTTCCATCGAAAATCAAAACAATGCTCATTACATTCTTCGATAGTAAGGGTATTATCCACAAGGAATTTGTTCCAAGTGGGCAAACAATTACTGGTGAGTTTTATTTAAATGTTTTGAGGCGTTTGATGGGCAGAATTCGTCGCATTCGTCCAGAATATCGGGATGAAAACAGTTGGTGTTTGTTGCACGATAATGCACCCAGTCACACCTCACTTCTTGTTTGTAGATTTTTGGGGAAAGATAACGTCTGTGTGTTGAATCATCCACCGTATTCACCTGATTTAGCACCCCGCAACTTTTCTTTATTCCCCAAACTTAAAATGACGTTAAAAGGGTGTTATTTTGATGATATTTCGACCATACAAACAGCTTCGACGCGTGTATTGGTAGCGATTCCGCAAAGTGAACTGGAGCAGGCATTCGAATCATTATTAAATCGCTGTAACAAGTGTATTGAAGCCGGAGGGACTTAATTTGAATAACAAACCAAAACAAATTATAATTTCTTGTTTCTATTTCATTTTACAGACCTAGTCTTAAAAATTCTTTGCCACACTGTGTATACCCTCCAAGCCAGGTCACAACATGTGCTTCTTTCATTGGCTGTTGACAACAAAAGTAGGAGGTTGTCACAATAATGTAACTCGACTGTGTATAACACATCCTCACATAAAATTTCAATTATTCAACCGACATTTCATTCACATTATCTTGTTATTATACATGTATAGGCACTTTTACTATGGCTGTGGAAGGGTCCTTAAGTCCTCTGGAATATCTACTTTCCCGTCACCCAGTTTTTATAAACTAAAGCGAAAATGATTTCTTGAAGATTTTACTCATTTACTAAAAAAAAAAAAAAAAATTGCTTTTCCTTTTAATACTTCATTCAAATCTCCCTCTTTCTTAAAGATATTAAGGAAAGGAGGAAAGGAGAGACAATCAATGTTGTCCCCCCCCCCTCTCTCTCTCTCACACACACACTCGCTCGCGGTGGAATCTTTTTGTTGTCAACAAGCCTCAAAGTGTTTTTACTATCTTAATACCTACGGATGGTAAAAGCACTGTGAGTGCCTCTCCTCGCATCTGTGATTACGCTCTGGACTATGTAATGCAAGTAACAATCTGATGACTTCTACCTGCACCGTCCAAATGCGGACTTCGCAGGGAAATATGGAACTCTCTCAAAGAATGTAGTGAAGGCGTTGCGAGAGCAATCCTACCAGGATCCGGCAGTCCTTCACCCGGACAGGATCGGCCCGTAGACCAGCAGTTACCTGCCAACCCTACGGAACCGTCATCCCCCTCCCCCCTCTTTGCCAAAGCCGGAATGGCAGGGGCTTTTAACTTTAGGTCTGGAGGGGGAAAGTTTGTCCGCCAAAGCGAGTGTTTTGGGGCAAAAGCCCTTTATTAGGTCCTGGCTATAAAAGTACAAGCACATATATACACTGGGGGTTCCGTGTATATGGGTAGACACCTTTATTTTCACGTACCCTCACAGAGAAATGAGAAAATACACAGAAAAATTACACTGAAATATTTACAAATTTACATGGCAGCACTAGGGCAAGTCGTCACTCCTCTTCAATCTTCTCTATTCTTCAATGAGTATTTCTTTCTGCCTCGCCACGAAGTCTTTGACCATCTCGATGAGACCCTGACGCGCTCTGGGATGCGTTATCAAGATCGAGAGATCCTTCGTTTTCCCTATGTCGGGGGCGAGGACTTTCCTCCGACCTGCAAGAGAACTGCACTCTAGAATCATATGTGCGACGTCTGCGGTTTCAGCCCCGCAGCCGCACACTCTGTCCCTTATCGCAAAGCGGCGAAAATATTCTGGCGAAACGCCATGACCGGTGAACATTTGGTTCAGGAACCCTTCATAAGTAAGTAAAGCCAGCAAAAGAGTTAAATAGACCAGGAAATCGGGAAACACAACAACACGACTTCTTTTTTTTTTCTCTCTCTTTACCATTGCAATAAAAAAATATGTCGTATGGTCCGGCCCGGCAGTGCCGTGAGTGTCTGAGGATAAGCCCGACACGGCCCGTGTCTAATCAGTGCACCCATGTTTGTCACAGGAGGGTGAGGTTTTGCGTAGAGTAAAAAAAAAAAAAAAAAAAGAAATCAGTCTTGGCAATGTCTCCTAGTTTTCATTGCTATTTATATCAAAAGTTGTTCCAAAACCCAGTAAAACTGTTGTAGGTTCAAAGGTTAGTAAACTTTTTTGTTTTTATTGAAGGTTTAACGACCATTATGAGCAACTCGATGGGATATAAGTAGTCGCCCGTCTCTAATTTAGGATCACTGGTTCCAGGGAAGGAAGAGAGCCAGCACCGTAAGACATACACCACACCCAAGCAACACCGGACCGTTCTCGCACGGAAGGTTATACTGGGCGTCCAGAAATCTTCATAGTAGTTATCATTGCAATAATGAAATTGCTGTAGCATACTTAAGAGGTAAAGCAAATTTAAGGTTGGGATTTTCTTTTCTCTTGTTTGATTTTTACCTGTGCATTTTTTTTTTCACCCCGGTTGTGATCCAGGGACCGCCCCGCAGATTATTTTGTAGCATAGCGACAGCCGTAGCAGACTGATCAGGAACTTTCTGCTGTGGAGGCTGATGCTAAAGCAATCGTTAACTTTACCTATAATACTTCAACCCCCTTTCCTGTCCGCAAATTCCAAGGTTCGCCCCTCCTTATCCGCAAAATCCACCTTCCGAAAGATCCATGTCCACAAAATCCACCTTCCGCAAGATTCACATCTGCAAAATCGACCTTCTGCAAGATCCACATCCGCAAAATCCACCTACTGCAAGACCACGCCCGCAAAATCCATCTTTCGCAAGATCCACGTCCGCAAAATTCACGGAACCGAAAGAAATGGCTCTTTTAATTGCCGGGATAACAAAAGCGAAATCACGTTCAGCGAGATTATTCTAGCTCCTAAAATAACAAAAAAATAAAAAAGAAAGAAAAAAGAAAGAAAATAATAATAATAATAATAATAATAAGGGGAATAGAGCTCAATAAGCTTATTTTAGTTTCATTAAAACTACTTTAGTTTGAGATTTCAGAAAAGTCTGTTTCAGCACAAGAAAAGAAAAAGTCTCTATTTTTAAAAAAAAAAAAAAAAAAAAATTCTTAATTCTTTTATTGGTACCGAAACAGACTTTTCCAAAATCTCAAGCTAAATTACATTTACTGAAGCTGAAATAGGCTTACTGAACTTTATTTCATTTATTTTTTATTTAATACTTTAGCAGCTACAGTAATCTAGCTGAACATGATTTCGCTTTTCTTATCACAGCAACAGAAAGAGATTACGTACTGCTTTCTACATAGTTGGAATAAAGGAAGCAGGCATTTCTTTTGTAGAAGGTGGTATGCGCTTATAAACTGATGAGGAACGACATTTTTTTTTTGTTTTCCCGTTTCTTTCTTTCTCTTGGTTTTATCTTTTGCAGGTGCTATTAATGAAGGGAAAATAGACGATTTCTCTTTCATAGCACCTGAAATGGAAGCAGATTCCTCTTCCTAGCAGCTGAAATAAAAACTGATTTCTTTAATAGCAAAAAAGTTCACTGAAAGAGAACAATTTCTTTCGGTGCAGCTGAGGCACCAGTTTATCGAAAGGGAAAAGCATTTTATTTTTTCATATCAACTGATACGTGTTTACGGGAAGGGAGACGGATCAATAACATTTCTGAAGGTTGCCACATCAATTCAATTACATTCAAATTCGTGGTTTCAGCTCTTCCTTAAGCTATGAATTTACAATGGTTAAATACATAGCTTGTCCCAAACATAGGCGCCGACTCCAATAATTTTACTGGGGGGGGGGGGGCCCAGCCAATATTTTTCGTCCTGTTTAATTATATAATTGCTTTAGATTCATAAGGTGTCGGAACAAACTCCACCTTATGAGACCAAAGCGATTTATTTAAAAAAAAATAATAATAAATAACAAAATAAATAAAACATTTTACCCTATATTCTGCATTGCTCATTCGATTAGAAACCGGATTGCCAGCCCTGTATTGTGTTTACCATGTTCTCGGGATATATGGTAAATGTTTAAAACGATTATCAAAAACGGAATAAATAAAAATACAGAAATATATAATCTCTAGCGCCTTTGCTTATCTAATTTTTGCGCCTCTTGCTCTTTGTTTAAGCAACCCAGCTAATTTCTCATTTTTTTTTATAAACGTTTCGAAATGAAATCTCTCTGGATGTTTCTTATAAAATCACAGGCTGAATTTTATTTTTTAAATATTGGTATTTTTCTAAAAGAATATTTCCGTTTCCTTGTTCATTTGCTGATGAGCAATTACCATTGCATTTTAAAATATACGTTCGATTCCGTAGTCGTAGTCCCTGGTCCTAAAACAACTGAGAATGTTTTTACCAAAAATGTGCAGTACTGCGTTCGACCTAGGCACAAGTCTGGAAAAGAACGGTAGTCGTTGTAGTAACCATAGCACCTGGCAACACCTGTTTATCACGCATGCGTCGTTAGTAGTGCGCTGTTTAATAAGCTTTGTTTCGTGAACCCCTAACAAGTGTTTTCGTGTGTGATTTTTCGAAAAAATGAATGTGAAAGAGGAACAAAGATGCGCCATTGAATTTTGCCGTTGACTTAAAAAGTCCATCGGAGAGACTTTCCGTCTTATGCAAGAGGCTTATAAAGATGAATGTCTAGGAAAATCAACAATTTACAGATGGCATAAAGAATTTATGGATGGTCGTGAGTCGGCGGCTTTCATCGCGCATTGAAGAAGACCTTCAACGAGTGTTACAGAGGTAGACATCAATACAATAGGTGTTGTTATACCGGAAGACAGACACCTATCAATTAGAGATATCGAAGATATGGTTCAAATTTCAAAATAATCAATTCACAGAATGTTAACCAAACATTTGGGCAGGAAACGAGTTTGTTCAATTTGGGTACCCCATTTCTTTTCATGTGCGGCCCAATGCAAGGCCGCACTTGGACAGTTCCGTTGTTTTTTATTTGGGGAAAATGAATATTAAGTTGAAGCCCCAACTTGCATATACATAGTCTAGACTTGTCATCATGTGACTTCCGGCTGTTCCCCATTTTAAAAAGATGTTACGGGGACGACAATTTGAGACTGATCAACAACATATTACAGCTGCTCATGGGGGCTTCAACAGCATTTCAGAAGAAGAACCCTAGAAGACATTCAAAAAAGTGTGAGGAAATTTAGGACACCGGTATTCGATGTACACTGAAGAGCAATTGAATTAGAGATACCTGTCTATACTCGGGGCAAGCTTAACCTGTCATTGGAAGGAAGGCTACAGAGTGTATACTTCCACTGCATAAAATAGTTCCGGTCTAAAAGCTCGTACTCCAGCTTCAACTGGCACTTAGAAATGACACAGATGTTCAATACGTTGTGTGTGTGTGCATTTAAAAAATTCAGATCTCAGTTTCAGCGGCATTTCTAAAAAATACATATATTCGTGCTTTGGTGACGTCACTGATGGTTCTCTGTCACAGCATTCTTGTTTGGGTCAGAGTTAAGCTGTCAACCCAGGGGATATTTATTGCTGTGGGGGTGGGGGGTCATTAGTGGAAGGATGAGGGCGAAAAAAGTGTTTCCGAGGGCATTTCGCGTTTCTCCTTCTTGATTGTTGTTTTAAAACACTCTTCTGTCTTTTCGGTTTTTTCGAATGGCATCTGCCGGTCACTCGAGTGTATTTCAGCCGCATAAACGTGGGAAATCACTACGAAGCTCTGCTAAGGTGATCGTTATGAATGTTTTCACTAAATTGATGGAAAAACATTCGCCGAATAAATCAAATGAATTAACAGTTCTTACGGCAGAACTCACTGGCGTTTCAAGTCGCACCATTGCGAGAATGAAGGTTGAATTTAGTACTGAAGTACCTCAGATCCATTGGCAATTTATTTCTTCAAATTAAAATACAATTCTCGCTTGGCTTACATAGAACGTTTTCTCGAAATTAGTTTGGAGTTCCCAATTCAGTTCTCAATATAGGCCAAGAAACGGCCATCTTTTCCTTTTGAACTTTTGTGCGCAGTTGCCTTAAACGCGCATGAACCGGCATGAAAATTCAGACAAATGAAAGAGTTCCTTCCCCAGCCACACATAATTCGGAAACTTGGAAAACTGCCACACATTCAAAGTGTTCCTCGGAGGAACAGCAATTTGTGCCCGGCCCATCAATGAAAAACATGTGGCAATTTTCCAATGTGTAACAATTTTCCAAGTTGCTGAAAGATGTGTGGCAGTTTACAGTGAACCCTAAAATATCATTTACCACAGAGACGGGCTCTTGTCCAGTACTTATGGCAACACGGGGTAGTTAAAAATGCATACACATTTAACGGATGTCTGTTATAAAAAAAAAATCTAATCAAGGCAAAATTTTTGAAAGAACGAAATTTTACGCATAACTGATGACATGGTAAAATTACTTTTAATTAAATCCCGCAGTTGGTAATCTTCAAGCAATAAGTATAAATATATGAAATATATAAACAAAAAATGGAAAAATATGTGAAAACAAAATTAGGCCACTTAAGACTGCTTCCCGTGTTTAGCAAAGATAATTTCATTTTAAAAGTAAGAAAGAAAGAAACGTTACACGTTCTGTAACATCTCCAAAAAAAAAAAAAAAAAAAAAAAGATAAGAGAGGGAGAAATAAACTGCTTGTCTACCGGTCTGCAAAGCGCGCGGCGGTGGGGAGGGGGTTAAAATAGAGGGGTTTGGTAAGGGATCACGGTGACAGACAGCCAGCCCTGAGGGCTTGTGGGAGAAGTTTTCCGAGTGAAGGTTAATTACACACCATTAGTGCGGAGTAATACTGGGAGTGAAAAGGTCACCGTAGCTTTGGCCCCATTGCCAGGATAGCTTTGCCCCGAGTATAGTAACGTGTAGCACCACCTTTCGCCCTGATGACGGCGGCGATTCGTCTCGACATGGATTCGACAAGACACCGGAAGCGTTGGGAAGCCATACGGATCCACGACCCCTGAACAAGCTCCCACAGTTCACGAAGATTTGATGGAGGGGTCAGAGCCTCGAACATCTCTCTCGATGACATCCCAGATGTGCTCGATGGGACCTAGCTGGCCAAGGAAGCGAGATCACGTCGGTGGAGTGTTCATCCAACCATTCGGATACAATTCGGAAGCGATGGCACGGTGCATTGTCTTGTTGCAGGATGAGGTCCCCAGTGGGATGTTGAAGACGCACAAACAGGAGCAAATGGTCGTCCAGGATATCCCGGTAACGTTGACCTATGAGGGACGATGCCACACGTACCACGGGTCCCATTTCAGTCCACGTAAAAAGTCCCCAGACGAGAATGCCACCCCCACCAGCTTGAAGAGTACCCTGCTAGCAAGAAGGATCCATCGCTTCATGTGCTTTGCGCCGTACTAGTATCCTGCCATCCGCACGTACCAACGTGAATCTCGACTCATCAGTCCAGGCAACATTTTCCCACATGTCTAGGGTCCAGTGGCGATGTTTTCGCGCCCATGATAATCTTTGCACCCCGCGGTGTGCGGTCAGCAGCGGTACCCTCGTGGGACGATGGCTTCTGTACCCCATAGCGAAGAGATGGTTCTGGATGGTGTGGCTGCTTACACGTTTTTGTGCAGCTGCGTTAAATTGCCGAGTTATTTCTTGCACTGTGGCCCGTCTATCCGCTGTTACAATGCGAACTAGCCGACGATGACCCCGCTCATCCACACGCTGTTGTCCATGGCAGTTGGCCCTTACAGGGATGGTTTTACCGGATTCGATGTACTCACGATGCACCCGTGACACAGTGGCTCGTGAACATCCTAGTGCCTGCACGACTTTCGAGATGGATTGACCTATTCGTCGGGCCCGACAATTTGCCCACGATTAAATGCGCTTAGATCCTTCGTCTTACTCATACTGCGTCCGACTCTTAGTGATTCCCGTCGCATCAGTCCTTATATTGTCGGATCGCTGCATACGTCATGTCGTTTCCGTTTACAAAGCCGCCCACAGCGCCACATTTGCATAACGCCAGCTGTCTCTAATTCAATTGCTCTTCAGTGTAATAGACAGCATTTTGAAAAAGATTACCACTTACTTGAAAATTAAGATACGCATATTTGTTTTATAAAAATATTCTCAGTTGTTTTGGAACAACCCTTGTACATGATACATTAAAAAAGTTTCTGAAAATTCTCAAGCCAGGAATTGCTGGTTGAGTAGTTACTTGCAGGATAGGTAAAACTTTGCCCAGCAGGTAATTACTTAAACGATAACTTATTTGCAGGGCAAATGTATATCTCCTGCCCTTTTATTTATTTATTCTGAGCAAATAGTGGTGTACATTCTTACTTTTTGAAAATCCAATAGATTGACTGAAAAATTGTTGCCAGTTTTATATCATCTTGTTTGTTCATTATTAGTAACAACACAGTTTCGTGAATTTGTTATTAGTAGTAACAACATAGTTTCGTTGTTTCGTGAGCATTTCCCTACATCAAGTGAAACTCACTAAGTGAATGGATTGCAGGGTGTTGTCTCAAATGCGGAAAATATTACTTGCAGCCAACAGGAAAATCGTCGCAAATGCGTACACTGCTGAACGCAGAAAAAGCCAGTAGACAGTGCCTAACCACCAATGAGTCATTTTGGACGCGAATCGGACAAATATTCAGAAGTCAGACGAATGCTCAGACCGCTGAGCCGCCGCCCGGGCAGCGATAATCATCCTTTGCTTGTTGCCTTTCATTTAATGGATCAATACGGTCACAAAGGTGGCAATACTATGGCTACATACAGCGGCGGATTTACCACTCGGTTTTAGAGGGCCGCAGGTGTAGAATCCAGAAAAACGGAACGAACAGAACAGAAAAACTTAGAAAAGGGAGGTGCCGTTATTTTAATTTACTTGAATAAAATAAAGTAGTGGTAATTTTTAATTTTATCTTGAATGATAACTAAACAATTAAGAACATAATAATAGCTCTATTGCCAGCACGCCCGTGTTCGTACGAGTTCGATAAAGAGCGCATGGGACGTCTGACAGAGTGACAGGTGCAGGAGAGGAGTGGAGAGCAAATGAGCTCCCTCCCCCAACCCCGTGGCTGTGGCGCCACTGCCCCTTACCTCCGAGATCTTGAAGGCCTAGCCGCCCCGGTGGCGCAGTGGTCTAAGGCGTTGGCCTCTGATCATTCGTCCATAAGGGTCCGGGTTCGAATCCCGTTCAGGCATGGATGTTGTGTTTGTCTTACGGCACTGGAACCAGTGACCCTAAATTAGGGACGGGCGACTGCTTATAGCCCATTGAGTTGCTCACGGTGGTCGTTAAACCTCCAATTAAAAAAAAAAAAAGGCCTATCAAGTCGTGACGTCATTTTCAGTGACGTCACAACTCGTAGATCTAACAGTCCGTGTCTGCATTACCACGCTACACATAACCGTGTGACTTGTGAGTTACGCTTTACAACCGTAGGTTGAAGAAGCGAATATGCTCCAGCTTTTTCCGTCCGTCCGTCTGTCGGCACGATATCTCACGTAAAAATGGTTCGATTTCGATGAAATTTTAATATGTGGTAGGGGACCACCAGGGGTCGAACCCTGTTGAAAATGGGTGAAGTGGGGTCAAAGGTCACGCCATAAGAGCGGGATTTATTCAATTTCCCTTATGCGTCATAACTTGCGTAAATATGGTTCAATTTCAATGAAATTTTAGTGTGGTAGGGGACCACCTGGAGACGAAACCTATCGACAACGGGTGAAGTGGGGTCAAAGGTCAGGACATAGGAGCGGGATGCATTCCATTGCCCTTATGCGTCATAAGGTGCGTAAAAATGGTTCGATTTCGAAAAAAATTTAGTATGTGGTAGGGGACCACCTGGAGAGGAACCCTATTGAAAATAGGACAAATGGAGTCAAAGGTCAGGACATAGGATCGGGATCCATTCTATCGCCCTTTTCCGACACTATTAAGGTGGACGTCAAGTAATTTTGCTTCCTATATTTCCAATGGAAAACCTTTTGTACACATTTCCTTCACAATTAGGGATGGGAATTTGAACATCGATTAAAATAACTTCATACTATAACTTGGAATACTTAATATTTTCTAAAATATAAGCATAATTATATTAAAAAACAATAACGTTTCCTTTGGTGGTGTTGAAACTAGAAAAAGATGGCGCGACCTGTACTTTGATGACGTCAGTAGACAAATAAATGTTGGATTGCATAATTACGGTTATGGTTTAGAAAATATTATTACGGTTAGGTTTAGAAAATATTAAGTATTCCAAGTTATGAAATGAAGCTATTTTAATCGATGTTCAAATTTTCATTCTTTGGAGCGCATTAATTGTGAAGAAAATGTGTACAGAAGTTTTTCCGTTGGAAGTTTAGAAAGCAAAATTACTTGAGTTCCACCTTAAAGTATAGCAATTCTTGTATGTATGTATGTACATTTTATTTTGAAAACGGCTCTAAGAATTTTGATGAAAGTCGTTAACCTACCGTTTCCTGGTACTAGAAATCGATTTCGCTTGATCTCGACTTTAGGAGAATTCGTTTAGTGGGTTAAATAACCATCCCGAATTATAACGTTTTTAATGTCATGGCGTCGTTCCATTAATGTTTCCAATGCTTAGAAATCTTATGACGTCACAATTCCGCGTTAGAGAATGTTGGCGCGCGGTACGCCATCTGTCTCATTACGTCACGCGTTATGTGTGGACCCCATTAAAGTTTTATGACGTCACACTCTTTCGAGCGGATGGTCGCGATTCCCATCTGCTTCATTACGTCACGCGTTGTGTGCGTATGTCCGGCCGCACGATAACTCGCGTAACAATCGTTCGATTTCGATGAAACTTTAGTATCTGGTAGGGTATCACCTGGGAAGGAACCTTATTTAAAGTGAACGAAATGGGGTCAAAGGTCAGCGGGATCCATTCCACTGCTGTTATGCGTCATAACTAACGCTAACGTAAAAAAGATTGGATTTCGATGAAATTTTAGTATGTGGTAGGGGACCACCTGGCCACAAACCCTATTGAAAATGGGCGAAATGGGGTCAAAGGTCAGGACATTGGAGCGGAATCACTTCCATCGCCATGATGCGTCATAACTTACTTAAAAATGCTTCAATTTGGATGAAATGTTAGTATGTTGTAGGGGCCTGCCTGGGGACGAATTCTATTGAAAATGGGCGAAATGGGGTCAAAGGTTAGGACACAGGAGTCCTTATGCATCATAACTTTATTCCATAGTCCTTATGCATCATAACTTACGTTAAAATGCTTTGATTGCGACAAAACGTTATCATGTTATTTCGGAGGTATACCGAACCGGTTCTGTTGAATATCATCGATATGGGATCAAGGGTCATGGCACAGGACCGAGATTTATTCCACAGCCATTGTTCTCATAACTTGAGTGATAACTTGAGTAATGATTTCTGGTATGTTGGAAAGCGTATTATAATCAATGCATTGCATGATTTTACAAACTTGTTTTTATTGTTGTCCATGCTTGCTTGAAATTAATAGTGTTCCTTTCTTATGGTTTGCTTCAACTAACATTTTAATTAGAGTTTTTATATATCGGTAATTGAGTGAAATAGGTATTGATTATGCCACATCCGTGTTGTGTTCCCAGCTACCGTGCAAATTATAAAATAGGACCCAAAGTTTGTGTGTATGGATTTCCAAAAGACCAAGATTTGTGTTCTAAGTGGATTTGTGCCATTAAAAGGGATAACTTCACAGTTACACCTCATAGTAAGGCATGTATATTGAACACTTTTTTAATCGAATTTAAATACAAGACCTTTGTTAATAACAAAAGACCTTAGTTAATTAATTTGTTCAAGCATTTCGAAAGAAAAAACATTCTAGAAAATGGATATTGTTTGAGGTCTACTTTAAAAGTGAAATAAATTTTTACATGCCTACTGCCCATTATGGTAACAGTGAACAGTATATATACATACAGTTTTCATTACAATTAGTTCAGATATTTTTATATAACAGCTAAAAACAATGACGTAGTCTTTGAAAACATTCTCCCACGATCGTTCATTCCTGTTAATAAAGTTTTATTGACTGAAAAAAAAAAAAAGAAAGAAGAACATACGGAATCCGTAAATTGATTTTGATTTCAAAACCGGGAGCTACAACCGCGTAATAATTTGATTTCTCGTTCTTTTAATAAAAAGAATATGTTAAGCATTTGTAGTGATATGTCACATTTGTCATGCAAGTTTATTACTGTAATACCGAAATTCTAAAACAACGATCGTGACCATCGGAAATATGCTCCGATGCTCCCAGGCTCTCTCTCTTTCTCTCTCTCTCTCATGGGCTAAGACGATCCACCGCCAGTGACGCCACAAACCTGTATGATGGCCTTCTCTTTCCGAAATTCTAAAACAACGATCGTGACCATCGGAAATATGCTCCGATGCTCCCAGGCTCTCTCTCTCTCTCTCTCTCTCTCTCTCTCTCATGGGCTAAGACGATCCACCGCCAGTGACGTCACAAACCTGTATGATGGCCTTCTCTTTCCGGGGGTCACGCACGGCCCCAACAGCAATCAAAACAACAGTCTTTCAAAATACCTCTTTGTCTGTGTTTTCAAATATTTTTTATAACCTTTAATTCAATAACAAGTTAAATCAAAATAATTTTTATTTAAATAATACTTATTTAACAATAGAATTATACTACCAATTATGATATTCTTAACTCAAAGATAAGTTTATTAGAAAATCCTATAGGAGCAAATTCAAATATGGGTGGCCGGGTAGGGAGGGGGGGGGGCGCATAGAAAATTTGGCCTACGGCCTCAAAAGCCTTATCCAACACTGGCTACATATCCCACCGCGATCACCTCCAGCCGTGACTCCACAATCAGCTTGCAGGGTTTACACCCACAGAAAAAGGTTTAGGCTTGACTAGCAATGGCCTGTTACAGACTATTGAAATCATACTCTCTGGGAGGAAAAGACGAAACTTCGGCTATAAATTCCACCGAATCACCACTAGCAGTGGCTCAACGATCAGCCTGTAGAGTTTACACCCATAGAGATGATTTAGGCTTGACTAGTTACGTCTGTCTCAGGTTTTTGAAATTATCCTCTCTGGTAGTGGGAGACGAGACTCTGGCTGCAAATCCCATCGGTTCACCACCAGCCGTGGCTCAAAGATAAGCTTGTAGGGTTTACACACATAGAAAAAGTTACGCTTGTAGCTATGCCCCTCACAGGCTTTTGAAATCATCCTCTCTGGGACGAGGAAAGGAGACTGGCAACATATCCCCTCCGGGATCGCCACCAACTCTGACTCAACAATCAGTTTGTAGGGCTTCTGCACTCAGAAAATGTTTAGGCTCGACTAGCTATGCCTGGAACTGGTTTTTGAATAGAGTAGGAAAACGGGATGACATTAGGTGGAACCCAGGGTGTAGCGATAGCTGGTAGACAGATAGAGAAGTCAGTAGATATAGCCACTGGTGTATCTACGTAGGAGGGACCAACGTCACCCGACGTCGAAGTACACACCAGTAGTGAGAGACAGGGAAAGATTTAATAGGAAGAGCAGAAGACCTTATTCTTAACAGGAAGGCTAATACCCGAGGCCCGACGGCTTAACGTGCCATCCTACGCGCGGTGGATATTTAGTGGTTCGAACGTTCCTACCGGCCTGGGATCAATCCTGGCACCCTGTACGTGGCAGGCAGGAACGCTGACCAAAGGGTGGCGTGTATTTTGCGGACACTGGTAGATCTCCTCGATCAGGGACGTGCTGACCGGGAATGCAGAGAGACGCAGTCTTAACATCGACTATAAAACTGCTCTCTGAAAGAATATGGAAAAACAGGATCGATGCTTTATAGGTAATGCGGTGTATTTTCGATGCAACCTATGATGTATTACATTATCTCGACAATACTTCCGGAGATAGTGATAAAAGAAATTAAGCATATTTTTCTTCATTGCTAAAACTAAAACCATATCAATTTATATGTTGCATGGTTGGTATAATATTTAAAAATCATGGTCATTAATGTAAAAAATCTCAAGTGATTATACCGACCATAATGGAATTATAGAAAATTATTATCTAAAAGAATGTGGAACGGTTGACGGTTGCAGTGTTGCCAGATTGTGCTACTTTGAAAATCAACCTCCTACTGTTTTTCTTTTCGGTCTGCTACTTGTCTACTTTTTTGGCTACTTTTTTTCCTGCCTGTTTTAAGCATTTTTCTCTGTAGATTATTTAAAAATCTAGAGTAGATAACGTAATATTGAGCCGCCCTCGGTGACGCAGTGGTCTAAGCGTAGGCTTTTGAACATTCGTCCGAGTTGGGTCCGGGTTCGAATCCTGTTGAGGCATGGATGTTGTGTTTGTCTTACGGCACTGGCTCTCTCCCTTCCCTGGACCCAGTGACCTTAAATTGAAGATGATTTTTTCCCAAAGATTTGTTTACACTAATCAACATTCTTTAATCTGAATATCATTTAGTTGCGAGTCATAAAATAAATTAATTTAAATTACTTTTTTTTTCATTTTAAAATAGATTTTTATCTCATTTGCATATATTTTTTTATAATTTGACACAGATTTTTACTGAACTGTATTCCAAATATATATGGGCATTTCGGTAAATGCTTTTTTTTTTTTTTTTGATTGGGGATTAACGACCACCGTGAGCGATTCAATGGGCTATAAGCAGTCGCCCGTCCCTAATTTAGGGTCACTGGTTCCATGGAAGGGAGAGGTTAGCACCGTGAAACGAACACATCATCCATGCCTCACCGGGATCCGAACCCGGAACCTTCTCGAATGAATTGTCATAAGCCAACGCTCAGACCACTGCGCCACCAGGGCGGCGATAAACATCTATATGGGCTTCTGTGTAGCTTATATATTATAGACAGTTTAGTAAAATTTGGTATATTTAGTAAAATATTTAGTAAAATTTTGGATCTATTTTATTTCGCAAGTAAACTTTAAAAACTGACAAATTTTGATTTGTAATGAACAAAGGAGCTTTTATGAATGGAATACGAGATTACACCGTACGATACAAATTTTGAAGACGTGAATCCGTTTTTTGGTGTAAATATGACAAGGATGGTAAGTCAGATAATATTTTTCAAATTTTCAAGTTTTCGGATATTATCTGACTTCCCATCCTTGTCATATTTACACCAAAAAACGGATTCACGTCTTCAAAAGGAGCTTTTAGTTTGTTTGTTTTTTTATTGGAGAAACCATAATAAAAATTGGACTACTTTTGAATTAATTTGTCTACTTTTCGAAGCTAAGTCTGCTACTTTCTCATTGAACTCTCTGGGTACACTGGACGATTGTAAAGGCTTGCTAGTTGAAGCTAAAACAATCGTCAACTCTGTTAATATTTCAACCCTTTGCAACCTGTCAGCAAATTCTGTCGCTCGCCCCTCTTTCCGTAAAATCCACGTTCCGCAGAATCTACGCAACCGTCCAAACCTTATCACGAAAGCATCTTCCTACTGTTATGATCACCATCTGATATTCGTAAGTTCTGCACTGGTTCGCGTCTTTCAATCTGCATTTCGACGGAGTGCCGCGCTGTCGACGTTCATGCAACTTTTATGTTTTATTTGATTCTTGCGTATTTTCTTAGTTTTCACATTTTTGAAAAAAATTACGCCAAAAGCCGGAAGTGTAATTTTCGAACATTCATTATATTTTCCTGTGACGGAGGTATGAGAAAGAAACTACTTACTCTTCATAGGCGTCCTTAGAAGGAAGCAAGAGGGAGCCATGTGGCCACCCCTCGATCTCGGACTATACCCTTTCTCTTTTTGAAGGTACATAGGTTTTCCAAAATAATGGAAACACCTCGCTGAAAACAGTGACTTTGGTATGTGCTGCTTTTTGAGTAAAAAGAACATGTAGCTACAATACAGATTTTGAAGATGACAATCCGATTTTTGGCGTAAATATGACAAGGATGGTAAGTCAGATAATATCCGAAAACTTGAAAATTTTCATCGCCCTAGAGCGGGATTCGAACCCGCGTCTCCCAGAAAACGCCCGGGTATGCTAAACACTACACCACCCAGAACGATCAAGTTTCAAGTTTCCGATCAATTTGAATATAACCATCACAGGATTCGCTAGTCGAAGCAAATGAAAAAAAACAAAAAAACATATGTCCGACATGTTTTTTGTTTTTTTTTTTTACATAATATGTATTCAATGTGCTCATGTCTGTAGCTATTTAAACAAAGCGCAGCTCTAATATGACTTCACTCATCGGTCTGAAGATGCGACCATAGTGATCGCGAAAGTGCTCGCTAAAGCTTTTAAACTACCATATTTTTTAAATTGTAAATAAAGACGTATTTTAAACCTTACGTTTTTAGATGGCGATTTGGAAGTGTTTTGTGTGCGCTTTGTAACAAGCTAAATTTGATCGTGCTTTGACAGCCTTTGCAACCTCTTCTTAGTGGCACAGGTATTGGGGATATCGAGAGGTACCGTGTCGAAGGTCATGACAGCATACAATGTTGACGGCAGAACTTCATCTGTGAGACAAAATTGTGGAAGGAAAACCAAACTCACTGCGAGAGACAGGACATTAAAGTGGATTGTGACTGCAAGGAAGAAGACCACGGCGATGAAAGTGACTGCTGAGCTTAATGCACATCTCCAAAACCCAGTGTCGACCCATACCGTGCGAAGGGAATTGCATAAGTACAATATTTACGGCAGAGCTGCGATTGCAAAACCCCTGACGCCACAGGTGATTATGAAACGGAGACTACAGTGGTGCCAGGAACATAAAACGCAGGCTGCAGATCAATGGAAACATGTCTTGTTTTCCGATGAATAAAATTTCTCACTATTCTCCACCACAGGGCGGGTTTACGTGTGGAGAACCCCCGCAGATGCCTACAACCCAAACTATCGCCTTCTTACAGTGAAGTATGGGGGAGGTTCCGTAACGGTTTGGGCCATGATCTCGTGGTTTGCACAGCAGGTCCCATTATCACCTTACACGGGCGGATCACTAGCGGTGACTATGTCACTCTTTTGGCCGACCATGTACGTTCAATGGCGCAGACATTGTTTCCGTCAGGGGATTGCACCTTTCAAGATGATAATGCCCCGATTCACAGAAGTCGAACTGTTCAATCATGTTTTGAGGAACATGATGAAGTTACACACCTTCCCTGGCCTGCACAATCACCGGACTTAAACATCATTGAGCCCCTGTGATCTGTGTTGGAAAACAGAGTGCGATCTGGTTATCCTCTTCCGGCGTCTCTTAAGGAATTGCAGCAGTTTCTGCCGGAAGACTGGTACAACATACCACACACCACCATCCAGGACTTGTATGGGTCCATTCCAAGGAGGATTCAAGCAGTTTTCAATGCCTAGGGTGCTCCCCCACGATATTAGGTGCGTAACACCTATTGTTTCAAGGTGTTTCCATTATTTTGGACAACCCCTGTACTACAGAAGTTTTCGCGATAGCACTAAGTCTCATAGCTGCTTTCTCAGTAAAACTTCTGGATGATTGTGTATGCAGTAAATATAGAAAAAACGTTGCGAATTTCCAATAAAAAAAAAGTGGAAATTTGCAGTAGAAAGTATACTAATAAAATTTTCCATTGTGTGTGTGTAATTTGCAGTAGAAAGTATTCTAATGAAATGTCCCACTGTGTGTGTGTGTGTGTGTGTGGTGCTGGAGAACACGATACTTACGTACAGCATAGACAATTATATTAAAGGCTAAGACTGTATCATCCTCTGCATCAGCTATTCACTCCTGGATAAAGATCTCCCGAAGTTTATACCAGAAATTTGTCTTGAGGGTGTTTTCTCATTCTGGATGATCAATTGGGTGATCTTCGGGGTTTCGTGGCGCATGTGACTCAGATGGGTTCAGATAAACTCCTACACCGGAAAACTCCTAGGATAGCAGTAAACTCCCAAACGGTAAACTCCCACCCTTTTTTGCTGTTAAGAAAACTGCTACACGGAGGAAAACTTCCACACCGGCAGGCTTCTGCACTTTCTGTACACAAATTGTGTTTCGTTCGGACTGTTCAGATGATAGGGATAATTTTCCTAGAGAAACAAAACGAAATGTAAATGGAGTAAAGCTAAATGTACGAGTTCTCCTAGAGATATAAATGTGTACGTAAGATCATAATGACATAAGGTTTATGTAGAAACTTTCCGACTCACTCAGTCTTAAGTTGCGATTTTAGCATTTCGCATGTGATAACATGCAATTAATACTAATCAACAGAGACTCAACGAATCGGTCTTCACCTGCTGACAAGGCACCTAGGCTGCTGGCCTTTTTGGAAGATCTCAAGTAACAACCTAAATATTTTATATTTATAAACATTTTATTAACGCTAACAAAAGTCGCTCAACAGATCATTTTTAAGCTATTTACAAAGCCCCTAGGCCTCCGGCGTATTTAAATAATCATAAGTGAAAACCATTCTGTCATTATGATCTTACATACGAATTTATATCATTAGAAGAACTCGTATACATTTCGTTTTGGTCAACTAGGAAAACTCCCACAGTTTGGCAAGATCTCCATACGAAACGCAATTTGTATGCGTTCCCTTATTACACAAGAAGGATACGAGTTTGCCGCCGTGGGAGTTTACCTGTATCCAAACTCTTACACCTTCTCATGCTGTAAAGAGGATGCATACAAACTGCGTTTCATTTGGAGATCTTGTCAAAGTGTGGAAGATTTGCTAGTTAACCAAAACGAAATGTACGAGTTATCGATGAGACATTACATTATGACCACCCCTAGCATAGAGAAATGAGCGCGCCTGGAAACCGAACGATGGAGCAGGTGATCAAAAGATCATATGTAGAGGATTTTAGGAAGGGAGTATCCGACCCCAGGTCTTAAACAACCCTTAGAAATAGGAAACTAGGAGATTTAGGCTAGAGCTCCCGATAGGAAAGTGACACGGAAGCGAAGTAGAAAGGGTGAGAAAGACGCCCTTATTTATTACCGGGAGGCCAGTACCTGGGGTCCGACGGCTTAACGTGCCCATCCGACGCACGGCGGGTATTTAGTGGATCGAGCGTTCGTACCTGCCTGGGATCGAACCAGAGGCCCTTTTCATGGCAGTCACGAACGTTGCCCACTAGGCCACTTGCGGCCCTCTGGCGCAGGTGAAGTTCACAGAGCAGTACATAAACAACCCGAGGACCGGCTTTTGGTTAGCAGAGTGTTCGGAGTCAGAATGGGAAAAGCAGCCGATTTATCGGAGTTTGATAAAGGAAAAATTGTGATGGCACGGCTCCTCAGAACTACGATCTCGAAAACAGCGCGGCTTGCGGGTTGTTCACGTGCCGATGTTAAAAGTTGATACTTAGAAATAAGCAAAATGTACTCGTTTTTGAGTACATTCTGGGCTTATAATAGCTCCGAGTACTTGTGCCTTATTTTTGGAAAAGACATGTACTAATTTTTGAGTTCATACAGGGAATCACTTGTGAGTATATCTAGTATTTCTAATTTGAAATATATGCACTCAGTTCTGATTACATATATTTCAAATATATGTACTCAAAAATATATATTCAAATATATGTGCGCTAACTTCCTTCAGTTTATGTGCCCTTTCGGGCAGGGCACAGAAACTGAAGGAAGTTAGAGCGAATCTAACGATTCTGATAGGATAGTTTGTAAGTGAGAGGGAGCACACTAGATGGCGCCACTGTACAATTTTGGCACATAAAAGGCAGAGAAAAATTAAGGGGAGGGGCTTGGAGTCGCGGATGGCTTAGTGGTTAGCGAGTCAGACTATCATTGCAAGATCCTCAGGTTCGAGCCTGGGCTGATCTATCGGAGATGGTATGATTTACTAACAATCGCTGAATATCCGCCGTGCATAGGACGAGCACGTTAAGTGACGGCCCCCAGGCTCGACCCACTGGTTAAATGGGTATCCTTTCCTATTCCCCCCCGACATTCTCTCACCCCTCTGTGTGCAACATCGTACTTGTACGGTGGCGCCATCTACTGTACTCTAATCTCACTACAAACTGTTCTGTCAAAGTCGCTGGACTTGCTCTCATTTCTTCCGTTTCTGTGTCCTGCCCAAAAGGCGATCTCGCTGTTGGTGGCTGGGACCTAAACTCTACTCACTGTGGACGGAAGTCCTACAAGAAAATGACAAATACACAGTAAAACGCAGCTGCTTGTAGTCAGCTGACGGAAGTTTATAGGGGAGGGGCTTAGGAATGAACAGCTTTATATGTAAGCGGGGATTCCTATCCCGGGGCCGTCACTTAACGTGATCGTCCAATATTCGGCGATTGTTAGAAATTCACACCACTGCGGAGAGCCCCCAGGTTCAAGCCTATCAGGCTAGGTTTAAACCAGGGGGTCCCTCTATCAGTAGTCTGAATCTCTAACCACTAAGCCATCCGCGGCTCAATTTCAAATTTGGAATACGTTCACTCCATACATACTCACTTATTCATAGAATCAGCTGGAAGTATATTATTCGATGGCACATCTGGGATAATACATATACTCGTTGTCATATGCAGGGCAAATGGACCGCACAATTTTATGAAAAATATAGTGATGAAACGACAATATATTATTTATGAGATTGACACAAATATAGTTAATGTAAAAACGTACGCAAAATTATTTATGCATAATTAAATTACTTGCGATCAGTGACTTTGTTGTACTAATTATTTATGTGTGTCACTTTACACACTTATTAAACAGAGTCTCTTGAAATCTATATCTAAAATGAAGTAATACGAGATTATATTTATTGACGCAGTTGTTTGTAAGTACGTATGGTTACTTATATTTGAGCATGTTATGTACTCGTTTACGATACGACTGTACTTTAAAAAAAAACACGAGTAGATTCAGGCTCTCATTTTTAAGTACTTTTTTAACAGTGTACGTAACAAAAGTGATGCACAGATGACCAAACGACGAACCGTCGTCACCCATGTGTTGTTCGCAGCTCATTGATACCAGAGAGGAGCGGAGACTGTCGCGCATTGTTCACAGCGACTGCAGGGCCACAGTGCGACAAATCACCTGCAGGTACAACAGTGCTGATCAGGGCAATGTGTCACAGCACACAGTTCATCGCACCCTTGTGCGCACGGGCCTGCGAAGCCGAAGACCCAGCCGCGTCCCCATGCTCACTGCACGTCATCGCCAACAACGCAAGAAATAGACCCAAGATCATCGAGATTGGACAGCGGATGATTAGAAGAAAGTGACCTAGTCTGACGAATCAAGATTTCTGGTGCATCACGTAGACGGCCGAGCGTGGATACGCCATTACCAACTGAGGTTATGGCATCTGCTGGATGCACTGTTGGACGGAAACAGGGCGGCGGTGGTGTTATGCTGTGGGCGATGTTTTTTGTGACACTTTAAGCCCCATTATCCTCATAGCACAATCTTCGACAGCTGTCTGTTATCTGAACATCGTTGAGGACCAGGTTCGATTCATAACAACGGTGTTCCCTGCTGGTGATGACCATTTCCAGCAGGCAAATGCGCCATGCCACACTGCCAGAATCGTATACGCCGATTACCAACGGAAGCTATGGCACCTGGATGCACTGTTGGGCAGAAACAGGCCGGCGGCGGCGGTGTTATGCTGTGGGTGATGTTTTCTTGGGACACTTTAGGCCTCATTATCCCAAAAGCACAATACCCGACAGCTGTCAGCTGCCAGGTATCTGAACATCGTTGCGGACCAAGTTCACCCATTCGTCCCAATACCCGACAGCTGTCAGCTGCCAGATATCTGAACATCGTTGCGGACCAAGTTCATCCCAATAGCACAATACCCGACAGCTGTCAGCTGCTAAGTATCTGAACATCGTTGCGGACCAAGTTCACCCATTCATCCCAATAGTACAATACCCGACAGCTGTCAGCTGCCGCAGGTATCTGAACATCGTTGCGGACCAAGTTCACCCATTCATCCCAATACCCGACAGCTGTCAGCTGCCAGATATCTGAACATCGTTGCGGACCAAGTTCACCCATTCATCCCAATAGTACAATACCCGACAGCTGTCAGCTGCCGCAGGTATCTGAACATCGTTGCGGACCAAGTTCACCCATGCATGGTAACTGTGTCCCCCTGCTGGTGATGGCCGTTCCCAACAGGCAAATGGGCCCTGCCACACTGCCAGAATCGTCAAGGAGTGGTTTGAGGAACATGCTGGTGACTTTCTGTTAATGACCTGGCCTCCAAATTCACCTGACATGAACCCAATCGAACATTTGTGGTTCGACTTGGAAAAGTGGGTTCTCGCTAAATCACCGCCATTCGGGAATGTACGAGAACCGGAGAACCAGCTCTTGACATTATGATGCCAGATACCCCAGGATACCTATCACCACCTCATCGAATCGATGCCTCGCCGAGTGGTCGCTGTTTTTCGGGCTAAAGGGGGTCCTACAGCTTATTAGATAGGTGGTCGTAATGCAATGGCTCATCTGTGTAAATGCGTATGTAATGACACAAGGTTTTTAACTTAATATTGTCTCAAAAGACCAGCGGCCTAGGTGCCTTGTAAAGATATAAGAAATGGGTCGTTGAGTGACTTTTATTAGCATTAATAAAATGTTTATGAATATAAAATATTTAGGTTGTAAATTAAGATCTTCCAAAAAGGCCCCCAGTCTAGGTGCCTTGTCAGCACGTGAAGACCTATTCGTTGAGCGTCTTTCGATTAGCTTTTATTCTGATTTTAATATTATCACATGCCAAATATTAAAATCACAATTCAAAAAGATTTAGTGAGTCGGAAAGCTTCTACATAAACCTTGCGTCATTGGGATCTTACATACGCATTTATATCTAGGAAAACTAGTGCATTTCGTTTCGTTCCTCTAGGAAAACTCCCATACTTTGACAAAATTTCCTAACGAAACAAAATTTGTGTATATCTCCTTATAGGAGAAGGTGTAGGAGTTTACTAGTGTGGAAGTTTTCCGTTGTGTAGCAGATTAAAGTATGGGAGTTTTCCGCTACCAACGTCATCCACGATCGTTTCAAGTGTGCAGATATTGAATAGAACATTACTGGAGCCTGGCATCAGAGAAGGTGAGGTGCGTACAGAGTGGTTTTTATGCCAGGTAGGAACAGTACTTACCAAATTTAACCAAGTTTTGAGCGTTACGCATAATGATTGTAAAGTATTTGTCTGTTGCCAGGGAAGTTTTTGTAGCATTTGAAGATTTGAAGAAAGCTTTTATGGAAGGTCTTGATTGCGAAGGTTTACTTGAGTGTGTGAAAACAGCGCATGTCTGCAGCAGGTTGTGCGTATAAATGTATAGATCGTGTTTTATGGAATTGGGTTTCCACTAGTGCAAAAGACAGAGGGTTGATTTATTTTTTGATTTTTTTTTTGATTGGGGGTTTAACAAACACCGCGAGCAACTCAATGGGCTAAAAGCAATCGCCCGTCCCTAATTTAGGGTCACTGGTTCCAGGAAAGGGCCAGTGCCGTAAGACAAGCACGACATCCAGGCCTCATCGGGATTCCAGCCCGGACCCTTAACGGACGAATGGTCATAAGCCAGCGCTTAGACCACTGCGCCACCGAGGAGGCACAGAGGGTTGTTAATGTTCCTATGGCTGTTCAATTTATTTATGGATGCATGCATATGTGATGCAAAAATACAGTCTGTGAATGCTCTTGATTCCAGGCTGAAGTATTGCGAAAATTGGTTCACTGTAAACCGCCACACAGGAAAACTGCCACACAAGAAAACTGCCACACGATTTTCATTAAGGGGCAGGGTACAAATTGCTATTCCTCCGAGGAACACTTTGAATGTGTGGCAGTTTCCGAATTATGTGTAGCAAGTTTCTGAATTATGTGTGTCAGTTTCCCAAGGTGCCTAACGATGGGAAGGAGCGTTTTTGTTTGTCTGAATTTTCATGTCGGTTCATACTTAGGGCAACTGGCCACAGAAGTTCGAGGGGGAGGGGGTACCTACATAAAAACGCAATATTATTAACTTAATTTGATGTGTAAACGTTGTGAATATGGCATTGGTAGAATAAATACACTGTCAAAAAGGCCTAGGCCTAGGGCCTATGAATTAATATTTCCTGCCTAAGTAAAAGCGCAATATTATTACATTTATTTGTTGTGTAAACGTTGTCAATATGGCAGTGATAAATTAAAAAACTATTAAAAAGGCCTAGGCCTTGGGCCTGTGGATTAATATTTCGTGCCTAAGTAAACGCCCAATATTGTTAACTTGATTTTCTGTGTAAACGTTGTGAATATGGAATTGGTAAAATAAAAACCGGTAAAAGGGCCTAAGCTTAGGCCTAGGGCCTGTGAATAAATATTTCGTGCCTAAATAAAAGCGCAATATTATTAACTTGATTTGATGTGCAAACATCGTGAATATGACACTGGTAGAATAAAAACTGTTAAAAATGCCTATGACTTTAATATTTAGTGCCTAAGTAAAAGTGCAATGCTATTGACTTGATTTGATACGTAAGCGTTATAACTATAAAGTCGGCTGATTAAAAGCTGTTAAAAAGGCCGAGGTGTATGACCTATGAATTAATTAAGTAAAAGAAAAATATTACAAATTTGACATGTTATGTAAATATTTAGTGCCTAAGTAAAAGTGTAACGTTATTAAAAAATCCCACCTTATTGTCCTTTCCTGAGCACAGCAATTTTCGCTTGGCTTACATAGAACGTTTTCTCGAAATTTGTATGGAGTTCCCAATTCAATTCTCAATATAGGCCAGGAAACGACAATCTTTATACACCCCCCCCCTCGAACTTCTGTGGCCAGTTGCCCTAAGTATCAACCGACATGAAAATTCAGACAAACAAAAGAGCTCCTTCCCATCGTTAGGCACCTTGGGAAACTGTCACACATAATTCGGAAACTTGGAAAACTGTCACACATAATTCGGAAACTTGGAAAACTGTCACACATAATTCGGAAACTTGGAAAACTGCCACACATTCAAAGTGTTCCTCGGAGGAATAGCAATTTTCGCTTGGCTGACATAGAACGTTTTCTCGAAATTTGTATGGAGTTCCCAATTCAATTCTCAATATAGACCAGGAAACGGCAATCTTTATACCCCTCCCCCTCGAACTTCTGTGGCCAGTTGCCCTAAGTATGAACCGAAATGAAAATTCAGACGAACAAAAGAGCTCCTTCCCATCGTTAGGCACCTTGGGAGACTGCCACACATAATTCGGAAACTTGGAAAACTGCCACACATTCAAAGTGTTCCTCGGAGGAATAGCAATTTGTGCCCGGCCCCTTAATGAAAAGCGTGTAGCAGTTTCCTGTGTGGCGATTTTCCGATGTGTGGCGATTTTCCCGTGTGGCAGTTTTCCTGTGTGGCGGTCTTCCGCCAACCACGAAAACTGTGTGGTGTAGTTTTTCTGTATGCCAACAAGCGACAACATAGTCCTTTTATGCGAAAGCAAAAGTCGGCTACAGAGGGCTGTTGTCCAGAATAACGAAATGTATATGAAATTCAAGATGAATATAAATACAATAAAGGAAAACTAAAGTCATAGTTTTTAAGTGAGAAACTGTTAGTGATGAACAAAATATCAGTCTAAAAATTACAGAGTTAGACTACGTGAATGATTTTGGCGTATTTAAGGAAACATATTTGACAGAAAAAGCATTTTAGATGGTTGTAAGAACTTTATTGTTACAAGACGGAATTAATTATATATATATATATATATATATATATATATATATACTTAAGAGCAAAACTGAAGACTAAGGAAAAACTTTAGAATTTAAAACGAAGGTTGCAAAATAACCTGAAAATCAAAACGCGCAACGCAGCAGTTTTGAAAATTCAGAATTCACATTCTATAAAGAAGATACCTAAGCAAAAAAATACAAATATAATTTTGACTCACACCTAGTACAACATAGAAAAGGTTATGTATCTACCTGTGTGAGTAAAAGGAGAAAAGATAAAAAAATAAAATAAAACAACTGAATGTAGAAGGTGTCGAGAATACTGAGCCTTGGCTTTATCAAGGACCAGCAAAAACTCTGCATTTTCTCACTTCCACAGAGACCTAGTTGGAAATGGGTTTCTGCAAGGCCATAGATGCAAGTAACATTCCCACCTAAAATAGTTTAAAAAATATATATATGTCATGTCCTCCGTAGAGTTGCATGACCTAGCACTAGTTAACAATTTCGCTTGCATCCATTAATCTTCCTGGCCCGACCCATGCTCTTCATCTGTTACTATTAAACAGAGAGAAGAAGATTAAAGAGAACTCAAGCTGTGGGAGTGACATAATAATTAGAAATGATTTTCAGCCATAACGAAATTCCAAGTTCGTTTGAGAGAGAATTTAAACCTGAAAATCAATGCAAAAGAAATCCAAATTTTTACATTGCAATTAAAAAAGGAAATATTAATTTTTAACGAACAGATTTTTGAAAGAAAACTTGAGTCTAAAACCCCCTACTCTACATCTTATGACAGCACGAAAACGAGAATAAGTTAAAGATAATAATTAACTAAGGAAAACTTTGTGAAAGTTATATACCTTAAACAGTTAGTTGCAATATGTACAAAGTATTTCAGCAGTGCTTTAAGTGCATAATTAATTAGTTATTAAGAACCTAACTACTTTGAAAAAACAGCGCATAGACAGCGCATAGAAAAGGAACAAGCTTAGCCATCTTCTGTTCCTAGGTACCCCAAAAGACGCTCAAAGTTACAAAGAAAAGAAAGAGTTAAAACCCGCAAAAATGTTAAAAGACAAACCAATGCCTAAAAGCTGAGAAGCTAAAAAACGACAGAGAAAAAGTACATGAAGTACAAACATTGAACTTATAAAACCTAGAACCCAAAAACAAGGAAGAGAGCTTACCTCTTGTGTGACAAAAACTTTTCTCCTCACAAGAGAAGAACATGGCTGACCTCTTCCGCCACTCCCTAGACGCTGGGGGGCAGTGAGGGTGGTGCTGATGGCCTCCTCATACAGCAAGAAACCAACGCGCGGAGATTTTAACCAGAGAAAAAAATATATAAACTTAAGACTGTGGATCTGTATGATCAGAAAGAGCAGAATTAACTCTCCAGAATACATGAGAAATATTATAAAATACACGAGCAGTGTATTTAATAATCTTTGCATGTATTAAATCACCTTAGTGAGCTTCCATAGATTAATCAGAATCTTATTAATTTTAATGTTGGTTTTACTATTTTTAGTATAGCTATCCTAGTGATGAATAACTAGTTTTCTTTTTTATTTGTTTTTATTTTCTTTTATAAACAGATTTTTAAGCTTTTTTTGTGATTTTGTTTATATTATTTAATTTTTTGTTTTAATAGGACCGTCATATCCATAGCACTAAGGTTCCTTTAGGTAGTTAATAGGCATCCTCTAGCCAACTTCCTTACGGCTTTGATTGGTCAGAATCATATTATTAACTGTGTAGAAAATTAAAGCAGATCTGCCAACCTTACTCTATTATTCAGAATAATTTTTCTTAAAGTTCTTTTGATGAAAGAAGAAGGAATTTCGTTCTCTAGAAAACTTTCTAATAGTATATTAATGTGGTAATTGAAGTCCAAATTGTTGCTGCAAATTCTTGAAATTCTTAGGACCTGAGAAATTAGTACATTCTCAATTACTTTGGTTGAAATGTTATTATTCCAGTGTAGATATTTAATTACTTTGAAAGGAAAATTAACTCTTTTATCAAAGAGGCTAATAGATGGGCATATTCTTAAAGATAAAATTTCTCTTAAAGAATTTTCCAGTAATTTTGTTACCATCAGGTTCCTAAATAAAGCCTACGATAATCTCAATGTAAGGAAGCTGTTCTACAATAATGCAATTTTTTTCCCATCCACAGGCACCAGTCTATTGTAAGTTTTAAATATGTTAAGACTATAGGGTCAATAGTTAAAAACTACAAGCTTAACTCTTCGAGCTACATTCCTGTAATTACTACATGTTCTTGTGATGAACATAAAGAAACAGTTCACTATGATAAGAATTACAACCATATTATCACCGGAAACTTGAGTTTTGTTGAAAATGAAAAGCTTAGGAATTTATTAGAGTATGGCTCTAAATTCAGACCTTCCTTCACAATTTCCAAAGAAAAGATTCTTGAGAGCTTCACTCAAGATGTTAATAGGTACATCGTAAAAACCAGAATCAGCCTATTGAGGCCTTCGCAGAATGGAAATATAATATAATCAATAGCTTCACCGGTGAGTTGGCAGGTCTGGACTTTTGTTTCGACAGAAATCTCTTTTTCTCTGGAGAAGCTAAAAGGTCACTCTCCAAACTACAAGACCAATTTATTTTTACCACTACGGATAAAGCTAGCAATAATTTTGCAATTATCTGTAAGAAGTTCTATTTTGAATTGTTAACTATGGAACTCAATAATAGAGTAACATACGAGCCCGTAAGTTATTCTACCAAGCAGTTAGAAAATCGGTTTAAGGCATTCTTCAAGAAACTTAAAATTCCACAAACTAGAAGATATGAGCCTGAATTTCCATTTCTTTTTGCAACGGTTAAGTTTCATAAGGATCCTGTGAAGTTCAGGTTCATAGCTAGTGGAGTAAGGAGTCATAAAAAGAAAATAGATCTTGCTTTTGAAGATGTCTTAAAGAAGGTTTTGAAACACATTAGAAACTGTTCTAACTTGATGTACAAAGATTTTTGGATAATTAATAATAATGCAGAAGTAACTTCTACTATACTCAAAGTTTGTCCCCTAGATATTAATAGTTATGATTTTGAAAACCTATATACTAATCTGCCTCTATCAGATATAATCACTACCTTTAAAGAGCTGTATGCAGAATTTAAACTTAACCAATTTGTTGATGTAGGAACTTGGAACTCTTATCTCAATTGCTGCATAAAAAATAACCATATCTTATATAATAATACTCTCTATAAGCAAGTGAACGGTATTCCCATGGGAACATCAACGTCCACGAATATCGCTAATCTATTCCTGTTCTTTAAGGAATATAAATTCATTAAAAATCACCCCACCTGCTCAGGTAACTACCTTTACACTTTTAGATATATTGATGATCTGCTGTGTATCAATAATTCAGAAGTTATAGAGAGTGATTTTGATAATATCTATCCTAGCTCTCTTAACTTATGTAAAACCAACCACAGTAATCAGGAACTTGAGTTCCTAGACTTAAGCATTAAGCTCAACAGAGGTAACCCATCTATTAGCCTCTTTGATAAAAGAGTTAATTTTCCTTTCAAAGTAATTAAATATCTACACTGGAATAATAACATTTCAACCAAAGTAATTGAGAATGTACTAATTTCTCAGGTCCTAAGAATTTCAAGAATTTGCAGCAACAATTTGGACTTCAATTACCACATTAATATACTATTAGAAAGTTTTCTAGAGAACGAAATTCCTTCTTCTTTCATCAAAAGAACTTTAAGAAAAATTATTCTGAATAATAGAGTAAGGTTGGCAGATCTGCTTTAATTTTCTACACAGTTAATAATATGATTCTGACCAATCAAAGCCGTAAGGAAGTTGGCTAGAGGATGCCTATTAACTACCTAAAGGAACCTTAGTGCTATGGATATGACGGTCCTATTAAAACAAAAAATTAAATAATATAAACAAAATCACAAAAAAAGCTTAAAAATCTGTTTATAAAAGAAAATAAAAACAAATAAAAAAGAAAACTAGTTATTCATCACTAGGATAGCTACATATTGCAACTAACTGTTTAAGGTATATAACTTTCACAAAGTTTTCCTTAGTTAATTATTATCTTTAACTTATTCTCGTTTTCGTGCTGTCATAAGCTGTAGAGTAGGGGGTTTTAGACTCAAGTTTTCTTTCAAAAATCTGTTCGTTAAAAATTAATATTTCCTTTTTTAATTGCAATGTAAAAATTTGGATTTCTTTTGCATTGATTTTCAGGTTTAAATTCTCTCTCAAACGAACTTGGAATTTCGTTATGGTTGAAAATCATTTCTAATTATTATGTCACTCTCACAGCTTGAGTTCTCTTTAATCTTCTTCTCTCTGTTTAATAGTAACAGATGAAGAGCATGGGTCGGGCCAGGAAGGTTAATGGATGCAAGCGAAATTGTTAACTAGTGCTAGGTCATGCAACTCTACGGAGGACATGACATATATATATTTTTTAAACTATTTTAGGTGGGAATGTTACTTGCATCTATGGCCTTGCAGAAACCCATTTCCAACTAGGTCTCTGTGGAAGTGAGAAAATGCAGAGTTTTTGCTGGTCCTTGATAAAGCCAAGGCTCAGTATTCTCGACACCTTCTACATTCAGTTGTTTTATTTTATTTTTTTATCTTTTCTCCTTTTACTCACACAGGTAGATACATAACCTTTTCTATGTTGTACTAGGTGTGAGTCAAAATTATATTTGTATTTTTTTGCTTAGGTATCTTCTTTATAGAATATATATATATATATATATATATATATACTTAAGAGCAAAACTGCAGACTAAGGAAAAAATTTTAGAATTTAAAACGAAGGGTGCAAAATAACCTGAAAATCAAAACGCGCAACGCAGCAGTTTTGAAAATTCAGAATTCACATTCTATAAAGAAGATACCTAAGCAAAAAAATACATATATAATTTTGACTCACACCTAGTACAACATAGAAAAGGTTATGTATCTACCTGTGTGAGTAAAAGGAGAAAAGATAAAAAAATAAAATAAAACAACTGAATGTAGAAGGTGTCGAGAATACTGAGCCTTGGCTTTATCAAGGACCAGCAAAAACTCTGCATTTTCTCACTTCCACAAAGACCTAGTTGGAAATGGGTTTCTGCAAGGCCATAGATGCAAGTAACATTCCCACCTAAAATAGTTTAAAAAATATATATATAAGTCATATCCTCCGTAGAGTAGCATGACCTAGGACTAGTTAACAATTTCGCTTGCATCCATTAACCTTCATGGCCCGACCCATGCTCTTCATCTGTTACTATTAAACAGAGAGAAGAAGATTAAAGAGAACTCAAGCTGTTAGAGTGACATAATAAATAGAAATGATTTTCGGCTATAACGAAATTCCAAGTTCGTTTGAGAGAGAATTTAAACCTGAAAAACAATGCAAAAGAAATCCAAATTTTACATTGCAATTAAAAAGGGAAATGTTAATTTATAACGAACAGATTTTTGAAAGAAAACTTGAGTCTAAAACCCCTACTCTACAACTTATGACAGCACGAAAACGAGAATAAGTTAAAGATAATAATTAACTAAAGAAAACTTTGTGAAAGTTATATACCTTAAACAGTTAGTTGCAATATGTACAAAGTATTTCAGCAGTGCTTTAAGTGCATAATTAATTAGTTATTAAGAACTTAATTACTTTGAAAAAACAGCGCATAGACAGCGCATAGAAAAGGAACAAGCTTAGGCATCTTCTGTTCCTAGGTACCCCAAAAGACGCTCAAAGTTACAAAGAAAAGTAAGAGTTAAAACCCGCATAAATGTTAACAGACAAACCAATGCTTAAAAGCTGAAAAGCTAAAAAACGACAGAGAAAAGGTACATGAAGTACAAACATTGAACTTATAAAACCTAGAACCCAAAAACAAGGAAGAGAGCTTACCTCTTGTGTTACAAAAACTTTTCTCCTCACAAGAGGAGAACATGGCTGACCTCTTCCGCCACTCCCTAGACGCTGGGGGGCAGTGAGGGTGGGGCTGATGGCCTCCTCATACAGCAAGAAACCAACGCGCGGAGATTTTAACCAGAGAAAAAAATATATAAACTTAAGACTGTGGATCTGTATGATCAGAATGAGCAGAATTAACTCTCCAGAATACATGAGAAATATTATAAAATACACGAGCAGTTTATTTAATAATCTTTGCATGTATTAAATCACCTTAGTGAGCTTCTATGGATTAATCAGAATCTTATTAATTTTAATGTTGGTTTTACTATTTTTAGTATAGCTATCCTAGTGATGAATAACTAGTTTTCTTTTTTATTTGTTTTTATTTTCTTTTATAAACAGATTTTTAAGCTTTTTTTGTGATTTTGTTTATATTATTTAATTTTTTGTTTTAATAGGACTGTCATATCCATAGCACTAAGGTTCCTTTAGGTAGTTAATAGGCATCCTCTAGCCAACTTCCTTACGGCTTTGATTGGTCAGAATCATATTATTAACTGTGTAGAAAATTAAAGCAGATCTGCCAACCTTACTCTATTATTCAGAATAAGTTCTTTTGATGAAAGAAGAAGGAATAAGTTCTTTTGATGAAAGAAGAAGGAATTTCGTTCTCTAGAAAACTTTGTAATAGTATATTAATGTGGTAATTGAAGTCCAAATTGTTGCTGCAAATTCTTGAAATTCTTAGGACCTGAGAAATTAGTACATTCTCAATTACTTTGGTTGAAATGTTATTATTCCAGTGTAGATATTTAATTACTTTGAAAGGAAAATTAACTCTTTTATCAAAGAGGCTAATAGATGGGTTACCTCTGTTGAGCTTAATGCTTAAGTCTAGGAACTCAAGTTCCTGATTACTGTGGTTGGTTTTACATAAGTTAAGAGAGCTAGGATAGATATTATCAAAATCACTCTCTATAACTTCTGAATTATTGATACACAGCAGATCATCAATATATCTAAAAGTGTAAAGGTAGTTACCTGAGCAGGTGGGGTGATTTTTAATGAATTTATATTCCTTAAAGAACAGGAATAGATTAGCGATATTCGTGGACGTTGATGTTCCCATTGGAATACCGTTCACTTGCTTATAGATAGTATTATTATATAAGATATGGTTATTTTTTATGCAGCAATTGAGATAAGAGTTCCAAGTTCCTACATCAAGAAATTGGTTAAGTTTAAATTCTGCATACAGCTCTTTAAAGGTAGTGATTATATCTGATAGAGGCAGATTAGTATATAGGTTTTCAAAATCATAACTATTAATATCTAGGGGACAAACTTTGAGTATAGTAGAAAATACTTCTGCATTATTATTAATTATCCAAAAATCTCTGTACATCAAGTTAGAACAGTTTCTAATGTGTTTCAAAACCTTCTTTAAGACATCTTCAAAAGCAAGATCTATTTTCTTTTTATGACTCCTTACTCCACTAGCTATGAACCTGAACTTCACAGGATCCTTATGAAACTTAACCGTTGCAAAAATAAATGGAAATTCAGGCCCATATCTTCTAGTTTGTGGAATTTTAAGTTTCTTGAAGAATGCCTTAAACCGATTTTCTAACTGCTTGGTAGAATAACTTACGGGCTCGTATGTTACTCTATTATTGAGTTCCATAGTTAACAATTCAAAATAGAACTTCTTACAGATAATTGCAAAATTATTGCTAGCTTTATCCGTAGTGGTAAAAATAAATTGGTCTGGTAGTTTGGTGAGTGACCTTTTAGCTTCTCCAGAGAAAAAGAGATTTCTGTCGAAACAAAAGTCCAGACCTGCCAACTCACCGGTGAAGCTATTGATTATATTATATTTCCATTCTGCGAAGGCCTCAATAGGCTGATTGTACGTTAAACTGGTTTTTACGATGTACTTATTTACATCTTGAGTGAAGCTCTCAAGAATCCTTTCTTTGGAAATTGTGAAGGAAAGTCTGAATTTAGAGCCATACTCTAATAAATTCCTAAGCTTTTCATTTTCAACAAAACTCAAGTTTCCGGTGATAATATGGTTGTAATTCTTATCATAGTGAACTGTTTCTTTATGTTCATCACAAGAACAAGTAGTAATTACAGGAATGTAGCTCGAAGAGTTAAGTTTGTAGTTTTTAACTATTGACCCTAAGGTCTTAACATATTTAAAACTTACAATAGACTGGTGCCTGTGGATGGGAAAAAAAATTGCATTATTTAAAAATCACCCCACCTGCTCAGATAACTACCTTTACACTTTTAGATATATTGATGATCTGCTGTGTATCAATAATTCAGAAGTTATAGAGAGTGATTTTGATAATATCTATCCTAGCTCTCTTAACTTATGTAAAACCAACCACAGTAATCAGGAACTTGAGTTCCCAGACTTAAGCATTAAGCTCAACAGAGGTAACCCATCTATTAGCCTCTTTGATAAAAGAGTTAATTTTCCTTTCAAAGTAATTAAATATCTACACTGGAATAATAACATTTCAACCAAAGTAATTGAGAATGTACTAATTTCTCAGGTCCTAAGAATTTCAAGAATTTGCAGCAACAATTTGGACTTCAATTACCACATTAATATACTATTAGGAAGTTTTCTAGAGAACGAAATTCCTTCTTCTTTCATCAAAAGAACTTTAAGAAAAATTATTCTGAATAATAGAGTAAGGTTGGCAGATCTGCTTTAATTTTCTACACAGTTAATAATATGATTCTGACCAATCAAAGCCGTAAGGAAGTTGGCTAGAGGATGCCTATTAACTACCTAAAGGAACCTTAGTGCTATGGATATGACGGTCCTATTAAAACAAAAAATTAAATAATATAAACAAAATCACAAAAAAAGCTTAAAAATCTGTTTATAAAAGAAAATAAAAACAAATAAAAAAGAAAACTAGTTATTCATCACTAGGATAGCTATACTAAAAATAGTAAAACCAACATTAAAATTAATAAGATTCTGATTAATCCATAGAAGCTCACTAAGGTGATTTAATACATGCAAAGATTATTAAATAAACTGCTCGTGTATTTTATAATATTTCTCATGTATTCTGGAGAGTTAATTCTGCTCATTCTGATCATACAGATCCACAGTCTTAAGTTTATATATTTTTTTCTCTGGTTAAAATCTCCGCGCGTTGGTTTCTTGCTGTATGAGGAGGCCATCAGCCCCACCCTCACTGCCCCCCAGCGTCTAGGGAGTGGCGGAAGAGGTCAGCCATGTTCTCCTCTTGTGAGGAGAAAAGTTTTTGTAACACAAGAGGTAAGCTCTCTTCCTTGTTTTTGGGTTCTAGGTTTTATAAGTTCAATGTTTGTACTTCATGTACCTTTTCTCTGTCGTTTTTTAGCTTTTCAGCTTTTAAGCATTGGTTTGTCTGTTAACATTTATGCGGGTTTTAACTCTTACTTTTCTTTGTAACTTTGAGCGTCTTTTGGGGTACCTAGGAACAGAAGATGGCTAAGCTTGTTCCTTTTCTATGCGCTGTCTATGCGCTGTTTTTTCAAAGTAGTTAAGTTCTTAATAACTAATTAATTATGCACTTAAAGCACTGCTGAAATACTTTGTACATATTGCAACTAACTGTTTAAGGTATATAACTTTCACAAAGTTTTCTTTAGTTAATTATTATCTTTAACTTATTCTCGTTTTCGTGCTGTCATAAGTTGTAGAGTAGGGGTTTTAGACTCAAGTTTCCTTTCAAAAATCTGTTCGTTATAAATTAACATTTCCTTTTTTAATTGCAATGTAAAATTTGGATTTCTTTTGCATTGTTTTTCAGGTTTAAATTCTCTCTCAAACGAACTTGGAATTTCGTTATAGCCGAAAATCATTTCTATTTATTATGTCACTCTCACAGCTTGAGTTCTCTTTAATCTTCTTCTCTCTGTTTAATAGTAACAGATGAAGAGCATGGGTCGGGCCATGAAGGTTAATGGATGCAAGCGAAATTGTTAACTAGTGCTAGGTCATGCTACTCTACGGAGGATATGACTTATATATATATTTTTTAAACTATTTTAGGTGGGAATGTTACTTGCATCTATGGCCTTGCAGAAACCCATTTCCAACTAGGTCTTTGTGGAAGTGAGAAAATGCAGAGTTTTTGCTGGTCCTTGATAAAGCCAAGGCTCAGTATTCTCGACACCTTCTACATTCAGTTGTTTTATTTTATTTTTTTATCTTTTTCTCCTTTTACTCACACAGGTAGATACATAACCTTTTCTATGTTGTACTAGGTGTGAGTCAAAATTATATATGTATTTTTTTGCTTAGGTATCTTCTTTATAGAATATATATATATATATATATATATATATATATATGGGATGTAAGGTCAGGTGATGCGTAACATCACAGCTTCTCCTTGACAAATGTCAACCCCGCCTTCTCGTGGTGCATCCTGTTCCCACTAAAGGGGCTCTGACGACCGCCCATAGCGGTATAACTATACCATCGGGATTAGAGGAAATTCTATCCCACACTCACCAACCCGCTTGGCCAGCGTGGTGAGTTATGGCCAAACCCCTCCAAAATGATTCCACAACTTAAATCTTGGCCCTCAGTCTCCGGCAGCTGGAATGTACCTGGCCAAGGCAGCGGCCAGTGCGACATGAAGGCAGAGGGTGCTAAGAATCCCCGGAGGACCGGACTAGGCTGCCATCTGATGCTGACCTTGGCTACTTACAATGGACGCTCCCTATCTTCTGATTCAAGGCTTCTTGAATTGGAAGAGGAACTACAAAGGATCAAGTGGGACATCGTGGGGCTAAGTGAGGTAAGGAGAAAAGGAGAAGATCTCACCGAACTGAAAAGTGGACATCTCTTCTACTATCGTGGGACAGATACTGGCAGAACTAGTGGTGTTGGATTTATAATAAACAAGAAACTGAAGGATAAAGTTGTAGAAGTTGAAAGTTCCTCTGACAGAGCTGCACGACTTGTTATCCAACTCTCGAAAAGATACCAGGCTCAGATTATTCAAACTTATGCACCCACCACAAGTCATCCTGAAGAAGAAATTGAAGAATTTTATGAGGAAATTTGTCATCTAAATAATAAAGGTAAGCAGCACTTGAAAATAATTATGGGAGATTTCAATGCAAAAATAGGGCAACAGCAACAGAATGAAACTTCAGTAGGTAAATTCGGTCACGGCAACAGAAACCAGCGTGGAAATACTCTCGTTGAGTTTGCAGAGGCAGAAGGGTTTTTCATCTTGAACTCCTTCTTCAAGAAAAAGCCACACAGGAAATGGACATGGAGACATCCAAATGGGACGACAAGTGAAATTGATTTTATTATGTGTAACAAAAAATTCGTCATAGAAGACTGCAGTGTGCTAAACAAGTTCAACACAGGTAGTGACCATAGATTGGTGAGATGTAAGATGCACCTCAACACTAAACTTGAACGTGGCAAGCTCATAAGACAAACAAAATCTATTGACATAACCAACCTTAAAAAACACCATAATACCTTCAAGTTAGAACTGAAGAACAGGTTCTCTGCTTTAGAAGGCCTAACATCGGAAGAAGTGGACATCTCTGAAGTTAACAGAAAAGTAACCAAAGCTCTTATGGAAACAGCAACAAAATTAGCTGGGTCTAAGAACAAGTTGCATGTAAACAAATTATCAGGAAAAACCAAAATGTTGATGCAAAAAGAAGAGAGATGAGGACAACTAAAGAAGATGTGACTTCCAAAGTGGAATATATAGAGCTATGCAAGACAGTAAGAAAAATTATCACTGAAGACGTAAGGAAATTCAACTGTGAGCTAGTGAGGAAAGCAATTGAAAACAACCAAAGCCTAAAGATAGCAAAGGGACATCTCAGTAAGGGAAGAAAACAGATTATGGCACTGAGAAAAGAAGATGGTTCTGTAACAAGAAATAGAGGCGAAATTTTGACAAGAGTGAAAGATTTCTACTCCAAATTATATGAAAGGGATGATATGTGCACTCCAGACATCATGAAAGATACCAGTACCAGAGTTCCTCCAGTCCTTCCAGCAGAAGTTGCACATGCAATCAAGAACATGAAGCGAGGAAAAGCTCCAGGAGAAGATGGAATTACTGTAGACATCATACAAGAAGCAAGTGGAGAAATCGAAACAGTACTCGCCCAAATTTTCACTCGATGCCTTAATGAAGGAAAGATTCCTGAGGATTGGAACACCGCTACAATGATCCTGCTACATAAGAAAGGTGACATTGAGGATCTCGGAAACTACAGACCTATCAGCCTCCTATCAGTAGTTTATAAAATCTTCACTAAAGTTCTTTCACACCGCTTGAAGGTAACACTGGACATGGCTCAACCGAGAGAACAAGCTGGATTCAGGAGTGGCTACAGCACAATAGATCATATCCACGTGCTGAGAGAACTAATTGAAAGAGCGAGGGAATATGAACTTCCATTGTGCATGGCTTTTATCGATTATGAAAAAGCCTTTGATTCGGTGAAACCATCAGCAGTTACAATGGCTCTGAAAACCTGCGGTATTGAAGATGCATACATTAATATTATTAATAACATCTATGAAAATGCAAGTGCAAAGATTAGGCTGTTTGAAAATACAACACACGTAAAAATTGGAAAGGGAGTGAGACAAGGTGACACCATATCTCCGAAGCTCTTTAATGCCACATTGGAGAGTGTTTTTCAGTCGCTGAGCTGGGAAAACAAGGGGATAAAGATTAATGGAGATTATCTAACCCACCTTCGTTTTGCTGATGACGTAGTCATTTTTGCAACTACCCCATCAGAGCTGCAGAGTATGATCCAGGAACTTGCTGACAAGAGTAAAGAAGTGGGATTAAAAATGAACTTTCAGAAGACAAAAGTGATGTTCAATGCTTTTACAAGAAATGAAGATTTATCGATTGATGGAGAAAAGCTGGAGATAACAGACACGTACGTTTATCTTGGACA